>CM057459.1:288355000-289605000 GCA_016271365.2 Neoceratodus forsteri
ATCACACCCCCCAGATAAGGACTCCAGGAGGACTGATGCCATGGCAAAGAAACAGTACATGGCAGCATCTTTGGGATTCAGGCAGGCTAACTACAGTATATGGCCTACACAGCTAGATACCAGAAGTCCAGATGGGACACTGTGCTGGCACTGACTAAACAGCCCCCTGATCAGCTTGCCAAGGAGCAGGAGCAGGTGGCTGCAGATGGGATTGAGACATCCAAAGTGAAATTTTATGCTGCTGTGGACTTCAATGATGTTTCATCAAGAGTCATGGCTACATCTGTGACTCTTCGGAGAATGGCTTGGCTCAGATGTCCTAGCCTATCACAGGATACCCAGGCTGAGGCCATGGATTTCCCTGTTATTGGTAATTCTCTGTTTGGGGAGCAGACAGAGAACTACATGAAAAAGATGGACGAGTACAGGACCATTTACAGGAGTGCTCAGGCCAAAGAAAGACAAGCCACTCCTCAAAGGCAGGAGTCCCGGGGCAGGGGCAGGCCTTTCCAAAGGCCTTTTTACCAAGCCCAGGCCTCCTCTTCTTATTCTCAGAGGGGGTTCTTCAGAGGGAGAGGCAGACGGGGGATGAGCAGGCCTGCTTCCACCCCTCCGCCTAAAGCCCCTGCCAAGCAGACACCCTGATGGGTCTGCCCGGGCCGATTCTCCAATACCAGTAGGGTGCAGGCTGGCTTACTTTGTCCAGGACTGGAAGTCTCTGACATCAGACAAGTGGGTCCTGGAAGTAGTAAGCCAGGGACTGGTTCTCAGCTTCAAAAAATTTCCCAAGATGAGAACCAGATCCTTTCCACCTGCAAATCCATCAGAGACCCTTACCTTAGAGGCAGAGGTTTCTTCCCTCCTAGCTCTCAGAGCCATAGAGAGGGTTCCTACCCTACACAAGGGCAAAGGATTGTACTTCAGGAACTTCCTAACCCCCCAAAAAACAGGAGAATGGCGGCCCATCCTGGACCTAAGATATCTGAACAAGCACCTTTAAAAACCAAAGTTCAAAATGGTGACTCTGGGAATAATCCTTCCATCTCTAAAGCCAGGGCACTGGCTAGCCTCCCTGGACCTTAAAGATGTCTATTTTCACATTCCCATCAGGTGCTCTTACAGAAAGTACCTCGAGTTTCCCTCAGGCCACTATCAATTCAGAACAATGCCCTTTGGCCTAACATCAGCCCCAAGGGTTTTCACAAAGTGCCTGGCAGTAGTGGTTGCTTTCCTAAGGAGAAAAAAGATCTCCATCTTCCCATACTTGGACTACTGGCTCATAGTGGGTCAGTCTCCAGACCAAGTCAAGTCACATTTGCAAATAACTCAGCAAGTGCTCACTTCCTTAGGATTCCTCCTCAACCTTCCAAAGTCAGTTCTCGAGCCAGTACAGCTCCTTACCTTCATAGGGGCGGAGCTGGATACAGTAAGGGCAAGAACCTTCCTTCCCCCTGGACAGGGCAAGGACCCTTATGGAACTGGCCTCTTCATTCACCCTACAGGTGTCTCGACCAGCAAGGCATTTTCTTCAGCTTCTGGGCCACATGGCAGCTTCCACAGCAGTGGTCCAGGGAGCAAGATTCCAGATGAGGGACATTCAGTTCCACTTAAAAGCCATCTGGTCCCAAAGAAAGGATTCCCTTACCAAACTAGTCCCAGTGACTCGAACCCTGATCCAGGCCTTGCAATGGTGGCAGGATCAGGACAATTTGAGACAAGGAGTTCCTTTTGTCACTCAGTCTCATTCAGTGATACTCACCACAGATGCTTCCCTGCTGGGCTGGGGAGCCCACCTGGGGGGATCTTACCACCCAAGGGCTGTGGTCACCTCAGGAATCTCTGCTTCATATCGATCTCTTGGAACTCAGAGCAGTGTTTCTGGCATTGCAAGCTTTTTCCAAATCTGTACAGAACAAGGTGGTTCAGGTCAGAACAGACAACACCACCACCATGTGGTACATCAACAAGCAAGGAGGCACTCGGTCTACGGCCTTGTGCACAGAAGCAATGAAGTTGTGTTCCCTGGCCTATTCCCTGCAAACCTCTCTGATAGCAGTTCACCTCCTAAGGAAGGACAATGTCCTAGCAGATGCTCTCAGCAGGATATCTCAGGGCCATCATGAATGGACCCTAGATCCTCTAGTTTTGAAAGTGATTTTCTCGAGATGGGGCACTCCACAGATAGATCTTTTTGCAGCCCCAGACAATCACCAACTTCCTCTCTTTTGTTGCAGCCCCCCAGTCTTGGGCTCAGTCCCCTGGATGCTCTGGTCCTGAATTGGAAAGGGACATTTTTGTATGCTTTCCCCCTTCCCTCTCCTGTTCAAAGTGTTAGTCAAGATAAGGTCACAACCATGCAAAGTGATTCTGATTGCTCCAGACTGGGCCAGACAACCCTGGTACCCCCTGTTGTTGTCCTTAGCAGTCGACCTTCCCCTGTCTCTTCCCAAGAATTACAACCTGTTGACATCCTCTCAGGGGAGGATTTGGTACCCGAACCTCAGGTCTCTCCATCTCAAGGCATGGATCTTGAAGAGTTAGAGTTTGCAGATCTGCATCTTTCCCAAGGGGTTCTGGATAACCTTAAGGCTTCTCGAAAGCCTTCCACCAGAAAGACTTACAATTTCAAATGGAAAAGGTTCACTATTTGGTGTTCTAATAAGAATATTTCTACAGAATCTGCTGGGTTGTCTACGGTTCTGGACTATATGGTCCACCTCAATGGCCTAGGCCTTGGGCCAGCTACACTTAAAGTGCATTTGGTAGCTGTTTCTGCCTTCCTGTCAGTAGGCAAGCCCTCTCCTCTGTCAGCCCATCCTGGGTTTTGTAAGTTCTTCAAGGGATTGCTGCACACCATTGCCCCCTTTAGGGACCCTGCTCCTGCTTGGGACCTTAATGTTTGCATTGCTCAGCTTATGCAACCACCCTTTGAGCCTTTGTCCTCTGCAGAGCTTAAGTACTTGACTTGAAAAACTGTGTTTTTGGTAGCCATTGCCTCTGCCAGGCATATCAGTGAATTGCAAGCCCTGTCAGTGGAGCCTGATTTCATCTTTTTCCATAGAGATAAAGTGGTCCTAAGAACTAACAGGAAGTTTTTATCTAAATTGGTTTCAGATTTCCACCTTAACCAGCCTATGTCTCTCCCTGTTTTCTTCACTGACCATTCCTCCTCTGGAGAGAGGAGGCTGCACAGCTTGGATGTTAAAAGGACCCTCAGCTACTACATAGAGAGCACCAAGGGTCACAGGTTTGAGTCCCTCCAATTGTTCCTCACATATGGAGAGGTTGGTAAGGGCAAACCTGCCACTAAGAGATCTATTGCCAGGTGGATTGTTTCTTGTATACAATTCTGCTATGAAAAACTGGGTAGAAGTCCACCCTCAGGCCTGAGGGCTCACTCTACTAGAGGTACAGCTGCTTCCCTGGCTGCTGCCAGGGATATTCCTAGCTTAGAAATTTGTCAAGCAGCCACCTGGAAAACAGTCCATACATTCACCAAGCATTACTCTCTGGATGTCCAGGCTAGGAGTGATGCTTGGTTTGGCACAGCAGTACTTCAGAGCCTGTTTCCAAAGTAGGTTCTGTCCCTCCTCCATGGAGGTACTGCTTGGTAGTCTGCATATGTCAGAATACAGCAAGAATCCATGTTGTTTGAAGAAAAAATGACTCACCTTAGTAATGTTATTTCTTCTAATGGAGTCTTGCTGTATTCTGACCCCCCCGCCTCCCCTCTCAGAACCTGTTTTTTGGAATGTGGGTGGGCAGGAGCAGTGATGGCACCCTAGGGGTGTCCCTTTTTCACCCTCCTTTATTTTGGGTGAGTGTTGTGTTTTGGGATGTGTTTTGTTTTTTGGGTTTCCTGACTTGAGTCTTTGCTTTGAAACCAAAAAACCCTTTTATATAATTTTAGTTGCCAGTTGGCTAGTTTGAGTTTTATAGTTTCCACATGGAACTTCTAGTGAGTATTGGTCATAAAGATCTGACGGTTGGAGTTTAAACAACAGCAGACAGGGGCTTCAACCAAGCTCACGGTGAACATTCCATGCTGGCCATTTAAAGTTTAACTCTTTGTTCTCCGGGGCAGTTGAAAGGCAGGACCTAACTGCATATGCCAGAATACAGCAAGACTCCATTAGAAGAAACAACATTACTAAGGTGAGTAATTTTTTCTTCTATATCTCCTGTGGACAGACGAATGGACAAGAAGTACACTATCTCAGGCTCAGACACGGAGTTCCTTTTCCAGCAATGCAGCCATGTTGGGGTAGTGCAGGCTGCCTCCTGTGATAAGGCAAATATTCCCTTGGCATCATACCCCCCAGACAAGGACTCCAGGAAGATTGATGCCATGGCAAAGAAACAATACATGGCAGCATCTTTGGGACTCAGGCAGGCTAACTATATGGCCTATACAGCTAGATACCAGAAGTCCAGGTGGGACACTGTGCTGGCTCTGGCTAAACAGGCCCCTGACCAGCTTGCCAAGGAGCTGGAGCACGTGGCTGCAGATGGGATTGAGGCATCTGAAGTACAGTTTCATGCTGCTGTGGACTCCAATGATGTTTCATCAAGAGTCATGGCTACATCTGTGGCTCTTCGGAGGATGGCTTGGCTCAGATGTACTAGCCTCTCACAGGATACCCAGGCTAAGGCCATGGATTTTCCTGTAATTGGTAATTCTCTGTTTGGGGAGCGACAGAGAAATACATGAAAAAGATGGATGAATACAGGACCACTTACAGGAGTGCTCAGGCCAAAGAAAGGAAGCAACTCCTCAAAGGCAGCAGTCCGGGGCAGGGGCAGGCCTTTCCAAAGGCCTTTTTACCAAGCCCAGGCCTCCTCTTCTTTTTCACAGAGTTGTTCTTTAGAGGGAGAGGCAGATGGGGGATGAGCAGGCCTGCATCCACCCCTCAGCCTAAAGCCTCTGCCAAGCAGACACCCTGATTCGTCTGCTCGGGCAGATTCTCCAATACCAGTAGGGGGCAGGCTGGCTTACTTTGTCCAGGACTGGAAGTCTCTCACATCAGACAAGTGTGTCCTGGAGGTAGTAAGCCAGGGACTGGTTCTCAGCTTCAAAAAATTTCCCAAGATGAGAACCAGATCATTTCCACCTGCAAATCTCTCAGAGACCCTTGCCTTAGAGGCAGAGGTTTCTTCTCTCCTAGCTCTCAGAGCTATAGAGAGGGTTCCCACCCTACACAAGGGCAAAGGATTGTACACCAGGTACTTCCCAACCCCCAAAAATACAGGAGAATAGCGGCCCATCCTGGACCTAAGATATCTGAGCAAACACCTTTTAAAGCCAAAGTTCAAAATGGTGACTCTGGGAATTATCCTTCCCTCTCTAAGGCCAGGGGACTGGCTAGCCTCTCTGGACCTCAAAGATGCCTACTTTCACATTCCCATCAGGTGCTCCCACAGAAAGTACCTCAGGTTCAAGTTGCCCTCAGGCCACTATCAATTCAGAGCAATGCCCTTTGGCCTAACATCAGCACCAAGGGTTTTCACAAAGTGCCTGGCACTAGTTGTTGCCTTCCTAAGAAAACAAAAGATCTCCATCTTCCCATACTTGGATGACTGGCTCATAGCAGGTCAGTCTCCAGACCAAGTCAATTCACTTCTGCAAGTGACCCAGCAAGTGCTCACTTCCTTAGGATTCCTTCTCAGCCTCCCAAAGTCAGTTCTCAAACCAGTACAGCTTCTCACCTTCATTGGTGCAGAACTGGATACAGTAAAGGCAAGAGCCTTCCTTCCCCTGGGAAGGGCAAGGACCCTTATGGAACTGGCCTCTTGAGTCACCCTTCAGGTGTCTCAACCAGCAAGGCATTTTCTTCAGCTACTGGGCCACATGGCAGCTTCCACAGCAGTGGTCCAAGGGGCAAGATTCCAGATGAGGGACATTCAGTTCCACTTAAGAGCCTTCAGGTCCCAAAGAAAGGATTCCCTTACCAAACTAGTCCCAGTGACTCGGACCCTAATCCGAGCCTTGCAATGGTGGCAGGATCAGGACAATTTGAGACAAGGGGTTCCATTTGTCACTCAGTCTCATTCAGTGATACTCACCACAGATGCTTCCCTGCTGGGCTGGGGAGCCCATTTGGGGGATCTTACCACCCAAGGACTGTGGTCACCTCAGGAATCTCTGCTTCACATCAATCTTTCGGAACTCAGAGCAGTGTTTCTGGCACTGCAAGCTTTTTCCAAATCTGTACAGAACAAGGTGGTTCAGGTCAGAACAGACAACACCACCACCATGTGGTACATCAACAAGCAAGTAGGCACTCAGTCTATGGCCTTGTGCACAGAAGCAATGAAGTTGTGGTCCCTGGTCTATTTCCTGCAAACCTCTCTGATAGCAGTTCACCTCCCAGGGAAGGACAATGTCCTAGCAGATGCACTGAGCAGAATATCCCAGGGCCATCACAAATGGGCCCTAGATCCTCTAGTTTTGAAAGTTATTTTCTCGAGATGGGGCACACCAGAGATAGATCTTTTTGCAGCCCCAGACAATCACCAACTTCCTCTCTTTTGTTGCAGCCCCCCAGTCTTGGACTCAGTCCCCCGGATGCTCTGATTCTGAACTGAGAAGGGAAATTTCTGTATGCTTTCCCCCCTTCCCTCTCCTGTTCAAAGTGTTAGTCAAGATAAGGTCACAACCATGCAAAGTGATTCTGACTCCTTCAGACCAGGCCAGACAGCCCTGATACCCCCTGTTGCTGTCCCTAGCAGTCCACCTTCCCCTGTCTCTTCCCAAGAATTATAACCTGTTGACATCCTCTCAGGGAAGGATTTGGTACCCGAGTCTTCAGTCTCTCAATCTCAAGGCATGGCTTTTGAGTTAGAGTTTGCAGATCTGCATCTTTCTCAAGGAGCGCTGAATATCCTTAAGGCTTCTCGAAAGCCTTCTACCAGAAAGTCTTACAACTCCAAATGGAAAAGATTCAGCATTTGGTGTTCTAAGAAGAATATTTCTCCAGACTCTGCTGAATTGCCTACGGTTCTGGACTATATGGTCCATCTTAATGGCCTAGGCCTCAGACCAGCTACTCTTAAGGTACACTTGGCAGCTGGTTCTGCTTTCTTGTCAGTAGGCAAGCCTTCCTCTCTCTATCTTCCCATCCTGTATTTTGTAAGGTTTCTCAGGATTGCTCACACCAATCCTCCTTTAGAGATCCTGCTCCTGCTTGGGACCTTAATGTTTGCATTGCTCAGCTTATGCAACCCCCCTTTGAGCCTTTGTCCTCAGCAGAGCTTAAGTCCTTGACTTGGAAAACTGTGTTTTTGGTAGCCATTATTTCTGCCAGGCATATCAGTGAATTACAAGCCCTGTCAGTGGAATCTCTTTCATCTCTTTCCATAGAGTTAAAGTGGTCCTTAGAACTCAGAGAAAGTTCTTACCTAAAGTGGTTTCAGATTTCCACCTCAACCAGTCTATATCTCTCCCTGTTTTCTTCACTGACCATTCCTCCTCTGGTGAGAGGAGGCTACACAGCTTGGATGTTAAAAGAGCCCTTAGCTATTACATAGAGCGTACCAAGGGTCACAGGTTTGAATCCCTCCAGTTGTTCCTTACATATGGAAAAGTTGGTAAGGCAAACCAGCCAGTAAGAGATCTATTGCCAGGTGGATTGTTTCTTGTACACAATTCTGCTATGAAAACTGGGTAGAACTCACCCTAGGCCTGAGGGCTCATTCCACAAGAGGTATAACTGCTTCCTGGCTGCTGCAGGATATTCTCTATTAGAAATTTGTAAGCAGTCACTTGGAAAACAGTCCATATTTTCACCAAACATTACTCTCTGGCTATCCAGGCTAGGAGTGATGCTCAGTTTGGCACAGCAGTACTTCAGAGTCTGTTTTCAAAGTAGGCTCTGTCCCTCCTCCATGGAGGTACTGCTTGGTAGTCTGCATATGTCAGAATACAGCAAGACCTCATGTTGTTTGAAGAAAAAATGACTCACCTTAGTAATGTTGTTTCTTCTAATGGAGTCTTGCTGTATTCTGACTCTCCCTGCCTCCCTCTCAGAACCTAGATTTTGGGATGGGTTACAGGAGCAGTGTTGGCACCCTAGGGGTGTCCTTTTTTCACCCTCTTTTGGTTTGGGTGAGGGGTTGTGTTTTTGGATGTGTTTTGTTTTTGGGTTTCCTGACTTGAGTCTTCCTTTTGAAACCAAAAATCCTTTTACATATATATATTTGCCAGTTGACTAGTAAGAGTTTTGCAGTTTCCACACATAACTTCTAGTTAGTATTGCTCGTAAAGATCTGACGGTTGCAGTTTAAACAACAGCAGACAGGGCTTCAGCTGAGCTCATGGTGAACATTCCATGCTGGCCAAGGAAAGTTTAACTCTTTGTTCTCTGGGGCAGTTGAAAGGCAGGACCTAACTGCATATGTCAGAATACAGCAAGACTCCATTAGAAGAAACAACTTTACTAAAGTGAGTAATTTTTTTCTTTTTAACCGTCCTCTTCAGTTCTGTGTTGTCTGATTCTAATTTTACTAGACGGTCTGCCACAGAGGAAATTCTAGCTTCTCACCCCAGGAATTCTTTAGCATCTATTGACAGATGCAGTATGCCAGCTGAGTTCAGCTGCCCCAGAAAGGAGGAGTCAATGCAAATGAGTAAGGCATTGGCCAGTCAGGATACAGTTAGAGTAGAGTGTTACCTGCCGTCAGCCTGAGGGACCTCAGAACTTTTTCTTCGCTGAACTGGTAACACTGCCCCAGTACTCTCATCTTCAGAGATCTTCCTGTGCCATTTTCTTTCTTTTTGAGTGCTGCTTTTAAGGTATTTTGTATATTTTCTTCATTTTATCTATTTTTACCACATCTGCGCTGGGTTCCTTGCATTTGAGGGATTTTTTCATGTTTTTCCCGATTTGGTGGTTTTTCTAAAGTAAAATTCACCTGCATGCACCATAAATTGCATCGTTTTTATTTAATTTGTTAGTTTTTAGGTTTTTTTGGTGGTTTTTAATGCTTTTGCGCTAAAATCATCGATTTGTTTTTTCACGCATGTGAGCAATTTTCCGCTAAGACCACGTGAATTCTGGAACCCTTTTCTCTATTTAAATTTAAAGTGATTGATATTTAGGCAATCCCTCTCTTTGGGGTGTGAGACTCTTGTTTGCTGTGCAGTGGGCTTTGTTGACAAGAGGTGTGGAGGTGTTTATGTTTTTCCCTCTTTGTGAAAAAAAAAATTTCTTAAAGTTGATTTTGATTTGTTTAAGCCTTGGCCTAACTATTATTATCTGGGCTTTCAGTCTACCTCCCCCTCCTGTAAAAGCACTGATGAGGGTACCTCTAGTTAACACAAAAGAAATGACAAGTCCCCTTGGGACTTCTATTAGTACAAGTCTGGTTCTGTAGTAGTTGTTTCTCTGTCCAAGCCTTTAATTTGAAAATAGGCAGGGTGCCCTCTTCCCTGCACAAAGATAGAGATTAATCTCCTCTGACCCTCCCTCCCTTCTGAATGACTTAGGGAGTTATCAGGGATTGATAAAATTATGCCCTCTGCAACTGAATTTCTGAGAGCTTGGCAATTATTCCAGACTGTATATTTCTGGGCTTATTCTCAGCTCCTTCGTGTCCGAGTATTCCTCTCCATGTTAATTCTTACACCCAATGATATTATTGTTATTATTATTATTAATTTAGGAGAGAATTTTCCTTCATGGACTCCTCTCAGTACCCATTGATTCCAGTCGGTCTCTCTGGGGTTGATTCAGGTTATGGTATAAGGAGGCATTTATATTCTACCGGTGGACTCTCTGGACTTTTCCCTCCAGGAAGAACGCCGATAAAGAGTTGGAGGATGATGATTTCATAGATCTGGTGATTGCTGTCTTCCAAAGAAGTTGACAACTCTCTGAAGACACCTACAGGTAGGTTCTGGAAACCCCTCCTTCTCTTTTGGGGTTGACAGAAGCATTCAGAGGAAATACCAGCTTGGTAAGCGTTCTGCTGCTTTTATCTGTACACTTTCAGATTAAAGAGAGTGAGTGCAAACAGTGACCTGCTTCTCAGCCTTGTGCCACTATCTGCTTTCCCTCCAGAGATAGACTCTAGATAATCATATACCACGTGTAAGAAATTTTACGTAATACCTCCTACCTTTGTAGCATACGCTATTATATATTAAGAGTCTTTCGATGTATCTTATCCTTGCCATAGTGCGACAGCTCTGGAGCGCTATTCACAAGGAGGTTTGCTGAAATGCCCAAGTGGCATATGGTAGCACTATGCTCTCATAGCCTTAAGTTATAATGTTACAGCTTCTAGAGTCTTGACATAGGTCATTTCCCTCAGGCTTGCCTGTCTGAAAAGTTCCAGCCTTTTAGATTATGCTTTGGTGCAAATTTTGGTTTGTCTTTATGGCAAACTAAAGCTGACAGGCACGTATGGATGAGTTTAACTCTCCTAGTGCTCAGTTAAAAATAAGCATTCCTTCCCTAGAAGTCTCAGGATAGGGGGGTTTCGGGTAGGAATTATTCTCCCTTTAACCTTTTTTCCCTACGCTAACACATTCAGATTTTTCCAAATGCGAAGTTCTCCAGGGGTTTAGGCAGGAATGCTCTTTTTGTTCCTGGTAATCCCTTTTTCTTCAATTACTTTTCTTCTTGGTTCAGTTTTTAACCCTTCTTTGGTTGGTGTAAAAAAATAAATAAATAAATAATAGGAGATAGATGTATGCATATTTAGACATATTAATATATATATATATATATATATATATGTACATGATAAGTAAATGAATAACTAAAGTTCACCTCCTAGTGCTGCATTCTCTGTTTTCTCCAGTAGCATGTCAGCAGTGGGAACTAGAGCACTAGAACCTCGTGAGGGCCAAAGTCGTGAAAGGGTTCACTTCTCCTTGGAGTTGGACCTTTTTTTCCGGCTATTACCTGAATTTTACAGGAAAGTAGGGAACAGAAAATCATTATCAACTTTCACAACCTCAGGTCAGGATGTTTCCTTGACTCAGGTCTTTCCTTTGCAAATGCAGGGGATTTTCTTGTCTCTCTCGATACATTCTATGCTCTCAGTTCCTTAGCCCGGGGTTTTTCTCAGGCAGCTACCAGTTTTCTTCCATGCCATTTAGACTGCCTCCAGAGTGGTCTCAGATACAGAGTAAAAATCAGGCTGTTCTTCAGGTATCTGGGTAGGTTGGCGGTTCTCATCTGAAGACAGGGAATCTCTGGTTTCCTTCTCAGAGGTTTGGCCGTCCTTAACCAATTCTCCTTGACTTCAGTTTTCAAGTTCTAAGTCTGACATGTTATTTCCTACAGTCTTGGTTTTTTTTGTACCTACAGTACTAGAAAAAAGATCCTTAACCATCTAAATCTCAGAAACTGTTACAGGGCAATGCTCATCTCTTATCAGGGGAAGTTTGTTCCCTGTATATGGTGCATAATTTTGTCACTAGAGTCCCAGGGACTAGACCTCTAGGTCAGATTCCAATTAAGAGAATTGTTTGTGAAGCCTGAACTCTGTTACAAGCTGGACTGGTATAAGGAAATAGTGAACTTCACATCTCTCCCCTTCAAATCTTCGGTACAGAGGCTTCCTTCCGGTGGGTGCTTCCCTTCAGGGGGGTTCCATCATTGGGTCTTGGTTACTGAGAGAGTCCTTCTTTCATCAGTCCCTGGAATCTCAGAGCATCTCTATCAGGCCTGCATTTTTTCAGTCCAGAGGTCATTTAGTACAGAGAAGACTGGATGATATTCCTGCCCTGTATCACACCTACGAGCATTTGGGATACAAGGCTTCCACTCTCTCTGCTATAGCTATGAGTTTTGATCTCTAGCTGGCTTCTTTGGAGGTGTCTTAGTCGCTCACCCATCTGTCGGGCAAGGACAACACTTTGGCATAGTGAGGGCCCCCACAAGTAGGCTCTTTGGCAGATCCTCTAAGCTGCATTAGTCAGGGCCACCGCAAGTGAGCCCTCAGCATACATGTCTTAGCCACATCGTTCAAGGGGTAAGGTCAGGTACAGATCTGAATTTTCACCTGCAGCCCAAACCACCAGTTTTTTCCTGTTGCAGGCCCCAGCTCGGGATTCTTTCAAATGGACTTTCTTATCTCAAGACTGGTCAGAGAAGTTTTCTCTCTCCCATATATCCCTTGTTTCCTAAGTACCTCTCTAGTTAAGGAATCATTCACCATGATCTCGGTGGCTCTGGACAATCTTGGTACTTTCTGATAAAAAATATTTCAGTTAAACAGCCTTCTGGCTGCTTTTGTTTCCACAAGCTACTTCCTTTCGTGCACAGGAGTAGCATTTCTCAACTCCCAGTCTTTTCTCCTCATGGTTTTTGAGAGGCTAGATCTCCTAGGGCCCCTGTATCCAAACAAGGCCTGGAACGTCTATGAAAAAAAAAGTTTTAGTACCACAAAAACCCCAGTTTCCTGGTGGAAGTGTTTTTTTCCCCCCTTGGCACAAGGACAAGAGCCTAGAGTTTTTCAATCCTCTTTCCCCTCATGACTGGATTATTTAGTTCATATCCAGGCATTACTGTCTTGTACATGGAACTAGTTTGGTCTTTGTGGCTTGTTTCCTGTATAAATATAAAGGTTTTTATTTTCTTGCTTACAGTAGGACAGTAGGCATCTTTTTCTGGGAGTACACCTAGCGGTTACTAGGATTCTTTTTCTGTCAGGCAAGAGAAATCTGTCATTTCTCAGATCATTTCAAAGAATTCCGCAAGGGGCCCTTTCACTTCCAGACCCTTCTAGTGACCGGAGTTTTTACCCATGGAACACAAACCTCTGTATATTCAAGTTCATGGGGTCTTCCTTTGAACCTGTGGCAATTCTGTCCTGAAGCAAGTATCATCGAAGACAATCTTTCCTTTCTTCTTTTCCTCTGTCACACAGGTTTCAGAGTTTCAGGTTTTTCTTTTAGGCCTTGTCCTCTCAGTGCCTTTAAGAGCAATTTAGTTCTCTGGACAGATTGGAAATTCTTTTCCCAAGTGTTCTACCATTTCCACCTTCATCAACCCTTTTTCTCTGCCTGTACTGCTCTCAGGCAAGTCCTGTCTAGGCTATCTCAAGCTGCTCAGATGGGGCATGAATTAGTCCTGCCAGTCTGTGTCAGCGGTCCTAGCAGTTCAGTTACTGTCATTATCATCCGTTCTTTTCCTGTGTTTTTGCAGAAAAGGAGAAACCAGTGACCAAGAGTATTTTCCCAAGGGACTGTTTTCCTGTATTTTGGGTCTGGTGCAGCAAGGCTGACATTCAGCCCTTCTTGTGCTTAGGGTCTACTTCCCGGAGAACAGCTGCCTCCTGGGCAACATTCCAGGCTATATCCTTACTAGAAGTGTGCAGACCACTTATTTGAAATTTGCTTCTCACAGTTAATAAGATCTTTTCTTGGATGCGTAGTCCGTTAGGATGCCAAATTTGGCAGGAGAGTACTTCAGAGCCTCTTCTTAAAATAGGTTTCTGTGGCCTTCTCCCATCTACACTGCTTTGAAGTCTGCATCTGTCAATAGATGCTAAAGAATTCCTGTGGTGAGAAGAAACAATTACTCACCGAAGTAATATTACTTCTTCCAGGGTATTCTTCAGCATTATTGACACTCCCACCCTTCCTCCCCTGGAAACCTTGTCTAAAGACTCTGTTATGGGATTTAGGCAAATTTGACCACTGTTTTTCATTCGTGTGATTGAAAAAAAAAACATTTTCATAATAGTGGGTTACAATATATGGTGGGTTATTGCTAACAGTTTTTTTGGCCCTAGCTGGCAGAGTTGTTGCTCTTTTTCAGCTCCGAAATGCATTCTGAGGTCTCTCAGGCTGACTGCAGGTAGCACTCTACTCTAACTATATCCTGATTGGCCAATGCCTTCCTCATTTGCATTGACTTCTCCTCTCCGGGGCAGCTGAACCCAGCTGGCATACTGCATCTGCCAATAATGCTAAAGAATCCCCTGGAAGAAGTAATATTACTTTGGTGAGTAATTGTTTCTTCTGCATCCCTTATTTGTATGCCCAAGCCAGACAACGTAGCTTCCCAATCTCTGAATTCTGTTATTAGAGAAAAAAGAGACGTCTTAATAGTACAAATGTCCTCCTGTAACTGATCTTGAGTCATCTTGGAGATATGCTAAGTTGGGTCTGAATCCAGAGATGTGCTTCTGTGGGGCCTTTTTGCCTCAAGCCCCACTGTGACATCTGGGTTTTCTTCCTCTGATGCATCTCAACTAATATCTCACAGTGGATCTCCTGTCCCCTTGTCCATTGTCCCTGAAGATCGCTTGATTCCTTATAAGGTAGGAGACTATTTTAAGTAGCTATCTGGCAGAAGTAAATAATTTTAGCTGTTATTTGTTAGCGGAGCTGCACCAATGTGCTGCTACTCCTCCATGGGCATCACGTGACCCCACCGTGTACTGTTGTTTTTAAAAGGCATTGGGCTAGCTGGAAACCTCCTGGGACACAACTTGAGATCTTACTTTGAGAGGACTCTTGCAGTAGGTAATTACATATAGGACTGATACCAGCAGGCGGCAGGACCCCATGGAAAAATTTCTAGCTAGCAGTCCCTGGCGAGGGACTGCCCCCACGTCAGGTGACCAGCGTCAGGAGACATCGGTATAAAGGGGCGGTCTCGGACACCCACCTTCCAGTTCTTTCCCTCCGTTAGCTCGTGCAGCGCCTCGCGGAAAAGTGTGTGCTTCGTCAGCCCTACCTTCGTCATTTTTTTACTGAAAAATCATTGTTTTTTTCGACTAATGTCAGTACTATCATCGGTGTATGTCATCCCCTACACCCTCCGAGCACAAGAATAAGTGCAATTTGTGCAGCGCATAACTACCGCACAAGGATGGCCACTCCCTGTGCCTGTTCTGCCTAGGCCCCAATCACCCGGTCAAGAAGTGCCAGCACTGCCTCAGTTTCATGCTACCGGAAAAAGGCGGCAGCAATCCCTGGATGCCCATATTCTAAAGAAGAAAATGAGTTCTATGGAGAAGGAGCTCAAAAAACTGAGGCAGACGTCCACTTCCCCCGAAGGCCATTGGAAGAAGAAGGAGAAGGAAAGGAACCAGGACAAGGGCACCTCCACCGTGTCTCCCTCGGGAGTCACTGGGACGTGGGTAACATCCCCTCCGGGGGATCGCTCCTCGATGGCCGCCTCAGAGGTTTCTGAGGGGACATCAGCCCGCCCGTCTAGCTCACGCTAGGGCCTTGTGGGCACCTCCGGGCAGTTGGAGGCCTCTGCCCCTGGTTCAGACGCAGGCTCGTGGCCTACCACTGTGGGCGACTCTGGTAAGCTGGGTGTCGGCTCCTCTGACGTCCGCCCGGAGAGGGCCGGTAAGATGTCCGACCCTCCGGGGCGACGCATGGCCTCCGCTCCACCAGACCAGGCCGATCACTCTACTCGGCCCGCCTCCAGTGATGATTCTCATAAGTCAGATGTCGGCTCCTCCGGCGCCCGCTGAGAGCTCATCTCTAAGCCTCACTTCAGCTTGTCTGGCATCCGACCAGTGAAGGAACCACCGATGGACCCCCCACGTCCATCATACCCGGTTCCCTGCAGCCTTCGCTGTTGTCTGGGGAACCAGAGTCTCCCCAACTTGACCCTGGGGACTTTTCCCCTCCGTCCCTGGGTGAAACTGGGGATCTTTTGCCTCCGTCAGTCCTTCCTCCACCTGGTGCGCCAGACCTGACGTCGGCTCTCCGGACGCCGGCTCCAATGCCGGCCCCTCCGACGTCTGTACCTCCAGCACCAGGGCCTCTGCCATCGGCCCTGATGTCAGCTTTACTGACTCCTGGAGACATTCCAATCCCATCGGGCCCTCAGTCCTCCAGGCTCTCCACTATGGACCCACCCATGAAGCCTCCGGCCCGGCCATCTGCTCTGGCAGCCCCCTCGGCTCCCTGGTACCCTCCATCCTATTCAACGCCAGTGTACCTGGGACCGCAGTATCCAGCGCCACAGTACCCAACGCCGGGCTTCCCGACACACGCAGTCGACACCACCATACCCAATGCTGGGCTACCGCCAGCCGGGTTTGGATACGCTGCATCTGATTTACAACCCATATCCTTATCCCCACCTCCTCCTCCTCCACCACCCTCGTGGCCGCTGGTGGACCTGCAGGAAACTCTGGCCTCCTGGTGGGCTGAGGCCAAGGCTCAGCTCACCAAAGAGGTCGAGAGCCACCTTCTGGCGATGGTGCCGTCCCAGGTTCCCGTACATCTGAGGCGGCACGCTCCTTCACCACCTCTGGACTCCAGGGTTCTTCCGTCTGGATCCAGAGAAGGGCAGGACACACTTCCCCGGGGACTACCCAAAGGGTCCGTTCCTCCCCTGGGTTGGGAAAGGGAGTCTTTCTCTTCTTCATCCTCCTCTTCACCCTTGGACTCCTCGGACTCTTCCAACGGTTGCTCCGAGAGAGACAACAAGCCACGCTCTCCATCGAAGCCCAGGCCAAGGACTCCTCCGAAGTCTCCTCTGGAGGATCCTACTTTTACGGAGTCGCTTAGGAAAATCCAGGAGGTTCATCAGTGGCACTCCCTGGAACCAGATACTCAGCATCTGAAACTCGCTGAACAACTCGATCTGCCCGTGACAGCTCCTACCTTGGTGCCATCCTGGATAGAGCCTCACGTTGACCTCGTTACCACAATATGGAAACAGCCATCAGCCCTAGCCCCACTTCCTAGGAAGTCAAACCAGCTACAGTATATCAGGCTCCAGAGGGTGTTGATTTTCTGGATTCTCACCCTCGTGCTGACTCGGTTGTGATTAGCGCTGCTCACGGCCGGTCAGCGAACCCCAAACTTCTTAGCTTGTCACCACCTGATAAGGAATCACGCCTTCTGGACTAGTATGGGAAAAAGATTTATGCTTCCTCCACGCTGGGGATCAGGGCCCTGAACTATGTCAGCCATATGGGGGACTACCAGAAGGCCATCATGACTCAGGCGGAAGCCAAACTGGACTCCTTGCCTGACTCCCAAGTCAAGCAGGTGTTGGCTGATCTCATCCACTCTGCTCGTATGGCCAGTTGACACATGCTACATGCGACATACGATGCAGTGGACCCTGCTGGGTGGAGCTCAGCTTTCATTGTAGGCCTATGGCATCATGCTTGGCTCCGTGTGTCAGGGCTGGTCCCGGAGGTGCAACTTGCTATCCAGGAAGCACCCTTCCAGGGGTCGGTGCTTTTCAAGGGTGATGTTAAGGACATCATCACCGATTTGCAAGAGAAGGGGATGGCACTGAAGTCAGTTGATTCCATGTACCATCCCCATCAGCAGCAGCGCCATCCCTTTCGCAGACAGAATCGGCCAAAGGCGAAACCCCAGGGAAGGCGGGCCACAAAAGGCCGGGCCCCCACAGCTGCCAAGCACCCCCTGCCCAAAAAAGCAACGGGTGCTTCAGCTGCAGCGCTGCCCCACACCACCTGACTCCTTTCCTCTCCCACTCCCTCCAGACTCCCCGGAGGAACTGGTAGGAGGGAGGTTTTCCCTCCACCATCCGGGATGGGAGAGGATAACCACAGATTCTTGGGTGCTCCAGCTCATAGCAGAAGGACACTCCATAGAGTTTCTTCAGAAACCACCCTGCCACCCCCCCCTCTGAAGTCGCCATATTCACGGGAACGTCTTCTCTTGGTCCAGGAGGAAATTTTGTCTCTTCTGCTGAAGCAAGCAATAGAGCCTGTCCCCCTTCATCTGCAAGGGATGGGTTACTTTTCCCATTTCTTCCTGTTCCCAAAGAAGACAGGAGATCTCAGACCAATTTTGGATCTCAGTTCCATGAATCTTTACGTAGAATACAAAAGGTTCAGGATGGTCTCTTTGCAGAGCCTTCTGCCCCTCGTCTGGCCAGGTCAATGACTTTGTGCTCTGGATATGCAGGATGCTTATCTGCACATTCCCATTCGCCCATCTCATCACAAATACCTTCATTTTGCGTTCCAGGGGGACCACTACCAGTTCAAGGCGCTCCCGTTTGGTCTATCCTCGGCCCCCCCGAGTATTTACCAAATGCCTGGCAGTGTTGGCGGCCCACCTGCATACCAGGGGAGTGCAGGTTTTCCCATACCTGGACTACTGGCTCCTGGTGGCCTCATCCAGGGAGGAACTCCTGCATTTCCTCTCCCTTACCCAGCAGGTTTTTGCCTGCCTGGGTATTTACCATCAATCATTCCAAGTCTCATCTGGACCCATCCCAGAGGCTACAGTTTATTGGGGCGATTCTCTATATGACCATGGGCAAGGCCTTCCTGCCTCCGGACAGGGCGTCCACCCTTCAGACCCAAATAAGTCTGTTGTCCGACTGCAGGATGGTCTCTGTGAAGTCGGTTCTTCACCTTCTCAGGCTCATGGTGGCTGCTATCCTGACGGTGCCTCATGCTCAACTCCATAAGAGGATCTCTCAGTGGACTCTACGCTCTCAATGGGATCAGCTAGTGGACAACTTAGGTCACTCAGTTCTGATCTTCTTGCCAATGATTCGAGACTTGCAATGGTGGATGGTTCAAGAGAACCTGTTTCAGGGAGTTTCTTTCTTTCATCCTCCCCCCTCCCAGACTAACCACAGATGCCTCAGGCAAAGGTTGGGGAGCCCATCTAGGCCCTCATCAGACTCAGAGCTCCTGGTCCAAGCTAGAACAAGCTCTCCACATCAGTGTGCTTGAGCTTCGGGTAGTGTCATATGCTCGCCAAGCCCTTCACCAATACATCCTTCCCGGCCACCTAGCCATCCAGACAGACAACATGTGAGTGGTGTGGTACATCAACAAACAGAGAGGGACTCGGTCCTATCCTCTATGCAGGGAGGCAATGAGGGTTTGGGATTGGGCAACACAACACGACCTTCACTTCATGGCAATTCACATTCCAGGAGTCGACAACACCCTGGCAGACAAGCTAAGTCGCTCTTCTGCTCTGACTCATGAGTGGGAACTGGACCAAGGGGTCCTAGACAATATCTTCCAACTTTGGGGAACACCACAGGTTGACCTGTTTGCATCCCCCTAAATGCAAAACTTCCCGTCTTCTGCTCGCTCCTTCCAGAGCAAGGTGCTTTTTGGAGCGATGCTCTGCCTCTAGACTGGAAGGACAGATTCGTCTATGCCTTTCCCCCAATTCCACTTATCCCACGAGTCTTGCAGAAACTAGCTTCAGAAGGAGCGTGAATAATTCTGACCACTCATTTCTGGCCCAGGCAAGTCTGGTTCTCTCTTCTACAACAATATTCAGAGAATCTTCCTGTTCCTCTACCTCTATCTTGAGGTTTACTGACCCAGGATCAGGGGACCCTGGTCCATCCAGGCCTCAAATCCCTTCAACTGCATGCATGGCTCCTGCAGACTTAACCCAATCCCGTTTTGGAGTGTCTCCCAAAGTGGGAGAGATTTTAGTGGAGGCCAGAAAACCCTCCACCAGATCCACTTATGCCATGAAGTAGAAAAGATTCACTATCTGGGCCATGTCCAAAAACATGGAACCTTTCTCCTGTTCAGTGGGGCTCCTGCTGGAGTATCTATGTCATCTATTTGACCTGGGTCTCAGTCATTCCTCTCTGAAGGTACACATGGTGGCCATTTCAGCCTATCATGTTCCCTTCACAGACAAGGCTTTTGATCAACTGGAGGTCTCCAAGACCTTTCTCAGAGAGGTCCTCCACCTGAGGCCCCCATCCATACTCCTGCTCCCCCTTGGGACTTGAATTTTGTTCTCGAGAAACTTACTGTCCCTCCCTTTGAACCTACAGCTTCTGCAGATTTGAAGTTTCTTTCATGGAAGACTCTCTTCTTGGTGGCCATTACTTCGGCTTGGAGAAGCTCCGAGATCCAGGCCCTGATGTGTAAAATCCCGTACTTGATTTTTCACAAGGAACGTGTTGCTCTTCGCACGAATCCTAAGTTTTTCCCTAAAGTAGTAGTTGAGTCTACTTTAAATCAGTCCATAGAGTTACCTGCCTTTTTTATGCAGTACTCTAGTCAAGGGGAATATTTACTCCATACTATGGATGTTCACCGGATTCTGAGATACCACACCAATAGGACGAAGGATCTCAGAAAGACTGATCAATTGTTCGTCTCTTTTGCTCACAAAAGGGAAGGCAATGCTGTTTCCAAGCAATGCCTGTCTAAGTGGTTGGCTCATTCCATCACTTTCTGTTATGACAAATACAACAAGACCCTCCCGGGTCAAGTCAGAGGCCACTCCACAAGAGGAGTAGCTGCCTCAGCGGCTTGTTTCAAGAATGTGTCTGCGGCAGACATCTGCGCTGCCGCCACCTGGACTTCCATCCATACATTTACTAAACACTACAGTTTGGATGTTGCCTCTCACCGTAGAGCTGGCTTTGGGCTAGCTGTTTTGCAAGGCCTCCTGTCTTGAGACTTGCACAACCAGTATTACCTTTTGGAGTAGTATTCCTCCTCCCGGTGCCTCTCTTTGTTCCAGTCTGCTTGGGATTCAGTCCTATATGTAATTACCTACTGCAAGAGCCCTATCGAAGTAAGATAGTACAGTTATGTAAGAACTTACCGTAACAGTAGATCTGCGAGACAGGCTCTTGCAGTAGGTAATACTTTCCCGCCCTCCATCCCCCTAGGCTTTTTCAGCTCCTTTTCCATTGAGGGAAATATCCACTTCTCTCTTGTCCGGCCTCTTTTGGCCTGTGATGGGAAAGAACTGGAAGGTGGGCGTCTGGGACCGCCCTTTATACTGACGTCTCCTGATGCCGGTCACCTGACGTGGGGGCAGTCCCTCGCCAGGGACTGCTAGCTAGAAATTCTTCCGTGGGGTCCTGCCGCCTTGCCGACGTCAGTCCTATATGTAATTACCTACTACAAGAGCCTCTCTCGAAGATCTACTGTTACGGTAAGTTCTTACGTAACTGTACTTTTCTTACCTACTGTAAGTTTTATGTCTCTTGAAATTTAAGGTGAAACTTTTATCCCTACCAGAAAACGATTGTTACATTTTTCTGAACAAGCAACCAGATTTCACAAGAGACTGTTTTTACTATTTTGTCTTCAATATGGCTTGCCCAAGAGCATTGCCTCTGCTCTGTCAATATAAGCAATAAGGAGATTTGAGGTCCCATATTCAAAAGTGTCTGGCCACATTGTGCAGGTCCATGTGCTGCACATCTCAGTTGTGCTGGCACAGAACATTGGTATATTTGGATGATGCGCCATAGAATATAATTGCACAAGTCCGGCTGAATATCCTGAACATGCATGATTGCGCAGTGGGAGATGCATGGTGCAGCAGGTGTCCTGAGACCATTGTGGGATATACGGAAATGTGCGATGGGCGGCCACTTGTGTGGCACGCAAAACTGCAATATTCAGCCAGGTTATGCAAATAGCCTCATTGAACAGTCAGAACCCAATTCCCACATTTGAATCTCATTACTAGAATGTATGTAGGGCATTTGCATACCTGTGGCATGCACAGATCCAGCATTGCAGGGAAGCCCCACCACTCCACAAAGGTGAACAGGTGGTACTGCAACCCAACAGGCTGGTATGAAGGTATATGCGTGTGGATGGACTGCAGTGGCCTGAGCACAGTGCTGTTGCCCGTGGCCATGTACAGGGTCCAACTGGGGTATGGGGACCCACCTGGATAATGGCCACAGGATCCCACCTGGACAAGCAATGGGGAAGGCCCAGGGTGACACACTCTGATCAGTATGCCACACGAATGTGATACGCTAACCCTGCATGCATCTTACAGTCACCTACAGTGCCCCACACACTCCCAGTATACTGGATAAGAGATGGGAATGGTAAGGGATGTCAGGGTTTACATAGTGACCGGGTACCCAATTGAGTGGGGCCCAGCTGGAACTGTCTGGGTGACCTAGTTGGCCAGTCCAACACTGGCTGAGTACATGCCTGTGCTGGCCATATGCCTAACACCAGAAGGGTCCAGTGTCTGTATGGCATGGACATGCCACCTCCAGGCTGCACATGGTGCCACCCCTGCCCTTCATTGCCCACAGTTGTTCAATGTCCACCACTTGAACACCACATCAATGCACCGCGGTGCCCTTGTGACATTGTCACACTGCAGGGGCGGCATTGGTGTCATGTCTGTGGCTCCTGGTGGTGTGGGCCTTGCAGAGGTGCACACTGTGCACCTGTGGTGTACCACTGGGGGTCTGTGCCACTGGTCAGACCCTGGTCCATGCCCTGCTGCCATCAGTACTACCTGGGTACCATTGCCCAGACATCCCCATGGGCACGTGCCACCACCGGGTGGTGCCCTGCAGGCCACATGGGGCAGGCCATGGCCCCTAGTACATGTGCTGTGGCATGGCTTTCTGCACTGCCGGTATGCCAGGAGTGCACCCAACCACACCTGCATGTGGCAGCTGGGTGTCTATGTCCCTAGTGCAGTGTGGGAGGTGGCTGTCTAGGTGGTGGCAGGGGTATTACAGCACCTGTGGCATTGGGTACTGCCATCCTGGTATGACTGCTGTGTGTGGGTGCCTGAAGCACATCCTGGTGCACATCCAAGGGCTGTCTCTGGGGTGCCTGTCTCCAGTTCCGCAGCCTACCTGTGGGTGGCTGGCCAATTTAGACCATCCTTTCTTTATCCTATCTTTGTGTGGCACATTTCTGGGATAAACGGCACTTGAGCCGCACATTTTGGCTGAATATTTCCATGCGTGGCACATTCATGTGCACACCCCCTGTTTTTGCACTGCATGCATTATCTCTGTGCGATCATACATTCCAACTTGCGCATGACTCATCTCTGCTATTTAATTCAAACAACATGAAGTCTTGCTGTATTCTGCCAATATGCAGTATGATCAACTGGTTCAGCTGCCCTGCAGAGTTAAGAGTTAAACCCTATGCAAATGCATAGAATGTTGAGCTCGAGGTCAGTTTTCAAACCACTATCTTCGGTACATTCTATGTAACTGACCAGATTCTTTACTCCGTTCGCCTGTGAAGTCGCCTAGTCGACTGCTCCTCAAGTTCTTCGGTTGAATTTCAAATTTTGACGGTTTTTCAAACCTACCGTTTATTTTCTTTTAGTTTTCAAACCTTTGTCCTTCGGTTACAGGTTTAACTAGTCTAGGAGGTTTACTTCATTTTTGGTAAGTTTTTGGTTTCTGAATGGTTCCTCGCAACCAGGAGGAAACCGAAAGTCTTCTTTATTTTTCTTGAGGTGAAATTTATTTTAGTGTTTACTATCTGTTATTTGGAGATCCAGTTCAAAGCTTTGGACTAAAACCCAAGACTTTTTCTCAGTTTTTAACGCAGGGCGCTGAAGTGTCTGCTGCCTAAAACTTTGGGTCTCTTTTTTACCTCCTAACTAGGCCACCAGGGGTAAATACAATTATTTAATTCTTCTTTATCAGGGCCTGACTAAGCCATTTCAGATAAAAGGTACTTAATTGGCTGTGCTTAACCAGGCTAACTAAGCCTAACTTTGATTAAGCTCAAAATTTTGTGATGGTTGTATCTCTGAAACCCAAGAGAAAAAACGGTCTCACTGGGTTTCAGCACTGCACTGAGTGCGGGGAGCAATTTGCTAAGGCTGATCCACACTTAGTGTGTCTGTACTGTCTAGGGCTTAACCACCTGAATACAGACTGTGAAATTTGTGAAATTTTTTCTCAGTCTACCCTTGATAAATGACTGGGTAAGCTGAGGGATAGAATGGAAAAGAAATCTTCTGATGAGGTTTGGTCCAGTTCTAAAGACAAACTGGTCTAACCGAAGCCTGAGCCCTCTGACATGGCGAAACCTCATTGGGTAAAAGGCCAGCAGACTCAGCCCCTGATACGGGCTCTGCGAAAAAGAGTAGGAAAAGTGGTTCAGAACCACGTAAGCATGCAGTTGCGGCTCCAACCACTGAGGAAATCACAAAAGCTATTCAAATTGTTCAGTCATTGCAGCCCGGTTTGGGCAAAGTGGCTCAGCGACCAATAACCCATACCTCAGTTCAGATGCCTGTTGGTTCAGTTCCTTCAGGCTCTCTGGACCCAGAGGAGTTTTATGAGTCAGAGTATGAGGATTATTGAGAAGAGTATGAGCTGGGTGAACCGGTTGAGCCTGTGGTCTCCCCTGACCATCCTCAGTATGAGTCTCCCCCTCACATTTCTAAAGATTCTACCTCCCATTTTACTTTCATGAGACAGGTAGCAGAGGCATTGCAATTGTCCGGACAGGAGACCAGAGAGGAGGAGGAGAAGGAAGATGACTACAAGAAGATGATGGATCTCCCTGTCTCTCAGGAGCTTATGATCCCCACTCATAAGTCTCTCAAGAAGCAGACCTCAAGAATCCTTCACACCCCAAGTTCTGTCCCACCAGTGGACAAGAAAATGGATAGGAAGTATGTGTTGGCTGGCAATGGCACTGATTTCTTAAGTAGCCACTGCAGCCATGTGGGGGTAGAGCAAGCTGCAGCTTGTGAGAAAGCTGGCACACCTCTTGCTTCTCACCCTCCTGATAAGATGCTCCTCCTCCTGAACTGGTAGTAGATTTACAGGAGCTTATCAGTAAGGGGATTCAGGCATCCAAATGCCAGTTTCACATGGCAGTGGATGTCAATGATGCAGCTTCTCATACAATGGCTTCAGCCATTTCCCTCAGGAGGTTTGCTTGGCTGAGATGTACAAATCTCTCCCAAGACACTCAGAACAATGCCATTGATTTTCCCCTAGCACAAAATTCCTTGTTTGGGGAACAAACAGAGGCATGTATGAAGAAGATGAATAGATACAGGGTAGCCTACAAGAATGCGGCTGCCAAAGAAAAGGCTGACAGCCCTCAGAAGCAGCAGAATAGAGGAAGCAGAGGTAGGTCTTACTCCTGGCCTTTCTATCAGGCTTAGGCCTCCCCATCAGCTTAGGGGTTTCTTTAGAGGCAGAGCTGTAGAGGCACTGGCCATGCTGGTTCCACCTCTCAGTCCACTACCCCTCTAAACAGACACCCTGAAGTGTCTGTCAGGGCTGCCTCCCCACTACCAGTAGGGGGCAGGCTGGTCTTTTACCTTCAGGCCTGGCAGTCCATCACTTTGGACAGGTGAGTCCTGGAGGTAATAGGCTAGAGTCTTGCTCTCACTTTCAAACTGTTCCCAAAAACAGGAGCAAGATCATTCAAACCTGCCACCCTCTCAGAAAGAGCCCTGTTTGGAAGCAGAGGTTTCCACCCTACTTCAAGTCAAGACAGTGGAGCATGTTCCTCCTCAGCACAAAGGAAAAGGGTTGTACTCATGGTGCTTCCTAACCCTGAAGAAAAATGGGGAGTGGCAGCCCATACTAGATCTGAGATACCTCAACAAGCACCTGACAAAGCCAAATTTCAAAGTGGTCACTCTGGCTGTCATTTTACCTACTCTCAGGCAAGGGGATTGGCTAGCATCCCTAGATCTAAAGGATGCTTATTTTCACATCCCCATCAGGCAATCTCACAGAAAATATCTCAGATTCAGACTGCCTTCAGGTCATTACCAGTTCAGGACCATGCCCATCAGACTGACATCTGTTCCAAGGGCCTTCATAAAGTGCATGGCAATGGTTGTGGCACATCTGAGAAGGCAAGGAGTCACTGTTTATCCCTACCTTGATGACTGGTTGGTAGTGGATCACTCCCCCCAATGGGTAGAGGAAGCCTTGACCCTCACACAGGATACCCTCCAATCCTTGGGGTTCCTGGCGAACCTCAAGAAATGAGTTCTGAAACCTATCCAGATCCTAGATTTCATAGGAGCAGAGCTGGACATGATTCAGGTAAAGGCCATCCTGCCTCCAGGAAGGGCAGATGCCCTGGTTCAGTTGGCAGAGTCCTTCTGTCTACAGGTTCCTCACCCAGAGTGGTACTTCCTACAACACCTGGGCCACATAGCTGCTACCATAGCAGTAGTCCCAGGGGCCAGATTTCAGATGAGGGACATCCAATTCCACCTGAGTTCCTTTTGGCCCCAAAAGAGGGATTCTCTGTCCAGACTAATACCAGTGACTACCACTTTGCTACAAGCACTACAGTTGTGGCAAGACAAGGACAACCTCAGGGCAGGAGTCCCCTTTCTGCAACAAGATCCTTCAGTAGTGCTGATCACAGATGCCTCACTACTAGGGTTGGGAGCTCACCTAGGGGAACACATTGCTCATGGAACATGGCTCCAGCAGGAGTCTCTCCCACACATAAATCTGCTGGAGTTCAGAGCAGTGTTCCTAGCACTTCAGTCATTCACCAAGATGCTACAGGGCAAGGTGGTGCAGGTCAGAATAGACAACACCACCACCATGTACTACATCGACAAACAGGGAGGAACAAGATTCTCAGTGCTGTGCACAGAGGCCATGAAGATCTGGAGTCTTGCCTACTCCCTAAACACCTCCCTATCAGCAGTTCATTTGTCAGGGAAGGACAATGTCCTGGCAGATGCTCTCAGCAGAATCAACCAGGGTTATCATGAATGGATCCTGAACTGACAAATCCTGTTGACGGTCTTCAGAAGTTGGGGCACTCCAGAGATAGATCTCTTTGCAGCCCCAGACAATCATCACCTTCCCCAGTTCTGTTGCAGGCCCCCAGCACTAGGCTCAGTGACTTTGGATGCACTGCTTCTAGATTGGTCAGGAAAATTTCTGCATGCCTTTCCTCCTTTCCCTCTGATACAGAGAGTTCTAATCAAACTCAGGGCTCAGCCAGCCACTAAGATTCTGATTGCTCCGGATTGGGCCAGACAGACATGGTACTCGATGTTGTTGTCCATGTCAGTGGCCAATCCAATTTGCCTCCCCAGGAGGCACAACCTGCTGACATCCTCCCAAGGAAGGATTTTATACCCCAACCTCAAGTCCTTCCGACTCAAGACTTGGTTCTAGAAGACTTAGAGTATGCAGGCCTGCATCTCTCAGAAGGAGTCCTGGACATCCTTAGAGTTTCTTGGAAGTCTTCCACCAGGAGGACTTACACTTCCAAATGGAAGAAAGTCTCCATCTGGTGTTCCCAGAAGGACATGGACCCACAGGAGGCCAGCCTGGCAGTCCTGTTGGATTACTTGGTTGACCTTCAATCCCTGGGCCTGCAGCCCTCCACCCTGAAGGTGCACCTGGCAGCTGTTTCTGCCCATTTGTCAGCTGGGAAGGGCCCCTTACTAGCTGCCCATCCTATTTTTAAGAAGTTCTTCAAGGGGTTGCTCCATCTTCACCCTCCTCACAGGCAGTCTACCCTTTCTTGGGATCTGAACATCTGCATAGCTTAGCTTATGCAGCCTCCTTTTGAACCCATGTCCTCAGCAGAACTCAAATTCCTGACAGGGAAGACTGTGTTTTTGATGGCCATCACCTCTGCCAGAAGGATCAGTGAGCTTCAGGGCCTGTCAGTAGAACCCAGCTACATTGCCCCTCACAGGGACAAGATTGTTCTAAGAACTAATAGGACGTTCCTCCCCAAAGTAATCTCGGACTTCCATTTGAATCAGTCCATAACATTGCCTGTCTTTTTCACTGATCATTCCAGTTCAGGTGAATGCAGGTTGCACACCATGGATGTAAAAAGGTCCATCAGCTATTATATGGACAGAACAAAAGACCATAGAAAGGACTGTACTCAGTTGTTCCTTACCTATGGTGAGGTGGGTAAAGGCAAGCCAGCCACAAAGAGGACCATTTCCAGATGGATTGTGGCTTGCATCCAGTTTTGCTATGGTGAATTAGGTAAGGAGCCACCAGTGGGCCTAGGGCTCACTGTACTAGGTTGACAGCCGCTTCCATAGCAGCTGCCAGGATATCCCCCTGCTTGACATCTGTAAAGCAGCTGCCTGGAATACTGTTCACACAGTCACCAAACACTACTGCCTGGACACCAAGGCCAGGAGTGATGCCAGATCTGTCACAGCAGTATTGCAAAGCCTATTCCCTAAGTAGGTTCTGTGCCCACCTCCATGGGGCACTGCTTGGTAGTCTACATATTGTCAGAATACAGCAAGACTTCATGTTGTTTGAAGAAAACAATGCTTACCATAGCAATCTTATTTCTTCGAATGGAGTCTTGCTGTATTCTGACCACCCACCCTGCCTCCCTTCTGGAAACTAGGGAAGCGGGGTCTCTGCACTCCAGCTGTTAATTGCTATACCCACCAGTAGGTGGCATTTTTTTCTGGGGATCAGTGACTTGAATCTTCTTTATGCCCTATTGTTGTGTGTATTTAACCCTTGGGGTGTTAGTTATAGTTATGGGCCCAGATATTCAGAAATGTGCTAAAGGCCGGCGCAAGTCTGGCGTAGCGCAAATATGATGTGTTGTGGTGCAACAGGAGCCATATTCAGAGGTTGCACCAGCCGCACTGTGCCAGCGCAACCTGGCTGAATATGGCACAGTTGCGCCATGGTGCAAAGACAGTTGTGCCATGGTGCAGAAAGGGATAATGCAGCGCAACCATGGGAGCAGAGCAGCAGAGCAATGGGGGGGTATGGCATAGGGAAGAGACCCAGGAACAGAGCCAGGGAAGCACAGTGACAGGCCACAGGAGGCCACCACCAGCAGGGCACAGCAGGGTGCACACAGGCACCCAGACACCCCCTCCCAGAACACAACAGTGGCACAGATAGTAGGCAACAAGAGGTGCCAATGGTCAATGGAGGGCCACCAAGAGAGCCCCCCCCGCAGACTGCTGGCTGTGCCCCCCCTTCCCAGACCAGAGCAGGCCACACCCAGGACCACACAGCTGAGCACACATACACACACACACACACACCACACAGGCACACTGGAACCCACACAGGAGGCACTGACCATGCCGGGTGGCAGGTAACATGGCAGACCACATGGGTCAGGCCACACAATGCCAAGCAGGGCCCCCAACACAGTGTGTGGCCAGTACCCGACCAACAACCATGGCCGTGCACCACCACCATGCACACACCTGTCACACACCCCAGACAGCAGCCCCATGAGTGCCCCAAGGCACAGCCACCGACTGACGGGAAGGACACCACCACAGTGGGGCACACCACAGCAGACAGCAGTGAATCACAGAAGCACAACACGTGCCCTGACACACACACCACATGGACAGACACTGGGTCACTGCAGCATGGCTCCTCAAGCCACCTGAAAAGCAGACAGTGACACAGGCAGGTACATCAAAAGATATATATTTATGAAGAGAACAATGTACAAAAACAAGGGGGTGGAAAAGGGTAGAAAAGCGAGGGAAGGGGACAGGGAACAGGGACTGTACAGTGGGAAGGGGTCTCTAGGGGGAGGTACAGAAAGGAAAACAGGGGAATGCTGAGGCCCAACTAACGGCGACTATGACCTGCCACCCCTTGCCATCCACGCCACCCCCGGTCAGCTAGCAGCAGGTGCTGCACCTGTAGCACTGCCTCTCCATGGTGGTGGATGTGATCAGAATGAGCTGCCAGAGCAGCCTGCAGTACAGGGGTCTTCTTTGCCTCTGCTGGATACCTATGACAAGGGACAGGACAGGTGATCAGTGCAATGTCCCAAGGAACCATGTCCACCCACAGCACGCAATGGGCAGTGGGAACACCCCCCCGGAGGGCCCATACCGGCCACCTGCGAAGGTGGGCCAACACCTGCCAGCAACTCGACACACCACGACAGTGCACAGAGGTGGTCCCCGCTGCACAATGGCCACCTGACTGTGCAATGGCAGTCACATGGCACAGTGCACCAGCAGCACCACAGCAACATCAGTGGCAGCCGGGCACACACCCACCTCACCAACAGCTGGCACACGTGTCCAGTGGATGCGCTACAGTGGCATGCACCATGCACAGTGCAACACACACAGCTGCCACTGCACATGGCACAGGCAGCTATGCCCGCACCCATGCCCCCACCACCCCCATGGTAACGTTTGAAGGACCATGACAGTGCCTACCTGCCCTCTGCAGACCCACTGGTGCTGGTCCCGCTCCTGCGCCTCCTCCGTGGTCCACTGTGGCCTGCTGTCCTGCTGCTGTTGCTGCTGCTGCTACTACCTGCACCCGCTGGCAATTCTCAGGCCCTGGTTATGAACAAAGACAGGTACACATCAGGATATCATCCAGAGCAGCTGCCCACCATCTCCACTCCTGTGCACAGGGTGAGCCCCTGCCTGACACATCCCATACGGCTTCATCGCAATGCAAGCAGCAGCTGGCAATGCCACACCACGATGTGCACAATGACAGTGCACCACTCTGCAGGGCATGCCAGGCAGCCTAGCCAACACCACAGTACTGCACCAGGGCACACATGCAATATGGGCTGACTTACCTGGCTGTGGCACAGTCCCTCGCCTGATGCACCTCAAGCCTCCTCAGGTGCTCTGGGTCCTGCCTCACAAGGTCACCATACTGGTGGCAGCATTGCTCCCCCATCCTGGCTACCCTGGTCCTTTGCTGCAGCGTAGCAGCAATCCCCACCACACTGAGACCCTTGGCTGTTGCAGGGATGCCTGGCCAAATAGTTGGTGGGCATGGGGCAGGACACAGGCCACCAGGTTGACTAGTTCAACCTGTGTCCAGTTCTGGGCCCTAGGGACATGTCTCTGCACCATGCTATACAGAGAACTTGGTGACCAAAATGGTAGCAGCAAGCGCATGAGTCCACGACATGCTCCAGATGCGAGATACGAGGGAACATGTGCAGGGTCCGCCTCATCCCCAGTTACAGAGATACGGGATGGTGTGGCTAGGTGGGTCACAGGGTGAGGAGAGTGACCCAGAGGTCAGAGGTCACATCAGGGGCAGGTGGTCGCCACCTCTGCGCCAGAGTAAGCTCTTGCGTGATATGAGCCTGGTGCATCATGCACTATACCCCTGCATCATGCTGTTGGCGCACAGTGCGCAACTGACACCATGATACCATTCGGCACCTGTGCACTGCAGGTCTGCACACCACGCGTGCGTGTGCATTGAACCGCAACTTCCTCTGGAGCAATCCCATTGTGCATGGAGCAAAATCACGATATTCAGAAACCACATGCAAATGAGCTCATCAGTCAATGCATGGTGCACTGGGTGCATTGGCATGTCATTGCTGTTGCATCAAACCTCATTTGCATGCGTTGCATCATATAAGGGCCACGGAACAGCACAGGCCATGGACTGGTATTGCATCCTTTCAGAGTAGGTTGCACATGCAGCTGCAGTTCACTGGGAGCAGACAGCACAGCAGGGAGGAACAAGCAGAGTGATGCTGCCACTGACACACTGTGATGTCCAAGTCCACAGGAAGCGACATGTGGGAGCGTGAGGAGGGTGAGGAGCATGGACATGCTTGCAAGTGCAGGCCCAGTTTCACGAAGGTGGAGACAGAGGCCCTGTTTGATGCATACCTCGACAGAGAGCCCCTGTTGAGTGGTGCCACAGGAACACCACAAGCCAGGACTGGGGCCTGGGAGGAGGTGGCGGCGTACGTCAACCAGCATGGCCACCACCAGCAGTCAGTGCAGGAGTGCTGGAAGAAGGTGGGCACAGAAAAGAGGCACATCAAGGAGAAGGTGGCTCCCATCCATGCATCCTGGAATGCCACTGGAGGAGGTTCTGCAGATTCACCACCGCTCACGGCACAGGAAGAGTTGGTGGCTGCCACCATGCGCTGCAGCACAGTGAAGGGCGTGCCTCGCGATGGTTTCCAGATGGGTGGCAGCCCATCACTGCATGGTAAGTATGTCAGCCATGAACAGCTGATGGCATGGAGGGTGCGTACATGTGCATGCTGGCGTGCATGCAGCCGGCATGCATATCATGTGCATGTGTGCCCACTCACGTGCATGCCATGCTGCAAGACACATACAGTGGCAGTGGGGGGGCATGTGGGCAATATGTCACTGACACACCTCTCTTTCTCTTGCAGCACCAGCATGCCTCCATAAGGATGATGGGGTGCCAGCAGCAGCAGCAGCAACAGCAGCCGTAGACTCTGGAATGGCCCCAGAGGACCAGCCATCCACCTCCACTGGCATCCAGGGGCCCGACAGGCTGCAGCTCACCACCACTGTGCAGGCAGATGGCCTGGACCTGGGGTCAGATGAGGCCCTGGATGTGTTCCTGCAGGATGCCAGCCTTGGTGTCCTCTGCACAGAGACACAGATCAGTGTGGGGTCTGACACCGATGACGATGTCATGCTTATCCTGGACAGCATGGCCACCGTTGAGGGTGAGATCCCTCTGTGGGCCACTGACACAGGCAGCACGCCCAGTGCCCTGCCAGTGGCAGAACACAGGCTGTGGGTGCCACTGGGTAGCTGGACACAGGGTCCACCACCAGTGTGCCTGCTGTGCCCAGTCCCCCTGCAGATCCCACTGTGCAGCATTCACCAGAGAGGGGGGCTGTGCAGTGTGGCCGGTCACCACATGGGGATCAGCGTCTGGCCTGAGAGCCCCAGGACGCTGACTCATTGGCTGAGCACACCCATTTTCTGTGGGTGTCTATTCAGCAACAGGTGCTGCTTTCTGCTGGGATGTGCGCACTGCGTGTGAAGGTGCGCCAGTTAGCTGAGCAGCAGGAGGGGGCACTGCGCAGATCCTGATGGGGATGCAGCACATGCAGGAGGCCAAGACTGCATCCCTGGATCGCATTGCCACTGTGATCTCGGATGGCTTGCACTGCTGGCTACCACAGGGCATGGCTGGGCACAGATGACCCCTCACAGTGTGCTGTCCACCCCACGAACCCAGTGTCAGATGACCCCAGTACAGTCAGTGCTGGGCTCTGATGTCGGCATCCCAGGCATGCCCGGGGCTGGCCTGTTAGGGTGCCTTGACACCCCCACGCGGATGCGGTCGTGGTCCCATGGTTCAACCCCTGGGGAGCTGTTACACACCCCCATGGCTGATGCGCAGCCTGTGGCTGCTGAACGGCCCAGGAATGGCCATGGCCATGGTTCTGTGCAGTGGACCTGATGTGTGGGCCACCACACCTGAGGTCTGCAGCTGTTGTCCAGTGAGCACATGGGTGTTGTGTGTGTGCCTACCACTGGTGTGGTGCCTGTGTGTTGCACCACACACTGCCTGTGTGTGTACTTGCCCAGCCACTGGGCCATGTGACAAGGGTGTGATGATGGCAGTTTTGCACTGGTTGCGCCTGTGCACTGGTGCGATGCATCTGATCCACACCACATACCTTCGCCTGTGTGTGTGTAGGTGCGTGTGTGTGTGTGTGTGTGTGGGGGTGCTGTGTGTGTGTTGTGTGTCCCTGTAACCCCACCCCTGCTTCACACCTCAGTGTGTGCATGCCCTTTGCCATTCACGCCCCTGCACGTGTGCTGTACCTGTTTGTGGGGCCTATGCATGTGCATCGCACCACCTACCTGTGTGCACCATAGCGCTCCTGTGAAATGGTATCCTGGTGTGTCTCACCTGCTGTCACAGCTGGGGATCCCTCCACCCAGGGGGTGCCTATCCACCTCCCTCTGGCCCATTTCCTCCCTTGTCCCCACTACTGTCACCCTCATCAGCCTCGACAGCTATCCCATGGTCAATAGCCATGTTGTGCAGCATGCAGCAGGTCAGGAATAGGCCACAGGCTTTTGAGGTGCTGTACTGTAGGGCACTGCCTGACCTGTCTAGGCAATGAAAACGTGCTTTCAGCATGCCAAAGACACATTCGATGATGTTGCGTGTGCTGGCATGTGCCTCATTGTAGCATTCCTTTGCTAGGGACGATGGACACCGGTAGGAGGTGAGCAGTCAGGGCTGCAGTGGATAGGCACTGTCCCCATGTGGATAATAACATGGTTAGCCCTCTTCTGTTCTATACTGTGCCCCTTGCCTGTCTCTGACACCCACTCCACCATGCACACCCTGCCATCCCCCATCCCATGGGCTGCTCTTCCCATTGCCCCTTGCCCATGCCATACTCACTCACTAGATGACCCATGGGGATGTCCTCATGTTCAAACCTGTGGCACAGTGCAGATCTGTGTCAGATGAATGCATCATGTGCACTCCCAGGGTGTGTGGGGCAGACAGTGGTAATGCGCCCCGTGGCATCGCATGCCACCTGGCATTTGACACTTGGGCTCCCCTTCCTGTTGATGTGCGCCACACCCTCAGGGACAGGTGGCATGTGGATGCCTACATGGGTGCAGTCAGTGGCCCCAATCATGCCAGGCATATGTGCTACCCTGTGGAAGTCCTGCATGGTTGCTGTATGTTCCGCCTATGTGCTGGGGGAAATGGATGAATTCTGTTGCACGTGGTAGCAGAGCATTGAGGGACTGTGTGAGGAGATGGGACATGGCTGACTGGGTAATGCCTGTGGTGTCCCCTGTTGGCCTCTGGAAGGTGCTCTTGGCAAGCAGGCACATGATGGCTGTCACCTTCATCTCCACGGACATGGCGTGGCTCTGTCTGGTGGGTGCCTGCATCTCCTCACTGCACAAATCACAGAGCTACTTCAGAATGGCCCTGTTCAAGCCATACTGGCCCACAATATCTGTGTCACTGTACTGCTCAAAGGTGATGGAGGCATGGTACCACCTGTGCCGGGCAGACCACCGATGGGCCCTTCCATGGCCACATCGCTGTTCCTCCTTCCCCCTAACACCCCTCATTATGGCCTCCATCATGAAGGGCACAGTATCCATGGCCCTTGCTGTCCAATATCCCCCTGGGTGGTTGGCTGCTGCTGGCTGTGTGCCACCCTGGTGCACTGTCTGGCAATGTGTCTGTCTGTCTCTCTCACTCTGCCCCTCTCTCCCTCTTCAATGTCACCTCTGTCCCTCTCCCTCTGTGTCTGTCTTGGTCTGTCTGTCTCTTTCTCTCTCTCTCGCTCACTCCCTCTCGCCTGGCGCAAGTGCTGTCTGAGTGCTTGCACCCTGTATTTATAGGAACAAGTCTGCTCGGTGCATCTTTGATTTGCTCTGCACTTGTGCCACAGTTTCACAGTTGAATATATCACTGTGCTGGATATTCATGGGAACACACCCTGCACTTATGCCTGCATTCATTATAGTTGCGCATTGACACAGTGAGATTTGTGCTGCACACTGGCTCCTACTGAATATGGCTCCTTGGTGCAAGTCCACACTTGTGCTAGCGCAACTGCTTTGAATATCCAGGCTGTGACAACCCACCTCTCCCTCTGGGCTGAAACAGCTTTTAGAGCGGTGTGTGTCCTCGGGTATTCGTTGCCACCAGCCAGACTTTCCTTCCGGCACCTCTTTCACGTGTACAAACTTGAATAATCACACGTGCAATTGCACAAGTTAAAGTCTGGTAGTGTGTCTCTTTCGGGTGGAGGATGCTACACAGAGTTTACCTTAGCCAGTGGAAAACCAAATATTACCTTAGAAAAATGACATCACAGTCACAACTGTTGAGCAAATAAATAGCTTTTACTTAACAGAAAAGTGCAATGAGCATTTACAGGATCTGTATTTACAACACAAGAGAATAACACTCATACAGGAAAAGTAAACAAATGTTTCTAAATAACAGATGGCAAAAGAAGAAAGCTAATACTGAAATATGCTATCACTAAACTTACCCTTCCCTGTCCTTACAAGAGACACTGGACCCTGTTCTAACTGCCAGCTCCCACGGACATAACTACAAGGTAGGCACCAAGCTTATGTTTCCCCTCACAGCTTCCAAGGGCAAGAGAGGGAGTTCTCTGTCTTACAGAAGCTTATATACTCTATGGAGAATAGGTCATTCCTATTCTCCCCTTAAATGCACCAACCAACTAACATGTATGTATTTAATTGTCCCAATCAGAGTGAACACCTATTGGTGACCAATTATATTCCCTTTTCACCTTAAGTTTATATTTGAATGATCCAATCCATTCAAACTGCCCTGTGTCCATGTCTGCAAGGTCTGTGTGTGTCTGGAGGTGTCCACTCGAGATTTATGACCCAGCTCTTATCTAGCAGCTAGAAATTCCACAAGCTGGTTGCTGATGTAGAATTTCAGCCTCAGTGTATTTTTTCCACACTGCTAAAAAAATAAGGCACCTACAGAATCCCAACCATTAACTCTTTCCTTCCCATTTCTGTCACACAGGCCATGTTTGTTTTTTGTCTTTTTGGCCATTTGGCATTTCTTATTAGTAGCTACGTAAGAATCTGGTCAATTACATAGAATGTACCGAGGACAGTGGTTTGAAAACCAAGCTTGAGCTCAACGTTCTGTGCATTTGTGTAGGGTTTAACTTTTAACTCTCCAGGGCAGCTGAACCAGTCCATCACACTGCATATTGTCAGAATACAGCAAGACTCCATTAGAAGAAACAAGATTACTATGGTAAGTAAATTTTTCATATCACGCCTCAGCACATTTCCCCAGATGCATGGTACATCTTCATTTTTTTTTTAATATAATGTTTATTATAACTTTTCACATTTACATCAGACAGGATCATGTTTATCAAAAGTACACAGGTACATACACAAACAGGAGCAATGATCCTAACCCACCTCCCATCACTCTACCACCCACATCCTTATTTTCCCACCCCCCACAGTCCAGGTAATTAAAGATCAACTATGAGTTATTAGGGTCACAAAACATAGTTTAAAGGGAGTATAACATATGTAATGAGGCCCAAACCTTTTTGTATTTAGATACATTATTATTAAGACTTGCTATGGTTTTTTCAGTTCGAAGATTTGCTGAAAGTTTGTTAAGCCATTCAGAGTAGGAGATAGCATCTGTGTCTTTCCAGTGCCTTAGTACCAATTTCTTAACAGACATGGATATCATAGAAATATGGTATTTCCAATTGGTCACTGGAATTTGTGAATAATCCCCCAAGAGACATATCTCAGGTGTGAAAAGATCACACACTCCCAATAATGGGTCTATTCTATCCTTTATGACTTTCCAAAAGGGGGCTATCATGGGGCAGTCCCAGAAGATGTGAAGAAGGCTACCTTCATCCTGTAAACACCGTGTACATTGATTGGATGATATTAAACCCCAAGCAGCCAATTTTGGTGGAGAGTAATACAGGTTGTGCAAAATATTGAAATGCATGAGACGTAACCGATCCTGTGTTACAAAGCAATGACAACTATTCCAAAGGACAGACCAATCTTTATTCCAGTAGGGAAAGAGGTCTGACCAATATTTTGCGGGCCCAAAAGGTTCGGGAAAATGCCAGTCATAAAGAGTACCATATAATTTAGAAATTGCTTTAGGGGAATTGGCTAAAGGACTCAAATCCAAATGAAATGAGAACTTGGGTAGCATGGGAGGTGTCTTACCAAATTTTTTGATAAGGAGATGCCTTAGTTGAAAAACTTTGAAATAATCAGATGGTTGAAGTTTAAATTTATTCATAAGTTCTGCCATCGAGGACCAGGAACCGTCATCTCCCACAAACAAGGCCAATTTTCCATCCTCAAGTTGAGGTAGCCATTTGTGTGTTAGTCTCTTGTCATCAATTTTAAAAGCTGGAGAGTTCCAAATTGATTGAGAAATATCCATATGCTGGGTATATTTTAAGTACGCGCACATCTGGGAATGAATTCTAAGGGAAGTTTCTATTGTGGTGGATTATAAGCTTTTCAGTAAAGAGGATAAATTTAAGAATAATAACATGGAAGGATCTATATTATACAAACAAATCAATTCTAATTCTATTCTGAGTCATGGAGGAAGGGAGGCAGAGGGATTTGGATCTAGCCATTTGAGATATTTGGAAGCATGACTGGCCCAGTGATACAAGTTAAGACAAGGTAGACGTAGACCACCTTTAAGTTTAGAGGCAGCTAATTTGTGGTATGCAAGTCTTGGTTGTTTCTTGGACCAGATGAATTTCAATATTAAACTTTGAAATTTCTTAAACCAAGTTCCCGGTAAATAAATATCAACTAATTGAAGAGGATAAAGTAACCAGGGAAAGATATTCATCTTGATTAAATTTATCCTTCCCGATAATGAGATAGGGAGAATCGACCAGCGGTCTAAATCCTGGGTCAGATTTAGTAACAAGGAATCAAAATTTTTCTTGATAGTAAGCTGTGTACTCCTGGTAAGTTCAATACCGAGGTATCGTAATGAATCCTGGGATCATGAAAGGCCTAGAGCTATGATGTTGTTTTTAAATACTTTGTGATTTAAAGGGAATACAATAGACTTGCTGACATTTAACTTATAATATGATAGTCTACTGTATTCCTCTATCATCTCTAACATAACTGGAATAGAAGTGTCTGGATAGGAAAGATGTAAAAGAAGATCATCCTCATAAGCGGATACCTTAACTTCCGTACCTTGGATTGATATTCCCTGTACATTCTGACATAAAGACAATTTTCAGATTAGAGGCTCCAAATAGAGATTAAAAAGTAGGGGAGAAAGGGGGCAACCCTGTCTGGTACCAGGAGAACGGATCGGAGATAGCTCAAGTTCCAGAGATTCTGGCGGATGGGTTTTGATAAAGAGCCTTCACCCATTCCTGGAATTGATGCAGGAATCCAAAAGCATTCAAAGTCTGAAACAGGAAATTCCAATTGACTCAGTCAAAAGCCTTCTCAGTGTCAAGGGACACCAAAGCAACCGGAAAAGAGGCATCCCTTGAAACCGAGAGGACATGTGAAAGGGTGCGAAGGTGGTGTACTGATGATCTCCCCCTTCATAAAACCCACCTATTGTAATCCTATTAAATCTGGGAGAATTAAACTGAGTCTATCCGCCAATAATTTGGTTAAAATCTTTATATCCTGGTTAAGCAGGGAAATGAGCCTGTAATTTTTCACTGAGTCTAAATTCCTACCTGGTTTTGGTAGAAGAACAATGAGTGCTTCAAGTAAAGTGGAGTCTAATTGTGCACCTGATAGGATGTGTTGATATAGGGGAGAAGATATGGGATAAGTTGTTCCTTAAAGCTCTTGTAGAAATTGGGTGAGAATCCATCTGGTCCTGGAGTTTTATCCATGGGGAGACTTTGTATCACTTTGGCTATTTCTAAGGTAGAAAGAGGTGCTACTAGTACCCATTTATGGGCCTTTGAAAGGAGGGGTAGATGAGCCTCTGATAGATAAGAAGAGAGAGTATAATTAGAAGGGGGATTGGGCATAACTCCATGTAATTGTTTGTAATACGTGGTAAATTCGGTAACAATTTCCTTAGGGGAGGATTTTAAAGAGCCATCTGTGCTGGAACGAATAGGAGGGTTGAATCGGGATGATTCCTGCTGTTTAATTTGGAGAGCTAATAATTTCTTTGCTTTCTGTCCTTGATCTGTGTATGAGGCCTTAGTACAATGAATGGCAAATTCTGCTTTCTCACTACGTAAACGTAAATTGGAATCTTTCAACTTTGTGAGTTTTTCTTTGACAGTATTGGGAGAATGTGAGTGTAAATTCAATTCCAAAGACAGACTTTGGGATAACACATTTTTTAATTTTGATTCTTGGAGTTTTTTCCTATTGGAAGCTAACCTTATTAAAATACCCCGGAGATATGCTTTGAAGGCACACCAGATGATATCGGGCTTGATATCATGGGTGGCGTTTAGTTCAAAAAATTGTGTGATATGATCTCTAATGCAGTCAGTAGTCTTTGAATCCTTAAGTAACTGATCATTCAGCTTCCACCGAGGGCTCCATTTGGGCAAAGATGTAAGGGATGACCTACCCAGCGCCAGGAAGTGATCTGATGGAGGTCCAGGTTGGATTGATGAGGTGATAACACCAGAGAGAAGAGCCTGGGATAACAAAATGTAATTGGTACAGGATGAAGTCTGTACATCTTCATTTTGTGCCGTGCATCTCTTTTGAATATGTGGGCCTTGGAATAAAGGGACATGAGGATATTATTTTTAATATTCTAATTTTTCAGAGCTAAGAAACACTGAATTAGTTGCTCTAAATACACTGACAACATTTGTTTCCAATTAAAAATACAAATCAAGTTCTGTTTCCAGCAAAATCAGTGAGGCACAACCTAATTTCCAAGGATGTCTTCATATTCTAGCCCACAAACAAAGCAAAGTTAGTAAAGAAGTAAAGGTTTTACAGAAATTCCTAGTTGATAGTCCTGTGAGAACCTAGAACTGGCATCTCATGATCTTGCTTTTTTTATTACTACAAAGCTAATAGATTTTGAAATCCTTACATCACAGCGAGATTCCTTGCCTCTTGCAGGTTGATCTTAGGATTGAACTCTATGCTAAGCCTTGCATTCTTGTGACGAATGGTGCCATTTGAGGCCCAGCGGCCAGCATACCTTGTTGAGCTGGTAGCAGCCTGGATGATGTTACTGACAGGTTTTGCTTTGTGTCTGGAATTATGTATGTTTTTCTCTAGTGATGAGCAATTCTAATCTTTTTGCAATGGATACTCCATTGTCTGTCCAGAGTTTTTGGTTGTGGTTAATAATTAAGATCTGGATGCTTCTGTTTTGCAGACATAAACCTTGGCCTTTTTAGACACATAAATATTGATCACAAAGAAAGTGTTTTTAAGTATTACCGACCACGGTGAGCCTGAATCACAGTAAGTCACTCTAAATCCACTTTGAAAGCTAAAATGAAGAGAAGAGTAAGGGATGAGAGTGAAATGAATGGAAAGCAGCAAAGAAATCATGCACCAGCCTCCAGTATCTCTGCAAATAGTTGCAGTAAGTGTTACCCCTAAGCGGTGCTACTCCTGGAACTACTACCCCTGCCTGTCTTCCCTAACAACAGATTGAGGGGCCTAGGTTCCAAATTGGCAAGTACAGGGGTATTCCTACCTTCAGTAATCACAATAGTTTGGTGCCCTGACTCATAATACGGTTTGTGTGGGTATAGTTTGGTGCCCCCACTCATAATACGGTTTGTATGGGTATTTGTCTAGACTGCTATAGCCCTCTGGGAAGCTATCACTACCCACAATCCCAGCTAGTGACCAATTACCTAGGAATTGACAATGTCCATTAGCAGTGTTCAACAGACAGTTTGCAATAAACATTAATAATATGCTCACAGTTGTCCCACTTACCAGCAGGGTCTCTGGTCCTGGTGTACGCCCTGCAACCCCCTGTAAAGACAGATTTGCAAAACAGCATGCACCTTTAACACATTCAGTACAAAGCCTATCACTTTAAGCCAGGTAATATTATGCTCATAAGCTCAGTTCAAAGTAACACAGTAAATCAGGTTTATTAAAGGGACATGAATATGGAGGAGGAACAAATTTGAACCAGTGATTACTGTTCTGGAAAGAGCCAGGTTACTCAACATACAATTAATTTAGTTTCATTGTTAAACAGTCTTGTAGCTATTGGGTACCCAGAAGGTGATGCTGGCTGGCCAGAATTGGTGCCCGGGGTTGCAGATCTTGTTGGGGCCCTTGATAGAAAGAAGCAATTAACATTAACAGTGCAAAGCAAATTAAATTATTTGTGTCTGAGGCCAGCTGGCCTAGTGTATTGAAACCCTTTAAATTAAGCTGAAACCAATTAGATGGTACCAAAAGATAATTGAGGTGTTTGTTGCAGGGAGCTACCCTAAATTTCCTCTCTGTACCAGAAGACTGAAGATAGCCTAGTAAAATGAAAACCTGATGCTGGAAGTTGATGCACATGGTAAAACTAGGCTGCCATGACTCACCTCCACTTCATGGCCTTTCCTTGTAGGTGGCTGCATCCTACAATGATTTGCTGTGCAGGGGCTGCATCCCCAAAGTCAGTCTCTTGCCGGGAAAACTGTATCTGGTACAGAAACAGATGTCATGGGCCGGGATGGACATGGGTCCAAGTTCAACAAAGTGTCTCTGCAAAGTTCAGTTTATCTGCTGGTGACCCCTCCAGCTGGTAGACAGTTCAGTCACTGGTAAAGGCAGGCTCCTCTCTGGAAATCAGGAGTCCCTGGACAGTAGACCTTGACCCACAATAAATATTCGGCACATTTATAGGAAGGAACATCAAATTATCTGATTCCTTGTTCGGCTCCAGGCCAGTTCGCAATGCCAGACACTTTGCTGAGCAAACCTCTCAATCTGCAGTAGGCAGTTTTTGGTGATCAATCCCCCTTTTGGTACCACAGGATGCACACCAGAGGAAAACTAGGCCTCTTTTAGGCTACAAGCTCCTTGCTCCACGGAGTCTCTGGATGAACTGCCATACAATGGTTTTAAATTACTCCTTGTCTGAGTTTAATCAGTCTAAGTATCTTCCAGCTGGCAGGGAAGGCAAGACAAGCCTTTTTTTCCTGCCTTTTCTTTAGCTCTTCCACAGAAGTTGCTCTCAGTACAAGAGCTCGAGCTGCACTCCTTCCTATTTGAAAACAGTTTTTGGACAAGTCATTTTTTCCTGCCATCGGGTTGGCAAAAAGGGCTGTCAGTCACCATTGTTGGCTCTCATTGGTTCCTTTAGGTGCCAAACACTAGACTTTACAGTTTATCTGACAAGGCACCTGAGTGAAGGACCCCTCGAGGTCCCCTGTGTCCCAACTGGCTCAAACCTGTAAGTCCCAGACAAAAAACATGGCGGCTCCCATTGGGAAATATATACTGCAATAAAGACAGTTTAAAGAACAATCTATATTTTATAGACAGCTATGAATTAGAAAAAACATGTACAGTACTATATAGGGTGACAGAAGAGTGGGTCAAATTAGGGTGATGCCTGGCTGTTCATGAGCTTTGAAATACTTGGACTCAGCCCAGGCTATTTACATCATACACATTGACTATAGCCTTAAAGGGACAGGCGTGGAGACACATTCAAACCACATGAAGTCTTGCTGTATTCTGACAAATTGCAGTGAGGTCCAACCTTCGAACTGCCCCGGAGATGAAAGAGTTAACTTTCCATGCCAGGCATGGTACGCTGAGCTCAAGCTCAGTTGAGACTCTGTTTGTTGCTGTTTGAACTCAAACCGTCAGATTCTTTACTCCGCCTCACTGAACAGTCGCTCCGGAGATTTCTTCTTTGCTCGGTTCAATTTGTTGGTTAAAGTACTGTTTTTCTCGGTTTTCAACTGAATTTAAACCATAACCTATCGGTTCAGTCTCTGTCTGTGGTTTCGTGAGTACTAGATAGACTTATTTTTTGTTATTATTCTGTGTGGAACTTGTAAACGTGGGATCGGTTCGGTTTGAACCGATCAGGTTATTTAAAAAAACTTTATTCTGCTTTTAGAGTGTGGTAACTGGTTCTTATCGGTTCTAAAAAACAGATTTTATTACGTTTTTTTCCACGACCCGTAACACGGTCAGGAACCGATAAGGGTGTCTTGCCTGGTGGATTGCCGAAAAAAGGGTAAGTTGTTGTTAGGACTGGCCATGTCTGAGAAACCCAAAAGAAAAACTGGGTCCACTGGGTTTCAACACTGTAGTGTGTGTGGGGAAGTCTTTGCTAAGGCTGATCCCCACACCACCTGTGTTTATTGTCTGGGGTTTGACCACCTCGATTCAGACTGCCAGATTTGTAAGAATTTTCCTGCAGCTACCCTGGAAAAAAGAGTTGGTAGGCTCAGGGAAAGGGAGGCCAAGAAGTCCACTGACCCAGATGGCCAGCCCGGTTCGGTTCCAACCGAACCAGAAGGAGTGCCCTTTAACCAGGGCAAAACTTCTTCTGGCAAAAGTTGAACCAATTCCGAGGAGTCGGTTCCGGTTAAAAGAACAAGAAGGGATAAATCAGCCGTTGCGGATCCAAAAGTTCTTTCTCTGACCACTGATGAAATAGCCAAAGTGATAAACATTGTTCAGTCGCTATCCCCGGTTCTGACCGAACCGGCACCATTAGGAAGGCGCTCAGTTCGGTCGGTTCTCCCGGTTCCGGATTATGATTTAGAGGAATTTTATGAACCGGAGGAGGAGGAAGGAGAGTAGAGTATGAGGAAAGTGAGTGTGATTAAGAAAGTCTGGATGTGTCCATCTCCCCAGACAGACCTTCAGGAGTGTCTCCTCCTAGGCTTTCTGAGTCCCCTTCCCATTTTATGTTTTACAAAAAAGTGGCTGAAACTCTTCAGCTTCCTATGGAAGAAGCTGTGGATGACCAGGAGGAGCCTGACTATGTTGAAATGATGGATATCCCAGAGTCCAGGAGGCTGTCTATTCCCCTTCATAAGTCCTTTGGGAAACAGACAATAACAATTTTAAAGACTCCTAATTCTATACCTCCTGTGGATAAGAGAATGGACAAGAGGGTATACTCTCTCAGGCTCAGATACGGAGTTCCTTACCCAGCAATGCAGCCGTGTTGGGGTAGTGCAGGCTGCTGCCTGTGATAAGGCAAATATACCCTTGGCTTCACACCCCTCAGATAAGGACTCCAGGAGGATTGATGCCATGGCAAAGAAACAGTACATGGCAGCATCCTTGGGACTCAGGCAGGCTAATTATATGGCCTATACAGCTAGATATCAGAAATCTAGATGGGACACTGTAATGGCTTTAGATAAACAGGTCCCTGGCCAGCTTGCCAAGGAGCTGGAGCAGGTGGCTGCGGATGGTACTGAGGCATCCAAGGTGCAATTCCATGCTGCAGTGGACTCCAATGATGTTTCATCTAGAGTCATGGTTACATCTGTGGCCCTTCATAGGATGGCTTGGCTCAGATGTACTAGTCTGTCTCAGGATACCCAGACTAAGGCCATGGATTTTCCTGTTGTGGGTAATTCTCTGTTTGGGGAGCAAACAGAGAACTACATGAAGAAAATGGATGAGTACAGGATCACCTACAGGAGTGCTCAGGCCAAGGAAAGGCAAGCCACTCCTCAGAGGCAGCATCCCAGGGGCAGGGGCAGGGGCAGGCGCAGGCCTTTTCATAGGCCTTTCTACCAAGCCCAGGCCTCCTCTTCTGCTTATGCTCATGGGGGTTCTTTAGAGGGAGAGGCAGACGGGGAACAAGCAGGCCTGCTTCCAGCCCTCAGCCTAAAGCCCCTGCCAAACAGGCACCCTGATGGGTTTGCAGGGCTGATTCTCCACCACCTGTAGGGGCAGGCTGGCTTACTTTGTCCAGGACTGGATGTCTTTAACATCAGACAAATGGGTTCTGGAAGTAGTAAGCCAGGGACTGTTCTCAGCTTCAAAAATTTCAAAGATGAGAACCAGATCCTTTCCACCTGCAAATCCTTCAGAGGCACTTGCCCTAGAGGCAGAGGTCTCTTCCCTCTTGGCTCTCAGAGCCATAGAGAGGGTTCCACCCCTACACAAAGGGAAAGGATTGTACTCCAGGTACTTCCTAACCCCCAAAAAGACAGGAGAATGGCGGCCCATTCTGGATCTCAGATATTTAAACAAGCACCTTTTAAAGCCAAAGTTCAAAATGGTGACTGTGAGAATAATTCTACCCTCTCTAAGGCCAGGGGACTGGCTAGACTCCCTGGACCTCAAGGATGCCTAATTCCATATTCTCATCAGAAGCTCCCATCGAAAGTACCTCAGGTTCGAGCTGCCCTCAGGCTCTACCAATTCAGATCAATGCCCTTTAGCCTAACTTCTGCTCCAAGGGTGTTCACAAAATGCATGGCAGTAGTAGTTGCCTTCCTAAGGAGAAAAAGGATCTCCATATTTCCATACCTGGACAACTGGCTCATAGTAGGCCAGTCTCCAGACCAAGTCAAGTTACACCTACAGATAACTCAGCAACTGCTCACTTCTCTAGATTTCCTGCTGAATCTTTCAAAGTCAGTTCTAGAGCCTGTCCAGCTCCTCACCTTCATAGGGGCAGAGCTGGATACAGTAAAGGCAAGAGCCTTCCTTCCCCTGGACAGGGCAAGGACACTTATTTCACTGGCCTCTTCATTCACCCCTCAGGTGTCTCGGCCAGCAAGGCATTTTCTGCAACTCCTAGGACACATGGCTGCCTCCACAGCAGTGGTGCAGGGAGTAAGATTTCAAATGAGGGACATTCAGTTCCACTTGAGAGCCTTTTGGTCTCATAAAAAGGACCCTCTGACCAAACTAATTCCAGTGACTTGAACCCTGATCCAGGCATTACAGTGGTGGCTGGATCAGGACAATCTAAGACAGGGAGTTCCCTTTGTCACTCAGTCTCATTCTCTAATCCTTACTACAGATGCCTCCCTCTTGGGGGTGGGGAGCACACTTGGGACCACTGACCACCCAAGGGTTGTGGTCTTCTCAGGAATCTCTACTTCACATCAATCTATTAGAACTCAGAGCAGTGTTTCTAGCACTTCAAGCTTTTTCCAAGTCTGTTCAGAACAAAGTAGTTCAGGTCAGGACAGACAATACCACCACAATGTGGTATATCAACAAGCAAGGGAGCACTCAGTCTACGGCCTTGTGCACAGAGACAATGAAGTTATGGTCTCTGGCCTATTCCCTGAACACCTCTCTTACAGTAATACACCTCCCAGGCAAGGACAATGCCCTGGAAGATGCTCTCAGCAGGATATCTCAGGGCCATCACGAATGGTCCTTGGATCCCCTGGTTTTGAAGGTGATCTTCTCCAGATGGGGCACCCCACAGATAGATCTTTTTGCAGCCCCAGACAATCATCAACTTCCTCTCTTCTGCTGCAGGCCCCCAGTGTTGGGCTAAGTCCCCCTGGATGCCCTAGTTCTCAATTGGGAAGGGAAGTTCCTGTATGCTCCCCCCCTTCCCTCTCCTGTTCAAGGTGTTAGTCAAAATCAGGTCTCAACCCTGCAAGGTGATTCTGATTGCTCCAGACTGGGCCAGGCAGCCCTGGTACCCTCTCTTGTTGTCCTTAGCAGTCCACCTTCCCTATATCTTCCCAGGAATTACAACCTATTAACATGTGCTCAGGGGAGGGTTTGGTATCCGAATCTCAAATCTCTCAATCTCAAGGCCTGGCTCTTGAAGAGTTAGAGTTTGCTGATTTACACCTCTTTCAAGGTGTTATGGATATTCTAAAGGCTTCTCAGAAGCCTTCCACCAGAAACACTTACAACTCCAAGTGGAAAAGATTTTCTATATGGTGCTGTGGGCAACATATTTCCCCAGAGTCTGCCAGCCTGTCCACGGTCCTGGACTATATGGTTCATCTTAATAGCTTGGGGCTCAGACCAGCTACACTAAGAGTGCATCTGGCAGCTGTCTCTGCCTTCCTTTCAGCAGGCAAGTCTTCTTCCATTTCAGCCCATCCTGTATTCTCTAAATTTTTCAAGGGATTGCTTCATACCAATCCTTCATTCAGGGACCCTGCCCCTGTTTGGGACCTTAATGTTTGCATTGCCCAGCTCATGCAACCCCCTTTTGAGCCTTTGTCCTCAGAAGAGCTTAAGTACTTGACTTGGAAAACTGTGTTCTTGGTAGCCATCACTTCTGCTAGGTGCATAAGCGAGTTACAAGCCCTGTCAGTGGAGCCTGATTTTATCTCTTTCCATAGAGATAAGGTGGTCCTCAGGACTAATAGGAAGTTTTTGCCTAAGGTGGTTTCAGACTTCCACCTTAACCAGTCTATGTCTCTTCCTGTTTTCTTCACTGACCATTCCTCCTCTGGGGAGAGGAGGCTGCACAGTTTGGATGTGAAAAGGGCCCTTAGCTACTACATAGAGCGTACCAAGGGCCACAGGTTTGACTCCCTCCAACTGTTCCTCACTTATGGTGAGGTTGGTAAGGGAAAACATGCCACTAAGAGATCTATTGCCAGGTGGATTGTCTCTGCATTCAATTTTGCTATGAAAAACTAGGTAGGACTCCACCCTCAGGCCTGAGGGCTCACTCTACCAGAGGTACAGCTGCTTCCCTGGCTGCTGCTAGGGATATTCCTATCTTAGAGATTTGTCAAGCAGCTACCTGGAAAACAGTACACACTTTTACCAAGCATTACTCTCTGGATATCCAGGCTAGGAGTGATGCTCGGTTTGGCACAGCAGTGCTTCAGAGCCTATTTCCTGAGTAGGTTCTGTCCCTCCTCCATGGAGGTACTGCTTGGTAGTCTGCAATTTGTCAGAATACAGCAAGACTTCATGTTGTTTGAAGAAAAAATTACTCACCTTAGTAATGTTGTTTCTTCTAATGGAGTCTTGCTGTATTTTGACCTCCCCCCTGCCTCCCCTCTCAGAACCTTTATTTTGGGATGTGGGTGGGCAGTAGCAGTGTTGGCACTCGAGAGGTGCCCCACCCCTTATTTCTCACCTCTTTAGTTTGGGTGGGTGGGTGTTGTGTTTGTTTTATTTTTCTGGTTTCCTGACTTGAGTCTTTGTTTTGGGACCAAAAAATCTGTTTATTATATTTAGTAGCCAGTTGGCTAGTGTAAGTTTACAGCTTCCACACAGGACACCCAGTGAGTATAGCTCGTAAAGATCTGACAGTTTGAGTTCAAACAGCAACAGACAGAGTCTCAACCGAGCTCGAGCTCAGCGTTCCATGCCTGGCATGGAAAGTTGACTCTTTCATCTCTGGGGCAGTTCGAAGGTTGGACCTCACTGCAATTTGTCAGAATACAGCAAGACTCCATTAGAAGAAATAACATTACTAAGGTGAGTAATTTTTTCTTATGGCACTCCCATGCAGATCAAGAGGACACCACAATGATGGATTTATTTTCTCCGAGGGACATCTGCCTGGCAGTGGGCATTGCTGGAGCCCAGTGAGATACTTAAGGCAAGCCCCCAATTTGGTGGTGGTGGTGGGGGGGCTACATAAGGAATTAGAAGAGTCCTTCATTAAGCTTTTAAATTAAGTCATTCTGGCCTGACATTTTGAGTGGTAATTGTGACTCATTTCATAATTAAGCTTCTCACTCAGGATAGCACTTACTGATAGTTTTCTTTTACCTAAATTACAAGCAAAAAAACCCCACATAAGTACAGACCAGGATGCAACATTTCAATTTGTGGTACATTGCGTTGTGCTTGTGTATACTTATGAACTTGAATGTTATGACTTAAGGTTATGAACTTGAAGTTATGAACTTAGAATTTGGCTTTTTTCTATTCCCACCCTTGGTGGGAATGCTGGGTAGGTGTAGGAATAGAGGCCCAGTATTGAACGTGAGATAAGAGTGCCAGAGGAGGAGGAGGAGTAGGAGGCTGTGGAGGATGGTGGGCATTTTTGAAACACTCTAGGCTAAGCAGCAGAAGTGCTGAGGTTTAAGTAGGGGATGTGGGAGGAATTATTTCTTACCCCAGGAGTCCTTTAGCATCAGTAACTATAGCAGTTAGCTGGCTAGATGCAACTGCCCTGGAGGTATGCCTTTAAGATAATTAGCATAATGAGCTTGTGCATCAGCCAATCAGGGAGGCAGTATAGTGCAGTGGTTTAAGGCTCTGAGCTGCAAATCTGGAGACCTGGGTTTGAATCCCACAGCCACCTCTTGCATACTGTGTGACCCTGAGTAAGTTACTTAACTTCCCTGTGCTCCCAGGTTGCACCTCTAAACAAGCTTCCAGCTTAGTGTGTCTCACCTGGTTAAGCAATTGGAAAAAAAAAATCAGAAAAAAGGAAGGGAGTGTGATGAGAGAGAACAGCCCGAAGGGCTTCAGAATTTTTTCTCCACTGACTAAGCAATGTTGCCCCATAGGTGTCTCTCAACTTTCCTTGTTGACAGCCTTTTTCTGCTTCTTGGTGTAAAGTTTTCCTCACAAACGTAATTTTTTAGTTTGTCAAGTGTAATTTTACTGCTTTTTTTGGCAGCTATTATTTTGGCTGTTCCCTCTACTTATTTTATATATATTTTTACTGCGATTGAGTATCTTCAATGGTTTCTATCAATATTTTGCCAACTCCAGAGAGTGTGACCAGTAGCACACAGGAGAGGAAAGTCCCCCTTGGGAGGAAACCTCTGAGGACCCATGGTCACTGACCTGCCCGTCCTTCTGGGCACACTAAAGGTGGGTAATCCTAAGTAACAATTTAAGTCATCGGCTAATCCGAAATCCAAATAGTAGATAATGATCCAGAGAAGCAAAAAGCTGAATAAAGTACTGAATACGCAGTGTCAGTGAACATAGCAGCATCCTTCTAGTAACTCCTAGTCCCAGAATCCATGTCCAGGACAGAATTATAGTAGATTGGAATCCATGGTCGATGATGATTAGAAGCGTCGAAGTTGCACTGGTAAAGCGCTCCAGCAAAAAACGAAGTCTTCTCCGAAAAGAACCAGTAACCAAAGGCTATGTCCAAGTCCAGAGTAGGAAAACAGGTGGTTTGTGTTCTGCTTGGCAAACTTTACAAATGAAAGACTTGGTGATGAAGCATAGAAGCTAGACGTAGGTTGCACAATCTGGCAAGGGCGGAGCAGTAGGAATTTCTGGTTCAGAGCAGGTGGTAAGTATGTGAATTGGAATAGATCTTGGTGTGAATGGGTAGAAGTAAATTAGATGGACCTCCAGGTCCTGAGGGATGAAGCAGGTCGTAGAATAGGTGGGACAGTCTTTGATGATCCTCTATGCCCTGGAAGGGTGACACAGGTAGTATTAGCAGATAGTGTAATTAAGTGGACCTGTACATATGTCAGCAGCAGTAGTAGTAATCAAACCTGTAAGATGCAGACGTAGTAGCAGAGGAGTAGTATTGCGTAGATTATGTATAGCATACAGCGGAGAGCATTGAGTGAATATAAATAGCATGAAAGTCGCATAGCTTTCTTCTGGTGATCGAATTATTAATCTAGAGCACTGTAGATATACACGTTTTGGAAACCAGAATGGGACAGTGGCTGGAATTAAACTTGTAAAAATAGTCTGACAAATCATGAATTGATGCGCCTCTAAAGACATGGATAGTAATAACTGATGAAAGCCGAATCAGATGAAGTAGTGTCGTTAGGATCCAAAGCCCTGGAGCATTGCAGTATAGTACTGTCGGGGCGTAACCCATGAGATTGAAAGTCTTCCAGATGGCTCAGCATGAGTCCAGGTAGAAGTGTAGTAATAAAATTTAGGAACTGAAGTGGCAAGGCAGAAGCATTCAAAGGAATTGATGACGTATGGCTAAATAATTCCAGATGTAAGTCCATAGTAGAAAGGATCTCCTAAGGCTAGTAGACACGGCAGCAGGCAGGCATACAGTAGAATATGCAAACTTTCAGGCCCTGAAGCTGAGCAAGGCAGGCATAGAGCAAAAGTAGTTGAACCCCCAGGCCCGAAGGGTGAAGCAGATCATAGAAGCAGGTGAATATGGTGTAGTAATATAAGTTCAAGGGACCTCTGGGCCCGTAGGGGTGCAGCTCTTTCAAAGTGCGATGCAGTGAACCTCCAGCCCTGCGGGGCGAGGCAGGTTGTAGCAGTGGTAGATAGAGTAATAGTAATGTCAAACTGCATGCAATACAGAAATAGTAGCTAAGTAGTAAGGAATAGATTGTGAATAGTACTGTAAATGGTAGCATAGTCCTTAGCCAATTCCGTGCAGGATAGAAATACATTCTGAGGCATATTAATGAAAGCAGTAGAAAGGTGCTATAAACTGTCGATTCCTGATGATCGAGGATGGTAAAGTACGCAATGAAGAGACCTGGGTGAGACGAGTTGGCAATTGACCAGAGGTAATAAGCATCCTAAAACTGTAGTAGATCTATGTCTTAAGCTTAAGCTATGATAAAGAAGGCATTATGAAACAGTAGTAGTAACTCTGAAGGGGTTGAAGCAGTATGGCAAGAAGCATCCTAGGGAATTGAGGTGAATATCCAGTGTAATCCTGAATTAAAGCCAATGGAAGGAAGAAGTGTATCCTTGACAAATGGAAGTAAGTGTGAGCGGCAAGGTGAGGGCTGCAATGCCCAGGATCCAGGTAGTACGACTGTAGGAGAGGAATAATTGGCGGAGTATCCAATCCTGAGAAGTAAAGTGAATGGAGAGTGGCAGCTAAGCCCCACAAAGGCTATCATGGCAGCTAGATTGCACGTAGGTCAGCCGGTAAGTGAATAGAGTGGCAACTAAACCCCACAAAGGCAAGCATGCTCGGCTGGACCACACATAAGTCAGCCAGTAAGTGAGTCTCTAGCAGCTAAACCCCAGAAGATTAGCATGTGCAGCTGGACCCATGTAGGTCAGCTGGTATTGTAAGTAGAAAGTGGCAGCTAGCCCTACATAGGTGAGCATGAGCAGCTGGACCCCACGAAGGTCGGCTGGTATGTAGTTAGAGAGTAGCAGCCTAGCCCATGAAGGCTAGCATGCACAGCTGGACCACATGTAGGTCAGCCGGAAAGCAAGTTAGGAGCAGTAATGCAACTAAAGTGAATCAGAATGGTAAGCATCCAGGGACATTGATGTAATCCCAAAACATGGTCGGGTAGGTAATCCACAATGGAGCATGGATGGTCCTGGACAGAAGGAGAGGAGGGGACAAGTAAAGTAAGCTGTGGCATCCAGAGTTCAATGGCAAGTGTAGAAGCAATGTGGGGCAAGCTGAAGTGCATGACAAGGATCCGTCGAAGGAAGGAGTAGAGCATGACAGCTAGCCCCCAAAGGCAAGCAGGACCGCAAACCCCCACATAGGTTAGCAAAGAGCAGTATATAATGCCAGGCTAGGCCCCCTCATGGCAGGCGGAAACAACTGAACCCCACGTAGGCCAGTCGGAAAGGGAGTGAGGAGTTGAGTAAGGACTCACGTGGGCTAGCAAGACCAAATGTACTGTCAAGGAGGGCCGCCGGAGCGCAGCATGCACCTGGGCAAGTGTGCAGAGCAATGAGACGTGGATGTATACAAGAAAGGCAATTGAAATAGACAATAGTCTATTGGAACCCTAGGTAGCTCAGGGTTGCTTGCAATAGGAGTAATATGGGAGCAGTACATGATAGAAAGGTAATCAAGCATACAAGTATAATCAGTCTGTCATAGCGAAGCTACAGTAAGTGAACAAGTAGGAATCCAGTCCAGGTGCAGTTGCTTAGAGCTAGAATTGCCTTAAGTAAATAAATAGTATATGTCTCGTTCTCCTAGAGGAGAAACCAGGTTATAATTCACACACGCAGTTCAGTAGATGCGCTGCCCAGAATGAGTAAGTATGCTGCTGAGCAAGGTGCATGGCCGAGCAAGATCGAGCAGAGCAGCAAGTAAAATGACAGGCAGGTGTACAGTGTCAAGGTGAAAGTAGAATAAATATACGTTGCGTGGTCTTTTCAGTAGTGTGTAGTCCAAGCTGTTGGACGAATCGGTAAGTGTAACAGCAGACGATGTAGCACACGGTTTAGGCAGGTGTGCTGGCGCCGAGGCAATGCCAGTAGTCGTGGCATCAGCAGGATGTCAGGAACCCCGCAGGTGGTGGGGTACCGGAAGAAGCCCCAAGCCGTAGGCAGGAGAAGGAGAAGGAGAATGGAGAGGTGGCAAACTGGGCATTGAGCCAGGCTGCTCTAGGGGAAGGAGAGGAGACAGCAAGCAAGTGCAATCAATAGAAAGCATAGGCTGAAGTAACAGCCAAGCAGGAGGGAGGCAGCGGTTGGGAAACGAGTAACAAACCCCCCCAAAAGAAAGAGGCACACGGACGAAGGAAACAAGCAAACAGGGAAGGCAGCCAGAAAACCCACAACACAAAATGAAGGTGGGCAGGCAGGATGGGGAGGGAGAAACACCAGGATAGAGCAGCCACACGGACCAGCAACGGCATGGCAGCGAGTGCAACTCGCTCTAAGCAGAGCGGATGTAGCCTGCTTGTTTAAGTAGGTTGTGGGGGAGGAGCTCTTCCCCCACATATCTTCAGACGTAGCCTTTACATTATTCATACTTATCTGTATTGCTCCCTTATGCCTATCCCATGCCTGTTTGAAGCCCCACACTGTATTCATATCCACCACTTCCTGAGCTAGACTGTTCCATGCATCCACCACCCTTTCTGTGAAAAAGAACTTCATCACATTACCCCTTAATCGGCCTCCCTCTAATCTCATGCTGCATCCTCTTGTCCTGCTATTTTTCTTATATTGAAACATGTTAAACTGTCACCTTGTTAATGCCCTTAAGATGTTTGAATGTTTCGATCATACCACCTATCTCCCTCCTTTGCTCTAGGGTATACATGTTGAGCTCCATTAATCTGTCCTCATATGTTTTCTGATGCAGTCCCTGCACCATTTTGGTTGCTCTACTCTGGACTGCCTCCATTTTGTTAATGTCCTTGTGCAGGTGTGGCCTCCAGTACTGCATGTAGTACTCCAGATGGGGCCTAACCAGTATCCTGTAAAGAGGGATTATTACCTTCCTCTTACGACTTGCGATACCCCTTCTAATACACCCCAACATCCCTCTAGCCTTACCTACTGCTTACCGTGAGGTAACCATTTGGCATTTCAAACTTTGACAGTTTTTGCTGGGTTCTCTGTGGATTGGCATGTCGGATATTCCCAGAACTAAAAATAAAACTGGACCTACAGGATTTTAAAAAGTGAGTCATCTGTCACAGGATTTTGACTTAGCAGATTTTCAACAACCTGTGCCTCAGGTGTTTAGGTCCAGATCTTACTTGTTCTCTTTGCACAAATTTGGTGAGAAACAGAGCAAAGAGAGAAAAATTATGGCTGAGGAAAAATCAAAGGCTACCGATGAGGGGCCATCTAAAATTAATAACAATAAAAATTCAAGCAGGGGTGCTGATGAAGCCTCCAAGTCCCAGCCAAAAAATAAAGCTTCCAAAGGAGCTGATGAAGTTTCTCACAAATTGAAAATAATAAAGGTGCTGATGAAGTGTCTGTACAAAAAAGGTAGTATGATCAAGCTGCTGACGAAGTAGCTAAAAAGATAGTCTGTAAAGACAAAAACGCTCCTGTTCCTCCTGGGAAAGCCAATAGTGAGACAATAAGCAGCTTAAAGCATAAAGGAAAAAAGCATTTGTCAATGCCAAATGTTGATTGCGTTGGTCCAATGAGCTTGCTCACTGCCCCTCTGTCACTCACTGTTTCTCCCGGTGCTGCAGGCTGCTCTTTTGTACTGGGCTCCTGCCTACATTGGCACCTTTTTCTGCCCACTAAGAAATCCGCAGCTGCCCCGACAGAGCTCCATTGAGGTGGCTCACTCCCCCTCTTGCTTGCTCATTCGGTTTCTCCTGGAGCTGCAGACTGCCCTTTTGTACTGGGCTCCTGCCTCTATTGGTGGTTTTTTTTCTGCCCACAAAGAAATCTGTAGCAGTCCTGAAACAGGTCTGTTGAGCCTGCTCACTTCCCCTCTCTCACTCACTCGTTCTGTTTCTGCCGGTGCTGCAGGCTAGCCTTTTGTACTGGGCTCCTGCCTGCGTTGCCACCTTTTTCTGCCAACAAAGAAATCTGTAGCAGTCACGATAGAGCTCTGTTGAGCTCGCTCACTCCCCCTCTCTCACACGCTCATTCTGGTTTTCCTGGTGCTGCAGGCTGCCCTTTTGTACTGGGCCCCTGCATGCATTTCTGTCCTTTTCTGCCCACAAACAAATCTGCAGCAGTCCCAACAGAGCTCTGTTGAGCTCATTCACTCCCCCTCTCTCATTCACTTGTTCTGTGTCTCCCAAACCGCTGCAGGCTGCCCTTTTATACTGGGCTCCTGCCTGCATTGGCGGCTCTTTCTGGCCACAAAGAAATCTGCAGTAGTCCTGACACAGCTCTATTACTTGGTATGAAAGAACAGAAGAAGGCCAGAGCCCATCAAGACTGTTCCCCACACTATGTGGGCCATTATTTTTCTATTATCCCCTCAACCAAACATCTAATTTGTTTTTAAAGACAGTGGCACTAGTTGCCTCTACCAATTCTTGTGGCAAGGTGTTCCATACAATGGATGCTCTTATTGGAAAAAAAGTTTCCCATTTTGCTGGTTTTATAAGTTTTTACTCAAGCTGTTTATTATGCAGTCTCGGAACATGTCTCCTTTTGGAGAGTGTTAGACCACATTTTTCCATTTGATCTGGTGAACTTATTAAATTAAAAACCATAATCATATCACCTCTTAATCTTCTAGTTTGAAGAGAGAAGAGACCAGTAGCTTTTAATCTGTTCTGATAATCCAAGTTTGTTAATCTTGGAATCATTCTAGTTACTCTCCTTTGAACCTGTTCAAGAATTGCTATGTCTTTTTTTTGGTTTGGATTCCAGAAAGGGGAGCCATAGTCTAGATACGGTCTAATGTATGCCCTATACAAGGAATAAGGCATTGTTCAGTGCGATTAACAAAAGTGCATTTTATTTGCCTCAAAAGTCTGTTGGTCATGCAAGCAGTTCTAACACAGTGATCATTTGATGTAAGTTTATTATTAACATATATCCCTAAATCTTTTTCACAGTTTGATGAGTGAAGTGGTAGTCCATTTATATAATATGTCGTTTTTGGATTATTTACACTGAAATGCACTACTAAACATTTGTCTTGATTAAACTGCATATGATTTTCATTTGCCCAAAGTGTTAATTTTTCCAAATCCTTTTTTAATGCAGAAATATTTTCTTGATCATTAACCTTGCTCCCCAATTTAGTATCGTCTGCAGATTTAACCATGAAGTTATTTGGCCCTGTTTGTAAATCACTGATAAAGAGATTAAACAATATTGGTCCCAAGACTGACCCCTGTGGTACACCACTTGTCGCACTATCTGAATCAGACAAGATATCATTAATTCTGACTCTCTGAGAACGATTTGTCAACCACTTTAAAGTCCAGTTGACAATATCAGGTGACAAACCTAGATTGTGCATTTTAGTAATGAGTTTTCATGTGAGACTTTATCGAAAGCTCTACTAAAGTCAAAAGAATTACATCAGTAGGGATACCCACATCTAGTAGAGTACTTATATTATTGTAAAAAGATATCAGATTGGTGGTGCAGGAATACTTGGGAGTAAACCCATGCTGATTTGAATCATAAATTCCTAATTTTTTGCAATCTTGACCTATAAGAGACTTCATTACTCGTTCCATTAATTTACCAGCCACTGAGGTCAGGCTAATTGGACGATAATTTTGCACAGAACCTCTATTGCCTTTTTTTAAATATGGGAGTAACTATTGCTGAACGCCAATCATTTGGTACAATGCTTTCTTGTAAGGATTTGTTGAAGATAATTGACAAAGGTATAGAAATATTTATAGAGGTTTCGATCAGAAACTATGGATGAATACCGTCTGGGCATAGGACTGTCCTGAGAATGAGTCCCAGTTAATATGAGGGAGGTTAAAGTCACCAAATATTACAGTATCTTGAGATTCTGAAGAATGTGTAATTTCTTTAAACATATCAGTTGTGTAATCTGAATTTGCAGATGGAGGTTGATAGATATTATCAATAGTTATATAGGACTGCTCCTTCAATAAGATTTTAACCCATATACTTTCCAAAGGAAAGGAAGAACACACTTCAAAAGAAGGAATATCATTTCGTATGTACATACAAACTCCACCACCTTGCTTATCTAATCTGTTTTTATGATATAACTTATAACCTGGAATTTCTCTGCACCAAATTGAGGATGCGTCCCACCAAGTTTCAGTTACTCCCACCACACCTATATTTAAAGTTTTACATTTCGGTTCGAGTGCTGCTAATTTGAATTGGTTTAAAGATATTGCATTCAAAGCTGGGAATTTACGTTTAGTTGTAATAATATTTTGGTAAGTATTCAGGGACTTGGGAATAGACCCATTCTCCCTCACTGTTTTTAGTTTAAACAATGATTTATGATTTTAGTGATACTTTTCCCCATAAGTGTACTACCCCTATGACTGAGATGTAAACCGTCCCAGCAAAACAAGGAAGAACGATCTGAAAATGATTCCCAGTGGGTAATACAGGGTATATCCTGCTTAAAACACCACTTTCTCAGCCATTCATTTAGGGCTTTGATTTTCTGTGTCATGGTAGATGTTGCTCTCGGGACAGGTAGAATTTCAGACATACATACATAGCATCTTCTATCAAGTAACAAGTTACATAACGCCACATAGTCCTGTTGTAACTGATTAAATGGGGTGTTGTTTATATCATTAACACCGGCATGTATGATAACCAGTGGATTTTCCCCAGCATTTTGTAAAATTTTAGGCATCATGGAGGTAATGTCAGATACCCTGGCCCCACGGAAGCTAGAACAAGTGCGGTTGCTCTTGTCACTATTGCATACCGCCCTGTCAGTGTGCTTAATGATTGAGTCTCCCAGGACTAACACTTGTTTTGAGACAGTAGGGGTACAAGAATCAGAAACAGATGATTGTTTAATACACTCTGGAGCGATTAACTTAATAGGTATTGATTTGGTAGCTTGAGACTTACTAGGACAAATATTCATGGGCATTAACTCCTGATTGTAAAGTGTTTTTAAACCATTATTATTAACAGAGGGTGATGCACAGGATAAATCTTGTAGCACTTCATTATTTGATACCGTCAATTGCTCAAACCTATTATGAGTTTCAATAGGGGCACTATTGTGTATTTGACCACCTCTCCTTTTTTTAAGAGGCTTTGTGACAATGGTCCCGTCATCATTATCATGAGAAGAGGGCGGATAATCATCCACCTTATAAGAGGGGGCAGAGGCAACAGGTATACTAGTACTAGTCATTACAATTGTCTCCTCATCAGGAGGCATAGAAAGGCTACCTAAATGTGAAGGAAATTGTTCATTAGAATGAAGTTGTTCGTCCATAAGATCAATGTAACTCTCCAGTTCCCTAATATCAGTAGAAACTGGTTTAATATTAAGCAGAAATGCTATCTCTGCTTCAAGAGTAGTAATCAGATGGCAATTAGCACATACATACATACTCGCTCCCATACGTTCCTTCACAATACATCAAACATTGCATACACTTACTAAGTTCTTTTTCCATTATTAAAGGTGTATATTTACTAAGTAGAGGATATGCTAAAATTATCTTATCCAAGTTTGTTTAATGCCAGCAGTATCAGTGTGCCCAGCGGACATAGCAGACACACGCAAATGCACGTGTCTCTGTGGCGTCTCCGCGGACGGTCCTGCGCACGCGTGCCCCGCTTACTAGAGGGGCAGGTTTTAAGCCGAAAAACCGGAAGTAAGCATCCGTTCACTTCCAGTTTTGGTGTGAAGTAAAAATAACAATATTTACTTAAATTCAGCAAGATTCTGTGAGTTGAAGGTTTACAAGCCCTTAAAAGGGCAAGAGAACCACCATGCAACAGTGCTTTTAACACAGAGATGTTGTTTTGGGGTAGGATGTATACTAGCCTATTGCTAATCCTCCAGGTTCCCACAATGCTCTGCTATTCGCTGAAGAGTCAGTTACAAGCAAATGGTACCACACAGGGTTGACAAAACCAATGTTTCTCTATGATTCTTCCCCTCCTACTGCCAAACAGGAAGTTCCCGTTGACAGTCAAATCCAGTGGCTATAAAAGTAGAACTGGCTTAGGGTGGCTCCAGGGCAATTAGTAAGAAAAAAGGAGCAACAGGAAGTTGTAATTTGAGTCACCTGCTTTTATAGTGTCTAAGCCACACCCCCAATTAAGCTCTCTCTCTCTCTCTCTCTCCTCCTACTGGTTTAGCAAAGTAAGTTGATATAGTACCCTTCACAGCACAGAACACACACTGACTTTCTTTCTTTTCTTTCCTTTTTTAACCCTAAATAAGACCCCTTCTACTTCTAATAAAGTATATGTCTGCTTAATCTCAACAGACCCTGACTCCTGCTGAGATATAAGTGTTAAATTACTAAGAAAATGTAGCTTCTTTTAGTTAGCTGCTTTCTGCTCTACAAGCAAGGCTAGCAACATTGAGTGCGCTCACCCCCCCTCCCACTTGCTCATTCTGTTTCTGCTGGTGCTGCAGGCTGGCCTTTTGTACTGTGCCCCTGCCTGCATTGCAACCTTTTTCTGCCCACAAAGAAATCCACAGCAGTCCTGACAGTGCTCCGGTGAGTTCGCTCACTCCCCCTCCCTCACTCGCTCTCTCGTTCTGTTTCTCCCAGTGCTGCAGGCTGCCCATTTGTACTGGGCTCTTGTGTTGGGGCCTTTTTCTGCCCACAAAGAAATCCGCAGCAGTCCCAACAGAGCTCAGTTGAGCTCGGTCACTCCCCCCTCTCACTCGCTCGATCTTAATCTGTCCCAAACACTGATTTCCCACAGCGACCGTGCTATTCTCCGGCAGGAGTGAAAAAACATATTTTAGCCAGGATATGACAAATGACAGCTGTACTGTTCATAAGGAGGTGTGAAAAAATGCCACTGTTGAAAATGTGGTGTGAAAATATTACAAATTTGCAGTTACAAGGGTGCATGGAAACAGTTCAACGCACACTTGTAACACAATCATGTTATAGAGTTTCATCACCAAATTTTCAACATAGGGATTTTAGGACCTCTGCTCATGAACAGTGCCACTGTCATTTTCTTAATCTGTCCCGAGCACTGATTTCCCACAGCGACCGTGTTATTCTGCACCGGAACTGTGAAAACACATTTCAGTCAGGATGTGAAAAATGACAGCTGTACTGCTCATAAGGAGGTGTGAAAAAATGCCATTGTTGAAAATCTGGCATGACAATATTACAAATCTGCGGAGTTACAAGGGTGCGTGGAAAGTGCACAACGCACACTTGTAACACAGTCATTTGATGGGCTATCATCACCACATTTTCAACATAGGCATTTTAGAACCTCTACTCATGAACAGTATCACTGTCATTTTGTTAATCTGTCCCGAACAGTGATTTCCCACAGCGACTGCACTACTCTGTGCTGGAAGTGTGAAAACACACTTCAGCCAGGATGGGAAAAATTACAGCTGTACTATTCATAAGTAGGTGTGGGAAAATGGCAATGTTGAAAATCTGGAGTGAAAATATTATAGATTCGCGAAGTTACGAGTGTGCATGCAAACTGCACAACGCACGCTCGTAACACAGTCATTTTATGGAGTATCGTCACCAAATTTTCCACATAGGCAATTTAGGACCTCTGCTCATGAACAGCATCACTGTCATTTTCTTAATCTGTCCCAAACACTGATTTCCCACAGCAACCGCTCTATTCTGCACCAGAAGTGCGAAAACACATTTTAGCCAGGATTTGAACAATGACAGCTATACTGTTCACAAGGAGGGGTGAAAAAATGCCAGTGTTGAAAATCTGGCATGAAAATATTGCAAATTCACAAAGTTATGAGCGTGCTTAACAACTGCGCAACACACACTCGTAAAACAGTCATTTTTTGGATTTTTTCCACCAAATTTGCAACATAGGCTTTTTGAGAGCCCACCTCATGAACACTGGCACTGTTGTTTCATTAATCAGCCCTGAAAGGTGATTTTGGCCTGTGACTGCCAAATCACCTTAAGGGGCCAAATAACGCCATGACAGTACCAGAATCCATGAGGAGGAGTCCCAAAAACCCCATGTTGAAAATTTGGTGCCAAAATTCCAAAAAATGACTGAAATATGATTCAAAGTTGGAAAAACCCTATTTATTCCATTATACAGCTTACCGGCATTTCCTTGGTTTGCGGGCGGCTTTGAAAAGTGCAGCCTTGTTCCCGGTCTAACGAAGATCGTCGTGCCAGACTCCGGAGGTACGAATGGGGTGAGGGGTGTGTGTGGGGAGGCAGAGTGCGCAGTGGGTGGGCACAGGTTGCAGAAGGGGGGCAAGGAGACCTGCCAAGGGACCGTTTCCTTTTTTCACAGGTCAAAAAAAAAAAGACATTGCAGACCATTTTTTGTTTTCAGGGGCATTTGGCATGTTGGGGTGGGCTCCCAGTGTGCCAATGGACTCATTCTTGGGGGGACAGCTGTAGTTGACAAGGGATTGGGCACCCCCGTCGGCACAAAACAAAAGGGAGGGGGCCACATCATGCCGACAGGGATTGGGCACCCCGGCACTAAAGGCGGGGTGCAATGGCAGGGATTGGGAACCCCTTGGCACAAAATGTTCTGGGTGTTTATGGGGGGCATTATGCCGACAGGGAGCGTGCTCCTGTTGGCACATGAAATGGGGGATATAATGCTGATGGGGATTAGGCTCCCCATCGGCAACATCAAAGGGCAGGGCCACTGAAGCCAATGGGGATTGGGGCCCCCATCAGCAAACAAAACCTGTTGTGGGGGTGCATGCTGCTGAGGGGGATTGGGCACCCCCTCGGCACTGGGGGTTACTTAATATTGTTTGTGAACATGGTGGCAAGCCGCTGCCATGTTCACAAACAATATTGCACTTGGAAAATTCCACCCAGCAATGATGGATTGCTCCCTCATTGCAGCCAATGGCTGATGCTGCAATGATGAGGCGGCCCCTGATTGCAGTGGCTGAAACTTTTCAAGATTGTGGCATGTTGGCTGAACTAGTGTCAGCAGCAGCGTGCCAAGGCATTGGGGAAAGCCGACCAAGCCTTTAAAGGCTGTGGGGACATTGGCCACCATAACCTGCTTCTGAAAACCTGCCACAATGTGTTTTTTGCGCATGTTCGCAATCAACATAAAAAGCATACACAGCCACAGTCTGCGTAGGAACTCCCATCTGTGCAAGACATGGCAATTGCATGGCATGTCTTTCAGACCCTACTGAAGATGGGGTCTATGTTTTACCGGGGCTAGTAAGCACTCTTCCAAATGAAGGTGAGATAAGAGTGCTAGAGGAGGAGGAGGAGGAGGAGGAGGAGGCAGGGGAGGATTGTGGGCATTTTCAAAATACTCTAAGCTAAGTTCTGTCTTCTGGAGACTGTGAGGGTGATGCAGATGATGATGAACATTTTTATGATGCCTCTGGCATGCATTTAGAGTGCCTAGAACCTGATGTGTCCTCTGACCCTCCTTTTGGAGCTGCCTCTGCTGACCTGCAGGATCCCTCCACTATGCTTACATATATCCAAACTATGCTAGACACTCTGAACCTCCCTACTCAGGAGTTCATCCAGGATGAGGACAAGGATAAAGATTATAGGGAGATGAATGGTCTCCCACCCCGTAAAAGACTAGTCGTGCTCATCTATAATGCTTTCAGGAAAAATACCATGAAACTGCTTTAAACCCCCACTTCTATGGCTGTGGTTGACAAGCAGGCTGAGAAAAAAATACCAATTGTCTAAAAATGACACTGAGTTCCTGTCTGTATGTCCCAGGCATGAGAGTATAGTACACAGGCAGTTTGTGAGAATGCTGGGGTTTCCTTGTCTTCATTACCCCCAGACAAGAACTCCAGAAAAATAGATTTCAAAGCAAAAAAGATGTACAGCTCAGCTTCCCTGCTTGTCAGACTTTCTTTCTTTCTACATGACTTTCACTGCCAAATATCAGAATGCACTGTGGAATTATGTCCTGGTCATTACCCTCAATGGGTCATATACAATGGTACAGGAGCTGGTGGATATGGCAAAAACTGCCCTGGAAGCAACGAAACACCAATTGCACATGGCAGGTGACAACAATGATGCCTCCTCCAGAGCCATGGCCCATGCCATTTCTCTGATGCACTTTGCCTGGCTTAGAACTACCAGTCTAACCCCAGACACCCAGTCTAAGGCCATGGACTTTCCCTGTGATCAAAACATACTGTATGATTCCAAGACAACTGATTACATGAAAATGATGAGTACAAGGCCTCTTGGTAGAGTCAACTGCTCTAAACCTAAGCCTCCTGCTCCATAGAAATCCTACCTGAGGGGCAGAGGTTATTTTCCCAAGCCTTACATTCCCTATCCCCAGTCTGACTTCTCTCAGTACAGGGGTGTTTTCAGAGGAAGGGGCAGAAGGAGCCAAAAAAGGGCCATCTCTACCCAGACAGCAGCCTCACAGTCTAAGCCCTGATGTGAGTGTTCAGGTCACCTCCCCTCTGCCAGTGGGAGGCAAACTCTCCCACTATCTTCAGAACTGGTCCCTCATTACCTCAGACAAGTGGGTTCTGGAGATAGTGGAACAGGGTCTGCCACTACAGTTCAAGCAGATGCCAGACCTAAAGTGTACCCAGGTATCAAAGCCTCTAACCCCAACACAGGTACTTCTGTTGGAGTTAGAAGTAAAAAATGTTTTAGCTCTATGAGCAATGGAGAGTGTCCAGGCCTACAAAAAGGGCAAAGGCCTCTACTCCAGGTACTTTCTGACACAAAAGAAAACTGGGGAGTGGTGACCTATCTTGGATCTCAGATATTTAAACAAACATTTGTTAAAATCCAAATTCAAGAGGGTCACTCTGTCACTAGTCATAGAGTCCTTACAGCAGGGAGACTGGCTAGCCTCCCTGTACCTAAAGGATACTTACTTCCGTATACCCATAAGGAGGTCTCACAGGAAGTTTCTCAGGTTCAAACTCCCTTTGGGCCACTATCAGTTCACTGCAATGCCCTTTGGCCTGTCCTCGGCTCCAAGAGTCTTTACCAAGTGGCTGGTAATGGTAGCAGCACACCTCAGGAAGCTGTGTGTTGCTATCTACCCCTATTTGAATCCCTGATGCCGCTGTCTCTGTCCTAAATGACAACCTCACCACCCTAATTAACAAGCATGCTCCTCTTATTAAAATGAGGGTGCAGAAAATCTCGCATCCGTGGTTCCCCCAAGAGCTCAAATCTGCACTTACCAATAGAGACAAGCTATGGGCTAGGCCAGGCACACAAAAGACCTGGCAGACTGGCAGGCATTTAGAACTGCCAGAAATGCCTGTGTTAAAAGTGTACGTGCTACTAAAGCAAACTTCTACATCTACACTCTGGAGCAGGCCAAAGGGAACTCCCAAAAAATCTGGAAGACATTGAGATCCATTGAAGGCCATCCTGCTGCTTCCTCCCTTCCCACCAAGATTCTGGCCAAGGATGGGATGGTAGAAAATAAACTGCGAATCCTCGAAGAACTTAACCTTCACTTTGCCACTGCCGGGTTGGCATTCGACGACTCCTCATATGCTAGCCGAGTGAATAGCAACACTAGCCCAGATACTACACATGCTACTCCACCTCATCCCTTCCAGTTGTGCCTGTTTAGCTACAAAGAAGTCGAAGACATAATTCTTAGCCTTGACACCAAGAAAAGTGCAGGGGATGATGGCCTTGAATCATTTTTCTTGCGGTTAGGCTATGCCCAGCTCACAGCCCCCATCCTTCACATCTTCAACCTCTCTATTACCATAGCCACTGTTCCATCCTGCTGGAAATCTGCCCATATTCTTCCTCTCTTCAAATCAAGAGATCTTTGTGACTTAAACAACTACCATTGTATCTCTATCTTGCCTGTTCTCTCCAAAGTGCTGGAAAAACTTATGTACAACCAACTAAAAAATCACCTCAAAGTGCACTCACTCCTAAACCCGGCCCAATCTGGCTTCAGGTCGAAGTACAGTACCATCTCAGCCTTGGCTAAAGTCTCTAATGACTGGATCCATGCTATGGACACCAAGAAGGTTACTGATGCAGTCTTTCTAGACCTCAGTAAGGCCTTCGACACTGTAGACCATCACCTCCTAATCACCTGTCTTGCCTACATAGGTGCCACTCCACTTACCTTACAGTGGTTTAACAGTTATCTCACAGGAAGGATACAAAAAGTCAAAGCTGATGGCTTACTATCTGCCCCCCTTCCAATTGCCAGAGAAGTCCCTCAAGGCTCCATCCTAGGACCAGTCCTTTTTTCCCTGTACATCAACAACCTTGACTCCCACATAAAGAACTCTACCATACATTTCTTTGCGGACGATACGGTTTTGTACGCATCAGGCTCATCCTTAACTGAAGTCAGGGAAGCACTCCAAGCTGACTTTATCTAGTTAGAAAGCAACCTTATCAATGCCAAGCTTCTCTTAAATGCCCAAAAAACCAAGACAATGATTTTCTCGAGACTTGCCTTGTCTGGTGCCCTACCTACCCCACCTAAATACTTCATAGTTACCTCCCTAGGTGAACCCTTGGAAGTTGTACCTAAATTTAAATATCTAGGTATGTGGATAGACAACAAGCTTTCCTTCAATGACCACATTGAGGATCTATCAAAGAGGCTTAAAGCACGCTTGGGTTTCTTCTTTAGAAATAGGACCCTCTTTTCTCTCGACGACCCACAAAAGACTTGTCCAAGCAACATTCCTTCCCTTGCTTGACTACGGAGACATTATCTTTATCTCCTCCCCAACATTGAGCCTATCTAAACTGGACGTACTCTATCACCGTGCTCTTCGCTTCATTACTAACTCTGCATATAGGACCCACCACTGTGATCTTTATGCAGCAGTTGGGTGGACCTCTCTTGCCACCAGATGCCTCCTGCATGCTGGCATTTGGACCCTCAAATTACTACTCCACAAACTGCCTGTCTATTTAACGTCTCTCATACACATCTCGCATAGCGCCTACTCCCTACGGAAATCCGACCTTATCCTACTAGATGTTCCCAGGACACGTACCACAGCTGGCCAAAGAGCTGTCTCATACACCCTCCCAAACTTTGGAACCAACTACAAGCCATGCTGAAGCTAACCAGCATTGTATCAATTAACTCCTACAAAACACTAGCTATCTCTAAATTAAAAGACATATGTAGGTGCTACTAGGCCCCCAATGCCAAGTCAATTTCCTAGGTACCAACTGTCCTTCTACTTATTAAGCTGAAATGTGTTGCATAATTTAGGGCAAGGTTAAAGCTGGAATGTACTGCATATATAGCGTAAGGACTTCTATTGTGTATACCTCTTGTATTATTTATTTTTTTCTTTGTTGTTCTACATTTTATATCTCCTGTCTATGTAATTGCGAACTGTATGTGTATGTACCTCAGGACATCCTTGTGAATGAGCTTGCTCAACGGAGTCTTTCCTGCAATAAACTTGAACTTGAACTTGAATGACTGGCTCATAGTGGCAAAGTCTCCTTGTCAGGTCAAGGAGTCCCTTTCCATTACAGAGCACACTCTGAAATATCTGGGCTTCCTGGTAAATCTAAAAAAAGTTTCACCTGGAACCCATTCAGCTACTCACTTTCATAGGAGCTCAACTGGACACCCAGAAAGGATACGCCTTCCTCCCACAGGAGAAAATTCAAAGTTTCCTTTCAGTGGCAGATTCTTTCATCCAGGAACAGCCAAGACCAGCCAGACATTTCCTCAGGTTCTTGGGACACATGGCTTCAATGACTGCAGTGGTCCCAGGGGTCAGGTACAGAATGTGAAACCTGCAGGCCTATTTCAGAGCTCACTGGTCTCAAAGAAGCAACAACTTTTCAAAGCTGATACCTGTGACCAGAGACAGCGCTAGATAGGGCAAAAAGGGAAAAAGTTGCAGCTTGCCCAGAAATGACCCACTTTCCACAGGACAGTGGGTCCAAAGTGGTGCACCTGTCTCTAACAATAGCTTATAGATGGAAAACTAAACAATAGAAAAGTATTTTCACTCAACAAATTTAAGCTTCTGTACTAGTGAAATTTCTACTTACGATTAGGTTTGGACCCAGTTGTTTCTCATTTTGACCCACATTTTTTACACCTATGGGTCTAATTTGACCCATGTTTTAAAACCCCTAGCGCTGTCACTGCCTGTGACAAAGCAGTTCCTTCAGGCTCTGCTTTGGTGCAAGGACCCTGCAAATCTGGCATTAGGGATCCCCTTCCAGGCTCCTCTTACCACAAAGGCGATTACCACAGATGCCTCCCTCGTAGGCTGGGGGGCTCATCTGGACAGTGCCTCAGCATGTGGTATTTGGACTCCTCAGGAGTCACAGTTGCACATAAACCTTATGGAGCTCAGAGCCATTTTTATGGCACTCAAGACCTTCACTCCTGTCATAAAAGGGCAGACTGTACAGATAAGGACAGGCACCACCACTGCAATGTTCTACATAAACAAGCAGGGTGGTACCAGATCAGGGACACTCTGTTCAGAGGCTCTGAAAATTTGGTCTCTTGATTTTTCCCTGGGGATCAGCCTTTCAGCTATTCACCTCCCAGGCAAGCACAATACCCTGGCAGATGCTCTAAGCTGCATCAGTCATTGTTAGAGCGAATGGACTCTGAAGAAACAAGTACTAGCCACAGTGTTCAGGTGGTGGGGTGCACCAGAAGTGGATCTGTTTGCCTCCCCCCTCAACTTCCAGCTTCCTCAGTACTGTTGCAGGCCTCCAGTCCTGGGAACACTTCCTCTGGATGCCCTTATTCTGGACTGGTCAGGGAGGTTCCTGTATGCATTCCATCCTTTTCCCCTGATACTCAGGGTATTGCTGAAGCTCAGACAACATCCCGCATCTATGATCCTGGTGGTTCCAGATTAGCCCAGGCAAGCCTGGTACCCTCTCCTGCTCTCACTGTCCTGCAGCAGGTCCATTCGCCTGCCATAAACTCACTCTCTGCTGACCCTTCTCCAGATAGGAGTGCAGTATCCAGACTTCAAGGCCAGGTTCTTGAGGAGCTAGAGTTTCAAACAACATGAAGTCTTGCTGTATTCTGACAATATGCAGTTATCCCCACCACTTGAACTGCCCCAGAGAAGAAAGGATTAACTCTTTGCACAGGCATAGAATGTTGAGCTCAAGCTCGGTTTTCAAACCTCTGTCTGTAGTACTACTGAGTATAACCATCAGATTCTTTACTCCGCCTAACTGTGAAGTCGCTCCAGAGATTGCTCCTTCGCTTCGATTAGGTAAAGTTTCCAAAAGCGTCAGTTTTTCAACTGATTTGTTATTTTTGGTATCAAGTCTCTGTCTACGGTACAGTAAGTAGTGTAGATAAGTAGTGAACTTGTATTTTTCTGTGGAAACTGTAATTTCTTGGTTTCCTATTGGTCGGTCCGGTTGGGAACTGACCTTGTGTGTGTAATTCTAATTTCTGGGATTTAGTAGTGATGTGCCGGTTTCTATTGGTTTAAAAAAAAATGGACTTTTACCAGTTTCTTTCCTCAACCCTTAACACGGTTGGTAACCGATAGGGGAGTTTCATCTGGCATGATAACTGTAAAGGGTAATTTTGTTAGTCTGGCCATGTCTAAGAAATCAAAGAAAAAAAAAACCAGTCCCACTGGGTTTCAACACTGTACAGACTGTGGGGAGGCCTTTGCCAAGGCCGACCCCCACTTCATCTGTGTTTATTGTCTGGGGTTTGACCACCTCAGAACAGACTGCCAAATTTGAAAAAAACGTTCCCAAAGCCACTCTGGAAAAAAGGATGAGTAGGCTGAAGGAAAAGGAGGCTGAGAAGTCCGCTGACCCGGATGGCCAGCCTGGTTCGGTTGCGGCTGAACCTGAGGAGGTGTCCACTGACCTGGGCGATATGTCTTCTGGCAAAAGGAGATCTGACCCGAAGGGTCGGTTCTGGTGAAAAGGAGATAAAAAGTCAGCTGGTTAGGATCCAGCACCACACACTCCAACCGCTGAAGAAATAGCCAAAGCAATAAGTATAGTTCAATCGCTTTGCCCGGTTCCGTCTGAACCAGCACCATTGGTTTGGTGCTCAGTTCGGTCGGATCCGACTCCATCAGATTATGATCTGGATGCTTATTACGAAGTGGAGTGGGTGGGAGATGAAGAGTACCCTGAGGATGATGATGATGATAATGATTGTGAAGGTCTGGATGTGCCCATTGAACCGGACATCTCCCCAGACTGACCCTCTAATGTCTTCCTTCCAAGGCTTTCTAAGTCTCCTTCTCACTTTTTTGTTCTACAAGAAAGTGACTGAAACCCTCCAGCTCCCAATGGTAGAAGCTGCTGAGGAGGAAGAAGAGCCTGATTTTGTTGAAATGATGGACATCCCAGAGTCCAAAGTTTGTCTATCCCTCTTTACAAGTCTTTGGGGAAACAGACAAAAAATATTTTACAGACTCGTAACTCCTTGCCTCCCATAGATAAGAGAATGGACAGGAGGTATATGTTGTCAGGCTCAGGTACAGAGATTTTATACAGTCATAGTAGCCATGTTGGGGTAGTGGAGGCTGCAGTCTGTGACAGGGATAGTATACCTTTGGCTTCACCCCCCTGAGACAAAGACTCCAGGAAGGTGGATGCCATGGCCAAAAAACAATATTTGGCATCCTCCTTGGGACTCAGACAGGCTAATTATATGGCCTACACAGCCAGATACTAGAAGTCCAGGTGGGATATGGTTCTGGAGCTGGCTAAACAGGCCTCCCCCCAGCTAGCCAAAGAGCTGGAGGAGGTGGCTGCTGATGGAATTGAGGCATCCAAAGTACAATTCCATGCTGCTGTGGACTCTACTGATGTGGCATCAAGAATCATGACTACATCTATGCCTCTCAGGAGATTTGCTTGGCTCAGATGAACTAGCCTTTCTCAGGATACCCAGGCTAAGGCCATGGATTTCCCTGTAGTGGGTAACTCTCTGTTTGGGGAGCAGACAGAGGCTTACATGAAGAAAATGGATGAGTACAGGACCACCTACAGGAGTGCTCAGGCCAAAGAAAGGCAAGCCACTCCTCAGAAGCAGCAGTCTAGGGCAGGGGCAGGCCTTTTCACAGGCCTTTCTACCAAGTTCAGGCCTCCTCTCCCTTCCCACAGAGGGGGTTCGTCTGAGGGAGAGATAGGAGGGGGATAAGCAGGGCTGCATCCTCTTCCCAGTCCAAGGCTTCTGCCAAACAGGCACCCTGATGTGTCAGCCTGGGTCGACTCCCCACTTCGGAGACATGCTTAGGGTTACCAGATTTTAGGACAAGAAAAAGAGGACAAGGTCTAAGGAGTAAGCAATCTTTATTTAATTTGTAGTTCATACACAGTCAGTAACTTTGATGTTCAAAAAAAAAAAAAAACACATTACACTTTGAAGCCAACATGCTAACCTAAGTCCAATCCATCTATGAGTACTTTTCAGAAGAGCAAATTTTCCTAAGCAACAGAGGGTGGCTCAGCAAATAATCATGAAACTGACTGCAAGTCAAGTGTTTAAAGTTGTATTGTACAACAAGTAGCACCTTCACTGACTCAAGAGAAAGGCGGTTCCTTTCCTTGGTCCATTGAGTTTGGATCAGTGAGAAGGCCCTCTCTACATTTGCATTGTGGCTAGGAATGTCAAAAAAGAATTCTGCAATCTTGAGCAGCTCTGGATAGAATTCCACATTCTTTGAGCTTGTGAAGTACCTTGTCCATTTCTCATGAGCTAGTAAAGCACCAAACTCTCCTTCACCTTGAGTGTTTTTGTTCACAAACTGCTTCGGATTGCAGAACTGATCAAAACATTTTGTGTCATTAATTTCAACCCCCTTCTCATTCAGGTACTTGAGACATGACTCAGCATCATTCCAAGAAGGGGTGTCAGACAGTGACATTCACTTGAAACATGGAAACTCTTGGAAAAGATGAGTCCACATCTCCAAGTACTCAATGCAGGTTGTGTAGAGGTTTTGTACAGTGTCACTGAACCTGTCACACTCTGGTCCAAACCCTTCCTTCCGCTTCTGGTTCAGAATTTCCTTTGCTTTCAAAGACATGAAGTTGTGATTTTTCCTCTCCACAAGAACACCACGGACAGACTGTAGTATCTCCATCACTTCTACCAAAGAATTACCCTCTCTTTCAATAGTTTCTATCCAAGAGTGGAACACTGACATGAGTGAGTGCACCTGCCACAAGTAGACCTCACTGAATTCGTTTTAAAGAACTTCTGTATCAGAATAGGGGGCTCGTTTTGTGACAAGAAGAATGACTTCAATGCTGGGAACATTTGCAGCAGCCTCATGATAGCAGGAAAGAGAGAGAGCCATCACGTCTTACTATGATAAAGCAACTGTCGATATTTGATCTGAACAAAGTCACAGAATTATTTCAAAGACTCTGTCCATACACTGTAAATGGAGAAGAAATTTAAAATCTTTAGCACAATTGAGTCTATATCTACCTCAAGAACATCTGCCTCCTGCTGGATACAATTGTTTAAAACATGAGTTGGGCATCCTACCCCAATCAAGCTACCTTTCAGTGACCTCTTCAGATTTGAAAACACATTTCTGCCCTCAGCTCGCCTGAGCCCCCAAAACATTGTGTTACAGTTCTCACCTGTGAATGCCACACATTTTTGAAGTAAGCTACCTTTTTCTAGAGTTTGTGTTACATAGTTTGAGATAGTGCTTGCAGTTTCATCATACAGTCTCTGTAATTCTATTATTTTTATTTGTAAGCCCCCTGTTTTCCAATCAAAGTGCTGAATTAAAATCGGAAATATTTTTACTGCACCATGATTGCTTCCATCAGTGGCAACTCCGTAGTATGAAATACTACTTAGTGATTCAATCACAATATCTACAGCATGGGGAGCAATTACAGAGTTAATTATTGCTTCAGTCGTGGTTCGAGCACTTGACATCTTACGTGCAATTTCAGAGTCAGGGTACAGCTTCTTACTTAAGCCTGAAGTACAGTCCATTGATTTGTAGCTGGCATGGTGTCTTATGGGGTGGAATGCCAAAGTGCCTTCAGCGGCACTTACAGCATCCTCAGTTTTGGAACCTGGGTGAATGAAATAATCAGTCACCTTTCCTGAGGAGCTGGTACTCCGAACACTCTTTTGATGTTTTGTACATTGAATGTGGGCCTCTAAGTCCAGGGCTCCTTTATTAGCAACAGAGACGTACTATCCAGCGCTACACAGCATCCACTCTGCCTCCCACTTCTCCCAGCCATTTCGAAAACATGGATATTTGTTCTTGAGTTCCTCTGTAAATTTGCACTTGCGTTTTGGCATTCTTGAGTACTTGACTTCAACTTGAACACTTCAAGGCAAAAGGGTGCAGGCAGGGCCCAGGCACAAGCAGAGAGAGAGAGAGAGAGAGAGAGAGAGAGAGACAGATGTGTCAACACACTGATTCCACAGTCTCAGTCACAGTGCAGTGCAGCCCCAACCACCAGATCTCAATTGAATGATGGAGTTCTTCATGAAAGCAGAGCTCAGAAGAAACCAAGATGTGGTCATCATCTCTATTGAAGGGCTATGTGTGTCCTAGAAGTGTACTTAGTCTCCCTGTACGGGCGAGGCTCCCCCCACCACCAGCCCACCACATGACACAACATAAAGGTTAGGTGCAGGCACTTTTAGTGGGCTTGTTGTAGCCCTCATTTGTTTTGGGGGGGACAATGTGTCACCATGCCATGCCTAAATTTGTGATGGGGGGAAGAGAGGCCAACATTGTATGAAACCTTTTCATATCAACCTGATGACAGGCTAAAACACAGTATTGAGTAACTAGGGCTTGCTGAAGCCAATAACAAAGAAAGGCTTAATGCAACTACTCCAGGCAGGCACCAGCAGCACCATTTATTGTAGCAAGCATTTAAATTAAATCAAATGTGATTTAAAGGTGTTCAGTCAGAAATTCTGCAATCTGATTGGCTGTTAGGATTCCAACAGCCTTACATTACTGGACCCTGCTTCACAGTCATAATTTGTTTTACAGCATAAGGCATGCATCATCACTGAGTCACTGTGAGGACGAGATACTTATAATAAGTATTACCTTACTGCTTAAAATGAAGGGACAGACAAGGGTAGGTGGAACTGAACTATTCAGAAACCAGTGATGCTGGTAAAATAACCCCACCCCCACCCCCTTTTTGCTGGCCTGCACATATCAAGAACTCAATCAAGCAACAACTAGAAGTGAATAAAGACTGACTGCAAAAAAGCAGTAGAGAGCAGCATACCAATTTTGATTGCCTGCAGACTCTGTCCAGTCCACTAGTCTGAGACAATCTGCTCCTGGCTGGGAGGTCTGTCTGTGTCTTTCTAGAGTGGACTAGATGGTGGTGGGTGTTCGTGATGATGGATCAGGATCGCCTTGGAAATCGGGATTGCCTCAGAAGGAGGACAAACAGGTTGGATTAAAAAAAAATAAAGGCACATACAATCAGACCACCTGTAGCCATACAACCACAGACCAGTGTGAGATCGATGATGGATGAAGGAAAGAGTGTGGACTCAAGTCTGTTTGTCGACTGGATCTAGACTGAGTCTATGGTTGGATGAAGAAGAGAGGAGCGAGCGAGTGGACATCTCACAGAGGAGTGGTCACAGATCTCACAGCCGCAGACAACACAGAGATTACATAGATCAATCTCATACACAAGGACAGTATTATTACTAATGTACTGTCATCTGATTGTGACTGGATGATTTCTCTCATCACCTGGGACACTGCCCACAAGGGCATCAGGTCACATGTTGACGTGTTGCTGCTGTGCCAGTATCAGGTGGCACTGGCACAGCACTGTTGGCACAGCAACACGTCAGTGTATGTACTGTATGTGCTGTGGTGCTGTACCATGACATCAGGTGCTGTCCGCCCAATATGTAGTGTCTGCAACTGCCCTGCTACATGGTAGCTCCTGGGCAGTGACAGTGGTGGGTGGGGAGCACACTGGCCTCTTTTGCTGGAGTAAAGCATCCTGGATGCTAAATACTCCTTCTGCCTGGCCATCCCTCAGCATCCTGAGCACATTCCCCACCCCTAGTTGCCACGATTGTGAGTTGCACCAATGCTGCTACACCAACAGACCACTTAGTAAGTGTGCTCTTGAACTGTGCCTTCTGGCTGGTAGTGCCCTTGCCTGAATATCACTCAGGAAAAATCCTATGCACAGTGTGGGACTAGCTACCAACACAAATGAGACATCTGAGAACATAATTGTCCTCGTCCCGTGCAGTATTTAAAAACTGCTCTTCTGATTTCAGTGTCATATCTAATGCCAGCTGAATGCTGTTCTTTTAGCCTGCCTGTCTCCTGTCCAGTCCTGGCTATTAGTGAAGTGAGGCAATGCCGCAAGGAAGGCCCTTGCCTCACCTCACTAATATAATCAACTGGCCAAATTATTTTATGGCCCCTGGGTCAGGCCAGGGTGGCCAGAGTTACTAAAGTGCAACAGCAACCTACTCTACTCCTGACCCGGCCTGTAGTTGCTGTCAAAACAGGGACGTTTATACTCTTAGAAGTTTTAAATCTGTGTGGTGGGGTCGTGGCAGGGAGGAAGTTAGGGTGGTTCTTTGCCCAGCCTGACCTGACCCAGGGGGGCCAGCAAGAACGTTAGCCTGTCTCCTGTCTCCTGTCCAGTCCTGTCTGTGTTTGTTTGGCCAGTTGATTTATATTAGTGAGGTGAGGCAAGGGTACTGGACCACCCTAACTAGGGCTGCTCGAACCTCTAGAAGTTCCTACCTTGTAAACTTTATGGGTAGAATCTAAAAATGTTCTACCAAGTTCTACCTGGTTCTACCTAAGTTCTACTCAGTTCATGCTAAACTGCACATGACTCAAAAGTTCTACCTTGTTCTACCTGGTTCTACCAGGTAGACCCAGGTTCTACCTGGTCCAAGCCACACAGCACATCATAAACCCTTACCTTCAGCCATACCTACCCCATTATTTGCACCTCCACTTACCAGAATGAAGTCTTTGGAGGCACAACAAAGCAGTATTGTGCACTACCCTTCCTCTACGCTCTGGGGTGGGGAGGAAGAATTAAATTTCATCCTGGATCCACCTGTCACTTCATTCTGGTTCCCTGAGTGGCTGCTGAACTATTAAAAAATCCACTGTCCCAGTCTTCTGGGGCACAGCTGTGTGTCCCTACCTGCATTCCCCAAACTCTGTATGTCCAAACTAGGCTAGCCTGATGCTGCCTATCATGTGGGGGACATTGAAGCACATTATCCAGCACAAAACTGCTATGTACATATGCCACTCCATGATGTTTGAAAGGCAACAATGTGGTCTGGGTCAGGATGTGCATAAGGGTATCAAAAGGTCTACCTGCTGCAAGTCCTGGCCGGCCTGAAACTGGACACTGTGCTCCCCCCCCATACACACACACACACACACACATACATAAAGGGGCACATGGGCTAGCCTCCTGGTGTTGATGGGGGGGGACCAAGCAGTGATGTGTTCTGTTGTGAAATTTTTAACAACCCCTAAGCTCTCATTCACCCTCCACCTCTGCCCTTGTCTACGCTTCTCCCACCCACCTATGGCCAGCAGACACCTGTGTCATTGTCACAACATTAGAAGCAAACAACATTTTTAAACATAAAATATACAGCTGCTTAAAATTCTAATAAAATATTAGAAAACATATTAATTTGGGTGCAAAATGCACACTTTACTGAGCAAACATCCTGAGAAACCCCATGGATAACTCAGTCATGCCTATAAGCCAGCTTGGGGGGGGGGTCAGAGTGACAAACACCCCCAGCCCCTTTAACCCACTTTGTTTACTTAAGTTACTTAAGTCAGTTGCTACAGAAGGAACCTCAGATGTGTCACTTACTGGAAGCTTGCATGAAGATGATTTTGCATTGTGCCTTCATTCTGGTAACTCTTCCCCCTGCTATTATGAGTCTGCTGTGGTCCTCTCTCTCTACTTCCACCATGGCCCGGCTTGACTACATTAACAATTCGCTCAGAGCTGCACTGCCAACAACATGCAGTTAAGTTTCATCAAATATTCAATTACTGAATTAACTAAGTGAGGAAAAATGGCTGTTTTGATGCCAGTCTCACAGTGCAGTCCCTTGCGTCGCATCCTTGACTGTTTGGGGGGGATCGGGAGGCTGTGGCCACCAAAGAAAGAGTAGAGCCCCGAAGAGCAGGAAGCAGAGGAGTGCACTGTTGCAGTCGCACTGCAATGGAAATGAGCCGGAGCATCTCTTTCTTTATGTGACCTCCCCCACTCACCTCACAGCACCACCTAGTGTCACTGAGAGAAATGGACCTTACAAAAAGGATTTTTTTGATAAACAAAGCGAACCAAAGTTCGCACAAAACTACAAAAAGTTTGTGGGTGTTCTCACCCATGCGAACAGCTGGGGTTCGACCTTTTTGGAGTTAAGGTTGAACTGAACTTGCAGCCCTAACCCTAACTTCCTTCCCATCATGACCCCATGCCCCACCCCCTGGCCCCAGGGCCAGGGTTCAGTTAAAATACAGATGGACTTCTAAGAGTATGAGCTTCCCTGTTTTGACAGCAAACAACTACAGGCTGGGTCTCGACTAGAGTAGGTTGTTCTTGCAACAAGCAAAGCCAAGCAAGCCTAAAAAAGAACTAAAAATGTCAATGACATATGGTCTGTGGGCTGGCTTAACTGAGGATGGACAGAACAAGTAGTCATAAAAGATTTTGCTAGAACAGGGCAAGTCCTGACATATGAAAACACAAAGAACTTCCTGTTAAAACGCACTGCTAGTGGCTTGTATCACACATTACATTAGTCATTAACATGTAATTCGCAATTCAACTGCTATGAATTTTGCATAGCGTTGATTTTTACACTCAAATTTAACCTAGCTCTGCAAATGTTTACTGATGTTCTTAATAATGTTTGAGCTATTTCTGGACACAGACTAGTAAGTCACTGAACTAACTTGATATAAACAGTCCTTAATACTAAATACATGGGACTCACTATCTGTAGACATATTATTCTCTCAAATAAGAAAATGTTACACATTCTGGCCATTTGCTCTAAATTGTGGAAGTCAGTGCTATGATTTTTAATGCTGACAGGTCTGAATGGTATGAGCATAAACAACAGTGGCAGATGCATCCAGCTCCTTTGTTCCCTCTCTTTCTAACTTGTGGTGTAGTTTTCTGTTTTTGTTTTTATGCTGACTTTAATTCCATTCCACTGAGAGGGATATCTGACCACAAGGCTGTAGCAATAACCAGATCCCAAAACCAAAAGGATTATTATTACAATTAAATCACTGAAAGACTGTGGACTCATGGAGGAGCTACACCACAGAGGTTACCAAAAGGTCAGTTTATCAAGGAGCAGGGGCATCAGTAGTGTCACATCATTTCCCAGCAAAAACACAATAAAGGCCAGACCACCACAGTGGAAGGCAAGGACTCTGAAACCTTGTCACTGCATCATGGACTAGGGCTGTTGCCAGGCAGGAATAATGGCACATTTCCCGGTTAACAAAAACAAAATAAGAAACAAAAATGAACAAGCCATCCCAGTCCGCCAACCAAGGCCCAATGCCAACTGCTATCACAGTTCAGGCAGCTCACCCCGGCCCCGGCCCCATTAGTGCAGTCATGGATCTTTCAAAACACAACGGCTAGCGTAAACAGCAGGATCCCCCAGTTAGCCCAAAGAGAAAAATTAAACTAAACAAAAAAAAACAAAACAAAATCCAGCATGTAAGCTTGACTGCATAGCTCTCCCTGTGTGGTTTTTACGAACAAGTTCATCACCATCATACAGTCACCCCCAAAACACAATCCAACATCATAAACTTCCAGCCCTCCCATATCCCAGCTTGTTTAACTTTACTTTCAAACAACATGAAGTCCTGCTGTATTCTGACTATTGCAGTTAGCCCCAGCCTTTAAAGTGCCCCGGAGAACAATGGGTTAACTTTTCCATGCATGTCATAAAATGTTCATCTCGAGCTCGGTTGATGTCTCTGCCTGCTGTAATTCGAGCTGCAACTGTTAGATTCTTTACTCACCTCACTGAACAGTCGCTCCGGAGATTTCTCCTGCAGCTCAGTTCGAAGTCAGTGGAAATGTCGGTTTTCGGTCGGTTTTCTACCGAAATTTAGCTTCCGCATAGTCGGTTCAAGTCTCTGTCTGTGGTACCGTGAGTACTAGATAGGTTTTGTTCTGTTTTCTGTGTGGAACTTGTAAAAAGTGTGGATCGGTTCAGCTGAACCAATCATTCAGGTAAATTTTGTATTTTACTTTAGAGTGTGGTTACCGGTCCGTATCGGTTCTAAAAAACAACGGGTTTTAGTATGTTTTTTTCCAAGACCCTTGACACGGTCAGAAACCGATAGGAAAGTCTTGCCTGGTGGTTGCCAAAAAAAGGTTAAATTTGGTTAGGTTGGCCACGTCTGAGAAACCCAAGAAAAAAACCTGGCCCACTGGGTTTCAACACTGCAGTGTGTGTGGGGAGGTCTTTGCTAAGGCCGATCCCCACACCACCTGTATTTATTTTCTGGGGTTTGACCACCTCGATTCAGACTGCCAAATTTGTAAAAATTTTCCCAAATCTACCCTTGAAAAGATATTAGGTAGACTGAGGGAAAGGGAGGCAGAGAAGTCCGCTGACCCGGATGGCCAGCCCGGTTCGGTTCCGACCGAACCAGGAGTGCCCTCTGACCAGGGCGATACTTCTCCGGGCAAAAGGAGAGCTGATTCTGAGGAATCAATTCTGACAAAAAGAAAATGCAAAGACAAATCAACTGGTTCGGATCCAGAATCTCATACTCCGACCGCCGAAGAAATAGCCAAAGCGATTCGTATTGTGGAATCGCTTCGCCCGGTTCCGACTGATCCGGCACCTTTTGGCAGGGGCTCGGTTCGGTCGGTTCCCCCGGTTCAGGATTATACCCTGGAAGAATTTTATGAACCGGAGTTTGAGGAGGAAGGAGAGTTGGAAGATGATTATGGTGATGGCGAAAGTCTAGATGTGCCTATTGACCTGGACAGCTCCCCAGACAGACCTTCAGGTGTTTCTCCTCCTAGGCTTTCTGAGTCCCCTTCGCATGTCATGTTTTACAGGAAGGTGGCTGATACCCTCCAGCTTCCTGTGGAGGAGGCAGCGGTGGATCAGGAGGAGCCTGACTATGTAGAGATGATGGACATCCCAGAGTCCAGGAGACTGTCTATTTCCCTCCACAAATCTTTTGGGAAACAGACACAAAAAATTCTTAAGTCTCCCAATTCCATACCTTCTGTGGATAGAAGAATGGACAAGAGGTATACTCTTTCAGGCTCAGATACAGAGTTCCTTTATCAGCAATGCAGCCATGTTGGGGTTGTACAGGCTGCTGCCTGTGATAAGGCAAGCATTCCCTTGGCATCACACCCCCAGACAAGGACTCCAGGAAGGTTGATGCCATGGCAAAGAAGCAGTACATGGCATCTTCCTTGGGGCTCAGGCAGGTGAATTATATGGCCTACGCAGCCAGGTACTGGAAGCCCAGGTGGGATACTGTACTGGCACTGGCTAAACAGGCTTCCCCCCAGCTTGCCAAGCAGCTGGAGAAGGTGGCTGCAGATGGGATCGAGGCATCAAAAGTTCAGTTTCATGCTGCTGTGGACTCCAATGATGTATCATCAAGAGTCATGGCTACATTGTGGCTCTTCGGAGAATGGCTTGGCTCAGATGTACTAGCCTCTCACAGGATACCAAGGCTAAGGCCATGGATTTTCCTGTAGTGGGTAATTCTCTGTTTGGTGAGCAGATAGAGAATTACATGAAGAAAATGGACGAATACAGGACCACTTACAGGAGTGCTCAGGCCAAGGAAAGGCAGGCAACTCCTCAAAGGCAGCAGTCCAGGGGCAGGGGCAGGCCTTTTCAAAGGCCTTTTTACTAAGCACAGGCCTCTTCTTCCTTTTCACAGAGGGTGTTTTTCAGAAGGAGAGGCAAGGGGAGGATAAGCAGGCCTGCATCCACCCCCCCCAGCCTAAAGCCCTTGCCAAGCAGACACCCTGATGGGTGTGCCCGGGTCGATTCTCCTATCCCAGTAGGGGGCAGGCTGGCTTACTTTGTCCAGGACCGGATGTCTGTTACATCAGACAAGTGGATCCTGGAAGTAGTAAGCCAGGGCCTGGTTCTCAGCTCCAAAAAATTTCCAAGATGAGAGCCAGATCTTTTCCACCTGCAAATCTCTCAGAGACCCTTGTCCTGGAGGCAGAGGTTTCTTCCCTCCTAGCTCTAAGAGCTATAGAGAGAGTACCTACCCTACACTGGGGCAAAGGACTGTACTCCAGGTACTTCCTAACCCCCAAAAAGACAGGAGAGTGGCGACCCATCCTGGACTTAAGATACCTGAACAAACATCTTTTAAAGCCAAAGTTCAAGATGATAACTCTGGGAATTAACCTTCCCTCTCTAAAGCCAGGGGACTGGCTAGCCTCCCTGGACCTCAAAGATGCCTACTTTCACATTCCCATCAGGTGTTCCCACAGAAAGTACCTCAGGTTTGAGTTGCCCTCAGGACACTATCAGTTCAGAGCAATGCCCTTTGGCCTAACTTCAGCCCAAGGGTCTTCACAAAATGCCTGGCAGTAGTTCTTGCCTTCCTAAGAAGAAAAAAGATTTCCATTTTCCCATACTTGGACGACTGGCTCATAGTGGGCCAGTCCCCAGACCAAGTCAAGTCACACCTGCAAGTGACCCAGCAAGTGCTCACTTCTTTAGGATTTCTTCTCAACCTACCAAAGTCAGTTCTCAAACCAGTACAGCTTCTCACCTTCATAGGGGCAGAGCTGGATACGGTAAAAGCAAGGCATTTCCTTCTGCTCTTGGGCCACATGGCAGTGTCTACAGCAGTGGTCCAAGGCACAAGATTCCAGATGAGGGACATTCAGTTCCACTTAAGAGTTTTTTGGTCCCAAAGAAAGGATTCCCTTACCAAACTAATCCCAGTGACTCGAACTCTGATCCAAGCCCTGCAATGGTGGCAGGATCAGGACAATTTTAGGCAAGGGGTTCCATTTCCCACTCAGTCTCATTCAGTGGTCCTTACCACAGATGGTTCCCTGCTGGGTTGGGGAGCCCATTTGGGGGACCTCACCACCCAGGGACTGTGGTCGCTTCAGGAATCTCTTCTGCACATCAGTCTCTTGGAACTCAGGGCAGTGTTTCTGGCACTGCAAGTTTTTTCCAAATTAGTACAGAACAAGGTGGTTCAGGTCAGAACAGACAATACCACCACCATGTGGTACATCAACAAGCAAGGAGGCACTTGGTCTATGGCCTTGTGCACAGAAGCAATGAGGTTGTGGTCCCTGGCTTATTCCCTGCAAACCTCTCTGATAGCAGTTCACCTTGCAGGGAAGGACAATATCCTAGCAGATGCACTGAGCAGAATATCTCAGGGCCATCACGAATGGACCCTGGATCCTCTGGTGTTGAAGGTGATTTTCTCAAGATGGGGCACTCCAGAGATAGATCTTTTTGCAGCCCCAGACTATCACCAACTTCCTCTCTTTTGTTGCAGACCCCCAGTCTTGGGCTCAGTTCCCCTGGATGCTCTGATTCTGAGCTGGGAAGGGAAATTTCTGTATGCTTTTCCCCTCTTCCCTCTCCTGTTCAAAGTGTTAGTCAAGATGAGGTCACAACCTTGCAAAGTGATTCTGATTGCTCCAGACTAGGCCAGGCAGCCATGGTATTCCTTGTTGCTGTCCTAGCAGTCCATCTTCCTCTGTCTCTTTCCTGGAATTACAACCTGTTAACATCCTCTTGGGGGGGCGTGGCCAAGCCGGCATCCAGAACGGCTGCTTAGTTCTGGAGCTCTGAGCCTAAACCATCAGGAATCTCCCTTTCCCCCGCTACCCCGGGACGTACTGAGATAAAAAAAAAGTGGGATTTTGTAGGGAAAACAGTTATGCCACCGAAGATGTCGAAAAAACAGGGGCAACTTCCATTTAAAAGTGCCAACAATCGACTTAAAGATCTGGGCCTGGAGGCTCTGCCACCACGAGGAGAAAATGCTGGTAATGGGGCTGCAACAACTTCAGCAGGGACTGTGAAAGACAACGTGTATAACCATCAGTTTTTGGTACTGGAAAAGTTATTTAATGATTTAAAATATGACCTGACAAGTAAAATGAATGCTGGGTTTGAAAATGTACCTGCTCAGCTGCCCTCCTGCAAACAACAGTAAACATTTTTGGGGAGACAATGGAACAACATTCAGCTCGATGAACGGAGGTGGAAGAAAGGGTTAGTATGCAAGAAGACCGTTATAATCAGTGGAGCCCCCAACTGCAAGCAGCAATGACTGAAACAGAGAAGTTAAAAACAATATTAGATGACCATGAAAATAGGGAGAGGCGAACAAATGTAAGAATAGAGGGCATGGTTGAAGGAGTGGAAGGCAGAGACTGTGTAACTTCTTGCCAGACATGGTTAAGAGCAAAGCTAGATCTGCCAGCAGAGTGCTCCTTGGAGATACAACAGGCACATAGAACTCCTGGTCATCGACCACCCCCAAATGAAAGGCCTCACCATATAATTGTAAAATTTTTGAGGTATCAGGACAGAATGACGGTATTGAATGCAGCACGAAAGGCGGGCGCCATTAGAGAAGGCTCTCAAACTGTCAGCATATTCCAAGACTTTTCACGGTCGGTACAAACAGATCGGAATGCATTTATGCCTGTGAAGAGGAGGTTACATCAACTGGAGTGGCCTTTTGCACTTGTCTACCCTGCTCGACTGATTATAAGGAGAAAAGGTGCTACACTGAAGGTGTTTAGAAACCCAGACGCGGCAATGCAGTATATCGAACACGAATCGAAGCAGCAAGAAAATACAGATGAGTAAACTTTATTTTGGACTTGGGCTGAATAATTAAGTACTTTTATACTTGCCGACCAGCATTACAAAGGATGCGGATCGAGGGAGTGGGGTTGGGGGGGAGTGGAGTTTTTCTCGGTCTGCTCCAAAACTCCTAGGAGGCCTATTAAGGCTGGAGTGGGTGGCCTTCCCCATTCCCCCCCTTGCGCTAGCTCCGGGCAGGACTGTTTGTTTTTCCTCTTTGGAGGTGATTCAAGAGTGACATTACAGAGATCTAACTGATGCCTAATGACTTTGTATTATATGCTGGGACCAATCCTTAGTTTATTTATTTGTATAGCACTATGTTACATTAGCGGCCTGATCAGCAGAAAGTGATCAACGGGGAGCTGGAAAACTGTTCTGCTTTTCTCTGCACATAAATTGCACAGTGGGTAGTCCTACGTATTGGCAGGGCAGCTTTAAGGTGGGACGAGGGTACGGGGGTGTTGTCGGGGGAAGAGGAGCATCTGCTCAGTCTGTTCTGAAGCTCTTATGAGGCCTATAATGGCTGGAGCGGGCAGCCTTCCCCATCTCCCCTGGCACCAGCCCCTGGGCCTACAGCGGCTATAAAGTGCTCCACCTGCAGCTACTGAATTTTGCTTTGGTTGTTATACTTGGGTACCAGAGGCTGTTTTATTTTTTATTTACAATAGAATGCAGAATCAAAGACAAGATTAACCAAATTAATAGGGAGATGCAGACTTATCCTCTTGTTTTTACTCTCTGTTTGCAGGGGGAGGATGAGGGTAGGAACTGTGTGCCTGATTTTAACTAGTGAAATGGTTCCCTTGAATGTATGGGCACAACATATATCCTTGGGGGGGGAGAGAGGGGATTCAGTTGTTTTAATTTTTTTTCTTTGTTCCAGGTGGGGTGGGCGCGGGCCAGCGCAGGAGACCAGTTTTACGCTGGTCACCCCCTCCTGTTGAGCCAGGATGTTATTTTCGCATGACCCAGGGATGAAAAGGGAAGGGGAACCTTTGGAGAATGAAAGGATGTATGAGCAATAGAAAGACTGTATGCTAAATTATGAGTGGGGGCCTGCCCACTCCTGTTGGGCTCCTCATTCAGGAGGTTCCCTGGAAGGGGGTGGACCTCTAAGTGTTCTCGATTAGCCCAGCTTTATACTCACCCACTTTATCTGGACAGTTGGGTTGTGGGAAATTACCTTTTATGTTTGGCAGCTCGGGGGCAGTCCTGGGCAGGGTCCTCTTGCACCACCGCACCTGGCTTTATGGAGAAGATAATGACGGTTTGGCCAGCAGGCTATTCCACGTTAGTAAAGGGGGTTCTAACTAGAGGTATACTTGGGGGGGAAGGGGGAAGCTAGGTGGTGAGTAAAAGTCAGATACCACCTTACTAGATTCCTGACAAAAGGGGCTTAGTTTTCTATCAAATTAGATAAGCGCCCTTGCACAGGTCTTTACCTTTCTCTTTTCCTTTTCTTTTCTTCTTTTGTCTTTTCTGGGTCTTTTTTGTTGGGGTTCTTTTTGAAATGTTACTGATGAGAGGGGATGGGGGAAGGGGCGGTCTGTTAATTGGGAGAAAAAATAAAAAAGGTCAAGAGTCGGGCGATGCGAGGGGGCTCGAGGTAGTCGAATCGCAATGTGCTTGGGAGATCCTAGATCTAGGAATATATCCGCTGCCACCAGATGGCTAGTTTAAAAATGTTATCCTGGAATGTAAATGGCTTAAAAACTACAGTGAAACAAAAATGTGTATGGGCATATATTAAGAAAAAGAATGCAGATGTTGTGATGTTACAAGCGTTACACTTAACATGTGAAGATATTAAGTGAGTAGAAAAAAAAAATGCTGGGGGGGAGGTACGATGGTAGCATCTCACTTCACGTCCAAGGCCAGAGGAACATGTGTGTGGTTTAGACCGGGGATCAGGGTACAAATTCATACAACCCAAAGAGACAGTCAGGGGAGGTAAGTTATAGTGAAGGCTACGGTGGAGGAGGAATTGCTAGTCCTGGGGTCCTTGTGTGGGCCTACATTTGACTGTCCAGAATTTTTTGAGCATCTAGCTATTATGCTAGCAGTGTTCCCGGATAAAATGATTATAGGGGCGATCATAATACCTATTGCGATCCCCTTCTTGACCATTCTAAACCCAGATTCAGGCGTTCCACCAGAAGTGTGGGGGCCCTCCGGAGACTGGCGGAGGAAAGGGCCTTGCAGGAACTGTGGAGATTTAAACACCCAGATACAGAGGAATTCTCTTTTTACTCCTGTGCACATAAGGTCTATACAAGACTAGACTATTTTCTGGCTTCTCCTGCTTTTTTGGGGTGAATAAGGGAGATAGAATATGGCCCTATTATAGTATCAGATCATGCTCCACTATATTTAGAGATGGAGAAAGAGACAGATGGGGGGGTGCGGCAATGGAGAATGGATCCTACATTATTGTTAGATCCCCTATACGTGCAACAAATGTCCAAGAAACTGCAGGAGTTCCTTGAAAATAATAAAGTGGAAGATACCTCAGCAAGAACTACATGGGAGGCCCTGAAAGCTTTTGTAAGGGTGGAGACTATCTCATATGCAGCCTTTAAAGGCAAAAAGGAAAAACGAAGGGAAAATGAACTAGAAGCTAATATACTGAGACTAGAAAAGCTGATTATGGGCAGTCAGTCACCTGGGGATCTAGTGAAATTGAAGAGTATGAAGGGAGAATACAACCAACTGTGCTGTAAGCAAATTGAGAGGAATATCCTAATGTCAAAAGCGGGACAGTATTTCGAGGGGGACAAGTCGGGGAGATGGATGGCCTGGCTAATTAAGAAACAAAGAGCAGAGAGAACTATCTTAACAATAGAAAATGAGAACAGGGAGCGTACCTCCTCTGCCCAAGAGATAAATATAATTTTCAAATCCTTCTATGAAAAGCTATATACATCAGAATTCCCGCAAGGAACAAACTTGGATTGTTTCTTAGAAAATATACCCCTTCCTGTGATACCTGCTCAGATAAATGAGATGCTGGGACAGGAACTCACTGTACAGGAAATTAAGGAGGCAATCTGGGAGTCTAGGTCGGGGAGAGCTCCGGGGCCTGATGGCCTGCCTATGGAATTTTACAAAAAGTTTTGGGGTAATTTGGGTCAGATTTTTCAGTATATGGTGAGGGAGGTACTGGGGGAAGGGGGGCTGACACCATCTCAACAGTTAGCTATTATAACAATTTTACCCAACCCAGACAAGGACCCCCAAAAATGTGGCTCTTATCATCCAATCTCTTTACTAAATGCTGACTATAAGATCATAGAGAAAATATTGGCAAGGTGGCTGGAGGGGGTACTACCACAGGTCATACATCATGATCAGGGGAGCTTTGTTAAGGGGAGGCAAGCAAGGCATAATCTAAGACGGGTAATGAATATTATCTGGCAAGGGTCCAGAGGAAGAAAAGCTTATGGAGGCCTTCTAGCATTAGATGCAGAAAAGGCCTTCGACAGGGTCGAATGGCCATTTATGTTTGCAGTATTAAGAAAGTTTGGTCTGCACCCGGTCTTTAGGCAGTGGGTGGAGTGGTTATATCAATCCCCGTGGGCCCAAATTCTTACAAACAATACCTTATCACCCCCCTTTCGGCTCCATAGAGGGACGGGACAGGGGTGCCCCCTTTCGCCATCAATATATGTGCTGACCATTGAGGTCTTGGCGTCAGCCATTAGACATCATCGGGAAATAGAAGGCTATAGGGTGAATGGAGAGGAGCACGTTATCTCTCTTTTTGTGGATGATGTGATTCTATTCCTGGCCAATCCAGTGAGAGCAATGCCTGCCCTGACCTCCCTTTTCAAGGAATATGATCCCATCTCAGGGCATAAGATCAACTGGAACAAGAGCAAGTGGCTCCCCTCTGGCGGATGGTGGAGAGTCCATACATATAAGTGGCATAGACATTCCTCCTAGAACAGTAATTAAATATCTGGGAATACTGCTACCACATAGAATAGCGGATGTGGGGCCTATAAATTACAGCCCATTAGCAAAGAAAATGAAAGAACAATGTAGTAGATGGAAGTCACTCCCCTTGTCTTTGTTGGCAAGAGTAAACTTAGCAAAAAATGCAAATTCTACCTCAGTGCCTTTACCTTTTTCAGACCCTTTCTGCTATGCCTCCGCTGGGCTGCCTTAAGTCCCTTGAGGGTTCTATTACTTCTTTAATTTGGGCCAACCGGAGTCCTAGGATCAGGAAGGAGGTGTTGTGGCAGTCACTTCATAGAGGGGGCTTGACACTCCTCAATTTGAAGCTATATGCTTTAGCGGCCTAACTAACATTTATTATGGATTGCCAGGAAATAGGAGGAAGAGCGAGAGCTTGGATCTCTATAGAGTCACAATTTAGGGTGTGTTCCCCCTACTCCTTATGTCATCTCCCATCAAGTTTGAGGGAGGGAGATGGTGAGAAACCTAAGAATCCATTCACCAAATGTATGCTTAAAGCCTGGGGGAGGGCTTCACTGTTGATGGGGGATGGGGGTATGTCACCAGAGGGGTCCATTTTGTTTAGCTTGTGGAGGGATGGAAGGGCTCCCCCCTCGATCAAACAGGCTCTGGGACAGTGGGAGGGGAAAGGTGTCTTGCTCCTGTCTCACTTATTCAGCAGTGGGACCTTTTCTAGCATTTCTGAGTTGAGACAACTATTCGACATTCACCCCTCACACTACCTTACCTATGTGGTAATAAGGTCCAGGATGCTGAAATTAACTGGGATGGGGGGAGGGACCTTCCTTGAGCAGAACATCTTTGGAGGAGATTTTTCAACACTGTAAAACACATGTGGGTGTGAAACCGCTGTCTGTACTATACAAAGCCTTATTGGGAGCACAGCCAGATAAGCTGCAAAAGTTAAAAGACAGCTGGGAAAAGGACTTAGGTGTAAACAGGTTAACAGGAGGGGACTGGAATTTGGCCTGCGGAGTAGCAAGGCTGTTTCGGTAAATAATAGACTATGAATAATTAACTATAACATTGTGCATAGAATCTATCATACCCCTGTTTTGGCACACAAGATTAATCCTCAAATTTCAGACCAATGTCCTAAATGCTATGCACAGAGATGTACGTTTTACCACATGGTTTGGGCGTGTCCAAAAGTGGGAATATACTGGAATGAGATAAACCAAATCTTAAATAAGGTTTTGGAAAGTGAGATTCAATTAGACCCTGTGGATATTTTACTCGGAGTACCAGGAAATGGAGGGGGCCAGTCAATAGCTTCACATCCTTTGAGAAGACTGGCACTAGTAGTAGGTAAGCAGATTTTAGCTCAAAACTGGATGGCTAAGGCCATGCCTACCATCGCTCAGTGGGCAAAAGCCCTCCTAAGCAATATGAAGCTAGAACATATCCAATATAAAGTTCTGGAACGACTAGACAAATATGATAAGATCTGGTCTCCCCTGGAGAGGGCCTTGGGAAAAGAATGATTTCCGCTCTTTTAGATAACCACATGCACTGAGGGCATTGTTCTTTGAATGTAGAAAAGAGTTCCTCTGGCGTTGGATTGGACTGGGCAGGGGTTTATAATAAAATGAAGGGCTGCATTAGTATCCACATGGAAAATTGGGGGAACTCCAGGTATAGAAGGTACTGGTAAGAACACAATGAGTTACAGATGATAAGTTTCACTGTATAAAAAGGTGTTTTTTAGATGGATCATGGATTGTACCCAAGCTGTGTGTACATGTACTATATTGTAACTGAACGGGATGTCATTGATTATCTGACTATGTAGAGCTCTTCTCGACACTATGGCTCTTCTATAAATAAAGTTTAAAAAAAAAAAACATCCTCTCAGGGGAGGATTTGGTATCCCAATCGTCAGTCTCTCAATCTCAAGGCTTGGCTCTTGAAGAGTTAGAGTTTGCAGATCTGCATCTTTCCCAAGGGGTTCTGGATATCCTCAAGGCTTCTCAAAAGCCCTCCACCAGAAAGACTTACAACTCCAAATGGAAAAGATTCAGCATTTGGTGTTCTAAGAGGAGTATTTCTCCAGACACTGCTGAATTGCCTACGGTTCTGGATTATATGGTCTATCTCAATGGCCTAGGCCTCAGACCAGCTACTCTCAAGGTACACTTGTCAGCTGTTTCTGCTTTCCTGTCAGTAGGTAAGTCTTCCTCACTGTCATCCCACCCTGTATTCTGTAAGTTTTTCAAGGGATTGCTTCACACCAATCCCCCCTTTAGGGATCCTTCTCCTGCTTGGGATCTTAATGTTTGCATTGCTTAGCTTATGCAACGCCCTTTTGAATATTTGTCCTCAGCAGAGCTTAAGTACTTGACTTGGAAAACTGTGTTTTTGGTAGCCATTACTTCTGCTAGACGTATCAGTGAATTACAAACCCTGTCACTGGAACTTGATTTCATCTCTTTTCACAGAGATAAAGTGGTCCTTAGAACTAACAGAAAGTTCTTGCCTAAAGTGGTTTCAGATTTCCACCTGAATCAGTCTATTTCTCTCCCTGTTTTCTTCACTGATCATTCTTCCTCGTGAGAGAGGAGGCTACACAGTTTGGATGTTAAAAGAGCCCTTAGCTACTACATAGAGCGTAGCAAGGGTCACAGGTTTGACTCTCTCCAGTTGTTCCTCACTTATGAAGAAGTTGGGAAGGGCAAACCTGCCACCAAGAGATCTATTGCCAGGTGGATTGTGTCTTGTATACAATTCTGCTATGAAAAACTGGGAAAAACTCCACCCTCAGGCCTGAGGGCTCATTCCACAAGAGGTACAGCAGCTTCCCTGGCTGCTGCCAGGGATATCCCTCTTTTAGAAATATGTCAAGCAGCCACCTGGAAAACATTCCATACTTTTACCAAGCATTACTCTCTGGATATCCAGGCTAGGAGTGATGCTCGGTTTGGCACAGCAGTACTTCAGAGCCTATTCCCAAAGTAGGTTCTGTCCCTCCTCCATGGAGGTACTGCTTGATAGTCTGCACTAGTCAGAATACAGCAAGACTTCATGTTGTTTGAAGAAAAAATTACTCACCTTAGTAATTATGTTTCTTCTAGTGGAGTCTTGCTGTATTCTGACCCCTCCCCCACCTCCCCTCTCAGAACCTATATTTTTTGGGATGTGAGTGGGCAGACGCAGTGTTGCCACCTTAGGGGTGCCCCTTTACACCCTCTGTTTCTCATGGGGTGAGTTGTTATTTCATTTGATTGGTTTCTGTGTTTGGGTTTCCTGACTTGAGTCTTCCTTTGAGAACCCAAAACATTTTTCTGCCAGCTGGCTAGTTAAAAATTTTACAGTTTCCACACAGAACACCTAGTGAGTTTTGCTCGTAAAGATCTGATGGTTGCAGTTTGAATAACAATAGGCAGAGACATCAACCGAGCTCGAGATGAACATTCTATGCCATGCATAGAAAAGTTAACCCATTGTTCTCCTGGGCAGTTTAAAGTCTGGGGCTAACTGCACTAGTCAGAATACAGCAAGACTCCACTAGAAGAAACATAATTACTAAGGTGAGTAATTTTTTCGTCTGTCCCATTAGCTTGAAGTTGAAGAGAGTTACATTTTGTAAGAGCTTCAAAATTGCAAAAACATATGTAAATGAGAATATACTGGATGTACATATATATATATACATGTGATGTGTGCAACTTCAGTTTAACTATAACAAGGTCGGTGACAGACACTGACAGCAGTCACTCACTGCCAGGCTTCACAGACTGGCATCGTACAGGAGTACTAGTTTGCTAGCCTGCAGGACAGGACTAGGAAAATAAAATCTAGCCAGCTCAGCTGCCCAGCTGCAGCCTTCTTGGCTGGGTGGGCTTAGTTTTTTTTGGTCTTCCCAAGTTCTAGACGGTTCCAGCCTCTTCCCTTTGGCCACCTTCCCAATCCTACTTCCCGTGGCCTACTACTCTACCTTAAGGCAAGCCTCCCTTGCTTGTGGCCTTTCTGTGCTGCTTCCTTGCTCCTGTCGAAGTCGACCTGTCCTGCTGCAGTGCCAGTGACAGTCCTTCCTGGACCTGGAATCCGGCTCCGCTGGACCTGACTGGTCCTCCGCTCCACTCCTACTCCTTAGTCGGGGGGTGCTCCGCCTCCTGTCCAGTCTCCCCACACTGATGCTGGCTTGCTTGTGGCTTCACTTGGGCACTTTCTTTGCCCCACAGTGACACACAGGCTAGCAGTCTGTCAGCTAGCAGCACAGGCATAATCGCTGTCGCCCATGACAACGAAATTGATGCTGGCAGCCTCTGGAGACCAACGGACAGAGACGGAGTAGTCAGAAGTCCCAATGGAGCCGGCCTGGTCAGATCTTCACTGTCTGTCTAGCTTGAGAGCTGCGCCTGCTGCTGGTCGTCGTTACTGTCGGATAAGGGTCTGCTGTTCCTCAGGGTCGGCTGTCGGACTCAGCACGGCAGGCGGGTGGGCAGCTATACTACCATTACCGTAGGGCAGGCTAGCTGAAAATGGCAGTGGTTGTCAGACTGTAGTGCCAGTGCCAATGCATGAGTGCGGTGACATCTACGGTCTGACTCCTGACTCTCTGGATGTTGGATTATGCAAATCCTGGGCACGGGAGCCAAGCAGAGAGAGACCGCGCATGCACAGTTGGCTCGCAGACGAGTGCAGTCAGACGCACACTTTTTCCTTGGTCTGGATGGACCATCACTGGTTGGTACTGGTAACGGTTGCCATGGCAACTAACACAGAAGCAGCTGTGCCAGGCAGAAAGTCCAAAAAGCTGGCCAAAACAGCACCATTGTAGAAATCCACCCGGACAAAATTTCTGAGGTCAAAAAGAGGACATATATGGGTAAAAGAGGACGTCTGGTAACCCTAGGCAGGCTGGCTTACTAGTTCCAGGCCTGGAAGTCTGTTACCACAGACAAGTGGGTCCTAGAGGTAGTAAGCCAGGGACTGGCCCTCAGTTTCAAAAGGTTTCCAAAAATGAGGGTCAGGTCTTTTCCATCTGCAAACGTCTCCGAAACCATTGCTCTAGAAGCAGAGGTTTCCTCTCTACTGGCTCTCAGGGTTATAGAGAGAGTTCCTACTCTACACAGGGGCAAAGGTCTGTACTCCAGATATTTCCTTACCCCAAAAAAGATAGGGGAGTGGCGACCCATCCTGGACTTCAGGTATTTGAACAAACACATACAGAAACCAAAATTCAAAATGGTGACTCTGGGAGTAATTCTTCCCTCTCTGGTTAGCATCCCTGGACCTCAAGGATGCCTATTTCCACATACCTATCAGGTGCTCCCACAGAACATACCTCAGGTTCAAGTGGCATTCAGGCCATTATCAATTCAAAGCCATGCCCTTTGGCCTAACATCAGCTCCAAGGGTGTTTACAAAGTGTCTTGCAGTAGTAGTTGCCTTCCTCAGATGGAAGGGTATTTCTCTCTTCCCATACCTGGACAACTGGCTCATTGTAGGTCAGTCCTCCGACCAGGTCAGGTCAGTTCTTCAAGTCACTCAGAACTTGCTCAGTTCTCTGGGGTTCCTTCTGAATCTGCCAAAATCAGTTCTCGAACCAGTACATCTCCTGACTGTCATAGGGATAGAGCTAGGTACTATTCAAGGAAAGCCCTTCCTCCCATTAGCAAGGGTGAAGGCCCTTTCAGATCTCACTTCCTCTTTTCATCCTCTGGTCTCTCATCCAGCAAGACATTTTTTTCAGCTCCTAGGCCACATGGCAGCTTCTACTGCAGGGGTACAAGGAGCCAGGTTCCAGATAAGGGACATTCAGTTCCAGCTGAGGTCTTTTTGGTCTCAGAAAAAAGATTCTCTCACCAAATTGATTCCAGTGACTCAGACTCTGTTCCAAGCTGTCTAGTGGTGGCTGGATCAGGACAATCTCAGATAAGGTGTCCCATTCATCAATCAAGCCCCTTCAGTGGTCTTAACCATGGATGCTTCTCTCCTGGGCTGGGGAGCCCATCTGGGAGACCACACGGCTTAGGGTGTTTGGTCATTTCAAGAGTCTCTCCTTCACATCAATGTTCTGGAACTCAGGGCAGCATTCCTAGCCCTTCAGGCTCTCTCAGACTCAGTAAAGGACAAGGTGATTCAGGTCAGGACAGACAACACCACCACCACCACCACCATGTGGTACATCAACAAGCAACGGAGCAAAAGCTCCACCGTTTTGATGTCAAAAGAGCTCTTTCACTACCTAGAGCATACTCGGCTGTCCATCTCTGGAATTCCAGAGGCTCCTCCACTCTGTTGTTCCTCACCTACGGGGATGTAGGCAGAGGAAGACCAGCTACCAAGAGAACTATTTCCCACTGGTTGGTCTTGTGTATTGGATTCTGCTATGAAAAAGCTGGTCATCAACCTCCTGTGGGGCGCAGGACCCTCTCCACCAGGGCACTGCAGCCTCTGTGGCAGCAGCAAGGGACATACCCTTTCTGCATGTCTGCAAAGCAGCAACCTGGAAATCTGTGTGCACTTTCGTTAAGCACTACAGTTAAGATGTACAGTCCAGACCTGATGCCAAATTTGTCAGGGAAGTTCTGCAGAGCCTCTTTCCTAAGTAGGTTCTCTGCCCACCTCCCACTTGGCACTGCTCAGTAGTCTGCTACAGTTACTGATGCTAAAGGACTCCTGGGGTAAGAAGAAAACATTACTCACCATAGTAATCTTCTTTCTTCCAAGGGGTCCTTTAGCATCTGTAAGCTCCCACTCTTCCTCCCCAGTTCACCAATTAGGAGAAGGGCTCTGTTCTTAGTTTTATTACCAAAATTTGGATTTTTATTAAAGAGTTTTCATGCTCAAGTTATTGTTATCTGTTCTCTGGTTTCAGACATGTTCATGTTTTTTAATCCTTTTGGTTCACTTTTGGGGGCATGTGGCCATTATCTTCAAAAAAAATTCTGAAACCCCATTGAACGTCAGTCTTTTAGCCCTCCCTTTATATGTGGGGGGGGGAGTGGTACAGCTAAAATGCCTTTGAGCATGGATGAAACACAATCCTAGAGCGTTAGGGTCAACAACCCTAAGCCACACACCCATGTCTGTTGCCGCTTGCAGGGTGGGGGTGGGGTGTTAGGGTCGGAAACCCTAACACGGCATTTCCTACCTTTTATCACTGGAACCCTTACTGATGCATTAACAAAGTTTTTTGCAAAGAATATTTACTATAAATCATTGAATTTTTTCAAATTGCTTTCATAGAAACAACTCTGATACAATATTTTAAAAATGGCTGCTGCTTTGTTTTACAGAGTTTCTGGCATATGCAAGTTGCAGGAATTAACTGAAGACAACACTCATTTAGACGCCAAGGAAAACATTAGGGAATGTGTAATCCTTGTCACAGCATGGATGGAACATTAGCCAAAAAACAGATTGCGTTATCCACCCTGCTGATCCTGTATCTGAGTGGATTTAGCAGTCAAAGTGAGTCACAAGGTAAGTTTGTCTTTCCTCTTTCTCTGGTCTTTGTAAAGGCCATGTCTGTCCTTCATACACGGGGAGACCCAACAGTCATTGCTGGAATGGAATCAAACCTAAGATACAGAGTCCTTAAAGCAGCAGCTTCAACTGCTCAACTAAAGGGAGGTTTCTTTTACCTGAAAGGTTAGTCTGAGCATTTGACGTCTTCTACTGCAGTCTATATCCCAACCAGAGATCTCTCTGCAGTTATTGGTTCTCAGTACTGTTGCACTGTCATTCACAGCTCTCACATCAAGATGGTGCAATTTTGCACAGACTGCCTTTTCACACATATAATTTACCCACTACTTTCCCTTCCCCGTTTTTTTACTTCAAACAACATGAAGTCCTGCTGTATTCTGACATACAGTATGCAGTGATCTCCAACCCTTGAACTGCCCCAGAGAACAAAGAGTTAACTTTCCATGCAGGGCATTGAACACTGAGCTCGAGCTTGGTTGAAGCCTCTGTCTGCTGTTTGTACTCCAACCGTCAGATTCTGTACTCCGCCTCCCTGAACAGTCACTCCGGGGATTTCTCCTTCACTTGGATCAAAAAAGAGGGTTAAAGTGTCGTTTTTTCGCTCGGTTTCAACCAATTTTCTGCTTCTAAACCTGTCGGTTTAAGTCTCTGTCTGTGGTACCGTGAGTACTAAATAGGTTTTTCTTTTTTTTTAGTTTCTGTGTGGAACTTGTAAACATTGGATCGGTTCGGTTTGAACCAATCAGGTTTGTGTAAAAAAACTTCTGTATTTATTAGAGTGTGGTAACCGGTCCGTATCGGTTCTAAAAAAACCGGATTTCATTACTTTTTCCAAGACCATTCAACTACGGTCAGGAACAGATAAGGGTGTCTTGCATGGCGGATTGCCAAAAGGTGCGTTTTGGTTAGGATTGGCCATGTCTGAGAAACCCAAGAAAAAAACCAGGCCCACTGGGTTTCAACACTGTAGTGTGTGTGGGGAAGTCTTTGCTAAGGCTGATCCCCACACCACCTGTGTTTGTTGTCTGGGGTTTGACCACCTCAATTCAGACTGCCAAATTTGTAAAAGTTTTCCCAAAGCTACCCTGGATAGGAGAGTAGGTAGACTGAGGAAAAGGGAAGCCGAGAAGTCCGCTGACCCAGATGGCCAGCCTGGTTTGGTTCTGATCGAACCAGAAGGAGTGCCTTCTGACCAGGGCGAAACTTCTTCGGGCGAAAGGAGAACCAATTCTGAGGAGTCGGTTCCGGTTAAAAGAAAGAAAAGGGATAAATCATCCGGTTCGGATCCACAAGTTCTTTCTCCGACCACTGATGAGATAGCCAAAGCGATAAGGATAGTTCAATTGCTAACTTCGGTTCCGGCCAAACCGGCACCATCTGTCAGGGGCTCGGTTCGGTCGGTTCCCCCGGTTCCGGATTATACTTTAGAAGAATTTTATGAACCGGAGGAGGAGAAGGGTGAGTATGAAGATAATGATGATGATGGTGATTATGAAAGTCTGGATGTGCCTATTGACTCAGACATCTCCCCAGACAGACCTTCAGGTGTTTCTCCTCCTAGGCTTTCTGAGTCCCCGTCCCACTTCATGTTTTACAAGAAAGTGGCTGAAACCCTCCAGCTTCCTATGGAAGAAACAGTAGAGGATCAGGAGGAGCCTGCTTTTGTTGAGATGATGGACATCCCAGAGTCCAGGAGATTGTCTATTCCCCTCCATAAGTCTTTTGGGAAACAGACATTTAAAATTTTAAAAACTCCTAATTCCATACCTCCTGTGGACAGAAGAATGGACAAGAGGTATATTCTTTCAGGCTCAGACACGGAGTTCCTTTCCCAGCAATGCAGCCATGTTGGGATAGTGCAGGCTGCTGCCTGTGATAAGGCAAATATTCACTTGGCTTCACACCCCCCAGATAAGGACTCCAGGAGGATTGATGCCATGGCAAAGAAACAGTACATGGCAGCATCTTTGGGACTCAGGCAGGCTAACTATATGGCCTACACAGCTAGATACCAGAAGTCCAGGTTGGACACTGTGTTGGTTCTAGCTAAACAGGCCCCTGACCAGCTTGCCAAGGAGCTGGAGTGGGTGGCTGCGGATGTGATTGAGGCATCCAAGGTGCAATTTCATGCTGCTGTGGACTCCAGTGATGTTTCTTCTAGAGTCATGGCTACATCTGTGGCCCTTTGGAGGATGGCTTGGCTCAGATGTACTAGCCTATCACTGGATACCCAGGCTAAGGCCATGGATTTCCCTGTCATTGGTAATTCTCTGTTTGGGGAGCAGACAGAGAACTACATGAAGAAGATGGATGAGTACAGGACCACCTACAGGAGTGCTCAGGCCAAAGAAGGCAAGCCACTCCTCAGATGCAGCATTCAGGGCAGGGGCAGGCCCTTTCAAGGCCCTTTTACCAAGCCCAGGCCTCCTCTTCTGCTTTTGCTCAAAGGGGTTTCTTTAGAGGGAGAGGCAGACGGGGTATGAGCAGGTCTGCTTCCGCCCCTCAGCCTAGAGCCCCTGCCAAGCAGACACCCTGATGGGTCTGCCCGGGTCGATTCTCCAATGTCTGTAGGGGGCAGGCTGGCTTACTTTGTCCAGGACTGGAAGTCTTTAATATCAGACAAGTGGGTTCTGGAAATAGTAAGCCAGGGACTGGGTCTCAGCTTCAAAAAATTTCCCAAGATGAGAACCAGATCCTTTCCACCTGCAAATCCATCAGATGCCCTTGCCCTACAGGGGCAAAGGATTGTACTCCAGGTACTTCCTAACCCCCCAAAAGACAGGAGAATGGAGGCCCATCCTGGATCTGAGATATCTGAACAAGCACCTTTTAAAGCCAAAATTCAACATGGTGACTCTGGGAATAATTCTGCCCTCTCTAAGACCAGGGGACTGGCTAGCCTCCCTGGACCTCAAAGATGCCTATTTTTACATTCCCATTAGGTGCTCCCACAGAAAGTACCTCAGGTTCAAGTTGCCCTCAGGCCACTATCAATTCAGAGCAATGCCCTTTGGTCTAACATCAGCCCCAAGGGTGTTCACAAAATGCCTGGCAGTAGTGGTTGCTTTCCTAAGGAGAAAAAAGATCTCCATCTTTCCATACCTGGATGACTGGCTCATAGTGGGTCAGTCTCCAGACCAAGTCAAGTCACATCTTCAGATAACTCAGCAACTGCTCACTTCCTTAGGATTCCTCCTAAACCTCCCAAAGTCAGTTCCCGAGCCAGTACAGCTCCTCACCTTTATAGGGGCGGAGCTGGATACAATAAGACCAAAGGCCTTCCTTCCCCTGGACAGGGCAAGGACACTAATAGAACTGGTCTCTTCTTTCACCCTTCAGGTGTCTCGACCAGCAAGGCACTTCTTGCAGCTCCTGGGCCACATGGCAACCTCTACAGCAGTGGTCCAGGGGGCAAGATTTCAGATGAGGGACATTCAGTTCCATTTGAGAGCCATCTGGTCCCTGAGAAAGGATTCCCTTACCAAACTAGCCCCAGTGACTCGAACCCTGATCCAGGCTTTGCAGTGGGGCAGGATCAGGACAACTTAAGGCAGGGAGTTCCTTTTGTCACTCAGTCTCATTCACTAATCCTCACCACAGACGACTCCCTCTTGGGCTGGGGATCCCACTTGGGGGATCTTACCACCCAAGGGCTGTGGTCACCTCAAGAATCTCTGCTTCACATCAATCTCTTGGAACTCAGAGCAGTGTTTCTGGCACTGCAAGCTTTTTCCAAGTCTGTTCAGAACAAAGTAGTCCAGATCAGAACAGACAATACCACCACAATGTGGTACATCAACAAGCAAGGAGGCACTCGGTCTACAGCCTTGTGCACAGAAGCAATGAAGTTGTGGTCTCTGGCCTATTCCCTGCAAACTTCTCTGACAGTAGTTCACCTCCCAGGGAAGGACAATGTCCTAGCAGATACTCTCAGCAGGATATCTCAGGGCCACCACGAATGGTCCCTAGATCCCCTAATTTTGAAAGTGATTTTTTTCCAGATGGGGCACTCCACAGATAGATCTTTTTGCAGCCCCAGACAATCACCAACTTTCTCTCTTTTGCTGCAGACCCCCAGTCTTGGGCTCAGTCCCCCTGGATGCTCTGGTTCTCAATTGGGAAGGGAAGTCCCTGTATGCTTCCCCCCCTTCCCTCTCCTGTTCAAGGTGCTAGTCAAAATCAGGTCTCAACCATGCAAAGTGATTCTGATTGCTCCAGACTGGGCCAGACAGCCCTGGTACCCACTGTTGCTGTCCTTAGCAGTCCACCTTCCCCTGTCTCTTCCCAGGAATTACAACCTGTTGACATCCTCTCAAGGAAGGATTTGGTATCTGAATCTCAGATCTCTCAATCTCAAAGCCTGGCTCTTGAAGAGTTAGAGTTTCCAGATCTGCACCTCTCTCAAGGTGTCTGGATATTCTTAGGGATTCTTGGAAGCCTTCCACCAGAAAGACTTACAACTCCAAATGGAAAAGGTGCTCTATTTGGTGCTCTGGTAAGCATATTTCTCCAGAATCTGCTGGGTTGACTACAGTCCTGGACTATATGGTTCAACTCAATGGCTTGGAACTCAGACCAGCTACATTTAAAGTACATTTAGCAGCTGTTTCTGCTTTTTTGTCAGTAGGCAAGCCCTCTTCTCTATCAGCCCATCCTGTATTTTGCAAATTCTTCAAAGGATTGTTGCACACCAATCCTCCCTTCAGGGACCCTGCTCCCGCTTGGGATCTTAATGTTTGCATTGCTCAGCTTATGCAACCCCCCTTTGAGCCTTTGTCCTCTGCAGAGCTTAAGTACTTGACTTGGAAAACTGTGTTTTTGGTAGCCATTATCTCTGTCAGGCGCATCAGAGAATTGCAAGCCCTGTCAGTGGGAGCCTGATTTCATCTCCTTCCATAGAGATAAAGTGATCCTAAGAACTAACAGGAAGTTTTTGCCTAAGGTGGTTTCAGATTTCCACCTTACTCAGTGTATGTCTCTCCCTGTTTTCTTCACTGACCATTCCTCCTCTGGAGAGAGGAGGTTGGACAGCCTGGACGTAAAAAGGGCCCTTAGCTACTATATAGAGTGCACCAAGGGTCACAGGTTTGAGTCCCTCCAATTGTTTCTCACTTATGGAGAGGTTGGTAAGGGCAAACCTGCCACTAAAAAGATCTATTGCCAGGTGGATTGTCTCTTGTATACAATTCTGCTATGAAAAATTGGGTAGAACCCCACCCTCAGGCCTGAGGGCTCACTCTACTAGAGGTACAGCTGCTTCCCTGGTTGCTGCCAGGGATATTCCTATCTTAGAAATCTGTCAAGCAGCCACCTGGAAAACAGTCCATACATTCACCAAGCATTACTCTCTGGATATCCAGGCTAGGAGTGATGCTCGGTTTGGCACAGCAGTGCTTCAGAGCCTATTCCCAAAGTAGGTTCTGTCCCCCCTCCATGGAGGTACTGCATGGTAGTCTGCATATGTCAGAATACATCAAGACTTCATGTTGTTTGAAGACAAAATTACTCACCTTGGTAATGTTGTTTCTTCTAATGGAGTCATGCTGTATTCTGACCTCCCCCCGCCTCCCCTCTCAGAACCTGGTTTTTGGGATGTGGGTGGGCAGGAGCAGTGTTGGCACCTAGAGGTGCCTTGCCTCTCACCCTCCTTTAGTTTGGAGTGCGTGTTGTGTTTTGTTTTTTGGGTTTCCTGACTTGAGCCTTTGCTTTGAAACCAAAAAAATCCCTTTTTATCAAATTTAGCTGCCAGTTGGCTAGTGTGAGTTTACAGTTTCTACACAGAACGCCCAGTGAGTATAGCTCGTAAAGATCTGACAGTTGGAGTTTAAACAGCAGCAGACAGAGGCTTCAACCGAGCTCGAGCTCAGCGTTCCATGCCCTGCATGGAAAGTTAACTCTTTGTTCTCCAGGGCAGTTCAAGGGTTGGAGATCACTGCATATGTCAGAATACAGCAAGACTCCATTAGAAGAAACAACATTACTAAGGTGAGTAATTTTTTCTTCAAACAACATGAAGTCTTGCTGTATTCTGACAATAGCAGTGAGTCCCAACCTTCGAACTGCCCCAGAGATGAAAGAGTTAACTTTCCATGCCAGGCATGGAACGCTGATCTCGAGCTCGGTTGAGACTCTGTCTGTTGCTGTTTAAACTCAAACCATCAGATTCTTTACTCCGCCTCACTGAACAGTCGCAACAGAGATTTCTCCTTCTGCTCGGTTCATTTTGTCAGTTAAAGTACCGCTTTTCTCGGTTTTAGACCGAATTTAAACCGTAACCTGTCAGTTCAGTCTCTGTCTGTGGTATTTGTGAGTACTAGATAGGTTTATATTATTTTCTATTCTGTGTGGAACTTGTAAACGGTTAATCGGTTCGGTTTGAACCGATCAAGTTGCTAAAAAGTCTTTATTTGTACTTTTAGTGTGTGGTTACAGGTTCTTATCGGTTCTAAAAAAAACGGATTTTATTACGTTTTTTTCCACGATCCGTAACACGGTCAGGAACCGATAAGAGGGTCTTGCCTGGTGGATTGCCACTAAAAGGGTAAGTTTGGTTAGGACTGGCACAATGTCTGAGAAACCCAAAAGAAAAACCGGGCCCACTGGGTTTCAACACTGCAGTGTGTGTGGTGGAGTCTTTGCTAAGGCTGACCCCCACACCACCTGTGTTTATTGTCTGGGGTTTGACCACCTCAATGCAGACTGCCAGATTTGTAAAAATGTTCCTGCAGCTACCCTAGAAAAGAGAGTTGGTATGCTCAGGGAAAGGGAGGCCAAAAAGTCCGCTGAACCGGATGGCCAGCCCGGTTCAGTTCAAACCGAACCAGAAGGAGTGCCCTCTGACCAGGGCGAGACTTCTTCGCGCAAAAGGAGAGCTGATTCTGAGGAGTAGGTTCCAGCAAAAAGAACATGAAAGGAAAAATCAGCTGGTGTGGATCCAAAACTTTCTTCTCCAACTGCTGAAGAAATAGCCAAAGCGATAAAAATTGTGCAGTCGCTTTCCCCGGTTCTGACCAAACCGGCACCATCAGGGAGGCGCTCAGTTTGGCTGGTTCCACCGGTTCAAGATTATGATTTAGAGGAATATTATGAACCGGAGGAGGAGGAAGAGGAGTATGAGGAAAGTGAATGTGGTTTTGAAAGTCTGGATGTGCCCATTGACCTGGACATCTCCCCAGACAGACCTTCAGGAGTGTCTCCTCCTAGGCTTTCTGGAGTCCCCCTCCCATTTCATGTTTTATAAAAAAGTGGCTGAAACCCTCCAGCTTCCTATGGAAGAAGCTGTGGATGACCAGGAGGAGCCTGACTATGTGGAAATGATGGATATCCCAGAGTCTAGGAGGCTGTCTATTCCCTTACACAAATCTTTTGGGAAACAGACATTTAAGATTTTAAAGACTCCTAATACTATACCTCCTGTGGATAAGAGAATGGACAAGAGGTATACATTGTCAGGCTCAGATACGGAGTTCCTTACACAACAATGCAGCCATGTTGGGGTAGTGCAGGTTGCAGCCTGTGATAAGGCAAATATTCCCTTGGCTTCACACCCCCAGACAAGGACTCCAGGAGGATTGATGCCATGGCAAAGAAACAGTACATGGCAGCATCCTTTGGACTCAGACAGGCCAACTATATGGCCTATACTGCTATGTATCAAAAATCCAGATAGGACACTGTCATGGCTTTAGCAAAACAGGTCCCTGGCCAGCTTGCCAAGGAGCTGGAGCAGGTGGCTGCTGATGGTATTGAGGCATCCAAGGTGCAATTCCATGCTGCAGTGGACTCCAATGATGTGTCATCTAGAGTCATGGCTACATCTGTGGCACTTCGTACAATGGCTTGGCTCAGATGTACTAGCCTGTCACAGGATACCCAGACTAAGGCCATGGATTTTCCTGTTGTGGGTAATTCTCTGTTTGGGGAGCAAACAGAGAATTACATGAAGAAAATGGATGAATATAGGACCACCTATAGGAGTGCACAGGCCAAGGAAAGGCGGTCCACTCCTCAGAGGCAGCACCCCAGGGACAGGGGCAGACCTTTTCATAGGCCTTTCTACCAAGCCCAGGCCTCCTCTTCTGCCTATGCTCAGAGGGGGTTCTTTAGAGGGAGAGGCAGAAGGGGTACAAGCAGACCTGCTTCCACCCCTCAGCCAAAACCCCCTGCCAAACAGGCACCCTGATGGGTTTGCCAGGGCCGATTCTCCACTACCTGTAGGGGGCAGGCTGGCTTACTTTGTCCAGGACTGGGAGTCTCTGACATCAGACAAGTGGGTCCTGGAAGTAGTAAGCCAGGGACTGGTTCTCAACTTCAAAAAATTTCCAAAGCTGAGAGCCAGATCCTTTCCACCTGCAAATCCCTCAGAGGCCCTTGCCCTAGAGGCAGAGGTCTCTTCCCTCCTGGCTCTCAGAGCTGTGGAAAGGGTTCCACCCCTACACCAGGGCAAAGGATTGTACTCCAAGTACTTCCTTACCCCAAAAAAGACAGGAGAATGGCTGCCCATCCTGGATCTCAGATACTTAAACAAGCACCTTTTAAAACCAAAAGTCAAAATGGTGACTCTGGGGATTATTCTACCCTCTCTAAGGCCAGGGGACTGGCTAGTGTCCCTGGACCTCAAGGATGCCTACTTCCATATTCTCATCAGAAGCTCCCATTGAAAGTACCTCAGGTTCGAGCTGCCCTCTGCCATTACCAGTTCAGAGCAATGCCCTTCGGTCTAACCTCTGTTCCAAGGGTGTTCACAAAATGCCTGGCAGTGGTAGTTGCTTCTCTAAGAAGGCAAAGGATTGCCATCTTCCCATACCTGGATGACTGGCTCATAGTAGGTCAGTCCCCAGACCAAGTCAAGCTACACCTACAGATAACTCAGCAACTGCTCACCTCTTTGAGTTTCCTTCTGAATCTTTCAAAGTCAGTTCTAGAGCCTGTTCAGCTCCTCACCTTCATAGGCGCAGAGCTAGATACAGAAAAGGCCAGAGCTTTCCTTCCCCTAGACAGGGCAAGGACCCTTATCACACTGGCCTCCTCATTCACCCTGCAGGTGTCTCGACCAGCAAGGCATTTTCTGCAGCTCCTGGGGCACATGGCTGCTTCCACAGCAGTGGTGCAGGGAGCAAGATTTCAGATGAGGGACATTCAGTTCCATTTGAGAGCCTTTTGGTCTCAAAAGAAGGACCCTCTGACCAAATTGATCCCAGTGACTCGAACCCTGATCCAGGCCTTACAGTGGTGGCAGGATCAGAACAATCTAAGACAGGAGTTCCTTTGTCACTCAGTCCACTCTTTAATCCTTACTACAGATGCCTCCCTCTTGGGGTGGGGGCTCCTTGGGCGACCTGACTACCCAGGACTTGTGGTCCCCTCAGGAATCTCTGCTTCACATCAATCTGTTGGAACTCAGAGCAGTATTTCTAGCACTTCAAGCTTTTTCCAAATCTGTTCAGAACAAAGTTATTCAGGTCAGAACAGACAACACCACCACAATGTGGTACATCAACAAGCAAGGAGGCACTCGGTCTACGGCCTTGTGATCAGAAGCAATGAAGTTGTGGTCTCTGTCTTATTCCCTGAGCACCTCCCTCACAGCAGTACACCTCCCAGGCAAAGACAATGTCCTGGCAGATGCTCTCAGCAGGATATCTCAGGGCCATCATGAATGGTCACTGGATCCCCTTGTCTTGGAGGTGATATTCTCCAGACGGGGCACCCCTCAGATAGATCTTTTTGCAGCCCCAGACAATCACCAACCTCCCCTTTTTTGCTGCAGACCCCCAGTGTTGGGCTCAGTCCCCCTGGACGCCTTAGTTCTCAGTGGGGAAGGGAAGTTCCTGTGTGCTTTTCCCCCCTTCCCTCTCCTGTTCAAAGTGCTAGTCAAAATCAGGTCTCAACCCTGCAAAGTGATCCTGATTGCTGCAGACTGGGCCAGACAGCCCTGGTATTCTCTCCTGTTGTCCTTAGCAGTCCATCTTCCCCTGTCTCTTCCCAGGAATTACAACCTGTTAACCTGTGCTCAGGGGAGGGTTTGGTACCCGAATCTCAAATCTCTCAATCTCAAGGCCTGGCTCTTGAAGAGTTAGAGTTTGCTGATTTACACCTCTCCCAAGGTGCAATGGATATTCTGAAGGCTTCTAGGAAACCTTCCCACCAGGACTACTTATAATTCCAAGTGGAAAAGATTTTCCATATGGTGCTCTGGAAGGCATATTTCCCCAGAGTCTGCTGATCTGCCCACAGTCCTTGATTATATGGTCCATTTGAATAGCTTGGGGCTTAGACCAGCTACACTAAAGGTGCATCTGGCAGCTGTTTCTGCTTTCATTTCAGCAGGTAAGCCCTCTTCTCTTTCAGCTCCACCTGTGTTCTCTAAGTTTGTCAAGGGATTGCTTCATACCAACCCTCCATTCAGGGACCCTGCCCCTGCTTGGGACCTTAACGTTTGCATTGCTCAGCTTATGCAACCCCCTTTTGAGCCTTTGTCTTCAGCAGAGCTTAAGTACTTGACTTGGAAAACTGTGTTCCTGGCAGCCATCACTTCTGCCAGATGTATAAGTGAGTTACAAGCCCTGTCAGTGGAGCCTGATTTTATCTCCTTCCATAAAGATAAGGTGGTCCTCAGGACTAACAGGAAGTTTTTGCCTAAGGTGGTTTCAGATTTCCACCTTAACCAATCTATGTCTCTTCCTACGTACTTCACTGACCATTCCTCCTCTGGTGAGAGGAGGCTGCACAGTTTAGATGTGAAAAGAGCCCTTAGCTACTACATAGAACATACCAAGGGTCACAGTTTTGACTCCCTCCAACTGTTCCTCACTTATGGTGAGGTTGGTAAAGGGAAACTTGCCACTAAAAGATCCATTGCCAGGTGGATTGTCTCTTGTATTTAATTTTGTTATGAAAAACTGGGTAAGGTTCCACCCTCAGGCCTGAGGGCTCACTCTACCAGAGGTACAGTTGCTTCCCTGGCTGCTGCCAGGGATATTCCTATTCTAGAGATATGTCAAGCAGCTACCTGGAAAACAGTCCACAGTTTTACCAAGCATTACTCCCTGGATTCCAGGCTAGGAGTGATGCTCGGTTTGGCACAGCTGTGCTTCAGAGCCTATTTCCTAAGTAGGTTCTGTCCCTCCTCCATGGAGGTACTGCTTGATAGTCTGCTATTGTCAGAATACAGCAAGACTTCATGTTGTTTGTCGAAAAAATTACTCACTTTAGTAATGTTGTTTCTTCTAATGGAGTCTTGCTGTATTCTGACCTCCCCCCTGCCTTACCCTCTCAGAACCTCTGTTTTGGGGATGTGGGTGGGCAGTGGCAGTGTTGGCACTCAGGAGGTGCCCCACCTTGTTGTTTTCACCCCTTTTTTCTTTGGGTGAGTGGGTGTTGTGTTTTTTCATTTTTTGGGTCTCCTGACTTGAGTCTTTGTTTTGGGACCAAAAAAAAAAAAAATCTGTTTTTATGTTTAGCAGCCAGTTGGCTAGGGTAGGTTTACAGCTTCCACACAGGACCTTAGTGAGTTTAGCTCATAAAGATCTGACGGTTTGAGTTTAAACAGCAACAGACAGAGTCTCAACCGAGCTCGAGCTCAGCATTCCATGCCTGGCATGGAAAGTTAACTCTTTCATCTCCGGGGCAGTTCGAAGGTTGGGACTCACTGCTATTGTCAGAATACAGCAAGACTCCATTAGAAGAAACAACATTACTAAGGTGAGTAATTTTTTCTTATTGTTTATACCTCCTTCCTGTCTCAAGTGCCGGACTAGTTCCAAAGCACCCAAGGCATGACCCCACCAGCCTGACCCACCTACCTCTGAGCACAATCCTCCATCTAGTGATGGCTCCCCCCATGGTTGGGGACAGGGTGGAGAGGATTTAACCCTGAGTCTCTGTGTGTCCTCATGAGGTGCACCCTTGTTGTGTGGCTGGATCCAGATGTACTTGTATCAGTCATCATGGGCAATGGGGCCATTTCTGTGTTTCATCCCAAACTCATGGGGAAATGCAGCAAGGATGTCAAGGAACATGCACACATGATGTGTTCCACCCCTCCAGTTACAACTGTGGTGGCTCAGGTCACACTAATGCAGTAAAGGATGGAATCCTCATCACTGGAGAAAGAAAGCACCCTCTGTGATGCTTGATCCCCTCTCCGGCTGGTTTCTTTGTCCCACGCTCATTTCCAAACCACATTCACTGGCATCGTGAGCAGCAGCCCTGCCACTCCGCCAATGGGCTGGCCAGTTTCCCCTTTTAAGATGGGTGCATACCATGTCCTCATTGCTACTGTTATGTTTGTTGATTCTACTTGACAGACACACCTCCAACCCTTGCTAGGAATCAATCTTTGAGCCCTGAGCTCAGAAGGCAGTAGCTCTAACCATTAAGCTGAAGAGAAATTCCTCAAAAATTGGGAAGTTAGAGACATTGATGTTATAAATTTCAGTGTCAGCAACCACCGCAGAGTTCTTCATATATAAATATCTAAATCATCCAGGAAAAAAAGGCTGCAGCCATTTTCTGGGCTCTTGAGACAGAAAGTAATGTCACTGTGGGTAAGAGGTATGTTCTTTTTATTTTATTTTCCATCATGTGTAGTCCAGGTTTTTCCGTGATATTAGTAATCTGTCTGTTGTTCAATATTTCAGAATTAATTTGATGTGAGTTTTTGTTATGTCTTTTATAAGTATATTTTATTGTGAATGTAACTTGTATGGTATTGCCTGAACTTCTCACAGAACAACTTTGTATATAGGTTTTTGACCTAAAGTTCTATCCTGTCAAAAATAAAGTTTTAACTAACTAACTAACTAACTAACTAACTAACTAACTAACTAACTAACATTCTAAGAAGGCTTGTTCCAAGAGGTCTGCTTCTGAGCACTGCATCTGCAAAAACAGTATTTCCCAATTGGATCAACACAGTTGTTGTATGGCCTGCATTGGGTCTCACCATTACATACACTCTTGTGTTGCCTGCTTCTCCGTCAAGGTTCAGCTGCTGGAAAATTGTTATTTCAAGATAGACCAACTGGATCCTACTTTTGGTGGCAGGTATCAGACCAGGTGGTCTCAAGTTAGGTCATTTGACCATTTCCCCAGGTCCCCTCCATATGCTTCAGAGTCCGGTGTGGTATGGAGCTCTCTCTCCTCCACCATGGTAGAGTCTTGATGTTATGGTGGTGCCATCAGGGGGACCATCAGCCTTCTGAGCAATTGAGAGAGCAGCCACCATGGTCCAGTAGCCCTGTGCACCATATGACCCCATTCTTGGAGTCAGTACCTTCCATTTGACTGTGACTTTGATGACATCAGTGCAACCTGCCAACACCAGCCTCTTCATCAATGCTGCTTGTGGTGTACATGTCAATACTAGCATCATCAGTGACACAGTTGCTTTTTATCACTATGGGTTCCTGATGTTGGTGTCCATGTTGGGACTTCCACCAGCATTGACTTAAATGTTAGCACCAGATCTGGACTGGATCCTATAGCAAGGCCTTCCAAAAAATATTCTATTATCGGCCAGTATGGGGCTCTCTCAAGGGGTTCCAAGTCTGAAACCTCCACTGTGACTGGAGTTTCAGACTCCGGAGACTCTTCTCACTTCTCTCTCCTAGGGCTGGGAAGTTGAGAGTCATAGGGTCTATCCTAAGGCATGGATTTTGTGGACCAAAAAAGCTCCTCTCGCCCCCACAGGCTTCAATTTCAATTGCCTCAGGTCTGACTTGATAGGGCAGCAGAAACAATATGGCCTCCTGGACCCTTCTCTCGGTAGTACCACCACCAGTGGATGGGTAGTATAGAAAACTGGTTGAGGTAGGCTGACAGAGTCCAGGTCCACTACTTGGGGACCTCTACAATTCCACTCACTGGTGGTTTTCCAGCCTCCTCTCCCTTAATGTCCTCCTTTGAATAAAATTAAAAGTGAAAAAGACAATGGGGAATACACCATGGCTGGAGTCAAAATGCACAGTTTAGCTCCATTTGTAAGGGGACAAAGCTTTCATAACTCACTCATGGCTTCACCACTCATGAGTTAAGCTCATGTCCCCTCATACTTGCAGATAAGTTGTGTATTTTGAGTCAGGCCATTGTGTATCCTCTATTAATTAAGAAAAAGGAAACATATATAAAACAACCAGTGACATCAGCAATTTCTACAGAAGGTCAGGAATCAGAGAATATGTTTTAAAAAACTAGGAACAAATTGCAGTTCAAACTCCAGAAATCCCTCACTATGCTTACTGTTGCAATCAGCCTGCAGGGCTGAGCTGCCACCAAGAGTGGAATTTTATATAAATTAGGGAACAATGGAATGAAATTCAAATCTCTACTATGTGGTCACGCTCCACTCTGCCCTCTAACATTAGATTATTTCTCTGTCTCAATAAGAAGCTGCCCAGAAGAGCTCTCTTTGTCTAACTTACAGTCTGACACAGTTTTTGCATCTTTTCTTTGTTTTTGCTCAGTGGTTTTATTTTCCTTAAAAGCTCTGCTGCTTTAGTTTGGTGTTTTTAGTGTTTTTTTAGTTTTTTTCCCAGTTCCTCAGCCATTCTCAGGGACCAGAGAAAAATCCTTTTTTCTTCAGTTTTCCTACCTAAAACCACTCTAACTGCTGATATTTTCATTTAAAATAATATTTAGTTATTTATCCCATTTTAGTTGATTTAGGGCTGTTTTTACTTTGGTTTCCTGGTCTCTAGGAACTGAAGCGAGTTTGATGTGTTTTTCCTTTTATTCAATACTTCTATATAAAAAAAGTTTTGGTTAGCAGTTTTAGGAACCAAACCACTAACTCTGCTTTTCTGTTGTTGAGAACCAATTTTTGGTGAATTTTGTCATGATTGGCATGCCTAACAACCCAGAAAGAAAACAGGATCGACAGGCTTTAAAAATTGTGTAAAGTTCTTCAATCTCATGACTAATGCGACTGCTACAAGTTGTGTTTAAGGTGCCTGGGTTCAGACAATTTTTTCCCAGGTTGTGAGCTTTGCATTAAGTTTTACCCTAAAACCCTTAAAAAAGGCCAAAAAATTGGAAGACTTAATGGCTTCTCAGTCCACCTTTATGTCACCTAAGGACACTGATGAGGGCCCATCCTTTCATGGCAAACAGAAGGAAAAGCCTGCTAAAAATGCCTCAGGGTCCAGGGTTTCTGAACAGGGGAACCCTGAGTTAAATAAACACAAAAGACCCTCAGAGCAGGTTCCAGAGATGGTTCCTGCTAAGAAATAAAAAAGAATGTCACTGCCCCTCTTCCTGAAGAAGGGAAGGAGCTGTCAGAGGTCAAAAACAGAATGCCCTCTATGGAGGACATGGCTCAGGCATGGCAGTTTCTTCAGGGCTTTCAGGCCATGGGGTCACTTATGGGTATGCTGGTTCCCCCTCCAGTTCTGGTTCCCTCACCGGTTCTGGAGGATCAGGGGCCAAATTCTATTATGTTGATGAGGGGGAGGAAGGGGAGCTGAGAGAACCCAATGGCTCTCCTGAGCAGGGGTTTGGGTCTCCTCCCGGGGTCGAGGACAATTTTTCCTCGATTTATGCTTTTGTGAGGCAGATGGTGAACACCCTTAACCTTTCCACCCAGAAGACTGAAGGATGAGATAGAGTTTTTGAACATGGTGGTCTTAACCCCCACTGAGAGGTTGCTCCTTCTGGTGTATAACCCCTTAAGAAGGCAACCTGTACAATAGGTTGTTACAGACTCCCACCTCCACCCCTGGCACTGACAAAAAGATTGAAAAGAAGTACCAGCTCAAGAAATGAGATGCTGAGTACCTCTATTTCCATCCTGATCATGAAGGGGTAGTGCAGGCTGTGGTCTGTGATAAGGCAAAGGTTCCTCTCTCTACTCAGCCCCCAGACAAGAATTCCAGCAGGCTGGATAGTATGGGGAAGAAAGTCTATACTCTGTTTCAAACCCCAGGAAATCTTACTGTATTCTGACTTCTGCAGCATGATCTCACCATCAGCAGCGGCTCTAGCCACAAATGGTTACCAGAGCACAGCCGGGGCACAACATATGGTAGCCAGGGCACATATATATTGTTACTATGGGAGAATCTCTGCACCATATGGGGCACAGCATTTTTTTACCAGGGCATGTGCCCTGGTGGGCCCTGGTGTAGAGCCACCACTGCTCACCATAAGACTACCCCGGAGCCGAAATAGAACCTATGCTAATATGGAATGTTAAGCTCGAGCTTGGTTTTCAAACCACTGTCCCTGATAACACTTTACAACCATCAGATTCTTTACTCTGCTTGCCTAGTACAGACACCTTGGAGAACCCTCCTTCATCTTCCCTTCCTGACCTTGTTCGTTCCTCTCCCTCCCACTTGAGCATCCGGAATTCCCTGTGGGTGCACTTGAAACTGGCCTCTGTGCGTGGGTGTCCCAAGACACCTTAGCCAGGTCTCTAAATTGGTCTCACCCAACTCTGGGATACTCCTTGCAGGCTCTAATGATGCTGCCTACTGTCCTTTAATTCTGGGAAGCATGTGATTTGTTTATCTGCTCAGGAATTATTTATTTCTGTGGCTCTGATAAAAGGGTCACACACACACTGTAATTACTGCTATTGCTATTGAATGACTTAGCCTATTTTATTCTGTATGTGTATATATATATATATATATAACCTATTACTGCTTACTGTAGACTATCTATGTTCACCTGCCTCTTTTGTTACTCTGTACATTGCCCCTCTTGTTGTTATGTACCCTGTTTGAACCTATATTTTTCACTGTACTCTCCTGGGCCGTACCTGAAATTAGGCATGTAACTTGTCTAGTGTACCTACCTGGTCAACAAAAGCTAAATAAATAAATAAATCTTTCTTGAAGATTTTATTTTCTCAGTTTTTCTGAAGTAAATTTTATTTCTGTTCATGTTTAAAGCACTGTCATTGTGTTCACAGGTAGATTAGTCTAGATTTAGTGTTAATCCGGTTTGTTTTTTGGTTTCTCCTCAGTTCTTTTAACTGGGAGGAAACCAATCATTTATTTGTATTTTTAAAGTTTAATTCTGAAATTTAAAACCCTTTGGGACCAGTTATTTTATTTAAAGAGGAACCGGGATAACTCTTGTTTTTTTTCCTCGGTCGTTAAACCGACTGTAAAAAAAAAAAAAAAGAGAGAGATAGTTTCTTTTTGTAGTGGGCCTACAAAAAGACCTAGTTCAAACAACATGAAGTCTGGCTGTATTCTGACTATTGCAGTTAGGTCCTACCTTTCAACTGCCCCGGAGAACAAAGAGTTAACTTTCCATGGCCAGCGTGGAACGTTCCGTGCGAGCTTGGTTAAAGCCCCTGTCTGCTGTTGTTTAAACTCCAACCATCAGATTCTTTACTCTGCCTCACTGAACAGTTGCTCTGGAATTTCTCCTTTGCTCGGTTCAAAAAAACGGTTAAAGTGTCCTTTTTCGCTTGGTTTCTACCGAATTTCTGTTACCGAATCTGTCGGTTTAAGTCTCTGTCTGTGGTACCATGAGTACTAGATAGGTTTTGCATTTAGTTTCTGTGTGGAACTTGTAAATTTCGGATCAGTTCGGTTTGAACCAATCAGTTTAGTCTTAAAAAGTTTTGAATTTGTTTAGAGTGTGGTAACCGGTCCGTATCCGTTCTAAAAAGAACGGATTTCATTACGTTTTTTTCTAAGACCCGTAACATGGTCAGGAACCGATAGGGGAGTCTTGCCTGGCAGATTGCCGAAAAAAGGGTACGTTTTGGATAGGATTGGCCATGTCTCAGAAACCCAAGAAAAAAACAGGGCCCACTGGGTTTCAACACTGCAGTGTCTGTGGGGAAGTCTTTGCTAAGGCTGATCCCCACACCACCTGTGTTTATTGTCTGGGGTTTGACCACCTCGATTCGGACTGCCAAATTTGTAAGAATTTTCCCAAAGCTACCCCGGAAAAGAGATTAGGTAGACTGAGGGAAAGGGAGGCCGAGAAGTCCGCTGACCCGGATGGCCAACCCAGTTCGGTTCCGACCGAACCAGAAGGAGTGCCCTCTGACCAGGGCGAAACTTCTTTGGGCAAAAGGAGAAACGATTCTGAGGAGTCGGTGCCAGTTAAAAGAAAGAGAAGAGAAAAATCATCCAGTTCGGATCCACAAGTTCTTTCTCCGACCGCTGATGAACTAGCCAAAGCGATAAGGATAGTGCAATCACTAACCTCGGTTCCGGCCGAACCGGTACCATCTGGCAGGGGCTCGGTTCAGTTGGTTCCCCCGGTTCCGGATTATACTTTAGAAGAATTTTATGAACTGGAGGAGGAGGAGGGAGAGTATGAGGATGATGATGATGGTGATTATGAAAGTCTTGATGTGCCTATTGACCCGGACATCTCCCCAGACAGACCTTCAGGTGTTTCTCCTCCTAGACTTTCTGAGTCCCCTTCCCACTTTATGTTTTACAAGAAAGTGGCTGAAACCCTCCAGCTTCCAATGGAAGAAGCAGTAGAGGATCAGGAGGAGCCTGATTTTGTTTAAATGATGGACATCCCAGAGTCCAGGAAGCTGTCTATTCCCCTCCATAAATCTTTTGGGAAACAGACATTTAAAATTCTAAAGACTCCTAATTCCATACCTCCTGTGGACAGATGAATGGACAAGAGGTATACCATAGAAACATAGAAACATAGGCTTTGATGGCAGATAAGGACCACTTGACCCACCCAGTCTGCCCATTTCCCTTCCTATTGGATAAGCTGCCTATTCTTGTTAACCAACAGCCTACTTCCTGCAACCCCCCACTACAATTGCCTTATGTCTGTCCCATGCATGTTTGAATTCCCCCACTGTTTTAGACCCAACAACCTCCCCAGAAAGGTGGTTCCATGCATCCACCACTCTCTCCATGAAAAAAAATTTCCTCACATTACCCCTGAGCCGTCCCCCCTCTATCTTTAAATTGTGCCCCCTTGTTCTTACACATCTCTTTTTCTGAAAAATGCTACCCTCCTGGACTTTGTTGATTCCCTTGAGGTACTTAAAAGTTTCTTTGTTGATTCCCTTGAGGTACTTCAAAAGTTTCTATCTTGTCCCCCTGTCCCTCCTTTCATCAAGGGTATACATATTAAGCTCTCTCAGTCTCTCTTCATATGGTTTCTGATGCAGACCCTGCACCATTTTAGTTGCCCTCCTCTGGACTGCTTCCATCCTGTCTATGTCCTTGCATAGATGGGGTCTCCAAAACTGCACACAGTATTCCAGATGGGGTCTTACCAACTGTCTGTACAGAGGGATAATCACTTCCCTTTTTCTACTTGTGATGCCCCGTCCTATGCATCTCAGTATCCCCCTGGCTCTCATTACTGACTTCTCACATTGCTTACCCACCTTTAGGTCATCTGATCATATACCCTTTCCGGCTCGGACACGGAGTTCCTTTCTCAGCAATGCAGCCATGTTGGGATAGTGCAGGCTGCTGCCTGTGATAAGACAAATATTCCCTTGGTATCACACCCCCCAGATAAGGACTCCAGGAGGACTGATGCCATGGCAAAGAAGCAGTACATGGCAGCATCTTTGGGACTCAGGCAGGCTAACTATATGGTCTACACAGCTAGATACCAGAAGTCCAGGTGGGACACTGTGCTGGCTCTGGCTAAACAGGCCCCTGACCAGCTTGCCAAGGAGCTGGAGTGGGTGGCTGCCGATGGGATTGAGGCATCCAAGGTGCAATTTCATGCTGTTGTGGACTCCAGTGATGTTTCATCTAGAGTCATGGCTATATCTGTGGCCCTTCTGAGGATGGCTTGGCTCAGATGTACTAGCCTATCACAGGATACCCAGGCTAAGGCCATGGATTTCTCTGTCATTGGTGATTCTCTGTTTGGGGAGCAGACAGAGAACTACATGAAAAAGATGGACAAGTACAGGACCACCTACAGGAGTGCTCAGGCCAAAGAAAGGCAAGCCAATCCTCAAAGACAGCATCCCAGGGGCAGGGGCAGGCCCTTTCAAAGGCCTTTTTACCAAGCCCAGGCCTCCTCTTCTGCTTATGCTCAGAGGGGGTTCTTCAGAGGGAGAGGAAGATGGGGAATGAGCAGGCCTGCTTCCACCCCTCAGCCTAAAGCCCCTGCCAAGCAGACACCCTGATGGGTCTGCCCAGGCCGATTCTCCAATACCCATAGGGGGCAGGCTGGCTTACTTTGTCCAGGACTGGAAGTCTCTGACATCAGACAAGTGGGTCCTGGAAGTGGTAAGCCAAGGACTGGTTCTCGGCTTCAAAAAATTTCCCAAGATGAAAACCAGATCCTTTCTACCTGCAAATCCATCAGAGACCCTTGTTCTAGAGGCAGAAGTTTCTTCCCTCCTGGCTCTCAGATCCATAGAAAGGGTTCCTACCCTACACAAGGGCAAATGATTGTACTCCAGGTACTTCCTAACCCCCCAAAAAACAGGAGAATGGTGGCCCATCCTGGATCAAAGATATCTGAACAAGCACCTTTTAAAACCAAAGTTCAAAATGGTGACTCTGGGAATAATTCTGCCCTCACTAAGGCCAGGGGACTGGCTAGCCTCCCTGGACCTCAAAGATGCCTACTTTCACATTCCCATCAGGTGCTCCCACAGAAAGTACCTAAGGTTCGAGTTGCCCTCAGGCCACTATCAATTCAGAGCAATGCCCTTTGGCCTAACATCAGCCCCAAGGGTGTTCACAAAGTGCCTGGCAGTAGTGGTTGCTTTCCTAAGGAGAAAAAAGATTTCCATCTTTCCATATCTGGATGACTGGCTCATAGTGGGTCAGTCTCCAGACCAAGTCAAGTCACATCTGCAAGTAGCTCAGTAAGTGCAAACTTCCTTAGGATTCCTCCTCAGCCTTCCAAAGTCAGTTCTCGAGCCAGTACAGCTCCTCACCTTCATAGGGGTGGAATTGGATACAGTAAGTCAAGAGCCTTCCTTCCCCTGGACAGGGCAAGGACCCTTATGGAACTGGCCTCTTCATTCACCTTACAGGTGTCTCGACCAGCAAGGCATTTCCTTCAGCTTCTGGGCCACATGGCAGCTTCCACAGCAGTGGTCCAGGGAGCAAGATTCCAGATTAGGGACATTCAGTTCCATTTAAGAGCCTTCTGGTCCCAAAGAAAGGATTCCCTTACCAAATTAGTCCCAGTGACCCAAACCCTGATCCAGGCTTTGCAATGGTGGCAGGATCAGGACAATTTAAGATAAGGAGTTCCTTTTGTCACTCAGTCTCATTCAGTGAAACTCACCACAGATGCTCCCCTGCTGGGCTGGGGAGCCCACCTGGGGGATCTTACCACCCAGGGACTGTGGTCACCTCAAGAATCTCTGCTTCACGTCAGTCTCTTGGAACTCAGAGCAGTGTTTCTGGCACTACAACCCTTTTCCAAATCTGTACAGAACAAGGTAGTCCAGATCAGAACAGACAACACTACCACCACGTGGTACATCAACAAGCAAGGAGGCACTTGATCTATGGCCTTGTGCATAGAGGCAATGAAGCTGTGGTCCCTAGCCTATTCACTGCAAACCTCTCTGATAGCAGTTCACCTCCCAGGGAAGGACAATGTCCTAGCAGATGCTCTCAGCAGGATATCCCAGGGCCATCACGAAGGGACCCTAGATCCCCTAGTTTTGAAGGTGATTTTCTCGAGATGGGGCACTCCACAGATAGATCTTTTTGCAGCCCCAGACAATCACCAACTTCCTTTCTTTTGTTGCAGACCCCCAGTCTTGGGCTCAGTCCCTCTGGATGCTCTGATTCTGAACTGGGAAGGGACATTTCTGTATGCTTCCCCCCTTTCCCTCTCCTGTTCAAAGTGTTAGTCAAGATCAGGTCTCAACCATGCAAAGTGATTCTGATTGCTCCAGACTGGGCCAGACAGCCCTGGTGTCCCCTGTTTCTGTCCTTAGCAATCCATCTTCCCCTGTCTCTTCCCAGGAATTACAACCTTTTGACATCCTCTCAGGGGAGGATTTGGTATCCGAACCTCAGATCTCTCAATCTCAAGGCATGGCTCTTGAAGAGTTAGAGTTTGTTGATCTGCACCTTTCTCAGGGGGTTCTGGATATCCTTAAGGCTTCTTGAAAGCACAAGAAAGACTTACAACTCCAAATGGAAAAGGTTCACTATTTGGTGTTCTAATAAGCATATTTCTCCAGAATCTGCTGGGTTGCCTACAGTTCTGGACTATATGGTCCATCTTAATGGCTTAGGACTTAGGCCAGCTACACTGAAAGTGCATCTGGCAACTGTTTCTGCTTTCTTGTCAGTAGGCAAACCCTCTCCTCTGTCAGCCCATCCTGTGTTTTGTAAGTTCTTCAAGGGATTGCTGCACACCAATCCCCCCCTTTAGGGACCCTGCTCCTGCTTGGGACCTTAATGTTTGCATTGCTCAGCTTATGCAACCACCCTTTGAGCCTTTGTCCTCTGCAGAGCTTAAGTACTTGACTTGGAAAACTGTGCTTTTGGTAGCCATTACCTCTGCCAGGTGTATCAGTGAATTGCAAGCCCTGTCAGTGGAGCCTGATTTCATTTCTTTCCATAGAGATAAAGTGGTCCTAAGAACTAACAGGAAGTTTTTGCCTAAGATGGTTTCAGATTTCCACCTTAATCAGTCTATGTCTCTCCCTGTTTTCTTCACTGACCATTCCTCCTCTGGAGAGAGGTGGCTGCACAGCTTGGATGTTAAAAGGGCCCTCAGTTACTATCTAGAGTGCACCAAGGGTCACAGGTTTGAGTCCCTCCAATTGTTCCTCACTTATGGAGAGGTCGGTAAGGGCAAACCTGCTACTAAGAGATCTATTGCCAGGTGGATTGTCTCTTGTATACAATTCTGCTATGAAAAACTGGGTACAATCCCACCCTCAGGCCTGAGGGCTCACTCTACTAGAGGTACAGCTGCTTCCCTGGCTGCTGCCAGGGATATTCCTATCTTAGAAATTTGTCAAGTAGCCACCTGGAAAACAGTCCATACATTCACCAAGCATTACTCTCTGGATATTCAGGCTAGGAGTGATGCTCGGTTTGGCACAACAGTACTTCAGAGCCTATTCCCAAAGTAGGTTCTGTCCCTCCTCCATGGAGGTACTGCTTGGTAGTCTGCAATAGTCAGAATACAGCAAGACTTCATGTTGTTTGAAGAAAAATTACTCACCTTAGTAATGTTGTTTCTTCTAATGGAGTCTTGCTGTATTCTGACTCCCCTCCTCTCAAAACCTGGTTTTGGGATGTGGGTGGGCAGGAGCAGTGTTGGCACCTGGGGCTCCTTTTTCACCCTCCTTTACTTTGGGTGTGTGTTGTGTTTTGTTTTGGGTTTCCTGACTTGAGTCTTTGCTTTGAAACCAAAAACCCTTTTAATAAATTTAGTTGCCAGTTGGCTAGTGTGAGTTTTACAGTTTCCACACAGAACTTCTAGTGAGTATTGCTCATAAAGATCTGACAGTTGGAGTTTAAATAACAGCAGACAGGGGCTTCAACCAAGCTCGCACTGAACGTTCCATGCTGGCCATGGAAAGTTAACTCTTTGTTCTCCGGGGCAGTTGAAAATCAGGACCTAACTGCAATAGTCAGAATACAGCAAGACTCCATTAGAAGAAACAACATTACTAAGGTGAGTAATTTTTCCTTTTTGTTTTTTTGGCTGGATATGTCACTTCCTAAAAAATAAACCGGCCAAATGGGTTTTCAACATTGCACAGAGTGTTGGGAACCATTTGCTAAGGCTCATCCTCACTTCATTTGTGTCTGTCTGGGGTTTGAATACCTTCAGGCATTTGTGAAATTTGCAAGAATTTTCCTCAGTTGACGCTTGATAGGCAATTGAACTGACTGAAGAAAACAATGTCAGAGAAAGCTGCTGACCCAGCTGCAGACAAAGAATCCTCCTCTCAGAAGGAGAAACCAAAGGAAACACAGAAACATAGAAACATAGACTTTGACAGCAGATAAGGACTGCTTGGCCCATCTAGTCTGCCCATTTCCGTACCTACAGGATAGGCCGCAGATCCTAGTTAACCAACAGCCTATTTCTTTCTACCCCCCACAAGAACTGCCTTATATCTGTCCCATGTATTCTTGAATTCTCCCACAGTTTAAACCCCACAACTGCCTCAGGAAGGCTGTTCCATGCATCCACTACCCTCTCTGTGAAATAATACTTCCTCACATTGCCCCTAAACCCCCCCCTCTATCTTTAAATTGTGTCCCCTTGTTCTTGCATGTCTCTTTTTCTGAAAGATGCTACCCTCTTGGACTTTGTTGATTCCACTGAGGTACTTGAAAGTTTCTATCATGTCCCCCCTCTCCCTTCTTTCCTCAAGGGTATACATATTAAGCTCCTTTAGTCTCTCCTCATACGGCTTCTCTTGCAGACCCTGCACCATTTTAGTTGCCCTCCTCTGGGCTGCTTCTATCCTGTCTATGTCCTTGCAGAGATGGGGTCTCCAGAACTGGATGCAGTACTCCAGATGGGGTCTCGCCAACTGTCTGTACAGAGGGATAACAACTTCCAGTTTTCTGCTGCTGATGCCTCTCCCTATGCATCCCAGTATACCCCCAGCCCTCCCTACTGCCTTCTCACATTGCTTGCTAACCTTAAGGTCATCTGATATGATTACCCCCAGGTCCCTTTCCTTTTTGTTGTTGTTACTACCTCCCCATTGTGTATTCTTCCCTGGGTTCTTGTTTCCCAGGTGCATTATTTTGCACTTCTTTGCATTGAATCCTAGCTGCCATACTTCTGACCATTCCTCCAACCTTGCCAAGTCCCTTCTCATCCTTTTCATGCCTCCTTGTGTATCAACCCTGTTGCAGATCTTTGTGTCATCTGCAAAGAGCATACTTTTCCTTCCATTCCCTCTGCAATGTCACTTATAAAGACATTAAAAAGGACTGTACCCAATACTGAACCCTGTTGCACCCCACTAGTAACCCCTCTTTCTTCAGAGTGGACTCCATTTACAATTACCTTCTGTGTCCTGTTGTCCAGCCAATGTTTTACCCAGGCTACCACCCTGGGACCCACTCCCAGGCTGGTTAATTTGACTATTAATCTTTTGTGTGGGACTGTGTCAAATGCCTTGCTAAGAACTGGTTGAACAACCCTCTGACCAGGGTGAAGGTTCCTCGGCCAAAAAAGAGAACCGCAGAAACTGTCTCTGAACCGGCAGGTTCTGCAAAAAAGAAGAAAAAGGAAAAGCACTCAGTTAAGGCATCACAACTGACTGTTCCAGCAGTTCCAACTGCAGAGGCTATAGCGAATGCTGTAAGCATTCTCCAGGCACTGCAAACCGATACCACGGTCCTGGTTCAGCTGCCCGGTTTACACTCCTCAGGTCAGCACCTTAGTTCCTCCTCAGTTTCCGGTTCACTGGAAACATTTACTGAGGTGTATGGGGAGGATGAGGAATATTATGATGAAGATGATGATATTGGGGAACCTCCTGAACCAGAGGTCTCCCCTGATCCTCACCGTCCTGATTCTCCTGAGAAGGGAGCTGAGGATTGTGCATCCCATTTTGCTTTCATGAAGCAAGTGGCACAGACCCTGGATCTCTCCACCAAGGACTCCACAGAGGATGAAGAGGAACCAGACCATATGGAGATGATGGATGTGCCAGCCATAAAAAGGCTGTTGTTGCCCATCCATAAGTCCTAAAAAAGACAAGCTTCAAAAATTTTACAGGCATCTACTTCCACTCCCCCAGTGGACAAGAGAACGGATAGAAAATACTGGGTGGCCAAGTCTGAGTCAGAATTTCTGTTCAGTTATCCCAGCCATGAAGATGTAGTACAGGTTGCTGCATGTGATAAGGCAGGGATTACCCTGACATCACATCCACCAGAAAAGGATTCTAGAAGAATGGACTCCATTGCTAAAAATTCCTATTTGGGTGCCTCTTTGGCCATCAGGCAGTCAACTTACATGACTTATGTATCCAGATACCAGAAGAGTCTCTGGAACACTGTCTTTGAAATAGCCAAGGCTTGTCCTGGTCCCATGGCTTTGGATTTGTCCAAAGCTGCAAAAAGGGGCATAGAAGCTTCCAAGTGCCAGTTTTGTATAGCAGTGGATGCAAATGACATTGCTGCCAGACAAATGGCAACTTTAGTGTCCCTCAGAAGATTTGCCTGGTTAAGGGCTACTAATTTGTCACAGGACATGGAGACAAAAGCACTGGACTTCCCTTGTGAGCCTACATCTCTCTTTAGAGAGCAAACAGAGGATCACATGAAGAAGGTGGATGACTATAAGGTGGCTTAGAAAGTGCTGCTGCCAAGAAGAAGGAAGCAACACTGCAGAAGTACCAAGGAAGGGGTAGGGTTAAAACCCACTACAGGCCTTTCTTCCAAGCCCAGGCATCACCAGCCCCAGCACACCACACAGACCAAAGAGACCCCCTGAGAGGTCTGTCTGGGTCACCTCCCCACTCCCAGCAGAGGGCATACTGGCCCACTATCTCCAGGCATGGGAATCCATCAACACAGACAAGTGGGTCCTGGAGGTAGTGGGCCAGGGTCTTGCAATCAGCTTCAAACTTCTTCCCAAGCTGGGGGCAAGAGTTTTCAGACCTGCCAGCCTAATAGAGGCAAATCTGTTGGAGGAGGAAGTAGCAAAGTTGATCCTGAAAAAAGCAGTAGAGCCAGTTCCCTTAGCACACCAGGGAAAATGCCTCTATTCAAGATACTTCCTCATTCTGAAGAAATCAGGGGAGTGGTGACCCATACTGGATCTCAGACATTTAAACAAACATTTGACAAAACCAAAGTTCAACATGGTTACTTTGGCTACCATCCTCCCTACGTTCCGGAAGGGATACTGGCTGGCACCCCTGAATCTAAAGGATGCTTACTTCCATATTCCCATCAGGCAGTCACACAGAAAGTACCTCGGGTTCAGATTGTCATCAGGCCATTACCAGTTCGGGGCCATGCCTTTTGACCTCACATCAGCTCCAAAAGAGCTCCCCAAGTGCCCAGCAGTTGCAGTGGCACAACTAAGGAGACAAGGGATCACAGTCTTCCCATACCTGGATGACTGGCTGGTGGTAGGTCAGTCCCCTCAGCAGGTAAAACAAACATTAACCATCACTCAGGATACCCTGGGCACGTTGGGTTTCCTGGTAAATCAGAAAAAGTCAGTTCTGACACCAGTTCAACTCCTGGAGTTTATAGGGGCAGAACTGGATACTCAGAAAGGAAAAGCCTTCCTCCTTTGGGGAAGAGCAGACAGTCTTTTTCAGCTGGCAGGCTCTTTCAGCTTCATACCCCCAGACCAGCAAGGCATTTTGTCTAGCTGTTGGGGCACATGGCCACAGCAACAGCAATAGTATCAGGATCAAGATTCCAAATGACAGACATTCAGTTCCACCTCAGGGCTTACTGGTCGCAGAAAAGAGACTCCCTGTTGAAGATGGTACCAGTCACAGGAACCCTCCTTCACGTTCTGCAATGGTGGCAGGAAAAAGTCAACCTCGGGAAAGGTGTGCCCTTCCTCCAGCTCCCACCAGCAGCAGTTTTGATGGCAGATGCCTTCCTCCTAGGGTGGAGTGCCCACCTGGGGGAGCATACTGCCCACAGTACCTGCTCCAGCAAGATTCACTGCTTTACATAAACCTACTGGAACTCAGGTCAGTTTATCTGGGCATTCAGTCCTTCACCTCTGTGCTGCAGGGCAAAGTGGTTCTGGTTCAGACAGACAATACAACTACAATGTACTACATCAACAAGCAAGGGAGCACAAGGTCCTCTCCCCTGTGCACAGAAGCCATGAAGGTATGGAACCTGGCTTATTCCCTGGTAATTTCCCTCTCAGTAGTCCATCTCCCAGGGAAGGACAATGTCTTAGCAGATGCCCTCAGCAAAATCAACCAAAACCTACACGAGTGGTCACTAAACAGGCAGATCCTGCAGGTTGTGTTCAAAAGGTGGGGCACCCCAGAGGTGGACCTCTTCACATCCCCAGACAATCACCAGCTGCCACTGTTTTGTTGCAGGCCCCCTGCACTGGTCACAGTGCCTCTGGATGCACTCCTGTTGGACTGGATAGAGAAGTTCCTGTATGCCTTCCCACCATTTCCCTTGTTGCTCAGACTACTGAACAAGCTCAGACTTCAGCCAGCAACAATGATCCTTATTGCTCCACACTGGGCCAGACAGCCTTGGTACTCATTGCTACTGACCCTGTCAATAGCCAGACCAATCTCCCTGCCCAGGAGGCACAACCTATTGACCTCCTACCAGGACAGAGTTCGGTACCCCAATCTACAATCCCTCAGGCTCAGAGCATGGCTCTTGAGGACCTAGAATATGCTGACCTGCACCTCTCAGAAGGGGTGCTGGAAGTCCTCAGTGTGTCTAGAAAACCTTCTACCAGAAAGGCCTATTCTTCTAAATGGAAGAGGTTTTCTATTTGGTGCGGGCAGAAACAGATAGATTACCACCAGGCTGGCCTGCCAGTAGTCCTGGACTATCTGGCACTCTTGCATTCCCTGGGCCTTTGGCCCTCCAGTCTTAAGGTGCATTTAGCAGCTGTTTCTGCTTACCTTTCTGCCAGGAAAGAAGCATCCCTGGCTGCCAACCAGGTATTCAGAAAAGCTTTCAAAAATCTGGGATTGGACTTGCACCTAAAAATCGCTGGCATCTGAGTGCAGTATTGGGGGGTGCTGTACTGCTGGGGTGTGCCATCCTTTGGATGAGATGTTAAACCGTGGTCCCTTCTGCCCGTCCTGGTGTTGTCCTAGTGGGTGTCCAGATGGAAGTAAAAGAACCCAGGGCACTCTTCGCAGAGAGTAGGGATCATTCCCGGTGTCCTGGCCAACATTCCCCTTCCCATAAACCAGTTCATGCAATTATCCAGGCTGTGTGTGGGTGATGATGTGCGATATGGCCACCACCACACATTCAGTCACTTCACTACCAGTCTAGCATTGCTTGTAAAGCACTTTGGATGTATGAAAAGCGCTATATAAATGCTGATTCTTCTTCTTCTTCTTCTTCTACTGCACTTGCATCCCTCTCATAGGGAACCCGTCCCTGCATGGGACTTTAACATATGCATAGGCCAGCTAATGCAGCCACATTTTGAACCCATGTACTCAGCAGAGCTTAAGTATATGACATGAAAAACAATGTTCCTGGTAACCATCACCTTAGCCAGGAGGATCAGCTAGCCCCAGGCCTTGTCCACAGAGCCGGACTACAATGCAGTCCACAAGGACATGGTGGTCCTTAGGACTAATAAGAAGTTCCTTCCTAAGGTGGTCTCAGACTTCCACCTTAACCAGTCCATGACTTTGCCAGTCTTCTTTACTCACCATTCCAGCTCATGACGCACAAAACCAAGGACTATTTTATGTTGTACAGCAACAAACTAAACAAAAATATTTTAAAATGGAAAAATAAAATGTTTTTTCTGTATTTCTTTACAAAAATAAAAAGACCAAACTTTAATCACAATAAACCACTCGAAGGGTGTGAGTAATGGATGGATTTACCATGGCTGGTGAGGATTTGATCACTCGACCTATGACCTCATGGCCAAACCTCACCAGCCATGGTAAATCCACCCATAACCCACACCCCCTCATGGTTTATTGCTTAAAGATTTCCTGGGGTTTGAAGAAAAATTGCTTACCACACTAATCTTGTTTCTTCCAAGGGAATCTTACTGTATTCTGAGATCCCACCCATCCTCCCCTGCTAGAACCTATAGGCACTGCAACACAGATGTTCATGTTGTTCACATCCTATGGGTGTTTCTTTTATGGGCTTAGTGACTTGAGTCTTGATGTGGCCCACATTTTTAAATAGAAGGAAAATAGTTGGTGTTGGGTGTTTTTAATTTAATTATTATTAGTATAATTTAGATAGCTTGTTATTATCTTTGCTCCATAAGAATCTGATGGTTGTAGAGTGTTTACCAGGGACAGTAGTTTGAAAATCGAGCTCGAGCCTAACATTCCATATTAGCATAGGTTCTATTAACCATTTCGGCTCTGGGGCAGTCTTATGGTGAGACTATACTGCAGAAGTCAGAATACAGTAAGAGTCCCTTGGAAGAAACACGATAACTGTATCTAGTAATTTTTATGTTGTCTTGTGCGTAAGTGCAAACAACATATTGTGGTTGCTGGGAATAACAGGTTTTGGAGGTGCGCTCATGTTGTGGCCAATGTCGCCACTGCTTTTTTGGGCTTTGCTGTGTGGCATCAATGAAATAGCATGCTGTCTATGACAGCAGTGCAAAAGCATGCCACCAACTTGAAACAATTTCACCGCTGCAATGAAGGAGTGACCTGTCATTGCAGGGCATGCCTTGTCTTGTGTAACATTTCAATAAACATGGCAGCTATCACCATCCACCTCTCACAGTTCCCCCTGAAAGCCAGCATCAGGAGTGCCCAATCCCCCTGTTGGCATGCCTACTCCCCAGTTCATTTGCTGACTGGGGAGCCCAATCCCTGTTGGCATAATGTCCCCTTATTTATTTAATTTGTGTACTGAGGGGGTGCCCAATCTCCCTCAGCATCATGTGCCCCCCCAAACACAGACATGTTTTGTGTGCCGATGGGGGCCCCATTCCCCATCGGCTTCAGTCCCTTTCACAAAAAAAAAACACAGTTGGCACACTGGGAGCCCATCTGAGTGTGCCAAAACAAGCCATCCTGCAATGCCTTTTTTTTTTTTTTTACCTGTAAGAAGAGAAAACGGTCCCTTGCTGTCTCCGTGCCCCTCCTCCCACACCCACCCTTTGCATACCCCACCTCCCCTTACCCCCCTTACTCCATACTTACCTCTGGAGCCCAGTGTGACAATCTTTGGTGGAGCGGGAGCATGTCTGCACTCTTCAAAGCCAACCGCGAACTGAAGAAATTTTGGCAAGCTCTATAATGGCATAAATGGGGGTGTTTCAACTTACGTGGATATCTCGGCCATTTCTGCAACTGTTGGCTCCAAATTTTCAAAATAGAGTTCTTCGGACCCCACCTCATGAACTCAATCACTGTCATGTCATTATTTGGTCCTGAAAGGTGATTTAGTGGTCACTGCACAGAATCACCTTTTGGGACTGATTAACAAAATGACAGTGTCACTCACTATTCATGAGGTGGGCTCCCAAAAAGCCTATGTTGGAAATTTGGTGAAAAAATTCCAAGAAATGACTGTGTTACGAGTTTGTATTGTGCAGTTTCCATGCACGCTTGTAAGTTTGAGAATTTTTAATATTTTCACCCCAGATTTTCTACATTGGCATTTTTTCACTCCTCCTTATGAATGGTACAGCTGTCATTTTTCACATCCTGCCCAAAATGTGTTTTCGCACATATGGCACACAATGGCACGGTCGCTGTGGAAAATCAATGTTAGGGACAGATAAATAAAATCACAGTGACACTGTTCATGAGTGGAGGTCTCAAAATGCCTATGTTGAAAATTTGTGACAAAATTCCACAAAATGACTATGTTACGAGCGTGTGTTGCACAGTTTCCACGCATGCTCGTAACTTTGAGAATTTTTCATATTTTCACTCCGGATTTTCAACATTGCCATTTTTGCACACCTGTACAGCTGTCATTTTTCACATCCTGCCCAAAATGTGTTTTTGCACATCTGGCGCATAATGGTGCGGTCGGGGTGGGAAATCAACGTTCAAGACAGATTAACAAAATCACAGTGCCACTGTTCATGAGTGGAGGTCCTAAATGCTTTCATGAAGTGGGGTCACAAAAAGGCCATGTTGAAAATTTGGAGTGTAAATACCAATTAACGCCCGAGACGTTATGGTTTCTAACCATAACATCCCACCCTGTACAGACTGACAGGCATCAGGGGTGTGCCTTTGGATTGTCAGCTGTAATGCTTACACCATTCCACCTCCACCCCTACCCTGCAGCCAATCACAGGCATCAAGGTGTGCCTTGGACTCTTTGGCCCCAAACTTCACCCCATTCTCCTATACTGCACCCATCTCAACATACTTCCTTATTGAATGGTGTGAGCGTAAGGCCCAATGACCCCAAGACACAAAGCAACACTTGTCAGAGTCTGCAGAGTAGGGTGAGGTGAAATGGCATGAGCATTATGGCCGATGACCCAAAGGCACACCTCAATGCCTGTCAGTCTCTGGAGGGTGGGGTGGGGTTGACATTGGTTCCATACATCCCTGCCATTCCTATTATGCATCTCTCTAACTGCTGCGCTACCAGTGCCTACGCCAGCAAGACAACATTCGGCATTGACAAATGCTTGTTTCTTCCCTGCTGCTAAGGCAGGCAGCCTATACGGCTTATACTGCCCAATATCAGAAAGCTTTATGGACCTCTGTCCTGTCCATGAATGAAAAGGCTTCTAGGGATTTGTTGCAGGATTTAGTAGATACTGCAAAATCAGCCCTGGATGCAACTAAGTACCAGTTTCATATGTCAGTGGATACAAATGCCTCCATGTACATGGCTCATCCAATATCCTTAAGAAGGTTTGCCTGGCTCAGGACTACAAATCTGTCCCAAGACACCCAAGCAAAGGCCATAGATTTTCCCTGTGAATGAAACTGCCTGTTTGGTAACAAGACAGAGGCATACATGAAAAAGGTGGAGTATAATGGCACCTATAAAAGCAATACTGAGAAGGAAATAATCTAGCTAGATAGATAGATAGATAGATATTTTATTTATATAGCACTCATCTCTGAAAACTCTGGGTGCTACACAATATAACACACATAACACACAAAAACATCTTAAAAATATAATAAAACAAATTGGAACAAGCAGCAACAACATACAAAATACAGCTGGGAGCAACAGCTTACCCAGCCATCATAAAATATACTATTATTATAAATCACTTTCAGTTAAAAGCTTGATTAAATAAATATGATTTGAGGCCTTTCTTAAAGGCTTCCACCACGGTGGCCTCCCTAAGATAACCAGGCAAGGCGTTCCACAGGGTAGGTGCGGCTGCCACAAACACTCTGTCACCTGAATGCCGCAGCCTAAGCCTGGGAACTTCAAGGAGGCCACCCCCAGAAGAATGGAGATCCGGGGTCGGGTGGTACGGCACAAGGCGCTCTTGCAGATAGACTTCCTATAGGCCTCATGGAAGGGGAGATAGCATACATCTCAACTGTCCCTGATTTTCAGGGGTGTCCCTGATTTTGCCTCAGAATTTTCCTCTGCCCCTCTTAAAATTTGTGTTTGTGTGACAGAACAGCAGGGATTAAAAGCACACATTAATGTCAAACATTAAAGTTATAGATTTGTTTCTCTTCAGAACATGCATCTTAACACACATCCCTTTATTCCATCAGCTTTCTGAGTGAATAGTATTAATTTTTACGATGTGTCTCTGATCTGGGGTCTTTATCCCTGATTATTTTAAGCATTGTCCTGATTCATGAGGCAAGTGGTTGAGAGGTATGGGAAGTAGTGGTAGGGGTAGGGGTTTCCTGCCTTACGACTTCTTTCAGCTGAGATGCTTCTTCAGAAGTAGGGGCAGTAGAGGCTCCATATGTACTGACTTAACCCAGCACCCAAGGGTCAGCCCAAGCAGAACCTGAGAGGAGTCAGTCCAGGTCATCCACCCTTTGCCAGTGAGGGAATGGCTAGCTCACTTTTTTCAGGAATGGAAGAACATCACCACAGATAAGTGAGTCTTGGAAGTACTGAGCCAGGAGCTCACCCTGCAGTTTAAAAGTTCCCCAGACTTTAGGTTTGCAGAAACTTCCCACCTACCACTTTAATAGAAAAGATCCTGCTGGAGTTAGAGGTCAAAAAGTTACTGCAGTCACAAACAGCAGAAAAAGTACCCCCATCTTAGTGGGGAAAGGGCCTTTACTCAAGGTACTTCCTCACCCACAAGAAAAATGGTGAGTGGCAACTGATTTTGGATCTCAGATATCTAAACAAACACCAAAAAAATCAAAGCCTTAAATGAATGGTTACGAAAATGGTGTTACAAACAAGACATTAAATGTCTAACCCACTGGGAAGAATTCAAAAACAGACCATCTCTATACTGCTGGGATGGGCTACACCTCAGTAGAAGAGGGAGTACAATGCTAGGACAACAAATGAATGCTTACATAAATACCCATTTAAACTAAAAAAAGGGGGAAGTCTGGGAATTTATCCCAATCTCTAGTTAATAAAGTTAACTCACCACTAAATCATAACCTTAACATACTCAGTTTCAATGCAAGATCCATGACTATTCCCAAACATGCCAAACTAGAAATACTAACACACACTCTAGAACTAGCAATAATAGCTATAACCGAAACTTGGGGAAACTCAGAAAAAATCTGGACAACAGAAATACCTGGCTATAAACATTTTTTCAAAAACAGAAATAATACAAAAAGAGGAGGAGGGGTCAGTCTGTACATAAGAGATGACCTAAAACCCTACCAAAAAGACTCCAACCCCTATTTAGAAAATGTGTGGGTATATATTCAAGTTACATGTTCTCACAAAATACTGATCGGAACCTGCTATAGACCACCAGCCTCTGACCTAGAAACCACCAGATTGATTACTGAGGAAATACAGCAATTCTCTGATAAAAATGACATATTAATACTAGAAGATTTCAATCTGCCAACTATCAACTAAAATACATTAACTGGACTAAACCAACGCGACAAACAATTCTTGTCTGCAGTAACTGACCAAGGATTAAAACAGAAAGTGAGGGAGCCAACTAGGGAAAAAAAACATATTAGATCTTGTCATCACCAACCTAGAAACCCCAATATCTGATATAACAACACTACCGCCAATTGGAAATAGTGATCATATGACTATATACTTCTCAATTCAGCTACCCTCACAACCTAAAATAAATAATATTAAAGTAAAGCAATACCACAAAGCAAATTGTGACCTAATTAAATAATATCTGGGAACAACCAATTGGGAGCAGATTCTACCCCCCTTAAAAACAAACGAAGTATGGGAAACAGTAAAACAAAAAATTCTACAACTTGACAAACAACATATCCCTGAGAGACTTAAATATAACAACAAAGGAAAAATTCCTCAATGGTTTAATAAACACATAAAAACTCTAATAACTCATAAAAAGAAACTTTTTTTCAAGCTTAAAAAGACATCAGTATCTCAAACAGATAGAATACTAAAATCCTATAGACAAACAGTTAAAGAACTTAAAAACATATAACAATAGCCAAACGCAACCTTGAATTCAAGATAGCACATACAAAGGATTCCCACAAAACTCTATATTCTTACTTAAACAAAAAAAAGAACTGTAATAACCAAATTGGACCTTTGATCATAAATTCACAAACCATTACTTCAGATATGGAAACAGCCACTGAACTAAACAATTACTTTTCCACCGTCTATACACATAAATCAGAAATTATTACTGTACCCCCTATTACTGACACAAACACAGAAAAGATCTCAGAAGAAGATATAAAGAATGCAATAAACACTCTTAAAAAACACACAAGCCCAGGACCAGATGGAATCAGTTCCAGATTCTTACTGGAAACAAAAGATGATATCATTCAACCACTAAAAATACTATTCAATAAATCATTGAATGAATCATCAGTACCAAATGAATGGCGTACTGCAATAGTTACACCAATTTTCAAGAAAGGCTCCCACTCAAAGACTGAAAATTACAGACCCATAAGCCTGACGTCCATCCCATGTAAACTTATGGAAAAAATCATCAAGACTGAAATAGAACATGAACTAGCATTATTAAAAATAACCGATATATACCAGCATGGCTTCAAACAGGGTTTTTCATGTGTAACAAACCTCATTTCTTTCTACGAACACATCAGTTACCATTTAGATAACAACATACCTACGGACGTCATATTACTTGACTATAGTAAGGTGTTCAATAAAGTTTCTCACCCTCTACTGATTAAAAAAACTTATCAAAATAAGTCTGTCACCCATATTAACTTCCTGGATAAACCAGTGGCTGAACAACAGAACTCAGAGAGTCAGGATCAACAATGTAATGTCTAGGGAAAGGGGAGTGAACAGTGGGGTCCCCCAGGGCTCTGTGCTTGGGCCTGTACTCTTCAATTTATTTATAGGAGATATGTACATATCAAGTAACAATAAAATGGTGAAATTTGCTGATGACACCAAAATCAGGGGAAAAGCTACCAACCAAACCAAAGACTCTGGTCTACATTCAGAACTGTTGTTAATTGAACAATGGGCATCTATAAATGAGATGTACTTTAATGTCTCCAAATGTGCAACTCTCCACCTGGGAAAAAACAATCCACAGCAAATATATTACTTAAATAACACGGCTATTAAAATATCTTCAGTAGAAAAAGACTTAGGTATCCTGGTTAATAACAACTTGTCCTCCACATCACACCGCACTAAAATAACCAACTAAGCAAAAGTCACTCTCAGAAGGATCAATAAAACTTTCATAAACAAAACTGAACAATGTCTACTCCCACTCTATAAATCTCATGTTCGACCATTTTTGGACTATTGTTCCCCTTTTTGGAACCCCTATTTAACTTCTGACATCAATAAGATTGAAAGTATCCAACACAAGGCAACAAAACTAATACTCCACCTTTCCAAACTCAATTACACTATTAGATTAGAACAAACAGGTTTACACACACTATCTCAAAGAAGACTCAGAGGGGACTTATTATTATTATTCAAAATCACAGCAAACACTGAACAGATGCAAAACTGTGGCCTCAAATATTCCACTAGAAAAACTGCCGTAAGACTACACAATAGACAACTGGAGATTATGAGAGCTAAAACCAACAAAAGAATGAACTTTTTCACTATAAGAGCACCCAGAATATGGAACAAATTACCCCAGGAAATAGTTGACTCATCTAATATATTGACGTTCAAAAATAAACTGGATAAATGGCTAACCAACTAGGGATTTACTCAATGATCCACAAATGTGGAGGACAACCACGATGGGCTAGTCACCTTCTTTTGTCCCATACCACCAAAGTACCAAAGTACTTGAAAAGGCAAAGTTAAAGATGGTAACACTGGCTGCAGTGATCCCATCCTTTCAACAAGGGAACTGGCTAGGGTCGGTCTCTGGACCTTAAACATGTCTACTTCCATATTCCGATCAGGCCTAGTCATAGGAAATATTTAAGATGCAGTGTACAAACTGGTCACTGCCAGGTTTTCAGCCCTCCTCTTTGGATGCTGCTCAGCTCCCAGGTTGTTTACAAAGTGCTTAGCCGTGGTGGTAGCACACACCAGGAGACAGGAAGTACAGGTTTTCCATTACGTAGATGAGTGACTGGTAGAAAAATCACACCAGCAGGCCAGTGCCTCTCTTGTCTTTTCTCAGAGTACCCTGGAGAACTTGGAGTTTGTCATAAACACTAAAAAGTCTGAGACAGAACCAGTACAAGTTCTGGAATTCATTGGAGAACTGGATGCCCTTTAAGGGAGGGCCTTCCTCCCTCAAGACAGAGTGAGAAATCTCATTAGTTTGGTGAAGTCCTTCGTACTAGATCAGCCCAGGCCAGCAAGAGACTTCCTCCAGCTGCTAGGTCATATGACCTTCTCTACAGCAATGGTGGCAGGGGCCAGATTCCAAATGAGAGACATCCAGTACCACCTACAAGACCACTGGTCCCAAAAAGGAGACCCTCTTTCAAAGCTAGTGCCTGTGACAAAGTCTCTCTTGAGAGCACTGGACTGATGGAAAGAAGAGTGCAACCTCAGGGAGCATGTGCCCTTCCTTCAGGAGTCACCCACAGTAGTTATAACAACAGATGCCTTCCACCTAGGCTGGTGATGCAGATGATACAGTGATCTTAGCTTGTGGTTGCCATCTGCCTGATATAACAATAGCCCTCCAAAATAGCTTCTTCAAACTTGAGTCCTGGTTTTTGCACAACAGGGTTCTCTTAAACTACAGAAAAACAAAATCTATGCACTTCTCTCTTCCATGATCTACAAGGAATGCTGACCCTCTGATCATCCATAGCCTCAGAAGTAACATCATTGAACAGGTCTCTGCTTTCAAATATCTGGGCAGCAACTTAGATGACACCCTCACCTATACCTCTCATATTGATCATATGATCAAATCTGCTAATATTAGACTGGGGGCCTTCTACTGACACAGAAAAGTTATGACCCCAGAGGCTCTTAGCCTTGTCACATGGAGCTTCATTCTCACAATTATTGACTATGGCGTAGTCATATATGGTGCTGCCACTGAAACTGCTCTAAATCATGTAAAATGACTACTCAATAAGGCCTGTCAGCTCATACTAGGTGCTGACTGCCTTACTCACATGTGGAGCCTCTACTCCTTCACTGGGTGGCTCCCCCTACACCTTGGGACTAAGTACCAAGCCTGTTTAATTGGAAAAAAGTCCTCTTAGGACTAACACCTGAATCTTCCAATGTAACTTAACCTACAAAACTACTAGAAGCCCAACTAAGGGCTTACTACAAGTCCCATTTAAAAGAACTTCCCTTGCTCAGTGGTTCCTCTTCTATGGAGGACCCCAATGGATGAATGAACTGCTGCCCACCCTCTTACAACAAGAAAACATCAGCACATTTAAAAAAGACCTTCGTACTCATTTGGGCAGAGCCAATCACTGTGACTGCATCTCTTAATTCACTGGTCACACCTCTTGTGCACTTGGCTTACTACCACTGTCTTCCTCCCTTCCCTTTCCACTCTACCCCCACTCCCCTCACTCTTGCTATTCCCATTCTGGATTATCCACAGTCGGATCACAATAACCCTCCCACCCTCCTCCCCTCTTACCCAACTGCACTCTTCTATGACAATGCTACCTCTGGCTGCTACCTCACCCCCCATACTAATTCCGCTAACCCTTTCCCACCTCCCCCTGACAATGTCACTGATGGCTGCTACTGCCTTTTCAACTGCACTTAGCAAAGTAACAACCTGACTACTGCAAACTGCTGATTCATGGCTATCTGCTTATTATGAGTTCCTGTCTGTAACATATTGTGTATTTTAGGATATTGTGTACTTTGTTTCAGCTTGTACTGTACAATCATCTCCTAACTCTGAGTTGTATTATTGCCTGTCTGTTGTATATTTTAACTGTATGTCTTCTGTATTGTATCAGTTCTTCGATTTGGAGTCTTTGTAAAAGAGCCTCTTGCTCAAAGGTTGTAATTCCTTAACATAAATCAATCAATCAATCAATAAATAAATATCATCTTTCACAGAGCAAAGTTAGTCTTAAAGACTAACAGAAAATTCCACCCTAAGGCACGTCTGAGTTTCACCTCAACCAGTCCATCACCCTTCCAGTGTTCTTTTCAGCAAAATCCAGATCTGGGGAGCAGAGACTCCACAGCCTGGATGTTAAGAGGGCATTTACAGTAGTTACTACCTGGACTGCACAAAAGATCTCAGGTCTTCCCATGCACAGCAGTTCCTCACATATGGTGAAGCGGTCAAGGGTAGGCCAGCCTCCAAGAGAACTATTGCTCACTGGTTAGTCTCCTGCATCCAGTTCTGTTACAGCAAAGCTGGCAAACTACCTCCACATGGCCTCAGGGCACATGTCACACTCCACACGTGTGATGTCTGCCTCTGTGGCTGCTGCAAAGGATGTCTCCTTGCTAGAAATATGCAAAGAAGCTGTCTGGAAAACAGTGCATTTCTTTACAAAACACTGTTGTTTGGAGGTGCAGTCTGGAAGGGATGCCAGATTTGGCACTGCTGTCTTGCAGAACCTTTTTCTCTAAATAGGTTCTGTACTCAGTCTCCCATTGCTTTATAGTCTGCAACAGTATGCATAGTGAGGGATTCCTGGGGTTAGAAGAAACAAATACTTACCATAATAATATTGTTTCTTCCAAGGGATCCCTCACTATGCTTAACACACCCATCCTACGTCCCTTTCCAAAACCTGAAAAAGGTTCTCCAAGAATCAATTATTGTTTCAGTCTTCAGTTTTGCTTCAGCATTATGTTTGCATTGCCTATAATCAGTTTTGGCTGTTTTTGGTGCATAACATTAGCCTGCCATAGCTTGTCCCAGTGGGGATCAGTCATGTTGTGTGTTTTTTCTATATTTCTTAGGTTGGGTCTAGCTAGTTTAGTGGTCATTGCTTCCCTGACTATCAAAATAAATCTGATGTTAGAGGGCAGACAGGAGCGTGACCATGCAGCAGAGATTTGAATTTCATTCCATTGTTCCCTAATTTACATACAATTCTACCCTCTGGATCAGCTCAGTCCTGCAGGCTGATTGCAACAGTAAGCATAGTGAGGGATCCATTGGAAGGAACAATATCTTTTTTTCTTTATCCTGGTGAGCCCATTCTGTTGGTTCTTCAGCCCTGGTCATGGCCCCTGGGACTTCCACCTGCCATCCATTGCCGCTAACTCCTCAGTTACCCCCGGCTTACCACCCCCAGAGTGCAGGACCACGGCACCAGACCCCCATATCCAACCCACGGGCTAGTATCTGGTTGTGGAGTGTGGCGATGGCAGGCTAATTGAAGCCCCAGGGAGGGCTTCACTGAGACAGTGGGCTTACCCCTCCTGTCCTTTTTTCCACTTTTTTCTGGAGGCGAGGATGTGCAATGATGCCAGCATCCACCCCGCCTCCCTGTATATCGAGTGCTGGGTGGCGTGAGTTACTCCTGGCCTCCACCAGGGATTCTCCTTGTGCCGGACGCTATCCCACCCTCCCCCATGAAGAAGGAGATCCATCCATGAGACGCTTCATCCTTCTCCTCCGGCTGGCCCTCTGATGACCCTGGTCCGTTCCCAAACCCGGGTCACCGGCGTCGCAAGAAACAATATCTTACTATGGTAAATAATGTTTTCTTTTAAGTCATGTGTGTGTGTGTGTGTGTGTGTGTGTGTGTGTGTGTGTGCGTGCCAGATGCAAACCAGTGGTTAGTACTCTTTTAAGAGATGTGGCAAATAATGCTAAATGCTTTTTCTTCCATATAAAGTCACTTTAGCTCCTTTTTTCAGCCTCAGAGGATATAATGTGACATATTTTTCCTTCAGCATTTCAACGCTACTCACACATGCCTTCTTTTGATGTCATAATCCCATGGAGGTTGATTGAACGAGAGGACCGTGGAGACCCCAGTAGTGTCTCTGCAAAGGTAATTTGCACTTTTATCTTTAATATGGTAATCTTTGTTAAATATTTTGTGATTTTGGCACAAGACAGCCAATTTTCATGAGTACAGTTCTGGATTTCATAGTGCCTGTATTTACAATAGCTTGAAGTTTCTAGTTGGACTACTAGCCTTCTTCTGGTTATACTCTGGTGTATTATATCCCATGGCACTTGAATCAAATTACCTGGATGGGTATTATCATTCGTGTTCTGGTCAAATTGCATCAAGAGGCTACATATGCATCCTCTGAAAGATACTAAATATAGGGATGTGGATAATAAAGTTTCTATTGATTTAAGATTCATATTTTATTAAAATGTATTTATTCAAACATCAGGAAACCATTAATGATGCTTTATTAAAAACAAACAAACACACAAATGAACAAAAAATAAGCATCATCTCCCTTCTACAGTGTGATGTCCTAGTGATAGAATTTATGCAAATGCTTAGAATTAGCAATGCTAAATTCAAACTCTATGCTGGTGTCAAGCTCCTCCCAGTGTCCAAATGACAGATTTGTTTCTCCACTTGAAGAGAGCAGTCTCCCCAAAGTATAGCTCCAGTCTTCTGGTCAACAACCCAATTTATTTAGTTCTTTGTTAGTTTTTATTAAGCTAAGTTAGTTTCCAATTACTCTACATTAATTAGGGTGTATATTTTATTTCTTTTGGTAACATCAGTTTTTCTGGTTCTTGATTGGTTGCCAGGAAGCAGAGAAGGCCCCTCATAACGTGATTCCTACCAAAGGGAACTGTCCTGTTTTAAAATTACTAATTAGGACTAAATAAAAGTATTTTTAGAGCTGCAGGTAGGTGGAGCCTGCAGCCCTCTTGCATTAGCTCTAAAACAGTTTACCATGGAGCTTCCTTTTTGGAATTTTGGAAGTATTCATCCACAACTGCAAAATAGTGCGCTCCCCCTCTGATATTTGCTATGTGCTGCTCTGTATAGCCCCACAATTTAACACTTGCAGGGCTACACACTAAGCATCTGTCCAGTGCAATCAAATAGATTCATTCTAGTTCTTTCAGCAGCCTAAGGGTCAACTCATTATCTCCAAGCATACTGGAATTTCTCTTATTGAAGCACTGAAGCAGTCAGGCAGACTAATCTACAGTGTCAAATTACAGACAGTCCATTGGGATCTGAGACCATTTTCTTATTTTTATATTTTTTCTGTTCAGCCTTTGTATATTTGCTATCCAGTGCTAGTGAAAAGTGGGGGCTTACAACAACTCTGTTTATCCAGTGAATCAGGTTCACTGCTGACTTGTGCACTCTGATGTATTTAATGCTCATAAACTGTACAGCTCAGACAACACTGAAATGTAAGCTAAATATCTTTGTTTATCCACAGGGACAGGTACAGTGCAGGCTTTCCCCCACCCACTCACACACTGTGATGAATTTAATGCTGATAAAAAGTGGTTAAAGCCCTCAGTTTATCCACAGGTACCATATGTGGCAGGCTTAGTGCAAACATACCCACACTGTGATGGATTTAGTGCTGGTAAGAGGTGAGTGAATGACTAATCCACAGAGACAGCTACAGTGTGGGGAAAGGGACAGTGCTTGGTTTCACACTGTCTGCATTTAGTTCTGGTGAATGGTGAGGGACTACCAGAACTGGGGACTAAAGCTTTTAACTACAGTGACAGGTACAGTGTATGACTGGTAAACAGTAAGGGACTGGTACCACTGGAGACTGAAGCCCTCTATAAATCCACAAGGGAAGATACAGTGTAGAACAGACAGTCTAGTGTTTCCACACTGTGATAGATATAGTGCTGATGAAAGGTGGCAGACTGACAGCACCAGAGGTTGAAGCCCTCTGTTTATCCACATGGGTAGGTATAGTGTGGGGAGAGACAGTGCATGGTTCTCACACTGATGGTTTTAGTGATGGCAAAAGCCAAGGGATGGGCAACACTGGGACCACTCTACTGTCTTCATGTCTACAGTCTCTATTGGCAGGTCATTTTATATGGCCACCACCTTCTGGGGCAAAATATACTTCCTAATGTTACCCCAAACTTGCCATCTGTAACCTTCAGATCATGTTCCTGTGTCCTGCTGGAGAACATATCCATATGTTCAATCCTGTCAATACCCTTGAGAATGGGAAGACTTAGATCATGTCCCATCTCAGCCTGCTGTTCTACAGGGAGAAGACGGTAACAACTACTAGTAAACACAAGCTCTAGCCAAAGCCGATAGGGCTGTGGAGAGCTACCAAATGACCAAAGTTGTTTTCTTGTTGGTTCTATATAGTGCTGTTTAGTCATAATCATCAAAAACTGGTATGCTGCTTATTCAGTCCTCCTAAATTTATTTAGTCAGAGTACATGCTGCTGTGTGTGTGTGTGTGTGTGTGTGTGTGTGTGTGTGTGTGTGTGTGTGTGTATGTGTGCCCACTCACAGGGGTGCCGGAAGATTGTAAAAGGTGGAGGTGCCAAAGATAAAAAGGGCACTTACTGCATTGTAAAGGGTACTTTTTCCAAACCAGGTTTTTATAGACAGTAAATTCACATTTATGACGACGATAGTAATTTTAAAAATACCTTTCTACCATATCAGAATATTTAATATGTAATATTAAGGGTTCAGTTGATGTATAACAGTTTCAATTTGATTTTCAAAGTTAAAAAAGTGAGCCACAAAGATATGTTATTCTATTAGACAGCAATAACACACCATCTAATTGCACAGAAAACAGCAGTGCAATTTAAAACAAGCATTTGTCAATGCCAAATGTTTGCTTGCTGGTATTAGCATTGGAAGTGCATGAGTTAGACAGATGCAGAATAGGAATGGCAGTGAAGTACTGAAGTGACACCAACCCCACCCCGACCCTGCAGAAATGGACAGGCATTGGGGTGTGCCTTTGGGTCATCTCCTAAAATGCTCATGTCATTTCACCTCACCCTTTCCTGCAGACACTAATAAGACACAAAGATCTGCAACAGAGAAGCTGATGTCTTGTTGCCCTTGTATACATCTTTGGTGAGACCATATATGGAATATGGTGCCCCATTTTGTTCACCAACGGCAATTAGAGATTTGAAAACGTACAGATCGATACAGCGGAAGATGACTAAATCCATAACTAAGGTAGCATACTTGGATTATGGAAGTAGGCTTAGAAGTTTGGGACTATATTCACAGGAATATAGGTTTCATAGGGGTGACGTGTTGGGCATACAAATCATGCAATGATGAATTACTATTTGAGACAAATTGTTTGATAAAACAACCACCAGTTATAAGTACTAGGTCACATAATCTAAGACTATACGTGGAAACCTGTAGAACAACAAGAAGAAAGCATTTCTTAACTCAAAGAGTTCCAAATACATGGAACACTTTGCCATCAAATGTGGTTCAGAATCAGAGTATTGAATCTTTCAAACATGATTTAGATCAGTATATGGAGGAAAAGAAATACCATTTCCATCACTAAGTAGTGATGGCGAGTTCTACTATGGGTTTATCCTTTGAACTCATATCCAACCTATGAACCTATGAACAGGGTTGACACACAAGGAGGTGTGGAAAGGATGAAAAAGTACTTGGCAAGGTTGGAGGAATGGTCAGAAGTATGGCAGCTTGGATTCAATGCAAAGAAGTGCAAAGTAATGCCCCTGGTAAACAAAAACCCAGGGGAAGATTACACAATGGGGAGGTAGTAGCAACAACAAAAATGGAAAGGGACCTGGGGGTAATCATATTAGATGACCTTAAGGTTAGCAAGCAATGTGAGAAGGCAGTAGGGAGGGCTGGGGGGTTACTGGGATGTATACAGAGAGATATCACCAGCAGAAAACAGGAAGTTGTTATCCCTCTGAACAGACAGTTGGTGAAACCCCATCTGGAGTACTGCATCCAGTTCTGGAGACCCCATCTCCATAAGGACATAGACAGGATAGAAGCAGTCCAGAGGAGGGCAACTAAAATGGTGCAGAGTCTGCAAGAGAAGCCATACAAGGAGAGACTAAAGGAGTTTAATATGTATACCCAGTGGTGCAAGTGGTGAGCAAGAAGTACAGGAATTCAGGCACTGACAAATGTGAAATGCAGAATGAAGATTCTCAGTCTGAACGATAGCCGTGTCAAAACACATTTATCTGTTTAGACACTAGTGGATTCAGTTAGAGATATTGAAGTATTTCTAGGAAAACAGCATTGTCGTACAAGTCAAATGTTGTTATGGAAACCCTGATTTCAGGTCACAGGCCCAGAAACTATCATTATGTTGCTGGTTTAAGAATTTCAGTTTCGGTGTAAGTGGGAAGAAGTACAGGAACTCTGTTCCTGCTGCAAAAAAGGTACAGAAACTGAGTTCCTGTGTGTTCCTGTTCACTTTCATCACTGTGTATACCCTTGGGGAAGGGGGAGGATATGATAGAAACTTTTAAGTACCTCAGTGGAATCATTGAAGTCCAAGACGGTAGCATCTTTCAGAAAAAGGGATGTGCAAGAACAAAGGGACTCAATTTAAAGAAAGAGGAGGGGCGGTTCAGGGGCAGTGTGAGGAAATAGTTTTTCACAGAGCTGGATGCATGGAACAGCCTTCTTGAGGAGGTTGTAGGATCTAAAACTGTGGGAGAATTCAATAATACATGGGACAGACATAAGACAATTCTTGTTGGGGGGATAAGAAGAAATAGGCTGTTGGTTAACTAGGATCTGCAGCTTATCCTGTAGGTAGGGAAATGGACAGACTAGGTTAGACTAGGTTGGCCAAGCGGTCCTTATCTGCCATCAAAGTCTATGTTTCTAAGTGTTGAGGTGTGCCTTGGGGTGTTTGGCTTTACTGTCACTCCATTCCATAAGAAAATACACTGAAATGGGTGCAGTATAGGAGAATGGGGTGAACTCTGTGACCAAAGAGTCCAAGGCACAACTCGATGCCTGTCACTGGCTGCAGGGTGGGGTTGGGGGTGGAATGGCATGAGCATTACAGCTGGTAATCCAAAGGCACACCCCTGACGCCTGTCAGTCTGTACAGGGTGGGACGTTATGGTTAGAAACCCTAATGCCCTGGGTGTTTGTTGGTATTTGCACTACAAATTTTCAACATGGGCTTTTTGTGACCTCACCTCCTAAAAGCATTTGGAACCTCTTCTAATAAACAGTGGCACTATGATTTTGTTAATCTGTCCCGAATGTTGATTTCCCATAGTGACCGAGCCATTCTGCTCCAGATGTGCGAAAACACAGTTCAGGCAGGTTGTGAAAAATTATAGCTATACCATTCATAGGGACGTGTGAAGAGATGGTAATGTTGAAAATCTGGAGTGAAAATATTAAAAATTCTTGAACCTTTGAGCGTGCATGGAAACTGTGCAATGCACTCTCGTAACATAGTTATTTTGTAGAATTCTTTCACCAAATTTTCAACATAGGCATTTTGTGACCACTGCTCATGAACAGTGTCGCTATGATTTTCTTAATCTGTCCTGAACATTGATTTTCCACAGCGATCTGCCATTGTGCGCCTGATGTGCGAAACCACATTTTGGGCAGGAATTTAAAAATGACTGCCATACTGTTCATAAGAAGGTGTGATAAAATGGCAATGTTGAAAATCTGGAGTGAAAATATCAAATTCTCAAAGTTCTGGTGTGGTGAGAACTACTTAATGCTGCGCTCGTAACACAGTCATTTTTTGGAATTTTTTCACCAAATTTGCAACATAGGCTTTTTGGGAGCCCACCTCATGAACAGTAACACTGTCATTTTGTTATCAGTCCCAAAAGGTGATTCCATGCAATGACCACGAAAATCACCTTTTGGGACCAAATAACCACATGACAGTGACAGAATTCATGAGGTGGGGTCCCAAGAACCCCATGTTGAAAATGTGGCGCTAAAAGTTGCAAAAATGGCTGAGATATCCACCTAAGTTGAAAAAAAAAATGTTTATGCCATTATCTGGTCCCTATCTATAAAAAGGGCTCTAGACAGGAAGTGAATAACTATAGACTTGTGAGTTTGACTGCTGTCCTGGGGAAAATATTAGAAACTATTATAAAGGATCAAATAGTGGAGTTTCTGAAATCAGTATGAGACTGTGATGATGCACAACATGGTTTTAAAAAGGGGTTATCATGTCAAACAAATCTCCTTGAGTTTTATGAACACGTGAGTAGGGCCTTGGACGATGGTATCTCTGTGGATGTGGTGTTCCTGGATTTTTCAAAGGCGTTTGACAAAGTCCCACATGGAGAATTGGTTGATGCTCTGATAGAACATAAAATACTGGGGTACATTACAACCTGGGTAAAGGCATGGTTGACTGAGATAAATCAGCAGGTTTGTTTAAAAGGAGTTTATTCTGATTGGTTGGGAGTGGAGAGTGGAGTCCCCCAGGGATCTGTTCTGGGGCCCTGTTTGTTTAATATATATATATATATATATATATATATATATATATATATATATATATATATATATATACACTCATTGTCAGGAGGAGGGGATGTTTGGGAAACCAAATTTGCAGATGACACTAGAATTGGTATTAGTATCAGAAATGGAGAGGATGTAACGAAATTGCAAAAAGCCTTATTTAAAATGGAAAGTTGGGCTAGGGAAAAAAAAGTTATCCTTTAACACCGACAAATGTGTAGTGATGCACTTTGGGAAAAATAACAAAAAAGCTGATTACATTTTAAATGGACATATATTGGGTAAAGTAGTGGAGGAAAGAGATTTGGGTGTTAAAGTGACAAATGATCTCAAGTTCCATCAGCATTGTAGCCAGGTTATAAAATCCACTAGTGGTATTCTTATCAACATTAAGAAACATATAAAGAGTAGGAAGAGGGAAGAGACGGTGCCTCTTTTTGGAGCACTGGTGAGGCCGCAGTTGGAATATTGCACACAGTTCTGGTCACCTAGTTTTAGGTTGGATATAAAGAGATTTGAGAGGGTTCAGAGGAGGGCTACCAGGTTGGTAGCTGATGTTAGGGACCTGGACTATGAGGACAGATTGGAGGATTTGGGGATGTTCACATTGGAGTATAGGCAATTGAGAGGGGACATGTGTATGGTGTATAATGCACTTAAAAACTTCAGTCTAAGGGATAAATTGGGACTTACATTAAGGGAACAGCGATATGACACTAGGACACATTCATGGCAACTTATGGGGCAAAATTTTAGGACCACGAAAAGAAGACACTGGTTTAGTGTTACAGTCATTCCAGTGTGGAATAACTTACCTGAAGAGGTAGTTACTAGTAAGACAATACTTGAGTTTAAGAGAAACTGGACAAACATTGTATAGCAAACAAAATAGGGAGTTACCATAATTAAAGTTAACAGTGAGCACAATGGACGTAAGTCTTCTTTGCTCTGAAATTACCTATGATACCTATGATACGGCTTACTGGCATTTCTTCAGTTCATGATCGGCTTTGAAGAGTGCAGACATGTTCCTGCTCCACCAAAGATCGCCTCGATGGGCTCCAGAGGTAAGTATGGGGTGAGGGGGGGTGTGGGTGCACATAGGGTGGGTGCAAGTTGGGGAGGGGCACCGGAGACAATGAGGGACAGTTTTCTGTTTTCATAGAGGGAAAAAAACAAAACAAAATATTGCAGGATGGTTTTTTCTTTTACAGGGACAATTGGCATGCTGGGGTGAGCTCCTAGAGTGCCACCTGGGTGTTTGTAGGGGGGGGGCCTGGAGCTGATGGGGATTGGGCACCCTGTTGGCACATAAAATGTGTCTGTGTTTAGAGGGGTGCATGAGCCGAGGGGGGTTGGGCACCCCCCCAGCACACTACAAACAGGGGGGACATTATGCCGATGGGGATTGGGCTCCCCCATTGGCAAATTAACTGGGGAGGGGGCATGCTGACAGGGGGATTGGGCACCCCTGCCATCGGCTTTCATGAGGACTGTGAGAGGCGGATGGTGATAGCCGCCACCATGTTTATTGAAATGTTACACCACACAAGGCACCACCCTGCAATGATGGATCACTCCCTCATGGCAGTGGCCAAATCATTTCAAGTTCATGGCACGCTTGCTGAACTAGTCTCAGAAGAAACATGCCATCACATTGGGTACACAAGGCCATGTTCACAAATGCAGTGGCGGCATTGGCCGCCACAGTGCCGCACCTCCACAACCTGCTTCTCTCCTAAGCTGCCACATAATGTTTCTTGTACATGCGTGCAAGCAAACATAAAAAGAGAGATAAAACTGTACCACATTGACAATGTTACCCGTAAAATATGAAAACAATTGTTTACAAATTGTATATATTATAAGCAAGATAGTTTTGCATAGTCTTTTACTGTAATCATGTATTGCAGTATCCATCAGTTAAAAATGGTCTGTGGTGTTACAGAAAATATCCAGGATGCAATTCCTTACCATTTAGATAAAATGCCTGACATTCCCTATAAGCTTAGTTAAAGGAGAACTGCACTGAACCTGTGAGTAATGTTTCTTGTAGAAGCTTTTTTTCATATAGTGGGTCCCCTTTTGTTTCTGCTCCATTTTTGCTGGACCTTTAGTTAACCCATTGGATATTTCTGGGTTGCACATTGCTGCAAAGTGCCATCTAAGAATTGTATGATGTTGTTTATGTCCCCATGAACCTAATGGGCCAGATATTCAAAAGAGTTGAGCCATGCGCAATAGGGTTGTGCCAGCGAAAGTCCGAAATGCGCAATTCTGCGATATTCAGCAGGAGGCAGTTGCGCCCCCCGAAATCATGCTGAGCAACAGTGCAATGCTAATGAAGGCATGCGCAACCGAAGGGGGAGGAACCATGCATAAACTGCACAGCCCGATATTCAGCCGGGCCATGCAGAGTTATGCAGGCGCAACCCCCTACCTGCGCCTGCACAACTTTAAGCCAAAAAAAAAGGATCAAGTCGAGGGCCACCCACAGGTGAGCTGCCACATTGCAAGATGCAACACAGCAGCTGCCACCTGTGGGTGGCCCTCCACTCACTCCCGGCGCCCCCCATGCCCCGATCGCAGGCTGAAGTGTCCCCTCCATTAGCCCGATCATGGGCATAATGTTATTTCCATCCCCTCATTAGCCTGATCATGGGCAGAATGTTATTTCCAGCCCCCCATTAGCCTGATCATGGGCAGAATGTTATGTCCCCCGCCAAGCAGCCCGATTGCGGGCATAATGTTATTCCCCCCCATTAGCCCAATCACGGGCATAACGTTATTTCCCATTAGCTGAATCTCAGGCAGAGACGTTATACCCCCTGAGCAGCCTGATCGCGAGCATCAGACATCCCCAAAGTCCAATATCCCTGGTGGTCCAGTGGACAGCGAAGCCTGATCATGGGCATAACGTCAAGCCCCAAGTCCACTATCCTGGTGGTCCAGTGGACTGCGAAGCCTGATCGCAGGCATAACGTCAAACCCACCCCAATGTCCAATATTCCTGGTGATCTAGTGGCCTCCACCCCACCCACCCACAGAGCCCCACCACCCTGCTCCCCCATCAGCCAGCAGCGGTAGCACCCACCCGCCTGCCACCCGCGCCCTGACAGCTCACTGGGCTGCGCCCGTGGTTCCAGAGCAAGAGCCAAGTAGCGCGCAACTTCCACCAGCTCTGAGCAGTCCAGATATGAGAATGAATTCATTCACATATCTGGACTGCCCTATACGCAGGGCTACAGTCATAGCTGCACTCTTGCTCTGAACCAATGGGCATGCAACCCTACTGAGCTGTCAGTCGATGGGTGGTGGGGCGGCAGGTGGGTGGTGCTACCGTCCGCTGGCTGACAGGGGAGCGGGGTGGTGGGGTTCCATGGGTGAGTGGGGTGGGGGCCACTAGATCACCAGGGATATTGGACATGGGGGTGGGTTTGACGTTATGCCCATGATCGGGCTTAGTGGTCCACTGACCACCAGATACTGGACTTTGGGAGGGACATCTGATGTCCATCAGGCTGCTTGGGGGATATAACGCTCTGCCCGCGATTGGGCTAATGGGGTGTGGAATAATGTCATGCCCACGATCGGGCTAATGGGGGGGAAATAACATCATGCCCGTGATCGGGCTAATGGGGGGAACACTATTATGCCCGCGATCAGGCCGTTTCAGTTATGCCCGTGATTGGGCTGCAGGGAGCGTCGCTCCCTGATGGCTGCTGCCTGGCAGGGCGCCAGGCACAAGTCATCAGGGATCGGGCACACCCGCATTCTAATGGCATGCAAATGGAGCCACAATTAGATGCAAATGGCCCCCCCTGCACCTTGCATAAATTATGGCCCCATTTGCATGTCACCTTTTAAATATCGCAGGTTTGCGCATGGCGCAATGGAACTTGCGCCACCACATCTGAATGCTCCACTCTGACCACTTGCGGTGGCGCAAGTTTCACTGTGCCATGCACAGTGGCTGTGGCCAGGGGGCGATATTCAAAGAAGTTGCTCAATAGCGCAACTCCGTTGAATATCACCCTGACCACACCCCTGCACAACTTTTTTTTGAGCAGCGCAAGGGCTTGTGCCACAGAATGGCACAGTTTGAATATCTGGCCCAATAATTCTAAATTAGAACACAGATGCATTGTACCAACAAAGTAAATTCTTGACAAGATCATACTGTTCTAAAATAGTCAATGCCAGCAGTGTGTGAATCAGAAACAGTCACTGAATTTATCAAAAGGCCAGTTAAAATTAAACAGTAACAAAATGAGAACTGGTATTTTAAAAAATAACATCTACTTCTACAAAAATGCATGTTTGCTGATTCAAGGCATTTCTCCTTTAAGATATTGTTCACTATTTATGGGGAAGGCAGTATAGCCTAGAGGCAGTGTTGGGTAAGTTACTTTTTCTATTACTTTTGGAAACTTGTTCCAGAAAGCTCTGTGCAGTCACTAGCAAGGATGGAGAAGTACTGGAAAAAGTAATACACCTTACAGTTACAATTACTCATGTCTTTTTATACAAAAGTAATACGTAACTGTAACTGATTTCATTTATTTGAAAGCAACTAGTAACTAACCTATTACTTTCAAATAAATGTCATCTGTTATAGTTTATTATGTTTGTATTGTTTTTGTATAAAAATAAATAATTAACTGTAACTGTTAGGTGTATTACTTTTTCTAGTACTTGTCCATCCCTGCTAGTGACTGCACAGAGCTTCCTAGATCAAGTTTCTTAAAGAAATAGAAAGTAATAGAAAAAGTAACTTACCCAACACTGCCTAGAGGTTAGAGTAATGAGTTGTAAATGAGCTTTGTACAGTCAGCATTCAGATATAGGTTTGATTCCCACAACCTCCATTTCCTTACTGTGTGGCTCTGATTAACTCACTTAATCTCCCCAGTGTTCCTAGGTTGTCCCTGGAAGCAAGCACATGTGCCTAGTTGGCCTTACCTGGTTACCAAAGGAAAAAAATATATGTTTATTAAATTACATTTATAAACTGTAAACAAACATTAAACTCCAGTACATGGATTGTAGATCCATGCAATAACCAATGAATATACCAGCCAAGTCTGGGGCTGTCAGTATAGCCTTAGAGGTTAGAGTAAAGAGCTTGGTACATCTAGTACACAGACCTGAGTATGATTCCCACAACCTCCACTTGCATACTGTGTGACTCTGAGCAAGCCACTTAATCTCCTCAGTGCTCCTGGGTAGCCCCAGAAACAGGCACCTGTGCCTAGTGGGCCATACCCAGTTACCAAAGAATAATAATAATAAAAAAAGGTGTTGAATGTTTATATTCTTTTATCTTTAAAAGAACACAGTTTAAATATTAGAGGATGGTGTACACTGTGTACAGCCTCAAATCAGCATCAGACATACAGTAAATTCTGCTGCTTTAAGCAACAAACCCAAAACAGAAATCCACCCTGAGAAATGCAGGACTTTTAGAAGGAACTCAATTACAAATGAGCTTGGCTCAGTAGTTACATTCCCTAAAGCTGAAGTCTGTGATTATAGAAAGTGACAATCCCTTCCCCCATCAGTGCAAAAAAAAAAGACAGGATGCTGCCATTGAACCAGAAGTGAACCAGAACAGATAGGGCTGTGAAGAACTACCAAATGGCCAAAGTTATTTTATTGTTAGTGCCATATAGTTCTGTTTAGTCAGGTGTGTGTGTGTGTGTGTGTGTGTGTGCCCGTGTGTGCGTGTGTGCACTTGCCTGCAACTTGTCCTGCCCATAGGAATAGGATATCTTACAGTTACAGTTGCAAAATCTGTAATCTGACGCTAAAGTCTGACTCAGGAAATTCCACAAGATATAATGAGTTAACCTCTAGGTTGCTGAAATAAATAGAAAAATCTATTAGACTGAGCCTGACAGATGATAGAAACAGCAGTTTATTTTTTTTTTTCATTAATATCCTGAGAAGTTCCGAGGTACAGTACAGTAGCATCCCCCCTCCCTTCAGATGCCTTTAACATACAGCAACAAATAGCAAAAGTCAGAGGGGAGTGCACTATTTTGCAGCTGGAGGAATACATCCAAATGTCCAGAAAGGGAGTTCCAAGAGCAGCCGTTTTAGAGCTACAATCTGATCAATGACAGAAGGGCTGTAGGCTCTGCCCACATCCCTAATAAATGTGAATATTATCTGTTAGATCCTTCCAGGTATTCCTGTTTTGAAAATGCAGCTTCTCCTTAACATTGGTATGTAAACAGCAAGCCCACCAGCAAATTTGCTTTAGCTAAACCTTGCCTAGGCTATGGTAAACTGAGTGAGTGATCATCTGCATTGTTGGCTGCTATTGTAATAGGATACAGTTTGGGGCAGAAGCATTTTTTGTTCTGTAAAACATGTTTCTTCAGTTCTCTCTCATGGTCAGTAAGTTAGGGGACTTTGCATTGAGAAGCTGTAGCAATTGCTACTCTATTCTCCGCTGCAAGATATGTTGGATTTAGTCAAATCTTGTTTGTTTATCCTCATCTAAAATGGTGGCCGAAATCTTGCGAGAGCTGAGAGCCAGTCAGCTTGCAGCTCTCATGTTGCAGGAGATTTGTAAACTAGAAAGAAGTAGGGGGGATGGTCATGCTGCTAGCAGTTGTTTGAGAAACTGGGGCCATAAAGAAACATTTGGATGGCTCCATGTTGGTCCATAGAACTTCCTTTTCTCTGTGGGACTGTTTTTGTGTAGAAAATAGCACAAGGTGGTTGCAGGTACTTTGATTTAGTGCCACTGAACTCCAGTAATGTCTGAATCCAGCTCAGGCATTTTAAGCATTTTCCAGTGCAAGGAAGCTTTTCTGGATGAGTTTGAGAGTACCCTTTTACAAGTTAGTGAGGCTAGCAGGATCGCCAGATTCTTGTTGGTGATTAATACAACTCAGGAACCAGGCTGATTATTTATTATAGTACCTCATGTAAATCACTGCATAGATTCTATGTTCACTTATGTGGGTCAGACATTATTTTAGCTCCTGGTACCGCTAGCAGGGGTGTTCAGGTAGCTAATAATCTCTATAGTTGCACAATGTGATAATGTTCATGATTTGAATACTGTGCTGGCAATTTCTCAAGTAACATTTTCCTAGACAACCGATGCTAGTAGAAGCCATAGTGCTAACATTTCTAAGACTGCCAGTTTTGCAATTTTAAACAGCTGCATATCTGCAGAAACATACTCTTGTGGTCTTGTTTGATCTTTGTTGTAGAATATTAATAAATGGCTTAGCCAGGTGGCTTCTTACCTTAGTAATGAAGTTGTTCTTTATAATAAACATTTCTTCTTTACAAGAAACACACTGGATCTCTACGGTGTGCTTGCAACCTGTTTTGATGCACATAAGAACTGACCTTAGGGGAGCAGACCCTCCTCTCAGGTGGGGGATGGACTTTCTTCAAGTCACATGTGCATCAAGAAACCTATCAGATGTATACAACCCATGATGTCATGAATGTGGAGCGTCTCAGAGATGTATTCCCCCACAATCACCTTTACCAGATGAGTAAACTGCCATTATTTTTAGTACTGAACACACCCTATTTACTGCTGCAGCAAATGTAAACACTGGAGGAAATATGAAGAAACTGATAGAAGGAAGCTTACAAAGGATGTCAGTAGGCATTTTATGTGACTTCATAGATATGCAGAATTAAAAAAATGCTACATAAATTCACTGCCACTAAGCAAGTGGCAGATTGGGGAGGGTGATCTGTCAACACAAAAAGAGGGCTTGGTCTGCACTCAGAGAGGAGTGAGAAGGTCAGTTTTCATATGTGGGACAATGATCCACAGGGTATAAACAGTTGAGGTGATTGAAAATATGATGGATCATAATGGTCTACAGACCCCATTTTCTTAAAGCAGCAGTTTTGTCATCAAGGAAGAAAAAAGAAAAAGTCCTTCTCTGTTGTGGGCACCCCATGACCCAAACAAATAATATCCCCCTTAAGGGGTGACTGGCTCCCTCTCCATGGGATAAGACACAGATATGGCACACTGAAGAGTAAAAATGAGGATGAAACACATGTATGTGTCTGTTGTTCTTAGCCTCTGCTGATTGTACTGTGATGCCTTCTGGCACCATGCAATTATGCTTAAAGTTGAGCCAGTCCAAATTCTGTCATGGGGATTTGCATATGTTTCCCATGATGCTTTGCATTATTGGGGTATGTGCAATTGTGTTTTCTTCATGATTCTAATATGTTCACCTATTAAGTTATGAGGCTATGCTGAATTTTGCAAATGCAGGCTCATAACTTTGGTAATATTCAATATTTTTATCACAAATTTTCAACAAACTTATTTCAGTACAGCAACTTATGAATGTGTCAGCTGTCATTTTCCAACTCCTGTCACAAATGACAGCTTAATCTGGTTCAAGATCAGTTGGCATTCATCTGTATCCCCTTCCCCAGGTCGTGCCTGAAAATAGGCAGGATTTGTCTAGTGCACTTACCCGGTCAACAAAAACTAAATAAATAAATGTGTGTTTGCAGCCCAAAAGTTGATTTTGCTGTCCCTGCATGACATCACCTTTAGGCCAGAAGTTGAACATTTTCTCTGCCCTTCTTTATAAGGCAGGGTCATCACACAGCTATGTTGAAAATGTGGTATAAATATATATGTATATAAAAAAATGTCAATATCTTTAACCCAGATTCCTGTCCTGCAGTTATGTTGGCTCTGTCCAGTTTTGTTTTTATTGTTTTAACACATTATTCCCACATGTAAGGAAGTGAACTGCATTTTCTATTTAAAAGTAAAACAGCTTTTTCCACGAGACTCATTGAAGTGGTACCCTCTCATTTTTGAGGGGAAATTGCTATTTTTATAAAAAAAAGATCTGGATTATTTTCCACAGGATTTTAAGTGTTTGGTATGACAAATATGAAGACAATAGGACCCATGAGCTTTAAAAATTGTTTAAAGTGTTTTCAGTTCCTAGCAAAGACAGACTGCCACAAACTGTGTTTGAGGCTCTGGGTGCACATCACTGTTTTCTTAATTGTGTGCTCTGTAAAAAGTTTTGCCCTAAAACCCAAAAGAAAGGGCTAAAAAAGGAAATATTTTATGGATTCTAAGTCTACCTCTATGTCACCAAAGAAAAAATTACTCACGGTAGTAATGTTGTTTCTTCTTAAGGATTCCTTCCCATAAAGCACAATTTCCTCAGCAGAGAAATAAGTCCAGAGATAGAACCCTTTTTTTGTAATTAACATTTTCATTGATTTTAAAAAATGAGTAAAGACATGAAAAGTACAACTCAGATCAATTTATAGCCAGGGCAAGCCCCATGGAGTTACAACACTAAAGCCGATATGTAATACAGATCTAATCACACATATTCACAATAGAGGTTAATGCAGGTGACATGAAAGATGGACAAAATAAAAGAAATACACTACATATTAGAAAGAACTTATCTGATTACATAACACTATAAAGTTTATATGTTGAAAGTTATCTGCATAAATTGGTCAAAAGGAAACCTGCTGCTAGATAAAAAAAAGGCATGGAACTCACTAGGCTCACAATAAAACTGCTGTCCACACTCAGGATATGTTTAAAAAAACACAGCAGTTTATTTGCAGGAACCCATAAGGCACCTCACAGAGAAGAACAAATCGGTACTGACGTTTCACCCAGTGGGCTGACTGCCCCACCCCAGCAGGTAGTATCCTATCATCCTGCTCACCCATCCCAAAACCAAGCCAGCAACCAGCACAGCCCTCTTCTCCTCACCAAGGATGGCCACTGAATGAGCTCTCAATGAGCACCTACTGTATACAGTAGGTGCTTATTGAGATTTCAGTCTGTGACCAGCCGTGGTGGTGGTCCTGGTCACTGGCTCAGTTTCAGGATGGGGGAAGCGGGGTTATGGGACAGTACTGGGTGGGGGAGGGGGCAGGGGTTCACTAGACACTAGGGAATATCTAGTTTTGCATATGGGACAGATCGGGATGGGTAGGAGGGGCTGCTAGACTACCAGGGTAATTATTTACAGTATGGCAGGGAGGGATTGGGGCCCACTAGATCACCGTAGTTATTCTTGGCATCATGACAGGAGAACAAATGGGAGAGGGACCACTAGACTATCAGGGAGATTTTTTTTATTGTAAAGGGAATGGCAGTCAGAGATGGGGGAAGAGAACACTAGACTACCAGGGACACTTTTTTGTCACTACGAGATGGCGATTGGAGAACAGTGAGGAGGAGGGCAACACTAGACTACCATGGAGGCTTTTTTGTCACTATGGAATGGTAATCAGAGATTGGGGAGGGGTAGGGAATACTAGATTACCAGGGACACGTTGTTGCGGATGGAGGGGGCTGCCTTACACTACCTCCGCCGACCACTAGGGTTGCGCAGAGAGGAGGTTTTCTTTGGCAGTATTTATGCATAATCTTGAACTGTGTAAACCTATTTTCTAACCCCATGTATTCTTCTGTATTCATAACTGTATGCAGTCTGCCTCCTAAGTAGAACTGCCAGGAGTGAGAGTTATGAATATAGAAGAATACAGTGCAAGAAAAAATATTACTAAGGTGAGTAATTTTTTCATTTATGTCTTTGATAGTTTGCTTTATTTTTTTCCAGCAGTTATTCCAGAGTTCTGGTGCGATTTTGTAACCTAGTTTTTCAATCCACCATTGTCTTACCCTGGAGGTAGGGTCTGGTAGAAGCACTAGATGATGCTGGTATATATCTTTGCTCTTCACCTAATCACCTTTTAAAGGCCACGGGGTTTTGTCAACAGAAACATAGAGACCATTTAAACTAGACATTGGGGGGGGGCAACAAGATGCAGGGATACTCAGGCAGCCCACCCCGACAGGTAACAAGAGATAGCGGAGAGGAACACATGTATGTACTTAGCAGAGACACCTAATATGTTGGGAATGAACATGATAGGAATAGGTACTCAGCACTTCAATGACACCAAAGCTCAAGAAAAGAGACAAGGGGACAAATACATAAGCAGGGGTGGGGGGCAGCAATACATGGAAGTTCATGCACACAAATGCCCGCAGTCTGGGGAACAAAGTCCCAGAACTAGTGGCTCTAATGACAGATGAGAATCTGGACAAAGTGGCCATAACCTAAACATGATTCACTGGCAATCACAGCTGGGAGATTAATGTACTAGGGTATGCTCTGTTCAGTAGGGACAGAATAGGCAAGAGTGGTGGGAAGTGTCCCTTTACATAAAAGAGGGCATCAAAGCAAACGCAATACAGGGCAAATATGAGAAAGCAGAGGAACTACTGGTTACCCTTGAGACAGGAAAGGGAACAGTGATTCAGGCAGGGGTGGTCTATAGACCCACAGCTCAGGGGTTGGAAGTTGACAGGATATTGCAGGACACTATACACAATATGACAGCAAAAGATGAGGTTATGCTGATGGGAGACTTTAACATGTCAGACGTGAACTGGTCCATCTCAGTAGGGGCCATGGCCAGGACTTGAGACATTGTGGACTCGCTACCGAGGGTGGGCCTCAGACAACTAGCAGGGGAACCAACCAGAGATAGGGCAATCCTGTATCTGGTGCTGGCCAATGGAGATAGAATCATTGATCTCCAAGTGGAGGGGGAAGGGCACCTGGGGTCCAGCAACCACAACGTGGTACAGTTTAAATTCAACACAGGGATGCAGTATAGCCATACAAAGGCAAGTATCTTCAATTTCAGGAGGGATGACTTCTGCAGGATAAGAAAAAGTGTTAAAGAATCCCTGGATCAGAGAAACACAGGAGTGGGAGTTGAGGAGCAATGGGCATATATTAAACAGGCCACTATATGAGTCACAGAGCAATACGTTAAGGAGAGAAGTAAAAGGAAGAGAAGGAGGAAGCCACTTTGGTTCTCCAAAAGCTGTAGCTGAAAAAGTAAGAGCCAAAAGGGTGGCCTTCAGAATATATATGGGGATGCAAAGGGATGAGGATAGGAAGGAGTACCAGAATTGTCTAAGAGAGGCAAGAAAAGCTGTAAGAAGTGCAAAGGCCCAAACTGAGGAAAGATTAGCTCAGTCAGTGAGGAAAGGGGATAAGACATGCTACAGGTACATTAGTGAGGGGTTCTATGTGATAACAGTGATCGTTGAATGGTGATCTCTGTTAGGGTGAGTGTCCACTGTCGAAAATAAAAACGTCGATGTACAGTCATGGTGAAAACAACACAGCAGCAGGATCTCTAAGCATGTGGGAGACTGTGCCCTTCGCATCACCCCATGGGGGGCTTTGCTCACTGCAGCCCCCTAAATAAAGATTCTCAACTCCAGGGAGGTACATGTTGGGGAAGGGGGTGAAACTTGTAAAAAAAAAAAAAATGAACAATGCGACCATGAAAAAATGTCATGCTGCCCCAGACCAGAACACTGCACCATTCCCACCACAGCTGGCCACCCTTACCACCACACCACACTGCCAGCTCAGCAGCCTTCCACTGCACTGCCTCCCACATACTTTCCATTATCTTCTGTCCCCACGGTGTGATTCTGGATGCCTTCCTTCTTACCTGTCGCTACCCTTTCAGGGTAGCCCACAGCACAGGCGCTGAGATTAAGTTGCCATTATTGCAGTCACTCAGTCTCAGTCTCCCTGTTCACTGGATATCTTAGTGGGGAAAAGAAGTGCAGAGGGGGAATTGCTTAACTCAGAGGGGACAAGGAAGAGACCATAGAAGGAGATCAAGACAAGGCGTCAATTCTAAACAAATATTTCTGCTCAGTCTACACAGTGGAAGGGGAGGGACAGGGACTACGGTTAGACAACAAAGGCACATCCATGAAGGCCTTCAGGAATTCTTTGGAGAGCCCATCGCCTCCTGGGGTTTTACCTGAGGACATTGTCAACAGGGCTGTTAAGAGCTTGGCCTGTTCAAAGGGTCTGTTCAGTTTTGCTTGCATATCTGGGTCCAATTCAGGCAGTCATATGCGATTAAGAATGTCCTCCATCTGTTGATCAGTGGGTTGGACTTCACTAGACTACAGGGAGCTGTAAAAAGCCCAGAATTCATCATTAATACTACCTTCATCTCTTGTGAGTCTCCCATTTTTCTTTTTGATGGAGACAGTTCTGGAATGCTCTTGTGTCCTTTTTAGCTGATAAGTTAGGAGACGTTCTAGCCTTCCTTTGCAGTTTCTGTCTTTTCTTCCCCTTACATATCTGTAGTTATAAACATATATGTTAATCTCTGTGTAAAACTGTATGTGATACTGGGATCCTTTGTTTAAAACTGTTTATAGTTATACTGTTGAAATGATTGCAAAAAACTATTTGGAACTCAAGGGGTTAACCTGAGCAGATGGTTTGCAAACTCTCTGAGATGCTGGCAACAAGAGGTCAGTTCTGGGTCACAATGTTCTTTTTACTGCACCTGCTGAAAATGACAAGAACACTCTGTGAGAAGCAAAATGTTCTCTTAACGAGTTCCCTGCAGAGATTTGTTATAGAGAGCTGCAATGTTTTGCAAGCGGGAGAGACAGAGACTGAGAGACTGAGATTGGAAATTGAGAAGAAAAACTCAGAAGAAGGACACTGCTTTCTATGTTTGTACTGCCATTATAAATAGTTATACTGAACCATTTTAATTTTTTATTTTGCTGTTATTAATAATAAAATGCTAATTGCGAATTTTACAGCTGCTCCTGTTTTTTTCTATGTTTTCTGACCTGTGCCTGGACGATACCATTATGTTTGTTTTCCAGGCTCCTAGAGTGAGTCATAGGTCTATCCTAGAAAAAGGCTGGTGGGGAATGGAGAAACAGTAGTAGTCCTGTCCAGTGGGATGGACTATTCTCCATATAGCTATCAGACTGAGCTCCTGTGCCACGTTCTGCAGTGCCTCTAAGACCAGGGCACAATGTACTAGGGTTGTCAGAACCCTCTGAAGTTCTGGGTTCTAGTTCTAGTCTAGAACTTTTTAAAAAGTTCTATGGTTCTAATTTTTTTTTAGAACATTTTAGAACTCGAACCCCATTTTTTTAATTGTGTTCCCAAAATGAAGATAATAGTGAAATACGTGTCATGAAACTATGGGCAAAACAATAAATCTGTTCATTATAATGGGAGAAAGACAATCATGAGTGACTTTGACAGGATTCTAGCTGTGGTTTCCTCTCCTTTGCTAGTAGTAAAAGCCAACCACTTACAGGTGCTTACAGTACTAGAGCCACCCACCCATATGAGATACCATACAATTAGTTGCCAGTTGGCACACATTCGCACACTGGGTACAGTGCAGCCAAATGGAGCACAGCAGAACAAATGGCAAGTACACCATGCAGGAGTCCCATATAATTTTTAAATGAATAATGGATTTTTCTCTCCTTTCCAGTCACCTAAAATATTTCTAGGATTTATTTATTTGTGAAATACCACACATTTAATGATGGGTAGCACATGCACACATTGGGTATAGTCAGTCAGTGTAGCCCCAAGAGCACAGCAAACATGGTAAGAAGTATACCACACAGGAGTCAAAGATATTTTTAGATAACTGATTTTCTCATCCTGTCCCTGTACAGTATAACATCATTAGGATTCCACAATCTGCGGCCACCCTACTTGCCCTAGTTCTCATGTCCCTGCATTCTCTGTGCCCCAATTCTCACATTTCTTCCCCTTTAAGCCCTAGTTCTCAGTCTGCCCCAGTTTCCACATACAGTACCTGTTCACTAACTGCCCCACTTCTTACATTTTTGTCTGATGGCTCACAAACAATATAAGGCTACATGCAATTAAATCCAGTAGGCTCATAGGCCCAGATATTCAAACTGCGCCCAAAAAGTGCGCAACAGCAGGAGCAAGTGCAAGTCCACTGCACCCATGCGCAGAAGAGGATATTCAAAACCACGCAGGCTCAAGATGCGCCCCTACGGGCTGACTGAATATTGTGCCACCTGCGCCATAGCGCAACAAGGGATGTGCAGTGGTGCAGTCCAGATGTGCCATAGTGCAACCAGGGATGCTTCCATGGAGCAGTTCAGATGCGCCATAGAGCAGCCAGGGATGCACAGTGGAGCAGGGCAGCAGTGCAACAGCACAACCAGGGATGCGCAGGGACAGGATGCAGGGGCCCACCACCCATGCCACAGATGGGCAGAGGAGCACACAGCAGAACAGACATCGCCCCCACACCCCATGCACTGCACAACTGGGGAGAGCTGGAATAACTACCTGCCCATGGATACCAGCAACAAACCCACAGCCGGGGCATGGTGCCCCAGCACACCCCCTGGCAAGCTGTGACTGACACACAAGGAGGGCTGACCACCCTGTGCCACACCATCCCACCAATGCAGAGCACACCCTGCACCATGATCCCCAGACACACTGCCCAGGAGCAGCGTCCACCAGTGCAGGACACCCCATGCATGCCACCACCCCCACTGTGACAATGCAACCCTGTGGACCACAGAACCATGCAAGGCAGCCCCACTATGAGCACCCATCAGTGGGTGGCAGCACAAAGCGATGCAACAACTGCATACACAGTGCCACCACACACGTCCCCCCAAGGTACAGCTGAGAGAATGACCATGCATCGGCGCGAGGTACTACACGTGACAGGGCATGCCCTGACCCACCACCAGTGGTACAGCACCCTGCACACCCTCCCAAGGACACACCCTGCCCCAGCACTGGCCACAACAGCCAGTGCAGACACCCACAGCGGTGCATTGAGGCATGCGCCACACAGGATGCAACACAGTGCATGGACACCCACCCACAAGGGCACACCAACACAGGGACATAGTAGCGGGGCAACCAAGCCCCCAGCGTGTGGCCACAGAAACCGTGTACACACGGCCAGCACCCCTCCATGGCACAGGAGTGCCAGCCACCCTGCGCAGACACCATGGAGCTGAACTCCACCAACATGCACCCGCAGCACAAGTGACAGACAGTGGTGCACATCCCCTGTGATACACACAAGCGACAGCATGGAGGTGGGACAACAACAGCGGAGGCCACAATGTCACCCGAGGCAGACATGCACCACACCAGTGACAGGAGGCAACCTGGCATTGTGCTGGGTACAGTGGCTGTCCAGCATGGACAGCCACCACTGACATGCCAGTGGACCGTGCAGGTCACAGACATGCAAGGGTGTCAGCTGCACAGGCCATGAACGGTCTGACAGGTGTGCCATAGACACAGAGCATGCACTGTGGACCACTGCACACAGTCATCCAGTGCACAGGGAACAACACACACACCACAGACAGTGACTGATAGCTACTCCCACACTATAGTCACTTCCCTATGGACACACACACATGCACACGACTGCACCACCCCTGACGCCATGCACACCACTGCAGCTGAGCACCTATAGCCTGCTGCAAATCAGAGACCACCACAGTAGGCATATCAAAGCAAATGTATTGTAACACAGCAAACAAAACTATATACATATATTTACAAAAGGTTGGGGGAGGGCCACAAACAAGGTGGGGGTGGGTAAGGGGCAGGGGTGAACAAATGGTAGAGGGAAGGAGGGGTGTGAGGGTGGGTCCAGGGGGATAGGGGAAATCAGGGGCATCAGTGCACTCAGCGGGAGCCCCGTCCCCACTCTGGCTGCTCCTCCCGCCATGCCGCCTTTGTACTCCCAGCCTGTCCATCCTTTCAAGGATCTCCAGGGAGGCCCTGGCAACTTGCAGGATCTCCTGCAGTGCCTCCCTGATTGCCTGCAGCTGATGTCCACCTAGGACAAGGGAGCAGAGTCAATAGGTGTGAATGCACAACCCCGTGCAGCCCACCCACTGTGCATGGCATACGGCCATGGGACATGCCTCTGTGATGGTGTGAGACCACCCACAATGATCATGTCCACAGGACCTGCCCACCCAGGTGCTCACAGCCATGCAGACCTCTGCACACACCCACTGGCCAAGTCCTGCACAGCACCACCATGGCTGTACAGTGGCATGGCTATGCGGTGCAAAGGCAGTGGCACAGCCATGTACCCAGTGCACGCATGGACCACCATTGATGCACTCCCAGACATGCAGTACCACTGGACAGTGCTGACTGTACCAAGTTGCGTGCATGGCAGTGGTGTCAGTGGATGGTGGCCATGCCCCGCTGCCCGCCCTGTTACACAGCATGCAAAAGTAATCATGGATGTAAGGAACTCACCATCATCAGGCTGATCCCTGCGCTGTTCTGGTCTGGCTGCCCTCTCGGCATGCTGTGGCTCACAGCTCAGCCTCCCCTCCCTGGCACACTGGCGTTCCTCTGGGCCTAGGGTGCAAACATGGAGAGAGGAACATCAGTACAATCTGGTAGCAAAGTCCCCCCACCCCCATGTGTGTGCAATCCCACATAGTCATACCCATCCTTCCCCCACCCCAATACCACCACCATGGCCCACACTGGACAGCCCCCCCTTGTGCTGGACACATGCCACCGTGATACCCATATGGACGTTATCAGTGTATGGATGGGGCACCTACCTGGCCGTGGCACCGCACCCCTCCTGGCACATGCCCGCAGGTGGGCAAGCCTTTCTGTGTCCCGGTGCTGCAGGTCACCATAGTGGTGCCTGCACTGCTCCACTATCTGCTTCATGCCAGTGGCCTCCTCCAGGGCCACTGCCACCTCCTCCCACACTGCACTCCTGGCCTTGTCCAGGGGTGCCTCTCCAAATAGGGCAGCAGCATGGGGCTCCACTAACTGCACCAGATTGGCCAGTTCCATTTGGCTCCAGATGGGTGCCCGTCTCCTTGCCATCCTGCAATGTTTCAGTGTCAAAATGGCACTCAGTAGCACATGTTTGCCACGTGCAGATGCTGCGCGGTACTGCGCTGCCATTCCCCATGGCACTGTCACCAAACAACGTGATAGAGGTGCACCCATGCAGACGCATGGTGCCTAGGGGCAGAGGTCAGTACAGGGTCAGGGGTCTCTCACGCACAGACCGCCACAGCGAGATTGATACTCACCGCATGTAGCATGATAGGGCACCTGTGTGCCACTTCCTGTAGCGGCCTACCGCACTGTGGCCCCAGTGCACCTACAGCGCCCCAGTGCCAGAATGCCATACATGTGAACAGTGCAGTAGTGCCACTGGCACAATGGTGGCCGTGCCTGCATTGCCTCCCATGCACAGCACGGCAGGCATCGGTGTCAGCACCCCAGGCATGCGCCATTCGGTGTCCACTCCGTATGTCACAGAAATGCGCCCTTGCCTGAGCACGTTCAACACAATTGCGCAAAGCGCAACAGTGCAATATTCAGCTGGCATATGCAAATCAGCTAATCAGCTATTCAATGGCGCAGATACCGCATTAGCATCCACTTAAAATTGTGCCTTACCTCATTTGCATGCGTTGCACTATATAAATGTGACATTGGGCTGCAGAGGCCATAGTCTGTTATTGCAGTCTATTGTGGTGAGTTGCATGCTGTTTGGGAGTGTGGACTGTGGTGTGTGGGACATGCATGGGACTGCACAGTCACAGGTAACACCTGTCATTCCCACAGGATCAAGAATGAGCGATTGTGAGGTGGAGGAAGAGGAACAGAGATGTGGGAGGAAGAGGAGGCCTAACTTCACCAAGACAGAAACAGATGCCCTGTTTGAGGCCTACCTCGACCAGGAGCCACTGCTCAGCGGACAGCGGGGAACACCACAGGCCTGTACTGCTGCGTGGGGAGAGGTGGCGCATGCCATCAACCTGCATGGCAGCCACCAGCGGTCTGTGCAGGAGTGCAGAAAGAAGGTGGGCATGGAGAGGCAGAGGATTAAGGACTAGGTGGCTGCCATCAGGGCAGCACGGGCTGCAACCGGTGAGGGCAGCCAGCCATGCAAAGCCTGACCCCACAAGAAGAGCGGGTTGTTGGCAGCATGTGGCGTTGTGCCATCAAGGGTGTTCCAAGTGGTGGATTCCAGATGGGTGGTAGCCTGTCACTGCATGGTAGGTCCTGATCTGCCACTGGGGGGGGAGAGAAAGGGTAGGGCAGATACATTAATGCTACTGTGTTCCCTTATAGCTCCTGAGCATCTACATGGGTCAGTGGTGGTGGACTTGTCCACTGAGGGCAATATCATGGACATAGAGGAGGGCCCATCCACCTCCACAGGTGTCTGAGGGTCAGGGCGACAGTGGACCCGCCTGGCTGTCCGGACTGATGTTGGTGGAGCAGGTGCGGAGGAGGCCCTGCCCGTGTCCCAGCATGCCAGCATCCATGGATGCCATCATGCTGAGACTCAGACTGGTGTTGGATCTGTCACTGATGATGATGGAGCTCACTTCATGGACAGTGATACGTGTGGGCCACAGGATGGCCACACAGCAGGTAACAGCACAGGCATGGCCATGGGTGGTGTTGCTGTGGAGGCCTGCATGACATCATAGTCCCAGCCTGTGCCTGTCTGCACCAGTGGGGCAGCACTGGTGTGTGTCCAGGACAGTGGGGCTGTTGCAGCCACTGCGGCGGCACCGTTGAGCCCTGGAGAGCGGCAGCTGGAGGGACAGTGTCAGCAGTCGGCCAATGGCCATGGGGTACAGTGTCAGAGGCAGCATCAGTGCACCACCTGTGGACATGCCCAGGCATGGCCCTGGTGTGCAGTGCCCACCATCAAGGGGTGCTGCCCATCAGGGCCATGAACACCGTGCGGGACAGCAATCTGATCAGGCAGATGACCTCTTAGAAGAGCATACCTGCATACTCCAAGATTCAGTCGATCAGCAGTTGTGGCTTGTGATGGCGGTGGATGCACTCAGTGTGGCCCTGCACCAGGCAGAGGAGCGGTGCAGCAGGGACACCGGTCTGCTCCTGGCTGGGATGGACCGGATGTGGGAGGATGTGACCGCTGCTATTGAGAGGCTGACACAGAAAATCACAATGGGCACACAGTTATTTTCCCATGCATTGCAGACACCGCACAGTGCAATGTCCACCCCCCATTCCCGGCGTCATGCGACACCCTCCTTGTCGACACCAGGTTCAGCTGTGGGCATCCCAAGCACGCCTGGCGCAGGCATGTTCGGTGTGCTGCAAACCCCTGCACTAGCATGGTCACGTTCATGCAGCGGAACCCTTGGGGGACCGTCGGTGCCACCTCATGAGGCCATTGGTCAGCCTGTCACTGCTGGCGGGTCTTGGTGGGGCCACCCATGCATCCATGGCAGCCGTGGCACTGTGCTGCGTGACTGACCTGTCTCCCACCAAGGCTACTGTCTGATGCTGCCCTGTGTGCAGTGTGTTGTTCAACGTGCAATGCACAGGTGAGGTACCCGGCCCGGCACACACACACACACGTTCTATCTGCACACCCTCCCGGCTGCTGTCCACTGTGGCATGTGCATGATGAAGCCTGCATTGCGCTATCTGCCACTGTGCAATGGTGCCCAGCGTCTGACACACACACAATGACAGGCACTAGGTGTGGTGGTCTGTGGACGTGTGTGTGGTTAGGGGTGGAGGTTGGGGTTGGCATGCCTCCTACCCTTTGTGGATGTCGTGTGGTGTGTGTGTGTGTGTGTGTGAGAGTGTGTGTGTGACTGTGTGCCGTATTACACCTTGCCCATCCCTGACGACGTGTGCGGTTCCATGCCTGGCCAATTCCCTTTACAACATGCACCCCTGGGGTTTGTCCATGCATGTTTGTTGGTTGTGCCCTTGCCACTGGTGGTTGCACATGGCCCCGTGACTTACCTGGGTTGGTTGAAGTGCTCCTCTGTGATGGTGTCCCGGTGCAGCTGTGCCATCTGGATCAGTCAGGGGTCTCTTCGACCAAGGGGGGGCTGCCTATCACCATCTTCACCAGCGACCTCATCTTCCCCATCGCTGTACCCCTCTTCGACCTGTACAGCTATCCCACAGTCGTTGGCCATGTTGTGCAGGATGCAACAGGCCAGGAATAGCCCACAGGCCTTTGAGGGGCTGTACTGTAGGGCACCGCCAGATGTGTCCAGGCAATGGAAATGTGCCTTCAGCATCCCGAACACCTGCTCGATGACATTGCGTGTGGTGGCATGTGCCTCATTGTAGCGTTGCTGCAATGGGGTCGCAGGCCGCAGGTATGGTGTGAGCAGCCAGGGATGGAGTGGGTATCCACTGTCACTTGTGTGTAGAGGGTGGACATTAGTTTGGTGATCAGCGTCGCCCTGCCATGGGCCATCTAGGCCAATGACCATGTCACCTCTGACTATGCCCCTCCCAAGCTCCATGTCTTTCTGCGTGATTTGCATACTCACCTACTAGGTGGCCAGTGGGGATGTCCCCACTCTCAAACCTGTGGCACAGTGCAGACTGGTGCCAGATGAAGGCATCATGTGCTCCCCCAGGGTGCATGGCACAGACAATGATTATGCACCCCCTGGCATCGCACACCACCTGGCAGTTGATGCTTTCATACCCCTTCCAATTTATGTATGCGGCCCCTTTGGGGCCAGGTGGCATGCGGATGGCCACATGGGTGCAGTCTACTGCCCCGAGCACACTAGGAATATTTTCTACCCTGTGGAACTCCTGTATGTTTGCTGTGCGCACCACCGGTGTGCTGGGGAAATGGATGTACTCTGCAGCATGTGGCAGCAGTGCGCTGAGGAATTGGGTGAGAAGGCACGATGTAGCCGACTGGGTTATGCCTGTCATGTCCTCTGTTGGTCTGTGGAAGGTACCCGTGGTGAGCAGGCACATGACAGCTGTCACTTTGGTCTCCACTGACAAAGCATGGCTCCGTCGTGTGGGTGCCTGTATCACATCACTGCACAGCTCACAGATCCTCCTCAGAATCACCTGGTTCAGGCAGTACCAGCCCACGATCTCAGTATCAATGTACAGCTCGAAGCTGGTGCGGGCTCAGTACTGCCTGTTGGGGGCATACCGCAGATGTGCCCTTCCACGGCTGTGCCCCCCTGCTGCCTGCCTTCTCAACCCCCTCATTACTGCCTCCATCTGGATGGTGGCACTAGCCATGTCCTTGGCTTGTGTTACCCCCCTGGCAGCTGCTTTACCGTTCCCCCCACTGTCCTTACTGATACTCCCCCTGCACCGGGAACACCTCCCAGTAGTGGCCGTACTGCCCACTGTCTGTGCCCTCAGTGCTGTGTGGCACTTCCCAATTTTGTCCTGCGCAGTGGCACAGGCTCCCCACACCTTCCCTGTTCATGGTGGTTCCTGGTGCTCTGTCCTGGTACTGCCCTGTCATGCTTACAGTTGCTGTGTGCCTGTGTGCCTGCCTGCAGTTCACCAACATGTGGCTTCCCTGTAGTGTTCTTGCGCCTCTCTCTTGTTCCTTTTTATTTTGGATCATTTCCACTATCGCACAACTTCCACTTGCTCCCCTATTGCGCATGGCGCATGTTGTTGAATATTGCACTGCGCCATTTATTCATGGTTCCTCCCCCTTCAGTTGCACATGCATTCATTACCAATGTGCTCTTGTGCATTGTGATTTGGGGGGTGCATCTGCCTCCCGCTAAATATCGCACAATGGTGAATTTTTGGACTTGCACTGGCGCATCCCTGTTGCGCATAGCACAACCCTTTTGAATATCTGGGCCATGGTGTATTAAAGAATTCAATCACCAAATTAATGAAATGCATATATATAATTCAATTGAGTATCCAGTATTCTAAAGAGATTTCACATCTCATTAAATACATAAATCATGTGCCAGGAGAAAAACTGCTTTCGTACAAATATTGTGACACACATGCGTGGTGCTAGAATCATGTACTCAATAACTAATGTCCAAAGAAGAAAGCAGAAAGCTACATCCAGCATTAGAAATCCATCATGTATATCAGGAAAATGCAAGGGTCCAAATCAGTTCTCTTCAGCTGGGAGGGGGGACATCAGAAGGTAATAAATGGCTTACAAAGGGGTCATATGCAACCAATAATTAAGTGCATTAATAGGGGTATACCACCTCAGACTTGTGCGTCTTTATGTACCAAACTAGAAGCCACTATGCCCAACCAGCTGTCTGTAAATTCTCAGGTCCAGCACAAATCCTTACAAGATTTGCTAAGGCTGTTATGCTCAAACAACATGAAGTCTTGATGTATTCTGACTATTGCAGTGATCTCCAACCTTTGAACTGCCTGGAGGACAAAGAGTTAACTTTCCATGCAAGGCATGGAACACTGAGCTCGAGCTCGGTTGAAGCCTCTGTCTGCTGTTGTTTGAACCCCAACCGTCAGATTCTTTACTCCGCCTCACTGAACAGTCGCTCCGGAGATTTCTCCTTTGCTCGGTTCAAAAAAGTCAAAGTTCGTTTTTAACGCTCGGTTTTAACGAATTTCTGCTTCTAACCTGTCGGTTTAAGTCTCTGTCTGTGGTACCGTGAGTACTAGATAGGTTTTCTATATTAGTTTTCTGTGTGGAACTTGTAAACATTGGATCGGTTTGGTTTGAACCGATCAGGTTTGTGTAAAAAAACTTCTGTCTTTATTAGAGTGTGGTAACCGGTCCGTATCGGTTCTAAAAAAACGGATTTCATTACGTTTTTTTCCAAGACCCGTAACACAGTCAGGAATTGATAGGGGTGTCTTGCCTGGCGGATTGCCGAAAAAAGGGTTAGTTTTGGATTAGGATTGGCCATGTCTGAGAAACGCAAGAAAAAAACCGGGCCCACTGAGTTTCAACACTGTAGTGTGTGTGGGGAAGCCTTTGCTAAGGCTGACCCCCACACCACCTGTGTTTATTGTCTGGGGTTTGACCACCTCAATTCAGACTGCCAAATTTGTAAAGGTTTTCCCAAAGCTACCCTGGATAAGAGAGTAGGTAGACTGAGGGAAAGGGAGGCTGAGAAGTCCGCTGACCCGGATGGCCAGCCTGGTTCGGTTCCGACCAAGCCAGAACGAGTGCCCTTTGACCAGGGCGAAACTTCTTTGGGCAAAAGGAGAACTGATTCTGAGGAGTCAGTTCCGGTTAAAAGGAAAAGAAGGGATAAATCATCCGGTTCGGATCCACAAGTTCTTTCTCCGACCGCTGATGAGATAACCAAAGCGATAAGGATAGTTCAATCGCTAACTTAGGTTCCGGCCAAACCGGCACCATTGGTCAGGGGCTCGGTTCGGTTGGTTCCCCCGGTTCCGGATTATACTTTAAGAAGAATTTTATGAGGAGGAGGGAGAGTATGAAGATAATGATGATGATGGTGATTATGAAAGTCTAGATGTGCCTATTGACCCGGACATCTCCCCAGACAGACCTTCAGGCGTTTCTCCTCCTAGGCTTTCTGAGTCCCCTTCCCACTTCATGTTTTACAAGAAAGTGGCTGAAACCCTCCAGCTTCCTATGGAAGAAGCAGTAGAGGATCAGGAGGAGCCTGGTTTTGTTGAGATGATGGACATCCCAGAGTCCAGGAGATTGTCTATTCACCTCCATAAATCTTTTGGGAAACAGACATTTAAAATTCTAAAAACTCCTAATTCCATACCTCCTGTGGACAGAAGAATGGACAAGAGGTATACTCTTTCAGGCTCAGACACATTGTTCCTTTCCAAGCAATGCAGCCATGTTGGAGTAGTGCAGGCTGCTGCCTGTGATAAGGCAAATATTCCCTTGGCTTCACACCCCCAGACAAGGACTCCAGGAGGATTGATGCCATGGCAAAGAAACAGTACATGGCAGCATATTTGGGACTCAGGCAGGCTAACTATATGGCCTACACAGCTAGATACCAGAAGTCCAGGTGGGACACTATGATGGCTCTAGCTAAACAGGCCTCTGACCAGCTTGCCAAGGAGCTGGAGAGGGTGGCTGCGGATGGGATTGAGACATCCAATGTTTAATTTCATGCTGCTGTGGACTCCAATGATGTTTCATCTAGAGTCATGGCTACATCTGTGGCCCTTCGGAGGATGGCTTGGCTCAGATGTACTAGCTTGTCACAGGATACCCAGGCTAAGGCCATGGATTTTCCTGTCATTGGTAATTCTCTGTTTGGGGAGCAGACAGAGAACTACATGAAGAAAATGGACGAGTACAAGACCACCTACAGGAGTGCTCAGGCCAAAGAAAGGCAAGCCACTCCTCAGAGGCAGCATTCAAGGGGCAGGCCTTTCCAAAGGCCTTTTTACCAAGCCCAGGCCTCTTCTTCTGCTTTTGCTCAGAGGGAGTTCTTTAGAGGGAGAGGCAAACGGGGTATGAGCAGGCCTGCTTCAACCCCTCAGCCTAAAGCCCCTGCCAAGCAGACACCCTAATGGGTCTGCCCGGGCCGATTCTCCACTACCTGTAGGGGGCAGACTGGCTTACTTTGTCCATGACTGGAAGTCTTTAACATCAGACAAGTGGGTCCTGGAAGTAGTAAGCCAGGGACTGGTTCTCAGCTTCAAAAAATTTCCCAAGATAAGAACCAGATCCTTTGCACCTGCAAATCCTTCAGAAGCCCTTGCCCTAGAGGCAGAGGTTTCTTCCCTCTTGGCTCTTAGAGCCATAGAAAGGGTTCCCACCCTACACAGGGGCAAAGGATTGTACTCCAGATACTTCCTAACCCCCCAAAAGACCGGAGAATGGTGTCCCATCCTGGATCTGAGATACCTAAACAAGCACCTTTTAAAGCCAAAATTCAAAATGGTGACTCTGGGAATAATTCTGCCCTCTCTAAGGCCAGAGGACTGACTAGCCTCCCTGGACCTCAAGGGTGCCTATTTTCACATTCCCATTAGGTGCTCCCACAGAAAGTACCTCAGGTTCGAGTTGCCCTCAGGCCACTATCAATTCAGAGCAATGCCCTTTGGTCTAACATCAGTCCCAAGGGTGTTCACAAAGTGCCTGGCAGTAGTGGTTGCTTTTCTAAGGAGAAAAAAGATCTCCATCTTTCCATACCTGGACGACTGGCTCATAGTAGGTCAGTCTCCAGACCAAGTCAAGTCACATCTTCAGATAACTCAGCAACTGCTCACTTCCTCAGGGTTCCTCCTAAACCTTCCAAAGTCAGTTCTAGAGCCAGTGCAGCTCCTCATCTTTATAGGGGCGGAGCTGGATACAGTAAGACCAAAGGCCTTCCTTCCCCTGGACAGGGCAAGGACACTAATAGAACTGGCCTCTTCTTTCACCCTTCAGGTGTCTCGACCAGCAAGTCACTTCTTGCAGCTTCTGGGCCACATGGCAGCCTCTACAGCAGTGGTCCAGGGGGCAAGATTCCAGATGAGGGACATTCAGTTCCACTTGAGAAGCTTCTGGTCCCAGAGAAAGGATTCCCTGACCAAACTAGTCCCAGTGACTCGAACCCTGATCCAGGTTTTGCAATGGTGGCAGGATCAGGACCATTTAAGGCAAGGAGTTCCTTTTGTCACTCAGTCTCATTCTCTAATCCTCACCACAGATGCCTCCCTCTTGGGCTGGGGAGACCACTTGGGGGATCTTACCACCCAAGGGCTGTGGTCACCTCAAGAATCTCTGCTTCACATTAGTCTCTTGGAACTCAGAGCAGTGTTTCTGGCACTACAAGCTTTTTCCAAGTCTGTTCAGAACAAAGTAGTCCAGATCAGAACAGACAATATCACCACAATGTGGTACATCAACAAGCAAGGGGGGAGACTCGGTCTATGGCCTTGTGCACAGAAGCAATGAAGCTGTGGTCTCTAGCCTATTCCCTGCAAACTTCTCTCACAGCAGTTCACCTCCCAGGGAAGGACAATGTGCTGGCAGATGCTCTCAGCAGGATATCTCAGGGCCACCATGAATTGTCCCTAGATCCCCTAGTTTTGAAAGCGATTTTGTCCAGATGGGGCACTCCTCAGATAGATCTTTTTGCAGCCCCAGACAATCACCAACTTCCTCTTTTCTGCTGCAGAACCCCAGTATTGGGCTCAATCCCCCTGGATGCTCTGGTACTCAATTGGGAAGGGAAGTTCCTGTATGCTTCCCCCCCTTCCCTCTCCTGTTCAAGGTACTAGTCAAGATCAGGTCTCAACCCTGCAAAGTGATTCTGATCACTCCAGACTGGGCCAGACAGCCCTGGTACCCACTGTTGCTGTCCTTAGCAATCCACCTTCCCCTGTCTCTTCCCAGGAATTACAACCTGTTGACATCCTCTCAGGGGGAGGGTTTGGTATCCGAATCTCAAATCTCTCAGTCTCAAGGCTTGGCTCTTGAAGAGTTAGAGTTTGCTGATCTGCACCTCTCTCAAGGTGTCCTGGATATTCTAAAGGCTTCTTGAAAGCCTTCCACCAGAAAGACTTACAACTCCAATTGGAAAAGGTTCACTATTTGGTGCTCTGGTAAGCATATTTCTCCAGAATCTGCTGGGTTGCCTACAGTCCTGGACTATATGGTTCATCTCAATGGCTTGGGACTCCGACCAGCTACACTCAAAGTATATTTGGCAGCTGTTTCTGCTTTTTTGTCAGTAGGCAAGCCCTCTTCTCTTTCAACCCATCCTGTATTTTGCAAATTCTTCAAGGGACCGTTACACACCAATCCTCCCTTCATGGACCCTACTCCTACTTGGGACCTTAATGTTTGCATTGCTCAGCTTATGCAACCCCCTTTTGAGCCTTTGTCCTCTGCAGAGTTTAAGTACTTGACTTGGAAAACTCTGTTTTTGATAGCCATTACCTCTGCCAGGCACATCAGTGAATTGCAAGCCCTGTCAGTGGAGCCTGATTTCATCTCTTTCCATAGAGATAAAGTGGTTCTAAGAACTAACAGGAAGTTTTTGCCTAAGGTGGTTTCAGATTTCCATTTTAATCAGTCTATGTCTCTTCCTGTTTTCTTCACTGACCATTCCTCCTCTGAAGAGAGGAGGCTGCACAGCCTGGACGTAAAAAGGGCCCTTAGCTACTACATAGAGCACACCAAGGGTCAGAGGTTTAACTCCCTCCAGTTGTTCCTCACTTATGGAGAGGTCGGTAAGGGAAAACCTGCCACTAAAAGATCTATTGCCAGGTGGATTGTCTCTTGTATACAATTCTACTATGAAAAATTGGGTAGAATCCCACCCTCAGGCCTGAGGGCTCACTCTACTAGAGGTACAGCTGCTTCCCTGGCTGCTGCCAGGGATATTCCTATCTTAGAGATTTGTCAAGCAGCCACCTGGAAAACAGTCATACTTTCACCAAGCATTACTCTCTGGATATCCAGGCTAGGAGTGATGCTCGGTTTGGCACAGCAGTACTTCAGAGCCTATTCCCAAAGTAGGTTCTATCCCTCCTCCATGGAGGTACTGCTTGGTAGTCTGCAATAGTCAGAATACAGCAAGACTTCATGTTGTTTGAAGAAAAATTACTCACCTTAGTAATGTTGTTTCTTCTAATGGAGTCTTGATGTATTCTGACCTCCCCTCCCCTCTCAGAACCTGGTTTTTGGGATGTAGGTGGGCAGGAGCAGTGTTGGCACCTAGAGGTGCCCCCTTTTTCCTCACCCTCCTTTATTTTGGGTGTGTGTTGTGTTTTGTTTTTTGGGTTTCCTGACTTGAGTCTTTTGCTTTGAAACCAAAAAAAACCCTTTTTTATCAAATTTAGTTGCCAGTTAGCTAGTGTGAGTTTACAGTTTCCACACAGAACTCCCAGTGAGTATAGCTCGTAAAGATCTGATGGTTGGGGTTCAAACAACAGCAGACAGAGGCTTCAACCGAGCTCGAGCTCAGTGTTTCATGCCTTGCATGGAACGTTAACTCTTTGTTCTCCGGGGCAGTTCAAAGGTTGGAGATCACTGCAATAGTCAGAACACATCAAGACTATATTAGAAGAAACAACATTACTAAGGTGAGTAATTTTTTCTTCTGTAGCATACTGCTATCACAAGTCATATGTCTTTTAGTGACCAAAAGTTGCTAGACTGCTTATCACTAATGACAGCTATGACCCCATAAAAATAGATAACAGCTCTTATGTCTCATATCAAATGTTTGGCAGCTCAAAAAAACAGGTTTCCAATTATCTCCAAAAAACTGTTAAATGTTTCCCCAGAAATAATCATGACCCCGTTCAGATGTGAATGCATTTTGTAAAACTCATATTCTGAATTGATTAACTGAAGCATGTACTATAGGAATGACTATAGCATTGACAAATAAACACAATAACTTAGCTGTAGCTGGATGTTGCAATGTGTTGAAATTCAGAAATTCCATATGAAGTCTGGACTCTGTACTAATTGAAATAAGCCCCAATCTGGCCCATGTTAAACTACTGTACTGTGAACAAACTACTGATGCCGTTTATTTTGCTTCTCTGGTTGCTCCCGCTCTTTGTCGACACTATCGATTCAAGCGTGCGAGTAGAAAGCAAGAGTGGAAACGGAAGCGGAAGCAGTAGTCATCAGACATGGGACTATGTCTTTTTTGTTCAATGGGGGATTTATTAGCGTGGCGGTTGCATGATGTCAGCACAAGGGGCAGCAACTTGGTGAGTCTGAAGTAGTGAGTCGGAAAGTTGTACAGTCATGAGTGGAGGATGTGGAGGTCAGCAAGGGACAAAAAAAAAAGATCTGAACCCTTTTGCAAACCCTCTGGTGTTCGAGTTCTAATTTAGAACTTGAACACCAGAGTTCGAACAGGGTTCGAATCTTTCTAGAACTAGTTCTGACAACCCTACAATGTACCATTGGGGCTTTACACCTATTCAAGAATTCATCTATGACCATGTTCATGTCTTCTCCAACCATTAGGTGTTCCTCTAGTGGCTCTAACAAAGTTTGTGTGAGTTTCTGGAAAAAGGATGCTTCAGCTGAATTGGGACCATAAATGCCACATGGGGTAACTGACTGTCCTGCTATGGTACCCTGTACTATGACATAATGTCCATTTTGGTCCGGTGATAGAACCATATTCTAATTATGGAACTTTAGAATTTATTTATTTGTTTATTTATTGAAAGAATCAGAATTACAATCCTTTGAGTCAAAGACTCCTTTTCAAAGGCTCCACGTCAAGTAAACAACATTTGCAATTACATATATTTGAAATACAATGGTGGACAGAGCATTTGCCAAGACATACTGGAGGGGGTTACAACTGTGGATAAGGAGGTATATTTACAAATTTACATACAGTAATGCAGATGGATGGGTAAATGCATTAAACAGTAGGAGTAAAGCTGCAAGAGAAACAGGTTGTGAAGCAACATGGTTGTTTTGCGAGTTGTTATGGTTATAATAGTCACTTAAGGATAGCAGGCTAGATAGAGGTCCTTTGTCAGGTATGCGTAGTGTAAATGGGGGAGGCAGGATGGAGATCCTTTGTCAGATATGAGTAGAACAATAAGGTAGAGGTCAGGGCCAGACAGATGGAGGGGAGTAAGCTGGACAGAGTCCGTTGTGGGGGGGTTAATGGCAGTTACAAGTGCTGGAGGAGAGAAGATGGGAATGGAGCAAGGATTTGAAACAAACAAGCTTGGTTTCGAGGGTTATGCGGGGGAGAGGGAGTTGAACCATGAATGGGGCTCTATAATGGAAGGAGCATTGGCCAAAGGAGGTTTTGAGGCAAGGAACAAGGAGGATAGGTTTGAGTGAGCTCCGGGTGACCTTGGAGGAAGGTGCAGGAGACATGAGGGGGGAGAGGCTGGGGGCAGTAAGGCCAGCTAGAATATTCCTGGCTAGGAGGCAGGTTTGGTATTTTAGTCTGCTTTCAAAGTCTAGCCAGACGGTTTAGCTGTAGAGGGTGCAAGAGTGTGTAAATAGTGGGCATCCAAGGGCAAGGTGACAGACCTTGTTCAGGCAGTTTTTACTCTCAGCAGGGAGGTCTTATCAGCAGCCCCATAGATCAGGATGCCATAGTCTATGAGTGATAATACTGAGGAGGAGATGGCAAGCTGAGGGCTTCGGCGGAGGGAGACAGTTCTGATGATGGCATAGTAGGCCTATGCGGGAGTTAACAGAAGTACAGAGAAGGTGGATATGGTCATGGAAGGTAAGGACAGAATCAAAGGTGACACCGAGGTACTTGAAAGTGCTCACCTTTTCAAGCAGAAGCGAGAGGGAGGTGTTGATGTGAAGGGGGTGTGTCTGAGTCTGTTTTGATATTGAGCAAAGAGCATGACCTTAGACTTTTTTTGATTCACTATAAGTTTATACTTAGTGAACCAGGACTCAGCCTCGGTGAAGGCGTTCTGAAGGGAGAGCTCTAAGGAGGCTGGGTTGGGGTGAAAGGTAAAGTGGATGGCATCATCCACATAGAGAAGGATATTTCCAGACCATGCCTTATGTAGGAAGTTTAAATAGAGGCTGAACAGGAGGGGCCCAAGGATGGACCCTGCGGGACTCCAGAGAGTACTGGGAAAAGCTCAGAGAGCGTATTACACATTTTAACCTTCTGCGAGCAGTCCGAGAGGTAGCCAGCAAACCCGGCTGTGGCTTCCTGGGCCAGGTCAAGGTGGGAGAGGACAGAGAGGAGGAGGGTGTAATTGACGGTGTTGAACGTCTTAGATAAATCAAGGAAGACCGCACCTGTCAGCCTACCATTGTCTAGGGCAGAGTGGATGTAGCTGGAGAATTCCAGGAGGGCAGTGGTGGTGTTGTGGCCTTGTCTGAAGCAATGTTGTTCAGAGAATAGGAGGTCATATTTTAAGAGGTACTCGGTAAGTTGGTCCGTGGCTATGCGTTCGAGGGCCTTGGGGAGCGGGAAGAATGGATATTGGGCGGTAGTTGCAGAGCGAGAGGCAGTCACCAGACTTGAGGACTGGGGTGGTGATAGCTGTCTTCCAGGCAGTTGGGAATTTGCCAAGGCAGAACAGGAAGTTTAGAAGGTGGGAGAGAGGGCAAGGACCTCGTCTAAGGCAAGGCCAAGGATCCGGAGGTCAAGAGAGTCACTGCTATAGCGAGTGCCACTCATGGCTTTGATAAGGTGAGGGCTTGGTCTCCATTGGGGAATGGACACGGAAGCAAAAGGGGGTGTGATGTGGGGGTGGAGGGAGGGGTGGGGGTATTGAAGAAGTCAGGAGAGAGGATAGAGATGAGGTCAGAGAAGGAGGTAGTAAGAGTGTCTGTAACCAGCTGAGTGTCATTGGTGATGGACCCATTTACAATTTGTGCCAGGGTGGGGGGGGAGTGTAGCTTTGCCACTGAGGGATTTCATGTTTTCCCAGAATTTGTGTCCCGAGCTCCAGGTAGAAGAAAAAGTGGTTTTATAGTGTTTGGCTTTAGCTTGGTGGATGGCCCAAGTGCACCTGTTATGTGCAGCCTGGTAGTGTTGCTTGTCAGTTAGGCTGCCAGAATTGAGGGCTTTTTTCCATAGTTCATCAAGGTGTCGCATTAGGTCAAGGAGGGATGAAGTAATCCAGGGGGTATCATGCCCTTTGACAATCCTCTTGGTGAGGGGGTAAATCTATTACAGGCTTCATTAAAGGTATTAATGAAGTAGCTGAGGGCCGTATCAATGTCCTGGGAGCAGTACAGAGGGGACTAGTCATATAGAGCAAGATAGGATTTTAGGTGTCTTAGCTTACCCAGTCTGAGCAGTCTTGTTAGGACTAATTTTGGTGGTGGTTTCTTAAACAGACAGGATGAGGTGCAGAGAATAGGGGAGCAATCACTGAGGGCATTGGGAAGAACGGTGACATTGGCGATTTTGTGGGGGAGGTTGGACATAATTAAGTCAAGTAGAGTGGCAGCCCCAGTTTTGTGAATGAGGTGTGTGGGGTGGGTAACTAGTTGAGTGATGTCAAGAGCTGCTATTGCACCTTTGTAGTGAGATGCAGAGGGGGAGAACCAGTTAGTGTTTAGGTCGCCCAAAGTGTTGGGGGGGAGAGCCAGGAGAGGTAGTTAATAAGAGATTGGAAGGCTGTTTTTGCCTTGCATGAAGTATATAAACCACTGTGAGACTCAGAGGGGCCCGACAGGGGTTTAGAGAGATATTAAGGGATATGGCTTGAGCACCACTTTCCAGCTGGGTGGGGGAGCTTGGGCTTGGTAGGAGTCTTGTAGGTAGATAGCACAGCCACCCCTGCACTTCCCAATTCTGTTGCGGTGGACTGAGTAGCCAGGGATCGATATGGAGGAGTCAGGGGTGGATTTGGATAGCCAGGTTTCCATAAGGGCGAGGATATCGGGCTGTTGTTAGGCTTTCCAGACCTGGAGGTCATTGAATTTTTAAGGGAGACTGCAGATATTGATTGATGCAATGCACAACCTTTTGGCAGGGGAGTGTGATTGGGTGGAGCAGGTGGGGGGGCCAGGGTTGGGGTGAATGTTCCTCAATATTAGGAGGAGCAAGGAGAGAGTTCTGAAAAACAGTTGGCATTGGGCTTTGTTATGAGTGGATGAGGTAGTCTGGATTTTTGTGGGCCTGGAGAGGAAGGTAGGGATGGGCAGGGAGAGTAGATTAGGGGAGGCAAGGAAGAGAGATATCCAGGCGGAGTTGTAGGGAGGTGGTGAGTGGATCTTGGAGTGTGAGGGGGGAGGGTGTGGGGGGTGGCATGCAAGTGTAGAATGGTGGTGATTGTATAGTGCAGGGTGGGGTGTGTGTGAAGAAATGGTTTTGGGGGCATAAGGAAGGAGAGAAACAAGGAGCATGGAGATTGGTACAAGTAGGGTGGGGAGAGGGGCCATTATGGGTGAAAGGGGCAGAGAGAGACAAATGGTGTCAATGAACACAGGTTGGTAGGGCAATCTGGATAGTGCAGTGGTAGGGTGTCAGACTACCAAGCATAGGGTCCAAGACCCTGGTGGGGGGGAGAGCGAGAGAGAGGTATTGGCAGGAATATGGAAAAAAGTGGAGAGAAAAGGGAAAGGGAACATTGTTTAACAAGGAGCAGCACACTAAGCCAAAGCTTGTGTCCAGATGCGACCTGGAAGCACAAGGAAGTTAAGTGACTTGCTCAGGGTCACACAGTATGCACCTAGGCAGCTGTGAGATTCAAACCCAGGTCTCCAAATCTGCAGCTCAGAGCCTTAACCCACTGTGCTATACTGCCTCCTGGGGGGAATCAAGGGGGAATCGAGAGACGGGGGGACGCATACCTCTCAACTGTCCCTGATATTCAGGGTCGTCCCTGATTTTGACTCAGAATTTTGCTCTGTCCCTCCTAAAATTGGTGTTTGCGTGGCTAAACAGTGGGGATTGTAAGCAGAAAATAATGTCAAACTTTAAAGTTACAGACATGTTCTTCTTTAGAAAATGCATTTTGCACTAAGCCCCATATTCTACTAGCTTTCTGGGTGGATATCTTCAATTCTAAAGGTGTGTCCCTGATTTTGGTCCTTTGTCCCTGATTTTTTTATGCCTCGTCCCTGATTTATGAGGCAGAAGGTTGAGAGGTATGGGGGGATGTGAGAGAAAAGGAGAATAGGAGGTTAGAAACAAGGGTAAAGGAGGCTAAAAGGTAGGTAATATACCACCTCCTAGTGGCCAGGTGGTGCAATTACAGGAAGAGCAAGGGAGGAGGACAGAGAGAGCTAGGTGGATAGAGAGGAGTGGTTTGAAAGGGAAGAAAGGTGCAGTGAAAGTCTGAAGTGCCCTCTGGTGGTGGGAGTGTATAACTTGCTGGGTCACAGCATCAACAGGCCAACACTCCCTACTCAAGAAGCTGTGCCAGAAAGAAGCCAGATTACCTTTAAGGGCTCCATGGTCCTATGCTGTCCCCAGGGAGAGAGGTATCAGGCAGGCAGGAGATAATGACGGTTCAAACAAATTGTGGTCACGTTCCACTCTAGATCCCAATAACAGATCTAGTTCCATAGCTTGGTGGAGCTGTGACTACCAAAACTAACTAATGATTTCCAGGATTTCTAAAAAAATGTTAAATAGAATTTTGAAAAACATCAAACAAATTTAGGGCAGACATCACGTGGGAAATATTTAAAATAGTGAAAAATACTTAACTGACTACATTTTTCAATTGTCAGTGAACTGCAGTAGCAATGCTCATGCAACCTTAAGGAAAAGAATTGATTCTTGTGTGAACCTCTTTTCAGGTTCTGGAAAGGAAGGTATGGTTAGGGAGGGTAAATCATAGTGTGGAATCCCTGAGAAGAAATAACATTACTAAAGTGTATCATTTTCTGTATTGCTCGACATTGTCAATGGGGAAGTTAATACTCATGGGTAATGACTACCCCCATTGGGGCAGTGGCACATCCCAAGCTGTCAATCAGCATAGAATCCTGGCAGATGAGAATTTCGAAGGCTGAGAAACTCCAGTCTTTGCTGTGTCACTGGAAGGGGTAGTGCAGCATAAGAGCTCTCATAATTTCTTCAAACTACAGTTTTTTTTTTATTTGCCAAATTTGTGCAACTCTGCAGCAGGTTGTTTCAAGGGAGCACCCTCAAATTTAGAAATCATGCCTGTTATGCCTTGGCTTTCAAATTGACTAACCTGCTATTTCTGTTACAGTGCCTTCAGAAAGTATTCACCCCCCTTGGATTTTGTCACATTTTGTGATGCTGCAAACTCAAATTAAAATACATTTATATGGGATTTTTTTGTCACGTATCTACACAAATTACTCTATAATGTCAAAGTGGAATGAAACTTCTGGAATTTTTTGTATATGTAATTTAAAATAAAAACCTGACACGTCTTGAGTAGATAACTATGACACTCCAAATTGAGCTCAGGTGCATCCAGTTTCCTTGTGAGATCACTCTAAAACTTAAATGAAGTCCACCTGTGGTCAGTTCAAATGGTTGACATGATTTCAGAGGAAATACACCTGTCTATATAAGGTCCCACTGTTAACAGTGCATGTCAGAGCAGAAACTCTACCATGAAGACCAAGGAGCTGTCCGTAGAACTCCGTGATAGAATTGTGAGGAGGCATAGACGATACGGTCTGGGTTTTCATTGCTATGCAGATGATACCCAGCTGTATATGTCTTTTGTACCCAGCCAGGATGCTGCCATTTCGGTATTTAACAACTGTCTTGCTGAGATCCAAGACTGGATGAATGGGAGTTGGCTGTGGTTGAACCCCAAAAAAACTGAGGTGTTGGTTGTGGACAAGGGTCGCTGTGAGGTGGGTTTGTTAGCCGGATCGCCCTCGGGCTTATGGCTTGGGGGTGTCCAGCTGACAACCTCAGACCAGGTGCAGAACCTGGGCGTTGTGTTTGATGACTGTCTGACTTTTAAATCTCAGGTGTCAGCGGTGGTCAAAACCTCCTTTTACCATCTGAGGAACATTGCCTGGTTGAAGCACCTGGTTCCTCCAGAGGATCGTCCAACGTTGGTCTACGTCTTCGTTACCTCCCGCCTTGACTATTGCAATGCCCTTTACCTGGGGCTATCGGGGGTTGAACTTTGCCGTCTACAGCTAGTGCAGAATGCGGCAGCCAGGCTGTTGACTGAATCTTCTAGGTCTAGTCATATAACGCCTGTGCTCCACAGACTGCACTGGCTGCCAGTTTGCTGGCGAATCACCTTCAAGGTCGGTTTGCTGACCTATAAAGCCCTACACGATCAGGGACCTGCTTATTTGAAAGAGCTCCTTTGTCCCTACTGTCCCCCCCCACTCTCTCCGATCCACTGACAAGGGATTGCTAGAGATTCCCAGGGTCCGTTTAAAAACTTCAGGTGCAAGATTGTTTAGTTTTATGGCCCCGACCCTGTGGAATTCTAGAGAATTCTAGTCAGGTGTGAAATTGCCCGACTGTCCAAAGCTTTAAAGGAGCTTTGAAAACATATCTTTTTAGCAAAGCTTTTAATGACTTATGATTGTTTTAATGTTGTTTTAATTATTTATTGTTTTATGTATTTGTACAGGCGCCTTGGTTTTAAGAAAGGCGCTTTATATAAATAAAGAATGAATGAATGAATGAATAGATCTGGGGAGGGGTATAAAAACATTTCTAGGGTGTTGAAAGTTCCCAGGAGCACAGTCAAGTCCATCACTAGGAAATGGAAAGATTACAGAACCACCCAGACTCTTCCTAGAGCAGGCCGTCCTCCCAAACTGAGCAACCGAGCAAAAAGGACCTTGGTCAGGGAAGTGACCAAGAACCCAATGACCACCCTGACAGAACTACAGAATTCCATGGCTGAGATGGGAGAACCTGTCCAGAGGACAGCAATCTCTGTAGCACTTCACAGATGTAGCCTCTATGGGAGAGTGGCTAGACGGAAGCCACTCCTGAGAAAAGGACACATAATAGCACGCCTGGAGTTTGCAGGAAGGCACGTGGCAGACTCTGAGACCATGTGGCAAAAGATTCTCTGGTCTGATGAAACAAAAATTGAACTCTTTGGCCTGAATGCAAAGCGCTATGCCTGGCGCAAACCGAACACAGCTCATCACCCATGTAACACCTTCAAACAACATGAAGTCTTGCTATATTATGACAGATGCAGTTTGTCCCACCATTAGAACTGCTCCGGAGGTGAAAGAATTAACTTCCATGCAGTGCATGGAACTTAGAGCGCGAGCTCTTTTAGAGATGCTCTGTTAGGGCGGTTTCAAACCGAAACCGTCAGATTCTTTACTCTGCCTCACTGAACAGTCGCTCTGGAGATTCCTCCTGCTGCTCGGTTCATTTCCTCGGTTTAAAGCGTCTTTTCTGGGTTAAATTCAACCGCGATATTATTTATTTTAACCGCAAACCGATCAGTTCAAGCTCTGTCTATGGTATTGTAAGTAATAGATAGGTTTCTGTGTGGAACTTGTAAATGTTTATCGGTTCGATTTGAACCGATCGAATTGTATTTAAACTTTGTTTTGAAGCCTTTTAAGGCTTGTTAGAGTGCGGTTCCCGGTTCTTATCGGTTCTTAAAACCGGATTTATACGTGTTTTTTCCATGACCCGTGATACGGTTGGGAACTAATAAGGGTGTCTTGCCTGGCACTGCCATCAAAAGGGCAAGTTTTTGGTTAGGCTGGCATTATGTCTAGAAACCAAAAGAAAAACCGGGCCCACTGGGTTTCAACACTGTAGTGTCTGTGGGGAAGCCTTTGCCAAGGCTGACCCACACACCACATGTGTTTATTGTCTGGGGTTTGACCACCTCAATGCAGACTGCCAGATTTGCAAGAATTTCCCTGCAGCCACCCTAGATAAGAGAGTTGGTAGGCTCAGGGAACGAGAGGACAAAAAGTCCGCTGACCCGGATGGCCAGCCCAGTTCGGTGCCAGCCGAACCGGAGGAAGTGCCCTCTGACCAGGGCCAGACTTCCTCGGGCAAACGTAAAGCTGACTCTGAAGAGCCAGTTCCAGCAAAGAGAACTAGAAAGTCAGCAGGTGTGGAGTCCAAAATCCCTTCTCCAACTGCTGCAGAGATAGCCAGGGCAATACAGATTGTCCAGTCACTGTCCCCGGTTCCCTCCGAACTGCCACTATCTGGCAAAAGGTCGGTTCGGTCAGTTCCACCGGTTCAAGAATATGATATAGAAGAGTTTTATGAACCAGAGGAGGGGGAGGATGATTATGATCAGTGTGAATGTGACTTTGAAAGTCTGGATGTGCCCATTGAACCGGACATCTCCCCAGACAGACCTTTAGGTGAATCTCCCCCTAGGCTTGCTGAGTCCCCTTCTCATTTTTTGTTTTATAAAAAAGTTGCTGAGACCCTCCAGCTTCCTTTAGAGGAGGCTTTGGATGAGCAAGAGGAGCCTGACTATGTAGAGATGATGGATATCCCAGAGTCCAGGAGATTGTCCATCCCTTTACATAAATCTTTTAGGAAACAAACAATAAAAATTTTAAAAGCTCCTAATTCTGTGCCTCCTGTAGATAAAAAGATGGACAGGAGGTACACTTTCTATCAGGTCCTGATACAGATTTTCTTTCACAGCAATGCAGTCATGTTGGGGTAGTTCAGGCTGCAGCCTGTGATAAAGCAAATATTCCCCTGGCTTCACATCCTCCTGACAAGGACTCCAGGAAGATTGATGCCATGGCCAAAAAACAATACATGGCAGCATCTTTGGGACTCAGACAAGCAAACTATATGGCTTATGTTGCGAGATACCAGAAATCTAGATGGGATACTGTCATGGCCTTAGCTAAACAGGTCCCTGGTCAGCTTGCAAAGGAGCTGGAGCAGGTGGCTGTTGATGGTATTGAGGCATCTAAGGTGCAATTCCATGCTGCAGTGGATTCTAATGATGTATCCTCTAGAGTCATGGCTACATCTGTGGCTTTTCGTAGATTGGCCTGGCTCAGGTGTACTACTTTGTCTGGGATACCCAGTCTAAGGCTATGGATTTTCCTGTGGTGGGAAATTCTCTGTTGGGGAGCAGACAGAGAATTATATGAAGAAAATGGATGAATATAGAACCACTTACAGGAGTGCACAAGCCAGGAATGGCAAGCCACTCCTCAGAGGCAGACCCCCAGGGGTAGGGCAGGCCTTTTCACAGGCCTTTTACCAGACCAGGCCTCCTCTTCAGCCTATGCTCAGAGGGGTTCTTCAGAGGAGAGGCAGGCGAGATGCAGGCAGGCCTGCTCCCACCCCTCAGCCTAAAGCCCCTGCCAAACAGGCACCCTGATGGGATGCCCAGGGTCGGCTCTCCATTACCTGTAGGGGGCAGGCTGGCTTACTTCATGCAGGACTGGGAGTCTTTAACATCAGACAGGTGGGTCCTGGAAGTAGTGAACCAGGGTCTGGTTCTCAGCTTCAAAAAATTTCCAAAGATGAGAGCCAGATCTTTTCCACCTGCAAACCCTTTAGAGACTCTAGCTTTGGAAACAGAAGTCTCAACCCTCCTGGCTCTCAAAGCTGTAGAAAGGGTTTCTCCCCTTCACCAGGGCAAGGGTCTGTACTCCAGGTACTTCCTTACCCCAAAAAAGACAGGAGAGTGGCAGCCTATCCTGGATCTAAGATATCTGAACAAGCACCTTTTAAAACCAAAATTCAAAATGGTGACTCTGGGAATGATTTTACCCTCCCTAAGGCCAGGGGACTGGCTAGCTTCCCTGGACCTCAAGGATGCCTACTTCCATGTTCTTATCAGAAGCTCCCATCGAAAGTACCTCAGATTCGAACTGCCCTCAGGCCATTATCAGTTCAGAGCAATGCCCTTCAGCCTTACCTCTGCCCCAAGGGTGTTCACAAAATGTCTGGCAGTAGCAGTTGCTCATCTAAGAAGGCAAAGATGCCATTTTCCCTACCTGGATGACTGGCTCATTGTAGGTCAGTCTCAGACCAGGTCAAATCACACCTGCTAGTTACCAGCAGCTGCTTGCCTCTCTGGGCTTTCTTCTCAATCTTCCAAAGTCAGTTTTGGAACCTGTCCAAGTACTCACCTTTATAGGCGCAGAACTGGACACAAAGCAGGCCAGAGCCTTCCTTCCCCTGGAAAGGGTAAGGACCTCGGTGGCCCTGGCCTCGTCCTTCACTCTGCTGGTCTCTCGACCAGCAAGGCATTTCCTGCAGCTCCTAGGACACATGGCTGCTTCCACAGCTGTAGTGCAAGGAGCAAGATTTCAGATGAAGGACATTCAGTTCCATTTGAGAGCATTCTGGTCTCAAAGAAGAGATCCCCTATCCAAGTTAATCCCAGTGACTCGAACCCTGATCCAGGCCCTTCAGTGGTGGCAGGATCAGAGCAATCTGAGACAAGGTGCCTTTCATCCCTCTGTCCCTCCTTGACCCTTACTACAGATCGTCCCTCTTGGGATGGGGAGCTCACATGGCGACCTCTCCACCCAGGGGTTATGGTCCCTCAGGAATCTCTGCTCCACATCAACCTGTTGGAACTCAGAGCTGTTTTCTAGCACTTCAGGTTTTTCTGCATCTGTTCAGAACAAGGTGGTACAGGTCAGAACAGACAACACCACTACAATGTGGTACATCAACAAACAAGGAGGCACTCGGTCTTCGGCCTTGTGCACCGAGGCGATGAAGTTGTGGTCTCTGGCTTATTCCCTGAACACTTCCCTCATAGCAGTTCACCTCCCAGGCAAGGACAATGTCCTGGCAGATGCTCTCAGCAGGATTTCCCAGGGCTATCACGAATGGTCACTGGATCCCCTAATGCTGGGGATAGTTTTTGCCAGATGGGGCACTCCTCAGATAGATCTTTTTGCAGCCCCAAACAATCATCAACTTCCACTTTTTTGTTGCAGGCCCCCAGTGTTGGGCTCAGTCCCCCTGGATGCCTTTCTCCTCGATTGGGAAGGGAAGTTTCAATATGCCTTTCCCCCCTTCCCTCTCCTGTTCAAGGTGCTAGTCAAAATCAGGTCTCAGCCCTGCAAGATGATCCTGATTGCTCCAGACTGGGCCAGACAGCCCTGGTACCCACTCCTTCTGTCCTTAGCAGTCCATCTTCCCCTGTGTCTCCCCAGGAACCACAATCTGTTAACCTGTGCTCAGGGGAGAGTTTGGTATCCGAATCTCAAATCCCTCAACCTCAAGGCCTGGCTCTTGAGCAGTTAGAGTTTGCTGATCTTCAACTTTCTCAAAGTGTTCTCGAAATCTTGAAAGCTGCTAGGAAGCCTTCCACCAGGGCTACCTATAACTCCAAGTGGAAAAGGTTTTCCATATGGTGTTCTGGGAGGCATATTTCCCTGGAATCTGCTGATTTACCCACTGTATTGGATTATATGGTCCATCTTAATTCTTTGGGACTGAGACCAGCTACCCTGAAAGTGCATTTGGCAGCTGTCTCTGCTTTCATTTCAGCAGGGAAGCCCTCTTCTCTTTCTGCTCACCCTGTATTTTCCAAGTTTTTTAAGGGATTGCTTCATACCAATCCTCCATTCAGGGATCCTGCCCCTGCTTGGGATCATAATGTTTGCATTGCTCAGCTGATGCAACCCCCCTTTGAGCCTCTGTCTTCGGCAGAGCTTAAGTATTTGACTTGAAAAACTGTATTTCTAGTAGTCATCACTTCTGCCAGGCGCATAAGTGAGTTACAGGCTTTATCAGTGGAGACTGACTTTATTTCCTTTCACAGGGATAAGGTAGTCCTCAGGACTAACAGGAAGTTTTTGCCTAAGGTGGTTTCGGTTCCACCTTAACCAATCTATTCACTTCCAGTGTTCTTCACTGACCATTCCTCCTCTGGTGAGAGGCTGCACAGCTAGATGTTAAGAGGGCCTAAGTTACTACATAGGCGTACCAAGGGTCACGGGTTTGACTCCTCAACTATTTCTCACTTATGGTGAGGTTGGAAAGGAGACCTGGCACTAAAGATTCATTGCCAGGTGGATCGTCTCTTGTATCAGTTTTGCTATCAAAACTGGGTAAGGTTCCCCTCAGGCCTGAGGGCTCACTCTACAGAGGTACAGCTGCATCTCTAGCTGCTGCTAGAGACATCCTATCTTGGAGATATGTCAAGCAGCTACTTGGAAAACAGTACACACACTTTCACCGAACATTACTCCCTGGATATCCAGACCAGGAGGGATGCTCAGTTTGGCACAGCCGTGCTTCAGAGCCTATTCCCTAAGTAGGTTCTGTCCCTCCTCCATGGAGGTACTGCTGTGTAGTCTGCATCTGTCATAATATAGAAAGACTTCATGTTGTTTGAAGAAAAAATTACTCACCTTAGTAATGTTGTTTCTTCTAATGGAGTCTTACTATATTATGACCTCCACCCCCAGCCTGCCCCTCTCAGAACTTCTGCTTCGGGTATGGGGTGGGCAGTCCACTGTTGGCACTTATTGATGCCCCCTTTTATGTTTCGGTGTTGTGTTTTATTTAGTTATTTAATCTTATTTTTCTGGTCCCCTGACTTGAGTCTTGGTGTTGGGACCTGGAAAATGTGTGAATATTTTAGTAGCCAGTTGGCTAGTGTAGGTTACAGCTTCCACACAGAGTCTTAGTGAGTTTTGCTCGTAAAGATCTGACGGTTTCAGTTTGAAACCACCCTAACAGAGCTTCTCTAACCGAGCTAGCACTCTAAGTTCCATGCACTGCATGGAAGTTAACTCTTTCACCTCCGGAGCAGTTCTAATGGTGGGACAAACTGCATCTGTCATAATATAGCAAGACTCCATTAGAAGAAACAACATTACTAAGGTGAGTAATTTTTTCATCCCTACCATGAAGCATGGTGGTGGCAGCATCATGTTATGGAGATGCTTTTCAGTGACAGGGACTGGGGCACTTGTCAGGATAGAGGGCAAAATGAATGGAGCCAAATACAGGCACATCCTTGAGGAGAACCTGCATCAGTCTGCAATAGACCTTGGACTGGGGTGAAGATTTACATTCCAACAGGACAGCAACCCCAAGCATACAGCCAAAGCAACATTGGAGTGGCTTCAGAACAAGAAGGTGAATGTTCTTGAGTGGCCCAGCCAAAGCTCAGACTTGAATCCCATTGAGAATCTGTGGAAAGACTTAAAGATTGTGGTTCACCGACGCTCCCCATCCAACTTGACAGAGCTTGAGCAAATCTGCAAGGAAGAATGGGCGAAAATCCCCAAATCCAGATGTGCAAAGCTGATGCAGACATACCCAAGAAGACTCAAAGCTGTAATTGCTGCCAAAGGCGCTTCTACAAAGTATTGACTCAGGGGGGTGAATACTTAAGTAAACAAGATAGTTCGGTTTTTAATGTTTCATAAATTTTTGTTACATAATACAAATATTTTGCCCCTTTAAATTGTTGCGTATGCTGTGTGACTAAAGGGGGGAAAGAATCATTTCAATGCATTAAAAATTCTGGTAGTAACACAACAAAATGTGACAAAATCCAAGGGGGGTGAATACTTTCTGAAGGCACTGTACCTCATTTTTACTGCTTATTGTTAGTGAATTGGGGGGGGGTCAAGTGTCTATTCTTAGGGTGTACTGCAGGTCTTTTTTCATGTGTTTTAGGCAGGTGCCTTTCTTTTTTTGAGGTAAGTGATTTTGCCTAGGGGTGTTTTCCTTATCAGGTTTAGGGACTCCCTGTTTCCCCCTGTCATTTGAAGCTCTGAAGACGGCCTTTAGCTCTCTTGGTTTCCAGTCTAGGATTAGTTGGTCTGGGCTTTTTATTTTTCTGTCCTTTTTTGTTGGTGTGTACTGTGACTGTGTGGTACAGGCTGTGTTGGGGAAGGGCTGGACACCTTAAGGAGTGACTGTGCCCCATTCAGTAAAGTTTAAAAAGCGCTCAGTTTAAACCGTTCTATTTGTTATTTTCTGAGATTCCAGCCTCTGTCTATGGCACAGGCAGTGTTGTAGATAGGTAGTGACTGTGTTTATTTTCCTAGTGTGTGTGGAAATTACTCTTTTCCTCGATTTCTTTCTGGTCTGTCCAGTTAGGAACTGACCTTATATTATTTCTATTGTCTGAGAAAAATTTTCTGGGATTAGAGCTGTGTTCCGGTATCGATTGGTTTCAAAAGAACCAGGCCTTTTCTGGTTCTTTTTCAAAACCCGTGACACAGTTTGTAACAGATCGATTATTTCATTACCTGACTTGAAAGCTTCTATAGGGTAATTTAGTTGGTTGGCCATGTCTGGCAAACCCAAAAAGAAAACCGGTCCCACTGGGTTTCAGCACTGAACTGAGTGTGGGGAGGCCTTTGCCAAGGCCGACCCCCACCTCATCTGTGTTTATTGTCTGGGGTTTGACCACCTTAAGTCGGACTGCCAAATTTGTAAAAAATTTCCTAAATCCACTCTAGATGACAGACTGAGTAGGCTGAAAGAAAGAGAGGCCGTGAAGTCCGTAGATCCGGATGGCCAGCCCGGTTTGGTTGCGGCCAAACCTGAGGAGGTGCCTACTGACCTAGGCGATACCTCCTTGGGCAAAAGGAGAGCTGACCCTGAGGGTCCGGTTCTGTCAAAACGAAAACATAAGTCCACTGGTTCAGATCCTGTACTGTATTCTCCAACCGCAGACGAAATAGCCAAAGTGATTAGTATTGTTCAGTTGTTTAGACCGGTTCCGTCCAAACCAGTGCCGCCAGTTAGGCAGTCGGTTTGATTGGATCCATCTCCTTTGGATTATGATCCGGATGCTTATTATGAGGAGTGGGAGGGAAACGAAGATTATCCCGGTGATGATGATGATGATAATGGCCGGGGGGGGGTCTGGATGTGCCCATTGAACTGGACATCTCCCCAGACAGGCCCTCGGGTGTCTCTCCTCCCAGGCTCTCTGAGTCCCCTTCACACTTTTTGTTTTATAAAAAGGTGGCCAAAACCCTTCAGCTTCCCTTGGTTGAAGCTGCAGAGGAGGAGAAAGAGCCTGATTTTGTGGAAATGATGGACATACCAGAGTCCAAAAGGCTGTCTATCCCTTTTCATAAGTCCTTGGGGAAACAGACGCTTAAAATTTTGCAAACTCCTAATTCAATACCTCCTGTGGACAAGAGAATGGAAAGGAGGTATATATTGTCAGGCTCAGCTACGGAGTTCCTTTATAATCATAGCAGCCATGTTGGGGTAGTGCAGGCTGCAGCCTGTGACAGGGCTAACATTCTTTTGGCTTCACACCCCCCAGATAAGGACTCCAGGAAAGTGGATGCCATGGCCAAAAAGCAGTATGTTGGCATCCTCTTTGGGACTCAGGCAGGCTAATTATATGGCCTACACAGCCAGGTACCAGAAATCCAGATGGGATACGGTTCTGGAACTGGCTAAACAGGCCTCCCCTCCAGCTAGCCAAAGAGCTGGAGGAGGTGGCTGCTGATAGAATTGAGGAATCGAAAATGCAATTTCATGCTGCTGTGGACTCCATTGATGTGGCATCTAGAGTCATGGCTACATCTGTGTCTCTCAGGAGACATGCTTGGCTCAGATATACTAGCCTTTCACAGGATACACAGACTAAGGCTATGGATTTTCCTGTAGTGGGTAACACTCTGTTTGGGGAGCAAATGGAGGCTTACATGAAGAAAATGGATGAATACAGGACCACGTACAGGAGTGCACAGGCCAAGGAAAGGCAAGCCACTCCACAAAAGCAGCAGTCTAGGGGCAGGGGCAGGCCTTTTCACAGGCCTTTTTACCAAGCCCAGGTCTTCTGTCCCTTCCCACAGAGGGGGTTCTTCAGAGGGAGGAGCAGGAGGGGGATGAGCAGGGCTGCTCCTTCCTCCTCCCAGTCTAAGGCTTCTGCCAAGCAGACACCCTGATGTGTCAGCCCGGGTCGACTCCCCAATTGCAGTAGGAGGCAGGCTGGCTTACTACTTCCAGGCCTGGAAGTCTGTGACCTCAGACAAGTGGGTCCTGGAAGTAGTAAGCCAGGGACTGGCCCTCAGCTTCAAAAAGTTTCCAAAAAAGAGGGCCAAGTCTTTTCCACCTGCATCAATCTCAGAAAACCTGGCCCTAGAGCCAAAGGTTTCCTCTCTTCTAGCTTTCAGAGCTATAGAGAAGGTTCCTACTCAGCACAAGGGAAAAGGACTGTACTCCAGGTACTTCCTTACCCCAAAGAAAACAGGAGAGTGGCGACCCATCCTAGACCTAAGGTATTTGAACAAGCACATTTCAAAGCCCAAATTCAAAATGATAACTCTAGGAATAATCCTTCCCTCTCTAAGGCCAGGAGATTGGTTAGCATCTCTGGACCTCAATGTTGCCTATTTCCATATCCCTATCAGGTGCTCCCACAGAAAATACCTCAGGTTCGTGTTGCCTTCAGGCCATTACCAATTCAGAGCCATGCTATTCGGCCTAACATCAGCTCCAAGGGTGTTCACAAAGTGCCTTGCAGTAGTGGTGGCTTACCTCAGAAGACAGGGTATCACCATCTTCCCATATCTGGACGACTGGCTCATTGTGGGTCAGTCATCTCTACAGGTCAAGTCAGCTCTGCGAACTACCCAGGACCTACTCAGTTCCCTGGGTTTTCTTCTCAATCTTCCAAAGTTTGTCCTCAAACCAGTTCAACTTCTCACCTTTATAGGAATAGATTTGGACACTGTACAAGCGAAGGCTTTCCTTCCCCTGGCAAGGGTGAAGGCCATAGTGGATCTTGCTTCATCTTTTCGACCTCAGGTCTCTCGCCAAACAAGATATTTCCTCTAGCTTCTGGGCCACATGGCAGCTTCCACAGCAGTGGTGCAGGGAACAAGATTTCAGATGAGGGACATTCAGTTTCACCTAAGGTCCTTCTGGTCTCAGAAAAGGGATTCTCTTACCAAACTGATTCCAGTGACTCAGACTCTGGTCCAAGCTCTCCAGTGGTGGCTGGATCAGGACAATCTCAGACAAGGAGGCCCATTTCTCCCGAATCCCTCCAGTTGTTCTGATTATGAATGCTTCTCTCCTAGGTTGGGGAGCCACCTGAGGGCCTGACAGCCCAAGAAGTCTGGTCTCCACAGGAGTCTCTCCTGCACATCAACCTTCTGGAACTCAGGGCAGTGTTCCTGGCCCTTCAGTGCTTCTCAGGCTTGGTCAAGGGCAAGGTGGTCCAAGTCAGAATAGACAACACGACCACAATGTGGTATATCAACAAACAAGGAGGCAGCCGGTCCTCGACCTTGTGCTTGGAAGCCATGAAAGTGTGTTCTCTGGCCTATTCTCTTCAGACTTCCCTAGTAGCAGTTCACCTTCCAGGGAAGGACAATGTACTGGCAGATGCTCTGAGCAGAATATCACAGGGACATCATGAATGGTCCTTGAATCCCCTCATACTGCAGATCATCTTCTCCAGATGGGGCACTCCAGAGATAGATCTCTGCAGCCCTGGACAATCAACTCCCTCTGTTCTGTTGTAGACCTCCACTCCTGGGAACTCTGCCCCAGGATGCCCTGATTTTGGATTGGAAGGGCAGGTTCCTCTATGCCTTCCCTCCATTTCCTCTGCTGTTCAGAGTTCTGATCAAGATCAGAACTTAGCCTTGCACAGTGATCCTAGTGGCTCCAGACTGAGCCAGGCAACCTTGGTACTCTCTGCTCCTGTCCCTGACAGTATCTTGTCCTCTGTCCCTTCCCAAGAGACACAATCTTCTGTCCTCTTTCCAGAGGAGGATCTGGTATCCCGATCTCCAGTCTCTCAATCTCAAGGCCTGGCTCTTGAAGAGCTATAATATGCAGACCTGCATCTTTCTCAGGCAGTCATGGATATCCTGAAGGTTTCAAGGAAACCATCTACTAGAAAGACTTATGATTCCAAATGGAAGAGGTTTACCATGTGGTGTTCTCAGAAAGGCATTGTCCCTGATTCTGCAGGCATCTCCACAGCCTTAGATTATCTGGTTCACCTCACTGGCCTAGGCCTTAGGCCTGCAACTCTAAAGGTTCACCTAGCAGCAGTTTCTGCTTTCCTTTCAGCAGGGAAGGGCTCCTTCCTGGCTTCTCATCATGTGTTTAAAAAGTTCTTCAAGGGTATGGTTCTTATAAACCCTCCATGTAGAGAACTGACCCCAGCTTGGGATCTTAATGTCTACATTGCACAGCTCATGCAGCCTCCCTTTTAACCCATGGCTTCGGCTGAGCTGAAATACTTTACCTGGAAAACTGTGTTCCTGGTAGCCATTACTTCGGCCAGGAGGATTAGTGAATTACAGGCCTTGTCAGTGGAAGCTGACTTCATATCCTTTCATAGGGATAAAGTGGCCCTAAGAACAAATAGAAGGTTATTACCCAAAGTGGTATCAGATTTTCATCTGAACCAGTCTATGTCTCTTCCTGTGTTTTTCACTGACCACTCCTCTTCAGGTGAAAGAAGGCTACACAGCTTGGATGTTAAAACTGCTCTTAGCTATTACATAGAGCACACTAAGGCTTACAGGAATTACTGTCTTCAGTTGTTTCTCGCCTATGGTGAGGTGGGGAAAGGTAAGCCTGCCATGAAAAGAACTATTGCCAGGTGGATTGTTTCTTGTATACAATTCTGCTATGACAATTTGGGGAAAACACCTCTTTCAAACACCATGAAGTCTTGCTATATTATAACATTAGCAGTCAGCCACTGCAGCTGAACTGCCCCGGAGAGGAAGGAGTTAACTCCAGAGGATCTGGAGTTCTACAGCGCGAGGCGCTATACCTAAGCTCTATCTGGCAGTTTCAAATGAAACTGTCAGATTCTTTCTCCTTCACTGAACAGTCGCTCCGGAGATCAGCTCCTTCAGCTCGGTTCATTCTCGGTTCAAGCAGTATTTTTGAGTTCATTTGAACTGGCAAAAGTCATTATTTTACCGCATTTCGGTTTTAAAGCTCTATCTGGTAACCGTAAGTACTAAATTTTAAGTCTGTGTGGAAAATTAATTATCGGTTCGGTTTGAACCGATCGGTTTATTATTTCTACATTTTAAAAGTGTACAGTGGGTTTTAAGTGCGGTTCCGGTTCTTATCGGTTCTAAAAACCAGAATTATACGTTTTCAAATACCGTGACATGGTTAGGAACCGATAAGGGTGTCTTGCCTGGCACTGCCATCAAAGGGCAAGTTTTGGTTAGGCTGGCATTATGTCTGAGAAACCCAAAGAAAAACTGGGCCACTGGGTTTTCAACACTGTGATGTCTGTGGGAGGCCTTTGCCAAGGCTGACCCACACTATGTTTATTGTCTGGGGGCTGACCACCTCCTGTCAGACTGCCAGGTGTGTAAAAATTTCCTGCAGCCACCCTGGAAAAGATTGGGCGGCTCAGGGAGCGAGAGGCAAAAGTCCGCTGACCGGATGGCCAGCCGGTCCAGTCCCACTGGACCAGAGGATGCCCTCTGACCAGGCGAGACTTCCTCGGGCAAAGGAAGGCTGGTTCAGAGGAACCAGTCCCGAGTAAAAGACAAGGAAATCAGTAGGTTTGGGGTCCAAAATTGTGTCTCCAACTGCTGCAGAGATAGCTAAAGCCATTCAGATTGTCCAGTCACTGTCTCAGGGATCTGTAGACCACCAACAGTTGGTACAAGGTTGGTTCGTTCAGTCCCAGTGGTTCAGGATTTTGAAGTTGAGGATTTTTATGAACCACAGGAGGGAGGAGGAATTTGATCAATATATGTGTGGCTGGGGGGTCTGGGCGTGCCCATTGAACGGACATTTCTCCAGACAGACCTTTAGAATCTCCTCCTATTCTGTCTGAGTCCCTTCTTTCTTTATTTTTTACAAAAGGTTGCAGAAACCCTCCAGCTTCCTTTAGAGGAGGCTGTGGATGAGCAAGAGGAGCCTGATTATGTGGAAATGATGGATATTCCAGAGTCTAGGAGGTTGTCTATTCCTTTGCATAAGTCATTTGGAAGCAAACAACAAAGATTTTAAAAATCCTCATTCTGTCCCTCCTGTAGATAAAAAAATGGACAGAAGGTATACTTTGTCAGGCTCGGATACAGACTTCCTTACTGAACAGTGTAGTCATGTAGGTGTGGTACAAGCTGCAGCCTGTGACAAGGCTAATATTCCTCTGGCCTCACATCCTCCTGATAAAGGATTCCAGGAAGATTGATGCCATGGCGAAGAAACAGTATATGGCAGCTTCTTTGGGACTCAGGCAGGCAAATTATATGAAACACGTGGCTAGATATCAGAAATCTGGGTGGGACACAGTATTGCAGTTAGCCAAGCAGGCCCATGGCCAGCTGGCTAGTGAGTTGGAACAGGTGGCTGCTGATGGCATTGAAGCCTCTAAAGTTCAATTTCATACTGCTGTTGATGTTAATGATGTTTCCTCTAGGGTCATGGCCACTTCTGTAGCTTTCGTAGGTTGGCATGGCTCAGATGCACTAATCTGTCCCAAGATACCCAGTCAAAGGCTATGGATTTTCCTGTAGTGGGAAATTCTCTGTTTGAGGAGCAAACAGAAAACTATATGAAAAAGATGGATGAATACAGAACTACCTACAAAGTGCCCAGGCTAAGGAGAAGCATGCCATGCCACAAAGGCATGCTCCCAGAGAGCAAAGGGCAGGCCTTTTCCAGGCCTTTTACCAATTTCAAGCCTCCTCTGCTGTCTGCTTGGAAGGGTTTCTTCAGAGGCAGGGGTAGGCGAGGCACAAGTGGGCCGTCCCCTCCCTCAGCCTAAGGCTGCTGCTAAGCAGGCACCCTGATGGAGTGCCCAGGGCCGATTCTCCTGTACCAGTGGGGGCAGGTTGGCCTATTTCATGGAACTGGCTGTCCCTAACTCTGGACAGATGGGTTCTGAGGGTAATAGGCCAGGGTCTAATTCTCAGCTTCAAACACTTTCCAAAGATAAGAGCCAGACATTTTCCACCTGCAAATCCTTCAGAAGCCCTTGCTTTGGAAGCAGAGGTTTCTTCTCTTCTGGACTGCAAAGCAGTGGAAAGGGTTCCTCCTTGCCAGCAGGGCAAGGGGCTTTATTCAAGATACTTTCTTACCCCAAAAAAGACAGGAGAATGGAGGCCCATTCTAGATTTAAGGTACCTGAACAAGCATCTTTTGAAACCAAAGTTCAAAATGTTGACTCTGGCAATGATATTGCCTTCCCTAAAGCCAGGGGACTGGCTGCTTCCCTGGACCTCAAGGATGCCTATTTTCATGTTCTGATCAGGCCTTCTCACGAAAGTACCTCAGGTTCGAACTGCCCTCAGGCCACTACCAGTTCAGGGCAATGCCCTTGGCCCTGACCTCCTGCGCCAAGGGTATTCACAAAATGTCTCGCTGTAGTAGTGGCTCACTTAAGAGACAAAGGTTGCTGTGTTTCCCTACCTGGACGACTGGCTCATTGTGGGTCAGTCTCAGGTCAGGTGACTCCATTTGTAAGTCACCCAGCAGCTTCTCACTTCCTGGGATTCCTGCTAAACTTACCAAAGTCAGTTCTGGAACGGTTCAGGTCCTAACTTTCATAGGCGCAGAATTGAACACAAGGTTAGCCAGGGCTTTTCTTCCCTCGGAAAGGGTGGACAGACTCATCACCCTGGCATCCTCCTTTACCCTCAGGGTCTCTCGATCAGCAAGGCATTTTCTGCAACTCCTTGGGCACATGGCTGCTTCCACAGCTGTCGTGCAGGAGCAAGATTCAGATGAGGGACATTCAGTTCCATTTGAGGGCCTATTGGTCTCAAAGGAAGGACCCTACCAAGTTGGTTCCAGTTACTCAAACTCTGATCCTAGCCCTCCACTGGTGGCAGATCCAGAGCAATTTAAGACAGAGGTTTCCCTTCATTCCCATTTCTCACTCCCTCACCCTCACCACGGATGCCTCCCTGTTAGGGTGGGGGGCTCACCTGGGTGATCTTGCCACCCAGGGGGTGTGGTCTCCTCAGGAATCTCTGCTCCACATCAATCTGTTGGAACTCAGAGCTGTCTTTTTAGCTCTTCGGGTGTTTTCAGATTCTGTCCAGAACAAAGTGGTTCAAGTCAGGACAGACAATACAACCACAATGTGGTACATCAACAAACGAGGGGGCACTAGGTCTTCAGCCTTGTGCGCAAAACATGAGTTGTGGTCTCTGGCCTACTCCTGAACACCTCCTGATAGCGGTTCACCTCCCAGGGAAGGACAATGTCCTGGCGGGCGCCCTCAGCAGAATTTCTCAGGGCCATCACGAATGGGCTCTGAATCCCACAAGTGCTGGGGTCCGTCTTTGCCAGATGGGGCACTCCTCAGATAGATCTTTCGCAGCCCCAGACAACCATCAACTTCCTCTTTTCTGTTGCAGGCCTCCAGTACTGGGCTCAGTCCCTCTGGGCGCCTTTCTGTTGGACTGGAAAGGGAAGTTCCTGTATGCCTTTCCTCCCTTTCCTCTTCTTTTCAGGGTACTAGTAAAAATCAGATCTCAACCTTGCAGAGTGATTCTGATTGCCCCAGATTGGGCCAGACAGCCTTGGTACCCTCTGCTTCTGTCCTTAGCAGTCCACCCTGCCCTGAGCCTACCCAGAGTCCACGACTTACTGGCCTGTGCACAGGGGAGAGTGTGGTATCCGGACCTCAAATCCCTCCACCTCAAGGCTTGGCTCTTGAGGAGCTATAATTTGCTGACTTACACCTTTCTCAAGGTGTCATGGATATTTTAAAGGCTTCTAGGAAGCCTTCCAGTAGGGCCACTTATAATTCTAAGTGGAAGAGGTTTTCCATCTGGTGCTCTGAGAGGCAGATTATCCCAGAATCTGCTGATCTTCCCATTCTTCTGGATTATTTGGTCCATCTGAATTCCCTAGGCCTTAGACCAGCTACCCTGAAGGTTCATCTGGCAGCTGTCTCTGCTTTTGTGTCAGCAGGAAGCCTGCCTCCCTTTCTTCTCACCCTGTGTTCTCCAAGTTTTTAAAGGGTTGCTTCATACTAACCCTCCTTTTAGGAACCAGCTCCGCCTGGGACCTGAATATTTGCATTGCTCAGTTAATGCAACCCCCTTTGAGCCTCTGTCTTCAGCAGAGCTCAAGTATTTAACGAAAAACCATTTTCCTAGTAGCTATCACCTCTGCCAGATGCATAAGTGAGTTGCAGGCCCTGTCAGTGGAAGAAGATTTTATCTCTTTCCACAGAGATAAGAGTAGTCCTTAGGACTAATAGAAGTTTTGCCTAAGGTGGTTTCTGATTTCCACCTGAATCAATCTATCTCTCTCCCAGTATTTTTCACTGAGCATTCTTCCTCAGGTGAGAGGAGACTGCACAGCTTGGATGTCAAAAGAGCCTTAAGATACTATTTAGAGCACACAGAGGTCATAGGTTCGAATCCCTCCAACTGTTTCTTACCTATGGCGAGGTTGGCAAAGGAAAACCTGCCACTAAGAGAACAATTGCAAGGTGGATTGTTTCTTGTATCCAATTCTGTTATCAGAAACTAGGTAGAGTTCCCCCTCAGGATTGAGGCCCCTCCACCAGGGGTACAGCTCGTCTCTAGCGGCTGCTAGGGACATTCCCATTCTGGAGATTTGTCAAGCTGCTACCTGGAAGACAGTTCACACCTTTAGCAAGCATTATTCCCTGGATGTCCAGTCCAGGAGAGATGCTCGGTTTGGCACAGCTGTGCTTCAGAGCCTATTTCCTAAGTAGGTTCTGACCCTCCTCCATGGAGGTACTGCTGTGTAATCTGCTAATGTTATAATATAGCAAGACTTCATGGTGTTTGAAGAAAAATTACTCACCTTAGTAATTGCTTTTCTTCTCATGGAGTCTTGCTATATCTCATCCACCCTCCCTCCTGCCCCTCTCAGAACCTCTACTTGGGTAGGGGTGGCGAATTAGTGCAAGCACTGTGTCATGCCATTGTAGTTAACCTTTACCCTCTTTCCTTTGGGTTAGGGATCTGGTTGCTTTCATTTAGGTTATTTATATTGCCCCCTTCCTGGACTTGAGTCTTGGGGGGAAGGGGGGGTTCATAATGTGCTTGTCAAGGGTGGTAAAATGAACCATAATACCATCAATTTTTGTTATTATGGTTCTGGGTGTTTCTTTGTTGTTTATATTGTTGTTACTACTACTAGTAGGTAGCCATGGGCTAGTGTAGTTTTTTCCACACAGACTTTCTGTTCTTTGATGTTAGCTTGTAAAGATCTGACAGTTTCATTTGAAACTGCCAGATAGAGCTTTGGGCACAGCGCCCTCGCGCTGTAGAACTCCAGATCCTCTGGAGTTAACTCCTTCCTCTCTGGGGCAGTTCAGCTGCAGTGGCTGACTGCTAATGTTATAATATAGCAAGACTCCATGAGAAGAAAAGCAATTACTAAGGTGAGTAATTTTTTCTTCAGGCCTGAGGGCTCACTCGACTAAGGGAACAGCTGCTACTCTGGCTTCGGCCAGAGATATACCCTTGTTAGAGATCTGCAAAGCAGCCACCTGGAAAACAGTACATACATTCACTAAGCATTACTCCCTGGACATCCAGGCTAGGATTGATGTTAGGTTTGGCACAGCAATATTGCAGAGCCTGTTCCCAAAGTAGGTTCTGCATACCCTCCTCCATTGGGAACTGATTGGTAGTCTGCATTAAGTCAAAATACAGCAAGACTTGATGTTGTTTGAAGAAAAAATTGCTCATCATAGTAATGTTGTTTCTTCTAATGGAGTCTTGCTGTATTCTGACCTACCCCTGTGCCTCACCTCTCAGAACCTAGTTTTTGGGAAGTGGGCTGGCAGGTACAGTGTTGCACTTTAGGGGTGTACCTTCATCCCCATCTTGGGTGGATTATTGTTAGTTCTGTTTGTGTTATGAATCTGTTTGGTGTTGTCACTACCTTTTTTCTTCTTGGGTTCTTAACTTGAGTCTTCTGGGCCCAAATCATTGCCTTTTGGCTTATACTAAAACAAATTCCACACACACTTATATTTTATATATATTAAATATTAGACTCAGCTAGTTAGTTGCTTATAAGAATCTGATGGTTACACTGGGAAGTACCACAGACAGAGGTTTGAAAACCGAGCTCGAGCTCAACGTTCTATGCTCCTGCATAGAGTTTAACTCCTTACTCTCCAGGGCAGTTCAAGTGCTGGGGCTAACTGCATTAAGTCAGAATACAGCAAGAGTCCATTAGAAGAAACAACATTACTATGGTGAGTAATTTTTTTCTTTTGGGGGGGGCTCCGTGTTCAACCCTTCTCAGCATTGGCTTGTTGGTTTTTTTCCCCACTTACTAGCCTGTTTTCCTTTTTAGCCAGTGAGCCATGCACACTCACAATTGCTGGCCTCTGGCCAGCCAGCTTTCTCACCCATTTTTTTATCTGGCATGCCCATTGGCATGAGCCTGCAACTGAGGCCATTGGGAGTGCTCGCATTTATGACGTCATGCACCTCTGCATGATGTCACTTCACAGCCATGTGCCCATGTCTGTGCCTCTCCTTCCTTAGGCACATCTTTTCCCCAAGAGCAGTGGGCGCTGAGGCTGTTTCTCAGCTGGGAGGATCTCAATTCTTTTCCCTTGGACAGCTCCTCTTCTTGGTTCCTCTCACATTTTTGGCTCTCTTCTGGGGGCTCTGGATGTTTTACAGCTCTTCTCATTGAACCAGGCTTCTCATTGCAGTGAGTATGGTTACCTTATCTTCAGTTCTTTTGGGTACTCCACAACTGTGGTGGTGAGGGAGGGTCACAGAACTGGAGCCTTTCTTTACATGGCAGTAGGGGAAGTGGAGCATTTTGTTTCCCACTATCAGCGCCTCTGTATGTTTTGTTTTTTTCTCAGTGCTGGCACAAAATATATTAAAAAAAGGAATCCAAATGGATCTGTAGGAGGATGATGAGACCATAGAAACATAGAAGCTGACAGCAGATAAGGACTACAAGGCCCATCCAGTCAGTCCATTTTTTCTACCTTATGAATGTGTCATAGGCCTTTACTCTGTCAATGGCCTATGTATTCATACTCATCTGTATTGCTCCCTTATGCCTATCCCATGCCTGCTTGAAGCCCTGCACTATATTCATATCCACCACTTCCTGAGGTAGGCCGTTCCATGCATCCACCACCCTTTCAGTAAAAAAGAACTTCCTCACATTACCCTTAATCGGCCTCCCTCTAATCTCATGCGTGTCCTGCTATTTTTCTTATATTGAAACATGATAGTTTCAATTTCACCTTGTTAATGTCCTTAAGATGTTTGAATGTTTTGATCATATCACCTCTCTCCCTTCTTTGCTCTAGGGTATACATATTGAGCTCTGTTAATCTGTCCTCATATGTTTTCTGATGCAGTCCCTGCACCATTTTGGTTGCCCTTCTCTGGACTGCCTCCATTATGTTAATGTCCTTGTGCAGGTGCTACTTCCAGTACTGCACTCAATAATCCAGATGAGGTCTAACCAGTGTCTTGAATAGAGAGATTATTGCCTCCCTCTTACAACTTGTGATACCCCTACTAATACACCTCAACATTCCCTAGCCTTACCTACTGCTTTAGTGGTCTGCTTGGATGATTTTAGGTTATCTGTGATGATGATGCCCAAGTCTCTTTCTTCCCTTGTGATTGCCAGCAACTCCCCTCCCAACCTATAGGTGGCTTCAGGATTTCTCTTCCCTGTGTGCATGATCTTGCACTTCTTTGCATTAAACCCTAGTTGCCACTCTTCTGACCATTTTGCCAGTTTATCCAGATCTCTTCTCATTCTGCCCACCCCATCTGGATCATCTACTCTGTTGCAGATCTTGGTGTCATCTGCAAACAGACAAACTTCACCCTCCAGTCCATCTGCAATGTCACTGATGAAGATATTGAAGAGGACTGGCCCCAGGACTGATCCCTGAGGTACCCCACTTGTGACTTGCATCTCTTCTGACTGTATATCGTTTACCACCACTCTCTGTTTTCTGCCTGCCAACCAGTTTGCCGCCCAGTTGACCAACTTCTGATGCACCCCGAGCCTACCCAGCTTAATAATCAATCTTCTATGTGAAACAGTATTGAAAGCTTTGCTGAGGTGAAGGTAGGTGACATCAGCTGCACCCTCTTGGTCCACTACTCTGGTTACCCAGTCAAAGAAATCTATGAGAATAGTTTGACAGGACTTTTCTGTTGTAAACACATGCTGTGTGGATCCTGTGCTTCTATGGATTCCAGGTGTTGCACTATCCTTTCCTTAAGGAGTGCCTCCATAATCTTGCCTACTGAAGTAAGACTGACTGGTCTGTAGTTCCCTGCCTCCTCCCTGCTACCACTCTTGTGGAGCGGGATCACATGAACCCTTCTCCAGTCTTATGGGACCTCTCCTGTGCTCAGAGACTCACTAAACATTTCTGATAATGGCTCTACAAGTTTCTCCCTTAGCTTCTTTAGTACCCTGGGATGTATGCCATCCAGTCCCATTACCTTGTCCACCCTGAGCTTAGCAAGTTCTTGTAGGACCCTTTCTTTTGTGAAGGGATTTGTGCACACTTCCTTCCCCCCCTGTGTCCCTGGTGCTGAGCTGTGGGCCCTACCCAACTTCTTCTCAGTAAATACTGAGCAGAAGTATCTATTTAGAATAGATGCTTTTCTTTGGTCCTTCACCACACATTACCCATTATCCCCTTTGATCTTAGCAATACCCCCTCTAGACTTTCTCCTTTCACTAATGTATCTATAGAAAGTCTTGTCCTCTTCTTTTACTGTTCGTGTTAGTGTTTCCTCAGTTTGGGCCTTTGCCTGCCTTATTGCCTTCCCTGCTTCCCTTTGGGAAGTTTGGCATGCCTCCATATCTTCATCCCACTGCGTTCCCCTTTATTTCCTGAAGGCCAAGGCCAACCTTTTGGCTCTGACCTTTTCTGCTACTGTTTTTGAGAACTAAAGTGATTTCCTGCTTCTTTTGCTCTTGCTTTTCTCCCTAACACAATGGGATATTGCTTCAAATATTGAATCCTTAATGCTTGCCCACTTTGCCTGTACCCCCTCACCTGTATTTATTCTTGCCAGGACTAGCTTAATTCTGTTGGCCATCTTATCAAAGTCAGATCCTCTGAAGTCCCATATTTTTGCCTTGGAATGGGATTACTTAATTAAAGTGGCCAAATTGAACCATACCATGTGATAGTCACTGGCCCCCCGGGTGACCTTCTACCTGGAGATCTGTGATCCTTTCCCTGTTAGTCAGTACTAGATCTAGGATAGCCCTGTCTCTTGTGGGTTGTTGTACCAGTTGTTTGAGGCCCTCACCCCACAGGGAATCCACTATGTGTCTAGTTCTGGTGGATGTTCCTGCTGGTATTGACCAGTCTGTATCTGGCATGTTGAAGTCTCCCATTATCAGAACCTCCCCTTTAGCTGTCATGTTTTGTATATCTTCTAACAGTAATGTGTCTATGTCCTCCCCCTGGTCTGGAGGCCTGTAGACAATTCCAGTTCGTATGGTTGTCCCATTTCCTGTTTCCAGGGTGACCCACAGTTTTTCTGGCTCCTTATGTGTATTCCGAATTTCTGCAGCTTTGATAGTTTGAGTGACATAAAGGCCTACTCCCCACCCCACCCTTTTTGCACCGCGGTCTCTTCTGAACAGTGCACAGCCAGGTACTGACATCTCCCAAGTGTGGTTACTGGTGAACCATGTCTCGCTAATGGCTACTATGTCCAGTTCAGCCTCTGACATTGTTGCCTGCAGGTCTGGGATCTTGTTTCCCAGACTGTGGGCATTTGTGTACATGATTTTCCATTGGCCAGATCTCAGTGCGTTAGTTGTTGGGTGAGGTCCGGTGTTTCCCCGGCATGTCGTATGGGAGCTGGACATTTTTCCTTACCTGGTGATGCAAATGAACTGCAAACATGATGAACTCCTGTTTGATCACTAGCTGAGGGAGGAGGAGTGTTCTTTCCATTCGATGTATAGGGGGCTGCACTCCTCTCCCCACTGTCTAGTTTAAATATTCTGCAAAGATGTCAGACTTCTGCCCCAATGCACTGACTCCCTCCTTAGTCAGATGCAGTCCATCTAATTTAAAGAACTTTCACTCCCAAAACTGTTGCCAGTTACCTACAAATTTGTGTCCTTTTTCCTGGCACCAGCCCTTGAGCCACATATTTAGTGCCCCTATCTCCCCTATTCTGACCTTACGTCCATCTGCCTCCCTCTCCCAGACTGGCAGGATCTCAGAGAAGGAGATGCCAGATGAAATAGATGACACTTTGTCTCCCAGCTTGGTCAGGTGTTTCTTGGTCTCCATAACTGATAAGCTGGTGAGATCATTAGTCCCTATGTGTACTAGGACATTGATGCTTTCTCCTGCTTCCTGCATGATTTTAGCAATGTGGTCAGTGTCTTTTCATGCTGATGTACCTGGGAGACATCTGACCATTACCCCGGCTGGAGGTAGGTATCAACTCCCCGAATCATGTGGTGTCTCCTATGATCAGAAGTGTTTTGGATTTCCTTTTTGCTTTTTTTTGTTTTGATTCCTGTTTTGGGTGAGTTTTGCAGTGCTAGCTCCTGTGCAACAGTGTCTTGCTATGCAATGTCCTCTACTCCTTTGTTTGATTTTGGAGATAGAGGCAGATACCTGTTTGTAGTGTTTATATGATTTATGGAGGTGATATGTTGGAGAGCACTGAGTGATGGGGCACCTGATTTGCCTCTCCTAACCACCTGCCAACCTCCCGGACCAACTACCCCCTGCAGTAGAAGTGCTTCAGTTGGATGTTGGGGAAATGGTAAGCAGTTCTTATGATATACTTCCTCCTGAATATGTGATTTGAGGCACTCAATCTCTGCCCCTGCTGCCTGGAGCTGAGCCCTTAGATCTGCAATGGTCCAGCATCCTAAATCCTGTATAACTGCCCTTTTGAAAAGTGTCCCGCAGTGCCTGCAGTTAATAATATCCATTCCAATTGAGTTGCTGAGTTTATAACCTAATGCAGGTAATGAGAAGGAGAAAAATTAAAACAAAAGTTTGATTTTTTTTTGTGTGTGTGTGTGTGTTTTTTTTGTTTGTTTCTTGTTTTTGTATAACTTGTTCTAACAAGTTAAATTACTTGTGCCCCTGTAAGTGAAGTCACTGTGTGGATACAGCTCTGATCCTCCCCTTCCTGCTTTGCTGCAGGAAATGTCATGACTGTGCTACTCTATAAAAGGAGTGTAACATGGGGTGGTTGGGGTGGGGTGGATGGATCGGTGGGTGGTTCCTTCCCCTGCCAAAAAAGAACCACAGATGAAAGAAACAAGGAGGTAAGAGCAGAAACAATTGATCAACAACAAATGCAGTAGCCATGAAAGCTTAGCCTAATGATAGGTAAAACTGTAAACCCTGCAAGCACCACCTGTAACAATTTCACAGAAGATATACAGTGCAAAAAACACTTTGCTACAGAGAAAAATAAAGCAGTAACAGAAGATATACCTTGCAAAAAACAATTTGAATCAGAGAAGATTGTAGCAATAATCTGTATCACAAAACAGTAACAAACCTGTAGGCACACCCTGTAATAAAGCAGCAGAAATTATACCCTGCAACAACAATTTGGATCAGAGAAGATTAGAGCAGTAAGATGTAAGCATAAAACAGTATCAAACCTTGTGAGCGCAAAAGAAAATAGTAACATACCATAAATCCTTCTAGCAAAAAGAAGCTTTAATGTTTTTCCTGTCTCTGATAATGTTGTTCCTTGCTCTGTCCTTACAAGCAAACCTAGGGTCTTACTGTCCTAGGGTCTTACTGTCCTAAATGTGAAACACTATCTAGCATATCTATTCCAGTCCCCCAGTGGGATCCCTGAGCTGGGAGCGTGCAACTTGAGTACCGACTGGCAGCTGCAGGACTAAGTTGCACAGATCACTTTTGCTGCTCTTAAATGAGCTGCTAGCATCTGATGTTCCACTGTAAATCCCTGTCATTACACCCAAACCCAAATAAGACCCCTCAAGTCAGGGTGGTCCATATAGGAATGTCCAGGTGCACCAGAGCAAAATGATGATGCTTACCCAGATTTGTGGGCCACCCCCAACCCTTAACACCATTAATGGTCTAGAGGAAGACTCTAGGGGCCAAGGGGAAAATCCTGACCAGGCCGCATTATTTGAGGAAGAGGATCCATCTGAGGAGGAGGAGGAAGAGGAGTGGTCAGAACGTGGAAAAAAGCTTCCAATTTCACCCTTTTGATGGCAAGCCTCTGTTCTATCTTATAACAGAGTTTTGTCAGACATTACAGCTAAAACAGCTAAAAGAGGTGCAAGTCATGGAGTCCTTGGATAGGATTCCAATTCTGCTTGTCTCCTTCTCTGCACCAAAGTGCTTCCCAAACTTTGTGCACTGTGACCAGATCATTGAGCAGGAATGGGTCACGCAGATAAACGCAAGCATCTCTCTAGAACAAGGGTGCGATGTTATCCTTTTTTGGAGGAGAGCTTCCAGAACTGGGAGGTGCCTCCCTTGGCAGATAAGGCCATACATAATTCTGTTAAACACACATCCATCCCTATTGAAGGTTCCCTGGCCCTCACCAACACCCACAATAAGAGGGTAGAAACCTTGTGCAGAATACCCTTTGCTTCAAATGGGGTCAATCTATGTACCACTATGCACCCTTTATTATTTTCAAAGTCTTAAACTTGTGGATCATGGCCCTAGGTAGTTATGTTCCCCCAGATTCTGAAGGACTGAACTTCTTGCAGTTGGTCAACAATGGAGGTCAGCACTGGGGTGGTGGTGCATATTCACAAACGAGACTTCAGTAAGAATTCAGTGTTGCACTCACCCCAACAGAGAGGATGCCAGATAAATATCTAAAAGTTTAAACCAATCTGATGAAGCCTCTGGGTGAAACATAAGAACTGCCCGTTCTAATGCTCTTTTCAACATGAGTGGGTGAATAAATGAAGTTGGTTTAAATTTTCAGATATTCATCTGGTAGCAGTGTCAGTGGCTCAGTAGGTAGCACTCTCGCCTCTGAGGCCGGGAGATCAGAGGGCTGTGGGTTCAGGTAGCAGTGTCAGTGGCTCAGTAGGTAGCACACTCACCTCTGAGGCTGGGAGATCAGAGGGCTGTGGGTTCAGTTCCCACATCTGGCACTTGGGTTAATATCCCAATACTGACACTGTAGTGCAGCATGAGAGGGGTGCTGCACTTCTGAGGTGCCGTCTTAGGATGAGATGCTAAACTGAGGTCCCATCTGCCTGGATTGGTGGTAGTTCAGGTGAATGTTAAAGATCCCATGGCACTTATCGAAAAGAGTAGGGGAATTTCCCCAGTATCCTGGCCAAATTTCCCTCATTCACTAAAAAATTACCACCAACAACTTAATCTGGTTCAAATTCAGTTGCTTACCATCTGTATCCCCTCTCCTCCCGGTCGCCCCTGAAAAAGGGACTTCTAGGCCCAGTGGGCTTACCGGGTCAACAAAATGTCAACAAACAACAACAAACATCCTCTCTGTTGAGGTGAGTGCAAAACTGAATTCTTACTGAAATCGTACAGTTGGTGTCTGTGGCACTTACCTTTCTTGGGGATGCCACAGAGGATAATCTAAGGATGTCAGCATACTCCACTTATCATATTGTGGCAGCTATGCAAGATGTTTGTCTCAAGCACTGGGTGCAGATCAGGCCTCAAAAGCGTTGCTGTTTAACAGCATCATCATCAATCAGTATTTATTGGAAGGCAAACTGAGAGAATCTCTCATTTACAATTGTGTCCAAGAACAAAAACAGAACAGCTCAGTTGCAGTTATACATACAGCACATGAATAAAAAAAAGAAAAATGAAAAATATAGAACACATCATCATATACTATCCTGCAAAAAAAAAACAAGCATGGCTTTTGTAGGTGGATTACTATTCGGTTCAGGTCTGGACAACATCCTAAAGGCTGTCCATAATAAGAAAGGACAATTCCCAGTGTCAAAACAGCAACAAAGAGTGAACTTGAACTCAAGAGGCCGAGGAAGTACTTGGCAGAGTCAGCCCCAAGGCAATTTATGGCCCTTTCAGAATCTTGGAAGTCTGAGATCCAGAGGAGCATATTCTATTTTCAAGAGCAATAGTAACGGGGGAGCCTTCACCTGCAGGATGATGAGGAAGTACCCCCCAATTAAGCTACGTGGATCCACCTCTGCCCCATTCCCTTGGTGGAAGGCTGCAGTAGTTGTACCTGAGATAAGCCCACATCCCATTGGATGCATGGAGACTGGAAATCCTGAAGCTAGGATATCCTATAGAGTTTGTGCCATTACCCACCAGAAGCCATTTCCTGCCATCCCCTGTGCCCCAAGACCACGTGAAGAGGCAGGCAGTCACTCAGACATTGGATCACTTGGTGCAGGTTGGGGCAGTTGCCCCAGTTACCTCCAACAACCTGTAACAAAAACTGCAATGTATGTATAGACAGAGTGACTCATTGTTTGTATTGGTTGTTGTGTTTTTTTTTTCCTGAAATAATAAAAAGATATATATAGAAAAACAAAAAGCTTGAATTTTGGATTTAGAGCAGATGTTTGGTGTTCTTCTCCTAGAGTGCGGTATTCATTGGTGTTCTGTGTAACTTTCAGGCTGGCTACCTGTTTGTAGCACCCCAGCCCTGCACCAAGTTTTTGGAGTCCAAGTTTTTTGATTGTTCCCTTAGACTTTATCTGTTTTTTATGCTTGCCTACACCTGACATCATAATCCCCTGTTCATGGCACCATAATTATCTTCACAAAACTTTGATGTCAGGTGTAGGCAAGCAGCCAGAACAGATAAGGCAGTTATCCTGTTACATGCAAATGTTCTTTGAAATAAAGAAGTACCAGTGAAATTACAGAAAAAAATATTAAATATGCACTAAATTGTGCCAAGTATTACTTTTTTTTCAAAGTAATCACAATGGCATAAGGGGCTCTTTAAAGCTCTGGGGTAAGCTCAATCCAGGGGATTGATGCAGTTGTTAAATTTAGTGAGGAATGCTTTTGGAAGAAAAACAGTACTACAAGTGAATAATTTTTTCTTACTGCTGAATGACTTGGTACAAGGCCAAACTAAAGCCCTCAATTCAAATTATTACCAAAAAATGCAATACATAGTTCAATGAATAAATCTAAGTATACAATGTTTAAATGCAATATCCAGCTATAAAGGGAAAGTGTACAAAAGCAAGTGATGAAGGGAAAAAGTATGTGTGTGGGGGGGGGGCAAAAACTCTGATGGCTGAAATAAGGACAGCCACATAGAATTTGTATAAGTACAGTCCACCATATGTCAGTTCATTATAGAAATGATAGCCAAACTGCTGTACAGTAACTTAGATGATTAAGAGTTTCCAAATGTATGCAGCAAGAGAACCTAAAGAAGAGACACAGAAAGAAACCTACTGGTGCAATGCTAAAAAAAACACAATAATGATACAGGCAGAAATCTACAGAAAAGAGGATAAGTTCCATCTATCATTGAGCCCCTTGGGGTACAAAGCACCAAGAGTGAAAATAGTGCCACTCTCTTTCTGTAGGAGTGTACACAACCTGTCCCTTTCTCTAGCCACTGTTCACACCCATACAAGTCTCATGAAATTGAATGTTTCAAATCAGAACTGAATTAATGTCCAGTGGGAGCCAGCTGATGTATCACAACTAGCATGTTGGATGGAATGCACATGTTCTTATAGGTGTACCTTCAGGAACATGTAGTACATCTCATGTGCAGTTTGGCACAGGGGCACCATAGCGCATAAACAACATAGGTGGTTCTACAGGTTATACATTATCTCACTTCAAATTTGTAGTTGCTTGTAGGGCTTGCAAAAGTAGTGTTCTCTTGGGCAAATTGACAGATATTACAAGAATGGCATTTACTGAAACCCAAATGTAGGGCTTTATTGGTGTTGTTAATTTGTGTTAAGTGACTTTTGGCCATAAAATCATGTATCTTTGTTTCCCTGTAGTACACCACCTGAGGGAACTCACCTAGAATGCTTCTAAGGTCAGGATCTGCTTTTGCAGAGTTACTTATATTTAGATGACTGCCAACTTCTAGGTTCATCTTTTTAGCTTGTCTACTCCATGGCTGCTTACTATTAAAAGCTTGTTTACAAAGTTTTTCCTAGATTAAAATAAACAGAGAACCTGAGTCAGAGAGTGATACCACAACAGCACTTATTGCCCAAACACAACAAGCCTACTGTATAGCCCTGGAACTGTGGAAACAGTGCTGTTTGAAAGAATAGCCACACAGCTGATACGCTGACAAGCTACAGGGGACATCTTTGCTGAAGATTTGCAAGCACCTCTAGAAGTTCAGCAGGACCTACAAGAGCAATCTGATCAGTAAAGAGGCTTAAATACACTGAAATAAATCTCTGCTATACAAAAATATTCTAAGAACAAACATATACCTAGAGGTCCACATATAGATAAAGCACCAGCAGGTGGATTCCATAAAGATGCGAACATACGAATTTGCCAGCAGAAACAGACCTCCTAGTCTGTCTATGTCTGCTTGAGTGTGAAGCTAGCTGCCCTAAATTACAGCTGCCCCACCCAGAAACATTGGGAAGAGGCACTGAATATATGTTCACATACATTTATTAAAATACTTTGTGAGCAGGATTCAGAAAAACATTCTGATATACTAAAACAAATAGACAATAGTGAAGAAAGGATTATCCAGTGTCATGACATATATGGGCTGTACTTGATAAATTATATGCAACTTTTCTTGTTTGAACTACCACAGTTTTCTGCCTTCCTCCCATGTTTTCCCTTCACCACTTGCTTTAGTGCACTTCACCTTTATCATAGTATTGTTATGGCAGAAAAAGACCATCCTGGTCTATCCAGTCTGCCCGATTCCCCCTCCCCTTTACCCTTTTCCCTTAATCAGAGATACATTTTGCTTTACATCCACCAAACCCTTATACCTGTCCCAGGCCCTCTTGAAACCACCCACAGTTTTCCATACTCAGCACCTCCCCAGGTAGACTATTCCATGGCTCTACCACCCTCTCTGTGAAGAAATACTTCCTCATGCACCTCTGCATCTGCCTCCCTCCGGTCTCAAGCTATGACCCCTTGTTTTAATTTCAAGTTTTCTTTTGAATACACTGCCCTCCCTAACTCTGTTTATCCATTTAATGTATTTAAATGTCTCAATCATATCCCCTCTCTCCCTTCTAATCTCCAGTGGGTACAAATGTAATTCCTTCAATCTAGATTCATATGACGCATTTTTCATTCCATGAACTATTTTAGTAGCTCTTCTCTGAACCCTCACTAAGCTATCAATATCTTTCTTTAAATGAGGTCTCCAAAACTGGACACTATACTCCAGATGTGGTCTAACCATTGTCTTATATAATGGCATCAATACCTCCCTTTTCCTACTTGTAATGCCCCTACTAATACAAGCCAGCATTGTATTAGTTTTTCCAGCAGCCTTACAACATTGGTCACCTACTTTCAGATTATCTGAGATTATAATCCCATGGTCTCTTTCTTGTGTTGTTATTTTGAATTCTCATCACCTAGAGTATACTTTGCTTTTTTATTATTCCACCCCAAATGCATAACTTTGCACTTCTTTACATTGAACTTCAGTTGCCAAGTTTCAATTCTCCTTTCCAAAGTATTTAAATCTCCACTCATAGCCTCCACCCCCTCAGTATCAACCCTATTACATAATTTAGCATAATCTGTGAAAAGGCTCATCATCCCACCAATGTTCTGTGTTATACTGTATCTTCTATGTATATACCTGTATTATACTAAGTTTCATAGTTTCATACTAAGTGGTCAGGAGCTGAGGGGGCCCATGACGGACCCATACAGTGTTCCTTTCCTCTTACCCGTAATATATTGGAGTGTGTCCTTCTAGGATATAGTTATCTAGTTTTCTGTTAAACTGTGCCTTACTTGAAGCGTATACTATTTCCTCTGGTAACCCATTCCATGGGGCCACCACTCACTGGGTATAAAACGGCATACATTTACTAGTGTTACACTTTATATGCCTTAAATGGAGGTGGTGCCCCCTGGTACCCAGTTTATTGTTTTTAAACTGAAGATTCAGTTTGTTTAACATATGATCATCCTGCATTATATCATAACATAACATTAAGTTCCCTCTGACTCTTCTAGTCTCCAATGACATTAGTCTTAGGTCTTCCATTCTTTGAGGGTAGGACCTATCCCGCATGCCGTGGACTATCCTAGTGGTACTTCTCTGTATCCTCTCCAAACTCGCCACTGCCCCTTTATTAATTGGCCCCCACACAGGGTCACTGTAGTCCAATATGGGCCTAACATAGGTCCTGAACAAGGGCATAATCACAGTTTCCTTTCTACTTTTAAAGTTTTTTTTTGATATTCCATAGGACCCTATTTGCTTTTATAATTTGTTTATCACGTTGAGCATGATACTTAAGTTTCTAGTCTACTAATATGCCCAAGTCCTTTTCCACCCCTGACTTCCTAAGGGTTTGCCCATTTATCTGATAACAATGTTCAGGGTTTCTGATGCCCATATGGATCACACAGCATTTGTCTACGTTAAAACTCATCCCCTTTTCAGTTGCCCATTTATTAATCTTATCCAAATCCTACTGTATTGTTTCTGCCCCCCCGATTGTGCTAGCAAGCCAGCCAGTTTGGTATCGTCTGCATATTTACTCACCCAGTTGTATGCCCCTTTCCCCATTTGTGCTATGAAGATTCTAAACAACATCGGTCCCAGCACCGACCCCTGTGGGACCCCCGCCAGTCACCGGGTTCTCATCAGACAGGTATCCATTTATACATACTCTCTGAGTCCTATCCGCCAACCAAGCCTGGATCCAATTACATACTCTATAGTCCATATCTATTTCTGACAAGCAATTTAGAATTTCTATGTGTGGTACCTTATTGAAGGCCTTAGCAAAATCCAAGTACACACAGTCCACTCATTCCCCCCCCGTCCAGTGCTGCTGAGATCTTCTCATAGAAACATAACATGTTTGTCATACATGACCTACCAGCCACAAATCCATGCTGCTCCCTATCTTCCTGATCAGTCTCAGCTAGATATATATTTATGGCATCCTTTAGTATTGATTCCATTATTTTACCTGGCACCGATGTCAAATTTATGGGCCTATAATTTGTGTAGTCCGCTCGATCTCCCTTCTTATGAATGGGTATCACGTTTGCTGTCAGCCAATCCCCAGGCACCACTCCTTCCCTCAGTGACTTCTGGAAAATATAACTTAAGGGGATAGCAATATCAGGTGAGAGTAGTTTAAGAATATTATTCGTTATGTTATCAGGCCCTGCTGCATTTGTGTTCTTGAGTGTCCTTATTTTATTTACAATGACCTCAGCTGAGATTTCCATATGTTTCTTTATTTGGGTTAAACTTCACCAAGCTTATAGACTTACCTGTGAAGACTGTGCTGAAGTATTTGTTAAAGATATTTGCTACCTTAGTTGGGTCCGATATTTGGGTGCCCCAGTCCTTAAGTAGTACATAGGTTATTATTTGATTTCTTCAAGGAATTTATATAGCTATAAAAACTTTGCATATTATCTTTATGAGTGGAGGAGGCTAGCCTTACTTCCATTCTCTACTTGCTTATTTTTATTAATTTCTTAGATTTAACCTGTGAATGTTTATATTTCTCCCAGGTGATGGTATCTCTACACATTTTATAATTTAGATAAAACCATTTCTTTTTATTTACTGCTTTGAGTATCATCGTTGTGAGCCGTCTAGGTGTTTTTCCTTTCCTGTTGTATAACTTTATCTTTTTTATATGTTTGTTACATATTACAAATATTCATTTTTTGAAGGTATCCCATGTTTCCTCCACTGTTTTGTTTTCCAGCAGCCTATCCCAGTTTATGGCCTCCATTTTCCCCTGAATTTTTTCCTTATCTGCAGTTTTCAAGCTGAAAACCTCTCTACAGCCTTTATCCAAGGGGGTATATTGCTGATATGAGAAGCCTATCCCCGCATGATCACTACTCCCCAGAGGTGTAGTTGTTTGGCATCCCAGAATGTTTATATCCTTTACTGCCATTACCAAATAGAGGGTGTTATTTCCCCTTGTGGGGCAGTCACATATTGGGTAATGTCTAGCTCCTGGCAGAGTTCCATAAATGTTTTACTAGTTTGATTTCTGGCCAGTTGGCCCTCCCAGTCGATGTCCTTATAGTTTAAGTCTCCCACCATTATTACCTTGCCTAATTCACACGCTTGAGTTAACTCGCCATTGATCTAGTCTGACAACTCCCTTGATACCCCAGGTGGCCTGTAGCAGACCCCAATAATGGTGAGTTTTTGAGCATATGTAATTGTCTGGATCCAGATTGTCTCTGGCCCAGTTACCCCTGCCTTAACATTTTCTGTTATATCCGTAACTTTGATTTTGTTTGATATATATGCTGCCACCCCCTCCTCTCCTTCCTCCCTTCCCTATCCCTGTGAAATAGGGTGAATCCAGGAATATCTCTACCCCAGTCCTCTTCCTCTGTCCACCAGGTTTCCGTAATAAATACCATATCCACATTTTGCCCTCCGCATATGAGTGCCTCTAGCTCTTCCTTTTTATTATTTAAACTCTGAGCATTTATTAGTAGGCATTCATTAACTACTTGTGCCGGCCTTGACTTTGGTTCAGGTTTTCTGCCATGCTGTGTCTTATCCTGTGCCTTACTCTCTAGGAACTGCCCTTCTCCCCAAGTACCCAGTTTAAATATTCCCCCAGCATTCGCTTTACCTTTGATGCTAGTGTTTTTGTGCCCAGAGGGCTAAGATGTAACCCTTCCCTTCTGTACATATTTTTTTGATCAATACATTTCCCCCATGTGTCTACGAATGTGATGCTTCTAGCCCCACACCTATTAGCCACTCTACTATTTATTCTTTGAATAGTGCAGTTTTTTCAGGGTAACATCCATAATTCAGCAGTAGTGCTGAGATGATAGGAATTTGTCCTCCGGTAGTTATTAAGTCTGCACACTCCATAAGCTCATTCACAATGTCTTTTTTGTGCTCCCTCCCCACATTATTTATCCCCACATGGAGCACAACCACTTTATTTTTTGGTGCATTATGCAATAGTCTTGGTAGGTGCAGTTTAATGTCCCCAATCCTTGCACCAGGTAAACAGCTTACGGTCATTTTTGTTTTACAGCCTGTAGTGAGCACAGTATCAGTATTTCTAATTTTAGAGTCCCCATTACCAGTATATCTGCCTCTGGGGCAGTATCAACAGCATCAGTGACCTGAGTTGCTTCCAGTCTGAGTGTCTCAGTGCTTTTCTGTGATTCAGAACTGAGTGGTGAGTATCTATTGTGTATTGCAACTTCATAACCACCCATAGCCCTCCTCCTTTTTTTGTAGGGAGTTTTAGATATTGTGGCCCAGCTATCAGACTCCATACCCTCACTTGCAGTTGTCCAGTTACAGACATCAGAACTATCACTGGGGTTTTCAGTTAACATTTTAGGGGGCTCTATATTAGACGTACATGGTAGTCCAGTTGTCAAATTTCCTTCTGCCTCATTTACCTGGGAATGAATGAGCGGGGGTTATTTCTGCTGCCACCCTTTCAGTTCTATTTTCAAGGCAGCATTTTCTTTACATTTGGCACATAGGTGCCTCGGAGTACACATTTTGGATTGGTTCCAGGCATACGTCTCACACCCCCCACATTTTATGAGGTCCCCCTTATAGCACAGTGTCTGTAGCACCTGATCTATGCCTCTGTTACCCTCCATAGTATGCTTTCTAAGTATCAGCTACCACGTAGTGAATGACTGAACAATTTGTTTTCACTCACTTACCCTCTAGGAATGCCTTTTACTGCCACCAACCTCTGTCCCTCAATTCCTGCAGGACACCACGCGTGGCTATATGCACTCACCGAGCTCACAACGCTCGCTTGGGACTGAAATTAAATACCCCAGTGGACTGGAAGTGCCTCACTCCCGCCTGTTGCACCCAAGTACAGTTTGAAAGGTAAAAAGATGGAATATGTTTACTTTCCTGGGATTTACACTCCTCTCTAGTGGAGTCACTGTTTATATCCTCAAACTGCACCAGTTTTACACAGGAAACTATGCCCTGTCACTGTCCCTCTGCAGCGCACAGCATCAGATTGTTGGACTACAGTTCGAGACCCTCAGATTCCTACTTCCTGCTCCTCCACTGCTCAAATAACTATGGTAACACTACACAAGTCACAATTTTCAATACAGCATCACAGGTTATGTTACATTCACTGTGTATTTCCCAGGATCTGTAACACCACGGCTGGTTTATTTTTATTTTATTTATTTATTTATTTTTATTTTAGTCTTTGGTAACTGGGTAAGGCCCACTAGGCACAAGTGTTTGTTTTCAGGGGCGACCTGGGAGCATTAGGCAGTTAGGTGACTTGCTCAGAGTCACACAGTATGCAAGTGGAGGTTGTGAGAATCAAACTCAGGTCTGGTCTGCTGGATGTATCAAGTTTGTTCACACCTCATTCCTCTAACCACTAGGCTATACTGCCAGCCCCTAATGTTTGGTTTGCACACACCCTTCGGCCACACACAAGTTTGGCTTTTAGTTCAAAGAGTGTTAAAGAGGATTGGCCCCAAAACCGAACCCTGTGGGACACCAACCGTCACCCTCTTTTCTCTTGAATAAACCCCATTTACTACCACCCTTTGACTTCTATTCTTCAGCTAGTTTTTTACCCATCTAGTGACTTTCTGGTCAATTCCTAAACTCTATATTTTGTTTATCAACCTACGATAAGGAACAGAATCAAAAGCCTTACTAAAATTCAGGTGTGCCACATCTACCTCACCTCCCTTATCAATTATCCATGTTATATTGTCAAAAAATTCAATCAGGTTTGTCTGACAGGATCTACCACTAGTAAATCCATGCTGTTTATCATCTAGTAGTTTGTTTTCTACCAAGTAATTTACCAATCTTTCTTTTATTAATGCCTCCATCTCCTTACCCACCACTGAAGTTAGGCTAACTGGTCTGTAATTCCCTGCTTCCTCTTTACATCCTCCCTCATGTATTGGAACTACATCAGCCATTTTCCAGTCATTTGGAAACCTCCCAGTATCCAACAATATATTAAACAACAGTATCAATGGTTTTTCAAGTTCTCCCTTTAATTTCTTCAGAACCCTAGGATGTAATCTATCTGGTCCCATTTCCGTTTCTATTTTTTAATTTACCCAGTTCTTCCTTCACCCTATCTTCACTGAATGGACTCTGATCAAATTCATATAAACTACCTTCTTTCTTAATTATCTCTGGTCCTTTACATTCCTCCTCAATTGTGAATACAGAACTAAAATAATCATTTATGATCCGTCTTTCGGATGAGACATTAAACCGAGGACCCATCTGCCTGTTCTGGTGGTAGTTCAGGTAGATGTTAAAGATCCCATGGCACTTCTCGAAAAGAGTAGGGGAAAGTTTTATTAAGATTCAAAAACATGATACATCAAATATCAACCTGAGCGGTGCCTCTAGGTCTCTTCGGTGGCACTGCCAGCCACCGCCTCCGACACATCGGACTCTTCCAGCCCGCCCTCCTGGTCCCGCCACCCGCATCTCACAAGCAGATCCCCTCCCGCCCCGAGTGGTGCCTCTGGGTCTTTTCGGCGGCACTATCAGCTGCCGCCTCTGACACATCAGACTCTTCCAGCTAGCGGCGGCTATCTGATTGGTGTGTCTACCATCTGAGCAGTTCTGATTGGTCCGACAGGCAGCAAGTAGCTCCCGACTGGTGCGCCTCAAGCCTGCTCTGTACCACAGCAAGAAAAGCTATTCTTACGGCTTTTTGGACTTGGACTGTCCTGCTGCAGTGGGGTTCTTTTTTAAAAGTGTACTACAAGTGTTTATCAGCCCAGCAAATTGCTAGTTTTTATGTATCATTAAGCCAGGGCCTCTAAAATTTAGCTTGGCTATGTTGTAGTTCTGTTTTCAATGTTAAACAGCCCTGTAGTAGATACCTATATTAACTGATTGAAGCTAGGCTGCCGCATGCTTAAAACTGTTGTAGTAATTTGCACTAACTTCAGTGATTGTAAGCCCTCTTTCTGACAATTTAATGTACTGTATATGCAGTTTCTCTAGTTAGCTGCATGCCTCTCAACTCCTTAATTGACTGTTTAGAGATTTTTAAGACTGTGTGCGGAGCCTACAGGAGTATTGCATATACAAAAGGAGTGATGTCATGTTTTCTGTCCATGGAACTGACTGCAAGTGTAAATAGTCTTCTCCACCTTACCCTCCTCCAAGAAATGTTTTCTGCCCTCAAATAAATACGCTTTCATGTTAGTCAGTGGTTGCAGGGTACTATTTTCTTTCTTAAGTGGGTGGTACAAGAACTGGAACCTGAGTAGTGGGAGGCAGCATTGTTTTTTGGGGGGAAGTAAGGTCCACACCACCTCCACCCAAGAAGTTCCAAAAGGTCCATCCCACCTATTTTTTTATTCATGTGGGAGGGGCATGAGGTGGATCTATCATCCTGAAAGAAGACTCACATGTTTGGGATGTGGACCAAGGAACAGAAGTCTGTGGAGTCCCTGCATTTTGTTAAGGACTAGAACAGAAGTTACTTAAAATGCCTTCAAACTGACTTAAAAACCTTTGGAACAAATAATTATCAGCGTCACCTGGTGTCTCAAAAGGAAAGACTAAGAAGTGTCTAAGAACTAAGGAAAATAGACAGCTTTCAGGTATTTCTTAAACATTTATATACTAAAAACAAAGTTCAGCTTTTGGGATTAACAATATTTGTTTACCATATTATATCTATCTATATATGTAGTTTGTATTTTTAGTAGTTTCAAAATCTTGAAAGCATTGGTGTTACTAATGCATTTAGAAATACATTTTTTTAATTGTCTTTACAGATAACCTTGAAAGCATTGATGTTACTAATGTATTTAGAAATACCGTGTTTTAATTGTCTTTACAGATAAATCATGCATGTTCATGTGAGGGCACACTTTTGGGGGGATGGGGTTCAAATTATTTTAATCATGGGCACAGTGCTTGGCAAACACAGTCTGTGATGAAGTGTATCTTTCTTTTTAAGTTTGAGAAGTGGAGTTGACTTGCACAAATGGATAGTACAGACACCATTAGAAGTAGAATGGGTTAAACACTTCCTGGAACTTTCTGCATAACAAGTTCCCCATGGCACCTCACAGCATTTGACAATACCTTCCTAAGAGCAGTGAGTGTGTAACTTTATAGGACATTGCAAAGCAAGAGGCCTAGCCTTCCCTTTTTCCAAATAATATACCAACTTCATTCTCAGGCAGACAGTTTTGGGCTACTATTTATATTCTAATGAATCTTCTTAAAGGAAAACTGCATGTTAAAATCAGGAATATATGTATTACTACCAGTTTTGAGTTCTTACTTCAATCCAGTGTTTTGTTTCTGCCTGGGCTTTTAGAGGAGTTTTTCTAATTTTCCCTGGGTGTTATATGACATCTGGGGACTGTCATTCAAGTTTGTTTTATTGCACCTTCTCCAAGTTAGTCTTCACAGCTTACCCTTTGGTTTGATGTCTAATAGCCTCTGCAGCAGGCCAGTGTCTTGTTACACTGTATTGCTTAGCCACAGCAGAGAAAAAACATTGCAACCAGAATTCACAGTGCTATACAATATACTATAGAAAGTTACATGTTTAAACACACACACACACACACACACACACACACACACACACACACGCCAAGCAGAACACAGCTGGATAAGGTGTCAGTATTTAGGAAACTTGTCATACTTACCCAGAGTCTAGCAATGTGAATCCTGGCTGTGACTATAGGTGTTTACAACTGAATGATAATAACCACATTTGTTTTCACTTGCAAATAGGTAGGCATTTGTGTCTAATTTCTGTTTGACTTACTGTAGGTTACACATAGAATCTGAAAAATTCATAACATGCTGTATTGTGATTCAATGAACTGATAAATGGGGATTTTGGTTTCTTTTACGAATTAATTTTTCCTGACCATGGATATACTAAAACAAAAATTTCTCAACACGATGTTTTTAAATAAAGAGTTTAACTCACAGCAGCAGAAGAAGCATGTTGGCATTAAAAGCTTAGTGGCGTGGATGTAGAGGCACCAGTATTTAAGCATGACTTTGGTAGAGGATTAATTGTGATGGGGGGTGAGGGAGGGGGTGAGTCTTGATAGTTGTAACATAATGGTTTTCTGAAACTTCAGCCTTCAATGGGTTAGACTCTGCAGCCATCTGGACAGTATATCACTAAGCCATATACAAGGTGGTATGGGTAAAACCCAGATCACCAGACCAGGACCAGTGCTGTAAAATCTGCACTGGGCACAACTTGTGCAAATATTGCTGATCCAGTGGATCAAATAAACATGTGCAAATAAATAATTAGTCGGCTTCGTCCTGTGCTTCAACCCACCCCAGGAGTGATGTTATTACATGTTAGAAAGTGGACTTTTAATTTGTTGAGCTCTGATTGGCTTGTACCCCTTCTGGGGAGGGGTACATTAACTTTCAATAGATACCCAGCAAACAAAAAGTGCCAGCCCAAACCTGCCTCATGTCCTGCCAGTTATATTTTTTTGTGCCCAGCTTGCTTCCTCATTGGCTGAAGCACTGGGCACACAATTCAAACTGCCACCATTTTTTTCAACACTTAGCAAGCAACTTATGCCCCCCCACTACCATTGCCACCACAATAAAAAAAGTAACATTAGCTGAACAGTTCCATAACTGAAGTAAAAAAAAAATGCTTTGTAAATAAATCACTATTAAACTGAACTTCCCCACACCACGCTGATCACCAGTGCGCCTTCTCATGGCAGTTGGTCAGTTATCACAAGCTCCTCTGCTGACCGATCGGCATTTAACGATAAATTGGTGGACCATATCTTAAAACATACATTTTTAAATGTATAAAACAGCGGGAACAAAAGCGAGCAATTTACCAAACCACGCTTACTTTAAAACGTGGCTCTCTCCTCGCTTTTGTCTGGCATTGATTCTCCACAAGCTGCCCACCTGTAAGCGGCTCCCACTCTACTACTGGCTCGGTTTTCTTTTCACATCTCTGGCGATTACATCCAGGGCCGAGATCCACAAATTAAGGAAAAATCAGCATAAAGACATGGCGGGGGGGGGCAGGGTCATGTGTCAAAGAGGGACCACTTGCTCTGCTGCTTGATGAGCAGCTCCCACTCCATGACCTGCTTGGCTCTCCCTAAAATGCTGTGGTGCCCTCTACTGGTAACTATTGGTAAGGATACCAGTAGATGGACTACTTTACTAAAAAAAAACAAAAAACTATAAGCTAATTTTAGTCTTTTTATTAATTTTTTTTAAATTCTTAAATACTACAAAATCACTTTACAGGTAGCCCATTTTTTAAGTGCAATAATACCCTCCAGGGTGGGTGGTATGGTCAATACCGGACCTTCCAGGGGCTATAAGGCCCTCCGCCTGTAGCGTCGGGCCTCATTATGCCCCTGGATGGTCTGGTATTGCCCAATACTGCCCACTCTGGAGGGTATTATTGCTTGCATAACACATACCCTGTTGTGCCTTATTGCTTAAATATGCCCTTTCTCAATATACTATACTTTGATTCAGTTAGTGTATGCAACAGCCTTCATGTGAACACTCTGGGCTTCTCTATGACTCCTGATGTCTATTTGCCTTAGCTATTGTATATTGTTTGAACTGCTTTGGTCTTCTTGATATGGTGCCTGTGTGCCTAAACTATGTAATCTGTTTATCTACTGCTACCTATGTATCTCCAGTGAATGATTGTTATAATTGTCTGCTCTCCGAGCCATTGTTTTTGGACTTGTTAACTGTGCTGTCTTTGTATTAGTTTTAACGAGGTGCCTTTGTAAATGAGTCTCTTACTCAAAGGTTTGTAAATCTGACATTTTTTAAATAAATAAATAAATGTTTATGTTTAAGCCGATGAAACACCCTTATCTAGTTACAGCATTCACAGTCGTAGTGGCTCTGTCAGAGCTTGTTAGATCAGTGCTAGCTCCTGTGTAACCCTTCTGCAATCTCCCCTGCCCAGGGACTTTGCCTCCTACCCTCTGCCTATTTCTATCTCCCCTGTAATACCCCTCTCCCCCAGAGCTATTTTCTGTCCCTGTACTGAATTCTAAGTACTGAATCTGGTAATCTCTGCACAGCCTGCCCCCTCCCCCCCCGGCAGTTTGTTTGCTCACTCTGCTCTGCTCTCAAATCTCCTTCCTTTGTTCTCTCTTAACCTCCACCTTCTCCTAAACTCACACTGCAAATTTCCTTTTGTTTCACTCTATCACCCCATCCCCTTTGCTGATCTGCCGCCAGTCCCCTGCTCCCCTCCTTCTTCCTGTCTAATACTGCTCTATTTAACAGTGTCCTCCTTCTCTTCTCAGATCCCCTCCTGCCCCGAGCGGTGCTTCTGGATCTCTTCGGTGGCACTACCAGCTGCTGACTCCGACACATCGGACTCTTCCAGCCTGCCCTCCTGGTCCCCGCCACCCAGCTCTCACAAGCAGGTACTACTGCTAGAATCTCCTAGACCAGTCCAGCTAGCAGTGGCTCTTTGATTGGTGTGTCTGCCATCTGATTGCTCTGATTGGTCCGGTAGGCAGCGACTAGCTCCCGATTGGTGTGCCTCAAGCCTGCTCTGTACCACAACAAGGAAAGCTATTCTTACAGCTTTTTAGACTTGGACTGTCCTGTTGCAGAGGGGTTTTCTCCTGTCCCACCCCCTCCCAGGCTTCCTATTAAATCTGCTACTTGCTCCACCCCCAAGATCTGCCCAGTCACCATTGGTGCCTACTGCCCCCCCTTTCCCTCTGGAATATAGCAGCCACCCAAGTGGTCAGTGTGGCTGGTCTTCCACCACTCCTGCCTACAAGTGTAAACCCACTTCACTACCTCCTGCAAACAGCTAGCATGGCACTAACATTGTGGATACTACTCAGATTCTCCCTCATCTCTTTCTGCCTACTCTCCCTCTTTTACCTCCAATTCCCTTCTACCCCGATCCCCCTCCTCCTTGACTAATCTAACTACTCATGTGTATTCCCCCCCTCTACTACTCTATCTGTTCCAGCCACTACCTGGTGCCCCTACCCTTTTCACCCCTCCCCCTCCCTTTATTCCTATACCCACCTTTGGTCAACCCTCCACCTAGTTATGTCCTGTGCATCTCACGCTGCCCGCCCTAAAATGTCCCCTAGGCGGTGCTCACCCTCAGCTTGGCGCTATCAAATATGCTCTCACTATCTAACACTCATCTTGCTATTCCTTGCAGTGGGTGACATTCACCCCAATCCTGGCCCTGCACTGACCCTATATCTGCTAAGCTCCATGATCAGCTCCCCTAAATTAGCCACCACTGCTACATCTTCTGGCTCCCTTCCCCGAGGGCTACACATCCTCCACCTAAACATTCGTAGCCTAGCCCCCAAGCTCGATCTGCTCCAGGTGTTAGCTGTCCAGCATGCTCCTGACATTATCATCCTATTGGAGGCCTGGTTAAACCATAACCTTCAGGACTCATCCATCACCATCCCAGATTTCACTGTCACTCGACAAGACTGCTCCACTAGAGGTGGAGGAGTTGCAATATACACAGCCTCAGACTTACATTTCTCTGTTATACTTGCTAAATCTGAGCCCCAAACCTTTGAACTACTTAAGTTCAAACTGACCTTCCCCTTCTCACTTCCTATTTTCGTTGCGCTATTATACTGCCACCCTGGAACCCCTGCCACATCTGTCACTGACCTTCTAAGCCACCTAGCCTCCTTAGCCCCTTCTGGTGAACTTTTTATCTTGGGAGATTTGAATCACAACTGACCATCCCCCTCCCTTAACAAATCTTGCTCTGAGATCACAGCCCTCAATCTTACCCAGGTCATCTCTGAACCAACACGTACTAACCACAAGTCAGGCAACCACTCCCTGATTGACTGGGCCCTCACCTCCCACCATCACCAAATCTTCAAAGCCGGCTTACTTTCTGACTCTATAAGTGACCCCCATATCATTTATGTAGTCGCAAAATCCATCGCCTTAAATCCCCTCCGAAATTCCTAGTTCAAAGGTCCTACAAATCTCTAAACATTACCCCTCTTCTGGATGAATTAGCTCACACAAACTGGGGTACTCACCATAGTAAGCATAACATAGATGATGCCCTGACACACTTCCAAAACACCTTCCTAAGCATCTGGGATAATCATGCCTCCATGCGTCCGATCAGGGTCCGTGGGTCACACATTCCGTGGATTTTCCCAGAACTAAAAGCATGCCAAAATGCTTGGAACAAAGCGTGGAAAACCTACAAAGTCTACACTCCTCTCAGGTGATAACACCACCTATCGTATGCTCCATAACAAGTGCACCAAGGCCACCCAGCTAGCCAAAGCTGAATACTTTAACTTCACCTTCAATGCCAACCTACATAACCCTTCTAAATTCTGGAAAGTTATCCACTCCCCCCCATCGGCAAATCCCACCCTCCTTCTGCTCTCAAATGACACTCTTCTCTCTGACCCACTTGCAGTTGCCTCCGAGTTCAATACATACTTTACCACATGTGCTACTTCACTCCTTGCCTCCCTACCAACAGTAGCTCCATCTTCCCACCATGCTGAAGCTGCTACTCCCCCCGGTTCCTACACCTTCCACTTTGGGAACATCTCCCAGTCAGAAACTCTTGATGCCCTCCTCTCCCTGAACCCTTCCAAGGGGAAGTCCCCCATATGGTTTAGACCCCAAACTACTCTATCTGTCTGCCCCTGCCATTGCAGCTCCGCTAGCTGCCTAGCTAAACCTATCTTTTGCCTCTGAATCAGTACCGGCAGAGTAGAAGCACACCATAGTCCTTCCAGTTCCCAAAGGAGGAGACCCCACCTCTGCATCCAACTACTACCCTATCTCCCTCCTCCCCCACCTTAGTGAAACTCTGAGAGCACCTTGTGCTCTCTCAGCTCTCCAAAGAACCACTCCTCTGCCACTTCCTTCACTCATCTCTCTGACTCTGTCATCTCGGGTATGGACAAAGGTCTCATTACTGCAGTCATCTTTGTCGACCTAGCCAAAGCTTTTGACACTGTCTCCCATCCCCAATGCTATCCTGCCTCTCTAAAGCCGGTCTATCCATGCCTGCCACAAACTGGCTCAGAGCATACCTGGAAGGATGAACTCAATCCGTAAAAATTGCTGATTCCACCTCTCCTCCTCTCCCAATAGTCACTGGTGTTCCCCAAGGCTCAGTACTGGGCCCTATCCTCTTTTTCATCCTCCTAAATGACCTGCCTCAAACCTGCTCATCTACCTCAATTCACATGTATGCAGATGACACCGTCCTCTTTTCCTCTGGTCATACCCCTGATGAGGCTACTACCTCTCTTCATGCTGATATCAACAAAGTTCAGCACTGGTTTAGCTCCCACCAACTCTCTCTTAATGTCAAGAAGACTGTCTCTATGACCTTCAGCACTAGGCAGAGACTATCCAGGCTTACTAATCCCCTGAACTTCCACACCCTTGATGGGTCTGTCCTTGAGAACGTGTCTAACTTTAGGTACCTTGATGTCTGGCTTGACCGACACCTACCCTTCTCTGCTCATGTGGATGCAATCCTGAAAAAATTGCGTCCTAAGCTTGGTGCTCTATACAGAAACCACAGCTGCCTCCCCCTACCTGTAAGACCTAAAATTGTGCAGAAAATTATATTACCTATGTTTGACTGCTGTGATGTAGTCTATAGTGCCTCTCCTAAGTCTACTCTATCCAGACTGGACTCCCTCTGCAATGCTTTCTGCCGCTTTGCCCTGAGTGCTCCCCCTCGTACCCACCACTGTGAGCTTTATCATGTGCTGGCCTTCCCCTCACTTGTCAACTGACGTCTACTCCATTGTGCAAAATTTGCTTCCAACCTCTGGCTCGGTGGCATTCCCCCCACCTTACCTCCTCTTTATCTCCCACTGCCCACTCCCTCTCATGCCCTTAGATCTACAGACTCCCGGCTGATGGTGATCCCTCACCGCCGGACCACAGCAGGCCAATCGGCCTTTTCCTATCACCTCCCGAGGCTTTGGAATGACCTGCTGGCACAACTATGTCACTTCTCCTCCAAACATTCCATCTCCTCTGCCCTGACAAATTACTACATAGCAAACTGCCAATGTTGTTGACCTCCCTTCCCCCTTCCTCTTGTCTTCCTTCTCCCTTCCCCCCTCACCTTCTCCCACTCCCCCCACTGTCCTGTCCTAGATCCCATATGGCCTGACCAGTGGCTTAGCTATGGCTACAAATGCTAGCATATATCCACCAACCTCTGCACTTACCCCCACTGCACTTCAAACCTCAATTCTCTGCCTACCATGTTACTGTAGAGTAGTTGCTGATATGCATGTAATTATACCTTTACACCCTTGTCATTTAAATCCTTGTACAATTTTCTCTTACGCCATATAACAATATATACAACTTCTTGTTCCAATGTTTCCTATGTTACCCCTGCTTCATGTTTCCGAGGTGTTATACTTATGCTCTGTTGTGTAACTAACTGTGTAATTTTCATTTCTATGTACACTGTGTACATTTGCTCTCCTCTGTATCCCCAGGTTGCACCATGAGATGAGCATCTTTTTGTTCAGCGTGCCTTTCCTGGTGAAACATTTAAATAAATAAATAAATTTAGTACAACATAAATTACCCACCACACAACTCTATCTCCATCACCAAGAACACACCCATCTTAGTGAACATAAACAGCAACCCCACATTCTAAAAAACCCATGACATCTTAAAACATTCCTATCACCAAACTCCTTTACTAAATTCCCATCAACATATACATCCCACTTCTGATGTTCTAATGATAGGAGAGAAAAATAAACCAACCACTAACCCACCCACCCAACATGTTCCCATAACTTTGAACCAGCATCATGTCCTACAGTACGAAATTCGTATTCATATACCTTATCAAGTTCTTCCTGAATTTAAAAAAATACTTCCTGCTTCTGGATTACTTTACCTTGAAGGGATCTTTGGCATCTTGCCTGCCATAATGACCATTTTAAGCATGCCAGTATCACATAAACAGAGCTTTTCTGCCATTTCTTCCACTGTGAGGGTATCTGTCCTAAAATCAAGATATCATAAGACATATGCCTGGACAGATCTTCCCCCCACCATCCTGCTAATTCCTCTCCAAACCCCTGTACATACACACAATCAAAAAACAGATGCTGCATTGTTTCTATTTGATCTTGGTAGAGTTGTTCCCCACAGCCCCTATCTTCTTTCTGCTTGTGCTTCTGATTTCCTTTCACATTTAGTTTTTGGTGACCACATAACCAAACCACATCTTGCATTTTAAGGGGTATCCGTGGTTCCACCATACTTGCCAACAATATCTCCATATTTATTGTAGAGGATATCTGGAACAAGGGTTCCTCAAAAAAACATTTCTCCATAATTAGTCAAAAAAATTTCTTCTGATGACTTAAAAAACAACTAAGCTCTATTTTCAAAGTCCCAGTATACTTTAATTTAGTCTGCAAATACACAGGAAGAACTTTCTCTGAATTATGCCATTTACCCTTACCCCATGCTTGTAAAAAGGGGGCCTCCCACAATTTCATACACAGAATCCCCATACCTACTGTTTCTAAGACTAGGGGACGTATTGAACTAAAAAAGAAATTCTCGAAGAAATACACCAAGGACTGTATTATAGTCAAACCTCCCACCTCCAAGCCCTATAAGTATGCACCCTCTTCATTGGGTTTAATCTGCTACCCCACGATAAAAGAAAAAAGAGCCCCATTACTTTTGTATGCATATCATAAGGCAAAGGAAATATTTATGAGAGACATATAAAAAATAGGAGCAATGTAGGCTCTCAGTAAATAAACCCTTTTTTTCCTTGTCATTTTCCAGGATTTCTATGAGGTTACCTTCTGATGAGCTACATCATACACATTTTTCCAATTAATCTCCTCTGCTTTTTTTGTCCCATAATATAAGCCCAATATCTTAACATTTCCCTTCATCATAGATATTGGAAAGTCCTCTATTTCATGTGCTGTACCTAGAACCAAGACCTTATTCTTCCCTATATTAACCTCAATCTCTGTAGTGTTTTGTACATCTTCTATGACTTGTAAAATTTTTCCTACCAAAATCCAAATTAGCAACAGTAAAAACGCAGTCATCTGCATGAGCAGTGACCTTCTGAAAGACAACCCCTTCTTTGTTCTTGAGAGGTCGGATATCCTCAGCAGCTTCTATAACCCTTAATATAGGACCCAGCCCAAACACGTAGAGCAAAGGACCCATTGGGCATCCTTGTCGGACACCATTCTTAAGATATACAGGAATACCCAAGTACCCATTCACCAATGGAGTGTTCTGCACTTTGGTATATAAAGTTTGTAACCATACTAGCAGCTGCTCTGAAACACCATAGTGCTGCAACACTGCCCAAAGGTGCTCCTGTCTTACTGCATCAAATGCAGCCTCTTGATCAATAGTTAACATATAGCCATCTAAATCTATATTCAAACCTTGTTCCACCACCTCTCTAATAAAAATTAGATCATGTACAATATTACTTCCTGGAATCACACAGGTCTGTACTGGACTTATCAACTTCTGAGCTATCTTGGAGATTTTTGTTAAAATTTTATAATCAGAAGTCAGGAGACTCAAAGGCCTCCAGTTCCTAACCTCTTGAGGATCCCCCTTCTTATATAAGAAAGTCATAACTCCCTCTTTCATACTGGGTACTAGTCTGTTTTCCACCCAAATAGCCTCATAAAGTATTTGCAATCAAGGTGCCAAGATATCAATGAAGCATTTGTACAAATCATTAGGTATGCCATCTATACCTGGGGTCATTTGTGCAGTAAGCTTAGTAATAGCATCTCTAATTTCTGCCTCTGATATGGGAGCTACCAACCTCCACTCCTCCTCTTCCTCCAACTGAGGCATCTCCACCTGCTGAAAAAATAGAATTTGTTGCCCTACCCTTTTTTTCTGAAATGTGGCCTTCACATGATTCTGAATTACTTGTAGTAGACCACTACAATCGTCCACTAAACACCCTGTACCATCCTTCAAGGCAGTAATCGCCATTTTTTATGCCCCATGCAACCCTAAATCATAAGGATCCACTTGCTCTTTCGTTCCCTTAGTCTGACATTTCTGCTGTATAGCCAGTCTATCCTCTTTTTCCTTCAGATACCCATAAATTTTATCCTTAATTACTTGTAACTGCGTCTGTACATCATTTCTCTTACGTTCGTCCTAGTTAACAACTGCATATACTTAGAAGAAGAATCAGCATTTATATAGCACTTTTCATACTCAGTATCCCAAAGTGCTTTACAAGCAATGCTAGACTGGTAGACTTAGCTCTTAAACCCAAATACTTAATGTATTTATATTTAGCCCTTTCACTGGTAATCTGTATAAACAACCTCTTCAAATCTCTCTTGGTGTCCTCCCACCACTTGATGGGGCTATCGTACAAAAAACATATGTCAGCTCTCAATGCTAAGTACTCTTTTATATTATTTTGTATAAAAACTCCTGTAGGACAGCAATGTTCATCTTCCAATATCCCCTTCCCATGGGTACCTTCTGTAATAGCCCTATTTGAATTCTAACAGCCACATGATCTGACATTTCCAAAGCCACTACCAACACTTCTGACATGTAATCTTTCCTAATAGAACCCAAAAGTCTATCCTCGAGGGTAATCTTCCTTTAAAGAAAGTGTGTGTTGGTTCAAGTTGCATAATATCATATACATTTCTCAAATTATTCAGTTTCAAGATGTGTAGCAATACATTAGTATTACTATATACCATCTGCATTTTTCTCCCCCAGTCTCTATGTGCCAGACCCAAATTAAAATCACCCCCACCATAGCACTAACTTGTAAGTATGCAGGTATGGCTCTAACCTCTTAAAAAGAGAAGACCTGTCCGATTTCACTTGAGGGGCATAAACATTCATAATTCTGTACTTACTTATCAAGCAATATTATATAAAACCACATCTGTTATCATTGTCCTCCCTGGCTGAATATCAAAAATCTCCAGGACTGTCTCTTCAATCCCAGAAAATAAAAAACCTAACCCCGAGCATGGCTCTTCTCCTAATGACCAAAAGGAGACACCCCATCTCCACTCTCTCAGTGCCTCCCTAACCTCTGGCAAAGAATGCATCCTTGTGTCCTGTAATAAAATCACTTGCCCATATCCCTCCCTGAGACTAGCAAAGGTGACCCATCTCTTCTTCAAGGCCTTAATGCTATTCACATTTATTGTGAGAAGGGTAATGCCTACATCCATGCGAAGAAAAAAGATTTGCAGCAAAACACTGTTATCCCCAAACCATTAAAATGAAATCACTTTCTCTTTTTATGCTTCTTAGGCTTATCACCAGTCCCAGTGTCTGTGACGACCTCAGCCTGTGAAGAGGTAACTGAAGAAATGCTCAAGTCAAGACCCTCTTCTTCTCCTTCCTGCTCAAATAATGAAGCATGGGAGTTTTGTAAAGGAAGGACATCAGGTTCCCCAGGCACCAGTTGAGCTTCTACCAAAGATTTCCCAGTCTTTGATCGTGTAACTCTCTGAAAGACAAGCTCCTGCTTAGCTCCTGGAGGGGGCATACAACTCACTTCTGTCGAATGCTGAGTGTCCTTGTACACCAGTCTAATGTTCTGGAACTAGGACTTGTCCCTGTCCTACCTCCTCTGCAGAGGCCTCCTTTCTTGGACTAGTCACTCTTTGAGGTTTAGGATCCACTGGATGCACATTCATTAATAGGTCATGCATCCTCATTTTTTATTTTTGGGTCGTAACCACATAAGCATCTTGTTCAGCCATATGGCCTGGTCTCGACTGTTGTGTGATGCCCATGAACAGGTGTGGAACGTGTGCTCTTGCTCATCACAAAGATTGCACCTCATGGGCTGTTGACACTGTGTCCCAAAGTGTCCTACTTCCCCACATAGGCCATATCGCAAACATTACTTAAGTGACCTACATCCCCACATTTAAAACAAGCCCTGGGTTGTCCCGGGTAAAAAATCACCCCACGGTCTCTTCCTCTCAAAAAAAACAGTTAGGCAAGTGTTTAGTCAATCCTTGCTCCATTTTTAATGCAATCTGATATTTCCAGCCACCAGTCCACAATGCTCATCATCTAGTATAGGCTCCGCATATCCTTTAACAGTGTAATGCTGCTGTAACCAATAGGTGATATCCGCAATGTTTATCCCCTCATTTCTAAACAGAACAATAATTTTTTTTTAAGGGTTTCATCAAGGGAATAACCAAAAAAGACTTCCATAATGGAGTATGTTTCGACAACTGGTACTGTTTCCAGAATCTCTAAAGGCCAACAGGGTGCTTAAAGCTGACGTCAAATACAGAATCCCCAGGCACATGTGTTGAGGCATATACCTCATATGCATAGTACTTCATACTTTGTTTCAGTAACGCTCGTCCTACAAAATGTCTTTCAAACAACATGAAGTCTTGCTGTATTCTGACAAATGCAGTTGGGTCCTGCCTTTCAACTGCCCCGGAGAACATAGGGTTAACTTTTCTATGCCTGGCATAGAATGTTCATCTCGAGCTCGGTTGAAGCCTCTGCCTGTTGTTATTCGAACTGCAACCGTCAGATTCTTTACTCCACCTCACTGAACAGTCGCTCCGGAGATTTCTCCTGCTGCTCGGTTCAAAGTCAATTGAAGTGTCGCTTTTCGGTCGTTTTCTTCCGAAATTGTTGTTTCCGCTAGTCTGTTCAAGTCTCTGTCTGTGGTACCATGAGTACTAGATAGGTTTTGTTCTGTTTTCTGTGTGGAACTTGTAAAGCTGTGGATCGGATCGGCTGAACTGATCATTTTGAGGTAAAATTTGTACTTTAATTTAGTGTGTGGTTACCGGTCCGTATTGGTTCTACAAAAACCGGTTTTAGTACGTTTTTTCCAAGACCCATGACACGGTCAGAAACCGATAGGGGAGTCTTACCTGGTGGATTGCCGAAAAAAGGGTATGTTTGGTTAGGTTGGCCATGTCTGAGAAACCCAAGAAAAAAACAGGGCCCACTGGGTTTCAACACTGCAGTGTGTGGGGGGAGGTCTTTGCTAAGGCTGACCCCCACACCACCTGTGTTTATTGTCTGGGGTTTGACTACCTCGATCCAGACTGCCAAATTTGGAAACAATTTTTACAAATCTACCCTGGAAAAGAGATTAGGTAGACTGAGGGAAAGGGAGGCCGAGAAATCCGCTGACCCAGATGGCCAGCCCAGTTTGGTTCCGACCGAACCAGAAGGAGTGCCCGCTGACCAGGGCGATACTTCTTTGGGCAAAAGGAGAGCTGATTCCGAGGAATCAGTTCCAACAAAAAGAAAAAGAAAAGACAAGTCTACCGGTTTGGATCTAGAATCTCATACTCCGACCGCTGATGAAATAGCCAAAGCAATTAGGATTGTGGAATCGCTTCGATCGGTTCCGACTGAACCGGCACCTTTTGGCAGGGGCTTGGTTCGGTCAGTTCCCCCGGTTCCGGATTATACCCTGGAAGAATTTTATGAACCGGAGTTTGAGGAGGAAGGAGAGTTTGAAGATGATTATGGTGATGGTGAAAATCTGGATGTGCCTATTGACCGGGACATCTCCCCAGACAGACCTTCAGGTGTTTCTCCTCCTAGGCTTTCTGAGTCCCCTTCACACTACATGTTTTACAGAAAGGTGGCTGATACCCTCCAGCTTCCTGTGGAGGAGGCAATGGAGGATCAGGAAGAGCCTGACTATGTAGAGATGATGGACATCTCAGAGTCCAGGAGACTGTCTATTCCCCTCCACAAATCTTTTGGGAAACAGACACAAACAATTCTTAAGTCTCCCAATTCCATACCTCCTGTGGACAGAAGAATGGACAAGAGGTATACTCGTTCAGGCTCAGATATGGAGTTCCTTTTTCAGCAATGCAGCCATGTTGGGGTTGTACAGGCTGCTGCCTGTGATAAGGCAAACATTCCCTTGGCATCACACCCCCCAGACAAGGACTCCAGGAAGATTGATGCCATGACAAAGAAGCAGTACATGGCATCATCCTTAGGACTCAGACAGGCTAATTATATGGCCTATGCAGCCAGGTCCCAGTAGTCCAGGTGGGACACTGTACTGGCATTGGCTAAACAGGCTCCTCCCCAGCTTGCCAAGGAGCTGAAGCAGGTGGTTGCAGATGGGATTGAGGCATCGAAAGTTCAGTTTCATGCTGCTGTAGACTCCAATGATGTATCATCAAGAGTCATGGCTACATCTGTGGCTCTTCGGAGAATTGCTTGGCTCAGATGTACTAGCCTCTTACAGGATACCCAGGCTAAAGCCATGGATTTTTCTGTAGTGGGTAATTCTCTGTTTGGGGAGCAGACAGAAAATTACATGAAGAAAATGGATGAATACAGGACCACTTACAGGAGTGCTCAGACCAAGGAAAGGCAAGCAACTCCTCAAAGGCAGCAGTCCAGGGTCAGGGGCAGGCCTTTCCAAAGGCCTTTTTACCAAGCACAGGCCTCTTCTTATTTTTCTCAGAGGGGGCTCTTCAGAGGGAGAGGCAGAAGGGGGATGAGCAGGCCTGCATACACTCCTCAACCTAAAGCCCCTGCCAAGAAGACACCCTGATGGGTCTGCCCGGGTCTATTCTCCTATACCAGTAGGGGGCAGGCTGGCTTACTTTGTCCAGGACTGGATGTCTCTTACATCAGACAAGTGGATCCTGGAAGTAGTAAGTCAGGGTCTGGTTCTCGGCTTCAAAAAATGTCCCAAGCTGAAAGCCAGATCTTTTCCAACTGCAAATCTCTCAGAAACCATTGCCCTAGAGGCAGAGGTTTCTTCTCTCCTAGCTCTCAGAGCTATAGAGAGATAGTATCTACCCTAAACTGGGGCAAAGGATTGTACTCCAGGTACTTCCTAACCCTCAAAAAGACAGGAGAGTGGCGACCCATCCTGGACCGAAGATACCTAAACAAACATCTTTTAAAGCCAAAGTTCAAAATGATAACTCTGGGAATTATTCTTCCCTCTCTAAGGCCAGGGGACTGGCTAGCCTCCCAGGACCTCAAAGATGCCTACTTTCATATTCCCATCAGGTGCTCCCACTGAAAGTACCTCAGGTTCAAGTTGCCCTCAGGCCACTATCAGTTCAGAGAAATGCCCTTTGGCCTAACATCAGCCCCAAGGGTCTTCACAAAGTGCCTGGCAGTAGTTGTTGCCTTCCTAAGAAGAAAAAATATTTCCATTTTCCCATACTTGGACGACTGGCTTATAGTGGGCCAGTCTCCAGACCAAGTCAAGTCACACCTGCAAGTGACCCAGCAAGTGCTCACTTCTTTAGGATTTCTTCTCAACCTACCAAAGTCAGTTCTTGAACCAGTGCAGCTTCTCACCTTCATGGGGTAGAGCTGGATACGGTAAAAGCAAGAGCCTTCCTTCCCCTGGAAAGGGCAAGAGCACTCATGGAGCTGGCCTCTTCATTCAGCCTTCAGGTGTCTCGACCAGCAAGACATTTCCTTCAGCTACTGGGCCACATGGCGGCTTCTACAGCAGTGGTCCAGGGCGCAAGATTCCAAATGAGGGACATTCAGTTCCACTTAAGAGCTGTTTGGTCCCAAAGAAAGGATTCCCTTACCAAACTAATTCCAGGGACTCGAACTATGATCCAAGCCTTGCAATGGTGGCAGGATCAGGACAATTTGAGGCAAGGGGTTCCATTTGTCACTCAGTCTCATTCAGTGGTCCTTACCACAGATGCTTCCCTGCTGGGCTGGGGAGCCCATTTGGGGGAACTTACCACCCAGGGACTGTGGTCGCCTCAGGAACCTCTGTTTCGCATCAGTCTCTTGGAACTCAGAGCAGTGTTTCTGGCATTGCAAGCTTTTTCCAGATCTGTATAGAACAAGGTGGTTCAGGTCAGAACAGACAACACCACCACCATGTGGTACATCAACAAGCAAGGAGGCACTCAGTCTACGATCTTGTGCACAGAAGCGATGAAGCTGTGGTCCCTGGCCTATTCCCTGTAAACCTCTCTGATAGCAGTTCACCTCCCAGGGAGGGACAATGTCCTAGCAGATGCACTGAGCAGAATATCCCAGGGCCATCATGAATGGGCCCTAGATCCTCTGGTGTTGAAAGTGATTTTCTCAAGATGGAGCACTCCAGAGATAGATCTTTTTGCAGCCCCAGACAATCACCAACTTCCTCTTTTTTGTTGCAGACCCCCAGTCTTGGGCTCAGTCCCCCTAGATGCTCTGATCCTGAACTAGGAAGGGAAATTTCTGTATGCTTTTCCTCCCTTACCTCTCCTGTTCAAAGTGCATGTCAAGATAAGGTCACAACCATGCTAAGTGATTCTGATTGCTCCAGACTGGGCCAGGCAGCCATGGTATCACTTGTTGCTGTCCCTAGCAGTCCATCTTCCCCTGTCTCTTCCCAGGAATTACAACCTGTTAACATCCTCTCAGGGGAGGATTTGGTACCCCAATCTTCAGTCTCTCAATCTCAAGGCTTGGCTCTTGAAGAGTTAGAGTTTGCAGATCTGCATCTTTCTGAAGGGGTTCTGGATATCCTTAAGGCTTCTCGAAAGCCTTCCACCAGAAAGACCTACAACTCCAAATGGAAAAGATTCAGCATTTGGTGTTCTGAGAAAAATATTTCTCCAGACTCTGCTGAATTGCCTACAGTCCTGGACTATATGGTCCATCTTAATGGCCTTGGTCTCAGACCAGCTACTCTCAAGGTACACTTGGCAGCTGTTTCTGCTTTCCTGTCTGTAGGCAAGTCTTCCTCTCTGTCATCCCATCCTGTATTCTGTAAGTTTTTCAAGGGATTGCTTCACACCAATCCCCCCTTTAGGGATCCTGCTCCTGCTTGGGATCTTAATGTTTGCATTGCTCAGCTTATGCAACCCCCTTTTGAGCCTTTGTCCTCAGCAGAGCTTAAGTACTTGACTTGGAAAACTGTGTTTTTGGTAGCCATTACTTCTGCCAGATGTATCAGTAAATTGCAAGCCTTGTCAGTCTCCACACGTTCAGTCACTTCACTACCAGTCTAGCATTGCTTGTAAAGCTCTTTGGATGTATGAAAAGTGCTATATAAATGCTGATTCTTCTTCTTCTTCTTCTTCAGTGGAATCTGATTTCATCTCTTTTCACAGAGATAAAGTGGTCCTCAGAACTAACAGAAAGTTCTTGCCTAAAGTGGTTTCAGATTCCCACCTCAATCAGTCTATATCTCTCCCTGTTTTCTTCACTGATCATTCTTCCTCGGGAGAGAGGAGGCTACACAATTTGGATGTTAAAAGAGCCCTTAGCTACTACATAGAGTGTACCAAGGGTCACAGGTATGAATCCCTACAGTTGTTCCTCACTTATGGAGAAGTTGGGAAGGGCAAACCTGCCACTAAGAGGTCTATTGCCAGGTGGATTGTTTTTTGTATACAATTCTGCTATGAAAAACTGGGTAGAACTCCACCCTCAGGCCTGAGGGCTCATTCCACAAGAGGTACAGCTGCTTCCCTGGCTGCTGCCAGGGATATCCCTCTCTTAGAAATTTGTCAAGCGGCCACCTGGAAAACAGTCCATACTTTTACCAAGCATTACTCTCTGGATATCCAGGCTAGGAGTGATGCTCGGTTTGGCATAGCAGTACTTCAGAGCCTGTTTCCAAAGTAGGCTCTGTCCCTCCTCCATGGAGGCACTGCTTGGTATTCTGCATTTGTCAGAATACAGCAAGACTTCATGTTGTTTGAAGAAAAAATTACTCACCTTAGTAATTATGTTTCTTCTAGTCGAGTCTTGCTATATTCTGACCTCCCTCCCTGCCTCCCCTCTCAGAACCTAGATTTTTGGGATGTGGGTGGGCAGGTGCAGTGTTGGCACCCTAGAGGTGCCCCTTACACCATCTTTTTTTCTTTGGGTGGAATGTTGTTCATTTGATTGTTTTTTGTTTTTGGGTTTCCTGACTTGAGTCTTCCTTTGAGAACCAAAAACATTATATTTCTGCCAGTTGGCTAGTTAAAAATTTTACAGTTTCCACACAGAACACCTAGTGAGTTTTTGCTCGTAAAGATCTGACGGTTGCAGTTTGAATAACAACAGGCAGAGGCTTCAGCCGAGCTCGAGATGAACATTCTATGCCAGGCATAGAAAAGTTAACCCTATGTTCTCCGGGGCAGTTGAAAGGCAGGACCTAACTGCATTTGTCAGAATACAGCAAGACTCCACTAGAAGAAACATAATTACTAAGGTGAGTAATTTTTTCATCTGGAACATCAGATATATTTCCCCAAAATTTCAACTGTACAGCATTTCTTCTCATAGCAGGTTCAAACAAAAGCCTTCCCTTACAAAAAGTTCTTCAGAATACCACTGTAATACACTCATTTGCCATTACGATACCACTCTGATTACCATTGTACTACCATTAAGGTTTTCATGGTATCACAGTGGTTTGTTTCAATTCCATTGTGATACCATTGTACCACTGTCCTACCATATCAACAAAAATAATCAAAATTTAAACTACCATAGTACAACCAGGGAACCACTGGGTAGTACCATTGCACATTTTGTAGGTCACCACTGTGTTGCCATTGTGGTGCCATGGTATTGCCATTGTGTCACATTTGGTAAGGGTTGAGTCATTTGGGAAAAGCTGATCGCTGACCCAATTATGCCATACATTAACAGGGGCCTGCAAGTTTTGTTCAGGTACTTCTTGGGGTAACTGGATGTTGGTATTAACCTGCTCCAAAGGGACTCTATTCTCTTTGTCCCCCAAAGGATTTAACAGGGGCGGGGAGAAGGGGGATCAGGAACTCCAGGCAAGGAAACCTCACCTTCCAACTCTTTAATGACTGACATCATGGAGATATTATCATTATCTGATTTTTCTTGTTCCCTTAAAGTAGGGGATTTTTGCCCTGGTAATAACAGGGAAATTGACTCATCACCTATCACAGCGGACTGATCACTAACCTTCAATGGAGTTTTAGGGATAGAACAGCCTGCCAATGAACCTGAAATGTTAGCATCCCACCCTGTGCCATTCAAAGTTTTTACCCATCCAGCGGCCTCCAAAGCAGACGGAACCCAGCCTGCAGGAGTAGTGGAAGGCCCAGCCGACTGCACATCAACAGAGCTCATTTCTGGAGGAAGGGGTCTGTGTCTATCTTCAGGGACTTGGAAATTTTTTTTTTCTTTTCCAACACCTTCTTTCCCCAAACTTTTCTTTCCCCCACCTCCCGACAAGACACCAATCAAAAACTTTATTGGAGATATATTTTCCACTCCTATACCTTCTACCTTATCAGTAACTTCTCGTGGCATATCATTTTGCTGCTCCAAGTTCCTTTCTTGCCTGGAATCTAACAAATTACTCACAGTCTTCTCTACCCTCCCGCTGCTCCCATCCGATTCGAATGCCACCAGTAGATCTTACTTCGAGAGGAAGTTCTTGCAGCAGGTACCACAATGAGGACTGACACCACCTGGCGGTGGTTCTCTGCATCTTTTTCTATCCAGCAATACCGATGTGGGAACGCCCCCCCGCTGACATCGGCTCCACCCCCGGCATCACCATATATAAGGGAGGAGTTCCCCACGTGCTCCAGTTCTTTCACGCCGCACGGTCAGGGGTAGTTTGCCTCAGCTACTGTTCTGTAGTACTGATCATGTGGAGTACATTCTCCACCGCTCATTGAGTTTTTTCATTTGCCTTATGTCCTCTTCTCATGTTAATAAGTGTGCTTGTGGGCATCAAATACCCTCCAAAGATGGTCTTTCAGAGTGCCTCTTCTGTCTCGGGTCTGATCACGACACCGACGCCTGGCCCCATTGTCAGGCCTTCAATTCCCACACCAGGATCAGGCATTAGAAGTCCCTTGCAGCCTATCTTGCCGAATCCAAACTGGCCGCCATGGAACAGGCCTCTTCCTCAGGGGAATCCGACAACCCACCGGCCCACAAGCCACACAAACACACAGGTAAGGTCTTCTCCTGCTTGGCTTCTTTCTCAAAGGATGACTCCCGGGAGTTAAGCAAGGCCTCCGGGTCTTCAGGTAACAGGGCCTCCTCCTTCCGCCAAAATCGCGTGACTCCGATTAACGCCCGCCTCCGGCTACTGACCGGCATTTGGTCGAGAAGTCCACTGGCCATAAGACTGACCATCCCAAGGCTCACACCTCAGAGGGATGCCTGTCAGCCTCTAAAGATAAGTGGACACTGGACCAATGTCTGCCCATGGCCCCTCCAGCCACTGACCCAGTGAAGGTCATACCGATGCCGGCTACCCCAGTGCTTCCCAACATCAGTTCTGGCACCCCTTCTCCTCGGTCGCTGGCCCATTGGACGTCGGAGCCCAATTACGGAGGTGTTGACGCTACTCCAATGTCGCCCCTTGGGTCTAAGCCACTGGATAAGAGTGTGAACCCGACACTGGTTCCCCCTGACAACAGGAATGACGCCGGCCCGGGCTCAGGTGCTCTTCAACCCCTTGCACCTGGTTCACTCAGGCTAAATCTGTCACAAGTAAACGAGCTTTTTTCCCACTGGTGGGACACAGTACAAAAAGGACCTACCAGCGGGTACGCCCCCTCCCACGCTCGTTCTGGTTCCAGACCCTAATACTCCAGCACTGTTGGACAGTGGGGCGGATGAGAAGCCACCTCCTAAAAAACACAATAAGAAAACAAGGAGGACCAGATCCAGTAGTTCCTCCCGTTCTTCTTCTATGGATGGTAGGCACAAGAGAAAGAGGCACAGATCCCCTTCCTCTTCCTCACCAGATTCCTACATGTACTCTGACTCTTCATGTCCAGACTCCGATGTAGAACCAGACCTAGGGGACATGGAAGGACATCCCAAATCCCTTCCGGATGACCCGAGCTTCATGGAGGTGATGAGGCACATCCAGGTCAACATGGGCTGGGACTCTGAGGCCTGGACCCCGAGCGACTGCAGTTGACTAAATACCTCCACCAAAAAGACCCTAAGCCGGTGGTCATCCCTCCCATGGTCGACACCTTCGAGGATGTCACCCACACGACCTGGAAGCGCCCTCACTTCTCCTCTTCCATGCCTAAAAAGGCTCATCGGCTTTACTGGGCACCTACGGAACATCCTTTTCTAGCCGAACCACCCGCAGCAGACTCAGTGGTGATTTTGACAGTTGATGACCGTTCGCAGAGGTCCAAACACCTAAGCACCCAGTCGCCTGACAGATAATCAAAGCAGTTGGATTTCATGGGCCACAGGGTGTACTCTGCTGCCACTTGCAGTATCGGGAGTCTTAACTTCCTGGCGCATATGGTCCAAATCCAGAACGCCCTTTGGGAACAGGGGTTGGACATAGTACAGAGCATGCCCGATTGCCCTCAGTAGCATTGCCAAATTACTCCAGACTGGCTCAGACGTGGGTACTCACATTCTGAGATTGGCCTACGACTCTGCAGACGTCTCTTCACGTGCAGCCGCCACTGGCATTTGACTCCCTCGGCATGCTTGGCTTCGGGTTTCTGGGTTCAATCCAGATGTGCAGACCAACATACTGGATGCTCCCTTCAAAGGCTCCGTGCTGTTTGGCGAAGACACGGAGAGGATCATCACTAGGCCGCAGGACTCCAGCAAGACGATCCGAACTGTGCAGTCCATGTACCACCCGAAACAGGGACGAGCTCGTAGGCCCCGTTTTCATGGCCATGGAGGACATCAGCCTCAGCAGCCTCGCTTTCAGTAACAATCACAGTGAAGCAGCTTCAATCGTAGGGGTGGAACCAGAAGATCTTCTGCCTCCTCCTCTCGACAGGCCATGGCAGCCACTGCAACCCACCCTCCCAACACCTGACTATCCAGGCTACTCCCCCAGATGCCCAGTCAGGAGATCCAGTTGGAGGCCGCTGTTCCCTTTATGCAGATGCGTGGGGTCGAGTGACCTCCGACAAGTGGGTACTCAATCTCCTGGAGTTCGGGCACTCCATAGAGTTCGACTCTGTTCCGTCGGACGTACCACTGCCTCCATTCCGTTATCCAAGGGAACACCGAGCGCTGGTCAGAAGGGAGATCCCCTCCCTTTTGGACAAAAAGTCCATCGAACTGGTTTCCCCAGCCAAGAGAGGACAGAGTTTTTCTCCCACCTCTTCCTCATTCTGAAGAAGTCGGGAGACCTCATATCCATTCTGGACTTCAGCGATCTAAATCAATGGGTTTCCCACGGGAGATTCAGGATGGTTTCCCAACCCACTCTCCTGCTACTTATTTCAGCGGGGGACTGGTTGGCATCCCTGGACATGCAGGATGCTTACCTGCATATCCCTATTGCCAGGAACCATCGAAGATTTCTCAGGTTCAGGTTCAAGGACAAGGACTATCAGTTTCGAGTCCTTCTCTTCAGTCTCTCTTCAGCCCCCAGAGTCTTCACCAAGTGCCTAGCAGTAGTTGCCACGGCACTACAGAGACGGGGCCACTTTTTGTTGCCTTCCCTTACCTGGATGATTGGCTCCTCCTGGCTCCCTCCAGGTCCCGCCTGTTGGAAACTATCAGGGATTCTATCTCGCTTTTTCAGCATCTGGGGCTCACCATCAACAGGGACAAATCTCATCTGCTCCCAGCCCAGAACCTCTAATTCATCTGAGATCTTCTGGATACCAGTCTCGGGAAGGTGTTTCTTCCCTCTGACAGAGCGGGTCGCATTCAGGTCTTGGCGTCTCAGATCTCTTCAGTCTCAGGAGTTCCTGCAAGACTCTTTCTCAGGCTGTTGGCGCATATGGCCACCGCCATAGTTTCAGTCCCTCACGCACACCTGCACATAAGAACCATCCGATGGTCCTTAAGGGTACAGTGGGATCAAACATCAGACAGCTTAGACACCTCAATCCAGATCTCAGAGCCAGTCCACTGGGAATTACACTGGTAGATGTCATCCAAAAATTTGCTGGTGGGCATCCCCTTCCAAGTGGGGGCACCATCCCAGATTCTGACCACTAACGCATCGTCTGTGGGATGGGACGCTCATCTGGGGACACATCGCACTCAAGGCTCTTGGTCCCCAATAAAGGAAGATCTGCATATCAACATTCTAGAGCTGAGAGTGGTCCTGTATGCCCTCCAAGCCCTGGTCTCAGTTCTAGTGCTGGGCCACCTCTTGGTACAGACGGACAACACTTCAGTAATGTTCTACATCAACAAACAGGGTGGTACACACTCTTACCCCCTCTGCTGGGAAGCCATGCGAGTGTGGGATTGGGCTCTGGAGCATCAGCTCTTGTTGATGACAGTACACGTTCTGGGGGAACAAAACATACTGGCTGATATGGTCAGCAGGACAAAGTCACAGGCTCACGAATGGGGAGCTGCTTCAAGAAGTCACAGATCACATCTTCTGTCAGTGGGGGACACCAGACCTGGACCTCTTCGTGTCAAAGTTCAATGCAAAACTGCCCAATTTCTGCTCGCTTGGTCCAGAGCCTGGAGCGTCTCGGCAAGATGCGTTATCCCTCTGCTGGAAAGGAAGGTTTCTCTACACGTTTCCTCCTTTCACACTGTTACAGAAGGTTCTCCTCAAAGCACAGTCAGAACCCTCCATCCTCATTCTGATTGCTCTGCTTTGGCTTCATCAGATTTGATTTTCATTGCTTTAGTGTTTAGCAGCAGAGCCTCCGCTGCCTTTTCCACTATCCTCTCACCTCCTGTCACAGGACAATGAGTCCCTGATCCATCTGAATCTGTGCTCTCTTCATCTGCATACCTGGCTCCTCAGGACCTAGCTAAAGCCAGATTTGGTGTGTCAGATCAGGTGGCACAAGTTCTGGTCGAGGCACGAAAGCCTGCCACCAGGGCCACTTATGCCATGAAGTGGAAATGTTACTGCATATGGGCCACAGCCAAGAGGGTGGACCCGCTGGTCTATCCAGTTAATTCAGTTCTAGAATACCTACTCTCTCTCTTTCAGAGACAGGTCTCAGTTATTCCTCCTTCAAAGTACACCTGGCCACCATCTCCACTTATCACTTGCCTGTATCAGATAAGACGGTGGCTCAGATGGAGGTTTCCAAAGCCTTTTTGCAAGGTATTCTTCATATCAGACCTCCCATCAGGGATCCTGTTCCCCATTGGGATCTCCTTTTCATCCTGGAGAAGCTTACACTTCCTCCCTTTGAACCAGCTATGGAGGTTGAGCTCCATCTTCTATCCTTGAAGACTTTGCTTTTGGTAGTTTTTACTTTGGCAAGATGCATTTCAGAACTTCAAGCCCTCATGTGCAAAGAAGCTTACCTTGTTTTTCACAAGGATTAGGCTGATCTTCGCACTAACCTAAAGTTTCTGCCAAAGGTAGTTCTGAGCTCACTCTGAACCAATCCGTTCAGCTCCCAGAGCATTCTAATAGGGGGGGAAGCCCTGCTTCACTCCTTAGATGTCCACAGGGCTCTCTGATGTTACCTAGCCAGGACAAAAGGGGACAGAAAATCTGATCAACTTTTTGTATCCTTTGCTCAATGGTCCTTAGGTTGCCCGGTCACCAAACAGATACTTTCGTGCTGGTTGGTTCATTGCATTACATTTTGCCATGAAAAGCACAACAGGTCTACCCTGGGGCCAGTTAGAGCTAACTCTACCAGAGCTGTTGCTGCTTCTTTCATGGCTCTGAAGCAGGTACCAGCAGCAGATATTGGTGCTGCCACTAACTGGAGTTCTCTTCATACCTTTGTCAGGCATTACAGCCTTGACGTCATTTCCAGACGCAGAGCAGGGTTTGGCCTCATAGTTCTGCAAGGCCTGGTTTCCTGAGGGACCTTTCCCCTTCCTGCTGTTCCTTTCCTTATTGTTCCCCTTCCCAGGGGTTGTTATATGTTTATACTGCTTAGGAATCAGTCCTAATTGTGGTACATGCTGCAAGAGCTTCCTGTCGAATTAAGAGAGTACAGTTACGTAAGAACTTACCGTAACAGTAGATCTTCAAGAGAAGCTATTGCAGCAGGTATATTTCCTGCCCTCCTTCCCCTGGGGATCAGACCCTTTTAGGCTGGCCTTCTCTCATTGTGAGGGAATCATTTCATGCTTCTGACCATTGCCTGTTATCTTCTGCCTGACGGGGGGGCGTGCAAGAACTGGAGCATGTGGGGACTCCTCCCTTATATATGGTGATGCCGGGGGTGGAGCTGACATCAGCGGGGGGTCATTCCCACGTCAATACTGCTGGATGGAAAAAGATGCAGAGAACTGCCACCAGGTGGCATCAGTCCTAATTGTGGTACCTGCTGCAAGAGCTTCTCTCGAAGATCTACTGTTATGGTAAGCTCTTATGTAACTGTACTTTACCTGCATTTTTGGAGAGCCAGGGTGAGCGACCTCCATTCCCAAATTTATCAGTTCTGTACCTCCCAAATCCTCCTGACGCAGTCCAGCTCTGACATCCTCTCATGTGCTTTCTGTTTCCTGTAGCTCTGACTGCTCTTCCTGTAGCCACAATTCCTTTTTCAATCTGACCGGAGTCTCCAAGAATCTTAATTCTTCTAACTCCAGCCATTTCTGAATATCAGCAGCCTTGTTTTCAGAGACTACCTTGTGCATGGCTTCATTAGCCCCGATTGCTGACTCGAACCTTGGCCATAAGTCACTTTCTGATAGCTCCATATTCTCAGTTGCCAAAACAAATGCCTTCTCCAGCATAGTATCCATGTCCATAGCGGCCTCTGTAGAAGAGAGGGCCGAGGAGGAGACCAGCTCCTCAGCCTCCCTCACGTCCTGCTTCTCCATCAATGCAAGCACTCTGCTCACTCTCTCTCAACAACACAGCACCCTCTAGAGAAAAGAGTAGGGGGGGAATTTTTATTTTCAAACAACATGAAGTCTTGCTGTATTCTGACAAGTGCAGTTAGCCCCAGCCTTTAAACTGCCCCGGAGAACAATGGGTTAACTTTTCTATGCAGGGCATAGAATGTTCATCTCGAGCTTGGTTGATGTCTCTGCCTGTTGTAATTTGAACTGCAACCGTCAGATTCTTTACTCTGCCTCACTGAACAGTCGCTCCCGGAGATTTCTCCTGCTGCTCGGTTCGAAGTCGGTTGAAGTGCCACTTTTCGGTCAGTTTTCTACCAAAATTTTGTTTCCGCATAGCTGGTTCAAGTCTCTGTCTGTGGTACCATGAGTACTAGATAGATTTTGTTCTGTTTTCTGTGTGGAACTTGTAAAGAGTGTGGATCGGTTCGGCTAAACCGATCATTCAGGTAAATTTTGTATTTTACTTTAGTGTGTGGTTAGCAGTCTGTATCGGTTCTAAAAAAATGGGGTTTTAGTACAGTTTTTTCCAAGACCTGTGACACGGTCAGGAACCGATAGGGGAGTCTTGCCTGGCGGTTTCCGAAAAAAGGGTAAGTTTGGTTAGGTTGGCCATGTCTGAGAAACCCAAGAAAAAAAACGGACCCACTGGGTTTCAACACTGCAATGTGTGTGGGGAGGTCTTTGCTAAGGCCAATCCCCACACCACCTGTGTTTATTGTCTGGGGTTTGACCACCTCGATTCAGACTACCAAATTTGTAAAAATTTTCCCAAATCTACCCTTGAAAAGAGATTAGGAAGACTGAGGGAAAGGGAGGCCGAGAAGTCCGCTGACCCAGATGGCCAGCCTGGTTCGGTTCTGACTGAACCAGAAGGAGTGCCCTCTGACCAGGGCAATACTTCTTCAGGCAAAAGGAGAGCTGATTCCGAGGAATCGGTTCCGACAAAAAGAAAACGCAAAGACAAATCGACCGGTTCGGATCCAGAATTTCATACTCTGACCACTGAGGAAATAGCCAAAGTGATTCATATTGTGGAATCGCTTCGCCCACTTCTGACTGATACGGCACCTTTTGGCGGGGGCTCAGTTCGGTCGATTCCCCTGGTTCAAGATTATACCCTGGAAGAATTTTATGAACCGGAGTTTGAGGAGGAGGGAGAGTTGGAAGATGAATATGGTGATGGTGAAAGTCTGGATGTGCCTATTGACCCGGACATCTCCCCCAGACAGACCTTCAGGTGTTTCTCCTCCTAGGCTTTCTGAGTCCCCTTCGCACTTCATGTTTTACAGAAAGGTGGCTGATACCCTCCATCTTTCTGTGGAGGAGGCAGTGGAGGATCAGGAGGAGCCTGACCATGTAGAGATGATAGACATTCCAGAGTCCAGGAGACTGTCTAGTCCCCTCCACAAATCTTTTGGGAAACAGACACAAAAAATTCTTAAGTCTCCCAATTCCATAGCTCTTGTGGATAGAAGAATGGACACATGGGCATAGCTAGGGGGGTTTCCTGGGTGCTCAAAAACCCCCCTCACACCTCCCGCTTGCCGACTGTGTCCCCCCCAAAAATCTTTCATTTCTTTTAGCCATAGACTCTGCACAGAGAGTCGAATCACTCGTGATGCGACCTTACCCCCGGATTTTCTTACAAGCAGTCAATCTGCCTCCTGAAACCAAGGCTGTGCTGCCCTGCCCATGGCCATAACTTTTCCGACCAGCACCATGATTCTCAGGCATTTAAACTTTAAAAAAACCCGATGGCAGGTCAGCTGATGAAGCCCTGCCTCCGCCGGCAGTGCTGGGCTTGCTCATGAAGAGGTCTCGGCCCACTCCGGCTCTGCATCACATGTGATTACAGATTGGCAGTCACATGATTCTGAGAGCCGGCGCGTGCTGAATGCACACACTCTCTTGGCAGTCTTCATTCTGGACCTACCGCAGAGGTGCCCTGAGCAGCTAGCTTGCTGCCCATAGTGTGTTCAAGGCCGTGAGGCAGATTCAACATGGCAGCTGCAGTCTGGGAGATGGGGGAGTAATGGACACCCTCAGCAGCGGGGGGGGCATCTCTGGGAAGGCCGCAGTAAGGAACTCGGGCCCCAACATACTCACTGGGACAGGCAAAATTATAGGCCTTCAGTGAGATGGTGTTAGAAGCCTGGAGACAGACAGGTGACCGAGCGGGGTGCAGCAGTGAAGTCAGGAGGGAGGATATTTCAGGTAGCTGAAATAAAAATGCACTGCAGCTGAGCACTGAGGTGAAATGGGGCAAAAAACTAACACTAAACAAGGATTCAGGAAGGGAAAGGAAAAATTACCAATGTGGGGGGGGGGTCCGACCTAACAATTTTCAGTGCTGTGGCAGCTGAGCAGGCAATAAGGAAAAATTACAAGGGTGGAGGGCAATTTTGGTAAACTAAAAGTGGCCTAGAAGTGGGGATTTCTATAATTCTGTGCTGATCCATCACACTGGGGCTGATGTGACCAGGGGGTCTAAGGTCAGGAAGTGAAAACACGGCTGGCTGGCTGGTCACATCATGAACAACATAAACTAAGAGGGCTAAATAAAAATGATATGGGGTGATGGAAAAATGACCATGGGGAGGGGGTTCTCGACTTCTGGTTCAATGTTTTTTTTTACTTCTCTTTGTTCGCCTTATTTGTACTGTCGTCTGACTCAATAGGATCCCCTTAATCCTTCACAGCATCCCTTAACCTCCCCAGCAATATGCTCCTATAATATCCCCCACCCAAAAAACAATTTAGAAGGAACACCTGGCTGAAATACCTGGGACTGCAGGGATGGATGAGAGTGATGATTTGAATTTTGATACTTTTTGAGACTCTGCAGTTATTGCTTAAAATGCACAAAACTGCACCATTTAACACCTACATTTTCAAACTTTTCCTGGAGGGCATGCCCCCGGACACCCCTAGAAGTGTTTGGGAAACCCACCACCACCAAATCCTGGCTACGCCCCTGGGACAAGAAATATACTCTTTCAGGCTCAGATACGGAGTTCCTTTACCAGCAATGCAGCCATGTTGGGGTTGTACAGGCTGCTGCCTGTGATAAGGCAAGCATTCCCTTGGCATCACAACCCCCAGACAAGGACTCCAGGAAGACTGATGCCATGGCAAAGATGCAGTACATGGCATCTTCCTTGGGACTCAGGCAGGCAAATTATATGGCCTATACAGCCAGGTACCATAAGTCCAGGTGGGACACTGTACCGGCACTGGCTAAACAGGCTTCCCTCCAGCTTGCCAAGGAGCTGGAGGAGGTGGCTGCAGATGGGATTGAGGCATCAACAGTTCAGTTTCATGCTGCTGTGGACTCCAATGATGTATCATCAAGAGTCATGGCTACCTCTGTGGCTCTTCGGAGAATGGCTTAGCTCAGATGTACTAGCCTCTCACAGGATATCCAGGCTAAGGCCATGGATTTTCCTGTAGTGGGTAATTCTCTGTTTGGGGAGCAGACAGAGAATTACATGAAGAAAATGGATGAATATAGGACCACTTACAGGAGTGCTCAGACCAAGGAAAGGCAGGCAACTCCTCAAAGGCAGCAGTCTAGGAGCAGGGGCAGGCCTTTTCAAAGACCTTTTTACCAAGCACAGGCCTCCTCTTCCTTTTCACAGAGGGGGTTCTTCAGAGGGAGAGGGAGAGGCAGAAGGGGGGATGAGCAGGCCTGCATCCACTCTTCAGCCTAAAGCCCCTGCCAAGCAGACACCCTGATGGGTCTGCCCGGGTCGACTCTCCTATCCCAGTAGGGAGCAGGCTGGCTTACTTTGTCCAGGACTGGATGTCTGTTATATCAAACAAGTGGATCTTGGAAGTAGTAAGCCAGGGACTGGTTCTCAGCTTCAAAACATTTCCAAAGATGAGAGCCAGATCTTTTCCGCCTGCAAATCTCTCAGAAATCCTTGCCCTAGAGGCAGAGGTTTCTGCTCTCCTAGCTCTAAGAGCTATCAAAAGAGTACCTACCCTACACTGGGGCAAAGGGCTGTACTTCAGGTACTTCCTAACCCCCAAAAAGACAGGAGAGTGGTGACCCATCCTGGATGTAAGATATCTGAACAAACATCTTTTAAAGCCAAGGTTCAAGATCATAACTCTAGGAATTATCCTTCCCTCTCTAAGGCCAGGGGATGGCTAGCCTCCCTGGACTACAAAGACGCCTACTTTCACATTCTCATCAGGTGCTCCCACAGAAAGTACCTCAGGTTCGAGTTGCCCTCAGGCCACTGTCAGTTCAGAGCAATGCCCTTTGGCCTAACGTCAGTCCCAAGGGTCTTCACAAAGTGCCTGGCAGTAGTAGTTGCCTTCCTAAGAAGACAAAAGATTTCCATTTTTCCATATTTGGATGACTGGCTCATAGTGGACCAGTCCCCAGACCAAGTCAAGTCACACCTGCAAGTGACCCAGCAAGTGTTCACTTCTTTAGGATTTCTATCTCAACCTACCAAAGTCAGTTCTCGAACCAGTGCAGCTCCTCACCTTCATAGGGGCAGAGCTGGATACGGTAAAAGCAAGAGCCTTCCTTCCCCTGGAAAGGGCAAGAGCTCTCATGGAGCTGGCCTCTTCATTCAGCCTTCAGGTGTCTCGACCAGCAAGGTATTTCCTTCAGCTCTTGGGCCACATGGCAGCTTCTACAGCAGTGGTCCAAGGCGCAAGATTCCAGATGAGGGTCATTCTGTTCCACTTAAGAGCTTTCCCAAAGAAAGGATTCCCTTACCAAACTAAACCCAGTGACTCGAACTCTGATTCAAGCCCTGAAATGGTGGCAGGATCAGGACAATTTGAGGCAAGGGGTTCCATTTGCCACTCAGTCTCATTCAGTGGTCCTTACCACAGATGCTTCCCTGCTGGGCTGGGGAGCCCATTTGGGGGACCTCACTACTCAGGGACTGTGGTCACCTCAGGAATCTCTTCTACACATCAATCTCTTGGAACTCAGGGCAGTGTTTCTGGCACTGCAAGCTTTTTCCAAATCAGTACAGAACAAGGTGGTTCAGGTCAGAACAGACAACACCACCACCATGTGGTACATCAACAAGCAAGGAGGCACTCGGTCTACAGCCTTGTGCACAGAAGCAATGAAGCTGTGGTCCCTGGCTTATTCCCTGTAAACCTCTCTGATAGCAGTTCACCTTCCAGGGAAGGACAATGTCCTAGCAGATGCACTGAGCAGAATATCTCAGGGCCATCACGAATGGGCCCTGGATCCTCTGGTGTTGAAGGTGATTTTCTCAAGATGGGGCACTCCAGAGATAGTTCTTTCTGCAGCCTCAGACAATGACCAACTTCCTCTCTTCAAACAACATGAAGTCTTGCTATATTATGACATATGCAGTGAGTCCCAACCTTCGAACTGCTCCGGAGGTGAAAGAGTTAACTTTCCATGCCAGGCATGGAACACTGAGCTCAAGCTCGTTTGAAAACTCTGTCTGTTGTTCTTCAAACTCAAACTGTCAGATTCTTTACTCCACCTCACTGAACAGTTGCTCCGGAGATTTATCCTTCTGCTCGGTTCATTTTGTCGGTTAAAGTATTATTTTCTCGGTTTTTTGACCGAATTTAAACCGCAACCGGTCGGTTCAAGCTCTGTCTGTGATATTGTGAGTACTAGATAGGTTTTACATTTATTCTTCTGTGTGGAACTTTTAAACGGTTTTATCGGTTAGGTTTGAACCGATCAGGTTGTTTAAAATACATTAATCTGTCCTTTAGAGTGTGGTTACCGGTTCTTATCGGTTCTAAAAAAAACGGATTTTATTACGGTTTTTTCCACGACCTGTGACACGGTTGGGAACCGATAAGAGGGTCTTGCTTAGCGGATTGCCATAAACGGGCAAGTTTGGTTAGGACTGGCACTATGTCTGAGAAACCCAAAAGAAAAACCGGCCCACTGGGTTTCAACACTGCAGTGTCTGTGGGGAAGTCTTTGCTAAGGCTGACCCCACACCCCTGTGTTTATTGTCTGGGGTTTGACCACCTCAATGCAGACTGCCAGATTTGCAAAAATTTTCCTGCAGCTACCCTGGAAAGAGAGTTGGTAGGCTCAGGGAAAGGAGGCCAAGAGTCCATGACCGGATGGCCAGCCAGGTTCAGTTCCAACCGAATGGAGGGAGTGCCCTCTGACCAGGGCGAGACTTCTCGGGCAAGGAGAGCCGACTCGAGGAGTCCGGTTCCAGCAAAAGGACTTCAGGAAATCAGCTGGTGTGGAGCCAAAACTTTCCTCTCCAACCGCTGAAGAAATAGCCAAAGCGATTAAATTGTCCAGTCACTTTCCCGGTTCCGACCGAACCGGCACCATCAAGTAAGCGTGCAGTTCGGCTGGTTCCACGGTTCAAGAGTATGATTTAGAGGAATTTTATGAACCGGAGGAGGGGAAGAGGAGTATGAGGAGAGTGAATGTGGATTTGAAAGTCTGGATGTGCCCATTGAACGGACATCTCCCAGACAGACCTTCAGGAGTGTCTCCTCCTAGGCTTTCTGAGTCCCCTTCTCATTTTATGTTTTATAAAAAAGTGGCTGAAACCCTCCAGCTCCCTATGGAGGAAGCTGTGGATGATCAAGAGGAGCCTGACTATCTGGAAATGATGGATATCCCAGAGTCTAGGAGACCGTCTATTCCTTTGCATAAATCTTTTGGGAAACAGACAGTAAAAATTCTAAAAACTCCTCACACTATACCTCCTGTGGATAAGAGAATGGACAAGAGGTACACATTGTCAGGCTCTGATACGGAGTTCCTTACACAACAATGCAGCCATGTTGGGGTAGTGCAGGCTGCAGCCTGTGACAAGGCAAATATTCCCTTGGCTTCACACACCCCTGACAAGGACTCCAGGAGGACTTATGCCATGGCAAAGAAACAGTACGTGGCAGCATCCTTGGGACTCAGACAGGCAAATTATATGGCTTATGTTGCTAGATACCAGAAATCCAGATGGGATACTGTTATGCAAAACAGGTCCCTGGCCAGCTTGCCAAGGAGCTGGAGCAGGTGGCTGCTGATGGTATTGAGGCATCTAAGGTGCAATTCCATGCTGCAGTGGACTCTAATGATGTGTCATCAAGAGTCATGGCTACATCTGTGGCACTTCGCAGAATGGCTTGGCTCAGAAGTACTAGCCTGTCACAGGATACCCAGACTAAGGCCATGGATTTTCCTGTTGTGGGTAATTCTCTGTTTGGGGAGCAGACAGAGAATACATGAAAAAATGGATGAGTATAGGACCACCTATAGGAGTGCACAGGCCAAGGAAAGGCAGGCCAGTCCTCAAAGGCAGCCTTCCAGGGGCAGGGGCAGGCCTTTTCATAGGCCTTTTTACCAAGCCCAGGCCTCCTCTTCAGCTTACGCCCAGAGGGGGTTCTTTAGAGGGAGAGGCAGATGGGGTAATAGCAGGCCTGCTTCCACCCCTCAGCCTAAAGCCCCTGCCAAGCAGGCACCCTGATGGGGTGGCCAGGGCCGATTCTCAACTACCTGTAGGGGGCAGGCTGGTTTACTTTGTCTAGGACTGGAAGTCTCTAACATCAGACAAGTGGGTCCTGGAAGTAGTAAGCCAGGTGTTATGTATGTGAAAGGGTAATGCATTACGTTACTCTGCCACTTGAGGGCAGCATTCCGATATGTGTAAGCTAGAAAGAGAGCAGAGAGTGTGTTGTTGTTGAGACTAGAGAGGCACCTGAATAAAAATGAAAGCTGCTCTATTCCTGTTGCAGTGTGAGTTTGTTGAACAAGACCAGATTAAATGTTAGAACATAACATAATTGGCGACGCGGTGTTTAGTTACTCTCCTGTACCTTACCAGAACGAATTACTGCTGTGAGGGTTTTCCTGAGACGTAACTTTTGGACCCACGAGTGAACCCGCGAGAGACACATAAAGATGGCTGTGACTATAGGACATATTGATGCCTTTGATGAAAATGTGGAACAGTGGACAACTTATGTTGAGAGATTTGGACATTTTGTCGCAGCAAATGATATAAGTGATGAAAAACAAGTGGCTGTGTTACTGAGTGTCATGGGCAGCTCAACGTACAGTTTGCTGAGAAGTCTAATAGTGCCAGAAAAAGCCCGGGAGAAAACATTTGCCAGTATTGTGGAGGTCTTACAGACACATTTCTCTCCTAAGCCTCTGGTAATTGCTGAAAGATTTCGCTTTCACAAATGAAATCAAGCAGAGGGTGAGTCTGTTGCGCAGTATGTGGCTGTTCTAAAGAAATTAGCTGAGCATTGTGAGTTTGGCACCTATTTAGATGATGCCCTCCGAGACAGATTTGTGTGCGGTTTGAAAAGTGAAGCGACACAGAAGCGTCTCTTAACGGAGGCTGGACTGACATACAAGAAAGCGATAGAGATCGCTGTATCAATGGAAACAGCTGCACGGGAGGCTCAGCACCTAAGTGACTCCCTGAAAGTAAATGCTTTATCCTTCTCTTCTCCCAGGAAACCTAATAAATGTGGTAGTTGTGGCAAGGCTAATCACAGTGATAAGGATTGCTGGTTTAAAGAACAGACATGTCATAACTGTGGGAAGAAAGGCCACATTGGGCGAGTGTGCAGAGGGAAAAAGAAAGGAGGGGAAATCAATGAAAGCAAAGGGAAGCAATTTGCGAAATGTAGAAAGAAAGAAGTACATTGTGTGGAAACACAGGGAATGTGCAGTGATGACACTGATACTGAATTAGCATTGCACATGCTGTCTCTTAAAGGGGAAACGGCAACCATCTGTGTAACACCTGAAATTGAAGGGAAACCACTGAAAATGGAATTGGACACAGGGGCTGCAGTTTCATTGATTTCTACAGACAAGTATGAAACTATGCTGAGACATCTACCCCTGCAAATGACTGACATTGTACTGAGGACATACACTGGCGAGGCAATTTCACCTGAAGGTGTCATCAAGGTGCAGGTAAAAATAAATGAACAAACGGCACTACTGCCTTTGTATGTGGTTAAAGGTAACTACCCTACACTCTTAGGCAGGGAATGGCTGAAGAAAAATACGCCTCAACTGGCAGGAGATAAGGACTGTTAGTACGGGGGACCACAACACTCTAGAAGCAGTATTGCAAAAACATGCTCCTTTATTCAAAGGGGAGCTAGGCACAATGAAGGGCATTGAGGCAAAAGTGTCTCTGAGGATGCAGCACAAACCAAAGTTTTGTCAACCATGCCCAGTACCTTATGCACTCAGACCGAAAGTGGAGGCCGAATTAACTCGCCTAACCGAAAGCTGGAGTCTTGTCACCTGTACAGTGTAGTGACTGGGCAATGCCAGTAGTGCCAGTGGTAAAGAAAGACAGTTCCATGCGAATATGTGGAGACTTTAAAGTAACCATAAATCCAGTTCTGTGTGTGGAACAGTATCCGATTCCACGCATCGAAGACTTGTTTGCATCGCTGGCACAGGGCCAACGCTTCAGTAAGCTGGATCTCTCACATGCTTATCTACAAATGAGAGTAGATGAAAACTCAAGGAAGTATCTCACAATAACCACCCAAAAGGGTCTCTTCTGCTATAATCGCCTACCTTTTGGCATTGCATCATCTCCAGCCATATTTCAGCGAGCTATGGACCAGGTTTTACGAGGTCTTCCAAATGTTCACTGTTACCTGGATGATATACTGGTGACCAGAAGGAATGATGCAGAGCACCTGAAGAACCAGGATGCAGTTCTGTAGCGATTGGAAGATTTTGGCTTACGTGTCCAGAAGGAGAAGTGTGAATTTTTCAAGACTTCATTGGAGTACTTGGGCCATACCATAGATGCAGCGGGCTTACACAAATCGCCTGAGAAAGAAAGCGATTGTGGGCGCCCAGCACCGGAAAGTGTGAGCCAGTTACGATCGTCTTGGGCCTGTTAAATTATTATGGCAGGTTTATTCCTAATCTGGCTACGATTCTCAACCCACTAAATGGCTTGCTGTGCAAGGGGAAGTCCTGGTGTTGGACAAAGGACTGTAAGAGTGCGTTTAAGAAGGCTAAAAAGCAGCTTGTTTCTCAAGATGTGCTCATTCACTATAATCCACAGCTGAGCATCAGACTGGCGTGTGATGCCTCACCTTATGTGGTGGGAGCAGTTCTTTCTCATGTTCTACCGAATGGGGACGAAAAGCCAATTGTCTTTGCATCCAGAACACTCAGCAAAGCTGAACAAAACTATGCCCAAATCGAGAGAGAAGCTTTGGCAATAGTGTTCGGAGTTCGCAAATTCCACCAATACCTTTATGGTCGGTAATTCACACTCCTCACTGATCACCATCCCCTCACGACCATTTTCAGCCCCCACAAAGGTATTCCTTCCATGGCAGCAGCCAGAATGCAACGTTGGGCTCTCTTGTTATCAGCTCACAACTACCGCATTGAATACAAGAAGGCGGCTCTTCATGGCAATGCTGATGGGCTCTCAAGATTGCCTCTGCAGGTAGCCCACAGTGACAAGGTGGACATTGTCGATGTCTTCTACATCAGTAAGCTTGAGAAATTACCTATCACAAGTTCTGAAATTAAAAAGGAGACAAAAGTTGATCCTGTGTTGTCTCAAGTCTTGGACTTAGTAACAAAAGGGACTTTTACTGTGAACCAGAACATTCACGGTGAGTTATCACCATTCTACGTCAGACGTAATGAGCTTTCAGTACAGCAAGGTTGCTTGATGTGGGGTGTCCGGGTGATTGTCCCTTCAAAACTACGTATTTGTGTTTGGAAGAGCTGCATGTAGGACACCCGGTGAGAGAATGAAGGCTTTAGCTAGAAGCTATATTTGGTGGCCAGGGATTGATTTGCAAATTGAGCAACAAGCAAAAACATGCACTACCTGTCAGCATGTTCAGAAAATGCCGTGTCCTCACCTCTACATCCCTGGATGTGGCCTGGTGCACCATGGCAGCACATTCATGTAGATTTTGCGTGGCCGTGGGAGGGACACATGTACTTAATTGTTGTAGATGCCCACTCAAAGTGGCCCGAAATTCAAGTCATGGACACCACTACTACCAGTAAGACCATTCAAGTGCTGCGAGGACTATTTAGCCATTACGGGATTCCTGAAAAGCTGGTCAGTGACAATGGTCCACAATTTATTTCTAGTGACTTTGCAGCATTTTTGAAGTCCAATAGTGTGAGGCATATTCGTAGTGCCCCATATCACCCCTCGACTAATGGTCTAGCGGAGCGTTTTGTGCAAACCATGAAGAATGCTCTGAAATCGGAGGGGGGGTCTTTGACCTTACAACACAAATTGGATAACTTCCTGTTGGCATACCGAAATACACCCCATGCTATAACAAAGGAATCTCCAGCAATGTTGTTTTTTCAGCGTAAGCTTTGCTCCCGTCTTGATTTGCTTAAGCCAGATGTGGCATCAGAGGTTTTGAAGAACCAAGAATCTCAAATACTACACCGGCAAGCTCGTTCAAAGGACAGGCAGTTCATTGTTGGTCAAGAGGTGCTTGTTCGAGATTACCGGATAGGGAAAAAGTGGACCTCTGGTGTGGTGACATCTCAGACGGGTCCAGTGTTGTATACAGTTGATGTTGAATCTGGAGTGAAATGGAAACATCATGCTGAACAGCTCCTAGATCTTCAGCAGAGCACAGATGGGGACACCTCCAGGGAAGAAAATCCACGGGAAATGTGGATTCCATCTGCCGTAGCTTACAGAAGCCCCACTACAGAAGTCTCAACACCTTCTGAAGATGTAAAGGAGGAGGTGGAGAGGAGCAATGGTGAGGCTGTACAACCACCAACCGAGGATCGGAGGGAGGTACCAGACAGAGCAGCCATGCCAAGGGTTGCTCATGAGAGACGTTATCCATCCCGAATTTCAAAACCTCCAGATCGTTTGAACCTGTGAGACATTTAAAAGAAATAAATGTTTTGTGTAGTTAGAGAGCCAGATCAGATTATTGGGGCAGAATAATCCCCTTGACTGGTTCGAGGCCTGGGGCAGTCTACCCCCTACCTCTAGCATAGAATGAACCATCTTAATAATAGCGAATAATGCTAATACTTGTTCATTTGGTAACAATATAATTAAGTGGGGAGGAAATGTTATGTATGTGAAAAGGTAATGCATTGCGTTACTCTGCCACTTGAAGGCAGCATTCCGATATGTGTAAGCTAGAAAGAGAGCAGAGAGTGGGTTGTTGTTGAGACTAGAGAGGCACCTGAATAAAAATGAAAGCTGCTCTATTCCTGTTGCAGTGTGAGTTTGTTGAACAAGACCAGATTAAATGTTTGAACATAACACCAGGGACTGGTTCTCAGCTTCAAAAAATTTCCAAAGATGAGAACCAGATCCATTCCACCTGCAAATCCATCAGAGGCACTTGCCCTAGAGACAGAAGTCTCTACCCTCCTAGCTCTCAGAGCTGTGGAAAGGGTTCCACCCCTACACCAGGGCAAAGGATTGTACTCCAGGTACTTCCTTACCCCAAAAAAGACAGGAGAATGGTGGCCCATCCTGGATCTCAGATACTTAAACAAGCACCTTTTAAAACCAAAATTCAAAATTGTGACTCTGGGAATTATTCTACCCTCTCTGAGGCCAGGGGACTGGCTAGCGTCCCTGGACCTCAAGGATGCCTACTTCCATATTCTCATCGGAAGCTCCCATCGAAAGTACCTCAGGTTCGAGCTGCCCTCAGGCCATTACCAGTTCAGAGCAATGCCCTTTGGCCTCACCTCTGCTCCAAGGGTATTCACAAAATGCCTGGCAGTAGCAGTTGCCTACCTAAGAAGGCAAAAAAAATTGCCATCTTTCCTTACCTGGATGACTGGCTCATAGTAGGTCAGTCTCCAGACCAAGTCAAGTTACATCTTCAGATAACTCAGCAACTGCTTACCTCTCTAGGTTTCCTTCTGAATCTTCCAAAGTCAGTTCTAGAGCCTGTCCAGCTTCTCACCTTCATAGGCACAGAACTGAACACAGAGGAAGCCAGAGCCTTCCTTCCTTTGGACAGGGCAAGGACCCTGGTCTCTCTGGCCTCCTCATTCACCCTGCAGATCTCTCAACCAGCAAGGCATTTTCTGCAGCTCCTGGGACACATGGCTGCTTCTACAGCAGTAGTGCAAGGAGCAAGATTTCAGATGAGGGACATCCAGTTCCATTTGAGAGCCTTTTGGTCTCAAAGAAAGGACCCTCTAACCAAGTTGATCCCAGTAACTCGAACCCTGATCCAAGCCCTACAGTGGTGGCAGGATCAGAGCAATCTGAGATAGGGGGTTCCTTTGTCACTCAGTCTCACTCTTTAATCCTTACTAAGATGCATCCCTCTTGGGGTGGGGAGCTCACATGGGTGACCTCACTACCCAGGGACTGTGGTCCCCTCAGGAATCTCTGCTCCACATCAACCTGTTGGAGCTCAGAGCAGTTTTTCTAGCACTTCAGGCTTTTTCCAAATCTGTTCAGAACAAGGTTGTACAGGTCAGAACACACAACACCACTACAATGTGGTACATCAACAAGCAAGGAGGCACTCGGTCCACGGCCTTGTGCACCAAAGCAATGAAGTTGTGGTCTCTGGCTTACTCCCTGAACACCTTCCTTATGACAGTTCACCTCCCAGGCAAGGACAATGTCCTGGCAGATGCTCTCAGCAGGATTTCCCAGGGCCATCACAAATGGTCACTGGATCCCCTGGTCCTGGGGGTAATATTTGCCAGATGGGGCACCCCGCAGATAGATATTTTTGCAGCCCCAGACAATCACCAACTTCCCCTTTTTTGCTGCAGGCCCCCAGTGTTGGGCTCAGTCCCTCTGGATGCCTTAGTTCTCAATTGGGAAGGGAAGTTTCTCTATGCCTTTCCCCCCTTCCCTCTCCTGTTCAAAGTGTTAGTCAAAATCAGATCTCAATCCTGCAAAGTGATTCTGATTGCTCCAGATTGGGCCAGACAACCCTGGTATCCACTCCTGTTGTCCTTAGCAGTCCATATGCCCCTGTGTCTTCCCAGGAATCACAATCTGTTAACCTGTACTCAGGGAAGGGTTTGGTACCCGAACCTCAAATCTCTCAACCTCAAGGCCTGGCTCTTGAAGAGTTAGAGTTTGCTGATCTATACCTCTCCCAAGGTGTAATGGATATATTGAAGGCTTCTAGGAAGCCTTCCACCAGGGCTACTGACAATTCCAAATGGAAGAGGTTTTCCATATGGTGCTCTAGGAAGCATATTTCCCCAGAATCTGCTGATTTACCCACAGTCCTGGATTATATGGTCCATTTAAACACTTTGGGGCTGAGACCAACTACCCTAAAGGTGCATTTGGCAGCTGTGTCTGCTTTTATTTCAGCAGGTAAACCCTCTTCTCTTTCAGCTCATCCTGTATTCTCTAAGTTTTTTATAAGGGATTGCTTCACACCAACCCTCCATTCAGGGACCCTGCCCCTGCCTGGGATCTTAATGTTTGCATTGCTCAGCTTATGCAACCTCCCTTTGAGCCCTTGTCTTCAGCAGAGCTTAAGTATTTGACTTGGAAGACTGTGTTTCTGGTAGCCATCACTTCTGCCAGACGCATAAGTGAATTACAAGCCTTCTCAGTGGACCCTGATTTTATCTCCTTTCATAGAGATAAGGTGGTCCTCAGGACTAACAGGAAGTTCTTGCCTAAGGTGGTTTCAGATTTCCACCTTAATCAATCTATTTATCTTCCAGTGTACTTCACTGACCATTCCTCCTTGGTGAGAAGAGGTTGCACAGCTTAGATGTGAAGAGAGCCCTTAGTTACTACATTGAGCGTACCAAGGGTCACAGGTTTGACTCCCTCCAGGTTGGTAAAGGGAAACCTGCCACTAAAGATCCATTGCCAGGTGGATTGTCTCTTGTATCCAATTCCGTTATGAAAAGCTGGGTAAGGTTCCTCCCTCAGGCCTGAGGGGCTCACTCTACCAGAGGTACAGCTGCTTCCCTGGCTGCTGCCAGGGACATCCCTATTATAGAGATTTGTCAAGCAGCTACCTGGAAAACAGTTCACACTTTTACCAAGCATTACTCTCTGGACATCCAGGTTAGGAGTGATGCTTGGTTTGGCAAAGCTGTGCTTCAGAGCCTATTTCCTAAGTAGGTTCTGTCCCTTCTCCATGGAGGTACTGCTGTGTAGTCTGCATATGTCATAATATAGCAAGACTTCATGTTGTTTGAAGAAAAAATTACTCACCTTAGTAATGTTGTTTCTTCTAATGGAGTCTTGCTATATTATGACCTCCCCCCCTGCCTGCCGCTCTCAGAACCTCTATTTTTGGGATGTGGGTGGGCAGTGCAGTGTTGGTACTTAGTAGATGCCCACCTTGTTTTTCACCCCTCCTTTTTTGGGGTGACTGGGTGTTGTGTTTTTCATTTTTTGGGTCTCCTGACTTGAGTCTTTGTTTTGGGACAAAAAAATTTGTTCTTATATTTAGTAGCCAGTTGGCTAGTCTAGGTTTACAGCTTCGACACAGGACCTTAGTGAGTTTAGCTCATAAAGATCTGACAGTTTGAGTTTGAAGAACAACAGACAGAGTTTTCAACCGAGCTCGAGCTCAGCGTTCCATGCCTGGCATGGAAAGTTAACTCTTTCACCTCAGGAGCAGTTTGAAGGTTGGGACTCACTGCATATGTCATAATATAGCAAGACTCCATTAGAAGAAACAACATTACTAAGGTGAGTAATTTTTTCTTTTGTTGCAGACCCCCAGTCTTGGGCTCAGTCCCACTGGATGCTCTGATGCTGAACTGGGAAGGGACATTTCTATATGCTTTTCCCCCTTCCCTCTCCTGTTCAAAGTGTTAGTCAAGATAAGGTCACAACCTTACAAAGTGATTCTGATTGGTCCAGACTGGGCCAGGCAGCCATGTTATCCCTTGTTGCTGTCCCTAGCAGTCCATCTTCCCCTGTCTCTTCCCAGGAATTACAACCTGTTAACATCCTCTCAGGGGAGGATTTGGTACCCCGGTCTTCAGTCTCTCAATATCATGGCTTGGCTCTTGAATAGTTAGAGTTTGCAGATCTGCATCTTTCCCAAGGGGTTCTGGATATCCTCAAGGCTTCTCAAAAGCCCTCCACCAGAAAGACTTACAACTCCAAATGGAAAAGATTCAGCATTTGGTGTTCTAAGAAGAGTATTTCTCCAGACACTGCTGAATTGCCTACGGTTCTGGATTATATGGTCCATCTCAATGGTCTAGGCCTCAGACCAACTACTCTCAAGGTACACTTGCCAGCTGTTTCTGCTTTCCTGTCAGTAGGCAGGTTTTCCTCACTGTCATCCACCCTGTATTCTGTAAGTTTTTCAAGGGATTGCTTCACACCAATCCCCCCTTTAGGGATCCTTCTCCTGCTTGGGATCTTAATGTTTGCATTGCTCAGCTTAAGCAACCCCCTTTTGAACCTTTGTCTTCAGCAGAGCTTAAGTACTTGACTTGGAAAACTGTGTTTTTGGTAGCCATTACTTCTGCTAGATGTATCAGTGAATTGCAAGCCCTGTCAGTGGAACCTGATTTCATCTCTTTTCACAGAGATAAAGTGGTCCTCAGAACTAACAGAAAGTTCTTGCCTAAAGTGGTTTCAGATTTTCACCTGAATCAGTCTATGTATCTCCCTGTTTTCTTCACTGATCATTCTTCCTCAGGAGAGAGGAGGCTACACAGTTTGGATGTTAAAAGAGCCCTTAGCTACTACATAGAGTGTACCAAGGGTCACAGGTTTAACTCCCTCCAGTTGTTCCTCACTTATGGAGAAGTTGGGAAGGGCAAACCTGCCACCAAGAGATCTATTGCCAGGTGGATTGTGTCTTGTATACAATTCTTTTATGAAAAACTGGGAAAAACTCCACCCTCAGGCCTGAGGGCTCATTCCACAAGAGGTACAGCTGCTTCCCTGGCTGCTGCCAGGGATATCCCTCTTTTAGAAATTTGTCAAGCAGCCAGCTGGAAAACAGTCCATACTTTCACCAAGCATTACTCTCTGGATATCCAGGCTAGGAGTGATGCTCGGTTTGGCACAGCAGTACTTCAGAGCCTATTCCCAAAGTAGGTTCTGTCCCTCCTTCATGGAGGTACTACTTGGTAGTCTGCAATAGTCAGAATACAGCAAGACTTCATGTTGGTTGAAGAAAAAATTACTCACCTTAGTAATTATGTTTCTTCTAGTGAAGTCTTGCTGTATTCTGACCTCCCCCGCCTCCCCTCTCAGAACCTAGATTTTTTGGGATGTGGGTGGGCAGAAGCAGTGTTGGCACCCTAGGGGTGCCCCTTTACACCCTGTTTCTCATGGGGTGAGAGGTTATTTCATTTGATTGGTTTTTGTGTTTGGGTTTCCTGACTTGAGTCTTCCTTTGAGAACCCAAAAGATTATTCTTCTGCCAGTTGGCTAGTAAAGATTTGACAGTTTCCACACAGAACACCTTGTGAGTTTTGCTCATAATGATCTGACTGTTGCAGTTCAAATTACAACAGGCAGAGACATCAACCGAGCTCGAGACGAACATTCTATGCCCTGCATAGAAAAGTTAACCCATTGTTCTCCCAGGCAGTTTAAAAGCTGGGGCTAACTGCACTTGTCAGAATACAGCAAGACTCCACTAGAAGAACATAATTACTAAGGTGAGTCATTTTTTCATAACTTTCAACAACAAATGATAACAAACAGTGTTGATTCCACACAAAATAATATACAAATAATAAGACAAGAGAACTCAAATAAGTAGTACATTCATACATGGTCAGATTTTCTTTCAACTACATTTTAGAATCCAAAATTAAATCATGAAACTAAAAATAACCCCCCCCCCACTAAAAGAGTAGGGGAATTGTTTTTATTGTAACTTCAACAAACAAATGGTTACAACCAGTGTTAAGTAGCACAAAATAATACACAAATCATAAAACAAGAAAAAGTAAAGATAAGTAAGTATTGCAGTCATACAATGTCTAGGTTGCCAACAAAGAAAAATACAGAGCCCAAAGGGGAAAATCCTAAACAAATCTGAACTCCCAACCTCCCCCCCAACATGAGCAAGGGAAGTTTTTCATAACTTCAAAGAACAGACAAACCAAATAAGTATTTTTGCAGATGAAATCATAAAAACCAGAAAACCTAAGCACCAAAAAGTATTACTCCATATTTTAAAGCCTAAACATAAAAAACATTGTGAACCCCATAAAGAGTAGGGAATTTTATTAAAATCAAAAACAAATTAAAGACAATTCAGTATTACATCATACAAAATCATAGATAAATTCAAAAACAGAACTAAGTATTACTTCATTCCATAATCCTGAAACCAAAAGAAACCCTACCATAACTAAACTCCTTCCCCCTCCCCATTAATACATGGGAATCAACATTTGCACCTTAAAGCCAAATATCAACTAAGCAGTATTACAGTATGCTAACTCAAAAAGGAAGAATAGAGCCAAAGGGGAAAATAAAAAAACACAGAAAGAAATATTAACATTTCACAAGTCCCCACTTAGAAAGTCTATATATGATCAAAATGACTCCACAAATCATCCCAAGTACCCAGATCATAAATATGTCATTCTGCCTGTTTCCATTTCGATAAATCTGCACAAATTTTGAAAAAACAGTTCCAAAGTTGAAATATATTGCTATTGCAACACTAATCTACAACTGCCTTTCCACAACCAATACAGAAAATGGACATATATAACACGAAGTGTACCATGATGCATGGTACAAGATAAATGCGGAACTATCCCATAATATAACAAACTAGGGTCTGGGGGAACTGGACCCACCCATTTCCATCTATATTTAACAATGTCCCATAACTGCAATGCATATGGACAAGTAAAATATAAATGGTCCATCGTCTCTATTTTCAAAATACAATGATCCCTGGGGCAATAACATTCTGGCAAGGCCTTATGTTTTTGATTACCCTTAAGGTTAATCTGCCCATGTATACTTAACCATACCGTATCCCAAATATGAACTAGGATTCGAGTGTCAGTAATATAATCAGACAACTGCCTCTGATCTATCTGTGTGAATCCTGAAAACACCGGCTTATCAACGCATCTCTGAACAATATTCTCATAAAGTGCTTTCCTGGACAAATGAAGAGAATCGTCTACCTGAACTCCCCATTTTTTAATTGCATCTGTAACCGCGTCCCACCTCTTTGCCAGGTGGGGACTACATTTATTTTTATGTAAAAACATCTTGTTTGTCCATTCTCTCAAAACCCCATTTAAGGCTTCATAACCCCATCTCCCCCAGAGCTGAACTGTACCCTTCATTAATGGAAGTATGTTATTGTAGAAAAATATTGCACACTTGGATGTAACATATTCAAACCCCCAGATTTTAAGGGTTTATAAAGAATATTACACTTTACTGGATTCAATCTACTCCCCCATACACATGTGAAGAAACAGCTCAGCAATGAAGTCTCCAATGTATGAGGCAAAAACAACTTTGAACTAATGAACAAAAACCCTGGCACTAAAAAAGTTTTCAATAAATAAATCTGTCTCTTCTTTGCTAATTTCCACCTATTTAACATTCGTACTTTAGCTTGTCCAATTGACAAAGCCCTTTCCCAATTAAAACTTCGCCATATCCTCTCCCCCAAAATATATTCCCAAAATACGGCAGGGGTTTTGAGAAAGCAGAATATTACACACCGAAACACCAGGACCTGGAAATCCAGAAACATCCAAACAACAGGATTTAGCCATATTTAATCGAGCCCCAGTAATCTTACCTACTTCTTGTAGCAAATCACATGCCAAGTGAACAGATACTGCATCATGTACAAAAAGACAAACATTGTCGGCATAAGCCAATACCTTATGTTCCAGAACCCTCCCCATCCCTAACCCTTGAATCTTCAGAGAATTCTGTATTATACGGAGCAGTAGATCCAACATAAATACATATAAAAAAGAGCTCAATGGACAGCCTTGTCGAACTCCCTTCTGAACCTGAATTTTACGTCCCATCCAACCATTTTCATATGGCTTCACATAGGCTAAAGCATAACATAATTGTATGAATTGTATAAAAGACTATGGAATGCCATACACTGCAAAGCAATTCCAGAGGAAAGAGTGAGATACACCATCAAAAGCCTTTGCCTGATCTAAATTAACTATATACCCTTTACCAACTCCCCCCCGTTGGAGATTTATGGCTTTCCATGATCTCCTGGAGTAACAGGAGAGCTTCTGTCATCCTTCGACCAGGAACTAAGCAGAACTGAGTAGATATAATAAGACCCTCCATCACTGCTGCAAGTCTATTACTCAATAATTTGGCAAAAGTCTTAAAATCCACATTTAATAAAGTAATAGGTTGCCAATTCTGACTCTCTTCACGAACTCCTGATTTGAATAGAAAAATCATAAGTCCCTCATACGTAGAGGAAGGTAAAAACTGGTCTTGTAAAAAAAAAATTGTAGACAACCAGCAATTCCTGAGGAATTAATTTCCACAAAATGTTATGTAATTCCCCAGTGAGACCATCGGATCCTGGTGCAATATTCCCTCTCAATGTGTTAATAACATTGTCCAGTTCCTGGTGGGAAAACAACAAAATCAAGGAAGCCTGTAACTCCGGGGACAACTGAGGAAGCAAAGCAGAGTCCAGAATCTGGCAATTAAAACCTAAATCCAGAACCGAGGTCGCAAAAACAGCCTGAACATGTTCCTCCAAAATAGACATAATACCAACATTATCATCCATACACCGACCCATTGGTGACATCAAACCATTCATCAATCTTTTCTCTCTCTCTGCTTTTGACAATCCAGAAATGGATTACCCTGTTCTACCTTCCCTTGTGTTCCAAAAGATTGTTCCTGATTCAGGGAAAGTAAACAATCATATTGATAAAATATCATATAATTTCTAACATTCTGGATTGTTACAGAAACATCTTCTCATCCCATATGATGTCTAGTTAATAATTCTCCCAACTGTTCCCTCAAAATCAAATACTTAGAATAGGCCGACTCCCGTCTATACTTCCCTTCCTCCCAAAAATAACCCCTTAAACATAACTTAAAATCCTCCCACCATTGACCCACATCATCATAAAAGATCCTGGTTGAAAGTTTATCCTGAATTATCCCAGTCAATACATGTATAACTAGTGGGTCATTTAAAAGAGAAGAATTTAGTCGCCAATACCCTGGACCAACCATCCTTCGGGAAGGGGATTCTATATGGACCCCCAACAAAACACAATCAGAAGACTCAATGGATAACAAACAAGTTCTGTAAACTGACAAGGATCGCTGAACAAAAACCATATAAATGCGGGAGGAAAACCTTCCCCTGTAATAAGTAGGCTGAACAGGCTTATTCCCTCCCCATGAACTACCTTCAATCCAGCGTGACCTATTACTGTACTCAAAAATGCCTTGTCACAATAAAGTTTATCTAACGGACCCTCCTTAGACAAATTAATATTGAAATCACCAGCAAAAAAAATATTTCTACTAGTATGTAAATAGGGTTGTACTTTTTTCAACAGTTCTATACGAAGGCCTTTAGATTGGGGCCCATAAATATTAACTAGTCTACATTGCACTGCATTCGGTTCTACATCCAGCAATAATGCCCGTACTAGTTCAGTATCTACCAAACGATGAACCCGAAGCAAAACAAAATCCCACTCCACTGCAAGCATCCACCCCCAATGACCAAAAGGACTGACCCCATTTCCAGTCTTTAGAAATCTGATTAATATCCCCAACAGATTGTAATCTAGTGTATTGTAGAAAAAAACTATCATATAATAACTGTTGTAAAATCCCAAAAGCAGCATAACGTTTCTTCATTGACAAAACACTATTCACATTGAGGCTGGCAATTTTCAAGCATAATGGAACAGGGAGGAACAGTAGCCAGTTTCCCACTAGATCTAGTCAACCGTTTTTGAGGAATCTTGGACTGGGGAGGGTTGAACAACAGGAGACACATACCCCAGGGGAGGGAAAGGGTCAGGTGCAATCCCTTCCATAGGTAATGCTGCCATATCCACCTGTTCCCCCCATGAAATAAAGACAGAAAACTTATTGGATAATGGCAGAAGGGAAAGTGGAACTCCCCCCTCCTTCTGCTTCACAGTCATTGAAGCAGAGGGAGATATAAAACCATCCTCTGTAACCGGAATATCCCTTCCAGTGTTCAAGGGCAAGGAAAAAAAAATTGCAGGGCCTAATAGGTCTGTTTCAGGGGAATCTGAAACAGGCAGACCAGATGTTATGGTGTTCTGACTCTGGAGAAAAGAAGACGAGGTCACAGTTCTCTGAGGGGAACCCTGTGGTGTGGCATAGAGGGTCACTTCTTCCTCTGGTCTGGAATGTGGCTGTGACTGGATTTGATCTGGAAAGGGCTTCAAAGTGAGCACAGAGCCAGCTTCTGGTATTGGAGGCTGGGTCTTGGAATGCTGAGGCCTGCCCCGTCACTAGAATCAGTACCTCGGCCTCGTCCTCGGCCATGTGATGGAAGAGGGACTTCCTTAAAAATCCCAGGAGACTGACCAAAATTTTGTTTTGCCTTATTCAGGAAATAATCATGGTCAGACTTTCCCTCCGTATTATGAGCCGCCCAAGGACAATCCTGAAAGGAGTCTTCTTCATCACATAAATTACAAAATGGAGGAGCACTACACTGTGGAGCAGCATACCCCAACAACCCACAGTGAAAGCACTTAATCTGTTCAAAGTCTACATTTAAGTGATCCAAGGCTCCACATCTATAGCAGCTCTTAGGCTGCCCTGCATAAAACAGGACACCCCGATCTCGACCCAAAAAGAAGGAGCTGGGGAGATGTTTAATGCCCTCTTCCATTTGAGTTAACTGTACCCGAAACAACCAACCACCATTCCAGAATCCATTTTCATCCATGATGGGCTTAGAATGTTCCATAACAGTACATTTCTTCTCCAGCCAGAACATAATGTCATTTATGCATACTCCTTCATTCAAACAACATGAAGTCTTGCTGTATTCAGACATAATGCAGTTAGCCCCAGCACTTGAACTGCCCCAGAGAGGAAAGAGTTAACTCTATGCAGAAGCATAGAACATTGAGCTTGAGCTTTGTTTTCAAACCTCTGCCTGTGGTACTTCTCAGTGTAACTGTCAGATTCTTTACTCAACCTAACAGTGAAGTCGCTCCGGAGATTTCCTCTGCTCGGTTCAGTAAAAGTAAAGCGTTCGGTTTAAACCGTATAATTTTTTGTTATTTTCGGATTTCCAGCATCTGTCTACGGTACAGGTAGTGTGTCGATAGGTAGTGACTATGTTTTATTCTGTAAAAAAAAGTTGGAAATTGTTCTTTTCTTTGGTTTCTTTCCGGTCAGTCTGGTTTGGAACCGACCCATTCTGTTTAAATTTATTTCTGGGATTAAAGTGGTGTTCCGGTACTGATCGATTTCAAAAGAACAGAGTTTTTTTGCTGGTTCTTTTAAAAAGCCAGTGACACGGTTTGCAACCGATCGGTTATTGCATTACCTGGCTTAAAAGCTGCAATAGGGTAATTTGTTAGATTGGCCACGTCTGAGAAACCCAAGAAGAAAACCGATCCCACTGGGTTTCAACACTGTACTGAGTGTGAGGAGGACTTTGCTAAGGCTGACCCCCACCTCATCTGTGTTTATTGTCTGGGGTTTGACCACCTCAAGTCAGACTGCCAAATCTGTAAAAACTTTCCTAAATCCACTCTAGATAAAAGACTGAGTAGGCTGAAGGAAAGGGACGCCGAGAAGTCCGTAGATCCGGATGGCCAGCCCGGTTCGGTTGCGGCCAAACCTGAGGAGGCGCCTACTGACCTAGGCGATACCTCCTCAGGCAAAAGGAGAGCCAACCCAGAGGGGTCAGTTCCATCAAAAAAGAAGCATAAGTCTGTCGGTTCAGATCCGGTATCGCACTCTCCAACCACGGATGAAATAGCCAAAGCGATTAGCATTGTTCAATCGCTTAGACCAGTTCCGTCTGAACCGGTACCGCCGGTTAGGCGGTCGGTTCAGTCGGATCCGTCTCTTCTGGATAATGATTCAGATGCTTTTTATGAGGAGTGGGAGGGAGATGAAGACTATCCCGAGGATGATGATGACGATGACCAGGGGGATCTGGATGTGCCCATTGAACCGGACATCTCCCCAGGCAGACCCTCAGGTGTCTCTCCTCCCAGGCTCTCTGAGTCCCCTTCAAATTTTTTGTTCTACAAAAAGGTGGCAGAAACCCTGCAGCTTTCCTCAGTTGAAGCTGCAGAGGAGGATGAAGAGCCTGATTTTGTGGAAATGATGGACATCCCAGAGTCCAAAAGACTGTCAATCCCTCTTCATAAATCCTTGGGGAAACAGACACACAAGATTTTACAAACCCGTAATTTAATACCTCCTGTGGATAAGAGAATGGACAGGAGGTATTTGTTATTAGGCTCAGCTGCGGAGTTCCTTTATAGTCATTGCAGCCATGTTGGGGTAGTGCAGGCTGCAGCCTGTAACAGGGCTAACATTCCTTTGGCTTCACACCCCCAGATAACGACTCCAGAAAAGTGGATGCCATGGCCAAAAAACAGTATTTGGCATCCTCTTTTGGACTCAGACAGGCTAATTATATGGCCTACATAGCCAGGTACCAGAAATCCAGATGAGATAAGGTTCTGGAACTGGCTAAACTGGCCTCCCCCCAGCTAACCAAGGAGCTGGAGGAGGTGGCTGCTGATGGAATTGAGGCATCCAAAATGCAATTTCATGCTGCTGTGGACTCCAATGATGTGGCATCTAGAGTCATGGCTACATCTATGCCTCTCAGAAGACATGCTTGGCTCAGATATACTAGCCTTTCACAGGATACCCAGACTAGGGCTATGGATTTTTCTGTAGTGGGTAACTCTCTGTATGGGGAGCAGACAGAGGCTTACATGAAGAAAATGGATGAATACAGGACCACATACAGGAGTGCACAGGCCAAAGAAAGGCAAGCCACTCCACACAAGCAGCAGTCTAGGGGCAGGGGCAGGCCCTTTCAAAGGCATTTTTACCAAGCCCAGGCCTCCTCTCTCTTCCCACAGATGGGGTTCTTCAGAGGGAGGGGCAGGTGGAGGATGAGCAGAGCTGCTCCCTCCTCCTCTCAGTCTAAGGCTCCTGCCAAGCAGACACCCTGATGTGTCAGCCCGAGTAGACTCCTCATTTCCAGTAGGAGGCAGGCTGGCTTACTACTTCCAGGCCTGGAAGTCTGTGACCTCAGACAAGTGGGTCCTGGAAGTAGTAAGCCAGGGACTGGCCCTCAGCTTCAAAAAATTTCCAAAAAAGAGGGCCAAGTCTTTTCCACCTGCATCACTCTCAGAAACCATTGCCCTAGAGGCAGAGGTTTCCTCTCTCCTAGCTCTCAGAGCTATAAAGAAGGTTCCTACTCAGCACAGGGGAAAAGGACTGTACTCCAGGTACTTCCTTACCCCAAAGAAAACAGGGGAGTGGCGACCCATCCTAGATCTAAGGTATTTGAACAAACACATTTCAAAGCCCAAATTCAAAATGGTAACTCTGGGAATAATCCTTCCTTCTCTAAGGCCAGGGGATTGGCTAGCATCTCTGGACGTCAAGGATGCCTACTTCCAAATTCCTGTCAGGTGCTCCAACAAAAAATACCTCAGGTTCGAGTTGCCTTCAGGCCATTACCAATTCAGAGTTATGCCATTCGGCCTAACATCAGTTCCAAGGGTGTTCACAAAGTACCTTGCAGTAGTGGTGGCTGACCTCAGAAGACAGGGTATCACCATCTTCCAGTATCTGGATGACTGGCTCTTAGTGAATCAGTCACTTTTACAGGTCAAGTCAGCTCTTCAAACTACCCAGGACCTACTCAGCTCCTTGGGGTTTCTTCTCAATCTTCCAAAGTCTGTCCTCGAATCAGTTCATCTTCTCACCTTTATAGGCATAGAGTTGGACATTGTGCAAGCAAAAGCCTTCCTTCCCCTGGCAAGGGTGAAGGCCCTAGTGGATCTCGCTTCCTCCTTTCAACCTCAGGTCTCCCGCCCAGCAAGACAGTTCCTCCAGCTCCTAAGCCACATGGCAGCTTCTACGGCAGTGGTGCAGGGAACAAGGTTCCAGATGAGGGACATTCAGTTTCATCTAAGGTCTTTTTGGTCTCAAAAGAAGGATTCACTTACCCAACTGATCCCAGTGACTCAGACTCTGGTCCAAGCTCTCCAGTGGTGGCTGGACCAGGACAATCTCAAACAAGGGGTTCCATTTCTCCCTCAAGTCCCATCAGTAGTTCTAACTATGGATGCTTCTCTCCTAGGGTGGGGAGCCCACCTGGGAGCCCTGACAGCTCAAGCAGTCTGGTCCCCACAAGAGTCTCTCCTTCATAGCAATCTCCTGGAACTCAGGGCAGTTTTCCTAGCCCTGCAGAGCTTCTCAGATTCAGCCAAGGGCAAGGTGGTCGAAGTCAGAACGGACAACACCACCACAATGTGGTTTATCAACAAGCAGGGAGGCACTTGGTCCTCGGCCTTATGCACAGAAGCCATGAAGCTGTGGTCTCTGGCCTATTCTCTTCAGACTTCTCTGGTAGCAGTTCACCTTCCTGGGAAGGACAACATACTAGCAGATGCTCTGAGCAGAATATCACAGGGACACCACGAATGGTCCCCGGATCCTCACATACTGAAGGTCATCTTCTTCAGATGGGGCACTCCAGAGATAGATCTCTTTTGCAGCACCAGACAATCATCAACTTCCTCTGTTTTGTTGCAGACCTCTTGTCCTGGGGAAGGTTCCCCAGGATGCTCTCATTTTGGACTGGAAGGGCAGGTTTCTCTATGCCTTCCCTCCCTTCCCTCTGCTGTTCAGAGTTCTGATCAAGATCAGGACTCAACCCTGCACAGTGATACTGGTTGCTCCAGACTGGGCCAGACAGCCGTGATATCCTCTACTGCTGTCCTTGTCAGTGTCATGTCCCCTGTCTCTGCCCAAGACATACAATCTCCTGTCCTCCTCCCAGGGGCGGATCTGGTACCCCAATCTCCAGTCTCTCAATCTCAAGGTCTGGCTCTTGAAGAGTTAGAATATGCAGCACTACATCTTTCTCAGGGAGTTCTGTATATTCTGAAGGTCTCCAGGAAACCTTCCACTAGAAAAACTTACAACTCCAAATGGAAAAGGTGCAGTATTTGGTGTTCTCAGAAAGGCATCCTGCCTGATTCTGCAAACATTTCCACAACCTTAGACTATCTAGTTCATCGGATTGGTCTAGGTCTTAGGCCTGCCACTCTGAAGGTTTATCTAGCAGCTGTCTCTGCATTCCTCTCAGCAGGGAAGGGCTCTTCCCTGGCATCTCATCCTGTTTTCAGAAAGTTTTTCAAAGGACTGTTTCACATTAACCCTCCCTTTAGGGAGCCCACTCCACCTTGGGATCTTAAGGTCTGCATAGCTCAGCTTATGCAGCCACCCTTTGAACCTCTGTCTTTGGCCGAACTGAAGTACTTGACCTGGAAAACTGTGTTTCTGGTAGCTATTACTTCTGCCAGGTGGATTAGTGAGTTATAAGCTCTGTCAGTTGAACCTGACTTCATCTCCTTCCATAGGGACAAAGTGGTCCTAAGAACCAATAGGAGGTTCTTGCCCAAAGTGGTATTGGATTTTCATCTGAACCAGTCTGTATCTCTCCCTGTGTTTTTCACTGATCATTGTTCTTCAGGTGAAAGAAGGTTACACAGTCTGGACGTTAAGAGGGCCCTTAGCTACTACATTGAGCATACTAAGGCACATAGAAATGACTGTCTTTAATTGCTTCTCACTTATGGTGAAGTGGGGAAAGGTAAGCCTGCCACTAAATGAACTATTGCCAGGTGGATTGTTTCTTATATACAATTCTGTTATGACAAGTTGGGTAGAATGCCCCCTTCAGGCCTGAGGGCTCATTTGACTAGGGGTACAGCTGCTTCTCTAGCTGCAGCTAGAGATATACCTTCGTTAGAGATCAGTAAAGCAGCCACCTGGAAAACAGTACATACTTTTACCAAGCATTACTTCCTGGACATCCAGGCTAGGAGTGATGCTAGGTTTGGCACAGCAGTACTGCAGGGCCTCTTCCCAAAGTAGGTTCTCCATTCCCTCCTCCATAGGTAACTGCTTGGTAGTTTGCATTATGTCTGAATACAGCAAGGCTTCATGTTGTTTGAGGAAAAAAATTACTCACCATAGTAATGTTGTTTCTTCTAATGAGTCTTGTATTCAGATCCACCTCTCCTCATAGTAGCGGCTTTTGGGAAGTGGGCTGCCAGGTACAGTGTTGCACCTCAGGTGTGTACCTTGTACCCTCCCTCTTGGTGGGGTGGATGTTGTTATTATTTTTCTGGTGTTTTATACTTAAATATTGTCACTACCTTTCCTTCTTGGGCTCTTGACTTGAGTCTTTTTGGCCCCAAAATAAATTTTTGCCCTTTGGCTATATGTTGAACAATTTCCATACTATAGTATGTTAGTTAGTGTGCTTGTAAGAATCTGACGGTTACACTGAGAAGTACCACAGACAGAGGTTTAAAAACCGAGCTCGAGCTCAACGTTCTATGATTCTGCATAGAGTTAACTCTTTCCTCTCCAGGGCAGTTCAAGTGCTGGGGCTAACTGCATTATGTCTGAATACAGCAAGACTCCATTAGAAGAAACAACATTACTATGGTGAGTAATTTTTTCTTACGAAACATAATCGTAACTGTCTTGATGGTAGGTTTTGTGACAGGACTAGCCAAAAAATAAATCCAATGTTCTGAATCCTTAAGAGTGTAATATAATTTCCAGAATCTATCCAAACGTTCAAGTCAGAATGTTGCCCTGAGCCATTTCCCCTCTATCTTCAAATTGTGCCCCCTAGTTCTTGTATATCTCTTTTTCATAATGATGCTCCCACCTTGGACTTTGCTAATGCCCTTGAGGTACTTGAAAGTTCCTATCACATCCCCCCACTCCCTTCTTTCCTCAAGGGTATACATATTAAGCTGTTTTAGTCTTTCTTTAAATGGCTTCTGTTGCAGACCCTGCACCATTTTAGTTGCCCTCCTCTGGACTGCCTCCATCCTGTCTATGTCCCTATGGAGATGGGGTCTCCAGAACTGGACGCAGTACTCCAGATGGGGTCTCACCAACTGTTTGTACAGAGGGATAACAACTTCCTGTTTTCTACTGGTGATGTCACTCTCTATACATCCTGGTATTCCCTCAGCCCTCCTTACTGCCTTCTCATATTGCTTACCTACCTTATGGTCATCTGATATGACTACCCCCAGGTCCCTTTCCATTTGTGTTGTCGTTAGTACCTCCCCCCATTGTGTACTCTTCCCCTGGGTTTTTGTTTCCCAGGTGCATTACTTTGCACTTTTTTGCATTGAATCTAAGCTGCCATATTTTTGACCATTCCCCCAATCTTGCCAAGTCCCTTCTCATCCTTTGCACCCCTTCTTGCGTATCAACCCTGTTACAGATCTTTGTGTCATCTGCAAAGAGGCATACTTTTTCTTCCAGCCCCTCTGCAATGTCACCTATAAAGACATTAAAGAGAACCAGTCCCAATACTGAACCCTGTGGTACCCCACTAGTAACCCCCCTTTCTTCAGAGTGTACTCCATTTACTATTACCCTCTGGGTCCTGTTGTCCAGCCAGCTTGTTACCCTTGTGACCCACTCCCAGGCTGGCTAACTTGTTTATTAATCTTTTGTGTGGGCTGTGTCAAATGCCTTGCTAAAGTCTAAGTAGGCCATATACAAAGCCCCTCCCTGGTCTATTACTTTGGTTACAACCACAATGTACTACATAAACAAGCAAGGGGGCACAAGATCGTCCCCCCCTGTGCACAGAGGCCATGAAAGTGTGGAATCTGACTTACTCCCTGTGGATCTCCCTCTCGACAGTTCATCTCCCAGGGAAGGATAATGTCCCGGCAGATGTCCTCAGCAGGATCAACCAGAATCACCACGAGTGGTCACTAAACAGACAGATCCTGCAAGTGGTGTTCGGAAGCTGGGGCACCCCAAAGGTGGACCTTTTCACAGCCCCAGACAACCACAAGCTGCCACAATTCTGTTTCAGGCCTCCTGCAGTGGGCACAGTCCCTCTGGATACGCTGCTGTTGAACTGGACAGGGAAGTTTCTCTATGCATTTCCTCCATTTCCCTTGCTGCTCAGAGTATTGAACAAGCTCAGGGTTCAAACAGGGACAATGATCCTCATTGCTCCAGACTGGGCCAGGCATTCCTGGTATTCTATCAATATCCAAACCAATCTCCCTACCCAGGAGGCACAACCTATTGACCTCCTCTCAGGGCAGGGTCCTTTACCCCAACCTCCAGTCCCTCAGACTCAGGACTTGGCTCTTGAGGACTTAGAGTATGCAGACATACATCAGACATACATCTCTCTGAAGGGGTGCTAGAGGTTAGAGGTCCTTAGGGTTTCTAGAAAATCCTCTACCAGAATGACTTACTCTTCTAAATGGAAGAGGTTTTCCATTTGGTGCCAACAGAAACAGATAGACTGTCACCAGGCTGGTTTACCAGTCGTTTTGGACTATCTGGCACACTTGCATTCCCTTGGCATCAGGCCTTCCAACCTTAAGGTACACCTAGCAGCTGTCTCTGAATGCCTCTCAGCTGGAAAAAGGGCATCCCTGGCTGCTAACCAGGTATTCAGAAAGTTCTTCAAGGGTCTTCTGCACTTGCATCCCCCTCACAGCGAACCCACTCCTGCATGGGACCGCAATATATGTGTAACCCCCACCCAGGTATGCTATTTCTATCTGACAGCTCTACTCAGTGGGCTGGGTTCGGGGAGGAATATGTCACTCGTTACATTGGCTAGGTTTGGCTACTCTGCACAGGGGCACCCAAGTAACTCTGGACAAAGGAAGCAATAAATGTAATGTCCAATACCAGAAGTGGGATTCTAAAGTGTGGCATTTATTCACATCCAATGGAATAAACAAAGCATAGATGGACCCCCACGGGGCTACACTCCTCATAATGCAGATTTAAGGAGACCAGAACACATCCTCATTCACTTTAGCCCTTATGCTCTGAAACATACTGGGCACACAGCCCAAACTTGTACGCTGCTCTGGGTTTTCCCCTGGCTCGGCTCCCTTGCCAGTCACTTGGACACTTTCCATATAGCATGGAAACATTTACTGGTGACTAACTAAACCACTATGAGCACTTCTGCTCCATAAGGGAATCTTCCTCATCAATCCCACGTCTGGGTACTTTCCTCAGGCACTGGCCAAGTACATGAGAGAAAGCAACAGGTGTCCCAGAGCAAATCTGTAGAGGTGAATTTGGTTACTACTGATGGGGGTCTCCCACCTCTCGCTCCCATAATTCATACCTGGCCATTTCTGTGGACTGTAACACCTCATCCTTTAACACACTTTGCTGTGTAGATTCTTTTTAAATGTATTTCACATTCAATCTACTGTCTTTACATCCCATTTGTGCTGGATCTGAACATACTTAAAAAGTGGATTTGTCCATTACTCTAGACCCCCCACAGAATTAAGCAGTCCAATCCCCACATCTTCCAAACTGTACTTGGCTGTCTTTTCTTGACCCCACAGTAACAGTCCCTTTAGTTTCATCTTGATGCAGGTGAAAACACATGGCCCTTTAGCAGAGCGAACTCACCCTTCGGTTGCAGGTGCCCCACAGGCGTTTCCTTCTCAATGAACTCTCTTCCAGAGCTTCTGCTGCCTCAGCACGAACTTAAACAAGGCAGCTTCTTTTCCTTAGCTGGACCAAGGGGGTTTGCCCCTGGAAGCAGACTGATTCCTTCCCCCCATCCCCGTAGGGATGGGGCCCCGAACCATTGAAAGTGGTCTCCACCACTTCAATATGCTCTTATTGTGTTCCTCTTCAGGTGAGAACACACACCTATAAAACAAAAGTAGCTCTTTGTCAGAGCTTAGAGCTCTGAGGGCCTGCCTACAGCAGAGCACCTCTTTCAGACTGCACCCACTCTACTGAACTCTACAGAACTCACTTCAAATTCCCCAACATTCTACTCTAACCTCCAACTGCAACATTCAGTGTGGCTTATGCAGCGGACATTTCTAAATGATGTCATCCCTCAGTCTCAGCTGAGACTGAGAACAGAGTGAGACAGTGTGAAATCTATTTAACTGGAGCTTCACAAGCTGCCTTCCCTGCCTACCACTAGGTCTTACTGGGATTCTAGTAACCCCGGTAACAGGGGGGTTACATATGCATTTGCCAACTAATGCAACCACCATTTGAACCCATGTCCTCAGCACAGCTTAAGTATATGACATGGAAAACAACATTCCTGGTAGCCATCAACTCAGCTAGAAGGATCAGTGAGCTCCAGGCTTTGTCCACAGTCAGATTACATAGCAGCTCATAGGGACATGGTAGTCCTTAGGACTAATAGGACATTTCTCCCTAAGATGATCTCGGACTTTCACCTGAATCAGTCCATCACTTTGTCAGTCTTTTTCACTGAACACTCCAGTTCAGGGGAATGTAGACTGCATAGCCTTGATGTCAAGAGAGCAATAAGCTGCTACTTGGATTACACAAAGGGCCACAGGCAGGATAGCACTGAGCTCTTCTTAACCTATGGAGAAGTGGGGAAGGGCAAACCTGCTTCAGAGAGGTCCATTGCCCACTGGATTGTTGCCTGTATTCAGTTCTGCTACAGCAAAGTGGGTAAAGAGTCTCCTGTAGGCCTTAGGACCCACTCTACAAGGGGTACAGCTGCTTCAATAGCAGCTGCAAGAGATATCCCTTTGTTGAAAATTTGTAAAGCAACTAATTGGAAAACAGTTCACACCTTTACCAAACACTATATTCTTGTAGCAGTTTCCAACAGTAGTGTTAACCACCGATGCCTCCCTCCTAGGATGGGGTGCCCACCTAGGGGAACATACTGCACATGGCACGTGGCTCAATCAGGAGTCACTCATGCACATAAATCTGTTTGAGCTCAATGCAGTCATCCTAGCCCTCAGATCCTTCACTTCTTTGGTTTAAGGCAAGGTGGTCCAATTCAAGACAGACAATATGACCAGCATATACTACATAAACAAACAAGGGGTACAAGGTCCACTTTTCTAAGCACAGAGACCATGAAAATCTGGAGCCTGGCTTACTCACTCAGAGTTTCACTCTTAGCAGTCCATCTAGCAAAGAAGGACAACATCCTGGCAGATGTCCTGAGCAGGATCAATCAAAACCAGCATGAGTAATCTCTGAACAGACAGGTGCTACGGGTCTGTTCAGGAGATGGGGCATCCCAGAGATAGATCCCTTTGCAGCCATGGACAACCACCAACTGCCACAGTTCTGCTGCAAGCCCCCTGCAGTGGGCACAGTGCCATTGGATGCATTTTTGCTGGACTGGACTGGGAAGTTCCTGCATGCCTTCCCTCCATTTCCCCTGCTATTCAGGGTGCTGAACAAGCTCAGGTCCCAGCCAGCAACAATGCTCCTCATAGCTCCAGACTGGGCCAGGCAGCCCTGGTACTCGATGCTCCTATCCCTGTCAGTCTCCAAGCCAATTTATCTCCCCAAGAGGCACAATCTGCTCACATCCTCCCAAGGTAGAATCGTCTACCCCAACCTCAAGTCCCTTAGGCTCATGGCCTTCTGACTGGCACTCTCAGAGGAGGTCTTGGAAGTCCTTAGGGTTTCTAGGAAGCCCTCTACTAGGAAGATTTACACTTCCAAATGGAAAAGGTTTACCATCTGGTGTCAGCAGAAGGACATGGTTCAATGACAGGCTGATATACCAGTTTTGTTTAAAATACTTGACCCATTTACATTCCCTTGGCCTTAAGCCATTTTCTCTTTAGGTGCATTTGGTGGCTGTTTCAGCCTATCTCTGAGCTGGGAAGGGATCTTCTTTAGCTTCCAACCCAACTTTTAGAAAATTTTTCAAGGGTTTGTTCCATCTGCACCCCCTCACAAGGAACCAGTTCTCTGCTTGGGATCTGAATATCTGCATTGCACTGCTAATGCAGCCCCCTTTTGAGTCCATGTCCTCAGCAGATCTCAAATATGTGACTTGGAAAACAATGATCTCATCTATGTCAATCTTGATCATTTATCACTAGTTGGGTACTGGGCTGGAGGTTAGGACCCCACGGGAGCATTTTATTTTTCTGGAGTAGGAGTTGACGCAGCGGCAGCACCACCCTCGAGGCCACATATTATGTGGCACTCGCAGGTTGGCCTTTACCTGCCATTGACTCTTCCCCTGCTCCAGTTCTGCTTTTCCCACCATCGAGTGAGGACCTTGTAGAAGCTCCAGGCGTGAAAAGTGTGTCAGTGGTGTGGCCTAGTCTGTCGGCTCTGATTAAAAGTTCTGATCACCTCCGTGCTTGGCGCCATCTCCCAGTATACTGGTACAATCTTTTCTTTTGGTTTTCTGATGACAGCGAGTGCTTTTGTTTGTTTTTTTGTGTTTCTGTGCAGTCATGTCTCGTTCGGAGGACAAAAAGAAATCTTCTAGGGCGGGTCAGCCTCCAATGCGTCGGTGTCTATGTGGCTGATTTTTCTCTGCTACAGACCAGCATGACTGGTGTTTTACCTGCTTAGGCCCCAACCATGACATGGATCGTTGCAATGCCTGTTTTTCCATGGACCACTGAGTTTTAGAATTGGACGCGTTTAAGGTCGGACGTACACCACCAGCTTTTGGAGGACAGGCTCACACTTGGAAGACCAAAGTCAGGATTCTCAGCCCTTCCTCCAGGTTCCCTCCCGGTCCTATAGTGCCGGCAGAGGAGGGGGGCCTCCACTACCTCTAGCCTTGCCGTGGCAGGGGCTTCTTCCACAATGCAGGAGGCCTAGGCTAGCCCCCTCAGGGGCCGGGTGGGAGGCACCATTTCGGCAATCACTTCCTTGGAAGTGAAGGCTCCCCCTGCATCATGTTCTGGTTCCTGTGGACCAGAGATGGCACCGTCCTCAGTGCTGTCTGTCGGTGCTGCCCTTGACTCAGGTGTTGCTTTTCGGCATCGAAGTTTGGGGTGCCGCAGTGGGCAGCACCGGGCCAGCCTCTGGTGCTGTTTCTGACTCCAGTGTCATTCACGATGCCAGGAACAGAGGTGGTGTCATGGGCAGCGCAGGGCTGGTTTGCGGTGCTGGGGATGGGGGTGGCGCCACTCGTGGTCCTGGGACCAGGAGGGATCGTGGAGTAATCTGGGTTCAGGCCTCCTCCTCCGGGGAGGATGATTCAGAGGCTAATCTGGAATGGCTCCCGGATTCCTCAGACTCCTCTGATTCCTCCTTCGGCCCCAACTTAGCCCCCTCCTTGGGGGTGGGTGGATTACACTGGTTCTGGGATCGGTGGTACCGACCAGCTCTCAGATGCCCAGGAGGGCACCACTGGGCAGCTCAGGGCCGGTGAACTGTCTATCTCCATGGGGGATGTACCCCCTCCTGTGGTTGTCCTGGCCAGCCTGATGTTTGGGCGGGCTGGGGTGTCCCAGGCAGGAGGAGGTGCTCACCCCGGCTGTCTCCTTGGAGTCAGCTGCGGGGCACCAGCTTCCTCAGCTGGTGGTGAAGAAGAGGGCTCTCTCAGAGTCCAAAAGGTTGAGTGGAATCGGTTCTCCACAGCGCCCTACCCTAGGGGCTCGGGGACGAGCTGTAGCATTGGGCCAGTCCTCTCCCCTGAGGGCCACCCAGGAGGGACATCTTCTTTAGAGGTTAGGGGCTGCTGTTTTGGGCTCATGCGGTCCCAGTCACCTCATGGGGGGGAATTACTCTCTCTGGCTCAGCTCTGGTTGTTCCAGCTCAGTTGAGTGGCCTTTGTCTGCTGGGACCACTGGGACCCCTCCTCCTTTGAGGTCTCCTGCACGGTCACCCTGCTTGGGAAGAGGCAGTGCCCCTCCTCAGAGGTGCCTGGCCCCTGTGCCTCTGCCAACTTCTCCCCTTCTCCCAGGTATCTCTGGTCCTATGGGGCCACTCACCTAGGAACAGTTCAGGGTCATGGCTGCACCGTACTCTGCCTACTACCGAGCCAAGGATGAACAGGTGTTCCACCACTCCCCAGTCCAGCCTGACCCTGTCTCTCTGAGCTCGTCTGCTCCCTCGTCTTCCTCCGTCCATCTTTCTCCAGCAGCTGATCTTTCAAGTTATCAGCATTTCCTGTCGAGTTTGCTCGATGACCTCCACATTTCCACCTTAGGAGAACATAATCTGGACTGGTCGGCGCAAGCCTTCTTGGGTGAGTACAGTGTGGTTGACCTGTTGGTCTCCGCCTGGCCTGCTCCCTTTTGGGAGGCATCTCACCGGGTCTGGCAATGTCCCTTTGCCCCAGTCCTAGCCCCTAGGGACCTTTGGCAGTGGTATTGCACCATCCCCAGGTCTCCAGGAACTTTGCCTCACCCTCTTTCGGGCGTGATGCTTCTGGACACAACCTCTGGGCATAGTAGCCCGAGCCGTGACTGAGCCCTAGATTCGGACTCGGCTGAGTTTGATTACATAGAAACATAGAATTTGACAGCAGATAAGGACCGCTTGGCCCACCCAGTCTGCCCATTTCCCTACCTAATGGATAAACCGCAGATCCTAGTCAACCAGCAGCCTATTTCTTCCTACCCCCACCCCCTAGAATTGCCTTATGACTGTCCCATGCATGCTTGAATTCCACCACTGTTTTTGACTCCACAACCTCCTCCAGAAGGCTGTTCCATGCATCCACAACCCTCTCTGTGAAAAAATACTTCCTTACATTACCTCTGAGCTGCCCTCCCTCTATCTTCAAATTGTGCCCCCTGATTATGGGGGGAGAAGAGCTTCTCCTCAGCATGGATTTCACTCTGTGTGGCAGCACATCAGGACCACCATGCTACCTAAAACAGGTACTTGTGGTCTCAGCTAGGACAGATTCTAGCCTCCTTGCCTGATTTGGAGGAAACCAGACAAGCCATTGCCCTCTCTGCTCGAGGCCTGGAGCTTGCAAGGCATCAAGCAAGGGCATCGTACAATGCCAGTGAGGTGGCCTCCAGGATAGTGGGGACAGCAATCTGCATCAGGCAGTCGGCATGGCTTCATCTCTCCCAGTTGTCACCCCTGGCACAGCATAGGGTGACTTCCTCTGCCTTCCGGAGAACACATCTTTTCTCCCATAGGGTGAGACGAGAGCTTCAGGGGCACCTTCCTTCTCCTGCAAGGAGATCCTCACCTCACTCGGACCAGTCCCAGGCCTAGCCAGGCCTGCAGGGGTTCTCCCCTCTGGTGTCTCCCCCACTGGAGGCTAATGGACACTGTCCCTTAGGGAGGTGCTGGGCCCCCTTCGGGGAGCTCAGTACTCACCCAACTAGTGATAAATGGTGAAGGTTGACACAGATAAGATATGAAAATTATGTACCTACCATAATTCTTGATCCTTTCTGTGTATCTTCATGATTCATCACTAAATCCCGCTCTCCTTCCCCCTGGGGCCTCAGTCTCTGGGAGGTTCCTCCTCCCTGTTTGTCTCCCATTTTGTGAGGTCTTCAGCACCTCCCCTCCCCCCTCCCTCTCTGCTGGGTCAGGGAAGAATCTTTTGGGTAGGCAGACAGGGAGGATTATGCTGCTGGGGGTCGCGGGGGCTCTCCCCCTCTCCCTCTTCTCAGGTATTGGTGTACGGCTCCCAATCTAGGAGAGCTGGTGGGGAGGGAGACCTCTCAGGAGCCCCTTAGCTGTTTCCCTAAAAATTATTTTTCCTTCCCCCCTTGGGAGATACCCCCTCTCTCCAACCCTTCAGCTCCCTTGTCCCCCAGATGTTTTCTAGGGCACCTTAACAATCCTATTGCTCTTTTAAGTTGGCAGGAGAGGAAGACACCACCCGCCCTGGATCAGGGGCCTGCCTCAACCTCCAAAAAAGGGGGTTCATCCTCAAGCCTTGGCACTAGCTCCTGTGCTTAAAACTTCATGGCTTGCCTCTCAAGCTATCAGGACCAATAGTGCAGGGGGGGCTGTGTCTCCTCCTCCTCCTCCTTCCCTCTTTCCTCTTTCTTCTTTCTACCCTCCCTTCTCCACCTATTCCTTTCTCCCAGAGATTGGGACCCCCTTCCCCAATCCCTTAGGCTTCTTTTTTTCCTGTCCTCTCCATTGCTTATTCCTCCTTTTAGTTTTATATCCTTTCCTTCTTCTATCCCTTGGGCTCCCTTGCCCCACCCCTCCAACCCTTCCTATCCTTCTCCTCGACGGCGTGCAGAACTAGAGCTGAGGGAGGGTGACGACAGGTAACGACCCAACCGCCCAGGTGCCGCAATATGTCAGCCCCGAGGGCAGTGCCCTGTGTCAGCTCCTCCTCCAGAAAAATGCTCCCGTGGGGTCCTAGCCTCAGGCCCAGTACCCAACTAGTGATGAATGGTGAAGATACACAGAAAGATCAAGAATTACGGTAGGTACGTAATTTTCATTTTTTGGTGGTAGTCACTTCTGAAAAGGAGAATAAGTGAGCTTCAGGCTTTGTCCGTAGAACCTCATTACATCTTAGTCCATAGGGACAAAGTGGTACTCAGAACCAACAGGAAGTTTCTTCGAAAAGTGGTATCTGACTTTCATCTCAACCAGTCCATTACCTTACCTGTCTTTTTCACTGATCACTCCAGTTCAGGGGAACGTAGACTGCATGGCCTGGATGTTAAGAGGGCTATTAGCTACTATTTGGACCAGACAAAGGGCCATAGACAGGACACTAATCAGTCATCCTGACTTATGGAGAAGGGGGGAAATGCAAACCAGCTTCAGAGAGGACAATTGCATGCTGGATTGTTGCCTGTATTCAGTTTTGCTACAGCAAACTGAGCATGGAACCCACAGTGGGCCTCAGGGCCCATTCCACTAGGGGCACAGCTGCCAGAGACATTCCTTTGCTAGAAATCTGCAAAGCAGCTACCTAGAAAACTGTGCACACTTTCACCAGGTATTATAGCTTGGACTCCCAGGCTAGAAGTGATGCCAGGTTCGGCACAGCAATATTGCAGATCCTGTTTCCTAAATAGGTTCTATGCCCACCTCCAAAGGTACTTCTTGGTAGTCTGAATATGTCAGAATACAGTTAAGATTTCCTGGGTTTTTTTTTAAACTATTTTTATGCACCATTGCATCAAGGCATCTCTCGGAGGTGCCTGCTCAGCTCTGCTCCTGCTACTCCCCACCGTGACTCCCCTCAGCCATCCCCTCCCACCGAGAGACTTCCCAGCCCCCCAGACCACCCCTTGGGGGAGGGCCCGCCACTCATATCTTGGTGGTGTCTATCTAAAATTAGAGTGTCTATTTCTCTGTGGGATGCAGCCGGGGACTGCCGTAGAAGTAGTCCGGTGTTGGGGATGCGAGGGTTGGTCCCTGAGGCCCTCGTCGCCTCCTCAGTGCACCGGGGATTTTCCCTCTTGTTATGCCCCTCTGGTGCATCGTGTAATGGCATCAGCATGGGCCTTCCCACAGACAGTCTGCCATCACCAGTCCTCAGCTACTGATCCTTACTACTAGGTGAGTGCACCTAGCCTCCACTAGGTGCCACCACTGAGCACGGAGTTTCCATGAGCCCACCCCAGGAGAAGACAGCAGTCCTCCAAATGCTCGATCTTCTCCTCCCCCTGCTGACCCCCGCTGGCCCAGGCTCATTCCTAAACCCAGATCGCAGGCGTGGCGTGAGGTGTGGCGTCCAGCACCTCAACCCTCAGCACCATCGGGCTGTCCTAAGATTTCCTGGGGTTAGAAGAAAAAATTACTTACCATAGTAATCTTATTTCTTCCCAGAGAATCTTACTGTACTCTAAGCTGTCACCCTACCTCCCCTACCAGAACCTGGAGGCCCTGCATTCCAGCTGTTATATTGTGTTGAAATTTGTTTGAGCTGGTTGTCTTTGGGCATCTATGACTTGAGTCTTTTAGATGCCCTGTTATGGGGGGAATGTTATTGGGTGGGTGTGTTTATTATAGTTAATTTTTAGGATAGCATAGTGAGTTATTTTATGCATGCTTTGTAAGAATCTGATGGTTGCATAGCATGCACCAGGGACAGTAGTTTGAAAACCGAGCTTGAGCCTGTCAACATTCAACTATTTGCGTAAGTTCTTTAGCTGTAAAATCTCTAGCGCTGTTCAATGGTGTAGGCTAACTTCATATTTCAGAATACAGCAAGATTCCCTTAGAAGAAACAAGATTACTGTGGTAAGTATTTTTTTCTTTTTGGGCATTCCCTGTTTTTCCCTTCCATCTTGTTTGGCATCAGTGCACCCCCCCTTCCCAAAGACTGTAGGGTGTGTAGTTGTGTTTATTTTATTTTATTTTAGTTGCAGGTATTTTCTCTCTGCTCTCAGTGAAGGTACTTCCCTTTTTTTCTGCCTGAACTAGGGATGCTTCTTTAATTTCACAAATAGAAAAAAAAAAAGTGACTGCAACATTTATATCCCTGAAAGACAGTTTTTGGGCTCTTATTACAGCTTTCTCACCCCAGGAATACTCCAATATTCCTAACTCTTTGCAGTATGCCTTTAAGCCAGGTCTGCTTGGAGATGGAACGTTATGCTAATGATGGAATCACCGGCTCATGCCACTTTTTTCAAATGCTGCCACCTATCTACTGCCTACATTCTAACACTTAGATTTCTCTCTCTCCGCCTGTCAAGACTAGACGCTCGGAGATCCTCTTCTCATCATGTCACCATGAAACTTATAAAATAGATATAAGTATTATTTTATTTTCATCTGCTGCCCTTATCCTTTTTTTGTTAGTTAACCATTAGCTTTATTTTAGTTAAATTGTTTATTTTTCTCGGTTTCTCCCTGTTTGGGATAACCAGTGGGGAACCAGGAATTTTTTAGCCTTTAGCGGAGTTTTCTGACTGAAACTCCTTTAGTTTAAAGTAATCTGTTTTATTAAAACTATTTTTCTATAACTGCTAATATCGGTTACTGAACTGCTAATTCCGGTTCCTTTTTCCTTCGGTTCTCGGTTCTGATTGGTTCCCCGATCGGTTCCTGAACCGACCGCAACTGATAATTTTAGTTTAAAAAGTTTAAATTTAATTGCGGTTGCGGTTTTTCTGTTGTATTTATCAATACGTCTTAAAAAACTAAGAAAAAGACCGGTGAACCAATTTCAAAAACTGTACAGAGTGTGGAAAAGTTTTTGCCAAGGCAGGTAAACATACTTCTTGTGTTGCCCGCCTTGGCTATGATCATTTGAAAACTGACTGTGAAATTTGCAAGATCTTTCTTGCAAGAAATGCTTGAAAAATGTTTGGAAAGGCTTAAAAAGAGATTGCCTCCACCTAAAGGTCCCTTAGGCTCTGACCAACCGACATCCTCAGTGGCTATGGGTGAAACCACAGAAACCACAACTTCTACTCCTGATACGGGTGCAAAGGCTATTACAAAAAGGCCTGCTGAACCGACTAGCTCTCTGGTTCCTTTAAAAAGGAAAAAAAGACTAAGCAGACAGAACCCCCTGCTGATCAGCATCTGGGGACTTCTGGTGTTACAGTAAATATGCCTTCTCCACTAGAGATTGCTCAGGCTTTCAAGGCCTTGTAGGGGATGCTGCCTGCTGGACAGCAGTGAACAGTTCAGACCCCTGCTGAATCAACCCAATCTTCAATGCATGAGGTCAAGGAAGATTATGGGGAATATGAAGAAGAGGATGAGGGGGAGCCTATAGAGCCTGAAGTCTCTCTTGAACAAGAGTTTGGCTCACCTCCCAGGGTATCAGAGGATTACTCATCCCATTTTACTTTTGCCCGCAAAATGGTGGATGCTCTGGACATCTCTACCACTGAGTTGGTAAAAGATGAGGAGGAAGCAGAATACATGGAAATGATGGGATTAACACCCACCAAAAGTTACTACTTCCCATAAATAAGTTCTTTAAAAAAGATGTGATAAAACTCCTCCAGACACCTGGGTCAGTCCCTCCTTTGGATAAAAGGTTGGACAAGAAGTACCAGCTAGATAGGGAAGGTGCTGAATTTTTATTCACACACCCTGACCACCAGGGGGTGGTACAAGCTGCAGCCTGTGACAAGGCAACAGTTCCTCTGGCATCCCATCCACCAGAGAAGGATTCCAGAAGAATAGATAGTATGGCCAAAAAGGGCTATTTATCAGCTTCTTTAGCCGTGAGGCAGGCTGATTTCCAGGCTTATGCAGCCCAGTATCAAAAATCCCTCTGGCAATCTGTCATGGCTATGGCAGATAAGACTCCCTCCAGTCTTTCAGCCAACTTAGCTGAGGCTGCCAGATTTGGCTTGGAAGCTGCCAAATATCAATTTCAGATGGCAGCAGACACCAACGACACTGCTGCCAGGTGGATGGCCAATACAATTGCCTAGAGAAGGTTTGCCTGGTTAGGAGCCACAAACCTTACTCAGGATACACAGAACAAGGCTCTAGATTTTCCAGTTGAGGGTAATTCCCTCTTTGGAACACACACAGGGCACACCACTGCCCTAATCTCGGTCACATCGAGAATAAGATCAGCCTTGGATCGGGGCAATCTCTCCGGAGCCATATTCATTGACCTGTCCAAAGCCTTTGACCTTGTCGACCACACGTTGCTCTGCTCACAACTGTGGTCACTCGGTTTTTCCCCTCTCACCATGAACTGGCTCTTGGGCTACCTGCATGGTAGAACTCAGCGGACCAGTTTCAATAAAATCCTCTCTGAGTCCCGTCCACTGACCTCCGGTGTCCCTCAGGGCTCGGTATTGGGCCCTCTCCTCTTTTCCCTCTTTATCAACCAGCTTCCTGCGGTGACCTCCACCTGCAGTGCCACCCTCTATGCTGATGACCTGGTGATCCTGGCTCACACCCGAGACATTGCAACTCTAAACAGGGCTCTGTCCGAAGGCTTCTGCAATGTTCAAACCTGGATCACTAAGAACAAACTGGTCCTGAATCTGAAAAAACTCAGGCCATGCTCTTTGGCTCCACAGCCAAGCTCAAAACCTCGTCAGCCTGCTAAGATTTCCTGTCCTGACGGATCCCTCCTCCCGTAGTGAACTCTGCCAAATACCTTGGGTCACCCTTGACTCCCAACTCGACATGGTAGTCACCTCCTAAACATCTGTAGGGCAGTTAACTGTAAGCTGGGCCTGGCCTACAGGGCCAAGTTCAACCTCACACCTGCGGCTCGACTAGCCCTTGCGAAAGGCATGCTTCTCCCCTCCCTTAGCTATGGGCTGCACCTATTCGCTCGCTCTCCCCAGACTCACCTCGCACGGTGGCACACGACATACAACAACATCTGTCGCTTTGCACTTGCTGCCCCCCGCCTCACCCATCGCTGTGAGTTATACGACAAACTAGGATGGCTCTCTCCTGCGAGGTACCTGGACTTCAGGGTGGGCTGCCTCATCGACAAAGTTGTCAGAACTGGCACCCTCCCCAGAGCTGGCCCTGCTCCTACCGCCATCCGACACCCCTACCTACCACCTTAGGTCCAAGGCCCTGGGGTTGCTCAAGGTCCCCCCTCCCGCACCCTCATGGGAGGTTGGGATGTTACTGTGTATGTGCCCAGGCTCTGGAACTCCCTTCCAGAGCCGACCCGGTTGTCGTCCTCCCACCTGTGCTTCCGTAACTCCCTCCGTGGCTTCCTGAAGCTCGCATCTGCGTGTGACTGTCCCAAGCCTCCCTAGAGTACTCCCCTTTATGGATGCTCTTCCGGCTTCAAAGCTTGCCACCCTCTGACACTTCCCGATAACTCCTGCTGCTCTTCTTGTCTCTGCTACTACACCCGGGCACCTGACCCCGGGCATACTGTCCATGCCATGGTTCCCTGGACATTGCCTTTCTCAATTTGTCTCTTACGTGAAATGTGCAATTGCTTTCTGCTGCATACCTGTGTGTGACCTACCCATCCCGGGGGTTCGCTACCTTAGCGGATATAAGTTGTATTATGTCCGTCCATACCCCCTGGACTATGTTACTATCTCACTCATCCTGTCAAGATGTACTTACTCGCTACCGTATACAATTGTCTGTATGCTAATGTTGTACTCTACTATTTGTCTGTATCCTAATGTTGTACTCTCCCGGGTCGTTCCTGAAAATAGGCATATTACTTGTCTAGTGTACTTACCCGGTCAACAAAAGCTAAAATAAAAAAAAAAAAACAGAGGCCTATATAAAAAAAGTGGACGAGTACAAGGCCACTTACAGAAACAACTCGGCCAAGGAAAAGCTTCCCCATTCACTAGACCTCATGGAAGGGGAAGCGGGGGCAGATAATTTCATTCCAGGCCTTTTTTATCATGCTATGGCCACACCCCAAGTGCAATAGTACCCTCAGCAAGGGTACTTCAGGGGCAGGGGCAGGGGCAGAAGGGGTTCCAGGCATTGTTCCCATTCTCAGCCTCTGGCAAAGCAAGACCTGTGACATGCTGTCCCAGGCATTCTCCCCACTTCCAGTGGGGGGCAGACTGACTCATTATTTCCAGGCTTGGAAACAGATCACCACAGACAAGTGGGTCCTAGAAGTAGTGAGTCAGGGTTTGTCCCTAAGCTTCAATTCCCTTCCCTCTCTGAGAATCGTAGAGTTCAAGCCAGCTTCCAATGCAGAAAGAAAGCTGTTGGAAAAAGAGGTTCAGAACCTATTGTTAGCAAGAGCAGTGAAACCTGGGCCTCCACGACAAAGGGGAACAGGTTTTTACTCAAGATATTTTCTCACAACAAAGAAAAATAGGGAGTGGCTGCCTATCCTGGATCTAAGGGTGCTAAACAAGCACTTAATAAAGTCAAGGTTCAAAATGGTAACCTTGTCACTGATTTTGCCAGCTCTCCAAAAAGGGGACTGGCTGGCATCTCTGGACCTAAAGGATGCTTATTTCCACATCCCCATAAGGGAGTCTCACAGAAAGTACCTCAGGTTCAGACTCCCCTCAGATCATTACCAGTTTTCAACCCCACCATTCGTTCTCACTTCAGCTCCAAGAGTGTTCACAAAGTGCCTGGCAGTGGTTGTGGCACACCTGCAAAGGCAAGATGTCACAGTGTTCCCCTATCTGGATGACTGGTTGGTGGTGGGAAAATCACCTCAACAGGTAAATAAACATCTGCAGCTCAACCAAGGGCTCTTGAAGCCCCTGGGTTTCCTGGTAAATCTCAAAAAGTCAGTCCTTCTCCCTGCACAAGTGCTGCAGTTCATAGAAGCAGAACTAAATACCCAGGAGGGCAGGGCTTACCTACCTCTGGACAGAGTAAAAAGTATCCTGCAGATGGCAGGTTCCTTCAGCTTGAACAAACCAAAAAACTGCAAAATAGTTTCTACAGTTACTGGGCCACATGGCAGCTGCCACTGGCACAGTATTGGGTTCCAGGTTCTAGATAAGAGACATCCAGTTCCACCTAAGGGCTTACTGGTGTCAAAGAAAGGATTCTCTCTCTCAAAGCTAGTCCCAGTAAAAAAAAGTGTTACTTCTGGCCCTTCAGTGGTGGAAAGTGGAAGCCAACCTCAGAGAAGGGGTTCCCTTTCAAAAAGAGCCCTGTCAGTGATTCTCACAACAGATGCATTGCTACTAGGGTGGGGTGCCCACCTAGGGCATCTCACTACTCATGGCACTTGTTCCAGTGCAGAATCTCTCCAGCACATAAACCTGCTGGAGCTCAGGGTGTAGTTCCTGGCATGCCAACCCTTCACACCACAGACTCAGGGAAAGGTGGTACAGGTCAGAACAGATAATACCATCAGTATGTACTATATAAACAAGCAGGGAGGAACACGGTCGGATCCTCTGTACAGAAGTTATGAGAATTTGGACTCTGGCTTACTCCCTAAGAGTTTCTTTTCAGGCCATTTATCTGCCAGGCAAGGACAATACCTTAGCAGATACTTTGAGTTGGATCAACCAGGCCCATTATGAATGGACCTTAAACAGACAGATGGTGGAAGTGATTTTCAGAAGGTGGGGCACCCCAGAGACAGATCTCTTTGCATCTTACTAAAGTCCCCACCTGCCACAGTATTGTTGTAGACCACCAGCTTTGGGAATGATACCCCTGGATGCTCTGATTCTGGACTGGTCAGGGAAGTACCTGTATGCATTCCCCCATTCACTCTGATGTACAGAGTGCTTCTCAAGCTCAGGTCCCAGCCAACTTCAATGATCTTGATAGCTCCAGACTGGGCCAGGCAGCCATGGTACTCTTTGCTGTTCTCCTTGTCTGTAGCCGAGCCAATACACCTTCCTCGGAGTGACAACCTATTAACCTCCAGTCAGGGGAGACTCCTGTACCTGAACCTCAAGTCCCTCAGACTCAAGACATGGCTCTTGAGGACCCACAGTATGCAGGCCTGCATCTCTCTGAAAGTGTTCTGGATATTTTAAGGGAGCATTGGAAACCTTCCACCAAGAAAACCTATGCCTCTAAATGGAAAATATTTTCCATCTGGAGCTCTACCAGGGATATGGTGCCAGCTCAGCAGGTGCTGCAGCTGTGTTGGACTACCTTACTTATTTACATTCACTGGGCCTGCAGCCCATTACTTTAAAGGTTCACTTAGCTTCAGTGTCTGCTTATACTTCCGCTGGGAAGAATGCCTCTATGGCATCAAACCGTATCTTCAAAAGGTTTTTAAGGGTCTAGCTCACTTGCACCCTTTTCACAGGGAAGCGGTGCCAGCCTGGGATCTAAATGTATGTATTGCAAAGCTCATGGGTTCCCCTTTTGAACCCATGTCTTCAGCTCCTTTGAACTATGTCACATGGAAAATGGTCTTCCTAGTGGCAATCACTTCTGCTAGAAGTATTAGTGAGCTCTAGGCTCTCTGCATCGAACAGGACTATATTTCATTCCACAGGAACAAAGTTGTCCTGCTAACTAACAGAACATTTCTTTCAAAGGTGGTTTCAGACTTTCATTTGAACCAGTCCATCACCTTACCTGTCTTCTTTACTGAGCATTCAAGCTCTGGGGAGCATAGACTGCGCAGTCTTGATGTCAAGAGAGCTCTTAGCTACTACATGACAGTCACCAAGGCCCATAGACAGGGCAGGGAACAACTGTTCCTGACTTATGGGGATGTGGGAAAAGGAAATCCAGCATGTAAGAGATCCATTTCTTGCTGGATAGTCCAGTGCATTCAGTTTTGCTATTCAAAAGCTGGGAAGGAGGCCCCAGCAGGGCACAAGGGGTGCAGCTCCTTCTATAGCAGCCTCCAGGGATCTTTTTTTTGCTGGACATCTGTAAATCAGCCACCTGGAGAACAGTGCACACCTTTACTAAGCATTATAGCCTGGACACACATACTAGGGGTGATGCCAGGTTTGGCACATCTGTCCTACAGATTCTGTTTCCAAAGAAGGTTCTGTGCCCACCTCCAAAGGTACTGCTTCTTAGTCTGCATAAGAGTTAGGAATATTGGAGTATTCCTGGGGTTAGAAGAAAAAATTACTTACCATAGTAATCTTGTTTCTTCCAGGGGATATGCCAATATTCATAACTCTTCCACCCTACCTCCCCTGCTAGAACCAGTAGCCTCTGCACTCCATGCTGTATTACCAGGGGTATGTGTGCCACATTCTGGCTTTTATATTTGGAACTGTGTTTTCAATGGCTTTACCATCTTCAGGTGATTCTGATATTGGGAGTGTTTTGGTAGATTTTTCCCTCCTGTTGGAAGTTTTGGGGTGTTTTATTATTATTGTTATTATAGTGTTAATTATTAAATTCCTCTTGGGCCCTGTGTTGTCAGGTGTCAACAAAATCTGAGAGTTAGAATGTAGGGAATCAACGATGCCGAGTCAACAACTAACTCATCGACTGGCATTGCAGTGCCAGGCTCCTTGTTGACTATGAGCCATGCACAGCAGAATGTGTTTCTCTTCGGGGGGCTCTGCCCCTCCTCACCCCCATCTCTATAGATATCAACTCTGAGTCAGAATTGGTTTGGGAAGGGAGTGCAGGACAGGGGAAGGTGTTGCCGGGTCCCAGGCGCAACCCCTACAGCGACATGGCACTGTTATCGGCAGCGACGCAAGCCACTGTAGGGGTTTCGCAGTGGGAGGTGTATACAAATGTAGGCAGTTGATAGGTGGCAGCATTTGAAAAAAGTGGCACAAGCCAATGATTCCATCATTAGCATAATGTTCCATCTCCCAGCAGATCTGACTTAAAGGCATACTGCATAAGAGTTATGAATATTGGAGTATCCCCTGGAATAAACAAGATTACTACGGTAAGTCATTTTTTTTCTTTTTGGTGATCCTTAACAGCTCTCTTGAGCCACTCGACTTCCCAACATTTTTACAGAGCCCTGATCATTAGGTTCACACTACTTTTCACATCCAGCGGCTTCTCCAAGCCTGAGTGCACCTATTCATGCATCTATGCTTGGGCACGTGCCCCTCCCCCGTCGTGCTGATGTCATGCGCAACATCATGACATCACACACATGCACGTTCATGAGATCATGTGTGCACCAACACTTATTCAAGTGCTAGACATGATGGCTGTGTTTTCCTGTCAGCTCAGCACTGCTAGCTGAGTACAATCATTCCTACTTAAGTCTTTTTGGTTTTATAGGCTGATTGGAATGTTTTATGTGTGTGTGTGTGTGTGTGTGTGTGTGTTTTCCCTTAACAGGGAGGTGGGGATTTCAGTTTCATGAATTTGGTGTCTGGTGGAATGGTGTTTTTGGCAACTGCAGACCATTTTTTTAGTTTTGTTTATTTCTTTTGGATAACTTTGGCTTATTGGAGACCACTTGTGTTAAAAAGATGCAAGACCTGCAAAAGGGTAATGCAACCCTCTCTGCTGGAATCCTACTGCCTCCATTGTGTTACTCAAGCTAATACATCTCTTACAGTTCCCCACAGTCAAAACTTTGAGCTGGGGAGGGGTGCACCTTGTCTACTAGCTGCCAGTGGCAAAGCTAAATTGTGTAAATCTTTGTGTTGCTGTTAGGAGCGCTTTTGGGCTCTGATGTTTAGTTGGACATCTGTTTAGACACACCTGACCCTAAACTGGGCCCCTGAGGTCAGGGGGCTCACGCGGGCACTTCCAGGTGCACCGGAGCAGGACATATCTGCTTACATGGATCTGCAGGCAGACCATGACCCTGATCATACAGAGGATCAGGATGAGGATATTGGGGATCTTGGGGGCAACCCTGACCTGAACAATTTACTTGATGATTATGAACCCTCTGAGAAGCAGGAGGAAGGGAAGTGGATATAGCCGAAGAGGAGGATTCCTATCCCTCCCCGTTTGATACCAAATCCTTGTCCCATCTGATAACTGAGGCTTGTAGGTCTTTACAGCGGAAGAAGGTGCAATCCATGGAGGCAATAGATGTAAATCCTATCCTGTCCATGTCCTTCCCTGCTCCAAAGTGCTTTCCAAACTTTATTCACTGTGATCAATATACTGAACAAGAATGAGCAGGTGCGGACCAAAGAAAATATCTGTCAAAACCCAAAATACGATGCTTCCTCTTTCTGGAGGAAAATACCCTCAAGTGGGAAACCCCTCCCCTGGTGGATAAAGCTATACATAATTCTTTAAGAGGCACTACTATCCCGACTGAAGGGCCTTAGTGGATTTGTAGGACAAGAGAGTGGCTGCTTCATGCAGAAGAGCTTTCGTCTCCAACGGCACTAACCTCTGCACCTCCTTTGCCTCCTTTACTGTTGCCCAAGCTTTAAACCTGTGGGTTATGACCCTGGGAAGCTTTGATCCCTCGGATTCAGAGGGGGCAAGCATTTTCGATTTGTGTCCATGGCCTCCACCTTTCTAGTGGATGCCATGGTGGATGCGTGTCAGCTGGCTTCACTTATCACATTGTGTCTGCTATGGGAGGGGTGTGGCTTCAGCATTGGGTTGCTGATCAGGTGTTGAAGACAAAGCTGTTTAACATTGCCTTTGAGGGAGGCTTATTGCTTGGTTCAGGCCTGGATGATATTTTTAAGGATATCCAGGATAAAAAGGGCTGCCTTCCAGTGTCAAAACAACAGCAACAGGCCAGTTCAACCTCAAAAAGTCAAGGAGGTGGCCAACAGAAGCAGTATTGAGGAAGTTTACTTTTTATCCCTTTTGAAACTTTGGGAACCAAAGGAGCAAAGGGCCCTATTCTGGATTTCAAGGTCTGGTGCAGTCAGCAGCTATGATAATAAGGTCAGACAACACTGTCATGGTGGCTTACCTAAACAATCAAGAGGACAGAAAGAGCAGACTGATGCTAAAAGAAGCAACCAATCTTCTGCTCTAGGTGCTAACCTTTTTTCTCTGTCAGCAGTTCACTTGATGTGACAGTTGAACATTCAGGCCGATTGGCTAAGCCACGGGAATGTCCATCCAGGGGACTGGATGCTGAACCCAGAGGTGTTTGACCTTCTGTGCAAAAGATTCGGCCAGCCACAGATTGACCTATTCACATCCAGCCAGAATACTGAAGTGCAGCAGTTCTTCAGTGAGAAAAGGGACAAGAAGGATAGGAGAAGTGGGTGGAGGACGAGGGAGGAAACGCTGTGATACTATGTGAATACTTCTGTCTTCACCAGGGAGAAGGATGGTCCAGTGACTTCAGGAGAGAAAAGAGGAGCTGGGGGAGGAGAACACAGCCTCACCAGGAAGGATAGAGGAGGATAGAGTTAGGGAGGGGTTGCTAGCATTGAAGGTGGACAAATCACCAGGCCTGAACAGAGTACATACAAGGGTACTAGCAGAACTGACAGGGCCACTGGCAGGCCTATTTAATAGTTCACTAGAGTCAGGTGTGGTACCACAGGACTGGAGAACAGCACATGTGGTGCTTCTCGACCCAGGGAATTACAGACCAGTCAGTCTGACCTCAATCGTGTACAAACTCAAGAAGACAATATTTAAGGAAAAGTTGGTAGAATATCTAGAGGAGCATGGTCTCCAGGATATAAGGCAGCATGGGTTCATGGTGGGGGGTGAGTTGTGTCAAATGAATCTGACTGAATTCTTTGACTGGGTAACTAAGACAGCAGACAGGGGCCCAGTAGTAGACATCCTCTGTCTGGATTTCAGCAAGGCCTTTGACTCTGTGCCCCACAAAAGGTTGATCAGGAAGTTGGCAGATCTTGGGGTTGGGAATAAGATGGCCAGATGGGTGGAAAACTGGCTAAGGGACAGAACCCAGAGGGTGGTTGTAGGGGAGTTATCTGACACCAGAGAGGTCACCAGTGGAGTCACGCAGTGCTTGGTACTGGGGCTGGTGTTGTTCAATGTCTTCTTCGGGACATTAAAGGATGGCATTAAGTGCAAACTGCTGGGGAGGTGGTCCGGGATCTGACAGCTTGGCTTCATGCCAAGGAATGCAGAGTTATGCACACTGGAGCCATGGATCCCAGGATGGAGTGCTACCTGGGTGGAGTCCAGGTATCTGCATCAGAGGAGAAGGACCTGGGAGTGATGATCGCTAGTGACCTGAAGCACTCCACGCAGTGCAAGAAAGCAGCTGTAAGGGCAAACAAGATACATAGATACATAGATGCTGATGGCAGATAAGGGCCTACGGGTCACCTAGTCTTCCCATTTGTGCATGTAACTTTGCTTCTTCAAGCTTCTTCAGGACTAGATTGTTCCTTTCCCCCAACTATGAGGATCCCTTGATGCCTATCCCATGCATTCCTAAATCCTGTAATCATTTCAGCCCCCACTGGCTCCTCCAGCAGCGGGATCAGCAAATACAGAAATCTTGCCATGGGATACAATCCAAAGTCTGACTGGAAAGATCATACCGTGTGGAATGTTGGCCTCTCTCAAAAGGGCCCTCATCCCATCAAACTTTTTTCTCTTTTGGTGGTTGGCGTAGGCAATGTCAGGGAAGAGGTGAATATGCTCCCCATCATAAAGAAGGGTACACTTCTGTCTGGCCAATGCCAGCACAAAGTCCTGGATTAAGGGAGGGATAGTGAAGATTAATAAAGGGAAGGGGAGGGGAGGTGGGCAGAGGGAGACAGTGAAAAGGCAGAGATACTGAATGAATACTTTTGCTCAGTATTCACAAAAGATGGAGGAGAGAAGTTATCTAAACCAAACAATAGATGCACTTTGGGCAGGGGGGTTGACACCAATCCATTTACCGAAGAAAGGGGTTCTGAAGGAACTCCTAAAACTCAAGGTGGACAAAGCAGTGGGGCCTGATGGGATTCACACCAGAATCCTAAAAGAACTAAGGTGGACTTAGTGACACCACTGACCACCATTTTTAACAAATCATGGGAGGATGGGATTGGTACCTGAGGCCTGGAGGAGGGCGGTTGTGATTCCCCTTCACAAAAGTGGGGGTAAGGCAGAAGCAGGAAACTACAGACCTGTTAGTTTGAGCTCAGTGATAGGGAAAATGTTGGAATCACTTCTGAAAGAAAGATTGTTGTGTACCTAGAGGCCAGCGGGGCACAGGACCCAAGGCAGCATGGATTCACAGCAGGAAGGTCATGTCAGATGAATCTAATTGATTTCTTTGACTGGGTGACCAAAGTAATAGACCAGAGAGGGGCTGTGGATATGGCCTACCTAGACTTTAGCAAGGCATTTGACACAGTTCCATGCAAATGATTAAAAGTCAAGTTAGCCAGCCTGGGAGTGGGTTCCAGGGTGGTAGCCTGGATAGCAAACTGGCTGCACAACAGGACACAGAAAGTAATAGTAAATGGAACTCACTCCGAAGAAAGGGGGGGTTACTAGTGGAGTACCTCAGGGTTCAGTACTGGGTCCAGTCCTCTTTAATGTCTTTACTTATTTATTTTTATTTATTTCAGAGATCGGAAAGTACCTTTGAGTCAGAGACTCATTTACAAAGTTCCACGTCACATATACTGAACAGTACAAAGTTAAGGTAATATACAGTGCAGGGAACATAAACACACGTGATACATGGTAAATGCAAGAAATAAGGCTTGCAGTCTTGACTTATGGAGGCTCAGGTAGGCATTTAGTAAGAAAGAAAGAAAGAAAGGAAAATTGGTGGGGTGGAGGGGTTAGCCAGTCAGAGGCCATTGTCATTGCGGGGGTGGACTTGTGACAAGGTCAATAACAGTCACAGCAGTTTAGGGTCTGGAGGTGACCCTTAAGGTGGGTTTTGAAGAGTCCGATAGAGTTTTAGGTTGTGATGAAGCTGGGTAGGTCATTCATCCAGGTGGGGGCCTTTTTATTTTTTTTATTTATTTAGTTTTTGTTGACCGGGTAAGTGCACTAGACAAATCCTGCCTATTTTCAGGCACGACCCGGGGGAGGGGGATACAGATGAATGCCAACTGACCTTGAACCAGATTAAGCTGATGGTGGTATTTTTAGCGAATGAGGGAAATTTGGCCAGGACACCGGGGAAATTCCCCTACTCTTTTCGAGAAGTGCCATGGGATCTTTAACATCCACCTGAACTACCACCAATCCAGGCAGATGGGACCTCGGTTTAACGTCTCATCCGAAAGATGGCACCTCAGAAGTGCAGCACCCCTCTCATGCCGCACTACAGTGTCAGTACTGGGATTTTACCCAAGTGCCCGATGTGGGAACTGAACCCACAGCCCTCTGATCTCCCGGCCTCAGAGGTGAGTGTGCTACCTACTGAGCCACTGACACTGACTTTTTAGCTAAAAGACCTTTGGAGTTGGGAGGTATGGCATCAAGGAACTGTGAGTTGTTGTTTGCTGGAGTTACGAGTTACTTTTGGGGTTGTGGACGGGTAGATTAGGGTGGTGAGACCTGGGGGGGAGAGACCTAGGGTGATTTTCTTTGGCCATAAGACAGGTGCGGAATTTGATCCTATTGTCGAGGTTAAGCCAGTTAGTGGAGTTATATAGGAAGCAGGTGTGTGTGAGGCAGTCGCAGCCCAGGACAACGTGACAGGTTTTGTTGAGGGAAAGGCGGAGCCTGTTTAGGGCTGAGGTGGAGGCAGCGCTATAAACGAGAATACCATAGTCGAGGAGGGAGAGGATAGAGGACGAGACTGCAAGTCGGAGGGCGTCTTGGGTAAGGCAGTGTTTGACACGGTATAGCAGTCCAAGGTGGACATTGAGGGCCGTGGACAGGTGGTGTATGTGCTGGTGGAAATTGAGAGCCGGGTCCAGGGTGATGCCTAGATATTTGAAGTGGGTCAGTTGGTCAAGAGGGGTTTGGTCAGCAGTTAGGATCTGGGGGCAAAGTTTCTGTTTTGTGTTTTGGGAGTGGGCAAAAATCATGAATTTGGTCTTCTTGTAGTTCAGTATGAGACATTGTGCAGTGAACCACTGCTCTGCTTCATTAAAGGAGGAATGGAGGGAATGGTGGCGTTGCAAAGGGTCATGGCTGGAGGCATAGAGGACAGCATCATCCACATGTAGCAGAAGGTTGCTACAGCAGGTACTAGGGAGGGAGTTAAGGTAAAGGCTAAAAAGAAAGGGACCAAGGATGGACCCTTGGGGGACCCCTGAGAGAATTGGGAGACTATTGGACAGGGTAGTGCTGATTTTGACCTGTTGGCACCTGCCCATTAGGTAGTCAGTGAACCAGTGTAGGGCATCCTGTGAAAAGCCAATGTTGGAGAGTGCGACTAGCAAGAGGAAGTGATGTACAGTGTCGAATGCCTTAGAGAGGTCGACAAAAACAGTGCCAGTGGTGTGGCCTTTGTCTAGTGCAGAGTGGATGTGCGCAGTGAATTCCGGGAGGGCAGTAGTAGTACTGTGTCCTTTGCAGAAGCCATGCTGCTGTTTACAGAGGAGATCGTGTTTGTTAAGGTGGTCAGTGAGCTGGTCACAGACAATGCATTCCAGAGCTTTGGATGGGGAAAGGATAGATATAGGCCGGTAGTTATTGGTGTCAGTATGGTCCCCGCTTTTAAATATGAGGGTAATGGAGGCAGATTTCCATATGGAGGGGAATTTACCTTGGCAGAGGTAAAGGTTCAGAATATGGGTGAGTGGGTAGAGTACATCTTGGAGGGTGAGCCAGAGAAGCCTCAGATCAAGGGAGTCTCTACTATAGTGAGCGTGGTTTAGAGCGTTTTTGAGATAAGGCTCAGCAGCCTTGAGGGTGAAGCACTGCAGGTGAAAGGGAGGGTTACGCTGGGGGGGCAAGTCAGGGGGTGGGTCGAAGAAGTTAGGAGGGAGGACATGGCTGAGGTTAGTGAAAGCTTGGTTGAAGGCCGAGGCTATACTGGAGGGGTCATAAGTCAGGTGCCCATCCGCCGCTATTAGGTTGGGTGGGGTGTCAGGATTTTTGCCACTGATTTCCTTGACATTATCTCAGAATTTGTGCCCACTGCCCCAGGTATCAGTAAGGGCAGCTTTATAGTGTTCGACTTTAGCTTTGCGTAATGCCCACGTACATTTGTTCTGGGCCTCTCTATACTTCTGCCTATCAGATGGCCGGCCCGTCTCATTTGAGAGATGCCAGAGAGAGTCACATGTACGCATCAAGGCACGGAGCTGATTGGTGATCCAAGGGGCAATGTTGTCTTTGGCCATCCTTTTAGAGAGTGGGGCAAACTGGTCACAGATGGTGTTGAAAGTGCAAATGAAGAGGTCAAGGGTGATGTCAGGGTCGAGGGTATTAGTTAAGAAGGACCAGTCCAGTGACCTGAGATGAGATCTTAGGAGATCGAGTTTGCCTGGGCCTAGTTTGCAAAAGACGATTACCTTGGGGGGTCTTGGTAATTTTCCACGTACAGAGAACAGGAGAGTGGTCACTGATCATATTTGGTAGTACTGTGGTGCTAGTGATTTTATGGGGACGGTTGTTGAATACCAGGTCCAGTAGAGAGGAGGATCCAGTGCGGGGGTCCAGACGAGTGGGAGAGGGGACTACTTGTGTAAGGTCTTGGGTGGTAGCTGCGACTATAAGCAGCGTGGAAGACTTAGCCAGCCAGTTAGTGTTGAAATCCCCAAGGATTATCTGTTCATTTTGTTGCGGGAAGGAGGCAAGATATGACAGGACTGAGTGGAATGCCACTTTCTGGTCTCTAGGGGGAATGTAGGCTGCCGTGATGAGGAGGGGGGGTTGGTAGTGACCATGGTGAGCTTGAGTGTAATGACCTGTGGCCCGGGAACTAGCGAGGGAAGGGGAAGTGGCTGACAGAGTATTGTGTCCTTAATGTAGATGGCACATCCCCCTACCCGCTTTCCCTGTCAGTCAGCTCGGAAGAGGTTGAAACCAGGCATGGCTACCGCAGAGTCCGGGATCAAAGGGGAGAGCCAGGTTTCAGTTAAGGCAATGACATCAGGCTGGTGTTGGAGGAGCCAACCCTGGTATGAGTCCCATTTTTTTAGTAGACTACAGACACTGAGGCTGGCAATGCGAAGCCCACTATTGGGGGTATGGCTAGGTGTTGAGGTTGCAACTGGGCCAGGATTAGGGTGGATATTACTGGATATAAGTGTAACCAGTCACCCCTGCCTTTTTACTAAAATGACAGGTGGCATGCTGTTGGCGTTGGCAGCAATACCTGGTGGGAACCTGGGTTCGGGGAGGATGAGGTTACCTGGCACAAGGGACCTAGGTTTGGCTACTCTGCACAGGGGCACCCAAGTAAATCCAACTACAGGAAGCAATAATTGTAATGTCCAGAACCAGGATTGGGATTTTTTAGTGTGGCTTTTATTCATAAACTAGCTGAACATAACAAAGCATAGATGGACCCCCAAAGGGCTACGTTCACTGTAAATGCAGATTAGAGACTACAAGGCGGTCCACTTGAAGAATGAACCCATTTCTACTGTTGTCTGGCTCTGGACCCACCAGGCACTCAGCCCAGACTTGCATGCGCTTTGGATACACAGCCCGACTGGCCCGGCTCCCCTGCCGACCACTTGACTGACGGTTCATTTAAAGAATGAACCCAAATTACTTGTTGTGACTCCCATCAAACAAGGAGAATAATTTCCCAAACTGTGGCTCCCCACACCACTTAGAGTCTGCGACTCTTAGAGAGATTTTCCAATTTGCCACCCACGTCTGGGTACCTACCTCATCACTGGCCAGGTGCATGAGGCAAGTAGCAATCACAGAAGAAATCCGTAGAGGTGGACCTGGTTACTAAAGATGGGGAGGTGTTCCCACCTCCAGCTCCCACAGCCCATACCCGGCCATTTCTCTGGACAAACAGAAACTTAAACTTTGAAATGTAGATTAAACGGTGGATGACCTGAAGCAACCCCTCTACAACATTACTTGAAATCCATTCAGACTTTAAATTTTAAACTACTCCATTTGTTTGTCCCAGTACAATAGGCCTCCCAAATAGTAGTGCACATCCCAGCTTTCTTCATATTTTCCAAACTGAAGAAACATATTGTTTGCCCTCTCAAATAGAGCAAAACACTCACCCTTCCGTTGCAGGTGCCCCACAGGCGAAGTACCACTTCTTTCACTGTTATAATACCAGAACAGAAACTGTAAAAAGGCAGCTTTCTTCTGTAGTGGAAATTAGGGGATTGCCCTGGAATCCACAAAGGGACTTTACTCCCCCCCCCCGGAGGGAGGGGGCACTGAGACCTGGACAGCAGTCTCCACCACTTAAAACTGGACACTGTTCTTCTCTCTAGGAGGTAAACAGAAAACACTTCCTTCCTGCTTGAAGGTAAACAGAAGACTGACTTTGAAAACTCCCAAAGTTCTAACTCACTCCCTGTGCGCAGATTCCAATGTGGATTATGCAGCTGCGACAGTTCTATGGTGATGTCATCTCTCAAGTCTCAGCTGTGACTGAGAACAGAGTGAGACAGTGTGAAACACATTTAACTTTAGTTTCACAAGCTGCCTTCCCTGCCTACCACTAGGTCTTACTGAGATTCTAGTAACCCTGGGTAATAAAGGGGTTACACTCGCCCTTGACCAGTAAAATGACTGTCCCCAGTCATTATGCACCCGGCCTTAGGCCATCCCACCCTATGTGCTACCTGCGGAGGGGGTGATCAGGCCCCCTCCTACCATGTGCAAGCACAGGCAGGCAACACTAAGGGCCTAGAGGCCTATAGCTGACATGTCAGCCTCTACTCTATCCACTTACTATGGACACCTAGTGGCTCTGGTAGAACTATCCAGATCATAGCCTGATAGATCAGCACTGCAGTCCCTCGGCCGTTCAGGACCACAGCCTGTCTATCCACCTAACCCTCTAGAGAAAACCTATCTGCCTCTAACATAACATCCCAAACAAAAACAAAACCCGGGGACCTCCCCGACCTTGGGCAACCTGCAACCACAACCATTAAAATACCAATTAATACTTCCTCCCTACCCCCACAACCACACCTGTGGAAGGAAAGGGTTAACACAGTAACAACCATAGCAATAACAACACAGTACTTTAAATTCTACACAATAAAGCACTGTCGAGGAACTCCGATGAGCCCCTCCTCCTCTTCTTGTCTTCTTTTCTGTCTTCCCAGGAACACCTGCAAGAAAAAGAAAGACAAAACACACACTCCTATTCTGCATACACAGTCTACCTAACAACAACCCCTACCATACAAAAAACACTGAACAATCCCAAAAAGATTTTTTTTAGAAAAAGGTAGAAAAACAGTATTTACATTAGAGTACAATAATGACATTATTTACAATACACATTTGGGGGGATGGAGTGCCCTAAAAGTCCCAACTAGTGACCACAAGGCCCGAAGGCTAGTCCAATAAAGAGTCTCTCCTGGGCCGGAGCCCCGTGAAGCATAGTTCTAAAGGCCAAAGTCCCGAAGGGGAGAGTCTTTGTGGACAGTTCACACATTTTTGAAGTCTGTAGTGTAGGGTGTGTACTGCAATGTCATAAAGATAGAAAAAGTGTTCCGACTTACCAGCCATTTGTAGTATACGAACTGCAAAAACCTTGTCCACGGCCAAAGACTCTCCCTGGCAGCATTTCTTCTGATACAGCTGGGCGGACATCTTCTGGGAACCACAGGAGGGCACATCTGGAAACAGCTGGGCTGATGTCATCAATGGAGAAGGAACCTTAGAACAGGAACAAAAAGAAAAACAGCTGGTCCGACGTCATCCGATTACCAGGCGATGAACAGGAAACAGCTGGGCTGGTGTCCTCTCTGGATCTGAAGTCATCTGGTGGGCCAGTAGATGGTTGCTGAACAAGACAGTAAACTGTAGACTGAAGAATGTGGAGCACCTGAGTCCTTGGTTATTCATACTGGCAGATCAATAAGGGCACTTCACAGTCCGATGTGGCAGTATTGACTACCACTGCTCAGCTCTCCATTTTGTAGGCACGGGCTTAATTACTGGGAGGTCCTTGCACTGAGGCCAATAGTACCGTGGGTCAGGGGCTTGAATTATTACCCCGTCTGGATGCACATAATTCACACAGTGGGAGACTTCACGTCCCTCTCCATCCACTATTCTCACTCTGTCCATAAACAGTGTCCTGCCTCTCTTCCACTGCGTATACTTTTCATGGAACAGTCTATTCTTTACATGCTGGTTGGCCCCAGGATGCACATGTTTCATTGCTTCATCCCAGATCCAGGATTTCCTGCAGTCCTCAATCTCCTCCCAGACTCTCCGAGGAAAGGTAGGAAAGGTCATACCATAGATCTCATTTGCCTTTCTACTAACCAGTCTCTCCTCTTTACTTGCTTGGTCAATCTGAGACCAGCTGGCCTGGCTTGGGGTGGCCAGTCCTGGTTCTGCCAGCCGCATCTTGAAGAAATTAAAACAGATCCCTGACTTCTTCTTGTAAAGCCAGGGCAGTGGCATCACCACCTTCTTCAACACATTCCTCCGAAGCAAGATCTTGAGGCTGTGTACCCGTTCCTTTCTCACAAAGCCACATAGGTTCCCCTCATCTTCCTCTTCACTGAGAGCTGAGCCCAGGAGTGAGCAGTTCTCACCCTGAGACTATCCGTTCATCACTAGGAGGCGGAGGTCGACACCTCCCATTCAAAGGCCTCGCATCTCATCTTCACCTCGAGACTTGGGCTAGGCCCCCCCACCCAGGGGTCTATTGATGCTTTATCCGAACTTTCTTTCTGAGATCCAGCATCCAAAACTTCAACTTCAGGTTCAGTCTCTAACTCTGCACCCTCTAGCTTTGTGCCACACTCCCCCGAGGGACCTTCTTCCACAGGCTCCGCCTGATGCTGTGTGCTGCCAACTACAGATTCCTGAATTTTTGTCCATGTGGGAGCCAAACAAATTGGAGGCACTTTATACAAGCTATATTTTTGTAGACATCCAGCACAGTGAGGAATCATAAGACATCCTTCCAGCACTCAAGCATATCTGGCATACACGCACTGGATAATTAGGAATTGCCACATCAGGAGGGAGTTGCCCTCCATAGCACCACTTTTCAATATCTCTCAGTCTTTACTGCTGCTGTTACTGCAACCGGGCATGATCCGAAGTGAACGAGCTAGTCCTGAGGCCATAACTGCAGAAAAATAAACAAAAGTTCACTGTAACTGAAAGTCCCACTTTAATGAACACACTCTGTAGCTTTAAAATGGCTCCTCTGCTGCTGTGTTTACTTTACTACCCCACCGTAATGGTGGCGGTCACCTCCTGTGCATCAACATTTAGAATCTGGGTCAAGCCACTGCGCACCCGATTTACATCAGCTACTGATAACTTTTACTCAAACTGAACAACTTGCTCTGACTGGCTTTTCACACATTTATAGGATTTTCCTTGGACTTTTCACATGCTGGCAACATTCATTTTATTTACAGTCCCTTATAAAGCTCCAGGTTTCAGCACAGGATTGCCTGCTTCTACTAGTGTTCCACTTTTACAACCCACAATCTCTCTGGCTGCAAACTTTAAACTGAGGCTATTTTCACTTCCATGCACACAATTAATGGCTTTACAGACTTGCACTTGCTGGCAGGACATCACACAGTCGTTACTTGCAAAGCGACTATACAGCTGCACCACATTTTATATGGCATTTCTGAAAATCACTGTTTGAGCAGTTTTTAATTGTTTACTCACTGTTATTGTAGCAACTTGCTGCGATGGGGTAAAACGGCCTGCAGCCAGATTTTGAAGTCCTCAGACTGCAAACGGACGGGCAGTCTCCGCGATCGTAGTTTTATACACCAGATTCAATAATTCCATGATTGATTTGCGGGTTGAGCCCGATTTTAATCTAAAAAGTCACTTTTTGAATGTTTACAGTGCATTGAATCCTCCGTGATGCTCCTCCACTGCCAGTACACGCACTACTCTCTGTCTCCCTCTCGAATGCTGAGGCAGTCTCAGAAGAGCTGGCTGAGGGGCGGGACTAATGGTAAACTGACCAACCACACGACGCAATGTAAATGAGCCTCTTCTTCCTCGTGAGGGCTCCTCTCCTCACGCGATCGTCGAGCAGGCAAATTCAGACTGTAAAATGCACACTTTTTTTTTTTTCAACTGACTCCACGGCGGGAGCCCATTTCAACCATGTAACATTGCCATTAACTCTGCAGTCTCTAGCTTTGCACAGAAAGCATTTCCAACATCCAGGGCATAATTTCTCTGTTGCTTCCCCTAGTTTTCCACACTTTTCCTCACAGAATTCACTTCAAAAGCATTTTAAACGTCCAGGGCACAATTTCTCTGTTGCTACCCCTAGTTTTCCACACTTTCCTTCACAGAAATTCATTTTAAAAGCTGACAAAAACACTGTAAACAATTTTGATGATGCAGGACAAGGGCACACTCTTTGGCTTTACAGCTCCTTGGTAAACAGTTGGCATTTTTTAAACAGCAGCACAAGATTCACAGCACACAGCAACACACTAGTGAAATTGCTTCAACTTTTTGGGCTACGATTGCCAGATAGCCAAACGCAGCCCACTTGCCCAAGCACCTTCCTTCCGAACAAATCCAAAGCGGTGCCTCCATTTTTGTAACCCCTCACCCCTGCCTTTTTACTAAAATGACAGGTGGCATGCTGTTGGTGTTGGCAGCAATACCTGGTGGGGACCTGGGTTCGGGGAGGATGAGGTTACCTGGCACAAGGGACCTTGGTTTGGCTACTCTGCACAGGGGCACCCAAGTAAATCCAACTACAGGAAGCAATAACTGTGATGTCCAGAACCAGGATTGGGATTTTTCAGTGTGGCTTTTATTCATAAACTAGCTGAACATAACAAAGCATAGATGGACCCCCAAAGGGCTACGTTCACTGTAAATATAGATTAGAGACTACAAGGCAGTCCACTTGAAGAATGAACCCATTTCTACTGTTGTCTGGCTCTGGACCCACCAGGCACTCAGCCCGGACTTGCATGCGCTTTGGATACACAGCCCGACTGGCCCGGCTCCCCTGCCGACCACTTGACTGACGGTCCATTGAAAGAATGAACCCAAATTACTTGTTGTGACTCCCATCAAACAAGGAGAATAATTTCCCAAACTGTGGCTCCCCACACCATTTAGAGTCTGCGACTCTTAGAGAGATTTTCCAATTTGCCACCCACGTCTGGGTACCTACCTCATCACTGGCCAGGTGCATGAGGCAACTAGCAATCACAGAAGAAATCTGTAGAGGTGGACCTGGTTAATAAAGATGGGGGGGTGTTCCCACCTCCAGCTCCCACAGCCCATACCCGGCCATTTCTCTGGACAAACAGAAACTTAAACTTTGAAATGTAGATTAAACGGTGGATGACCTGAAGCAACCCCTCTACAACATTACTTGAAATCCATTCAGACTTTAAATTTTAAACTACTCCATTTGCTTGTCCCAGTACAATAGGCCTCCCAAATAGTAGTGTACATCCCAGCTTTCTTCATATTTTCCAAACTGAAGAAACATATTGTTTGACCCTCTCAAATAGAGCAAAACACTCACCTTCCATTGCAGGTGCCCCACAGCTAAGTACCACTTCTTTCTCTGTTATAATACCAGAACAGAAACTGTAAAAGAGCAGCTTTCTTCTGTAGTGGAAATTAAGGATTGCCCCTGGAATCACAAAGGGACTTATTCCCAGGAGAGGGGCACTAAGAGACTTGGACAGCGGTCTCCACCATTAAAACTGGACACTATTCTTCTCTCAAGTAGGTAAACAGAAAACACTTCCTTCCTGCTTGAAGGTAAGCAGAAGACTGACTTTGAAAACTCCCAAAGTTCTAACTCACTCCCTGTGCGCAGATTCCAATGTGGCTTATGCAGCTGCAACAGTTCTATGGTGATGTCATCTCTCAAGTCTCAGTTGTGACTGAGAACAGAGTGAGACAGTGTGAAACCCATTTAACTTTAGTTTCACAAGCTGCCTTCCCTGCCTACCACTAGGTCCTACTGAGATTCTAGTAACCCTGGGTAACAAGGGGTTACATCGCCTTGACCAGGAAAATGACTGTCCCCAGTCATTATGCACCTGCCTAGGCCATCCCACCCTATGTGCTACCTGCGGTGGGGGGTGATCAGGCCCCCTCCAACCATGTGCAAGCACAGGCAGGCAACACTAAGGGCCTAGAGGCCTATAGCTGACATGTCAGCCTCTACTCTATCCACTTACTATGGACACCTAGTGGCTCTGGTAGAACTATCCAGAGCATAGCCCTGATAGATCAGCACTGCAGTCCCTATGGCCGTTCAGGACCACAGCCTGTCTATCCACCCTAACCCTCTAGGGAAAACTTATCTGCCTCTAACGTAACATCCCAAACAAAAACAAAACCCGGGGACCTCCCCGACCTTGGGCAACCTGCAACCACAACCATTAAAATACCAATTAATACTTCCTCCCTACCCCCACAACCACACCTGTGGAAGGAAAGGGTTAACACAGTAACAACCATAGCAATAACAACACAGTACTTTAAATTCTACACAATAAAGCACTGACGAGGAACTCCGATGAGCCCCTCCTTCTCTTCTTGTCTTCTCTTCTGTCTTCCCAGGAACACCTGTAAGAAAAAGAAAGACAAAACACACACTCCTAATCTGCATACACAGTCTATCTAACAACAACCCCTACCATACAAAAAACACTGAACAATCCCTAAAAGATTTTTTTTAGAAAAAGGTAGAAAAACAGTATTTACATTAGAGTACAATAATGACATTATTTACAATACACATTTGGGGGGATGGAGTGCCCTAAAAGTCCCAACTAGTGACCACAAGGCCCGAAGGCTAGTCCAATAAAGAGTCTCTCCAGGGCTGGACCCCCATGAAGCATAGTTCTAAAAGGCCAAAGTCCCGAAGGGGAGAGTCTTTGTGGACAGTTCACACATTTTTGAAGTCTGTAGTGTAGGATGTGTACTGCAATGTCATAAAGATAGAAAAAGTGTTCCGACTTACCAGCCATTTGTAGTATACGAACTGCACCAACCTTGTCCACGGCAAGACTCTCCGGCAGCATTTCTTCTGATACAGCTGGCAGGACATCTTCTAGGAACCACAGGAGGCACATCTGGAAACAGCTGGGCTGATGTCATCAATGGAGAAGGAACCTTAGAACAGGAACAAAAGAAAAACAGCTGGTCCGGCGTCATCCGATTACCAGGCGATGAACGGAAACAGCTGGGCTGGTGTCTCTCTGGATCTGAAGTCATCTGGTGGGCCAGTAGATGGTTGCTGAACAAGACAGTAAACTGTAGACTGAAGAATGTGGAGCACCTGAGTCCTTGGTTATTCATATTGGCGGATCAATAAGGGCACTTCACAGTCTGATGTGGCAGTATTGACTACCACTGCTCAGCTCTCCATTTTGTAGGCACAGGCTTAATTACTGGGAGGTCCTTGCACTGAGGCCAATAGTACCATGGGTCAGGGGCTTGAATTATTACCCCGTCTGGATGCACATAATTCACACAGTGGGAGACTTCACGTCCCTCTCCATCCACTATTCTCCTCTGTCCATAAACAGTGTCCTGCCTCTCTTCCACTCGTATACTTTTCATGGAACAGTCTATTCTTTACATGCTGGTTGGCCCCAGGATGCACATGTTTCATTGCTTCATCCCAGATCCAAGATTTCCTGCTGTCCTCAATCTCCTCCCAGACTCTCCGAGGAAAGGTAGGAAAGGTCATACCATAGATCTCATTTGCCTTTCTACGAACCAGTCTCTCCTCTTTACTTGCTTTGGTCAATCTGAGACTGCTGGCCTGGCTTGGGGGTGGCCAGTCCTGGTTCTGCCAGCTTCGCATCTTCAAAGAAATTAAAAACGGATCCCTGACTTCTTCTTCTTGTAAAGCCAGGGCAGTGGCATCACCACCTTCTTCAACATATTCCTCCGAAGCAAGATCTTGAGGCTGTGTACCCGTTCCTTTCTCACAAGGCCACATAGGTTCCCCCTCATCTTCCTCTTCACTGAGGAGCTGAGCCCAGGAGTGAGCAGTCGTTCTCACTCCCAAGACTATCCATTCATCACTAGGAGCGGAGGTCGACACCTCCCATTCAAAGGCCTCCTGCATCTCATCTTCACCTGCGAGACTTGGGCTAGGCCCCCCCACCCAGGGGTCTATTGATGCTTTATCCGAACTTTCTTTCTGAGATCCAGCATCCAAAACTTCAACTTCAGGTTCAGTCTCTAACTCTGCACCCTCTAGCTTTGTGCCACACTCCCCCGAATGACCTTCTTCCACAGACTCCGCCTGATGCTGTGTGCTGCCAACTGCAGATTCCTGAATTTTTGTCCATGTGGGAGCCAAAAGAATTGGAGGCACTTTATACAAGCCATATTTTTGTAGACATCCAGCACAGTGAGGAATCCTAAAGACATCCCTTCCAGCACTCAAGCATATCTGGCATACACGCACTGGACAATTAGGAATTGCCACATCAGGAGGGAGTTGCCCTCCATAGCACCACTTTTCAATATCTCTCAGTCCATTTACTGCTGCTGTTACTGCAACCCGGGCATGATCCGGGTAACGAGCTGGTCCTGAGGCCATAACTGCAGAAAAATAAACAAAAGTTCACCGTAACTGAAAGTCCCACTTTAATGAACACACTCTGTAGCTTTAAAATGGCTCCTCTGCTGCTGTGTTTACTTTACTACCCCACCCTGTAATGGCGGCGACAGCACTCCTGTGCATCAACATTTAGAATCTGGGTCAAGCCACTGCGCACCCAATTTACATCAGCTACTGATAACTTTTACTCAAACTGAACAACTTGCTCTGATCTGGCTTTTCACACATTTACAGGATTTTCCTTGGACTTTTCACATGCTGGCAACATTCATTTTATTTACAGTCCCTTATAAAGCTCCAGGTTTCAGCACAGGATTGCCTGCTTCTACTAGTGTTCCACTTTTTACAACCCACAGTCTCTCTCTGGCTGCAAACTTTAAACTGAGGCTATTTTCACTTCCATGCACACATTTAATGGCTTTACAGACTTGCACTTGCTGGCAGGACATCACACAGTCGTTACTTGCAAAGCGACTATACAGCTGCACACACATTTTATATGGCATTTCTGAAAATCACTGTTTGAGCAGTTTTTTAATTGTTTACTCACTGTTATTGTAGCAACTTGCTGCGATGGGGTAAAACGGCCTGCAGCCAGATTTTGAAGGCCTCTGAATGCAAATGGGCGGGCAGTCTCCGCGATCGTCATTTTATACACCAAACTCACTAATTCCACCATCGATTTGCAGGTTGAGCCCGATTTTAAACTAAAAAGTCACTTTTTGAATGTTTACAATGCTTTGAATCCTCCACGACGCTCCTCCACTGCCAATACATGCACTACTCTCTGTCTCCCTCTCGAATGCTGAGGCAGTCTCAGAAGAGCTGGCTGAGGGGCGGGACTAATGGCAAACTGACCAACCACACGACGCCATGCAAATGAGCCTCTTCTTCCTCGTGAGGGCTCCTCTCCTCACGGCGATCGTCGAGCAGGCAAATTCAAACTGTAAAATGCACACTTTTTTTTTTTTCAACTGACTCCACAGCGGGAACCCATTTCAACCATGTAACATTGCCATTAACTCTGCAGTCTCTAGCTTTGCACAGAAAGCATTTCCAACGTCCAGGGCATAATTTCTCTGTTGCTACCCCTAGTGTTACACACTTTTCCTCACAGAATTCACTTCAAAAGCATTTTAAACGTCCAGGGCACAATTTCTCTGTTGCTACCCCTAGTTTTCCACACTTTCCTTCACAGAAATTCATTTTAAAAGCTGACAAAAACACTGTAAACAATTTTGATGATGCAGGACAAGGGCACACTCTTTGGCTTTACAGCTCCTTGGTAAACAGTTGGCATTTTTTAAACAGCAGCACAAGATTCACAGCACACAGCAACACACTAGTGAAATTGCTTCAGCTTTTTTGGGCTACCGACTGCCAGATAGCCAAAACGCTAGTCCACTTGCCCAAGCACCTTCCTTCCCGAACAAATCCAAAGCGGTGCCTCCATTTTTGTAACCCCTCACTCCTGCCTTTTTACTAAAATGACAGGTGGCATGCTGTTGGCGTTGGCAGCAATACCTGGTGGGGACCTGGGTTCGGGGAGGATGAGGTTACCTGGCACAAGGGACCTAGGTTTGGCTACTCTGCACAGGGGCACCCAAGTAAATCCAACTACAGGAAGCAATAACTGTGATGTCCAGAACCTGGATTGGGATTTTTCAGTGTGGCTTTTATTCATAAACTAGCTGAACATAACAAAGCATAGATGGACCCCCAAAGGGCTACATTCACTGTAAATGCAGATTAGAGACTACAAGGCAGTCCACTTGAAGAATGAACCCATTTCTACTGTTGTCTGGCTCTGGACCCACCAGGCACTCAGCCCGGACTTGCATGCGCTTTGGATACACAGCCCGACTGGCCCGGCTTCCCCTACCGACCACTTGACTGACGGTCCATTTAAAGAATGAACCCAAATTACTTGTTGTGACTCCCATCAAACAAGGAGAATAATTTCCCAAACTGTGGCTCCCCACACCACTTAGAGTCTGCGACTCTTAGAGAGATTTGTTTTCTTACTTCCTTCGGACTCCCATCAAACAAGGAGAATATTTTCCCAAAATGTGGCTCCCCACACCACTTAAAGTCTGTGACTCTTAGAGAGATTTTCCAATTTGCCACCCACGTCTGGGTACCTACCTCATCACTGGCCAGGCGCATGAGGCAAGTAGCAATCACAGAAGAAATCCATAGAGGTGGACCTGGTCACTAAAGATGGGGGGGGTGTTCCCACCTCCAGCTCCCACAGCCCATACCCGGCCATTTCTCTGGACAAACAGAAACTTAAACTGTGAAAATGTAGATTAAATGGTGGATGACCTGAAGCACCTCCTCTACAGCATTACTTGAAATCCATTAAAACTTTAGACTTTTTGACTGCTCCATTTGTTTGTCCTAGTAAAATAGTCCTCCAAAAATAGCAGTCCACATCCTAGCTTTCTTCATATTTCCAAACTGATGAAACAATTGGTTTGCCCCTTCAAATGGAGCAAAACACTCACCCTTTCGTTGCAGGTGCCCCACAGGTGAAGTATCACATCCTTCACTGTTATAGAAGAACAGAAACTGTAAACAGGCAGCTTTCTTCTATAGAGGAAATAGGGGATTGCCCCTGGAATCCACAGAGGGACTTTTCTTCCACCCCGGAGGGAGGTGGCACTGAGACCTGGACAGCGGTCTCCACCACTTTCAAAAGGTAAACAGGATCACACCTCCTTCTCCAACAAAAGGTAAACAGAACTGCCTTTGAAAACTCCCAAAGTTCTAAACTCACTCCCTGAGCTGCAGATTCCAATGTGGCTTATGCAGCTGAGACAGTTCTATGGTGATGTCATCTCTCAAGTCTCAGCTGTGACTGAGAACAGAGTGAGACAGTGTGAAACCCATTTATCTGGAGTTTCACAAGCTGCCTTCCCTGCCTACCACTAGACCTTACTGGGATTCTAGTAACCCCGGGTAACAAGGGGTTACATAAGGAGTAGCAGTAAGAGGAGGGGATCTGAGTGAGGAGTTCCATGCTGATTTTCGTATATGATGATCTATGCGAGGTGTGGCCCCTGGGGAGTTGAGAAGGGAGGGAATAGGGAGGGGTAGTGTTCAGGGGTCTGACAGTAGGAGAATGTGGGATGAGAGAGGAGGAGGAGGGTTCATAGGTTTCTTAGGGGAGAGGTACCTGATGTAGTAGTGTCCTTGCGAGGGTAGTCCATGTATGGCAGTGGTCATAGTTGCATGTGGTATATGTGGGTAGGGAGAAGGTCCCATAGCTTGGGTGGAGGGTGGATGCAGTGTAGGTCGGGTTCCCCTTGGTGTTCTTTGCAGGAGCTGGTGGATGCCAGGCAGTGTGAATGTAGGGGTAACCTGTGGCTTCAGAAGCTTGACTAGTATGGGAGGTTGAGGAAGGGGGAATGAGCACAGGGGACAGAGCAGAGGAGAGAGAGACAGGAGAAAAAGAAGCATGTTGGGGGGTTGGAGAGTGAGTGATAGGCAGCAGTGGTGGAGAGAAAAGAGCATAGAGCAGCCTCTAGTGGTGACTGGGCACAAGATGCAGATGGAAAAGTGGGCTGATTGGTTCAGCCGTTAACCATTCAGTGCTGGTTTCCTCCTATATAAGGAGAAGTTGAGCAAGGGTGGTGGTGGGGGCGGTGGGGTCCGGAATTAGGATTCTCTAGCAGGAACAGGTGAGCGTTAGGAGGCCTGGTCACCTCCTCCTCCTCCTTGCTATATTCAAAGTTTAGCTGTTTACCTGGGATTGCTCTCGAGGGGTAGGGGAGGGCAGCTTCACAGGTCCTCGTGACCTCGGCGGTTGGCAGGACCCTCAGTGGATCCGTGGCTCTGGGGAGAGAAAAAAGGCAGATAAGTCTTTATATCCTGCTACGAGGGGGAGGAGACAGCTTAGATGTGGAGACAGAGAGAGGCCTATGCTGGCAAGAAAAGGGGCAGGTGAAAACATAACAGTGCTATAGAATCCAGGCATTAGTTATTCTTTCAGTACAAAGTAAAACTGTGTTGGCATCTGGCACAGTTAAAGAAGAAGCACACAGGACAGCGTTGTAATTGCTTCTCACTAGCTCCCTAGCTTGAGGTCCAACTAGGCAGTATTGAAAAACAACTAGGCAGTACTGATTAAATTAATCTTTCCTGAAGTCTTGGCACACATGCATATTTTAGTGGGATCCTAGTGTATCATTAAGGTATCTCATTTTAAGTAGACAAAAAGCCGTTTTCACCAGAAATTAATTAAGGTAACCCCTTTATACCGAAGAAATGCAGGTAGTTAGCTAAAAACTGTACTGCAAAAACTATCTCCACTTCCACGCTGACTTTTAATTCATGCAGTGGTTTTTAAAGAGTTCCGGAGTGATGCCTGCGTTCATGTAAAATGGCGCAAAGCCCAAGTTCGAATTCGGATTCTCTATCAGGTGAAGGTGAGCGTTAGAAGGTCTGGTCACCTCGCCCTGCCATTTCAAAGTACAGCTGTTTACCTGGGATTGCTCTCGGGGTTGGGGGAGGGCAGCTTCTCATGCCCTCATGACCTCGGCAGTTGGCAGGACCCTCGGTGGATCCATGGCTCTGGGATAGCTCTCAGGGGGTTGGGGGAGGGCAGCTTCACAGGCCCTCGTGACCTCGGCAGTTGGCAGGACCCTCGGTGAATCTGTGGCTCTGGGATTGCTCTTGGGGGGTGGTGGAGGGCAGCTTCACAGGCCCTTGTGACCTCGGCAGTTGGCAGGACCCTCGGTGGATTCGTGGCTCACTGCTAGATCCGCCAGCCGGTCCTTCATAACAGAAGCTGTTGTTCATTTTGGTTGCGGTTCTAATCACTTTTCTGGCATACAAATGTCACATCCACCTCCGCTTCATGAACGAAATGGCATAAAAGACCCAGTTTTCCCAGCGGAATTGGGCTCCTGACTTTAACTTCCAGCAAGACTTGTTGCTCTGACTATTACTTGCTGGATGCAGATGACACACAGATCTGTAACAGAGTTGATACACAAGGGGGGGTGGAAAGGATGAAAAGGGGCTTGGCAAAGTTGGAGGAATAGTCAAACATATGGCAACTGAGATTCAATACAAAGAAGTGCAAAGTAATTCACCTGACAGACAAAAACCCAGGAGAAAAGTACACAATGGCGGGGGAGGTACTAACAACAACAAACATGGAAAGGGACCTGGGGGTAGTCATATCGGATGACCTAAAGGTGGGCAAACAATGTGAGAAGGCAGTAAAGAGAGCTGGGGGGATACTGGGATGCGTAGGGAGAGGTATTCCACTCAAGAACTCATATGCCACACTGGCAAATGAGGACAACCAAATAGAGGTACCCAGAGAAGTGGAAGGAAAGGATGTGGAGGTTAGCCAAGGAAGTGACCTCAGCGGGGAAAGCAGTGGACCCCAGAGGAGGAGGAAGTGAATCCTGGTGGGGGACTCCATCATAAGAGGGATCCAGCTAGGAACACAGGAGGGGGAGGACAGGGAGGTGAGGTGCCTACCAGGTGCCACGGCATGGAGGAATGGAAGGAAGATCCTTGGGATCACTGGGAAGGCAAGACAGGAGGGTGAGCTGGATGTTATTATCTACCTAGGTACTAATGACCTGGCAAATGGGGAGCCAAAGGAAATTCAGGAAGAGTTTAGGAAATTGGGAGGGGTCTCAAGCAAGTAGCTACTTCTGTCACTTTCTCAGAAGTACTACCTGCGAGGAGAGGTGGAGCGCGATAGAGTGCATGCACCAGGAACTTTAACTCATGGTTAAAGAACTGGTGCTGTGAGGAAGGGTTTGATATTGGTGACTGGAGACCAACCTGGAGGATGGAGGTTTGTTCAAGCCTGATAGGCCTGCATCCATCCTGGAGGAATCCAAGCACTCAATGATAAGTTTAAATGCTACATTGACAAGCATTTAAACTGCAAAGGGAAAGTGGCAGGCCAGCAAGGAGGGTACCTACTTGCTCATCCCCATAGCTAGCAGTGGAACCAGTGAACCAGAGGAGTGGCTATCTCTGCAAAGCAGTGTGCAAAGATGGAGATTAGTGCCCAAGAGGTGGATAGGCAGAAAAGGGGCACACTTCAGCAGAAGGGCAGACAGCAAGGAGAACCAGGGATAAAGGACAACCAAGGAAGGGGCTGGAATAGAACAGCGAAACAGTCTAGGGAGGTCAAATCATGGAAAGCCATGTGTGCAAATGCCAGGAGCCTTAGCAACAAGATGGAAGATCTGTAGGCTGTCATGGTGCAGTCAGACCTGGACATTGTGGCTGTCACTGAAACCTGGTGTAATGATAACCACGACTGGGAGATGGCCATACCTGGCTACAACATATTCAGAAGATACAGAGCAGGCAGGAAGGGAGGAGGAGTGGCACTGTATGTGAAAAATGACACAAGGGCCACAGAGATCCAGGAGGAACAAAATGGGGGAGAGATACTGTGGGTTAAGCTGGAAAGGAAAATGGGGACAGCCATCCGCACAGGTGTGGTCTATAGACCACCAGCCCAGGAGGAAGAAACAGATAGGGAGCTGATGCTAGCCATCCAAAGGATGGCAGACAAGGGTGAGGTAGTACTGGTTGGAGACTTCAATATTCCAGACGTGGACTGGAGCATCCCAGCAGCAGCATCAACTAGAACAGATTTATCCTGGACTCCTTCAGGGTGCCTTCCTCAAGCAACTGGTCATGGAACCAACTCGCAGAAGGCAATACTGGACCTTGTGCTCCAAACAGGAACAGTGTGATGGGGTAACAGTGGGGAGCACCTGGGGAACAGTGACCACCAGTCATTGTGGTTTGAAATCACAGAAAGAGCAGAACCAAACCACACAAAACACGTATCCTGGATTTTAGGGGGCAGACTTTGGGAAAATGGGAGATACTTGAAAGAGGCATTAAGGGAATGGGACAGGAATCAGGGGTTGAGGAACAGTGGGCAGTATTTAAAATGGGGATTACAAGAACAACAGAATTATGCATTAAGCAGGTTAGCAAAGGAAAAGGAGGAAGAGACCATTATGGTTTTCCAAAGAGGTAGCAAAGAAAGTAGAGACAAAAGATTGCATTCAGAGCAATACAAAAGACACAGGCAGAAGGGATAGGAGATGTACCAGGAGAAGCAAAGGGAGGCAGGAGGTCAGTAAGGGAAGCCAAAGCTCAGACAGAAGAGCACATTGCAAAATCAGTGGGTAGAGGGGACAAAACCTTTTACAGGTACATAAGTGAAAAAAGAAAGACAAAGGGAGGGATAGTGAGACTGAAGGGGGAGGATGGGGCCACGTGGAGGATGACAACAGTAAAGCTGACATATTGAACAGGTATTTCTGCTCAGTCTTTACTGAGGAAGAGGAGGGTAATGGGTCTGAAGGGATTACAAGGGGTGAGAATGGTGCAGAAATGGACACAAGTCCCTTTACACCAGAAAGGGTCCTGAAGGAACTGGAAGTAATAAGAGTTGATAAAGCAATGGGGCCAGATGGGGTGCACCCCAGGGTCCTTAAAGAACTAAGAGAGGTGGTGGCTGAACCTCTGGCTATCCTGTTTAGCTGATCACTGGAAACAGGGGATGTACCCAAAGACTGGAGGACAGCAGATGTAGTCCCCTTATATAAAAGTGGGAATAAAGAGGAAGCAGGGAACTACAGACCAGTCAGCCTCACCTCGGTAGTAGGAAGATCATGGAAGCACTACTGAAGGAGAGATTGGTGGAACATCTGGTTGTCAATGGACTACAGGACCCAAGGCAGCATGGTTTCACCAGGGGAGGTCATGTCAGACCAACCTCGTTGAATTTTTGACTGGGTGACTAGGGAGGTGGATCAGGAGAGGGCAGTGGACATGGCCTATCTGGACTTCAGCAAGGCCTTTGACACTGTGCCACATAGAAGACTATTACACAAACTGGGAAATATGCATGTGGGCAGGACAGTAGTGTGGTGGGTAGGTAACTGGCTGGGTGGCAGGACACAGAGGGTGGTGGTAAATGGCTGTCACTCCACAGAGGGAAGAGTGACCAGTGGGGTACCACAGGGATCAGTGCTGGGACCGGTCCTATTCAACATCTTCATCAGTGACATTACAGGACCTAGAAGGCAAAATTTCACTGTTCGCTGATGACACAAAGCTCTGTAACACAGTAGACATACCAGAGGGTGTAGACAGAATGAGAAGGGACCTGCAGAAACTTGAAGAATGGTCAGGGGTTTGGCAGTTGAAATTCAATGCAAAGAAGTGCAAGATAATGCATATGGGGCACAAATACCCTGGCACAATATATCAGTTGGGGGGTGAGGATATAGCATACACCAAGCAGGAAAGGGATCTTGGGGTTATCATCTCTGATGACCTCAAGGTAGGGAAACAGTGTGACAAGGCAGCAGGTAAAGCAAATAGGATGCTGGGATGTATAGGCAGGGGCATCACCAGCAGGAAAAGGGAGGCCATAATTCCGCTATACAAGACACTAGTGAGGCCCCATGTGGAGTACAGTGTACAGTTCTGGAGACCATACCTACGTAAGGACATAGACAGGGTAGAGAAGGTTCAGAGGAGGGCAACAAAGAGGGTGCATGGATTGCATCACAAGTCCTATGAAGACAGGTTGAAGGAACTGAACATGTACTCCCTGGAGGAGAGGAGGAGAGGGATATGATAGAGACATACAAGTATCTCACAGGGAGGAACAGGGTGCAGGAATGCACTATTTTAAGTGAAAAAGATGTTCCAGGACTAGAGGGCATGGGATGAAGTTGGAGGGAGGACGATTCAGAGGAAACATGAGGAAAAATTTCTTCACAGAATGGGTGGTGGACAAGTGGAACACCCTGCCAGAGGAAGTAATGGGGGCTGAAACAATCACGGGATTTAAGAATGCATGGGATAGACATAAAGGAATTCTGGAGGTCAGGGGTAAGGGGCAACAGACTTCTAGGAAAACATAAACTGAACTTACAAGCTCAAATGGGCAGACTGGGTGGGTCATAGGCCCTTATCTGCTGACACTGTCTATGTATCTATGTAACTATGTATCTATGTATCACAAGTAGAAAAAGGGACGTGATTATCCCTCTGTATAGACAGTTGGTGAGACTCCATCTGGAGTACTGCGTGCAGTTTTGGAGATCCCATCTCCACAAGGACATAAACAGGATGGAGACAGTCCAGAGGAGGGCAACTAAAATGGTGTAGGGTCTGCATCAGAAACCGTATGAAGAGAGACTGAGAGAGCTTAATATATATACCCTTGATAAAAGGAGGGAAAGGGGAGACATGATAAAAACTTTCAAGTACCGTAAGGGAATCAACAAAGTCCAGGAGGGTAGCATCTTTCAGAAAAAGAGATGTGCAATAACAAGGGGGCACAATTCAAAGATAGAGGGGAGGACGGCTCAGGGACACGCGAGGAAATATTTTTTCATGGAGAGGGTGGTGGACGCATGAAACCGCCTTCCTGGTGAGGTTGTAGGGTCTAAAACAGTGGGGGAATTCAAACATGCATGGGACAGACATAAGGCAATTATAGTGGGTGGTAGGAGGAAGTAGGTTGTTGGTTAACTAGAATCTGCAGCTTATCCAGTAGGTCAGGGGTCAACCTTAACTTTTTTTTGCACTAGCCAGCCGGGCTAGTGAACCAGAGACTGCACTAGCCCACAGTCAGTATGGTTAACAATGATTTATTAAACAAAACGCAAATAAAATTGAAATGTATCAAGCACTTGTATATTTACTTGAAACCTAAATTACAAATGAACTTTGTTTTGTGAAAAAGAAACCCTTAATAAATATATATATATATATATATATATATATATATAAAAACACTCAGTGAAGTCAGTGTCTTAATGTCATTGTCTTAAGTTCTTAATATAAAAGTTAAACAAATCGATCCTTAACTGTTGCTGGACTGTGTTGTGGAGTCAGGGGAGTGTGGCTCACTTTCAAGTCACACTTGCATCACTATCACAGTCACTTGTGTCTGAATGATCAGAAGAGACGACTTCAGAATCAGGCCGTTTTAAGAAATGGCCAGTCTGTGGCCGCCTATTTCTCTCTGCACTGCAGTTCCACAAATTGATGGCATCCGGGGGCTGAAACTTGTCAATTTCTGGTGAGTTCATCTGGATCACCATCAGATCAGTTAGTGTGTCTGAGCGCAGCTTGGTGTGTACCTGAGATCTGGTGATCTTCATCTGGCTAAATCATCTCACAGCCTCTGCAGAGCTTGCTGGCAATGTCAACAACAGATTCATCAAGGCAAGGATGTTGGGGTATTTCCGCTGATAGGCTTCATTCACTTTCTCCCATGTCACTTCATGAATGTGCTCAAACTTAGACGCAGAAAAACCAGACAAAAGAAAGGTAAGTCAGCTTCTGAAACACAATGTCAGCTCATGAATATGCTCAAATCTAGAAGCAAAAAAACAAAAGAAAGGCAAGGCAAATTTTATTTTTATGGCACCCAATCTCAGAGGCTCTGGGCACCTAACAAAGTATTACAGATAAAACAACTAATTAAAATTCATAAATAGCTGATAAATAAAATCAGAGTTCAAATAGGGCTGGCAGTATAGCCTAGAGGTTAGAGGAACGAGGTGTGAACGAGTTTGATACATCCAGCAGACCAGACCTGAGTCTGATTCTCACAATTTCCACTTGCACACTGTGTGACTCTGAGCAAGTCACTTAACCACACAGTGCTCCCAGGTCGCCCCTGAAAACAGGCGCTTGTGCCTAGTGGGCCTTACCCAGTTACCAAAGACTAAAAAAAAAAAAATTCTCTAATAGTACTAATTCACAAGTCAACTTCTGAAACACAATTACTAGTAGTGGTAGCCGGATATGACACTCAGTGGATGCAAGCCCCCCCTCCCTTTTCTGTATTAACATTATATTTTATTAATAACAAAATATGACAGTTAAGGTCAGATACTCCCTCCTATCTCCTCTTACTTTTTCTTCCGTTTCTTTTTTTGCAAAAAAAAAAAAAATACAACAATACAAATTGGATTCAGAATTGATTGGCATACCTGTCATATAACTCCGATTTGAGCATTGTCCACTCTGTTTCCACCTCATCCACGTTAACATTGGCGGCTTCCAGCATTCATCAATAGTGTTGCATGAGCAAGGTCACCTCCTTCTCGCCAAATTCTGAATTGGAGAAAAAAAATATTATTTGCATTACTGAGTGTCACAGACTTGTGTTATGCACAGTTCAGACTTCACTTGTACAAAAGAAATACACATTACTTTACAGAATAAAACTTTGGGTATGTAAAACTATTTACCTCTCTGGTTGCTCTTGTCTGGCCACAGTTCAAAACTGATCATAGCAATTGCTCGCGAGAGCTGTGGACTTACATCAACAAAACGATCCTGCAGGCCCTCCTCCAGACTTTGTAGTACTTTGGCACGTACAGCTGTTATGTCTCAGTTTCCCACATGCTGGTGACCATGTTGTTCGTCCGCTTCCTCCACTTGCCATTCCTTTGGTCCAGATCTAAAGAACATTTTTTACCATTCACTATGCTGCTTAGGCATCCATCATCTCACCCACCTTGTGTGGTAGGAGAGTATTGTGTCCAAAGTTGACTGTATGGTGGCAAACACATCAGCAACTGTTGAATTACGCTCCTAGGTAACACGGGACAGGATGGCAAGGATATTGATAACATCCAGCAGGAAATGTGCAAACCTCATCACAGCTGTCTGCTTCAGGATCTTCAGAATGTCAATGGCTTTATTTATTTGCTCTGGAGATGTGCCCAGCTGGCATTGCTGCATCTGTGAAAAAGAAAAAAATTAACAAAATCCAGCAACTATCCCCAGCCCCCATGTTAACATGTTAAAATGTTTTCCTTACTTCTGCTGTGTTAAAATAAATGCAGATATGCAGTGCATAATTCTCATGCTTACCTGGGTCATATGCAGTACTATAGCAGAATAGCCTTTTAGTAGGGATTGTAGAGCAGTTTGCATATGAAGAAGCCATCATGTACCTTCAACTCTTGTGGGCATCAGAGGACGTGTCTGTAGGGATTCATAGGCATCTTTCAGTTGACTCCAATTTAGAGGTGAATTGTGGTAAAAACAGAAGATGGTTGATAACAGGCCAGCTAATTTATTGTATTGCGGAATGTTTTTCAGCGTACTTTTATATGCTAACTCGAGGGGATGTGCGAAACAGTGTACAAATTGCACACAGGGCTGTACCAGTTTTAGGAGGGAAGCTACACCATTGTTCTTTCCAACCATCACAGTGGCTCCATCACTTCCAAAACCAACCAGCCTCTTTGACCACTCTTCTGTGGACATCTTTAGATTGTTTTTGATTACATTTTGGATGGCATTTTTTATGGATGGTGCATCTACTCTGCCAACAGTCTGGACACCTACCAATTGGTTTTGCACTGTGCCTTTATCTGCAAAATGCACATACACAATTTCAGTTTCTGTGACTGAAGAGTCAGTGGTTCCATCACTGATGATTGAAATAAACGTTTCCATAATTTTTTCTCGTAGCTCCATATGTTTGACCTCAGCTATATATTGCTGTAGACATATTTGTCATTTCAATATGCGGAGCCAATATCTAGCCCTTTCATTTCATCAAAGGGTGCACATCCACACAAAGTCTGTGAAAGGGCATCCTTTCTTAGCAGTAGCATGGCATGTGCGAAACATTTGATCCAGACGGCAAAGCGTTGCCTCGTTCATGTTCTTCAACATTCACTCTGCATTACTGGTCCCTGGAGTAGCAGTGCTGGCAGCCTTCTTTTCCTTTGCCCTAGCATGAGCCTCACTCATATTATGGGATGAGATAGTCAAGCCGGAAGTTATCTGTGCCAAAACGAAACTGATTCTTATTGCCCACCTTACCCGACTGTATTTCGTGTTTGACACATAAACGGCAGAACATCAGATCTTTTGCACCATCATATAGCAACCAGTCATATTTTTCTAGCCAACACTGTTGGAACCGACGACTTCACTTTGATTTCTCATACTCACAATCTTTTACTTGTTTGTCTTCGTCAGCACACTTTTAGCTGGATTATTGACTTCTTTAATATATTTCCACATTTTCAGATGTGTAGTTACTAAAGATGTAGTGAAACGTGTGTGTGCGTCTTTCTTCTGTTTTTCCTTCCATTCCCCACCCTGGCCACAGATCCCAGAAATGCTTGCTTGTCCCAATTCTGTTAAAAAATGTTCACAAAAAAAAAGACCAAGCATTTGTCAATGCCGAATGTTTGCTTGCTGGCATTGGCAGTGGTAGTGTAGAAGTTACAGAGCTGCATAATAGGAATGGCAGTGAAGTACTGCACTGAAGCCAACCCCACCACCACCCTGCAGAGAGTGACAGGCATTGGGGTGTGCCTTTGGGTCATCAGGCATAATGGTCATGCCATTTCACCACACTCCACCCTGCAGACACTGACAAGTGTCACGATGTGCCTTGGGGTCTTTGGCCCTTATGAGCACCCCATTCCATCAGGAAATATGGTGAGATTGGTGCGGTATAGGAGAATGGGGTGAACTTTGTGGCCGAAGAGTCCAAGGCATACCTTGATGCCTCTCACTGGCTGCAGGGTGTGGAATGGTATGAGCATTACAGGCAAGAATCCCAAGTCACACCCCTGATGCCTGTCATTCTCTACAGGCTGGGGCGTTATGGTTGGAAACCCTAATACCTCAGGCATTCATTGATATTTTCACTCCAAATTTTCAACATGGTTTTGTGACCCCACCTCATGAACAGTGGCAATATCAGTTTGTTAGCCGAAAGCTGCTTATGCAGCAACTCGGCATTTAGCACCACAGGTGCAAAACATTCTGAACAGGATGTGAAAAATGACAGCTGTACTGTTCATGGGGAGGTGTAAAAAATGGCAATGTTGCAAATCTGCAGTAAAAATATTAAAAAAACTGGTGAAGTCACGAGCGTGCATAGAAACTGTGCAATGCACACCCGTAATGTACTTAGCTTGGGAATTTTTTACAGCAGATTGTCAACACAGGCATTTTGGGACCTCCGATCATGAACAGTGTCACTGTGATCTTCTTAATCTGTCCCAAACATTGCTTTCGCACACCGACTGCGCCATTGTGTGCTACATGGGCGGAAACATGTTTTGTGCAAGATGTGACAAATGACAGCTGTACTGCTCATAAGGAGGTGTGGTAAAATGGCAATGTTGAAAATCTGGAGTGAAAATATTGAAAATTCACAAACTTACGAGCGTGCGTAGGAACTATGCAACGCACGCTCGTAAAACAGTCATTTTTAGGAATTTTTCCACCAAATTTTCAACATAGGCTTTTTGAGAGCCCACCTTATGAACAGTGGCAGTGTCGTTTCATTACTTGGTCCCAAAAGGTGATTTCACGCAGTGACTGCTGAAATCACCCTTCGGGCCTGATTAACGCCATGACAGTGAGAGCATTCATGAGAAGGGGTCCCAAAAACCTCATGTTGAAAATTTGGTGCAAAAATTCTAAAAAATGCCTGAGAAATGCAGCAAAGTTGAAAAAACCCTATCTATCCCATTATACAGCTTACCGGCATTTCCTCAGTTCGCGGTCGGCTTTGAAGAGTGCAGGCGTGTTCCAGTCCACAGAAAATCGTTGCGCCAGAGTCCGGAGGTAAGTATGGGGTGAGGGGTATGGGGAGGCTGGGTGCGCAGTGGGTGGGCAGGGGTGGGGCAGAGACACCGAGGACCATTTTCAATTTCAGTTTTTTAAAAAAACAAAGGACGAGACGACGCGGGACATTTGCCATGCTGGGGTGGGCTCCCAGCATGGCACAAGGACGCCTGTTTGGGAGGGCATGGAGCCGATGGGGGATTGGGCACCCTGGTCGGCGACAGCATCTGTTGCCACGCTGGGGTGGGCTCCCAACATGGCACAAGGACGGCTGTTTGGGGGGGACGTGGAGCCGACGGGGATTGGGCATCCCCGTCGGCGACAGCATCTGTTGCCATGCTGGGGTGGGCTCCCAGCATGGCACCCTGTACATTGGTGGGGGAGACGGTGGAGTCGATGGGGGGATTGGGCACCCTTGTCGGCTATACATGTGTAGCCACGCTGGGGTGGGCACCCAGAGTGGCATGTGGAACGCTTTTTGGGGGGAACGCAGCACAGCCAATGGGGATTGGGCACCCGTGCGGCTATACAGTGTGTGTGGGGGGGCGAGCATGCAGTATGCGTGCGTGTGTGTGTGTGTGTGTGTGAAGGGGGAGCGCGCATGAGCAGGCGATATCTTATCGCTGCTTACTGAAGCGTAGCTCCCCCTTTCAACTGTACTTCACTGCATTTTCGACTTCTGTCATAGACAGCTCCAGCAGGCATTGGAGAACTGCAGCCACACCTGCAAACACACTGACTGAATTGGAAGAGAGCTGCCACACCTTCGAAAACTCGAATGATGGCACTATGTTTCTTGCACATGCGTGCAAGCAAACATAAAAAAGGTAAGGATAAATTCAGCAGCATCAACCCAGATTGTTATTTATTTATTTGTATTCTTTGGCAACCAGGTTACTCCCATTGTGCACAAAACTCATTTACAGCGGTGGCCTAGGATCCCGGGGGGTTAAATGGCTTGCTCAGGATCATACAGACAGTATGCAAGTGGAGCCTGTGGGAGTTTTAAGCCCAGGTCTGCTGGATGTATCAAGCTAATTCACAACCTGTTGCTCTAACCTCTGTTAAGCACTCTCACATTTTTTGTTTCCTCCATGTCAGCCATGTAGTCTGATATGTTTTGAGCAGTTTTTGATCATTTTAATCATAGAAACATAGAAAATTGTTAACAGATAGGAACCACTATGCCCATCCAGTCTGCCCATGCATCCCAGCATGCCTCTGCCCTTCCCAGCAGCCTTTGTACTCCGTTTACACACCATTAGGTAATCTGAAATGCAGACATTCCACAATTTCAGACACACCATTCTATGCTATTTATCATTCCTGTAAACTAAGGTATTGCTAATATCATGGAATGTTCAGGTAGTATGAAAAATGAGAGCAGCAGTTACAGAGGACTTGGGGGAGAAGTAATCACTGCAGTGGCAAAGACAATAAAGGCTAGCTTGAAAAAAACGGATCAAAACATATCAGAATTTTGGAAAGACTAAAAGGAAACCATGATGAGAGCATGTAAAAACTGTTTCTTATCATCATGGCAGTTTGAGTTAATGACCATAGTTAAAATTCAGAGTGGAAAACATTAGGTTGATTTATTGCTAATAGTCTTAATGGCTGGATTACTTAACACCTTCTGAACAGACTAATTTTACCAGCAAAGGGCTGTGATGTGAGTGACATCAGAACTTTTTTTGTAACCTGGACATACATTCAAAACAGTGAATGGGTTATATAAAATGTATATTTTTAAAGCAGCTGTTTACTATCATATTTTATCAATTCACACAACTTAAGCTAACTTTTACTTTCAATTATGCAGCTGTGTTACCCTGGTGACGGTCACGCAAAAGAATAGTAGGACTTAGCCATAGAAACATAGAAACATAGACTTTGATGGCAGATAAGGACCACTTGGCCCATCTAGTCTGCCCACTTCCCTACCTACAGGATAGGCCACAGATCCCCATGGCATAGAACTTGGCATTTGATTGGAAAATAAAAATCACAGATCCAAATGGTTAATACAAGAGAGAAACCTGAGTACAGGGAGGGTTTGCAGTAAAATAAACATACAGAACAAAAGCTAAACTGCCACAAATACATAACATTAGTAAACATACAGCACAGAAAATTGTTGATTCTGTATGTCATTTTTATATTGACTGCGTGCAAGAAACATATTGCGGCAGCTTGCTCCAGAAGCAGGTTGTGGAGGTGTGGCACTGTTGTGGCCAATGCCCCCACTGCCTTTTAAGGCTTGGCTCCTATTCCCCAATGTCATGGCACGCTGCTGCTGACACTAGTTCAGACAGCAAGCTATGACCTTCAAAAGTTTCAGCAGCTGCAATCAGGGGCCACCTCATCATAACAGCATCATCCGCTGCAATGAGGGAGCAACCCGTATTGCAGGATGGTCCCTGGCATTCCCCACATCCGGTTTGCTGACAGGGAGCCCAGTCCCCGTCAGTTTCTGTTACTGTGTGCTGAGAGGGTGCCCAATCCCCCTCAGCATCATGTCCCCCCTTCTTTCTTTAATGACGGGGGTGCCCAATCCCTGTCGGCATGTTCCCCCCCATTTCTTGTGTGCTGAGTGGGGTGCCCAATCTCCCTTGGTTCCAGTGCCCCCAACCCCAAAACAGTCAGGTGACATGGTGGGAGCCACTCCAGCATGCCAGAAATACGTGTAAAAAGAAAAACTATCCCGCGATGTCTATTTTTTTATACACCCTGAAAAGAAGAAAATGGTCCCTCGCTGTCTGCACCCCTTCCCCAACCCATGCCCACCCATCAGTGACTCCACCTCCCACACACCCCTACTCTATACTTACCTCTGGAGCCCAGCGATGATCTTCGTGGACTGGGAATACGCCTGTACTTTAAAGCCGACTGAGAACTGAGAAATGCCGGTAAGCTGTATAATGGCATAAATAGGGTTTTTTCAACTTTGATGCACATCTCAGGCATTTTTTGGAATTTTGGCACCACATTTTCAAGATGGGGTTTTTGGGACCCCTCCTCATGAGTTCAGCCACTGTCATGGTGTTATTCTGCCCCGAAAGGTGATTTTGCAGTCACTGCGCGGAATCGCCAGTGTTCATGAGGTGAGCTCTCAAAAAGCCTATGTTGCAAATTTGGTGAAAAAAATTCCAAGAAATGACTGTTTTACGAGCGTGCATTGCGCAGTTGATACGCATGTTTGTAACTTTTCGAACTTGCAATATTTTCAGGCCAGATTTTCAACATTGGCATTTTTTCACACCTCCTTATGAACAGTATAACTGTCATTTTTACCATCTTGGCCGAAATGTGTTTTCACACTTCCAGTGCAGAATAACGCGGTTGCTGTGGGAAATCAGTGTTCAGAACAGATTAAGAAAATGACAGTGTTCATGAGCAGAGGTCCTTAAATGCCTATGCTGAAAATTTAGTGATGATAGTCCATCAAGTGACAGTGTTACACGTGTGTGTTGAGCAGATTTGTAATATTGTCAAGCCAGATTTTCAATATTGGCATTTCTCCACATCTCTTTATGAACAGTACAGCTCTCATTTTTCACATCCTGACCAAAATGTGTTCATAGGAATCATAGGAATTTTACTGAGCCTAAAGACTTGTGTCCATTATGCTCGCCGTATATTTTAAATACTATTATAGAATTTGTCCAGTCTAATTTTAAAGGACTGTGTGGTTCCACTAGCCACCACCTCAGTAGGTAATCTATTCCAGTCATACACCACCCTTTGATTAAACCCGTTTCTTGATCTCACAAGCCTTGATTGTCTAGCTTTTAACTGTAATGGGTGCGATCTAGTATTATATACTTTGTTTGTAGTTTCTAAACCCATATTTTCCCATAAATCATTATTTGTCCATGCCTTGTGCACTAGACACATATCACCTCTTTTCCTCCTGTACTCCAGGGAGAACAAATCCAAGTCATGTAACCTTTCCTGGTACGATTTTCCTTTCATATTCTCTATACCTCTAGTGGCCCTCCTCTGGATCCTCTCCAGCATGACTATACCTTTCTTATTATAAGGAGACCAAACCTGAGCTCCATACTCCAATATAGACCTCACCAAATGCATGTAAAGAGGCATAATAACCTCCCTACTTCTTGCATAAATATGCCTGAAAATGTTATTTAAAATATTATTCCCCTTCTGAAATATCTGTCTAAATTGTGCTGTAAATTTCATATCCTGCGACACCATGATTTCCAAATCTCTTTCCTCAGATGTAGTTCTTAGTAATTTATTTTCTAACAGATACTTCTGTTCAGGGTTATTTCTCCCTAAATGCATAACAGCACATTTATAGACATTTAATGATAATCCAGCCTTGTTTGTCCATCCAACTACATGATCTAATGCTATTTGTAGCATAGATTTTGTGGACTTTCTATCAATTATAGCCCCCAACTGACAATCATCTGCAAATTTGCATAACCAGACATCCTCTTTATCATATTACAATGCTGATATATATAAATTAAAGAGGCAGGGTCCCAACACTGAACCTTGGAGGACCCCACTCGTAACCTCTGTCCATGCAGAATATGAACCTTTTATACCGACTCTCTGCTTTCTGTTTGTCAACCAACCTTGCACCCAGCATGTTATAGGATATGGAATGCCTACATTGCTCATGGCTAACAGTAATTAAGCATGTGGTAGCTTGTCAAAAGCCTTTGAAAAATCCAGGAAGGCCACATCTAGTGCCCTCCCATTGTCAAGTTCCCTTACCACTTTGTCATAAAAATTCAGCATGTTTGTCTGGCAAGATCTGCCCTTGATAAAACCATGTTGTGTGCTACCCACCAAATTATTTTGTTTTAAGGTGTCTAGTATGTAATCTTTTAATATGCCCTCCAGTATTTTTGAAGGAATAGAGGTCAGGCTCACTGGTCTATAATTAGCCAGGTCAGATCGTACCCCCTTTTTAAATAAGGGTATTATAGTAGACCTTCTCCAGTCATCCACTATTTCACTCTGTCTAGTGAAACCTGAAATATATGTGTCAGGGGGTTCTGCAATATGGCTACTTAGTTCTTTTAATACTCTTGGGTGCAAACACAGGTCCTGGTGATTTATTAGGATCAAGTCTTTTTAGTCTAGCTTCTACATCCATTGAGTCTATAATTATCCTCTGTGGATGTGTTGTGACAGTGACCAATAAGCTCTGAATGTTACCCACTTTATTATTAAATATAGATGAAAAGTATACGTTAAGTAGGTTGGCCATTGAGTTCTCATCAGATGTTAATTCCCTGTTTTGACTTTTTAAAGGTCCTACATTATGTGAATTACGTTTTTTGTTGTTTATATATGAATAAAATGCTTTATAGTTTTGACTGACAGCAGACGCCAATTTGAGTTCAGAATGTGTCTGCAATTTTGATTTTGATTTTTAAAGTTTTTAGAATCTGCCTATACTTAAGTCTATTTGTTTCTGTACCACTAGCTCTCCATTTTTAATATAACTTAAGTTTTTTGTTTGTTAATTTCTTTATTACTACAGTAAGCCAATGAGGTTTGGATCTTGTGTTGTTATGTTTCTGTTTACAGGGAATATTATTAGTCATTTGCTTAGTTATTTTGTTACGAAATATCTCCCACATAATATTCAAGGGTTTATCACATAGATCTTACTGCCAGTTCCATTTTGCAATATTGGATTTCATAAGAGGAAAAACAGCTTTACTAATATCCATTTTTACAGTCTGGCCTGCATTATTATACAAAGGTTCTTTAATTTTAAATTCTATTTTTTCATGATCACATGATCACTAGTACCCAGTGGAACAGATGTAACATACTCTGTAATATTATCACCCATATTATTTAACACTAAATCAAGTTTATTGAGATCTCTAGTTGTCCCTTAACCAATTGTAACAGTCCTATGTTATTTAAGGATTCCAAAAATGCATTTTCTATTCTGTTTGTTCCTTTCAGAGATTCCTAGCTTATTCCCGGCAAGTTGAAATCATCCAGGATTAATACTCTATCTGTAGGATTTAGAGAGTCTATTTTATTTAATAGTAAGTGGTTTAAGTCAGCTGCAGCTGATGGTGGCCTGTATGCAACTCCAAGTATTATTTTAGGGGATTTAGATGGAATTAGTTAAATCCAAATTTGATCTGGCTCATCTGCAGTTGCTATTATAACCTCAGATTTTATTTTATCAGTTACATAAAGGGCCACCCTCCCCCCTTCCTATAACATCTAGATTTTTTATATAGGGTATACCCTGGTATGTTTTGATTCCAAGAATCCTGTTCATCCCGCCATGTTTCTATAACTTCGCATAGATGTATATCTTGTTTGGCCAATATATATTTAAACTCATCAAATTTATTTGTTAAGCTTCTGGCATTTAGAAGCATACAGTTCCATTCTTTGTTGTTACATACCCTATTACTGTTTGCTTCTCCTTTATTTGTATCACTTGTACCCCCCCAAAGCCCCATCTCTGTTAGTTTAACAACTGTAGGGTTTCTTCTTTAAAACATCTGGCCAGATATTGTGAACCCATTTTGTTGAGATGAAGTCCATCAGTACTATATAACCTGCAGTCCCTAAATGCATCTGTGTTGTCCAGATATTTATGCTTTTCCCTTTTACACATTTCCCAGAGCCAATTGTTTAATATATTTATATCTTTGTTTCTTTTGTCAAAATGCCCATAGACTGCTAGTGATCCTGATATAATAATGTCCCCTTTATGTTGTTTAATTTGATAACATACATCCATAAAATCCTTGTAAATATCCTGAAAATTTCTTTTGTGTATATCATTTACTCCTACCTGTAGTAAAACCACAGGGTTTAGGGTATGTTCCATTAACCCATTCATTGTTTGTTTAATGTTGCTAGTACATGCCCCAGGTAACATGCTAACTGTGGTATGTTGATTTCTACCTTTACAAAGTAATGTATCTATTCCCCTAGTTATAGAATCTCCTATTACTAATACATCCCTTTCCTCAATTAACTATTCAACTGAGTTCTTTTTATCTTGACTAATAACATTCCCTGTATGTGTCTTTTTTATGTGTGTATTTGTGTGGAGAGTACTAAGGAGTGTTGTAATTTCAGATGATGGTGACTGTGACATAATGTTAGATATAACATCAGTGCTAGGGGTGTCTACTGGTAACACACTTAATACATCATAGCTATTTTGCAATACAGCAGGGGCACTGTTATAAATTTGCCCTCCCCCACATTTGCTACTCTTTCCAGTCACTATAGCCTAATTTCCATCATCTGATGCCATCTGCTGCTTTCTGTATTTGGTATCAGAAGAATCTGTATTTACTGCTGTGTTGATCTCCATAGTGACTTCTAGCTGATTTACCATCTGATCAATAAAAGCCTTTCGTGCCTCAATGTCAGTATTGTGGGTGTTTTTACTCAACAATCACTTAATTTCCTCTTGAAGTGTTGTAGTCAATAAACATTTTTCACACTCAAAATCTTTTACTTGTTCTCCCATACCATGCATGCGACACTGAGCACAAAAATTATTTCTTATAACCTTATTCCTCTGTTCATTACAGTGTGAATCTCCTCATATTTGGTTTCAATATCCTGCATTTGTATTCTCAAACATTGAATTTGCTGTTCCAACCCAGCAGTAAGTGACCTAAGGAGCAGCAATCTCATAGCATTGCTTACACCTCTAACTACTCTAAGTCTGCTCCCCTCCCCATATCTCCTCCTACCCTTCCCACCTTGACCATTCCTCCAATGTTTTGTTTTTTTCCTGTGATGTACTGTATTATACTGGCTTATTGAAACCTTTATAATTTGCTGACCATTCTATGTAACATGTCTTGTTTGTTTGTACATTGATGACGTGGAACCTTTGTAAAAGAGCAATTGGCTCAAAGGTAATAATTCCTAGAACAATAAACTACACATCTGTTGTTCAATTGTATCCCCCAGTAAGATGTAATTAGTACAGTTTGCACACTTAGACCCCTGTGCCTCACTACTGTGCAGCTCTTGTATACCCATATTCACCCCTACCTTTACTAACTGTCTCTTGTAGTGCCATCCAGCCTTCTTCTGCCTACAGACACTAACAGATGCCGCTGGCCTCTGCCTGCGTTGCCTCTGCTCCACGCTCTACTCAGCTCACTGGAGCCGAGAGCATTGTAGGCGTGGAGCGCTGAACTCACCTAGTTGCTATGGTGATGCTTGCCAACACCTCTAGTGAATTGCAGAGATGGGCAATGTATTTAGCCCACCTTTATAAAGGCGAGCTAGCCAACACCAGAATCAACTTAAACAGCTGTCTCCGAGCACCCGAGTGATGCCTGCCCAAGTTCCACTTCTGTTATCTAATGAGGGGTCAGGAACACCTCTACACAACCAGTTGAATACATTGAGAACACTTCCACAATTAAAATGTGCCCCCAACAAGCACCAACTGCTTCTGCTCTGCAGTTTTCCTTAGCTTAGAGTTTTCGCACTTCAGACGCAGAATAGTGTGGTCACTGTGGGAAATCAGTGTTCGGGACAGATTAAGAAAATGACAGTGACACTGTTTATAAGCAGAGGTCCTAAAATCCCTATGTTGAAAATTTGGTGACAAAAGTCCATAAAATGACTGTGTTACAAGCGTGTGTTGAGCTGTTTCCACTCACCCTTGAAACTTCACAAATTTGGAATATTTTCACACCACATTTTGAACACTGGCATTTTTTCACACCTTCTTATGAACAGTAAAGCTGTCATTTTTCACATCCTGGCCGAAATATGTTTTTGCATTTCTGGTGCAGAATAGCATGGTCGCTGTGGGAAATCAGTGTTCAAACAACATGAAGTCTTGCTGTATTCTGACAAATTGCAGTGAGGTCCAACCTTCGAACTGCCCCAGAGATGAAAGAGTTAACTTTCCATGCCAGGCATGGAACGCTGAGCTCGAGCTCGGTTGAGACTCTGTCTGTTGCTGTTTGAACTCAAACCGTCAGATTCTTTACTCCGCCTCACTGAACAGTCGCTCCAGAGATTTCTCCTTTGCTCGGTTCAATTTGTCAGTTAAAGTACTGTTTTTCTTGGTTTTCGACCGAATTTAAACCGCAACCTATCGGCTCAGTCTCTGTCTGTGGTATTCGTGAGTACTAGATAGGTTTATATTTGTTTTTATTCTGTGTGGAACTTCTAAACATGTCATTGGTTCAGTTGGAACTGATCAGGTTGTTTAAAAATCTTTACTTCTACTTTTAGATTGTGGTTACCGGTTCTTATCGTTTCTAAAAAAAATGGATTTTATTACGTTTTTTTCCACGACCCGTAACACGGTCAGGAACTGATAAGAGTGTCTTGCCTGGCAGATTGCTGAAAAAAGGGTAAGTTTTTGTTTAGGACTGGCCATGTCCGAGAAACCCAAAAGAAAAACTGGGCCCACTTGGTTTCAACACTGTAGTGTATGAGGGGAAGTCTTTGCTAAGGCTAATCCCCACACCACCTGTGTTTATTGTCTGGGGTTTGACCACCTCGATTCAGACTACCAGATTTGTAAAAATTTTCCTGCAGCTACCCTGGAAAAAAGAGTTGGTAGGCTCAGGGAAAGGGAGGAAAAAAAGTCCGCTGACCCGGATGGCCAGCCCGGTTCGGTTCCAACCGAACCAGAAGGAGTGCCCTCTGACCAGGGCGAAAGTTCTTCAGGTAAAAGGAGAACCAATTCCAAGGAGTCAGTTCCGGTTAAGAGATCAAGAAGGGATAAATCAGCCAGTGCGGATCGAAAAGTTCTTTCTCCGACCGCTGACGAAATAGCCAAAGCGATAAAAATTGTTCAGTCGCTATCCCCCATTCCGACCAAACCGGCAACATTAGGAAGGTGCTCGGTTCGGTCGGTTCCACCGGTTCCGGATTATGATTTAGAGGAATTTTATGAACTGGAGGAGGAAGAAGGAGAGTATGAGGAAAGTGAATGTAATTATGAAAGTCTGGATGTGCCCATTGACCCAGACATCTCCCCAGACAGACCTTCAGGAGTCTCTCCTCAGAGGCTTTCTGAGTCCCCCTCCCATTTCATGTTTTACAAGAAAGTGGCTGAAACCCTTCAGCTTCCTATGGAAGAAGCTGTGGCTGACCAGGAGGAGCCTGACTATGTTGAAATGATGGATATCCCAGAGTCCAGGAGGCTGTCTATTCCCCTTCATAAGTCTTTTGGGAAACAGACAATAAAAATTTTAAAGACTCCTAATTCTATACCTCCTGTGGATAAGAGAATGGACAAGAGGTATACTCTTTCAGGCTCAGATACAGAGTTCCTTACCCAGCAATGCAGCCATGTTGGGGTAGTGCAGGCTGCTGCCTGTGATAAGGCAAATATACCCTTGGCTTCACACCCCCCAGATAAGGACTCCAGGAGGATTGATGCCATGGCAAAGAAACAGTACATGGCAGCATCCTTGGGACTCAGGCAGGCCAATTATATGGCCTATACAGTTAGATATCAGAAATCTAGATGGGACACTGTAATGGCTTTAGCTAAACAGGTCCCTGGCCAGCTTGCCAAGGAGCTGGAGCAGGTAGCTGCGGATGGTATTGAGGCATCCAAGGTGCAATTCCATGTGGCAGTGGACTCCAGTGATGTTTCATCTAGAGTCATGGCTACATCTGTGGCCCTTCATAGGATGGCTTGGCTCAGATGTACTAGCCTGCCTCAGGATACCTAAACTAAGGCCATGGATTTTCCTGTTATGGGTAATTCTCTGTTTGGGGAGCAAACAGAGAACAACATGAAGAAAATGGATGAATACAGGACCACCTATAGGAGTGCTCAGGCCAAGGAAAGGCAAGCGGCTCCTCAGAGGCAGCATCCCAAGGGCAGGGGCAGGCCTTTTCATAGGCCTTTCTACCAAACCCAAGCCTCCTCTTCTGCTTATGCTCAGAGGGGGTTCTTTAGAGGGAGAGGCAGACGGGGTACAAGCAGGCCTGCTTCCACCCCTCAGCCTAAAGCCCCTGCCAAACAGGCACCCTGATGGGTTTGCCAGGGCCAATTCTCCACCACCTATGGGGGCAGGCTGGCTACTTTTTCCAGGACTGGATGTCTTTAACATCAGACAAATGGGTCCTGGAAGTAGTAAGCCAGGGACTGGTTCTCAGCTTCAAAAAATTTCCAAAAATAAGAACCAGATCCTTTCCACCTGCAAATCCTTTAGAGGCACTTGCCCTAGAGGCAGAAGTCTCTTCCCTCTTGGCTCTCAGAGCTATAGAAAGGGTTCCACCCCTACACAAAGGGAAAGGATTTTACTCCAGGTACTTCCTCACCCCCAAAAAGACAGGAGAATGGCGGCCCATTCTGGATCTCAGAAATTTAAACAAGCACCTTTTAAAGCCAAAGTTCAAAATGGTGACTCTGGGAATAATTCTACCCTCTCTAAGGCCAGGGGACTGGCTAATCTCCATGGACCTCAAGGATGCCTATTTCCATATTCTCATCAGAAGCTCCCATCGAAAATACCTCAGGTTCGAGCTGCCCTCAGGCCATTACCAATTCAGATCAATGCCCTTCGGCCTAACCTCTGCTCCAAGGGTGTTCACAAAATGCCTGGCAGTAGTAGTTGCCTTCCTAAGAAGGAAAAGGATTTCAATCTTCCCATACCTGGACGACTGGCTCATAGTAGGCCAGTCCCCAGACCAAGTCAAGTTACACCTACAGATAACTCAGCAACTGCTTACTTCTCTAGTTTTCCTTCTGAATCTTTCAAAGTCAGTTCTAGAGCCTGTACAGCTCCTCACCTTCATAGGTGCAGAGCTAGATACAGTAAAGGCAAGAGCCTTCCTTCCCCTGGACAGGGCAAGGACCCTTATTACACTGGCCTCTTCATTCACCCTACAGGTGTCTCGACCAGCAAGGCATTTTCTACAGCTCCTGGGCCACATGGCTGCTTCTACAGCAGTGGTGCAGGGAGCAAGATTTCAGATGAGGGACATTCAGTTCCACTTGAGAGCCTTTTGGTCTCAGAAAAAGGATCCTCTGACCAAACTGATCCCAGTGACTCGAACCCTGATCCAGGCATTGCAGTGGTGGCAGGATCAGGACAATCTAAGACAGGGGTTCCTTTTGTCACTCAGTCTCACTCTCTAATCCTTACTACAGATGCCTCCCTCTTGGGGTGGGGAGCCCACTTGGGAGACCTGACCACCCAAGGGTTGTGGTCTCCTCAGGAATCTCTGCTTCACATCAATCTATTAGAACTCTGAGCAGTGTTTCTAGCACTTCAGGCTTTTTCCAAGTCTGTTCAGAACAAAGTAGTTCAGATCAGGACTGGCAATACCACCACAATGTGGTATATCAGCAAGCAAGGGGGCACTCGGTCTACGGCCTTGTGCACAGAAGCAATGAAATTATGGTCTCTGGCCTATTCCTTGAACGCCTGTCTTACAGCAGTACACCTCCCAGGCAAGGACAATGTCCTGGCAGATGCTCTCAGCAGGATATCTCAGGGCCATCACGAATGGTCACTGGATCCCCTGGTTTTGAAGGTGATCTTCTCCAAATGGGGCACCCTTCGGATAGATCTTTTTGCAGCCCCAGAAAATCACCAACTTCCCTTCTTTTGCTGCAGGCCCCCAGTGTTGGGCTCAGTCCCCCTGGATGCCCTAGTTCTCAGTTGGGAAGGGAAGTTCCTGTATGCTTTTCCCCCCTTCCCTCTCCTGTTCAAAGTGCTACTCAAAATCAGGTCTCAACCCTGCAAGGTGATTCTGATTGCTCCAGACTGGGCAAGACAGCCCTGGTACCCTCTCCTGTTGTCCTTAGCAGTCCACCTTCCCCTGTTTCTTCCCAGGAATTACAACCTGTTAACCTGTGCTCAGGGGAGGGTTTGGTATCCGAATCTCAAATCTCTCAATCTCAAGGCCTGGCTCTTGAAGAGTTAGAGTTTGCTGATTTACACCTCTCTCAAGGTGTTATGGATATCCTAAAGGCTTCTCGGAAGCCTTCCACCAGAAGTACTATAACTCCAATGGAAAAGATTCTCCATATGGTGCTCTGGGAAGCATATTTCTCCAGAGTCTGCTGGCCTGCCCACAGTCCTTGACTATATGGTTCATCTTAATAGCTTGGGACTCAGACCAGCTACACTAAGAGTGCATCTGGCAGCTGTCTCTGCTTTTCTTTCAGCAGGTAAGCCTTCTTCCCTTTCAGCTCATCCTGTATTCTTTAAGTTTTTCAAGGGATTGCTTCATACCAATCTGCCATTCAGGGACCCTGCCCCTGTTTGGGACCTTAATGTTTGCATAGCTCAGCTTATGCCACCCCCTTTTGAGCCTTTGTCCTTAACAAAGCCTAAGTACTTGACTTGGAAAATTGTTTTCTTGGTGGCCATCACTTCTGCCAGGTGCATAAGTGAGTTACAAGCCCTGTCAGTGGAGCCTGATTTTATCTCTTTCCATAGAGATAAGGTGGTCCTCAGGACTAACAGGAAGTTTTTACCTACGGTGGTTTCAGACTTCCACCTTAACCAGTCTATGTCTCTTCCTGTGTTCTTCACTGACCATTCCTCCTCTGGTGAGAGGAGACTGCACAGTTTGGATGTGAAAAGGGCCCTTAGCTACTACATAGAGTGTACCAAGGGTCACAGGTTTCACTCCCTCCAACTGTTCCTTATTTATGGTGAGGTTGGTAAGGGAAAACCTGCCACTAAGAGATCCATTGCCAGGTAGATTGTCTCTTGCATTCAATTTTGCTATGAAAAACTAGGCAGGATTCCACCCTCAGGCCTGAGGGCTCACTCTGCCAGAGTTACAGCTGCTTCCCTGGCTGCTGCCAGGGATATTCCTATCTTAGAGATATGTCAAGCAACTACCTGGAAAACAGTTCACACTTTTATCAAATATTACTCTCTGGATATCCAGGCTAGGAGTGATGCTCGGTTTGGCACAGCAGTGCTTCAGAGCCTATTTCCTAGGTAGGTTCTGTCCCTCCTCCATGAAGGTACTGCTTGGTAGTCTGCAATTTGTCAGAATACAGCAAGACTTCATGTTGTTTGAAGAAAAAATTACTCACCTTAGTAATGTTGCTTCTTCTAATGGGGTCTTGCTGTATTCTGACCTCCCCTCCTGCCTTCCCCTCTCAGAACCTTTGTTTTGGGATGTGGGTGGGCAGTAGCAGTATTGGCACTCAAGAGGTGCCCCACCTTTTTATTATCACCCCTTTACTTTGGGTGAGTAGGTGTTGTGTTTATTTCATTTTTTTGGGTTTCCTGACTTGAGTCTTTGTTTTGGGACCAAAAAATCTGTTTATTATATTTAGTAGCCAGTTGGCTAGTGTAGGTTTACAGCTTCCACACAGAACACTCAGTGAGTTTAGCTTCTAAAGATCTGACGGTTTGAGTTCAAACAGCAACAGACAGAGTCTCAACCGAGCTCGAGCTCAGCGTTCCATGCCTGGCATGGAAAGTTAACTCTTTCATCTCCAGGGCAGTTCAAGGTTGGATCTCACTGCAATTTGTCAGGATACAGCAAGACTCCATTAGAAGAAACAACATTACTAATGTGAGTAATTTTTTCTTTGGGACAGATTAAGATCGAGTGAGTGAGAGGGAGGAGTGACTGAGCTCAACTTAGTTCTGTCCGGACTGCTGCAGATTTCTCTGTGGGCAGAAAAAGACCCCAATGCAGACAGGAGCCCAGTACAAAACAGCAGCCTGCAGTGCCAGGAGAAACAGAACGAGAGAATGAGTGGGGGGGGTGAGCGAGCTCAATTGACCCTATCAGGACTGCTGCAGATTTCTTTGTGGGCAGAAAAAGGTGCCAACCCAGGCAGGAGCCCAGTACAAAAGGGCAGCCTGCAGTGCCGGGAGAACTGGAACGAGCGAGTGAGGGGGTGAGTGAGCTCAACAGAGCTCTGTTGGGACTGCTGCAGATTTCTTTGTGGGCAGAAAAAGGTGCCAATGCAAGCAGGAGCCCAGTACAAAAGGGCAGACTGCAGTGCCAGAAGAAACAGAATGAGCTAGTGGGGGGGGGAGTGAGCGACCTCAACAGAGCTCTGTCGGGACAGCTATTCGCTTCTTTGTGGGCAGAAAAAGGCGTCAACACAGGCAAGAGCCCAGTACAAAATGGCTGCCTGCACCACTGGGAGAAACAGAACGAGTGAGTGAGTGAGTGAGTGAGAGAGGGGGAGTGAGAGAGCTCAACAAAGCTGTGTTGGGACTGCTGCAGATTTCTTTGTGGGCAGAAAAAGGTGCCAATGCAAGCAGGAGCCCAGTACAAAAGGGCTTCCTGCAGCATCGGGAGAAATAGAACAAGCAACTGAAAGAGGGGGAGTGAGTGAATGAGCTTAATGGAGCTCTGCCGGGACTTTAGAGTTGCCCACTCTCCTGCCTAGAGTCCTCTATTGTCCTATATTACAGCAGGGTCTCTGGAGTGGAGATAAAACAATGGTTGGATACTTTTAGGATTGCTGTAATAATATAGATTAGGTTGTTCTGTTTATTTCTCTAACTGAGCTGAGAAATACTTGTAGTGCAATAAGATTTCTAACTGGGCTAAGTGAAACTATATGAGAGCCGAGAACAAAAAATATGGTACCTGAGGGGTGAAAAATGGACAAGGAGGCTTTAGGATTGCTACACTATTACAGTATCTAATGGATGAGATTTGAGACTGAACTACCTTGCTCAGTAGGGGGACTAGTGTGGGGGGACAGGAATTTGACTAAATAGGGGCCTAGCAGTTGTAGTAGGGTACAGAATCTGGGAGTAAGAGCCTGTAACATAAGATGGGGGCCAGAATGGGGCAGGTGCCACAAGTCAATAGGGCGGGTATCTTTGGAAGGGTGGAGGGGTGTACAGGGTGTGGGTGTGCCATGATCCTGGGCTTGGAGGATGGGGGGGTGTATGGTCTGTAGATGACTGATTATTTTGAGGGAGGAACTGTGGAGGTAAGGGAGGAGTGTAAGTGGCAAGGTAGATGAGTATGGTAGGCATCCTGAGGGGAGAATACGGGACAGCAAAGGGGGATGGAGGAAGGATAACTAGGCACTGAAACTGACCCCAGTATCAGAGGCACTAGCAAAAAAGAGAGAGGAGAAGAGAGGGGGTGCCCAAGGTGAGGGTGGGGGTATCCTGATGGGGAGGAAGGGACGAGGAGGAGGAGTACCAGGGGAGAACCAGGGGAGAGAGCAGATGGCTGTAGGTAGGGAGGGACCAGGGGTGGCATGGAAGGGAACATGTAGGAGGGGGAAACTGATAGGGGTAAGAGATGTAAGACTGGTATCGACTACAAATAAATTCGAACCTCTGCTATGGAACAGAGAGGGAGAGCAGGAACATACTGAAGGGGGGAGGACAAGTGGGGCATGAGAGGGATGGCAACAGGTAGGGGAAGACATAGTGGGGATAAAAGGGTAGAAGGGGCTAGCAAGGAAGGAGGGGTGGTGACTGAAGGAGAGAAGGCTGCGGGAAGGGGGAAGGATGGGAGGGGCATCACTATCGGGGTAGAAGGGAATTCGGGCTCTAAATCAACAGCGAGGATAGGAGAGGCATTGGAAATCAGCAGGGGAGGAGGGCAGGTCGACATGAGAAGCCCAGTACGAAATAGTCAGGATGGGAAGGGGTTCAAGGGGGATGGGAGGAATAAGGCAGAGAAAAAGGGTGAGGCGGAAGTAGGGGGTACAGATACAAAAGTCACAGAGGGTGCAGTTGGTAGGGGTAAGGGACAGGGAAGAATGAATACTGGAGCGGTGGAAGGGGCATTAGAAGGGAATGTGGGTAAAGGGCAGGGGGTACTAATCCTGGGGTATTTGTTACTGAAATGGGTGAGATGGGATGGAAAGGGGGAAAAGCACAGCCATATTTGGGTTGAAGCAGTCCTCAGGTTTATTGCAGGAGGGGCAGGGCAGGCACTGCTCAAGCGTGCACTGAAGGAGAGGAAGAAACCTCATTTACTGTTGCATGTGAGTACAAACGACTTGGTGGGGACACTGTGGAAGTAGTGTGGGGAGGTTTGAGTACTTGGGAAGGCAGTGTGAGGGGGTGGGGAAGTTAGTGGCATTCTTGGAGGTACTGCCAGTACCATGTGCAAGCATGGAGAGGAAGGGTAGCCTTGAGGAGTTCGAGTGGCTGAGGGATTGGTGCCACACAAAACATTATGGGTTACTGACTAACTGAGGTAGGGTCGGGAGGAATAGTGACTTGTACACGGGGGAGAGGGTACACTGGAGCAGGACGAGGAGGGGCATATTAAAGGTAGCATTGCTGCCAGGCCACTGGCACTGAGGGTTGAGGCACTGGATGCTGCACCTCACACCACACTGGCGACCCAGATTCAGACACAAGCCTGGCCTGCCAGGTGTTGGCAAGGGAAGGATAGGATTGAGCATCCAGAGGACTGCTGTCCTATCCTGGGTGGGATCCAGGGACCCACTGCTCTTTAGTGGCCCCTGGTGACGACCGCGGGCACTACTACAGCGGTGTAGTAAAGTGTGGCAGACTGTGGCGGACATTGGCATGCTGTACCTAAGCGTCATTGCACGGCCGCACTCAGTGAAAGGAAGAAAAGTGGAAAATGTGCTATGGTCAGGCAGAATGAGCTTCCGGCCCCCCGGCTGCCACGAATGGTGCCTACTCAATCGGATCCTGCTCCAGTGGGTCGACCTGGGGAGCTCCTCACCACCCCACCATGGGGGTAAAACGTAGAGGTGAGCAGGTCGGCTTGATGTCGAGGGCAGGGCTAGGGGGTTGGTCGGGATGACCAAGCTGACCGCAGCCCAGTGAGAAAATATGTAAAAAAAAAAAGGCAGGATTAGAAGGGTGTATCTCTACTAAGATGGATTTAAACAAATGGCGGGGGGTGGGGTGGCCAAAAGACTGAAGTTGGTAGAAAGGTACGGACAGAGGAGCCTGATGAGCTCACCGCCCTAGATATAGGTAAAGACAGAGATGTAGTAACCCTGGAAGGGGGCAGGCAGAGTGGTCTGAGTGTAATACAGAAGGCACCACCACTCAGTAAGAATAAGGAGGACAAAGGGTGCGGACTACTGGGAGCATGGACACAGGCCAAGGAGGAGAAGAGGGGTACGGGTAGAAGGTGGTCCGACTACATGGCTAGAGAACTGGTTACAGGGGAGGGTGCAGTGGGCGGTGGTGGTGGTGGGGTAGCTCTCAGCACCCACAGCAGTGACAAGCGGGGTGCCACAGGGCTCAGTGCTTGTCCCAATGCTATTTAGGCTCTTTATCTCTGATACAGCACATGGAGTGGGGAGCAGGGTTGGTCTGTTCGCACATTATACCAAATCAAAAGCAAATAGTTATAATAGCAGAGCCCCCCCCACACACACACACATATAGACTCCCTGAAAAGCTGCTTAAAAGCCTGCAATTCATTCAAATCAGTTCCATTTTCTTACTTAGTTGGGGTTTACTGCCAACAAGTGTAAAATCATGTACCTAGGGCATAGGAACCCTTTTGCTGGGTATAGGATGGGGGGATGTACTGATACTCATTAGACATGAAAAGGTCCTTCAGGTTATTATATCAGAGGACCTCAAGATGGCAGTACAGTGTGACAAGGCTATGGGCAGAGCAAATTGGGTTCTGGGGTGCATAAGGAGTGGCATCTCCAGTAGGAGGAGGAGTGATGTTGTGCTACCATTCAAACAACATGAAGTCTTGCTGTATTCTGACATATTGCAGTTAGCCCTAGCACTTGAACTGCCCCGGAGATGAAAGAGTTAACTCTATGTAGAAGTATAGAATGTTGAGCTCGAACTCGGTTCAAACCACTGTCTGCTGCACTTGAAGTGTAACCATCAGATTCTTTACTCCGCCTAACTGAACAGTCGCTCCGGAGTATGCTTCCCGCTTGTCGGTTCGTTGGTTTAAACTGTGAGATTTTCTCTCATTTTCTCGGTTCAGATCCCTGTCTGTGGTACAGTAAGTGTTATAGGTAGTGGACTGTAGAGTTTTGAGAGTTTTTTCTGAGGAAATTGTAATCTTTGTTTCTTGCGATCGGTTCGGCAGAACCGACCATTTGTTCTTGTCTGTACACTTGTGGTGATTCTGGTGCCTATCGGTTCTAAAAAAAAAACGCATTTTCATTTTTTTTCCAACACCCGCGACACAGTGAGGAACCAATAGGTTAGTCTTACCTGGCCTGAAGCCGTGTAAAGGGTAAGTTTATTTGTTTGTGGCCATGTCTGAAAAACCCAGAAAGAAAACCGGGCTCACTGGGTTTCAGCACTGTAGTGTGTGTGGGGAGGCCTTTGCTAAGGCTGATCCCCACACCACCTGTGTACATTGTCTGGGGTTTGACCAACTCAATTCAGACAGCCAAATTTGTAAAAATTTCCCTAAGACCACCCTAGATAAACAGTTGGGCAGGCTTAGGGATAAGGAGGCCGAGAAGTCCGCTGACCCAGGTGGCCAGCCCGGTTTGGTTCCTACCGAACCTGAGGAAGTGCCCTCTGACAAGGGCCATACTTCCTTGGGCAAGAGGAAAACTGCCTCTGAGGGGTTGGTTCCTTCAAAAAAGAAGATGGAGAAATTGACTGGTTTGGATCCTGAATCTCTTCATCCGACGGCCGATGAAATGGCCCGGGCGATTAGTATTGTAGAATCGCTCCATCCGGTTCTGACCAAACCGATTAATCTCCGGAGGAATATTATGATCCAGAATGGGAGGGGGAAGTTGAAGAGGATGAAGAAGATGAGTATGATGGTGGGGAAGATCTGGATGAGCCTATTGAACCAGACATCTCCCCAGACAGACCTTCTGGAGTTTCCCCTCCTAGGCTTTCTGAGTCCCCTTCCCACTTTATGTTTTTCAAGAAAGTGGCTGAGACCCTCCAGCTTCCTGTGGATGAAGCTGTTGAGAAGGAAGAAGAGCCTGATTTTGTTGAGATGATGAATATCCCAGAGTCCAAGAGGCTGTCTATTCCCTTGCATAAATCTTTTGGGAAACAGACACATAAACTTTTAAAGACCCCTAATTCTCTGCCTCCAGTGGACAAACATATGGACAGGAGGTATATGCTCTCAGGCTCAGGTTCGAAGTTTCTGTATCAGCATTGCAACCATGTTGGGGTAGTACAGGCTGCAGCCTGTGATAAGGCTGGCATTTCCTTGGCTTTACACCCCCCGGATAAGGTCTCCAGGAAGATAGATGCTATGGCCAAGAAGCAGTATTTGGCATTTTCCTTGGGACTCAGACAGGCTAACTACATGGCCTGTGCAGCCAGGTTCCAAAAGTCCAGGTGGGAGTCTGTTTTGGAACTGCCTAAGCAGGCCACCCCTCAACCAGCCAAGGAGCTGGAGGAGGTGGCTGCTGATGGGATTGAGGCATCAAAAATCCAATTTCATGCTGCTGCTGTTGACTCCAATGATGTGTCATCTAGAGTCATGGCTACATCTGTTGCTCTGCGGAGAATGGCTTGTCTCAGATGTACTAGCCTATCACAGGATACTCAGGCTAAGGCCATGGATTTCCCTGTTGTGGGTAATTATCTGTTTGGGGTGCAGACAGAGAATTACATGAAAAAGATGGATGTATACAGGACCACCTATAGGAGTGCTCAAGCCAAAGAAAGGCAAACCACTCCTCTGAGGCAGCAGACTAGAGGCAGGGGCAGGCCTTTTCAAAGGACTTTCTTCCAAGCTCAGGCCTCCTTTCCTTTTGCTCAGAGGGGGTTCTTTAGAGGGAGAGGTAGAAGGGGGATGAGCAGAGCTGCATGCTCCTCTCAGCCCAGGGCCCCTGCCAAGGAGACACCCTGATGTGTCATGCCGAGTCGAATCCCCCATTCCTGTAGGAGACAGGATGGCTTATTACTTCCAGGACTGGAAGTCTGTTACCTCAGACAAGTGGGTCTTGGAGGTAGTAAGCTAGGGACTGGTTCTCAGCTTCAAAAAGTTTCCAAAGCGCAGAGCCCGGTCTTTTCCACCTGCAAACATCTCCAAAACCATTGCCCTAGAGGCAGAGGTTTCATCTCTTCTGGCCTTAAGAGCCATGGAGAGAGAGTTCCTACAATCCATGGGGCCAAAGGTCTGTACTCCAGGTACTTCCTTACACCCAAAGAAATCAAGGGAGTGGCGACCCATCCTAGACTTAAGATACCTGAACAAACATCTATTAAAACCAAAGTTCAAGATGGTGACTCTGGGAATAATTCTTCCCTCTCTAAGACCAGGGGACTGGCTAGCTTCCCTGGACCTAAAGGATGCCTATTTTCACATTCCCATCAGGTGTTCCCACAGAAAGTACCTCAGGTTCGAACTGCCCTCAGGCCATTACCAATTCAGAGCAATGCCCTTCGGCCTGTCAACAGCTCCAAGGGTGTTCACCAAGTGCCTGGCTGTAGTAGTGGCTTTCCTAAGGAGAAAAAACATCTCCACATTCCCTTACCTGGACGACTGGCTCATAGTGGGTCAGTCTCCAGACCAAGACAAGTCAGAGCTAAAAGTGACCCAGCAAGTGCTCACTTCTCTAGGTTTCCTTCTCAATCTTCCCAAGTCAGTTCTCGAGCCAGTACAACTATTGACTTTCATAGGGGTGGAACTAGACACTGTCAAAGCAAAGGCCTTTCTTCCTTTGGCAAGGATGAGGGCCATTTTGGAGCTGGCCTCCTCTTTCCATCCTCTGGTCTCTCGACCAGCAAGACACTTTCTTCAATTACTGGGCCACATGGCAGCTTCCACTGCAGTGGTTCAAGGGGCCATATTTCAGATGAGGGACATTCAGTTTCATTTGAGGGCCTTTTGGTCCCAGAAAAAAGATCCTCTGACCAAGTTGATTCCAGTGACTCAGACTCTGATCCAGGCTCTACAATGGTGGCAGGATCAGCACAATCTCAGGCAAGGGGTCCCATTCATTTCTCAGTCTCATTCTGTGGTCCTAACCATGGACGCCTCTCTCCTGGGTTGGGGGGCCCACTTGGGGGCTCTCACAGCACAGGGAGTGTGGTCCCCTCTGGAGTCTCTTCTCCACATCAATCTTCTAGAGCTCAGGGCAGTGTACCTGGCTCTACAGGCTTTCTCACAATCAGTGAAGAACAAGGTAGTTCAGGTCAGTACAGACAACACCACATCAACAAGCAGGGAGGCACTCAGTCTACAGCCTTGTGTACGGAAGCCATGAAAATGTGGTCGCTGGCTTACTCTCTTCAGGCCTCTCTGGTAGCAGATATTACTTTGAGAGGGCTCTTGCAGTAGGTAATTACATATAGGACTGACGCCAGCAGGCGCCAGGACCCCACGGAAACATTTCTAGCTAGCAGTCTCTGGCGGGGGACTGTCCCCACATCAGGTGACCGATGTCATGCGATGTCAGTATAAAGGGGCAGTCCCACATGCCAGCCTTCCAGTTCTTTCCCACCCTTTAGCTCGTGTCAGCGCCTCGCAGTAAAGTTCATCGCTTGTCAGCTCTGTTGTCGGAAGTTTTTACCGTTATTTTTTCGGTTTACTTGACCAGATTGTCAGGTTTTCATTGGTGTATGTCACCCCCTACACCCTCTGAGCAAAAAATAAGTGCAACTCGTGTGGTGCCCAACTCCCATACAAGGACGGCCATTCCCAGTGCCTCTTCTGTCTGGGCCCAGACCATCAGGTGGAGAAGTGCTAGAACTGCCTTAAATTCAACGCCGCCACCTGCAGACGGAGGCAACAGTCCCTAGAGGCCCACATCCTCAAAAAGAAAATGTCCTCCATGGAGAAGGAGTTGAAAAAGCTCCATCAGGCGTCCACTTCTCCCGAAGGCCATCGCAAGAAGAAGGACAAGGAGAAGCACGGTGGGCTCCTCATCCACCGCGACTTTGGCTGGAGTGGCCATGCTCAGAGTAATGTCCCCTCAGAAGGACCGCTCCCTGGCAGCCATCTTGAGGCTTCCAAGGTAGCTGCGGCCCGCCCGTCTGGCTCGTCTGTTGTAGTGCCCTCCGGAGCTGTGGAGAGCATCTGCTCCCGACAAAGACCATCACCGTGTGGCCTACTGGTTCCGAGCGGCTCTGGTAAGCTGGGCGTCAGCTCCTCTGACACCCGCGGAGCCGGTCCGATAAAGTTGCCCGACCCTTCGGGGCGGCGCATGGCCACTCTTCCATCCGACCAGGCTGCTCCTCCTTTGCGACCTGCCTTGGGCGATGGGTCCGCTAAGTCGGATGTCGGCTCCTCTGACGTCCGCCCGGACTCTGCTGATAAGTCAGATGTTGGCTTGCCTGACACCCATGCGGTGGCTGAGCCAACGCCAGAGCCTCTCATGTTCCCCATTCCTGGCTCCCCACAGCCTTCACTGCCCTCTGGGGACCCTGGGTCTCTTCAGTCTGATCCCGGTGATTTTTTCCCCTCCATCCCCTGGTGATGCCAAGGTTCCTGCTGCGCCCCCATCAGGCCTTCCTCCCACTGGGCCGGATGACCTGATGTCAGTTCCCTAGATGCCAGCCCTGACGGCGGTCCTGCCAAAGCTGGGTGACATTCCTCTCCCAGATGCCACCCTAACGCCAGGCCCTCCAGACTTTCTGCTCCAGGCCCGCGCATTGGCCCTCCGGCCAGGCCGCCTGCTCCATCAGACCCCCTTGGTTCCTGGGTATCTGATGCCGTCGTACCTGATGCCGTCTTACCCGGGTCTGCAGTATCCGATGCCAGACTATCCAATGCCACAATACACGGTGCCTCAATACCCGACATCGGGTTACAGATACGCACCTAATGGGTACACTCAGTACCCGTATCCCCCTCCTCCTCCTCCACGGCCCCCTCAGCCGCCGGTGGACTTGAAGGAGACTCTGTCCTCCTGGTGGGCTGAGGCCAAGGCTCAGCTCACCAGAGAGGTGGAGAGTTGTCTCCTGATGATGGTGCCAGTCCCGATTCCCGTACATCCCTCCCCACCTCTGGATACCGGGGTGAGACCTCTGGTTCCAGGGCAGGGCAGGACACACTTCCCCAAGGGCTTCCCAAGGGGTCCGTTCCTCCTCCACGCCGGGAGAGGGAGTCTTCTTCTTCCTCCTGTTCCTCCTCGGGCATCTTGGATGACTTCAAGGGTTGTTCCGACCCGCATGACGAGCCACGCTCTCTGACCAAGCCCAGCCCTAGGAGTCCTCCGAAGTCTCCTCTGGAGGATCCTTCCTTCACGGAGTTGTTACGCAAAATCCAGGAGGTTCATAAGTGGCATTCCTTGGAGCCAGATCCACAGCATAAAAAACTCGCTGAGCACCTGGATCTGCCCGAAACAACTCCGACATTGGTGCCACCCTCGATTGAGCATCATGCCGATCTTGTTTCCACTATTTGGAAGCAGCCGTCGGCTTTATCCCCTCTTCCTTGGAAGTCGAACAGGCTATATCAGGCTCCCAAGGGTGTTGGCTTTCTTGATTCTCACCCTCGAGCTGACTCGGTCATGATTAGCACCTCTCACGGTTGGTCAGCTAACCCGAAGCATTTGAGCTCGTCTCCACCTGACGAAGAATCCCATCTTCTGGACCAGTATGGTAAGAAGATCTTTGCTTCTTCCACTCTGGGAATAAGAGCCCTGATCTATGTTGGTCACATGGGGGATTACCAGAAAGTGATTCTTAGTGAGGTGGAATCCAAATTGGACTCCCTTCCTGACTCTCAGGTTAAACAGGAAGTGGCTGACCTCATCTGCTCTGCACATTCAGCCAGTCAGCACATGCTTCGTGCCATGTACGATGCAATGGACACTGCTGGTAGGAGCTCGGCTTTCGCTGTAGGTTTATGACGTCATGCCTGGCTCCATGTGTCAGGGTTGGTCCTGGAAATGCAGTCCGCTATTCAGGAAGCGCCCTTCCGGGCTTCAGTGCTGTTCGGTGGTGATGTCAAGGACATTATCACCGATCTACAGGAGAAGGGGACTGTGCTGAAGTCTGTGGATTCCATGTACAATCCCCCTCAAACTCAGCATTGTTTCTTCCGCAGGCGGAATCGGCAAAAAACAAAACCCCAGGGAAAGCAGGTCAATAAACATGGGGTCCCACTGGCTGTCAAGCTCCCACCGCCCAAAAAAGCAGTGGGGACTTCAGCCGTGATGCTGCCCTACACCACCTGACTCTTTTCTTCTCCCACAGCCTCTGGGGTTGCCAGAGGAACTGGTAAGAGGGAGGTTTTCCCTTCACCTCCCAGGTTGGGAGAGGATAACTTCAGATTCAAACAACATGAAGTCTTGCTATATTATGACAATTGCAGTATGACCACAGGTTAGAACTGCTCCGGAAGTGAAATAGTTAACTTTCCATGCAGGCATGGAACTTAGAGCGCGAGCTCGGTTGAAAACTCTGTCTGTTGCGCTTCAAAAGCAAACTGTCAGATTCTTTACTCCGCCTCACTGAACAGTCGCTCCGGAGATTTCTCCTTCTGCTCGGTTCATTTTGTCGGTTTAAAAGTATTATTTTTCGGTTTTTAGCCGAAATTAAACAGCAACCAGTCGGTTCAAGCTCTGTCTGTGGTAATGTAAGTAACAGATAGGTTTTACATTTAGTTTTCTGTGTGGAACTTGTAATTCTTTATCGGTTCGGTTTGAACCGATCAGGTTATGTTAAAATCTACTAGTCCTTTTTAGAGTCGGTTCCGGTTCTTATCGGTTCTAAAAAACGGATTTCATTACATTTTTTTCCACGACCCGTGACACGGTTGGGAACCGATAAGGGTGTCTTGCTTGGTGGATTGCCATAAACAGGCAAGTTGGTTAGGCTGGCATTATGTCTGAGAAACCCAAAAGAAAAACCGGACCCACTGGGTTTCAACACTGTAGTGTTTGTGGGGAAGCTTTTGCTAAGGCTGACCCACACACCACATGTGTCTATTGTCTGGGGTTTGACCACCTCAATTTAGAATGCCAGATTTGTCACAATTTCCCTGCTGCCACCATAGATAAGAGAGTTGGTAGGCTCAGGGAAAGGGAGGCCAAAAAGTCCGCTGACCCAGATGGCCAGCCTGGTTCGGTACCAACCGAACCGAAGGGAGTGCCCTCTGACCAGGGTGATGCTTCCTCGGGCAAATGAAGAGCCGGTTCTGAGGAGCCGGTTCCAGCAAAAAGGACTAGAAAGTCAGCTAGTGTAGAGCCAAAGTTCTCTCCCCAACTGCTGAGGAAATAGCTAAAGCAATTCAAATTGTCCAGTCTCTCTCTCCGGTTCCGACCCGAACCGACACCTTCAGGTAAGTGTTCGGTTCGGCGGTTCCACGATTCAAGATTATGATTTTGAGGATTTTTATGAACTGGGGAGGGGAAGAGGATTATGAGGAGAGTGAATATGGTTTTGAAGATCTGGGCGTGCCCATTGATCCGGACATATCTCCAGATAGACCCTAGGGTTTCTCCTCCAAGTCTTTCTGAGTCCCCTTCTCATTTCATGTTTTATAAAAAAGTTGCTGAAACTCTCCAGCTCCCTGTTGAGGAAGCTGTTGATGACCAAGAGGAGCCAGACTATGTAGAAATGATGGATATTCCAGAGCCTAGGAGACTGTCTATTCCTTTGCATAAATCTTTTCGGAAACAGACAGTAAAAGTTTTAAAAACTCCTCACACTATACCTCCTGTGAATGAAAGGATGGACAAGAGGTATACCTTATCAGGCTCCAACACTGATTTCCTCACTCAACAATGCAGCCATGTGGGGTGGGCAGGCTGCAGCCTGTGACAAGGCTAATATTCCCTAACTTCACACCCTTGAGAAGGACTCCAGGAAGATTGATGCTATGGCAAAGAAACAGTACATGGCAGCATCTTTGGGACTCAGACAAGCAAATTATATAGGCTTATGCTGCTGAGGTACCAGAAATCCAGATGGGATACTGTGCTGGCCCTAGCAAAACAAGTCCCTGACCAGCTTGCCAGGGAGCTGGAACAGGTGGCTATGGATGGTATTGAGGCATCCAAGGTGCAATTTCATGCTGCAGTGGACTCTAATGATGTTTCATCAAGAGTCATGGCTACATCTGTGGCACTTCACAGGATGGCTTGGCTCAGATGTACTACCCTGTCTCAGGATACCCAGTCTAAGGCCATGGATTTTCCTGTTGTGGGAAATTCTCTGTTTGAGAGCAAACAGAGAATTACATGAAGAAAATGGATGAATATAGGACCACCTATAGGGTGCACAGGCCAAGGAAAGACAGGCCACTCCTCAAAAGCAACTTTCTAGAGGCAGGGCAGGCCTTTTCATGGCCTTTTACCAAGCAAGCTTCCTCCTCCGCCTATGCTCAGAGGGGGTTCTTTAGAGGGAGAGGCAGATGGGGTACAAGCAGGTCTGCTTCCACCCCTCAGCCCAAAGCCCCTGCCAAGCAGGCACCCTGATGGGATTGCCAGGGCCGATTCTCCTCTACCTGTAGGGGGCAGGCTGGCTTACTTTGTCCAGGACTGGAAGTCTTTAACATCAGACAAGTGGGTCCTGGAAGTAGTAAGCCAGGGACTGGTTCTCAGCTTCAAAAAATTTCCAAAGCTGAGAACCAGATCTTTTCCACCTGCAACTCCATCAGAGGCACTCACCCTAGAGGCAGAGGTCTCTACCCTCCTGGCTCTCAGAGCTGTGAAAGGGTTCCTCCCTACACCAGGGCAAGGTTTGTACTCCAGGTACTTCCTTACCCCAAAAAAGACAGGAGAATGGCGGCCCATCCTGGATCTCAGATATTTAAACAAGCACCTTTTAAAGCCAAAGTTCAAAATGGTGACTCTGGGAATTATCCTACCCTCTCTAAGGCCAGGGGACTGGCTAGCTTCCCTGGACCTCAAGGATGCCTACTTCCATATTCCCATCAGAAGCTCCCATTGAAAGTACCTCAGGTTCGAGCTGCCCTCAGGCCACTACCAGTTCAGAGCAATGCCCTTCGGCCTCACTTCTGCCCCAAGGGTATTCACCAAATGCCTGGCAGTAGCAGTTGCCTACCTAAGAAGGCAAAAGATTGCCATCTTTCCTTACCTGGACGATTGGCTCATAGTAGGCCAGTCCCCAGACCAGGTCAACTTACACCTTCAGATAACGCAGCAACTGCTTACCTCTCTAGGTTTCCTTCTGAATCTCTCAAAGTCAGTTCTACAGCCTGTCCAGCTTCTTACCTTCATAGGCGCAGAACTGAACACACGGAAGCCAGGCCTTCCTCCCCTGGACAGGGCAAAGACCCTAGTCTCCTGGCCTCCTCATTTCCCTGCAGGTCTCCGGCCAGCAAGGCATTTTCTACAGCTCCTAGGACACATGGCTGCTTCCACAGCAGTTGTGCAGGAGCAAGATTTCAGATGAGGGACATCCAGTTCCATTTGAGAGCTTTTTGGTCTCAAAGAAAGGATCCTCTTACCAAGTTGATCCCAGTAACTCGAACCCTGATCCGGGCCCTACAGTGGTGGCAGGATCAGAGCAACCTGAGACAAGGGGTTCCTTTTGTCACTCAGTCTCATTCTCTAATCCTTACTACAGATCGTCCCTCTTGGGATGGGAGCTCACATGGGCGACCTCACACCCAGGGTCTGTGGTCTCCCCAGGAATCTCTGCTCCACATCAACCTGTTGGAGCTCAGAGCAGTTTTCTAGCACTTCAAGCTTTTCCAGATCTGTTCAGAACAAGAGTATTCAGGTCAGAACAGACAACACCACTACAATGTGGTACATCAACAAGCAAGGGGCACTGGTCTACAGCCTTGGCACGAAGCGATGAAGTTGTGGTCTCTGGCTTACTCCCTGAACACCTCCCTTACGGCAGTTCACCTCCCAGGCAAGGACAATGTCCTGGCAGATGCTCTCAGCAGGATTTCCCAGGGCCACACGAATGGTCACTGGATCCCCTGGTCTTGGGAGTAGTATTTGCCAGATGGGGCACCCCTCAGATAGATCTTTTTGCAGCCCCAGACAATCACCAACTTCCTCTTTTTTGCTGCAGGCCCCCAGTGTTGGGCTCACTCCTCCTGGATGCCTTAGCCCTCAGTTGGGAGGAGTTTCTCTATGCCTTCCTCCCTTTCCTCTCCTGTTCAAAGTGCTAGTCAAAATCAGATCCCAATCATGCAAAGTCATTCTGATAGCTCCGGATTGGGTCAGACAGCCCTGGTATCCCTCCTCTGTCCTAGCAGTCTATCCTCCCTGTTCCTTCCCAGGAATCACAATCTGTTAACCTGTGCCAGGAAGGGTCTAGTACCGAATCTCAAATCTCTCAATCTCAAGGCTTGGTTCTTGAAGAGTTAGAGTTTGCTGATTTACACCTTTCCCAAGGTGTAATGGATATATGAAGGCCTCAAGGAAGCCTTCCACCAGAGACTACCTACAATTCCAAATGGAAAAGGTTTTCCATATGGTGCTCGGAAAAGCATATTTCCCCAGTCTCTGCTGATCTACCCACAGTCCTGGATTATATGGTCCACCTGAATTCTTTGGGGCTGAGACCAGCTACCCTGAAGGTGCACTTGGCAGCTGTGTCTGCTTTTATTTCAGCAGAGTAAATCCTTTTCTCTTTCAGCTCATCCTGTATTTTCCAAGTTTTTTAAGGGTTGTTTCACCAATCCTCCATTCAGGGATCCTGTCCTGCCTGGGATCTTAATGTTTGCATTGCTCAGCTTATGCAACCCCCCTTCGAGCCCTTGTCTTCAGCTGAGCTCAAGTACTTGACTTGGAAAACTGTGTTTTTGGTAGCCATCACCTCTGCCAGACGCATAAGTGAATTACAAGCGTTGTCAGTGGAGCAGGAGTTTATCTCTTTTCACAGAGATAAGGTGGTCCTTCGGACTAACAGAAAGTTCCTGCCTAAGGTGGTTTCAGATTTCCACCTTAATCAATCTATTTCACTTCCAGTGTACTTCACTGACCACTCCTCCTCTGGGGAGAGGAGGCTGCACAACCCTAGATGTGAAGAGGCACCTTAGTTACTACATAGAGCGTACCAAGGGTCATAGGTTTGACTCCCTCAACTGTTCCTCACCTATGGCGAAGTTGGTAAAGGAAGCCAGCCATTAAAGATCCATTGCCAGGTGGATTGTCTCTTGTATCCAATTCTGCTCACGAGAAGTTGGGTAAGTTCCCCCTCAGGCCTGAGGGCTCACTCTACCAGAGGTACAGCTGCTTCTCTGGCTGCTGCCAGAGACATTCCTATTCTAGAAATATGTCAAGCAGCCTGGAAAAACAGTTCACACTTTTGCAAGCATTACTCCCTGGACATCCAGGCTAGGAGTGATGCTCGGTTTAACACAGCCGTGCTTCAGAGCCTATTTCCTAGGTAGGTTCTGTCCCTCCTCCATGAGGGTACTGCTGTGTAGTCTGCAATTGTCATAATATAGCAAGACTTCATGTTGTTTGAAAAACATTACTCACCTTAGTAATGTTGTTTCTTCTAATGGAGTCTTGCTATATTATGACCTCCCTGCCTGCCCTCTCAGAACCTCTGTTTTGGGGATGTGGGTGGGCAGTACAGGGAATAGCACTTTTTGATGCCCACCTTGTTGTTTTCACCTATCTTTTGGGTGAATTGGTGTTGTGTTTTGCATTTTGGGTCTCCTGACTTGAGTCTTTGTTTTAGGCCAAAAATGAGTGTTTATGTTAGTAGCCAGTTGGCTAGTGTAGGTTTACAGCTTCCACACAGAACCTTAGTGAGTTTTAGCTCATAAAGATCTGACAGTTTGAGTTTGAAGCACAACAGACAGAGTTTTCAACCAGCTCGCTCTAAGTTCCATTCCTGCATGGAAGTTAACTATTTCACCTCCAGACAGTTCTAACCTGTGGTCATGCTGCAATTGTCATAATATAGCAAGACTCCATTAGAAGAAACAACATTACTAAGGTGAGTAATTTTTTCTTCCTGGGTGCTCCAGCTGATCGCAGAAGGACACTCAATAGAGTTTCTTCAGAAATCCCCTTAAAACCCCCCCTCCAAGGTCATCGTACTCTCGGGAGCATCTTCTTCTGGTTCAGGAAGAAATTTCAGCACTTGTTCTGAAGGAGGTGATAGAGCCCATTCCCCTTCATCTTCAGGGAACGGGTTACTATTCACACTTTTTCCTGGTCCCGAAGAAGTCAAGGGATGTGAGGCCGATTCTCGACCTCAGTTCCCTGAACTTGTTCGTGGAGTACAAGAGGTTCAGGATGCTCTCCCTACAGGGCCTCCTGCCCCTTCTTCAGCCAGGACAGTGGCTGTAGCGCTTGGATATGCAGGATGCTTACCTGCACATCCCAATCCGCCCTTCCACGCAAATGCCTGCATTTTGCATTCCAGGGAGACCACTACCAGTTCAAGGCCCTCCCATTTGGTCTTTCCTCGGTGCCCTGAGTGTTCACCAAATGTCTTTCAGTGGTTACGGCCTGCCTGCGTACCAGGGGTACAGGTTTTGCCACCTGGATGATTGGCTCCAGGTGGCCCCATCCAGGAGGAACTCTGTACTGCCTTTCCTTACCCAGGGTGTTTTACCTGTCTGGTGTACCATCAAGCACTCCAAGTCCCACTTGATCCTGTCCCAGAAGCTCCAGTTCATCGGGGTGATCCTGGACATGACCTCCAGCAGGGCCTTCCTGTCACCGGACAGGCGGCCACCTCCAGGCACAGGTCAACCTGTTGCCTAGCCATGAGTGGGTCAGTGCCAGGTGGTCCTTCGCCTCCTCGGGCTCATGGCGGCTGTGATTCCGACAGTCCCTCATGCTCGACTCCACAGGGATCTCTCAGTGGACACTTCAGTCTCAGTGGGATCAGTTGGTGGACAACCTAGATCAGCTCGTTCTGGTCTCCATTCCTATAGCTCAGGACTTGCAGTGGTGGATGGTTCAGGAGAACCTTTGCCGGGAGTTCCTTCTGTCTCTCTCCCCCTCCCAGACACTGACTACGGATGCTTCAGGCGAGGTTTGTGGAGCCCATTTTGGGCCTCACAGGACCCAAGGCCTCTGGTCCAAGCTCAAGAAATCTCTTCACATCAATGTGCTCAAGCTTTGGGCAGTGCTGTGTGCTTTTCAGGCTCTGCATCTACTTCCTGGTCACTTGGCTGTACAGATGGACAATATGTGTGTGGTCTGGTACATCAACAAGCAGGGAGGAACTCGTTCCTACCCTCTTTGCAGGGAGGTGATGCGAGTTTGGGATTTGGGAAGTACAGCACAACCTTCACCTCACGGCAATTCACGTCCCGGGGGTCGAGAACACCTTGGCAGACAGACTCAATCGGTCATCTGCTCAAGCTCACGAGTGGGAACTGGATCGGGGGTCTTAGACGATATCTTCCTACGGTGGGGAATACCAGGTGGACCTGTTCACATCCCCTCTAAGCATAAAACTTCCCGACTTCTGCTGCTCGCTCCGGGGCACGGCATTTTTTGGAGAGACGCTGTGTCTCTAGATTGGAAGGGCAGATTCGTCTATACTTTCCCCAATCCCATTGATTCCATGGGTCTTACAGAAACTCAGTTTAGAAGGAGCTCAAATGATTCTGATCACTCCTTTCTGGCCCAGGCAAGTTTGGTTCTCTCTTCTGCAACAGTTCTCAGAGGAACCTCCTCTTCCTCTTCCTCTGTCACAACTTTTGCTGACCCAGGATCAGGGGACCCTAGTCCATCCAGGCCTAAAGTCCCTTCAGTTGCATGCGTGGCTCCTGCATCGTAGCTCAGGACCAATCAGGGGTTTCCCCCTGAATAGCTGAGATCCTGGTGGAGGCAAGGAAACCCTCCACCAGATCGACTTATGCTATGAAATGGAAACGGTTCACTATTTGGGCCGCTTGCAAAGATTTTGAGCCTTTCTCGTGGTCTGTTTGGTGGCTTCTGGATTGCCTGCGACACCTATTTGAGCTGGGTCTCAGTCATTCATCCTTAAAGGTGCACATGGCGGCCATTTTGGCCTACCATGTCCCTTTTGCAGACAGGATGTTTGTTCAGCTGGAGGTCTCAAGACCTTTCTTAGAGGATCTTCTACTTGCACCCTCTATCCGGGTTCCTGCCCTCCTTGGGATCTGAATTTTATTCTGAGAGTTTACTCTGCCCCCTTTGCAGCCGGCAGCCTCAGCAGACCTAAAGTTCCTCTCTTGGAAGACTGTCTTCCTAGTGGCCATTACTTCTGCTCAAAGGATTTCTGAGCTCCAGGCCCTGATATTGTAAATACTGCATCTGATTTTCACAAGGAGCGTGTGGCCCTCTTGTTGCCAACCCTAAGTTTCTCCCTAAGGTGGCAGAGAAATCTATGCTGAATCAATCCATAAAGTTGCCTACCTTCTTTACGCCTCTCTGAATCATGGAGTACTTCCTACATACTTTGGATGTTCACTGAATTCTGAGATACTACACCAACAGGACGAAGGATCTCAGAAAGACTGATCAACTGTTTGTCTCTTTTGCTCCTAAAAGAGAAGGCAATGCTGTTTCCAGGCAATGCCTATCTAAATGGTTGGCTCACTGTATCACTTTCTGTTATGACAAGTACAACAAGATCCTGCCGGGTCAGGTCAGAACCCATTCCACTAGCGGGGTCGCTGCCTCTGCAGCTTGTTTCAGGAATGTGTCCACGGCTGACATCTGTGCAGCTGCCACTTGGACTTCTGTCCATACCTTTACAAAGCATTACAGTTTGGACATTGCCTCTCACCGTAGAGCAGGCTTTGGGTTGGCTGTTCTACAAGGTCTCCTTTCCTAAGACCTTCACAGCCAGAGGGTCTACTCCTGAGTAGCTTTCCTCCTCCCATTTGCTTCTTGTTCCAGACTGCTTGGGACTCAGTCCTATATGTAATTACCTACTACAAGAGCCCTCTCGAAGTAAGATAGTACAGTTACGTAAGAACTTACCGCAACAGTAGATCTTCAAGAGAGGCTCTTGCAGTAGGTAATACCTTCCTGCCCTCCATCCCCCTAAGCTTTTTCAGATCCTTTTCCAGGATGGAAATATCCGCTTCCCTCTCATCTTGCCTTTTGGCCTTTGGTCTGGATCTCTTCAAGTTCAGGTTCAGGTCAGATTTCTGTTGATTGAAGCAGTCTTTTCATCTCTCCATCGGTCAGTAGAGGGCAGAACTAGGCTGGGGGGTCCCCTTCTTTATAGGGCAAAAACTAAAGGGAGCCTTATTTGTTTGATTTTCCTGCCCTTGTTGATTGTTTTGAAAGATATGATTGGATTGGACCTTAATTTCTGACCAATCAAAATCCTTACAAGCAGCAGTTTACCATCAGCCATTATTCTGTTACAGAACTTCTATTGGCACAGTTTTTTCCAAACCACCTGGCTGAATGAAGCCAGAGTAGAAGGGAGTGGACTGCAGCTTTTTGCAGGGCATAACACGTTTCTACAACTGGACAAGAAGCAGCAAGCACTGTTTCATTGAAAAGGTATGGCCTGATTTGTGTAAGTTATTTTTTCATTCACTGACTGCTGCTGTTTCTTGCCCTGACTTTTGTCTTTAATTATATTTTCTTGGCAGATTCGGATTGGGCTCCCAGTAGTTGTGCTTCAGTTTAGTACCTGCTGGCTACCTGAGAAGCTAAGTGGGTTCCTTTTTACCTTTATATTTATTATTTTATTTAAAAGCTGCAAAAACACACCATGGGTCTCACTATTTCCGCAGCTTTGTGGCTTATTTTTGTAGAGGACTACTCCTCCAAAGATCAATATGCCTGCTGTTGTGCAGTGCAGTGTAAAAATAATAGCCGCCCAGCATCCAGCATCCAGCAATGTTTGCTGATTTATGTAGAAATCACACTGATGGGTAGGTTTCATTTGGCTGCCACTGTTGCTTATACCGCGTAGCAACCAGCGGCTCAGGGGCAGTTAGCCTGGAGATTGGAAGGAATGTAAGACTGCCATTCTATGTACGGTAACCGGACCAATCACTATGATGGGAGCCTGTGTGGCAATTTGGAAATGACAGTCATGGAGAATCAGATATTTTAGTAAGGTGTGTGTTCTGTTACTGGGACCACAGACAATATTCCCAGTCTATTGGCCATCAGTGAGGTGAGTGAGGTGCTGCAACCCATACCCTGGCATAGCATACCACGGCAAACCAACCAGAGCCCACGTTTTGTCAGAGTCCTCCATAATGATTTTATTTGGTGCTGTATTTAAGTAGACTTTCGGATGTCACACGCCTCTTGCTATTCAAATGAAAAAGTAAATCACTCCATTAAACAAAAAATAAAATGTAAATGTATGAAAGTGCTGTTCAACACTTGCTTAATTTTCTCATTTTAAATACTGTATATATTTTTAAACTTTATATTAAGAAAAACAGACTACAGAGGGATCCCATGATCAGAATGATGATTCTTGATAAACATATATTGCCTGCCTTTAGGATCGGGAAATGCAAATAGGGTGAGCGGGAATGACCGCGACTTGCAGTACAGGACAGTATGTGTGTAAATAATTGTCTAAAATATGTGTTGCCGGCCGAGGGATCTCATGAATTAATATTGCCTGTTCATGTCTCAGAATCCTGGCAATGGGAGACTGAGCACCACAGGAATGACCTCAGCTTCTGTAAGCCGCGGTCATTCCCGCTCACCATCCTACTTAGTATTGTCAGGATCTCAAGACAACAGGATGCAATATTAATTCATGGGCTCCCTCAGCCAGCGGCACATATTTTATTATTCTAATTAAATTAGCATAACATGTTATGGTTCTGTACTGCAAGCCATGGTCATTTACACCTAACTTCTATTTCCAGATTCAGAGATTCTATAAGAGGCAAGTAATATATATTACATTTTAAATCACATATTAACTTGTCTTCAGCCATCCGTATAGGAAGCGGCTTAGGAAACAGAATCTAAGCCTCTTTCTCTCTCTGCACAGCATTCTGTTTCCCCAGCTGGTACCACATGATACCTAAATAATTGCAGGTTTTGAATGATTTGCCACAATAAAATATGGAAGGTTAAAAGAAATGGTGCACCTGCTATGACTAATGACTGTTTTCCCACAACTGCAGACTTTTTTCAGACTCTTATTTTTCTGAGGTAAAATAAATACTGCTTCTAAGGTAAAAAACACAGTTTTATTTTGCTGTATTTTAAAATCCATGTTTCCGTTTTCTGCATGTAACACGTGGATTTTCAGCATTTTAAGTCATTGTAATTGTGTTTTACTCTGTTTTTTCTCGGTTTTCTCTACTTCAGGGGTCATTTGGGGAGACTGTTTTTTACTTTTAAGTACTCATTTATGCTTTTTCTGACATTGGGGCATGTAAGAAGAGCTAAAGAGCAGGACTGGACCAACAAAATAAAAAACTTGTATTAAGTGTTTAAAGATACTGCCTAAAGCTTACAGCCACAATCTTTGTTTGACTTGTTTAGGTCCAGATCACCTCTGTGAAACCTGTTCAAAATCTTTAAGAAAGCCAGCCCTTAGGGCTAAAGATTTAAATTCCATGGCTTCTCAGTCTGCTCTCCCTCCTCTAAAATAGCTAAGGAGGGGTCCTCTTCCCAAAACAAAAACAAACATTTGTCAGTGCGAATGTTGGCTTACTGGCATTAGTAGTGCAGAGTTCAAGAGATGTATAATAGGAAGAGCAATTAAGTATTAAACTAATGCCCCAGCAGAGACTGAAAGGCATTGGGGTGTGTGTGCCTTTGGTTGTAAGTCATTGATAAGCCATTCCACTTCACCCCACTCTGCAGACAGCAACATGTGTCGTGGTGTGCCTTGGGGTCTTTGGCCCTTACGCTTACCCCATTCCATAAGAAAATAAGCTGAGATGGGTGCAATATAGGAGAATGTGGTGAATGTTAGGAATGAAGACCCCAAGACACACCTTGATGCCTGTCAGTGGCTGTAGGGTGGGGGTAGAATGCTGTGAGCATTATGGCCAATGAACCCTAATCACACCCCTGACGCCTGTCAGTCTCTACAGGGTGAGCATTATGCTGGAAACCTTAATGTCCCAGGCGTTTGTTGGTATTTTCATTCTGGATTTTCCAAATGGGCTTTTTGGGACTCCACCTCATGAACAGTGGCACTATCATTTCATTACTCAATCCTGAAAGGTGATTTGCTACTTGACTACGTCATTTGGCGCCACAGGTATGGAAACACATTTCAGGCAGGGTGTGAAAAATTACAGCTGTACTGTTCATGATAAAATATGACAAAAATGGCAATGTTTAAAATCTGGGTGAAAACATGAAAAATTGTGAACTTATGAGCATGTGTAGAAACTGTACAATGCACGCCTGTACGTGGTCATTTTTGAATTTTTTTCTCAAATTTTTAACATGGGCTTTTTGGGACCTCCCTCATGAAGAGTGGCACTGTGATTTTTAATCCATCCCAAAGTTGATTTCACACAGCGATCATGCCATTCTGTGCCACATCTACGAAAACACATTTTGGGCAGGATGTGAAAAATGACAGCTGTACCGTTCATAAGGAGGTATTAAAAAATGGCAATATTTAAAATCTGGAGTGAAAATATTTAAAATTGGTGAAGTTACGAGCCTGCGAAGAAAATTCACAATGCATGCCCGTAATGCGGTCACTTTGGAATTGCTTCCCCAAATTGTCAACATGGACTTTTTGGGACCCCACCTCATGATCAGTGGTACTGTTGTTTTGTTAATCAGTCTCAAAAGGTCATTCTGTACAGTGACCACAAAATCACCTTTTGGGACTGAGAAACAAAACAACAGTGATATATTCATGAGGTGGGGTCTCTGTTGAGAATTTGAACCAAAATCCTAAAATGGCTGCGATAACAACCTAAGTTGAACCCCCATTGATTCCTGTTATACAGTGCTTACCTGATTCCTCAGTTCGTGAATTCGGCTTTGAAGAGTGCAGCGTGTCCCTCCACAGAAGATCATTGTTCCCAACCTCTGAAAGAGTGAAACAGGTGGGGGGGTGCAGGGCGGGTGTGGAGGAGGGTGGGAAGGGGACTGGGAGATGACGCTGGACTTTTTTTTACAGTTTTAACCAAAACAAAAAGACTCCAGGAGACCATTTTCTTTCTTTATAGGTTTTAAAAAAAAAAACCTTTGGGCACACTAGGGGGCTTCCAGTGTGCCACATGAGTTGGGGGGCATGCTGCTGGCAGAATTGGACACTCCCGTCAGCAAGCATGGAAGAAAACTATGCCGATGGAATTTGACACCCTGTGGGTATAGAAATTGTGCTTGGGGTGGAGGGCATCTGACACCGGAGTGGGCATCCAGGAGTTGGGGAAAATAAAGAATATCTGTGCACACTGGGTGGGCTCCCAGTGTGCCACAATGTGGCTGGGGGATACATGCTGACACAGGGATTGGGCACCTCCAATGTCGGCTTTGCAGGAGTGTGTGGCCGGTGGCAGGAGCTGCCATTGTGGAAAACTGCACCGGCGGCTGTTTCATTTATTGAAATGTTTCACCAGGAACAGCACACAGAGCAACTGCTCATAACACCAGCCATGTGCATTACTGTGCACTGTATGTACATGGCTGGAGTCTTGTCATCTGCTGCTGCAGTGATGAAACTGCACCTGATTGTAGCAGCAGATTTCTTTCAACTGTTTGACTCTCTTTGAAGTTTGCTGTAATCGCCAGCATGCTCACTGATTGGCAGCTGAGGGACTCACCCACTAAAGCACCCCCTGCATTGGCCACAGCACTGACATGCCTCTGAAATGTGCTTCTATCACAAGATGTTGTTAGCGCATGTGTGCACGCCAACATAATAAATATAAGTCCTCTAAGGACAATGGCCATTATGCACGTAGGGGCGGGAAGTACGTACCTGAGGCATGCATCCTGCCCATGCAGCTATGCACCTGCAGACAGGTGCGCACCAGCAGCATTCACCACCGCTGGCCAGCTGTCCACAACCCTGACACAGGTGCATAGGTCCGCACAGGGTGGGTGCAGGTGGAGTCGTGGACCCAGCTGGGCATCTAATCGGATGCCTGGCATGAGTCCAACAGTGGATCCCTTACAAGGTGGGGCATGCATTGGCAGTACACCCTGCAGATGTCCGAGGCCAGAGGCCATGGTGGGTGGTAGATGGGTAATGCTGCTGGCCCTCCAATGGCACCACAGTGGTGCAGTGGGATAGGGAGGACTTGTCGGGTGGCAGGGGGGGACAGTACTGCTGGTAGTGGGGAGGGGGTCACGTGCTGTGGCGCTGGTGTGGGGCAGCAGCCTTTTGCCAGTGCCCCTGTGAGGGGTCTTGGTTTTGTGGCAGGGCAGCCACACTCACTGATGTGTGTGCCGCTGTGGGCGGGTGGCATCAGGCAGCAATATGCTGTGGCCCCAAGTGTCGTTGGGCTGTCTGTCCTGTCCTGCAGCATGTCACAGGGTGTGCAGGGTGTGAGGGAGTTTATGGAAGGATTCTCCTGGCATACCCTGTGCTCTATCACCCTGTAGCCAGCACTATGTGCCTTAGTATATGGAGCATAGTGCGGGCGCCCCTTGCCCACCCCAGTCGCATTGCTCTTCACGTGGCTGGGGGATTGGGTACGTATGTACTGCGTGCCCCCAGTGGTGCATCCTGTGTGGGGCTGCACTAGGTGTGGAGTGGCTATGTGCCCCAGATGTGCGGCACATAGCCACTCTGCTCCTATAAGTAAAAATCCTGACCAAGCCTTAAAAAGACCAAATGAGTAGAGTTCTTATTCAGTACCTGCTAAAAAGAATAACAAAGAAAAACTTACCACTGCCCCCCCCACTGAAAAACAAGGGGAGACACCAGTGGCAAATATTGATATGCCCTCTACTATGGAAATGGCTAAGGCTTGGCATGCATATAAGACTTTACTATCTATGGGCAATTTCTTCAGGGCCCCTGCAGGTCCTGCTATTTCAGTCCAAGACCCTGGCTTTGACAATGGCTTTTATTATGTGGAGATGGAAGAAGGTAAAGCAGAAGATCAGGCATTAGAGCCCAATGAGACACCTGACCAGGATTTTGGCAACCTCTCCTTTGGTCAGGAAGATTTCTTGTCTCATTTTACGTTTCTAAGAAATATGGTGGACACCCTGGGCCTTGCTATCCAGGAGGGCACCAATGAAGAAGAAGATGAAGATTATATAGAAATAATGGGTCTTCCTCCCTCTAGGAAGTGTATCTTGCCCATTCATAACACCTAAAAAGGCAACTATGAAAATACTCCTGAACCCTACTTCTGTTACTGGGTAGAAAGGAAAATCGAAAGAAAGCATCAGCTAGATAAATCTAATGCTGCCTTTCTTTATACACCAGACCACCAAGAAGTGGTACAGGCTGCAGCCTGTAATGTAGCTAATGTGCCTTTACCTCTCAACCTCCTGAAAGGAGGCGAGAAATTAAATGGCTATGGGCAGAAATCTTACACAACAGCTTTTGACAGGGCTACTTTCTACATACCTGGCATATGCAGCTCAGCTACAAGAGAGCTCTCTCTGAATTCTATTCTGGCCATAGTGCAACTGGGTAGAGATACTATGGTTCAGGATATCACTGAGACAGTATGGCTGTGGACAATAATGATACAGCTTCTAGAGCCATGGCTCAAGCCATTTCTCTTAGATGGTATGCTTGATTAAGAACCACCAACATCTCACAGGACACTCAATCTAAGGTTATAGATTTTCCCTGTTAGAATAATTCTCTCTCTTCAGAGATAGGACGGAAGCTTACATGAAAAAAGTGGAAGAATATAAAGCCACATACAAGAGCAATGCAGCTACAGAAAAGCCATCAACAGCTCAGAAATCCTTAAACAGAGGCAAAGTTTTTATGCCTAGATAATTCCTTCAAAAATAATGGATAAAGCCCTCCACCAATTAGCTACTAAGGGGTGGGGGTAAAGTGAGTTCTCCTTTTGATAAATCTGAGATACTTCTTTGGTAATATTCCCTACTATGCACATCAGGGGAATACATTTCTGCTGCAAAACATATTGGCATCTAGCCTGCCAAATACACCATTTCATTATTGTACATAAAACCTTAATGTGCCTGGGTAGAATACTTTAGAAAATGGGCTTTTTATTTCCTGGGCTCTGATTGGCTGGTACTCTTGCCATGGAAGTACATTAACTTTCAATAGAATCCCAGGAAATAACAAGCATTTGTCAATGCCAAATGTTGATTGCGTTGGTCTGTTGAGCTCGTTCACTGCCCCTCTGTCACTCGCTGAGTCTGTTTCTCCAGTGCTGCAGGCTGCTGTTTTGTACTGGGCCCGCATTGGCACCTTGTTCTGCCCACTAAGAAATCTGCAGCTGTCCCGACAGAGCTCCATTGAGGTGGCTCACTCCTCCTCTCTCACTCGCTCATTCTGTTTCTCCTTGCACTGCAGGCTGCCCTTTTGTATTGGGCTCCTGCCTCTGTTAGTTGCTTTTGCTGCCCACAAAGAAACCTGCAGCAGTCCCGACACAGGTCTGTTGAGCCTGCTGACTCCCCCTCTTTCACTCACTCATTCCGTTTCTGCTGGTGCTGCAGGCTGGCCTTTTGTAGTGGGCTCTTGCCTGCACTGGCAGCATTTTCTGGCAGAAAAGAATCTGAAGCAGTCCCGACACAGCTCCATTGAGCTCGCTCACTCCCCTCTCGCTCACTCACTCATTCCGTTTCTGCCAGGCTGCAGGCTGGCCTTTGTACTGGACTCCTGCCTGCATTGCGCATTTTCTGCCACAAAGAAATCTGCAGCAGTCACAATAGAGCTCCGTTGAGCTTGCTTAGTACCGCTCTGTCACTCGCTCATACTGTTTCTCTTTGCGGTGCAGGCAGCGCTTTTGTACAGGGCTCCTGGCTGCATTGGCACCTTTGTCTGTCCACAAAGAAATCTGCTGTCATCCCTACAGAGCTCCGTTAAGGTCGCTCAGTCTCCCTCTCTCATGCTGTCATTCTGTTTGTCCTGGTGCTGCAAGCTGCCCTTTTAATGGGGCTCCTGCCTGCATTGGCACCTTTTCTGCAAACAAAGAAATCCATGGCGATCTGATAGAGCTCCGTTGAATCACTCAGCCCCTGTCTCACTTGCTCATACTGTTTCTCCCACCGCTGCAAGCTGGCCTTTTATACTGGGCTCCTGCCTGCATTTACGCCTTTCTGCCCACAAAGAAATATGCAGCAGTCCTGACAGTGCTCCAGTGAGTTTGCTCACTCCCCCTCCCTCACTCGCCCTCTCGTTCTGTGTCTCTCAGTGCTGCAGGCTGCCCTTTTGTACTGGGCTCTTGCGTTGGGGCCTTTTTCTGCCCACAAACAAATCTGCAGCAGTACCTACAGAGCTCAGTTGAGCTCGGTCACTCCCCCCTCTCACTCATTCGATCTTAATCAGTCCCAAACACTGATTTCCCACAGTGACCGTGCTATTCTACGGCAGGAGTGCAAAAATTTATTTTAGCCAGGATGTGAAAAATGACAGCTGTATTGTTCATAAGAAGGTGTGAAAAAATGCCACTGTTGAAAATGTGGCATGAAAATATTACAAATTTGCGAAGTTACAAGGGTGCATGGAAACAGTTCAATGCACGCTTGTAACACAGTCATGTTATGGAGTTTCGTCACCAAATTTTCAGCATACGGATTTTAGGACCTCTGCTCATGAAAAGTGCCACTGTCATTTTCTTAATCTGTCCCGAACACTGATTTCCCACAGCAACTGCGTTATTTTTCTCCACAACTGTGAAAACACATTTCGGTCAGGATGTGGAAAATGACAGCTGCACTGCTCATAAGGTGTGAAAAAATGCCACCGTTGAAAATCTGGCGTGACAATATTACAAATCTCCGAAGTTACAAGGGTGCGTGGAAAGTGCACAATGCACACTTGTAACACAGTCATTTAATGGGCTATCATCACCAAATTTTCAACATAGGCATTTTAGGACCTCTGCTCATGAACAACATCACTGTCATTTTCTTAATCTGTCCCAGACAGTGATGTCCCACAATGACCGCTCTATTCTGCCCTGGAAGTGCGAAAATACATTTCGACCAGGATGGGAAAATTGACAGCTGTACTATTCATAAGTAGATGTGGGAAAATGGCAATGCTGAAAATCTGGAGTGAAAATATTATAAATTCGTGAAGTTACGAGCGTGCGTGGAAACTGTGCAACGCATGCTCGTAACAGAGTCATTTTATGGAGTATCACTACCAAATTTTCATCATAGGCATTTTAGGACTTCTGCTCATGAACAGTGTCACTGTCATTTTCTGAATCTGTCCTGAACACTGATTTCCCACAGTGACCGCACTAGTCTGTGCGGAAGTGCGAAAACACATTTCCGCCAGGATGTGAACAATGACAGCTATACTGTTCACAAGGAGGTGTGAAAAATGCCAATGGTGAAAATCTGGCATGAAAATATTGCAAATTCACGGCGTGCATAGCAACGCTTCATAGCGCGCTTGTAAAACAGTCAGTTTTGGATTTTTTCCACCAAATTTGCAACATAGGCTTTTTGAGAGCCCACCTCATGAACACTGGCACTGTTGTTTTGTTAATCAGCCCCGAAAGGTGATTCCACACAGTGACCCCGAAATCACCTTTCGGTGCTGATTAACACCATAACAGTTCCAGAATTCATGAGGAGGGGTCCTAAAAACCCCATGTTGAAAATGTGGTGCCAAAATTCCAAAAAATGACTGAGATATGCATTAAACTTGGAAAAACCCTATTCATTCCATTATACAGCTTACCGGCATTTCATCAGTTTGCGGTCGGCTTTGAAGAGTGCAGCCGTGTTCCCGGTCCACCAAAGATCATCGCGCCAAGCTCCAGAGGTAAGTATGGGGTGAGGAGGGGGGGTTGTGGGGAGGCAGAGGGTGCGCAGTGGGTGGGCGCGGGTTTAGCGTGGGGGGCAGGGAGATAAGCCAAGGGACAGTTTCCTTTTACAGGTTAAAAAAAAACAACATGCGGGACCATTTTTGCTCTACAGGGGCATGTGGCATGCTGGGGTGGGCTCCCAGCATGCCAGCAGACTCTTTCCTTTGGGGGCCAGCTGTAGCCGACAGGAGTTGGGCACCCTGTCGGCACACAACACAAGGGGGGGAATCACCTTATGCCGATGGGGATTGGGCACCCCGTCGGTAGACAATGAAAGTGGGGGGTGTTGACATCATGCCTACGGGGAGTGGGCTCCCCCATCGGCAAAATTAACATTGGGCCACTGAAGCTGACGGGGATTGCGGACCCTACCAGAAAATACATGTGGTGGGGGTGTGTGATGTTGTTTGTGAACACGATGGCAAGCCACCGCCATGTTCACAAACAATATCAGGCTTTCTACATCCCACCCTGAAATGACGGGTCGCTCCCTCATTGCAGTGGATTGTTTACACTGCAATGATGAGGCAGCCCCTGATTGCAGCGGCTGTTTTTTCACAAGTTGGTGACACGCTGGCTGAACTAGTATCAGCAACAGCATGCCACGGCATTGGGGGATGCTGGACAAGCCTTTGCAGGCTGTAGGGGCATTGGCCACAACAGTGCCGCACCTCCACAACCTGCTTGTGAAAGCTGCCGCAGTCAACATAAAGGGCGGCCAAGTGCCCCTTCACCCAGTCAAGTATCCTCGTGCCTACCCTGCTTATTTATTGGCTGAAAATTCCCATTGAATTTGAAATTGCCACCATGTTTTCTCTCGCTTAGCGAGAGGAACTGCCTACAGCGCTCCCTAGTTCAGTGTCAGGTACCTGAGGAAACTACATCAAACTCTACTGTGCTTAGTTCTCGCTTTGTTTTTCTTTCTTTTTTTTACAGTACCCATGCAGGTCTCATGCCTGTGATTGTCCATAGCTGGAGTCACAGACAGCTGATCGTGTTCTCATTCGTTCCTCCAACTGTCCGCCCTCTTGCTCCTGAAAATGAACCTGCCTGTGATTTGTTGTGGTAGTACAGGTTGCCCTGACAGTGACATGAAGCAGCTCTCCTTTCTTTCCTTACTGTCGCACTCCCCTTCTGAGAGAAAAGTGCAGAGTAATCCCCAGCACACACACACACACACACACACACACACACACACTCTGAGAACTCATCCTCTCTCATGCTTGTTTCCATTGCTTTTTTTTCCAGCAGTATCTTCTGTCATCTCCCTACAGTCGAATCAGCGATATTGCTGACTGGTCCCTTTTCAAATGTGTGCAGTTAACTTCTTGACTGCATGCACCTGAACTGCTGGAGCCTGGCACAATCCGACTTTAGTTATTGAGGCACTCCTCTCCCCATCACATCACTCACTATGCTGACTCCTCAAGTAACAATAAATGGAACAAAAGATAAAACGGATAATGGATCTCATTAGAGGTCCACATGAACATCAAACAGGCACTAAAACTCTTAAAATAATCACCAATCTTTTTTCACTCCAAACAGACAGCATATTCTCGGCCATTCCTCATGGCCCTTGCCTCTTGCTTCTCCGCCTTTCACTTGCTGCTTTCCCGATCGCAAAGATAAAGAAAAGGTGGAAAACATACTAGCTTCACCTTTTTATTAATAAATGGAACTGCACCTTCTTCTCTGTCCTAGCCTCGTCATTTTATTGCTTGTCAACAATGCACAATGCACAATGGGGGGATAGCAGACCAAAACCAGATAAAAGAAAATGGATCACAGCATGTAGGTCTTAGTGGGCTGGGGGTGGGGGAAGTACAGAAAACTTTTTCACACTAAGCCTGTATGTGTGTGTCTGTGTGGGAGAGGGTAACCACGAAATCCAGCTTCTGTCATAGGGCTCTTGTAGTCAAATCCATAGCTCAAAAAAAATCTTTGTAATACAGGCAGAGGAACTATTTTATTATAGATATTATTTTAAACTAATTTTCTGTCAATTTATTTTTATTAAACTAGTTTTTTTCACAGTGCCCATTTTCTACGCACAATAATACCCTCCAGGGTAGGCAATATTGGGAAATACTGGATCTTCCAGTGGCTATAAGGCCCTCTGACTGTGGCGTCGGACCTCATTATACCCCTGGGCAGTCCAGTATTTCTGAATACCGCCCACCCTGTTGGGTATTATTGCTTACTTCCACGCTGGGTGCTATGCCCCATATACTAATACATTACAAGTCATTTTAGATTATTGCGGACACCCCCATGATCCAGCTACAACATCCTATGATGACTTAATGTAAGAACAATCAAAGAACAAATGTTGCATAGTCTCCGCCTGTATTACACAATTGTCCCTTAAGCATATTCTTTCATACACAGACTTGTGAAAATGGTTACCCCTAACATTTAATTTATCGTGGCAACATAGCCATAAAGAATCCCATATTTTTGGGGGGATTCTTTAGTCAGTGAGTTGACTGATCAAACATTTTTCCTGTATGCCTGGAGGGCATGAGAAGCAGGAAAATGTTAAAAAACAGGATTTGAGCAACTGTCCACACATTTCTTTTCTTTTTAGATGCATGCAAGTTGTTATTTGCATTTTCCATATATTTATTTTTTTTAAATAATCAGTGATGCAGCCAGAAGTACCAGAGGAATGCTTTTAAAAACTCCCTACTTAGGGGCTTCCCATTTTTGCAGAAAATATAAACATCTTGCTCTGAAACTCAGAACCCAATCCTGCTGATGTCCCTGCAGTATTGGTAGTATGTGTAAATAAAGATAAATGGTAAAGTAAAAGAGAACCGGGTTTATCATATTGAGTTCTCCTTTTTTTATAGGCCAGTATGTGACAGCTCTCTTAACTGGATTCAATCTGCTGCCCCACAGTAACTGGAAAAATAGATTATAAACTCTGGCTTCCAATTTCAGGGGTAGGGGAAACACATAAATACAGTAGTCCCTCGATATAGCAAACACATAGGGAGCAGTTGTTAAAGTTTGTTATAGCGAGGATTCGATCTCTAGGAAAACTGATTTATCTTCCTGGACTAAAGTCTCCACCACTCATTCACACTAATAGGACTATGCTGGAGGTGCTAGGACCCTCAGGAAGCAAAATCTTCAGGACAGCCAGCTGGGATAGGATCACGCATGCGAGACACTGTAAGACTAGCTCATGCCAGTATTGGCTATCTCGGCATTGACCTTCCAACCTCCTCAATTCCTTTTCTCCCGCCTTCATGTGCATTTCAATGCGATGTTGCTTGCCTGCTGGGAGTCAAATCTTCATCTATCGACAGCTGCTATAGTCGTTCAGCATTCAATTAATTTACTACTATTAGTGTTCTTTTCTTATTTAAAAAAGAAAGAAAAGAAGATGAACAAGAAGAAGAAGAAAGAAGAAAAGAATTCTCAGCCTGCCTTCAATGGAGTCGACCTTAGATGGTAGCAGTGATGGTAGGGAGAAAAGCTGTGATGGCAGTGGGGCTGTGTCCAGTCCATTGCCCATTATGAGGAGGGGTCCGACCATGGGCAGTCCAGTGCTCAGGGGGAGAGGACAGCCCACCTGAAACACCAAATCAGTGGGCCCGTTCCTGACCTCGACTGAGGACCCGGCTCTGCTTGACCTCAAGCTCTTTTTCCTCCTGTCGATGGAAGAAGAAGAAATGATACCACTCGAGATCACCCTCTAGTACGTCTGCGCGAGGATCATTGGTGGTGATGACCGGTAGGCCTGACCCAGCTTCAGTCAGGTTCTCTGTGGCTCTGTTCTTAATGGCGACGATCTTTGAAACTGGGACCCATCTCTGTCCTTGATGGGGGTCCGGTGAGCAGTTTCACCTCTGGGCTGCTCTGTTAGAGCAGGGGGTTTGACATATGTCCAGTTGATTTGGCCAGTGGACCCCGTTCCAGGGCCTTAAGGCATCGGAGCCCAGGGCCACGGCCGAGTTGGGTGGGCAGGATGTGTGCAGTGCCTTCCCCAGTGCCAGTACCATCGACACTGACCCTGCTTGCCTACCCCCCTCACCTTTTCCTCTGCAGAGGCCAGCATGGGTACCACTTTCCTTCTCTCCCTTTTTCTTCAGGTCTAGGACCAGTATGTCTGATGCTATGTGCTAGCACCATGTGTGGTGTTGGTGCCATGACTGCATGCAGTGTGAGTGCGCGACCACATGTGGTGTCGGTGCCATGAGTGGTGTCAGTGCTGTGGGTGTTGCTAGTGCCATGGGTGGTGCTGTGCAAAATTTTCAGCTTCTGGTGGAACAAAGTTCTGTGGAATTTTATTTATTTCACGGATCTCAATTTCCACAGAAGTTGTTGAGGAATAATTTTCTGTGGAATAAAATGCTGTTCTGTGGAATGTTATTCCTTGGATCTTAGTAGGTGGAATTCCACAGAAGAACAAGTGAAATTGGAATTGTTAATCCATGCTGATCCTGCTGGTGGAGTTCCACATTTCGCACAGCACTAGTGCCGGCTCCGTGAATGGTGCCAAACTCCTCAATGCCATTCCGGGGAGCGGAGTATCTAGTGATTCTGACCTGGACCTGCCTTTTGGAGGCTCTTCTGGGGTAGAAGTGAATCTGGATGAGTCTCTCCCTGTCCTACTTTGTCGGTGATGCAGCTGATGACTTATTTTAGAGGCTGGAATGCAAGCCTTCTGTATCAGCAGAGTCTGTGATGGAAGATCTTCTTTTCAGTTTTTCCACAGGGATATGGGGTCCACCATAACTTTTCAGGCTTCATCAGTGGACCAAAGCAGACTTCTTTCTGCATCTGGAGTTCCTTCAGTCCTCAGTACAAGTACACCCTGTGTATCGCACTAAATTCAATGGCCGAGAGCCTTATGGACTCTACAGCTCCATTGATAGGGTCATTTAGCCCAACCCTTTCAAGATAGAGGTCTAGAAGCCTTTGTCATGAACCAACCCTGTCAGACTCTCTTTCCTTAGAGACATGGGGCCTCAGAGCAGTAGAAGTTGTTCCATGGCGAGTTAGAACACAGGTTCCTACTTCCTTTGCTTGGTTCCAAGATAACAGGCAGCTTGCACCCATTTCTCTACCTTGAAAGATTAAACAAGTACCTGTTCAGGGAAGAATTCATGGTATTCAAGCCTTCACTTCCTGAACATTTGGCTCCGAGCCAGCCACTCTGGGCTAGAGTCTCAGGAAGCAGTTGCCACAGCTTCTCAGTCGTTTTCTTCCAGGAGGGGTTTTCTGATTTGGGGAAGGTGCCAGATTCACCTTCCTGGCAGCTCCTTTTCATAGGAGCCCTCCTGAAAACTTCCTGGGTGAGGTTCTTCCTTCCAGAATGGAAGAAACTACATCTTCAGATGTCTCACTACTTCTCGAAAGTGACTTTTTCAATGCAACAGATGCTGGGACTTGTGTCTTTATGTGTAACAAATAGTGGTCTCCAACCACACATCTGCAATCCTTCACATAAATGACAGAACCTCAGGCAAAATAACTTACATGGTAGACGCAGTTGGCCTAGCTTCCACTAGGTCTACCCTTACCTTCTAAATCCCAGATCACCGTCACCATGGTTGCACTACTGATCAGTTGGGGAGCTCGTTGTCAAGACCTCCACAGTCAGGTGTAGAGCCAGAAGGAGGAGGAGGAGCATCATCTTCTCATAAATTGCTTAAAGATGGGAGCTGTCTTATGTGCTTTCAAAGTCCTGAAGGAGGCCCTCTGCCATGAAGTGATCCCACTTTGGAGGGATGTCAAAATTGTGATGTTTTCATCAACAAGCAGGGTGGAGCACTCTTCTACCCTCTGTGCAGAAAGGCCGTGGGGAGGTGCCTTGAGCATGTTGCATCAGTTCAGTCATTGTGAAGTCCCTTTCGATGAGTGGGGCAGCCCAGACCTGGTCCTTCTGCATTCCCTCTCATTGCAAATCTGCCTGTATCATGCTTCAGAAATCTAGACTCTGGTGTTTTCTGTCAGGATGCATTTACCACAGTAGACAAGATTCTCCTGTATGCTTTCCTCCTCTTTCCTTAGTTCAGAGGGTACTGCTCAAGTTGTAGGCAAAGAGGGGCAGGATGATTTTCATCATCCCAGACTGGCCTCAGTAGATATAATTTGCCTAGATTAACAGTCAGTCAGAAGTTCCCCCAAGACAACTCCCTCTACGAGTGGACCCTCTGACACAGGGACTTTGGTCCATCCTTCTTGCACTCCCTTCATCTCCTTGCCGGGTTCCTGAAGAGATGAAAGTAGGCATACACACGAGGAAATCAGCTCGGCATCTGACGCAACCATAGCAGGCTGCAGAAACTAGGATGAGAACCCAATGGGACAACTAATGGAAACAGATGAAATGAGAGATGGCAAGAAATTTTGATGTTTAAGTTGAATGTAGATGTGTACATAACTTGGTACATAGAAACTTCTGAGTGTTGGACCCTAAGATTATTTAAACAAAAGTACAGAATTTAATAATGGACTCTAGAACAACTGTGAGTATAATAATATGATATAAAGGCATCTCTTGAAAAGCCTATTTCCTAGGTGAAACGTTGAGGTGTTTGCCATGTTTATAATAAACAAAGAAAACATTTGGATTTTGAAACGACTGTCTGCAGTGATTTGTGTTCAGCGCCCCTCACCCCCTTTCTGAGTCAATTTCTGTTAGTCAAGTTTTGCTTCTCCCTGCTTACTTTGTTAACTCCAGAATCAAGGAGAGTGCTCCCTTTATTTCTCTGAATGTTAAGAGGGTTCTGCGAATCTACATCAATAGAAAGAAGAGATATGCATCCGAGCAACTATTGCATCTTTCCACATGTCTTGGCTGGGTCAGCCTGTTGCCATGAGATGTATTTCTGCTTGGTTAGTAGCATGTCTTTGTCACTGCTAATCCATGATACAGCTCACGTTGGAAGGCTGGGCTCTCACCACTCTACCAGACGGTTTGTGGTATTCCTGGTGGAGATTAGTAATGTACCAGTTGCAGACATGTGCAATTTGCGAGATGGAGCTTGGTGCATACCTTGGTAGAGCACTGTGTTCTAGATGTCCTTGCCTGACAGTTAACTTTCTTCAACAGAACAGTCCTTATGGACTTCTGTCCTGAATGAGCTCTGTTTCCTACCACCCTGCTCAGGGGGTTGATTTTCAGCTCGGTACTGACCCATTAGTGTGAATGAGTGGTGGAGACTTTTAGTCCAGGAGGATATGGAAATTATGTACTTACGTGAATTCTTGATCTTCTTGGGTTTAAGTCTCCATTCACTCATCCACCCACCATCCCCCGAGCTCACTTGTTCTGTTTTGATGTTCACTTCCTTGTTGTTCAGACTGTGAAGACATTGTTGAATTGACCCTTCTTATATAGGTCATCTGGGCCTTCACATGCCCGGAAGTTAGGGTTACATTTTCTTTCATTAGTTTATGCTACACCTCCTCAGTCAAAAAGGTATTGAGGCGGTTGGAGGGTTGATGCCAAGATAGCCTATACTGGTGTGAGCTAGTCTCATGGTGCCGTGCATGTGTGGTCCTATCCTGGCGCCAACCCTCCTGAAGATTTTTGGCCCCTATGGGGTCCTAGCACCTCTGGCATAGTCCCATTAGTGTGAATGAGTGGTGGAGACTTTGTCCAAGAAAATCAAGAATTACGGTAAGTACGTAATTTCCATTTACTGCTATTTATGCTATAAAGATGGTGCCATTCTGTAATAAATGAAGCAGAGATTTTTTTGTGCATGTAAAAAAGTTTCACATTATTTATTATGGTAAACAATAAAAATATACTGTAAAATAAAAAAGGTTTAAAAGGTTTAAAAACAGTTTCAATAAGTACAGTGCTGTTCTGCATATACATGTAAAAAAACTGACTACATTTTATTGCACTATTGTTTGCAGAAGAAAGAGTCCAAAGTTATTTGAATCATCTTGTTTTGCAACATTTCTTTCTTTGCCTGCATAATGAGCTGTCGCAGTTGGAGTGACTGCATCGATGAAACGTCTGGCTGTCTCTCTAGGTAGCAGAGACCAATTTCCAATGCTGTGATACCCTCTGTGGCGTAAACTGCCATTTGCTTGTTCTCCTCCCTCATCTTCTTCATCAGAGTTGGCTGCTGGCACAATTTCCTTGCCTTGCCCCTTTATTTCAGATAATATTGCAGAGTCACTAATGGGTTGAGCAATCGAGATTGCATCATCTTCATTCAACCAAACATTCAGCTGCTCCTTACCTTCATCACGGTCCCTCAATAAGCCCCAACTCTGCACCTACGCCAATGTCTTTGGTATAACACTTACACATCAGCGGCTGACACAACAGGCTGAGTTGTGCTGCTGTCTTCAAAATTGGCCCTAGAGCATCATGCCAGCAGTTTTTTATTTTATCAGCTGTTATTGCATCCCAAGCAGTTCCAGTGACATACATCATGTCCTTGATGGTAAATGATTTTAGGAATTTGACCAGCTCTGTGCCTGTATCTCTAACAATAATTTCACGTAGTAATTGCTTTTGATACAGTTTCTTTAGGTAATGTCTTTGTCCATAGGCTGTATTATGGAAGTTGCATTGGGAGGGAGGTACAGTACTGTAATCTCGCCATCTCGACTCCGTAGTTCCTCAGCTTTTTGATGGGCTGGACACTGATCGAGAAGCAGTATGGCTTTGTTTTCAATGCCTTTACTTCTCAGAACCAATGAGCGGAGGGCACAAAGTGTTTGTGGAACCACTCCTTAAAACCTCTCTTGTCATCCATGCATTTGAACTACAGTCATATAGGAGAGGTAAGGCATCCCAATTTAGATGGTGAAAACATCTGGGATTCTGATACCAGCCAATACATGGGGGGGGTGTAATTTATGTTCTCCTGTGGCATTTGTGCATACAAGCAAGGTTAAGTGGTCCATGTAAATTTTATACCATTTAGAGGCATTGTTCTCAGTCCTGGCAGCAAGAGTTTGGTCTGGCAAGCACTTGTAGAATAGGCCAGTCTTGTCAACATTATACATTTGTGCAGGCTCATAGTCACCTGCCTCTTGGATGTCAACAGGCTTTGGCAAAAATACAGCTGCAGCCGAATCATCAGCAGGGCTTTGTTTACCGGCAATTTTCAACTGCCGAATTCCTTTTCCTTTCTGAAAATGCCAAAGACATCCTGTTGAAGATGTAAAATTACAGTCCTCCCCAACAGTCTGCTTAGTGAGAGCTTCGACTTTTTCTTTGACAATAGCCCCAGAGACAAGGACACCAGCTGCACATTGGCTTTTGAACCAAAGCCATACTGCTTGATCTACATCGGCATTACCTGCCGGCCGCAGCTTTTTTCGCTGCATCCCCTCCTTCTCACAGCACTGATCCGCAAATGCTCTGAGAGAGTCTTCTTGTTTGCGAATAGTGCAAATCATAGATTTTGTGAGGGAGAATTCCGACTCCAGCTTAGTGATACCTTCACCATTCTTTAGCCGCTCGATAATGCAAAATTTGGTATTGACATCCAGAGCTTTTTTTTTGTCTCAGCCATCGCAACCGACACAGATGCTGAACTGAGAGAACAGAGGAGAACCAAAGCATTCAGAGGTGAGTGAAGGCTGTAGTTTAAAATTGGTGATTGACTTACACAGAGAAATTTCATGAGTGGATGATTGATTTAGTGATTTATTGATTTATTCAGGCAGACCGGTAATGCTGACATCAAGCAGATTTTCTACATCACTCTGGGCCAGTATTAGAGCAGTAGATGAACAGGGGAACAGGGAGTAAATTAGACATCATAAGAGTATTAGAGTATTCACTGACAGAATGTTAGTCTACTGAGGCTAATTTCACTGCAAAAAAACATGCGAAATGCAAAATGATCACTGCCACTTCACAAGCATTGATTTTAATGAGAGCCAAGAAGCATGTTCGTTACAACCGGGATTCGTTATAATGAGATTCATAATAACAAGGGACAACTGTAGTCCAAAAAATTGGGACTATAACAGTTTTTAGCATATACTGTATATAGTTTTGGCCCTAGACATGGGATAAGATTTCCACCTCTGCAATTTTTCCTCAACGTTTTCTATAGCTCCTATCCAATTTGTTGTTGCACAGTCTGACCCTCTGAATTCAACCCCAGAATTTTTAGGGTCCTTCTTGAATCTGAATCCCTCAATTTCTGTTACCTGCCATTCAGGATGGGCAGTTAGTGTTGTCCTTTACCTTTTGTTTATTTATAGAGGACCCAAAACTTGTGCTAAACTTTGCACTATAGTCATTGCTTGGTATCCTGACACATGGTCTGCTACAAGGAGACATATATTATCTGCATATGCTAGTACACTTGGAAAATAAGTAGCCAATGGACTTAGAATATGCTTAATAGTAACATCTGCATTTAATTTTCTTAATAAAAGATCAGTAGCAAAACATACAACAAGGGGCTTAAGGAGCACCCTGTCTGACCCTCTCTTAAGTGAAATATGTGATCCCACTATGCTATTAACAATTTGACTAATAAAGCATTCTTATATAATATTCTTATCCAGTTAATATACTGGAGTAGAATCCCATACCATTTCAACACCTCAAACAAATATTTGTGTGATACTAAGTCAAATGTCTTCGACTAATCTAGACTAAGAATATAGCCTCCTGAAGTGTGTGAACTGTATATTTCTCTAAGTAACCATAAATTATCTATCATAGTCATTTTAGGAATAGCACATGTTTGTGTAGGAAATAATAAGGTCGATGCTACTTGGGATAATCTATTACACAAAACCTTGCATAAGATCTTCCAATCATTATTAATTAAGCTAACTGGCAGCCAGTTATTTATTTGTTCTTTTCATCTTTTGTGAAAATATATTAAAAGACTGTCTGCTAATACGGTGGCAAGGGATGTTGTCCCTTAAGAATCTCATTAAACACTATCATCAAGTAGACTAATAAAATATCCACTGCTTTTGTAAACTTCACTTGGAATCCCATCCGGCCCTGGTGAGGTGTTAGTTTTAAGATGGGTTATTACTTCTTTGATTTCTGTGCTTGAGATAGGCTTTATTAGATCTTTTTTGGCTTCTGAATTTAAGGCCGGTATATTTAACCCCTGCAAAATAGTATCCAGAGAGATGTTGACTTAATATCACCTTGACTCCTGAAACTCAAGGTGGACAAAGCAATGGGGCCTGACAGGATTCACCCCAGAATCCTAAAAGAACTAAGGGAGGACCTAGTGACACCACTGACCACACTTTTTAACAAATCATGGGAGGATGGGGTGGTACCTGAGGACTGGAGGAGGGCAGATGTGATTCCCCTTCACAAAAGTGGGAGCAAGGCAGAAGCAGGAAACTACAGACCTATAAGTTTGACCTCAGTGGTAGGGAAAATAATGGAATCATTTCTGAAAGAAAGAATTGTTGAGTACCTAGAGGCCAGCGGGGCACAGGACCAAAAGCAGCATGGATTTACAGCAGGAAGGTCATGTCAGATGAATCTAATAGATTTCTTTGGCTGGGTGACCAAAGTAATAGACCAGGGAGGGGCTGTGGATATGGCCTACCTAGACTTTAGCAAGGCATTTGACACAGTGCCGCACAAAAGATTGATAATCAAGTTAGCCAGCCTGGAAGTGGGTCCCAGGGTGGTAGCCTGGGTAGTAAACTAGCTGTACAACAGGACAGAGAAGGTAATAGTGAATAGAACACATTCCGAAGAAAGGGGGGGCACTAGTGGAGTACCTCAGGGCTCAGTACTAGGTCCAGTCCTCTTTAACATCTTTATAGGTGACATTGCAGAGGGTCTGGAGGGAAAGGTATGCCTCTTTGCAGATGACACAAAGATCTGTAACAGAGTTGATACACAGGGGGTAGAAAGGATGAGAAGGGACTTGGCAAGGTTGGAGGAATGGTCAGACATATGGCAACTTAGATTCAACACAAAGAAATGCAAAGTGATGCACCTGGGAAACAAAAACCCAGGAGAAGAGTACACAATAGCAGGGAGGTGCTAACAACAACAAAATGGAAAGGGACCTGGGTAGTCACATCAGATGATCTAAAGGTGGAGTGCAATGTGAGAAGTCAGCAAAGAGAGCCAGGGGGATACTGGAATGCACAGGAAGGGCATCACAAGTAGAAAAAGGGAAGTGGTTATCCCTCTGTACAGACAGTTGGTGAGACCCCATCTGGAGTACTGTGTGCAGTTTTAGAGACCTCATCTCGCAAGGACATAGACAGGATGAAAGCAGTCCAGAGGAGGCAACTAAAATGGTGCAGGGTCTGCATCAGCAACCATATGAAGAGAGACTGAGAGAGCTTAATCGTATACCCTTGATGAAAGGAGGGACAAGGGGACATGATAGAAATGTTCAAGTACCTCAAGGAATCAACAAAGTCCAGGAGGGTAGCATCTTTCAGAAAAAGAGATGTGTAAGAACAAGGGAGCACAAGTTAAAGATTGAGGAGGATGGTTCAGGGGTAATGTGAAGAATTTTTTTTTACAGAGAGAGTGGTGGATGCATGGAACTGCCTTCCTGGAGAGGCTGGGGGGTCTAAAACAGTGGAGGAATTCAAACATGCATGGGACAGACATAAGGCAATTATAGTGTGGGGTGGCAGGAAGTAGGCTGTTGGTTAACTAGAATCTGCAGCTTATCCAGTAGGTAGGGAAATGGGCAGACTGGATGGGCCAAGTGGTCCTTATCTGCCATCAAAGTCTATGTTTCTATGTTTGTATCTAATGGATGACCAAACAGGGCTTTAGTGTAATCCATTACAACCTGCATAATCTCTTTATTGACTGTTATTATCTCCCCTAAGTTGTTTTTAATTTGGGCCATATATTTTCTTTTCTGATCCATTTGGATCCCCGCCGAGTGCAGCCCTGGCTCCACTAGCCTGCCGCTTAGCCACCACCATCAGCCCACCTCCAGGACCAGTGCCGACAGATCCAGACCCAGTTTCAGGCCATTGGATCCCTGCTGAGTGCAGCAGTGACTCTACTAGCCTGCTGTTTAGCCGCCACCATCAACCCACCTCCAGGACCAGCGCTGATGGATTCAGCCCGGTTTTGGGCCATTCGGATCCTCGCCTGGTCGGCTGTGGCTTCACTACCCTGCAACTTAGCCATCATCAACCCACCTCCAGGACCAGCGCTGGCGGATCCAGCCCCAGTTTGGGTCATTCAGATCCCCACTGAGCACGGCCATGGCTCCACTAGCCTGCCGCTTAGCCACCATCATCAACCCGCCTCCAGGACCAGCGCCGACGGGTAAGACCTCTTCCTGCAGTCAGTAAAGCCGTGAGCAGCTGCCATTGGCTCCCTGTGAAAACAGCTTGTGCCTGATTGGACCCCTGTCTCCTGGACTTCCGCTGATTGGCTGGCTCTGTTTCTCCCTGCCTTGCTCTGCTCACTGAGTGCTGCACCCATTCACTTGCATTGCATTTTGCCGAAATTTTTTCCGCTCTGACTCTGCTTCAAACTGCTGAATTTATTGTGACTGGATTTACTGTATTGCAAATGATTAGACTGCCCATGTAATTGTCTTAGTACTTAGCCTGATTGCTATTTGCTTATTTTTTGCTTTATTTCTCTGCACCCTCCATCCTTGACCTCTGCTTCCCTTCCTAACTACTCTGCTCTACACTCTGCTATGCACCCCACCCCTGCAGTGCCAAGATCAGCTTAACCAATTCTCAGTCTTTGTTCTTGGCTGCCTCCCCACCTCCCTCCACTATTATCCCCCTCTGTCTGGCTCTCAGCTATTCTGACTCCCCACCCACTGATTTAACCTCTGAGTCCCCCTCCCTCAGCTGTCCTCCTCTCCTGGTCTTACTCTCTCTCTGTCCTCTCTCTCCCCCCTCAGATTCTGCCCCGGTTTTGGGCCATTCAGATCCCTTCCAAGCACGGCCACGGCTCCACTAGCCTGCTACTTAGCCACCAACATCAACCCACTTCCAGGACCAGCGCCGACGGGTAAGACCTCTGCCTGCAGTCGGTAAAGCCATGAGCAGCTGCCATTGGCTCCCTGCAAAAACAGCTTGTGCCTGATTGGACCACTGCCCCTGGACTGCCGCTGATTGGCTGGCTCTGTTCCTGCCTTGCTCTGCTCACTGGGCACTGCACCCATTCACTTGCATTGCATTTTGCTGAAAGTTTTTGCCCGTCCCCCCCCTCCTCCTACCCTAGTTAAATACACATAAATCCCACCTACCCACCATACCTCACCCCCGCCTCTCTCCCCCCATTGGCTCCCCTCTATGGCCACCTCCTCTACCCTCCACACCTACTTCCTACTCCTCCTTCGTTCCTTCTTTTGGCCCACTCTGTTTCTCTCATGCCCACTCTGCCATCCTCAGTCAGCTTATCTCCCCAAGCCCTCTCACTGGCTACACTTGTTCGAACACCCCTACCCGCTGTCTCCTGTGCTTATGCCAGTCATGGTGACACTACCCGACCTGTTCCTTCTGTTTCTGCTACTTCTCTCGTTGCCCTCTCTCTTCTTCCTCCTCCCTGGCCCCACCTATGCTCACCAACTCTCTCCCAGACCCACTATTCTTCCAAGTACTTATTGCTACCCTCAAGGTACCCTCCTTTACCCCAGGTTCCACCTGTTTGACCACCATCTCAGTAACATCAGTATGTCCTTTGCATTTGACAATCATCACATGTGTGATCATCTATCCACACTATACCAAATAGTATTTCCCTGGTATGACCGAATGGTGACAGCCTATTACTCATCCAGGAAGCAACAACTGAAATTATCTCTCAAGACTCTATGCCTTTGCTCGCTTAAACTAATACTCCTTCTTCTACTTATATAGGGTAATGTCCACCCGAACTCTGGCCCTACTCGCCTAAGCCCTGAAAAATCCTCTGGGTCCTAACCATGGCTACTCTAAATATCTGCAGCCTTCTGCCAAAGATTGATGCCCTTCAAGCCTTCATCCACCAACACAATCCTTGTTGTCGTAGAAACCTGACTGACAACTAAAGTTCCCGTCAGACTTTAACCTTACAAGGTACAACATCCATAGGCTGGATCGGTTTTGCAAAAAGGAGGCGGATGTGCCATCTACATCAAGGACTCTCTCATGTGGCAACCTTTGACACTGTTTCACTTACTACCTCAGCCCAGATAGTACCAATCAAAATTCTACTAGGTCCAAATCATAAAGCCCTCACCATCATCACAGTCTACATTCCTCCCAGTAACCAAAGACCTGGGCTACGATGTTATGAGCTTGTAAACTCTCTCCCCCTGATTCTGAACTTATTCTACTCGGAGACTTCAATATCAACTGGCTGTTGCCAGATGCAAGTGCTCACAAAGACACCATCTCTGCTGCCAACCTCTCACAGATGGTTACCTCCTCTACCAGGACTAACTACAAAACAGGGACCAGTATGCTACTTGATTGGGTTATCATGAACCACCCTGCCAGGATCCTTCACACCACAGTTCTGTCAGACTCTCTCAGTGACCACTTACCAGTCATCTGTGAATGGCCCAAAAATTCTTAAAGCCCCCCTCCAAAAATCATCTCCAGTAGAGGGCTCCCGTGGCAACCTTACCCCTCTTAAACAGTACCCGATGCTTCAAGACTGGTCACTCATATTTGATACAACAGATGTTAACCTGCTCTTGACCATTTCATCTTGACCTTTAACACAGTATGTGACCTATTTGCTCTGGTTAAAAAGTGTAAGGCTAAAAATATCTGCAACCCTGGATCACTGTGGGCCTCCTTGCACAGTTGAAACGGAGAGACCACCTCTGGGCAGTAGCTAAATTAACCAGAAAGCAACCGGACATTCAGTCATATAAGCAAGCCGAAATGCCTGCACTAAAGCTATATGGCTAACAAAACCTCCTACTACAAAGATGCACTCACTAACACCTGGGGTAACAGACGAGCTTTCTGGGAGAATATGAAGGACATAACAGGGAAGCAGCCTGAAACCTCCCGACCATGCTTGTAGTCAATGGATCTGCTATCTCTTGACCCTATTTTCATTGCTAACACCTTAATTTGGCATTTACTGACCTCAGTGCAGTCCTCCTTCAGACTACTTGATCAATGCACCTTTCCCCGGTCCCCATCGTACTCAATCTCACCCCCTCTTCTGCTTCAGAGAGGTCAGACCGTATGATGCACACCACTACATTGCCACGGCCATCTGCAAAATCCAGAACTAGTGGTGATACTTTGGACCTTAAGCTCCTATCCCTCACCATCGATGAGCTTCTTCTCCCCTTAACAAAAATTCTCAATCTCTTCCTCTCTAGTGGTAAATTCCCAGACAGATGGAAAACTGTGATTGTGACCCCTGTTCACAAAAGTGGGGATAAGACTAATCACTCTAACTATTGCCCTATCTCAGTTATTCCTCCACTCTCTAAGGCCCTTGAGCGGATTGTGGCTGACCAACTCACTGACCATCTGGACAAATACAACATCCTAACCACAAAACAACATGGTTTCCAGAAAGGTCACAGCACCACCACTGCCCTCCTTGAGCTCACTGGAGCAGTTCACAAGTCGCTTGACAATGGACAGCTCACTGGGGCAGTTTTCATCGACTATCCAAGGCCTTTGATACTGTCCACCACGGACTCCTTATTGATCAACTGCAAACCGCTGGCCTGTCACCTGACTCTGCACAATGGTTCAACAGCTACTTGGTCACCAGAGCCAAAGAGTAAAATTGCCTCTGCTCTCTCTCCGACATCCTGCCCATCCTCTCTGGGGTACCACAGGACTCCATCCTGGGTCCCCTCCTTTTCAGCCTCTTTTTGAATTCACTACCACACTCATGCTCGGAGCCCATTATATTGTATGCTGATGATGCAGTAGTCTTCTCATCTCACAAATACACCTTGTCTCTCCAACGTTCTCTCCAGCATGGCTTCAGCTCTGTTGAGTCCTGGTTCCAAAAGCACAAGCTGGTGCTTAACCACAAGAAAACCACATCCATGCTTTTTCACAGTTCCAAAAACCTGCATAAGCAGCACCAGCTGGTTATTTCCACAGCAAATGGTGACACCCTTGATCAGGTCCAGTCTTTTAAATATCTTGGGATCTTACTGGATCCATGCCTCACATATGTGGCCCATGTTGACAGTGTCACCAGAACTGCTAATATATGTCTTGGTCTACTTTACAAACACAGACAACACCTTACCCCTGAGGCACTGTAGATAGCCGCGTACAGAGCTCTGTGGTCTCGGTCATCGACTATGGTCTCATCATCTACAGCTCTGCCACAATGACAACCCTCAGGCAGATATCAATTGCTTTAAATAAGGCCTGCCGACTCATCACTGGTGCCCACCGCCTTACCCACACCTGCGACTTGTATTCTCAGACCAGCTGGCTCCAATTATCGAACCGCTTCAAATACCTCACTTGTACTATGGTGAAAAAAATCCGTCTCGGCCTGGCACCTAGCCCTAATGCCTGAAAGCACCAGTCGATGGAGCTCCAGGAGATCTAAGTGGCAGATTCTGAAAGTCCCCCACTGTCGCACTAGCTTGGGCCAACACTCCTTTGCCTACAAAGCATCTCTCTAGCTAAATTACCTCAACCACTCTATCTCCTCTGCCAATACCATTAGAATGTTCAAAACTAGCCTTTGACAACACCTCACAACCTCTAGCTCTTGCGATTGCTTCTCCTAATTTACATAACCACCATCTGAGTAGACTGTTGCACCCCCATCTCACACCAATCAAATCTACCACACCCTGCATTCATATACCCAACTTGCACTTTTCCTCACTCTCCCCACCTGCCATCTTCTAGTCCCCCTTCTTTATCCCCTCAATGTATTGTCTACGCTCCCCTCTTCACTCCTCCTCTCTCCTCTAAGGATATAGCACTTACTGGCTTATCTAGCTGACAAATGCCACTGGCTGCTTCACTGTTTCTTCCACTTTTGTTTAAACCTAAGGTCCTAATAACCATTACAAAATGTATTACTCTGTGAACTGTCTAGTCTCCTTGTAATATTACTTTTTCTACAGTTTTCTGTACTTTCCTGACATGGAACCTTTGTAAAAGAGCCTTGGCTCAACGGTATTTTGTAATCCTAGGTCTTAATAAACAAAACAATATTTTTAGCCTTGCCCTGCATGTCATATTTTTGTTCTAAAAATAGAGAGTTTGCCCATCATATTGTACTCGGTACATTTCTTTTTTAATTTTTGCAATTTGACTGAAGTAATCCAGACCAAACTCTGCCATTAATGAGGTCAGATTTTCCTGTACTAAAAGTCTCCACCACTCATTCACACTAATCTAACCATGTGGGAGGTGCTAGGGCCCCATGGGAACCAAAAATGTTCAGGAAGGCCAGCGCTGGGATAGGACCATGCATGCACGGTGCTGCAAGACTAGCTTGCACCATATAGGCTATCTCGGCATCAACCCTCCAACCGCCTCAGTTCCTTTTCTCCCACCTTTGAGTGTGCTTCGATGATGATATTGCTCGCCTGCCAGGAGTCGAGGCTTTGTCTATACGACAGCAGCTATAGCCTTTCAGTATTCGTTTAACTTACCATTTTTAGTGTTCTTTCTTATTTAAAAAAAAAAAGAAGAGGATGATGAAGAAGAAGAAATTCTCAGCCTGCCATCAACAGAGTCGACCTTAGATGGTAGCGGTGATGGTAGGGAGACTTTGTTTGAAAGCTGTGATGGTAGTGGGGCTGTGTCTGGTCTGCTGCCCTTTGAAGAGGGGGGGTCCGACCACGGGCAGTCCAGTGCTTGTGGGGGGGAGGACAGTCTGCCTGAAACACAAAAGTAGCGGTTCCAGGACCCGGCTCCGCTTGACCTTGAGCTGTTCTTCCACCTGTTGGTGAAAGAAGAATCGGTGCCGCTTGAGTCGTCTTCTGGTACATCTGCGTGGGATCCTCAGTGGTGGAGGCGATAGGCCTGAACTGACTCTGGTGGTTTCCTCTGTGGCTCTGCCCTTAACAGCCGTGATCTTCAACACTGGATGCCATCTCTGTCCTTGATGGGTTCGGTGAGCAGTTTCACCTCTGGGCCACTCTTTTTAGAGCAGGGGGTGCAAGCGTCTACTCAGTTGTCCTGGCCAGTGGACCCAGTTTTTGAGGCCTTCGGGCCTCAGAGCCGCTGGGCCGTGGCTGGGTCAATTGGGCCAGGATGTGCGCGGTGCCCTCTCCAGTGCCAACGCCATCAACGCAGACTCCTTGTGCCTACCGCCCTCTCCTTTTTCCCTGCAGGGGCCGGCATGGGTACTGCTTTCCTTCTCCCCTTTTCTTCAGGTCTAGGTCCAGCAGCAGTTCTGGCACCACACATGTTGCCAGCACCATGTTTGGTGCCTGTGCCATGCTCGGTGTCAGCACCGTGTTTGGTGCTGGCACTGGGTGTGGCACAGTGTCTGGTGCCATGTGGTGCTGGTGCTGTGGGTAGTATCAGTGCGGTGGGTAGTGCCGAGTCTGGGGCCAGATCTGGTGCCATGTGTGTCGCCATATGTGGTGCCGGCACCGTGGATAGTGCTGAACTCTTTACCGATCCAGGTGTTAGTGTCTCCCATGTTCTTGGTCTAGACCTACCTTTTGGAGGTTATTCTGGGGTAGAAGTGGATCTGGATGAGTCTCCCTATTCTGATTTGTTGACGCAGCGGATGACTAATTTTATAGGCTGGAATTCAAGCCTTCTGTATCAGTGTGGTGGAAGATCGCAGCAGGTCACTAACGTCTACTTGACAGTGCTTATTTGTTCGACCCTCAGGTTGAGTTCTTTGTTCGACCCTCAGGTTGAGTTCTGTGGGCCACTCAGAACAATATGGCTGCCATTTAAACAACAGGCAGCACCTGCTGCCTCTCAGAGGGACGGGACCTTCGACATTCTCATAACAGGCAGTCCTTTCAAGGTAAAGGCCTAGGTGCCTTTATCAGGAACCAACCCAGTAGAGGGCAAAGTGCCCCAAAGTGCCCTGTACCAACCTCTGTGGATCCCAGCCAGGTCTCACCTCTGCTATCTGAGGGGGATGCCTCTTGGCAGCAGGAGGAGCATCTAATTCATTTTTACAGTCAGTGGAAGTCCATTACAGCAGACATATGGATCATCAGGATTGTCCGAGAGGGATACTCTCCCAATTTCACAGATTTCCCCAGACCTTCCACCCGGACGGCAGCCCAGTCTGTCTGCCTCTCAGTCACACTCTCTTGCTTCTGAGACACAGGGCCTCTGCCGGAACTGGGCAGTAGAAGTTGTTCCACAGCTGAACGGAGAACAGGTTCCTATTTCCATTTCTCCTGGTTCCAAGATAACAGGCGGCATGTGCCATTTGTCAACCTTGGAAGGTTAAACAAGTACCTGTTCAGAGAGGAGTTCACTAAAACCTCTGCCATTTAAGTCTTCACTTCCTGGACATTTGGCTCCTAGCTAGCCCATCTGAGCAAGAGACACAGGAGGCAGTCGCCACAGCTTCTCAGTTGTTCTCTCCAGGGGCTTTTCTGATTCGGGAAAGATGCCAGTTTCATCTTCCCAGCAGCTCCTCTTCTTAGGAGCCTTCCTGGATACTTCAGGCCATTGGTTTTCATTCCAGAGGATAGGAAAATTTACATCTTCAGATAGCTCGTTATATCATGGAAAACGACTCTATTCAGGCCCTTTTTGGTTGAGTGGATTCTGGGACTCAGGGCATCCCCCACAGCAAGCAGTGATCTCCAACAATGCATCTGCAATCCTCCATACAAAATGACAGAGCCTCGGACAAAAGCTCTTGTGGGGAGCTCACTGTCAAGACCTCCACACTCAGGTGTGGAGCCAGGAGGAACTCCATCTTTTCTTAAATTTCTTAGAGATGAAAGCTATCTAATAAGCAAAGTCCTGAAGGATGCCCTCTGCCACAAAGTGATCCTACTTTGGATAGACGGCAGAGCTGTGATGTTTACAACAGCAAGCAGGGTGAGGTGCCCTCCTACCCTCTCTGCAGGAAGGCCGTGAGTAGATACTGAGCATGATATGTCAGTTCTGATTTCCATGCAGTCACTTTCGGTAAGTGGGGCAGTTCGGACCTGCTCCTTTGCGTATCCTCTCAATGCAAAACTGCCTCTATCATGCTTCAGAAATCCAAGCCCTGGTGTTTCCTGTCAAGATGTATTCACTGCAGTAACAAGATGCTCCCTGTATGTTTTCTTCCTCTTCCCTTAATTCAGAGGGTGCTGCACGTTGTAGGTACAGGGGGCAGGATAATTCTCATCGTCCTAGACTGGCCTCAACAGAGATGATTTGCATTGATTCACAGTCTGTCAGAAGTTCCCCGAGGTGACTCCCTCTGAGCGGACCCTGACACAGGAACTTTACTCCATCCTAACCTGCATTCCCTTCATCTCCATGCTGGGCTCCTCAGGAAAAGGAAATGGGAAAGTTTTAGGTTTCCCAGACCATAGACATCTTCTAAGCCACGCATAGGCCTTCTCCGGAGGCGTGATGCGGCTAAGTGAAACCTTTTTCCATCTGGTGTGCAGGTACAATCTGGACCCTTCAGTTGCCCATCAAGTAAGGTGTTAGGGTGCCTGTTGGACCTGTCTAATGCAGATCTGCATTACTCGCAGTGAGGTACACCTCTGCACGTTTTTGGTCTATCTTGAACCATTAAACAACATGTCACTGGCTCAGTTACCATTAGTCAAGTTTTAGTTCTCTGGATGTTAAGAGGGTTCTGTGATTCTACATTGACAAAATGAAGAGATACACATCCGAGCAACTATTTGTATCTTTCATCATGCCTCGGCTGGGTCAGCCTATTGCCACGAGATGTATTTAGGCTTGGTTAGTAGCATGTCTTTGACACTACTAATCCATGGCACAGGTCAGGTTGGAAGGCTGGGTTCACACCACTTTACTGGAGTGATTGTGGCTTTCCTAGCAGAGATTTGTAATGTACCCCTTTGCAGACTTCTGCAAGGTGGCGAGTTGGAGCTCAGTGCATACCTTTGTAAAAGCACTATGTTCTGAATGTCTATGCCAGACAGTTCACTTTCTTGACAGGACAGTCCTTATGGACTTCTGTCCTGAGTGAGCTCTGACTCTACTGCCCTGCTCGGGGTGAGAGGGATTTTAGCTCGTTACTCTCCCATTAGTGTGAATGAGTGGTGGAGACTTTTAGTTGAGAAAGATATGGAGAATTACTTACCAAAATTTTTGATGTTGGTCAAGTCTCCACCACTCATTCACATGCCCCCATCATCGCCCAGGCTCACTCATTCTGATTTGGTCTTCACTTCCTTGTTGTTTGGGCTGTGAAGACATTGTTGAATAACCCTTTTTACATGGGTCATCCAGATGTCATATGCCCAAGTTGAGGTTAGGTTTCTTTCGTTAGGTTATGCTGCACCTCCTCGATCGAAAAGGTACTGAGGTGGTTGGAGGGTCGATGCTGAGATAGCCTATATGGCGTGACCTAGTCTCATGGCACTGCGCATGCATGGTCCTATCTAGGCACTGGTCCCCCTGAAGACTTTTGGCTCCCATGGGGTACTAGCACCTCTGTTTGTAGTCCCATTAGTGTGACTAAGTGGTGAAGAATTCATTCAAGAAAATCATGTGGCTTAATGGTTAGAGCGCTGGAACGGCATACCAGAGATCTGAGGTTCAGATCCCAGTAGGCCACACTTTTCCTTTCTCATTTCCATCCTTGATTTAAAAATATGTATACCTTGCAGGGGTTAAACTGCACTTAGAGAAGTGGTATTTCTAACATTGGTTCCTAGTTGCATAATTGCGCAACACTAGAGAAAGGGGTGTGTGTGGCTGTAAGGAAATTCCTCAGACGCTTTGACCAGTAAGCCTGTAGCTTAATGGTTAGAGCGCTGGAATGGCATACCAGAGATCTGAGGTTCAAATCCCAGTAGGCCACACTTTTCCTTTCTCATTTCCATCCTCGATCCAAGAAAATCAAGAATTATGCTACATACGTAATTTCCATTTTTTGTAGGTGTCTCCTTTGATCTAAATGTTTAAAATACTTGTTCTGGTTGGCTGTGTTTGCAAGTTTTTTGCAGACGTTTTTGATCTCTCTTTTAGTTTCTTGCCACCACATCAAAGAATCATCATATAATTCAAATACAGTGGTTTTATCCTCTAAAGCCTCCCTTAGTTCCTTCCAACCTGTTTCTTCATTTAATATCATAGTATTCATTTTCCAGTACTTATATGAGTCCGGTTTATTTTTAGGGTATCCCAGCTGTATTTTAACCAAACAATGGTCTGAAGATTTGATTGGTATTACAGTATGCTCGTTACATTTTATCCATTCAGACAAGAAAAATAATCTATACGAGATGAAAGCCTTCCTTTATGGAATGTGTGTGTGGTGGTGTAACCCCAAAGGTGGCACTATCCTTTAAACATGCTGGCCCAGATATTCAAACTGCGCAAGGCTGTGGCACAAGCCTGGGCGCAGTGCAACAATCTGCGCCGAGGGAGTTGACTGGGCGATATTCAGTGGACTGCGTAAGACAGCATCATTGAATATCGCACCCTGGCCACCACGCAGTGTGCATGGTGCAGTGGCACTGCACCAGCGCAAGTGGCCAGAGTGGAGCAGGGGATGCGCTAGCACAAGTTCCATTGCACTATGCACAGCAACCGTGATATCAAAGTACAAATGCAAATGGGACATAATATGCAAGGTGATATGGGCCATTTGCATGTCATTATTGCCCCATTTGCATGCAGGTGCGCTGATCCCCGGAGACTTGCGCCTGGCGCCCTGCCAGGTAGCAGGTAGCAGCCATCAGGGACCGATGCCCCCTGCCCAGTGCAGCAATGTGCCCCACAGCCCGATCGCGGGCTTAAGTATAAATGATAGTAAATCCTATATCCCTGGTGGTCCAGTGGACTGCTGTCAGCCCTATCGTGGGCTTTTGTAATAAATAAAGAATTACGTCCAATATCCCTGGTGGTCTAGCTGTACCCCCCTCCCTACCTGCCTACTGAGCCCCACCGCCCTGCTCCCCCCAGTCAGCAGCAGATGGCAGTACTCACCCACCTGCCGCCTCGCCGCCGTCGACTGACCATGACTAGGGCTGTACGATATTGGTCCACAGCATGAGCCAATGGGCGCAGAGCCCATATCATATTATACATTCCAGATACATGAATGGATCCATTCACATATCTGAATGTGTAGACGGGCACGGGCTGCATGCCCATTGGCTCACACTGTGACCAATGAGCGCACAGCCCCACCTATGGTGTCAGGCGGCGGGTGGCAGGGTGGCAGACAGGGGTGCTGCTGCCCACCGCTGACCAGGGGGAGCAGGTGGTGGGCCCAGGGCGGGTGGGGAGGGGGCCGCTTAGACCACCAGGGCTATTAGATGTAATTCTTTATTTATTACAAAAGCCCGCGATCGGGCTGACAGCGGTCCACTGGACCACCAGGGATACTGGAAATCCTATCATTTATACTTAAGCCCACAATCGGGCTGACAGCAGTCCGCTGGACCACCAAGGATATAGGATTTACTATCATTTATACTTAAGCCCGCGATCGGGCTGACAGCGGTCCACTGGACCACCAGGGATATTGGAAATCCTATCATTTATACTGAAGCCCGCGATCAGGCTGAGAGCGGTCCACTGGACCACCAGGGGTATTGGTAATACTATCATTTATACTGAAGCCCGCGATCGGGCTGACAGTGGTCCACTGGACCACCAGGGATATTGGAAATACTATTATTTATACTGAAGCCCGCAATCGGGCATGGGGGGGCGCTGCCACAGAGGTGCAGCCAGAGCTTGGGTGGCCACTCACAGGTGGCAGCTGCCATGTTGCACCATGCAACATGGCAGCTCACCTGTGCATGGCCAGCCACTGTTCCTTTTTGATCAATTTTGTGCGGTGCAAGTAGGGGTTGTGCATGCATGGACTCAGCACATTCTGGGCTGAATATCAGGATGTGCAGAGTATGCATGGGCATGCTCCCCCTACCTGCACCGCATACATTACTGATGAGCTCTGGCACATCGGGATTTGTGCCAGGCACAATTCCCACTTGAATATCGCGCCGGGGCGCATCAGTGGGTTGCACATGATGCAACACTGTTGCGCCATGCGCAACCCTTTTGAATATCTGGGCGGCTGTGTTTATTATTGTGTGTAGAAAATTAGAGTCATTATAAATGTTTTGTGCCATTCCTGTTTTATCTGATAATGCCAGGATGCAATTAAGGTCTCCCCCAGCAAATTACTGATTTTGTCATATGTAAATAGGGTTGAGTGGTTTTAAGATTTCTATTCGTTTAATTAAGTTTGAGGGTTGTATATGTTCATTAATCTCCATTCTTGTTTTTTATATATAATATCTAGTAACAAGACCCTTCCCTGTATTAAATCAACTAACCTAGTAGCTGTTATGTCACTGGTTGCAAATAAAAAAACAGACCCTGCTCATGTTTCCTCATCCAGGGACCAAAATGAAGGTCCACAGAACCATTCTTTTGATGTTTGTTGGATTTCTCTGATAAAATGTAGGTGAGTATCCTACAAAAAATAAATTTTTATGTTTAGACCTCTCAAAATTGAAAAAGTTGTGTTTCTTCTGTTCTTATTCTTAATACTATTTACATTCAAGGTACCACAGGATAAATCTACCTCCATTATCAATCAAAGATTAAAAAAAGCATAAACCCTAAGGTTTCATGGGTGTTTTTCATGCCCTGGGGATTTCATTTTAAGCCTCTTTTTAGTAGAGGACCCAGAATCACTGGATACCAGTTTTGTATCTGTCATTAGATGCAGTTGTGAGGATGCCACTGATGAGGCATCTGAGTCATCCTTGGTCTCTGCCCACTGCTTTCTTTTAGCCATAGGGGCATATCTGTTCTTTGTTTGCAGTGAACCTTCTAAGCGAGGTTTATTTCCAGGGTTACTTTTATTGGCTCCACTTCTGGTAAGTCTTGTGGAGCTCCATTGTTCCATGAGGCTTCTTCTGGGGAGCATAGTCTGAACTAGCTCCTGTGCAGGATCAGAATTAAGAAGTTCAGTATTATCCTGCAGTACAAGCTGAGCTGTGGTTGCATCAGAGGTTATGCTTGAGCTGTTTCTTCCCTTACTGGGGCAACATCCCTGAGATTGAGGGGGTTGGAGGTATCTCCTCAGAGGGACCAGTTCCTGTTGTTGTACAAGATTTTCTTGATGTGAGGAAGCATCACTAGCAATATTTACTTCTTGCAGGCTCCTTTGTGGCCTGATTGCAGTTGAGGACCTTGTAGTTGCCTGTTGCTGTGCCCTAATGACCACCTCTTCTTGGTTCTCCTGTTCATGGGATAGGTTGTTGTGAAAAGCCCATGGGCAATTTTTATATGTATGGGTGGTATCAACACATAAATTACCGTACATAGGGTTTGGGCAGTCCTCCTCAGACTTAAAACATGAGACAACCTCTGGCACATTGCTTTGGAATCTGGTAAGCCAACAGACAGGCAAGCATACCATGCCTAGCGAAACAAGTGCAACTGGGCCATTTGGAAAGCCAAAGCCCAGTATGACTAGTCCACCTTGCCTCCTCCTGGGGATCGGCCAGGAACTTTTGGAATAATGTAAAGAGAATTGAATGGGAAATCCCACCTCCCAACTCTCTGTCAATGGTACTGCCTGCTCTGACCCCTTGGAATTGCTGGACTGCCTAAACCATACTTTCTTAGATCTAAGTTTCGTCCTACCCAGTACTTTTTTCGACCCGGTCCCTGTCTCGCCAATGCCCACCCTCCACCACCCTCCCTTCTACCTACATACAATCTCCCCTCTGGAGGCCAGACCCTTAATCCTAAAAGCCATCAATAGTAATAGCCCTGGCTCCAACCCACTGGACACTAGACTTCTTTGACTGACCTTGAACATTATCCTGGTCCCCCTCACTGAACTTTTTAACCATTCCCTGTGCCTGGAGCTGTTTTCCAGCACCTGGAAAACTCCCATCATCACTCCCATACTAAAAAGCGGTGATTGATCCACCCCTAGTAACTACCAACCCATCTCCATCCTCCCCCCACTTTCTAAGGCCCTGGAAAAAAATGGTAGCCAGCCAACTCACTGAATATCTAGCCAAGCACAATATCCTATGCCCTGAACAACATGGCTTTCAAACAACATGAAGTTTTTCTGTATTCTGACAATATGTAGTTAGCCCCAGCACTTGAAATACTCCAGAGAGTAAAGGGTTAACTCTATGCCAAGGCATAGAACATTGAGCTCAAGCTCGGTTTTCAAACCTCTGTCTGAGGTACTTTGAAGTGTAACCATCAGATTTCTTACTCCGCCTAACTGTGAAGTCGCTCTAGAGATCCCTCCTGTGCTTCGGTTCGGTATACTTTGAATTGGTCGGTTTTATCAACCGCTTTCATATTTTATCGGTATTCTTACCTCTGTCACGGTATAGTAAGTGGTAGTGTAGTAGGTAGTGTTATTTTATTGCTAAAATATTAGAAATTGTTTTTTCTTTGGTTCTTTTCTGGTCGGTCTGGTTCAGAACCAAAACCTGCTGTGATTTGTTGCTGTTCTGTGATTTTATTGTGGTTTTCCAGTACTTATCGGTTCCTAAAAAAATCCAGAATTTTGTGGAATTTTTTTTAACTAACCCGTGACACGGTTGGAATTGATAAGTGGTTGTTACCCAGTTTAACGCTGAAAAGGGTAACTTTTTTCTTGTACCGGCATGTCTGAGAAACCCAAAAAGAAAACCGGGCCCACTGGGTTTCAGCACTGTACCGAGTGTGGGGAGGCATTTGCTAAGGCTGATCCCCATCTCGTATGTGTGTATTGTCTGGGGTATGACCACCTCAAGGAAGACTGCCAAATTTGTAAAAACTTTCGCAAAGCCACTCTTGAAAAACGTTTGAGTAGGCTGAAAGAAACGGAGGCTGAGAAGTCTGTTGACCCGGATGGCATCCCAGTTCGGTTGCGACCGAACCTGAAGAAGTGTCTATTGACCTGGGTGATACCTCTTCAGACAGAAGGATAGCCGACTCTGCAGAGTCGGTTCTGTAAAGGAGAAAAAGAAAATCAGCCGATTCAGATCCGACACTCCGTGTTCCGACCGCTGAGGAAATAGGGAAAGCGATTACAATAGTTCAATCGCTTGTCGGTTCCACCAAACCCACATCAGTTCAAAGGCGACTTTGCGGGTCAGAAGGTAGTAGCCTCAGATATTGATCCGGAGACATACTATGAGGGTGATTGGAAGGAGGAAGAAGATTATGAAGAAGGAGAGTTTAAAGGCCTAGATGAGCCAGTAGAGCCTGACATCTCCCAGAAAGGACTTCCAATGTTTCCCCTCCCTGGTTTTCTGAGTCCCCCTCCCACTTCTTGTTTTACAAGAAGGTGGCTGAGACTCTTCAGCTTCCTATGGAAGAGACTGATCAGGATCAGGAGGAGCCTGATTATGTGGAGATGATGGATGTTCCAGAGTCAAAGAGAGTGTCTATTCCTTTGCACAAATCCTTGGGGAAACAGGCACAAAAAATCATGCAATTTCCCACATCCATTCCTCCTGTGGATAAATGAATGGACAGGAGGTATGCCTTATCAGGCCCTTGCACAGAATTCCTTTCAGCACATTGCAGCCATGTTGGGGTAGTGCAAGCTGCAGCCTGTGACAAGGCGAATATTCCTCTGGCATCTCACCCCCCAGATAAGGATTCCAGGAAAGTGGATGCCATGGCAAAGAAACAGTACTTGGCATCCTCTTTGGGGCTCAGGCAATCAAATTACATGGCATATACAGTCAGGTACCAGAAATCTATGTGGGATACACTTCTGCAGCTGTCTAAGAATGCCCCTCCCCAGCTAGCCAAGGAGCTGGAGCAGGTGGCTGTAAATGGTATAGAGGCATCCAAAGTGCAATTTCATGCTGCTGGGGACTCGAATGATGTGCATTCTAGGGTCATGGCTACATCTATCTCCATGAGGAGGTTTGCTTGGCTTAGTTGTACCAGTCTTTCACAGGATACCCAGACTAAGGCCATGGATTTTCCTGTAACTGGTAATTCTCTGTTTGGTGAGCAAACAGAGATTTACATGAAAAAGATGGACGAATATAGGAACACCTATAGGAGTGCTGCAGCCAAGGAAAAGCAGACCACTCCTCAGAGGCAGCAATTTAGGGCTGGCAGGGGCAGGCCTTTTCACAGGCCTTTCTACCATGCTCAGGCCTTCTCTTCTTCTTTCCAGCAGAGGGGGTTATTTAGGGGAAGAGGCAGGCATGGGATGACCAGAACCCCATCATCCATGCAGTCTATGCCCCCTGCCAAACAGATACCCTGAGGTGTCGGTCAGGGTTGCCTCCTCAGTTCCAGTAGGGGGCAGGCTGGCTCACTACTTCCAGGCCTGGGAGTCTATTGCTTCTGACAAATGGGTCCTGGAAGTAGTGAGCAAGGACTTGCTCTCAATTTCAAAAGGTTCCCAAAATGACAGCAAGGTCCTTCAGTCCTCCCTCCCTTGGAGACAAAGGCCTTAGAGGCAAAAGTCCTCTCTTCTGCTTCTGCTAAAAGCAGTATAGAAGGTACCCCATTGTCACGGGGAAAGGACTGTATTCCAGATACTTCCTTACCCAAAAAGACAGGGAGTGGTGACCCATCCTAGATTTAAGGTACCTGAACAAACACTTAAAACCAAAATTCAAAATGGTGACTCTGGGAGTAATTCTTCCCTCTCTGAGACCAGGAGATTGGCTAGCCTCACTGGATCTCAAGGATGCCTACTTCCACATACCTATGAGACATTACCACAGAAAGTACCTCAGATTCGAGTTTACCTCAGGCCATTACCAATTCAGAGCTATGCCTTTCGGCCTAACATCTGCTCCAAGGATGTTCACCAAGTGTCTAGCAGTAGTGGTGGCATTCCTCAGGAGACAGGGTATCCTTCTGTTCCCATACCTGGATGACTGGCTTATTGTGGGTTAGTCCTTAGACTAAGCCAAGTCAGCCTTAAAGGTCACTCAAAAACTTCTAGACTCCTTGGGTTTCATTCTGAACCGAGAAAAGTCTGTTCTGGAACCAGCTCAACTTCTCACTTTCTTGGGGTGGAGTTAGACACTATTCAGGCAAGAGCATTTCTCCCTCTCTGAAGGGCTCAGTAGCTTGTCACTCTGACTTCCTCTTTTCTTCCTCTAGTTTCTCATTCAGCCAGACACTTTCTACAATTGCTGGGTCACATGGCAGCTTCCACAGCAGTGGTCCAAGGAGCAAGGTTTCAAATGAGAGATATTCAGTTTCATCCCCTTTCCAAGTGCTCCCTCCTGGAGCAAGGAACACGCAGGTGCTAGGAGATAATAAACTACCTCCAACTGTAGCACCCTTGTGAGGGAGGATAGCCCCACCCACCCTGGGTCAGCATTTTCTTTATAGGCAATCTCTAGTAACATCACATCCAGTCACTCATTTAACCAAGTTCCCATTTCTCCATTTGCAGGTTATACCTGCTAGCCACTAGAGGGACCCTCTGGCCTTTCCACCTGAATTCCCCTCCCACTTCCTGTTACCTCTCTACCTGTTTAGGCTACTTCTCTCCCTACTCCCACCACTGCCTCTGCCCACACCCCTCCCTCACCCAACCATCTGGCTAACCTTACTCACTATCCCTGTTCTATCACCTGACCCACACCCAGCCTGCCTCTAACCCCAGTGACCACTAGGAGTCACTATTTCAACCCTGTTTTCTGGCCGAAACCCAGCCCACTGTAAGCCACCTAGTACCTGGATCCCTGCTCTCAGCTCAACTGCCCTGCCAGGGTCTTGAACCTTGTACCCTGTCCACCAGAGTCCGTGACAGTACCACTACTCCAAAGTGCACAGAGGCAATGAAGTTGTGGTCTCTGGTCTATTCCCTGAATACCTCTCTGATAGCAGTGCACCTCCCAGGGGAAGGCCAATGTCCTGGCAGATGCTCTCAGCAGGATTTCCCAGGGCCATCACGAATGGTCCCTAGATCCCCTGATTTTGAAAGTGATCTTCTCCAGATGGGGCACCCCACAGATAGATCTTTTTGCAGCCACAGACAATCACTAGCTTCCTCTTTTTTGCTGCAGGCCCCCAGTGTTGGGCTCAGTCCCCCCCTGGATGCCCTAGTTCTCAATTGGGAAGGGAAGTTCCTGTATGCTTCCCCCCTTCCCTCTCCTGTTCAAGGTGCTAGTCAAAATCAGGTCTCAACCCTGCAAAGTGATTCTGATTACTCCAGACTGGGCCAGACAGCCCTGGTATCCTCTCTTGTTGTCCTTAGCAGTCCACCTTCCCCTGTCTCTTCCCAGGAACTACAACCTCTTAACATGTTCTCAGGGGAGGCCTTGGTATCCGAATCTCAAATCTCTCAATCTCAAGGCCTGGCTCTTGAAGAGTTAGAGTTTGCTGATTTGCATCTCTCTCAAGGTGTTCTGGATATTTTAAAGGCTTCTCGAAAGCCTTCCACCAGAAAGACCTACAACTCCAGGTGAAAAATATTTACTATATGGTGCTCTGGGAAGCATATTTCTCCAGAGTCTGCTGGCTTGCCCACAGTCCTTGACTATATGGTTCATCTCAATAGCTTGGGACTCAGACCAGCTACACTAAGACTGCATCTGACAGCTGTCTCTACCTTCCTGTCAGCAGGCAAGTACTCTTCCCTTTCAGTTCATTCTGTATTCTGTAAATTTTTCAAGGGATTGCTGCATACCAATCCTCCCTTCAGGGACCCTGCCCCTGCTTGGAACCTTAATGTTTGCATTGCTCAGCTTATGCAACCCCCTTTTGAGCCTTTGTCCTCAGAAGAGCTTAAGTACTTGACTTGGAAAACTGTGTTCTTGGTAGCCATCACACTTCTGCCAGACGCATAAGTGAGTTACAGGCCTTCCAGTGGAGCCTGATTTTATCTCTTTCCACAGAGATAAGGTGGTCCTCAGGACCACAAGGAAGTTTTGCCTAAGGTGGTTTCAGATTTCCATCTTAACCAGTCTATGTCTCTTCCTGTTTTCTTCACTGACCTTTCCTCCTCTGGGGAGAGCAGGTTGCACAGCTTGGATGTGAAAAGGCCCTTAGCTACTACATAGAACACACTAGGGTCACAGGTTTGACTCCCCCAACTGTTCCTCACTTATGGTGAGGTTGGTAAGGAAAACCTGCCACTAACATATCTATTGCGAGGTGGATTGTCTCTTGTATACAATTCTGCTATGAAAAATTAGGTAGGATCCCACCCTCAGGCCTGAGGGCTCACTTTATCAGAGGTACAGCTGCTTCCCTGGCCGCAGCCGGGGATATTCCTATCTTAGAAATTTATCATGCAGCCACCTGGAAAACAGTACATACTTTCACCAAGCATTACTCTCTGGATATCCAGGCTAGGAGTGATGCTCGGTTTGGCACAGCTGTGCTCCAGACCCTATTCCCAAAGTAGGTTCTGTTCCTCCTCCATGGAGGTACTGCTTGGTAGTCTGCAATAGTCAGAATACAGCAAGACTTCATGTTGTTTGAAGAAAACATTACTCACCTTAGTAATGTTGTTTCTTCTAATGGAGTCTTGCTGTATTCTGACCTCCCCCCCGCCTCCCCTCTCAGAACCTGGGTTTTGGGATGTGAGTGGGCACTATCTCTCCAGGGAACAGTGTTGGCACCCTAGAAGGTGCCCTCCACCCTTTTAATTTTGGGTATGTGTTGTGTTTTGTTTTTTGGGTTTCCTGACGTGAGTCTTTGCCTTGGAACCAAAAAACCTTTTTATTAGATTTAGTTGCCAGTTGGCTAGTGTAAGTTTACAGTTTCCACACAGGATGCCCAGTGAGTTTAGCTTGTAAAGATCTGACGGTTTGGGTTCAAACAACAACAGGCAGAGTCTCAACCGAGCTCGAGCTCAGCATTCCATGCCTTGCATGGAAGGTTAACTCTTTCCTCTCCGGGGCAGTTCAAAGGTTGGATATCACTGCAATAGTCAGAATACAGCAAGACTCCATTAGAAGAAACAACATTACTAAGGTGAGTAATTTTTTCTTCACCACTGAGTCACTCCCCTCCGAATGGAAGCATGCCACTGTTCTACCCCTCCCTAAAGGTGGTGATCCTACCTCCGCATCTAACTACCATCCCATCTCCCTCCTCCCCACCCTTGCAAAACTCCAGGAACACCTTGTGCTATCCCAACTCTCCCACTTTCTCTCAGAAACTAACTTCTTCACCCCTTTTCAGTCCGGGTTCAGAAAACACCACTCTACCACCTCCTCCCTACTAAGACTCATAGACTACATCCTCACTGGGATGGATAAAGGGCTAATCACTGCCACTGTTTTCATTGACCTAGCAAAAGCCTTTGACACTGTATCACATTCTCTCCTACTATCCTGTCTTTCTGGGGCTGGGTTAGCAGAATCCACAACAAACTGGTTCAGTGCCTACCTACTAAATAGAACCCAATCCACTAAAATAGCTGACCACACCTCCCCTCCCTCCCAATCACCACTGGCATTCCCAAGGCTCAGTTCTTGGCCCCATCCTCTTCTCCATCCTGCTAAATGATCTGCCAAACTCTTGCTCCTCTACCGCTATCCACATGTATGGGGACGATCCGGTCCTCTTCACGTCTGGCTGGACCTACGAAGAAGTCACCTCCAAACTTCAAACCAATTTCAACAAAATCCAACACTGGTTCAATATCAACCAACTCTTTCTAAATGCCAAGAAAACCATCTCTATGACTTTCAGTACCACACAGCGTCTATCCAAACTCACCTCCCCTCTGAGCTTCCATACCCTAAATAATACCATCCTTGATGAAGTGCCCTCCTTCAGGTATCTAGGGGTTTGGCTTGATCGCCACCTCTCCTTTTCCACACATGTGGATGCCATCATTTCAAAACTGCACCCAAAACTTGGTGCCCTCTATAGACACCACACTAGTCTCTCGCTTCCTATCAGACATGAATTAGTCCAGAAAATGATTCTACCCTCCTTCAATTACTGTGATGTAGTTTACAGCTCCACGCTCAGACCACCCTCAGCCAGACTTGACCCCCTTTTTAATGCTTTCTGCCACTTTGCCCTCGATGTCCCCCCCAATCACATCACTGCATGCTATACCGTTCCCTGGCCCTACCATTCCTAAGTAACCGACTCCTAATTCATAGCATTAAATTTGCTTCCAACTTCTGGCTCAGCTCTCCTCCCTACCTCATATCGCCCCTATCTTCCCCCCTACCCCCACTCACGCCTCATCTACTGATGCTAGGCTATTATTCATCCTCACCAGGACCACCACCGCCAATCAGCATTCTCTTACCTCTTCCTAAACTCTGGAACGGCCTGCCTGCCCAGATCTGACATTCTTCATCCAAACTCTTCCTATCCTCTGCCCTCTCTAACTCCTTGCACCAAATTGCAGCTGCTCCTGACCACCCCTCCTGATAGCTTCTCTTCCCTTCCTCTGTGCCTGACCAGTGGCCTGGCATCGCCTAATTGTCTGGCTTATATACTGCCCTACGCACTTACACTCTCACTCTTACTCTCTCTTCTCACTCCTAATATCTCCCTTCTCTTCCTCCTTCCTAATTAAGCTACACTCTTCAGCCCTACTCACAGTTATTAGCTCCACGCTCCTTCCCTCCCACCTCACCTAAACCTCCCCCCTACACACCTAATGTTTTCTAGTCCACTCCTCCTCTACCCCCCATCTTTGCTCTCCAACTCCTCCTGTCAACTTGGTGCATCTCACTGCAGCTCAAGTTCTGCTACTGGCACTCAAGTTCTGTTACTGGCACTTATGTAATTCATGTATTGCCTCGATGTGTGCCCATGATATGTATACCCTGTCCTTGATGATCATGTTCTGTACTGTTCTCCTTATGTAACAAGCTCAAATGTAATCCCTCCCAACTATGTACATTATCTGTATTGCTCTAATGCAAAATTCAACTACTGTATGTATACCTGCCTCCTCTGTAACCCTGATGCTTTGCTGTGGAGACGACATCTTTTGCTCAGTGTGCCTTTCCTGGTGAAACATTTTCAACAAATAAATAAATAAATATCTCAGATCTTATTGGTCTCAGAAAAAGACCTCTCTCCAAATTGGTTCCAGTGTTTTGAACTCTAGTTCAGGCCCTCCAGTGGTGGCTGGAGGAATACAATCTTGACAAGGTGTCCCCTTTATCAGTCAGGCTCCTTCAGTGATTCTCTCCATATGCCTCTCTACTGGGTTGGGGGCTCATCTAGAGCAGCTTACAGCTCAGGGAACCTGGTCTCACCAGGAGTCTCTTCTGCACATGAACCTTATCAAACTCAGAGCTGTCTTTTCTAGCACTTCAGACATTCTCAACTGCTGTTCCGGGGAAAGTGGTGCAGATCAGGACAGGTAATACCACAACCATGTGGTACACATCAACAAGAAGGGCCTCGGTCCTCGGCCTTGTGCACAGAGGCCATGAAAATATGGTCCTCAGCTTACTCCCTTCAGGCTTCTCTGATGGCTATGCATCTCCCAGGAAGGACAACAATCTAACTTAGATGCTGTCAGCAGGATTTCGTCACCTGAATGGACTCTGAATCCTCTTATACTTCAGGTCAGTTCAAAAGTGGGGCACTCCAGAGATAAATCTCTTTGCAGCCCGGACAATCATCAACTTCCTCTCTTTGCTGCAGACCACCTCTTCAGGGCCCTGTCCTCAGGATGCTGTCTTGTTGAACTGGACAAACAGGTTTCTGTATGCATTTCCTCCTTTTCCTCTGATATTCAGGGTCCTGATCAAGATCAGTCTCAGCCTTGCAAAGGTGATTCCTGAGTGGCTCCAGACTGGGCCAGACAGCGCGGTACCCTCTGCTCTTGTCACTGTCAGTAACAATGCCTCTGTGTCTTCCCAGACAGTTCAATCTCCTCACCTCCTCACAGGGGAGGATTCTTTACCCCAACCTTCAGCCTCTCAGGCTCAAAGTCTGGCTCTTGAAGAGCTAGAATATGCAAGCCTGCATCTTTCTCAATCAGTCTTGGACATTTTAAAGGTTAGCCGGAAACCTGCTACTAGAAAAATGTACAACTCCAAATGGAAAATATTTGGGTTTTAGTGTTCCCAGAGGCATATTCAGCCAGAGCTGGCTGATATTGCCACTGTATGGACTATTTGTGCATCTTAACAGTTTGGGCCTCCGGCCTACTACTCTCAAGTTACATTTAGCAGCTGTTTCTGCCTTCCTTTCTGCTGGTAAGGGCTCTTCACTAGCATCTCATCCAGTTTTCAAGAAGTTTTTCAAGGGTCTAGTACATGTTAATCCTCCCTTTCGGGAGCCTACCCCTTCTTGGGATCTGAATATATTATTGCACAGCTTATGCAGCCCCCTTTTGAACCTCTGTCCTCAGCTGAATTGAAGTACTTGACTTGGAAAACTATATTACTGGTAGTCATTATCTCTGCCAGGAGAATCAGTGAATTAAATACTTTATCAGTGGAACCTGACTTCATTTCATTTCACAGGGATAAGGTGGTCCTTCGAACCAACAAAAAGTTTCTTCCCATGGTGGTATCAGACTTTCATTTGAATCAGTCTGTGTCATTGCCTGTATTTTTCACTGACCATTCTTCCTCTGGGGAAAGAAGATGACACAGTCTTGATGTAAAGAGGGATCTTAGTTACTATGTAGAACACACCCAGGTCCATAGAAATGACTGTTCTCAGTTGTTTCTCACGGAGAAGTGGGAAAGGATAAACCAGCCGCCAAGAGAACTATTTCCAGGTGGATCATCTCCTGTATCTAGTACTGCTATTCAGAGCTTGAGAAAGAGCCTCCCTCAGGCTTGAGGGCTCATTCTACCAGAGGTGCAGCTGCCTCAGTCACAGCAGCTAGAGATATACCCTTAGTGGAAATCTGTAAAGCAGCTACCTGGAAAACTGTTCATACATTTACCAAGCATTGTTCTCTGGACATTCATTCAAGAAGTGCTACTATGTTTGGCACAGCTGTGCTGCAGAGCTTGTTCCCAAAATAGGTTATGTGATTCCCTCCTGCAAGTCAGTACTGCTTGGTAGTCTACATATAGTCAGAATACAGCAAGACTTCATGTTGCTTGAAGAAAAAAATTACTCACCATAGTAATGTTTTTTCTAATGGAGTCTTGCTGTATTCTGACCTCCTTCCCTTCCTCCCCTCCTGGAACCTAATAGTTTTGGAATGTGACTTGGCAGGCACAGTGCTGCACCCCAGAGGTGTACTTGGCATGCCTTCATCTTTTAAGGGTTTTCTGGTTTTTATTATGATTATTTTGGTTGTTTCACTACCTGCTTGAATTCTTTTTAGGGTTTTTGACTTGAGTCTTTTGAACCTAAAAATCTGTTTATTGCCCTTTAGCGTAGAATTTTAGAAACAATTTCTACTTATTGAGTTAGTTAATTTAGTGCTCGTAAGAATCTGACAGTTACACTTCAGAGTACCACAGACAGAGGTTTGAAAACTGAGCTTGAGCTCAACATTCTATGCCTTGGCATAGAGTTAACCCTTTACTCTCCGGAGCCATTCAAGTGCTGGGGCTAACTGCATACAGTCAGAATACAGCAAGACTCCATTAGAAGAAACAACATTACTATGGTGAGTAAATTGTTTTCGTGCTGGCCACAGCACTAAAACAACCTTACTTGAAATCTCTAACTTCCTGCTCCACCCTCAATACTAGCCCACCCCGCTGAACTATTAATTGATATCTCTAAGACCTTTGACATGGTATGTCACCCCCTCCTGCTTAACTCCCTCAGGTGCCTTGGTTTCTCCCCTGGTCCCCTCACTTGGTTCACCAGCTACCTCTCTGGCAGAACACAATGCATTAAAATCAACTACACCCTGTCTGACACACTTCCTGTCCGCTCCAGTGTTCCCCAGGGCTCCATCTTAGGCCCACTCCTCTTCGTCCTCTATCTTAACTCACTCCCATCTGTGTTTCCTAGTAAAATCTTCCTCTGTGTGGATGACGCAGTGCTCTTTGCCTCAGATCCCAACCCCTCTGCACTCCAGACTACCCCCCAACATGCTCTTCAGAAGGCAGAACACTGGTTCATTACCCGAAGACTCGTACTGAACCTAAAAAAGACTAAGGCTATGCTCTTCACACACCACCAAAGTAAACCCAGTGGGGCCCCCCTCATGATCCTACCTAACTCTCTACACCTCATTGAGCAGGTGTCCTTCTACAAGTACCTGGGTATCACCTTTGATTCAGCCCTCACCTTTCATTCCCACTTCAGCGCCCTCTCCATGGCTACCAATGTTTGGATTGGGCTGTTATACCGGCACAGGGACTGCCTCCCACAAGAGGCTCTCAGGCTAGCAATCACGTCCTTGGTCCTGTCGCTAGTTGACTATGGTCTGCCTATCTACGCTGCTGCAGACAATACTGCCCATACAAAAATTCAGCTCTCCATAAATAAGGCTTGCTGGCTCCTTACAGGTGCCCCAAGGTGCACCCACACCTGTCTGTTATACTCCTCCACTGACCTGCTCAACCTAGAAGAAAGGCTTCACTACCAAACCTGTCTCCTTGTAAAAAAGACACCGCTAGGACTCTCCCCCCCGGGGTGTCTGCCTCTCTCCAATGTGGATCCCATCCAGTGTCCACCCACAGTGCTGACAAGACCTCGCTGACTATCTCAAGGGCCAGGACAGCTATGGCCCAGAGATCCTTTAGTTACAGAGCTCCCACCTGGTTCAATGCGCTCCCTGCCTACATAGCAGACTGCCCCAGGCTAGGCCCCTTTAAGACTGCCCTCAGAAGCCACCTGACTAGCTCCCACTGCTGCAAATACGCATAACCCCCCCACCCCCAGGACAAATTACCCCTTGCATGCCATGATCTCCCAAGCTACCTGTAACCTACTTAGGAATTATGTATGGGGTGCGCTCTGAGTCCTGTGATAAACAACTATTCCATTGACTACTGTAATAAAAAACTGTCTATTGTTTTTTTTTTGTGCCTGACATGGTACCTATGTACCTATGATATGTCAACTTGTTTGCACTTTTGTAACCTTTGTACCATCATTGAATGTCTGTAATGCTGGTTAATCTCTAAACTCTCATATGCTATTGTGTTGCTGTACAGTTGCTGTTCTGTTCCCATGATGAGGTGCCTTTGTAAATAAGTCCTTGACTCGAAGGTTTGTAAATCCGATACTCAAATAAATAAAATTTATTTATTTTATTTATATTTTTATTTATTTATAAAATTTTGGTGATTGGGTAGGCCCACTGAGCCCCGAAGGTCCCTTTTTCAGGGCTGACCCAGGATAACAATACATATTTTCATACAAGAAGACTTGGGTTACAGAGTAGATACGGTGGTATGCAGGTTACAGCAATGGTTATCAACATGCTTAAGACCCTATAAGTAAGATTGTCATAATTAATTAAGAAATAGTGCGGAAGTTAGTTGAAGTCACGATGACCAGAGAGAAGCACCTTGGAACCTGAAGAGATGCATGGATGAATCAGGTCTGTTGGAGGGTAGGAACAACTGAGGGGGGAGCCCATGAGCCGAGGCAGTGGCAAGTGCTAGTATCAGTCATATGGGCTTTGAGTCTGGTCGGAAATTCATCAGTGAGGAAGCTTCCTGCACTGGAGGAGGGAGTTGTTCCATTGGCAAGGGGCTAAATAGGAGAAAGACCTGCCACCAGCTTTTGTCCTGACTCTAGGAACTTCCAGCAGAGTTCGGCCTGATGTCCGTAGACTCCTAGGGTTATGTTTGATTGTTATAGTACCAACTAAGCTGGGAGGGGCAAAGGGGCTGAGTAGCTTGAAGGTCAAGCAGAGCAGCGGGTAATTAAGATGAGCTGTAAGAGATGGCCAATGTAGTTGGGCAAGTGTATCACAATGGTGACTTTGCAAGTGATCCTGGGTAGCAAACCGAGCAACCATGTTGTACAAGATTTGCATCCTGGTGACCTCCTGCTTCGCCATGCCCTGAATGATCAGGGCAGCATAGTTTATGGTGGGGAGGAGGAGGACACTTGTGGCGATTGAGGTCCTGACCTCAGGGATGAGCTGGTCCTTTAGTCGGTGCAAGGTACCAAGTTTACGGTGTGTGTTCTTGGTAACTTGATCCACATGGGGCTTGAAGGTAAGACAATGGTCCAGTGTCAGTCCTAAGTATTTTAGGGGGGCACAACCTCAATGACACTTCTTGAGAGAGATGTGAGATGCAAAGCATTCGACCTGTCATGACCAAGGGCTTTGTGTCCAAACAGTATTGCCTTAGTCTTGCTTGCATTTAGGATCATCCTATTTGCTATCAGTCAGGCCTCAAGAGATGCGAGGTCAGCTTGGAGAAGGGGACTGAGAGGTGCTGTGTCACCCAGGGTTGGTAGATGACAGTGTCATCCACATACTGAAAGACTGAGACACCCCCACAGTGGAGGTTAAGATCATTAGTAAATATGGAGAAAAGGAATGGGCTGATAATCGAGCCCTGTTGTACTCCCTCAGCTAGGGGTAGTGAACCCAGTGTAGCACCCTTCCAGATGACTCTCTGGGTTCGACCCGATAGGTAACTCTCAAACCACTTGAGGGCGAGGGGGTCTAAACCAATTTTAGCCAAGTTTAGTAGCAGGAGCTTGTGATCTACAAGGTCAAATGCATTGGACAGGTCAATAAAGATGGCACCTGTAGGTGTACCATTATCCATTGCTCTGAGCACATCATTCAAGAACTGGATTAGGGCATTGTCTGTCCCATGGTTAGTTCTAAAACCATGCTGAGAGGAGGCTAGTAGCTGATGAGACTCTAGGTTGTCGTGGAGTTGGCCATAGACTAACTTTTCTTGTAACTTTTCGAGTGTACTGAACAGGGAAATAGACCTGTAATTGCTTAAGTTTCCCCTGGAGCCACCCTTGTGGATAGGGATCACATCAGCAAGTTTCCACTGGTCCAGAACAGTCGCTTCAAGTAGGGATCTGTTTAGGAGCCAGGTCAAGGGGTTTGGAGAAGGATGGGGCTCCCGCCTTAAGTAGCCGAGGGTTAATCCCATCAGGTCCTCCTGTGCCACTGTCCTTCAGGGTCCTAAGGAATGTTAGGACCTCTTTTCTCTTGACAAATCTTAGATGGAAGGAGGGATGTCTAGGCACATAGTCTCGGATACATTTGGAGCCACGGTTGGCGAGGACAGGCCGAACTTATAGGCATTGAGGTTTGTGAAGTGATTGTTAAGGGCAGTAGCAATTTCAAGGGAGTCACTCACAGGCTGACCATTGACCTCCATGGGGCCAGGCTCAGTCTTAGTGTTACCCCTTATCAGGTTGTTGACGTGCAGCCAGAATTGTTTGGGGTTGCTCAAGTTAGTTTTTTGTAGATGAATGACATACTCTCTTTTCGCAAGCTTGATGGCTCTCTTGCATTTATTTCTTAGGGTTTTGTATGATACGAGGTCAGCAGGAAGGGAGGAGAGCCTGAACTTCTTCCAGGCCTTGTCCCAACTGACCATAAGGGTTTTTTAAGGATGGAGAGATCCACCTGTAGCAGCTTCCTTTTGCCCTACGTTTTTTCAAAGGCGAAGGGTCAGCTGCTGTACATACTACATTGTGAAGATGCTCCAGAGCCTCAGCCAAGGTAGGGAGGAGCCTGATTGGGCTCCAGTCCAGGATGTGTAGGTAGTCATTGAACTGCCCTACTGAGAAGTTGGTATAGTCCCAAGCAGTGAGTATTCTAGATTGAATCTTGGGTGCTCTATTTTTCCATATGCAGAATATGGGGGAGTGGTCACTTAAGGAGTCCACCATTATTCCAGCTTTCTGAACATTGGCCCGGTTAGACACAAGAGCCCAGTCGAGGGTGGTATGGTTCCCCGATTTGTAGTTCAGTCTGGTTGGTTCTGAGATGACCTGTACCAGGTTTGTTTTTTGGGTCAATGCCAAGAAGGTGTTGTTTGGGTCCCAGGCCCAGTTAAGATTGAAGTCACCCAGAATAAGGAGTTCTGAAGTAACGCCTAGAGCCGTGGTTTTAGTTATTGCTTCTAGGGATTGAAGAGCCAACTTGGGTGGGCTGTAGATGCAGCCAATAGCGAGTTGCATGGAGTTCCGTAGGGTGACTTGTATGAATACAGCTTCACCAGCAGTGCAGGTCCTTTGCTGTAGGATGAGGGGCATTACGGTTAGGGCTTCATTGGCATAGATAAGTACGTCACCTCCTCTTTTGGTAACCCTGTCCCTCCGATAGATACTGTATCTTTGGGCCAGTACCTCGTGATCAGGAATGTGGGCTTTTAGCCAAGTCTCTGAGATGACAAGGATATCCAGCTTGTAGAGATCAAGCCAGGCTTGTACCTCCCGCATTTTTGATCTGAGGCTGCATATGTTCATATGCGCTATCTTTAGCTCCTTTGTGAACACCCAGTGGGGGTCATAAGGGGACGATATTGAGCAGTTGATGGTGTTAGGGCCAGGGTTAGGTTGTCTCCAGCCAAGAGTAGTAACACTGCCAGAAGGCCAAGTAATTTAGGGCTAACTGATGGGATTCGGTTGCCTCGGCCCATTCTGCTTACAAAGTGGAAAATATCATAGCATAACCCCTTTCTCATGAGCTCGTGGGCTGAGGAGAGGGCTAAATAGCTCAAGTGGGGCTCTCCATTGTAGAAGCTGATGGGAGGTGTATCGTTGTACATTTGTCCCCTAATTTCTGGATGCCCTGAGCCTATGAGCCTGTCCACTCAGAGAAGGGACAAAATATAGACTGTTGCCAGGAGTACCCCCCTATTGGAGAGAGGGACCCATGGGTTTTATGCCCCATGTGGCATGTGACCTGGGTTCAGCTTCTGGTGAGGCATGCTGAGCTAGAAAGGGTGCCTAGTAACTACCTCAATTGCCCTGTCTTAGGTAGCTTTTCAGGCACAGGATAGGTACCCTGACTGTGGAGGAAGAGTCAGGTGGTAAACACAATCAGACGGTTATATTCAGTCAACAGAGCGCAATTTAAATAAATAAGTAACTAAAATAATGAGATGCTTTATGCCATCACACAGAGCACATTTAGCCCATTGCAGGCACTGTTTAGATGAGTATAGGCCTCACACCTAAAGCAATACTTAGCTGGCTTGCACAAAACATGAAACCACGGTCTTTCCCAAGGTAAAACAATTGGGCAAGTGTTGTATGACCCCATTCACTTGGGAGTCTGACCCAAATTGTCCAGCCCCTGTCCAAAGTTGCTCAGAGTCTATGATTGGGTCAGGTGGGCCCAATACTGTATACTTTGTTTTAACCAACTTAGGATATCCAAACTGCCACATCTTCATGTTTTAAACAGCACAGTAATAGTTCAAAATGCAGGCTTTGTAAGAGGAATGGCTACAAATGCTGATTATAAGGGCGTATATTTCACCTGCTGTTATCGCTGCCAGAATGCCTCCAGGCTACCAGCTGTTTTAAAACTTAAATCAAAATTAGAATCATCAGAAGTGTATATGAGGGCATAAATTTCATTGGGGAAAATTCCAGGCTTGCTTTGATTAATTTTTTACCCACATAAATACGGTCTGGGAAGGTCTTCAGGCCTCCCCTGTCCCTAATTCGAATTGCATTACATCTCTTAGCCTGCTTTTGAGTGGTGTGAAGCAACCCTGCATAGGCACACACCCTTGGGACCTTGCATCCTGCTGCGGGGCACTACCTGCATCTGCTCCTGTGTTTGAGCTGGAAGGGGCAGATTGTGCTTGTGTATGTGAAGGGGACAGGGGGATTACATCTTCTCTTTGCTCCGAATCACCAGAGACCACAGAGGGTTTTGTCATGTGTGGCACCATCCCCTGCTTATTGTTTTGAAAATTCAAAACCGGATTTTGTGTTAAATTTAGACTAGGAGGAATCTCTAAGGGTTGTGGCTGTGCCTCCTCTAACCCATGAGCTGTGTGCTGCAGTATTTGCCAAGGCTGGTTAGTTGCTGATCTAACCCAGCCTGCTTCTTTCACTGCTTCAGCAATTGTAAGGCCTGAAACAGAAATATTGGCATCATAGTCTGGGAGAGGTGAGATAGAACCCATAGCCAGAGAGCCGCAGTTAATACTGCTCTCCCCCTCATTTTTCTGCTCCATTTCTTGTACTGTCAGAGCCCCCTGCTACTGCACAGCATTACCTGTGTTGGTTTCAATGTCCATACCTTCATTTTCATTATTATTGGACACCTTTTTTATGCTCTCTGAGGCTTTTCCCTTGCCCTCTAAGGCAGGAGTTCTCATACTTTGTCATAGTGAGCCTCCCCCAAGCCTTGGAAAAGATCTTGAGCCTCCCCTAATATAGAAATAATGTTGGGCCTCCCCATACTTAGAACAACTATCATACTTTGCACATTACAGGAAGAATATAATGAAGTGCATTTGAGTAGCTGAGTTTATTCTAATTTTATTGAACTTATTGTTCTCCCTCTCCATAACCCCCCCCCCAGGTCAGCCTACTCACTCCACACTGCTGACTTTTGGCCCTATTTACCCCTCGTTGTGATACCTCCATGAGTCAGACTGTTTTCTTTGTCAGTTTTACCCTGCTCTTAAACACCTTCTCGGGGACCATTTTGCTCCCTCCTGGCCTTGCTCCTAGTATCTCTCTGCTTAGCCTTTGTATTTGTGCTTTTCTGAAGCCAGTATAATGGGTCAATTGTTACCTTGTTCCTATTCATTTGCATTATTTTGCATTTTGTTTTGCACAGTTTCCAAGAACTGTGTTTCCTCCATTCAGCTTTCCCCCATGTCATACCATGAAACAAGTGTTTGAGCATGTTTTTCCTGGTAACCATTTTGTGCATAAATTCGCATGCCATTATTCACTTTCAGTTTGCTGCATCCTTTCACACAAAGCATCCAAAAGTTGACATTTAAATATAGTACATTTTAAGGCTTGCTTGAGCCTCCCCTAGAACAGATTGAGGCCTCCCCTAGGAAGCTGGCCTCACCATTTGAGAAACCCTGCTCTAAGGGATTTTGATTTGTGGAATCTTTAGAAGTTATTGCTTCATTAACATTTTGCATATTAGCCTTTATGATACCTTTCATATTCTCAGATGCCACTTCCCGCATTCCTGCCCTTCTCTGAGGTAATAGTCATTTGTTTTGCCTGAGCCGATCCTTCCGACTCCATTTCCATATCATTCGTGCACTCGCTTTGTGATACCTCCTGATTTTGCTCACACTGAGCAAGTAAATATAATAAATATTCTCTCTGTAAAGAAAAATCTTTTTCCGTCCATAGTTCTTGAACATTAGCTCTCTCTTTCAGTACACATATGTGGAGCAGCTTCCGGAATGCAACTGTCGATCTGGAGCATGGCTGCTTTCACTAACCTTTCTTCTTTCATACAACTGCAAACACAAGCCTTGAGTGCCTCATTCGATATCTGAGTGGGGAGGGAGGCACTCTCCTCAACCCTAGATGCCATGTCCCAATTGCCGCCCCCACCGCAACACCGCTGAACCAGAAACTGACAGCACCCCACTGAGAGTAGAAGAATTTTGTGGGAAGAAGGAAATAAGAATTAAAAAACAGAGCAACACATCACTGTCTAAATCTGCAGAAAACTAAATCAAAACAAAAGTCACAGTTTCTCTATAACTGTTCCATACGAGTCCGAGAACAACAAGTGGAATCATTGGCATATACTTTCCGCATCTCTTCTTGAATAGTACTCAACAAAACATCATATGGTACAAAATGTTGTTGCAGAACCCATTTACAGTGTGCCTGCCAGATACAATATTTGAAAACAGCGAATAAAACCTGTAGAGTGTCTTCTGCAAAGCACTGCCAAGTTGGGGTCCGAAGAACATAGATCAAATACTGATAAGTAATCGATCGAAATTGAGGAACACCCGATGAATGTGCTACTGTATCCCAAAAATTTCTAGCATAGTCACAGACCAAAAACAAATGTTCTTGTGTTTCTAAGATTTGATAACAAGACTGCCTTAAACAATACTTGTCTTGCATTGCTTTGTGCTTGTTATTCTTAACATTGAGTTTCCCATGAATAGCCAGCCAAAGGACATCCCAAACAAAAAACAGGAAGCCTCTTATTCAAAACTTGTTGAAACTTAGCATCACTATCAGTAGATGCACAATAAGGCAAAACAATAGGATCTAAACACTGAGGACGTACCAACCAGTTATAAGTTGCCACCCTAAGTCAATTCTTCCATAACAAAAGGTACTTTCCTGCAACTAGTAGCTGAAATGACTCTCTTACTTCTTGTGGAATGACTTGTATTCAACTTAACAATCTACTTTTTCCAGTTCCCATGCCCTCAAACAAGAAGTCATCCATTCAGACAATAGAACAAACCAGTCCTTATCATGCTTCTTAGCAGGTTCAATTACATTGAAATAGAGAAAAATACTGTAATGAAATGCAATCGGATGAAGCATACCTACCCCACCCTCCTTCAAACTGCTATATGTCACAGACCTCTTGATGGGGTTCAGTCTGCTCCCCCACAATGCCCTAAAAAACAAACGAAATAGTCTAGTATGCAATGCTTTAGGAGGTGGGTAAATATAACTAACATAAAGCAAAACTGGAACTATTAATGATTTAAGTAAAAAAATCTGTTTTTGCTTTGAAAGAGGAGTCTGACCCCATCTAGTCAATGCCAGTTCCGCTTTTTGCAACTTAGTATCCCAATTAAGAAAGGCAACATTTGTAGGCCCAAATTGCAGTCCCAAAATCGTGATCAATCCTTGGACAGAACAATACTAGCATATCGTTCAGTCAGCAAATATTCATCCCCCAGCTGATATTCAACACTTTTGTCAGTATTAATACAAGAGCCAGAGGCATTGAAAAGACCTGAATATTGTGTTGCACCACATGTTCATCAGTGTTAGCATCAATAGTCAATACCACATCATCTGCATAAGCAAATATTTTAAATAAAGGTAAGGAGGCCTACAAACATACCCCAAGCAATGCAGAAGTTCGCTGAACTGATTGTATCAGGGGGTCAATACCAAAGACATACAGTAATGGACTTATGGGGCAACTCTGTCTAACTCCACAGCTGACTGGTGATCTAGCACCCCTCTGTCCATTAATCTTTGGTACAATAGAAGCAGAGCCATATAAATATTGAAGCCATAAAATATACTGTAAAGGAATACCATACTGCTGCAGAACTAAATACAAATAATCCAGAGACAGGGAATCAAAGGCCTTCCATTGATCAAGGCTCAAAACATTACAAGGGTCTCCCTTCACTGAATTTCTATAAAACAATTCTCTAAGGAAAATCAAATTATCTTGAATGCCCTATGTGGAATAGCACACCCTTGAGTGGGACTAATCAAAAATTCAGCACATTTAGCCAAACGAGCTGATAAAATTTGGCTCAACAATTTTAAATCTGTATTCGATAAGCAAATAGGTCTCTAATTCGATAATTGGGACCTATCTCCCTTTTTAAATAAAAGAACTAAGTCAGCTTCTACAAAAGTAACTGAAGTATCCCCAGTCTGTAAGAGTTCATTAAATAGCGCAGTTAAATCATTACACCGAGCATCACCAAAGACTTTGTACAACTCAGCAGGAATACCATCTGGTCCAAAGTGGCATTAGGTTTAGCGAATTAATGGCAACTCTAACTTCAAGCTTCAGAAATCAAGCCAGCTCATTGAAGGACCAAAGCCTTGAAAGAATTTTTCTCCAAAGAGGAGACAAATTGCTTAATATTACATGTAACAGGGACAACACCAAAAGTATCAGTAAGATACTGATGTACAATATCAAAAGGGAATTTTTATCAGTATGCAACATCCCATCCCTATCTGCCAATTCAAATATATGTTTTGTATGAGCACAATGGTGGTTATCTTTAAAAAGGTCAAAAGTGGATCTTTTACTGGCTGTACCAAACCTTAATTCCTGTTTCAGTGATTTGGCTCTATCATATTGAAAATGATACATCGCCTGTTTAACCTGCAAACTCTATGGACCAAAATCCTGCCCAGAAACATCTGCCAAAGAAATCAACCCATGTAACTGTTTGCGATGTTGCAAGTAAGAAAAATAAGCATCCCTTTTCTTTTTCCCAGCCCAATTCTGAAAGAAAGATTTTATGTCTTTTTTAGTGTCCAACCACCATTCCTGTAAAGAATCGTACATACACTGAACTGATTGATGAGCTGCCCATAAATTCCGAAAACCTAAAACAACCTCTGGATTATCTAATAGGAAATATTCAACTTCCAGGCAGATTTATCATGCACCTGTTCTGAATTCCAATGACAATCGGCACAAATAGCTGAATGATCAGAACAGGCCAAATCCTTAATAACTGAACCTAGAAGTTTAACAAATTTTGATACCCAGATATAATCTATCCTGGTATGTAGGGAACCCTTATGGAGCGTAAAACCCCTCTACCATGAAAAGAACAATAAACATCCTTCAGTTTAGCAGTAAACACTATATCTTTTAAAGCATTGGAATCACAGAACATCTTATCAGTTTTCAACCCTCTGTCTTCCGTTGAATACTACAATTGAAATCACCCCATGAAATAATTTTCGGACAGTGCACAAAAAGAGAATTTTACGAAAAGAGCAACCCTCAAAGCTTTCCTTGAGGAGCATATAAATTAATTAAATTTAACCTGTGTTTCATATAGGAAACATCCAACAGAAGAGCTCTACCCGCTCTAAATCAATCAATCTAGTAACTTTTAAAGCTGCATTAGAAAATAAAATAGCTAAACCATCACACTTATCCTGGCCTTGAGACCAAAACGCGGCCCCATGACACCATTTCTTGGTACAGCTAGCAATCTCCCTAAAAGTCTTAATCCGGGTATCCTGTAAAAATGCAATATCAGGATGTAAACTCCATATTTCCAGAAAAACCACATCCCTCCGTATATCGTTCTTTATGCTATTAACATTAAAAGACAAAATATGGAAGGTAGCCATGAGATAAGAAAAGGAACAAAATCAACGTTTAGATCTAGTAGCCCAACTTCCTTCTGGACTAGCCCTCTTCCACATCCGAAGAGGCTCCCGTGAGATGTGACCGATGAGGCATCAGAGCCAAGTCTTCATTCCCAGACATAGAAGGCATAGTTTCAGAAGTCAAAGAGCATATTTATTTGATCGCACAGTGAGACCAGATTGTAGTAACCTTTTCCACTCTTTGACTTTAGGCTCAACCGGAGACCCAACTTATCCCTAGATTGTTTCTTATAAGAAACAGTCTTGAAGGGGGAGTCAGACAACAGAGTCAGTGGGCAAGGGGGGGCATAGAGGATTTATCTATAACAAGTTGACCATAACTCAGATCTTGTGCCATGTCAGCTGACATTTTGTCCAAGTCCAGAGGGTCATGGGGGCAGGTAACTCCTGCAACTACCATGGAAGAAACAGGCTGTACAACTGCTTCCATGTGATCTAAAGGCAAAGAATCAGTAATGTCCATAGATAACTGAGAGGCATCAGCAATAGGAGGGTCTGACACAGCAGTCAACTGGGCAGTAGAAGGCCCAACCCACGGTGCTGTAACTATAGGGGGATGAGCAACTGCAGAAACAACAACATTTGACTGCAGGATATTCACATACGCCTCTGAGGCCTATGCACCCTGTTTCTTTGCTTGCATAATCAGGGCTTCCTGGGACAGATGGTCCCTGGAATTATGTGAGGCCCAAGGACATTTAATGTGGGAATGACCCCTCTCATCACAAAGGTTACAACAAAATTAGTTCTTACTATTGGTTGAAAAATGGCCAGTTTCCAAACAATGGGTGCATTTAGGGGTATCACAGGCATTACTGAGGTGAAGACGGGAGCCACACTTGTGACAGGAATTTGGTTGCCCTGGGTAGAACAAGGAGCCCCAAACCTTTCCTAAGAAAAAACAACCCGGAAGGTGAGCAATACCATTGTTAGTAGTGAACAGCTTACATTTTATTTTCCAGCCCTCCCCAGTCCAAAATTGTTCGGAATCAATTATGGGTACTAGTTGTTCAAGTACCTCACAACATTTTTTAAGCCAGTACAAGATATCGGAAATATCTAACCCTTCATTCTTAAAAAGAACAGTACTTGTCCGAACTGCAGGTTTAGTAATAGGGATAGCCAGAAAGGGGACCCACAGTGGAGAGTCCTTCAGAGAATTATATTTAAGCCAAAATCTGTCCAGTGCTTCCACTGTTTCAAAGCTAATATCATAATTGCTGTCATCTGTATGAATCAGAGCAAAAACCTCCAAAGCATAGAACTTTAAAGAGTCTTTTAGCAATGTTCTGCCGATATAAACACGATCTGGGGGATCAGGTAAACCTCCTTTATACATTAGTCTAATCACATTTCTCCGGGGGCAGGCTCGTTTGCAGTTGATTTAAACAAATCAGCCATCCATAAGAAAGGCTTGAATACTGTACGTTTAGCAGGGTCCTGTAAAAGGGTAGGGCCAAAACCCACCAGTAAAGCATCCAAAACAGGCGTCTGAGCAGGCAAAGTTAAGGTAGGAACCTTATTCTCAATAGCAGGACCTGGTATCTTCTGTGTACTGAAGCCAGGGTTCAAAACCTGCTGAGCAGCCCCAGGTGACCCAGGCCTAACAGAGGGAGGCAGGAAACTGAACAAGAATCCTGCACAGGGAATCAGGTTCAGCAGCCTGCTCAATATTCAAAGAACAGTCCACTGTATCCTCAATCAGAGCCCCAGAGTCATTAAATCGCATGCGCGAATATTCAGCAACCTTGTCATCAGAGGGATCGGAGACCAACCCGCTCCTGTACGAACTCAGCCCGCAGCTTGAAGGCATGATCTGGCAAGTGTCCTTTCTCCTAACCCCAGTAGAGTCAATTAGTAAAGATTTTGGTTTTGCCAGTCCTAAAGTCTTACCTTACAAGCCTCTCGAGAGGCCGAGAGTTCTGGACCAAAACTGTGTGGGTTGCATTGGGTAGGGAGGCCATGAAGAAACAGCAGATTCCTGTACCTCACATCTGGGCAATTGATTCTCCATCATCGCTCTGGCAACAGCAGCACACTCATCCTGCCATTACACAAGGCAGCATCTCTAAACACTCAGGACCAAACAAAGCAATCACATGTTCTGACAGATGAGCACAGAGCTACAGGAGCAGCCATATCACGGGGAATCACATCCAAAGCTTCTCCGAATCCGCAGCAACTTATACAGAATCAGCAGTGTCAGTAAGTCCCGACATAACCGTGAAAATTTATCTCTTCAGGGTTGGTCTCTGGTGCAATCAAGGCTGGATTGGAGACCCACTCCCCAACCTCACAAACCTCCTCACTCCTCGACATCAGGGTTGAAAGTGACCATCCACTCAAGGACAGCAACTTCCCCCACCGGCAGAGTAGGGGAAATTCCCTGGTCCCCTGGCCAAATTTCCCCCCATCACTAAAATACTACTAACAACTTAATCTGGTTCAAGGTCAGTTGGCATTCATCTGTATCCCCCTTCCCCCGGGTTGTGCCTGAAAATAGGAAGGAATTTGTCTAGTGCACTTACCTGGTCAACAAGAAAAATTAAAAAACTAAAAATAATCACCCCTAGGTGCTTCTCTTCCTCTGTAGTGGAAAGCTGCATCCCTCCTAGCCTATAGCAGAATTTTTGGTTTCTAGCTCCAATATGCAAAGCCTTGCACTTCTGTGCATTGAAGCTCAGCTGCCATGTATCTGACCAGCATTCCAGCTTATCCAGGTCCTCCTGTAGTCCTAGCCACTCCTCTGTGCTGTCTAACACTGCTCCAATCTTTGTGTCATCTGCGAACAGTTTGATCTTATTGTTCACACTGTCTACAATGTCAGCAATGAAGATGCCAAACAGTATTGGTCCCAACACAGATCTCTGTGGAACCCTGCTTGTTATTGCTCTTGGGGATGAGAGCTCCCCCTTACAACAACCCTCTGCTGCCTATCCTCCAGCCAGTTTCTGACCCATTCCACCAATTTTCCCCCACCCCCCCATGACCCAATTTGCTGGCCAGTCTCCCATGTGGCACTGAATCAAAAGCCTTGCTGAAGTCCAGGTACAGGATATCCATTGTGTGGCCCTTGTCCAAGCTCTTGTCACCCAGTCATAGCATTCTGCTAAGTTTGTCTGACAGGATCTACCGGTGACAAACCCATGCTGTCTGCTGTCCCAAAGACCATTCTCCTCCAGAAAGGTTACCAACTTCTCTTTGAGCTTTGTCTCCATGAGATTCCCCACAATTTAGGTGAGGCTGACTGGTATAAGGAAAGGAGGATAAACCCTCTTAGGGCTGATCATCCTACCCTTCTCGATTATTTGGTACACCTTCAGTTAACAGGCCTTAGGACCTCCTCCCTCAAGGCACACTTCGCAGCCATCTCAGCTTATCTCTCTGCTGAGAAACAGAAATCTCTAATTTCCCAGCCTATTTTCAAAAAGTTTTTCAGAAGCCTGCTGCATCTTCAACTGCTGCTAAAGGAGCCTGTCTCTGTCTAGGACTTGAACATCTGCATAGCTAAGCTCATGGAACCTTTGCTGAGTTGAAGTATGTCACTTGGAAAATGGTATTTCAAGCCTCAGGAAATCTTACTGTATTCTGACTATTGCAGTATTGTTTCACCATAGGACTGCCCCGGAGCTGAAATGTTTAATACATCCTATGCAAATAGTGGAATGCTAGGCTCGAGCTTGGTTTCAAACCACTGTCTCTGGCTGTATTTCCTGCAACCGTCAAATTCTTCTCCGCTTGCCTCAGTAAGATGTCTCAGAGCTCTCCATCACTTGCTTGAAGAAATGTATTTTCCATCGGTTTTCTAAAGTACCGGTATTTCTTTTGATTTTTAAAGCACTGTCCCTGGTGTACAGGTAGACTTAGTTTAGATTTAGCATTATTGTGGTAAGTTTCGGTTCCTTTTTGGTTCCTTGTGACTGGGAGGGAACCAACATTTTTATTCTTTTCTGAAGTAAAGTTCAGTTGAATTTTAAACTTATCAGACTTCTTTTAGTTGCTATTTGGTTACTTTTTTACCAGGGTAACTCTCGGTTTCTAGCAGCTGTATTTAACCTGGAAAAAAAAAGTAGTAAGAGGGTTTTTCTTCTCTGGTTATATGTGTGACAGGGTAGAATAGGACCCTGTCCCAGTTGTTATGGAGAATGTGTTTAAATGCAAGGATCTTTCCTTTTCTCTCTTCTCTGTCTGGTTGAGAAACCAAATTTCAAACAACATGAAGTCTTGATGTATTCTGACTAATGCAGTGATCTTCAACCTTTGAACTGCCCCGGAGAACACAGAGCAAGGCATGGAACGCTGAGCTCGAGCTTGGTTGAAGCCTCTGTCTGCTGTTGTTTGAACCGCAACCGTCAGATTCTTTACTCCACCTCACTAAACAGTCGCTCCGGAGATTTCTCCTTTGCTCGGTTCAAAAAAAGTCGGTTAAAGTGTTGTTTTTTATCGCTCGGTTTCAACCGAATTTCTGCTGCTAAACTGTCGGTTTAAGTCTCTGTCTGTGGTACCGTGAGTACTAGATAGGTTTTCTATATTAGTTTTTCTGTGTGGAACTTGTAAACATTGGATCAGTTCAGTTTGAACCGTTCAGGTTTGAGTATAAAAACTTCTGTCTTTATTAGAGTGTGGTAACCGGTCCGTATCGGTTCTAAAAAAAACGGATTTCATTACAGTTTTTTTCAAGACCCGTAACACGGTCAGGAACCGATAGGGGTGTCTTGCCTGTTGGACTGCAAAAAAAAGGGTAAGTTTTGGTTAGGATTGGCCATGTCTGAGAAACCCAAGAATAGAACCGGGCCCACTGGGTTTCAACACTGTAGTGTGTGTGGGGAAGCCTTTGCTAAGGTTGACCCTCACACCACCTGTGTTTATTGTCTGGGGTTTGACCACCTCAATTCAGACTGCCAAATTTGTAAACATTTTCCCAAAGCTACCCTGGATAAGAGAGTAGGCAGACTGAGGGAAAGGGAGGCCGAAAAGTCCGCTGACCCGGATGGCCAGCCTGGTTCAGTTCCGACCGAACCAGAAGGAGTGCCCTCTGACTAGGGCAAAACTTCTTCGGGCAAAAGGAGAACCGATTCTGAGGAGTTGGTTCCGTTAAAAGAAAAGAAGGGATAAATCATCCGGTTCAGATCCACCGCTTCTTTCTCCGACCGCTGATGAGATAGCCAAAGCAATAAGGACAGTTCAATGTCTAACCCGGTTCCTGCGAACCGACACCATTGGTCAGGGCTCGGTTCAGTCGGTTCCCGGGTTCCGGATTATACTTTAGACTAATTTTATGAACCTGAGGAGGAGGAGGAGGGAAAGTATGAAGATAATGATGATGATGGTGATTATGAAAGTCTGGATGTGCCTATTGACCCGGACACCTCCCCAGACAGACCTTCAGGCCTTTCTCCTCCTAGGCTTTCTGAGTCCCCCTCTCACTTTATGTTTTACAAGAAAGTGGCTGAAACCCTCCAGCTTCCTATGGAAGAAGCAGTAGAGGATCAGGAGGAGCCTGATTTTATTGAGATGATGGACATCCCAGAGTCCAGGAGATTGTCTATTCCCCTCCATAAATCTTTTGGGAACCAGACATTTAAAATTCTAAAAACTCCTAATTTCATACCTCCTGTGGACAGAAGAATGGACAAGAGGTATACTCTTTCAGGCTCAGATACGGAGTTCCTTTCCCAGCAATGCAGCCATGTTGGGGTAGTGCAGGCTGCTGCCTGTGATAAGGCAAATATTCTCTTGGCTTCCACCCCCAGACAAGGACTCAGGAGGATTAATGCCATGGCAAAGAAGCAGTACATGGCAGCATCTTTGGGACTCAGGCAGGTTAACTATATGGCCTACATAGCTAGATACCAAAGTCCAGGTGGGACACTGTGATGGCTCTAGCTAAACAGGACCCTGACCAGCTTGCCAAGGAGCTGGAGCAGGTGGCTGCAGATGGCATTGAGGCATCCAAGGTGCAATTTCATGCTGCTGTAGACTCCAATGATGTTTCGTCTAGAGTCATGGCTACATCTGTGGCCCTTCGGAGGATGGCTTGGCTCAGATGTACTAGCCTGTCACAGGATACCCAGGCTAAGGCCATGGATTTTCCTGTCATTGGTAATTCTCTGTTTGGGGAGCAGACAGAGAATTACATGAAGAAAATGGATGAGTATAGGACCACCTACAGGAGTGCTCAGGCCAAAGAAAGGCAAGCCACTCTTCAGAGGCAGCATTCCAGGGGCAGGGGCAGGCCTTTTCATAGGCCTTTTTACCAAGCCCAGGCCTCCTCTTCTGCTTTTGCTCAGAGGGTTCTTTTTTTTTAGAGGAGGCAGGCGGGGTATGAGCAGGCCTGCTTCCACCCCTCAGCCTAAAGCCCCTGCCAAGCAGACACCCTGATGGGTCTGCCGGGCCAGTCTCCACTACCTGTGAGGGACAGGCTGGCTTACTTTGTCCAGGACTGGAAGTCTTTAACATCAGACAAGTAGGTCCTGAAGTAGTAAGCCAGGGACTGGTTCTCAGTTTCAAAAATTCCCCAAGATGAGAACCAGATCCTTTCCACCTGAAAATCCTTCAGAGGTCCTTGCCTTAGAGGCAGAGGTTTCTTCCCTCTTGGCTCTCAGAGCCATAGAAAGGGTTCCTACCCTACACAGGGGCAAATGATTGTACTCCAGGTACTTCCTAACCCCCAAAAAGACAGGAGAATGGCGGCCCATCCTGGATCTGAGATACCTAAACAAGCACCTTTTAAAGCCAAAATTCAAAATGGTGACTCTGGGAATAATTCTGCCCTCTCTAAGGCCAGGGGACTGGCAAGTCTCCCTGGACCTCAAGGCTGCCTATTTTCACATTCCCATCAGGTGCTCCCACAGAAAGTACCTCAGGTTCGAGTTGCCCTCAGGCCACTATCAATTCAGAGCAATGCCCTTTGGTCTAACATCAGCCCCAATGGTGTTCACAAAGTGCCTGGCAGTAGTGGTTGCTTTCCTAAGGAGAAAAGAGATCTCCATCTTTCCATACCTGGACGACTGGCTCATAGTAGGTCAGTCTCCAGACCAAGTCAAGTCACATCTTCAGATAACTCAGCAACTGCTCACTTCCTTAGGACTCCTCCTAAACCTTCCAAAGTCAGTTCTAGAGCCAGTGCAGCTCCTCTCCTTTATAGGGGAAGAGCTGGATATGATAAGACCAAAGGCCTTCCTTCCCCTCGACAGGGCAAGGACACTAATGGAACGAGCCTCTTCTTTCACCCTTCAGGTGTCTCGACCAACAAGGCACTTCTTGCAGCTCCTGGGCCATGCAGCCTCTACAGCAGTGGTCCAGGGGCAAGATTCAGATGAGGGACATTCAGTTCCACTTGAGAACCTTCTGGTCCCAGAGAAAGTTCCCTGAACAAACTAGTCCCAGTGACTCAAGCCCTGATCCAGGCTTTGCAATGGTGGCAGGATCAGGACAATTTAAGCCATGAGTTCCTTTTATCACTCAGTCTCATTCTCTAATCCTCACCACAGACACCTCCCCTCTTAGGCTGGGGAGCCCACTTGGGGATCTTACCACCCAAGGGCTGTGGTCACCTCAAGAATCTCTGCTTCACATCAATCTATTGGAACTCAGAGCAGTGTTCCTGGCTTACAAGCTTTTTCAAGTCTGTTCAGAACAAAGTAGTCAGATCAGAACAGACAATACCACCACAATGTGGTACATCAACAAGCAAGGGGGCACTCGGTCTACGGCCTTGTGCACAGAAGTAATGAAGTTGTGGTCTCTGGCCTATTCCCTGCAAACTTCTCTCACAGCAGTTCAGCTCCCAGGGAAGGACAATGTCCTGGCAGATGCTCTCAGCAGGATATCTCAGGGCCACCATGAATGGTCCCTAGATCCCCTAGTCTTGAAAGTGATTTTCTCCAGATGGAGCACTCCTCAGATAGATCTTTTTGCAGCCCTAGACAATCACCAACTTCCTCTTTTTTGCTGCAGACCCCCTGTATTGGGCTCAGTCCCCCTGGATGCTCTGGTACTCAATTGGGAAGGGAAGTTCCTGTATGCTTCCCTTCCTTTCCTCTCCTGTTCAAGATACTAGTCAAGATCAGGTCTCAACCCTGCAAAGTGATTTTGATCACTCCAGACTGGGCCAGACAGCCCTGGTACCCACTGTTGCTGTCCTTAGCAATCCACCTTCCCCTGTCTCTTCCCAGGAATTACAACCTGTTGACATCCTCTCAGGGGAGGGTTTGGTATCCGAATCTCAAATCTCTCAATATCAAGGCTTGGCTCTTGAAGAGTTAGAGTTTGCTGATCTGCACCTCTCTCAAGGTGTCCTGGATATTCTAAAGGCTTCTCTAAAGCCTTCCACCAGAAAGACTTACAACTCCAAATGGAAAAGGTTCACTATTTGGTGCTCTGGTAAGCATATTTCTCCAGAATCTGCTGGGTTGCCTACAGTCCTGGACTATATGGTTCGTCTCAATGGCTTGGGACTCAGACCAGCTACACTCAAAGTACATTTGGCAGCTGTTTTTGCTTTTTTGTCAGAAGGCAAGCCCTCTTTTCTTTCAGCCCATCCTGTATTTTCAAATTCTTCACGGGATTGTTGCACACCAATCCTCCATAGTCATTACCTCTGCCAGGCGCATCAGTGAATTGCAAGCCCTGTCAGTGGAGCCAGATTCATCTCTTTCCATAGAGATAAAGTGGTCCTAAGAACTAACAGGAAGTTTTTGCCTAAGGTGGTTTCAGATTTCCACCTTAATCAGTCTATGTCTCTTCCTGTTTTCTTCACTGACCATTCCTCCTCTGGAGAGGAGGCTACACAGCCTGGACATAAAAGGGCCTTATCTACTACATAGAGTGCACCAAGGGTCACAGGTTTGACTCCTCAGTTGTTCCTCACTTATGGAGGTCGGTGAATAAACCTGCCACTAAAGATTTATTGCCAGGTGGATTGTCTCTTGTATACAATTCTGCTACAAAATTAGGTGAATCCCACCCTCAGGCCTGAGGGCTCACTCTATTAGAGGTACAGCTGCTTCCCTGGCTGCTGCCAGGGATATTCCTATCTTAGAGATTTGTAAAGCAGCCACCTGGAAAACAGTCCATACTTTCACCAAGCATTACTCTCTGGATACCCAGGCTAGGAGTGATGCTCGGTTTGGCACAGCAGTACTTCACAGCCTATTCCCAAAGTAGGTTCTGTCCCTCCTCCATGGAGGTACTGGTTGGTAGTCTGCATTAGTCAGAATACAGCAAGACTTCATGTTGTTTGAATAAAAAAATACTCACCTTAGTAATGTTGTTTCTTCTAATGGAGTCTTGATGTATTCTGACCTCCTCCCCCTCCCCTCTCAGAACCTGGTTTTTGGGATGTAGGTGGGCAGGAGCAGTGTTGGCACCTAGAGGTGCCCTTTTTCTCACCCTCCTTTATTTTGGGTGTGTGTTGTGTTTTGTTTTTTGGGTTTCCTGACTTGAGTCTTTGCTTTGAAACCAAAAAAAACCTTTTTATCAAATTTAGTTGCCAGTTGGCTAGTGTGAGTTTACAGTTTCCACACAGAACTCCCAGTAAGTATAGCTCGTAAAGATCTGACAGTTGGGGTTCAAACAACAGCAGACAGAGGCTTCAACCGAGCTCGAGCTCAGCGTTCCATACCTTGCATGGAAAGTTAACTCTTTGTTCTCTGGGGCAGTTCAAAGGTTGGAGATCACTGCATTAGTCAGAATACGTCAAGACTCCATTAGAAGAAACAACATTACTAAGGTAGTAATTTTTTCTTTCCTGTGAGACGTCGGATTTGATCAACCTAACAGGCTCACAGTTCTTTGCCTCTCTCTGTCTCTCAGTTTTCTCCTGCTGTCTGTCTTTTCCTCCCTTGCATATCTAGACCTGCTGCTATAAAAATATGTGCAAATCATTGTATGAAAATGTAATTAATATTGGGATCTCTTGTGTCTGGAAAATGTATAACATTACTGTCAAAATACATATAATTATAAGTTGAGATGACTGCAAAAAGCTGCTGTAGGAAACTAGAGGTTACCTTGGTGCAAATCTTTGAGCCTTTTGCAAAGAGCTGTGCAGGGGCCTCAGCAAGCACATTGTGTTCAGCAGCTCCTGCCTGATATTTACAAAAACAGGATGCCTGCTAAGGATGGGATTGAAAGGACTTATAAGAGCTAAGCTGCAATTGCAAGAAAGAGAAGAAAAGGAAATACAGACTCAAGGAAGACTATTGTTTTTTCTCCTTTGTACATAGTTATACTGAACAAGTTTTTTTTTTTGTTACTGCTACTGTAAATAAATATTTTTGGTGAATTCTACAACTGCTCCTGGTTTTCCTTATGCTTCCTGGCCTGTACCTCGACAACAGATGGTGTCAGCCTAAGTGGGATTTAAGCCGTGCATACCCTAAGACAGGAGTTTTGTGCGTGGGTGCTGGACCTAGTAAAAGGGAAGCACAGAGGAAGGTATGGATTCTGCAGCGGCAAGTTCAGGAATGGTTACCAAGAGATTGGCAGCCAGACTAGCAGACAGAGTCCAGTCTGAGATTGTACAGCCAGCACAAGTTATGGAAAAGAATAGGCTGTGACAGAACCTGAAAGCCTGATGAGCTTTTTTCAAATGGTGGGCTACACAACAAAAGAGATGGAGAAGCAGAGAGAAAAGATCTTCAATGTTTAGAAGCACTGAGAAAAGAAGAGATGCAGTGATAGAAGCAGCAGATGAGAGAAGAGATGCAATGGGAGCAGCGATGGCTGGAGGTCTTCAAGCTATCAAAGACAGAGTATATGGCACACATCCAGACGAGCAACAAAATGCAAGCAACTTAAAAGACATTAAACTTACAAAGTTGTGTCCATTACATGATACTGAGGCATACTTGACAACTTTTGAAAGAGTTGCACAGCCTGCCAATGGCCAAAGCAACAATGGACAATCAGGCTGGTACTCTACCTGACAGGAAAGCCAACTTGCCTACAGCAGTCTAGACACTACAGTCAGAAAACTATGACCTTGTGAAAATCAAAATGCTGAAAGATGCGACATCTCGGAGAGACATACAGGCAGAGATTTTGATCTCTGAGGTACAACTCTGTCGATAATCCTTGAGAAGCCTTCACCCTACTCAGAGAACTGCTGATAAAATGGATCCAACCTGAGAGAAAAACAGTCCCACAGATCATCGATACATTTGCCATGAAGCCATTCATCAACATCTTGTCTCCAGATGTGCAGGCAGGGTAAAGGAACACCGACCAGAGAGTGGGGAAAAGGCTGTTTCTTTGGCTGAGGACTACCAAATGGCCAGACAGATACCACAGCGGTGAGGTAACATTCAAGCACCTTTTACTCATTTAAACTCTAAGCCTGATAAGAACTCTGGTGGGGATAACAAATCGGTGCCCAAAGACGTTATCTGCTATAACTGTAATAAGCCAAGCAATTTTGCAAGAAACTGCTGTAGTAAGGAGAGTGGCACAGGAACACATTTTCCTTTGCAAATTGGGGCAAGTACTTAACAGATGTGAAGGTGGGGAATACGACTGTGAAGGGACTCATTGATTAGGGGAGCAGACAGACCCTAGTGCATGTTAAAGTACTGGGAAAACACTGTGCAAAGGGACCAGGTACTGGTGTCATCGGCATCCATGGGGACACTAGATACTATCTCACCACTCAAGTGACTCTGACCATTAAGGGTGTGTCACACCAAATGAAAGTGGGAGTAGTTCCTAAGCTACCTGTACCTGTGATTATTGGAAATGATGTTCTAGGATTTACTGAGTTGATCAAAGAGGGAGTAAATCCTGAAGTTTCAGCAGCTGTGGTGACAAGAGCTCAGGAAAAAAAAAATTCAGATGGTGGGGACACTTTTCCTTTCAAAGATTTTGATTCGGACTTGTTTAAGCACGGCTCCAAGATCTGGAAATCCAGGAAAGAAAGATGAAGTCTGAAGAAACTGGCAACAAATTACTGATAGGTATAAAGGGTTAACATATGAAATGCTGAAACTAAACTATGACTGATTGTGATTTTTCTGTTATAGCCCCAAAAGTTGCAGCAGAGCTTGCCAACATTTTCAGCAGAGTGGGTATACTTAAAGAAATGTTTACTGAACAGGGTAGTAATTTTGGTGCTGCATTGCTTAAGGAGTTGAACAGACTGCTAGGTATCACTGCCATAAGGACCTCTGTAATTAGGGTAATAAATCACCCTTACTCAGGTTCTTGGTGGAACTATACAAGAGTGAAGAAACAACAAACAAGTGGTATCCAGAGTCTGACAATGATTTACTTCTGGTATATAAAGCAGGCTTACAACCACAATTAGTGATAAAACACTGAGGAGAACACCCCAAATCTTCTTTCTTACCTATAGATTGCATCAGTCTTTTCTCAAAGAGAATAAGCAGTGTCATAGGTCTTATATCTCTGATAATTACCATGGAAACTACTGAAAAGATATAAAAAACTTGTACAATTGGCTAATAGCAAAATGGCATGATTTCTAGCTAGCCTGGGAACATATGCTGAGCTAGCAAAACATAGACACATAGAATTTGATGGCAGATAAGGACCGCTTGGCCAACCCAGTCTGCCCATTTCCCTACCTGATGGATAAGCTGCAGATGCTAGTTAATCAACAGCTTACTTCCTCCTACCCCACACTAGAATTGCCTTATGTCTGTCCCATGCATTCTTGAATTCTCCCACTGTTCCTGACTCCACAACCTCCTCCAGAATGTGATCCATGCATCCACAACCCTCTCTGAGAAAAAATACTTTCTAACATTACCTCTGAGCCGTCCCCCCTCTATCTTCAGATTGTGCCCCTTGTTCTTACACATCTCTTTTTCTGAAATATACTACCTTCTTGTACTTTGTTAATTCCTTGAAATACATGAAAGTTTCTGTCATGTCCCTCCCTCCCTCCTTTCCTCAAGGGTATACATATTAAGCTGCATTAGTCTATCTTCGTATGTCTTCTGGTACAGACCCTGCACCATTTTGGTTGACCTCATCTGAACAGCCTCCACTCTGTCTATCTCTTTGCGGAGATGGGGTCTCCAGAATTGCATGCAGTACTCTAGATGGGGTCTCACCAACTGTCTGTACAGAGGGATAACAACTTCCTGCTTTCTACTGTTGATGCCTCTCCCTATGCATCTCAGTATCCCTCCTTACTGCCTTCTCACATTGCTTGCCCACCTTTATGTCATCTGATATAATTACTCCTAGGTCTTTTTCAATTTTTGTTGTTGTTATTACCTCACTCCACATTGTGTACTCTTCCCCTGGGTTTTTGTTTCCCAGATGCATTACCTTGCACTTCTTTGCATTGAATTTGAGCTGCCATATATTTGACCATTCCTCCAACCTTGCCAAGTCCCTTTTCATCCTTTCCACCCCACCTTGTGTATCACCCCGTTGCAGATCTTTGTGTCATCTGCAAAGAGACATACTTTTCCTTCCAGGTGCTCTCCAATGTCACCTATAAAGACATTAAAGAGGACCGGTGCCAGTACCGAACCCTGCGGTACCCCGCTAGTTACCCTCCTTTCTTCACTGTGGACTCCGTTTACTATTTCCCTTTGCATCATGTGGTCCAGCCAGTTTTTTATCCAGGCTATCACCTTGAGACCCACTCCAAGGCTGACTAACTTGTATATTAATCTTTTGTGAGACTGCGTGAAATGCTAAAATCTAGGTAGGCCATATCCACAGCCCCTCACTGATCTACTACTTTGGTCGCCCAGTCAAAGAAATCTATTAGGTTCATCTGACATGACCTTCTTGCTGTGAAACCATGCTGCCTTGGGTCCTGTGCCCCACTGACCTCTAGGTACTCAACAATTCCTTCCTTCAGAAGTGATTCCATCATTTTCAAACAACATGAAGTCTTGCTGTATTCTGACTATTGCAGTGATATCCAACCTTTGAACTGCCCCGGAGAAGAAAGAGTTAACTTTCCATGCAAGGCATGGAGCGCTGAGCTCAAGCTCGGTTGAGACTCTGTCTGTTGTTGTTTGAACCCAAACCGCCAGATTCTTTACTCCGCCTCACTGAACAGTCGCTCCGGAGATTTCTCCTTCGCTCGGTTCAATTTAGTCGGTTAAAGTGTCATTTTTTCCCTCGGTTCAACAGAATTTCTTCTATCTAACCTGTCAGTTCAGTCTCTGTTTGTGGTACCGTGAGTACTAGATAGGTTTATTATTATTAGTTTCTGTGTGGAACTTGTAAACATCGGATCAGTTCGGTTTGAACCGATCAGGTTTGTAAGAAAAGTTTGTTCTGCTTTTTAGAGTGTGGTAACCGGTCCTTATCGGTTCTAAAAAAAAAACGATTTCATTACATCATTTTGAATGTAGTTCCATTGTCACTAGGCAGCTGCACGAGTGCTGCATGATGTAATCCAGCAGGCTGTGAGCAAGGATCCAGACTGAAGGGAGCGAGCGGCCTGGCGGAACAGAACTTGTGGTGCGGCAGGCAGCAGCCACTCGGAAAGGAGGATGAGCTAAGGCTAGCAGCTGTAGCAAGCAAGATACACAGTCAGCAATAAGGAGAGCAGCAGCAGCGGCAGCACGGCCATGAGCCACCGTGAGTAGAGAGCAGAGCAGTCATGGAGCGAGCAGGAGGACCCCCCCCAAAGAAAAGAGAAGAGAAAAAAACAAGGTACGGGGCAGAAATGGAAGGCAGCAAAGCTGCGGGGTGGGGCTGGGGAATGAGCAGGAGACAGAACTGAAAGCAGAAGGGGGCAAAGTAGGAGATGGGAGAAAAGAAGAGCAGTCACCGCTAGCAGCAGCACGCCAGCGAGTGTGTCTCACTCTAAGTAAAGCAGCAGGGCTCTGCTGCTTAAATAGGTTATGGGGGAGGAGCGTTTCCCCTATATAACCACAGGCAGAGCCTTCCAATTGTTAATCAGGGCACCTGGGAGTGATATTGCTGTGAGACCACTAGGGGTTCCCTCATCTAAACAAGGGTAGGCAAGAAGTTCTTCCTGGCTGGGTGGGATAACAGATAACTAAACAGATGAAGAGGCAGTATAGTTTTGGGAACAAAAATCTTGTGCCACCTGTGTGAAGGAAGTTGTTCACAGAAGGCCAGGTCAATAAGTGCAGTAAGGTCATATTGACTAGTGTGTCTCTGGGAAGCTTGTCTAATAGACAGAGTACCATTCTGTGATATGTCAGTGTTAGGCCAGCCATGGAATGTGCCCCTGGCTAGGCGGGCTATGGGAGTCTTAAAACCCATAGCATCAGCATCCCATTGGATAAAGAGTGAAGATTTATCTGGAGCAACAACAATAGCATCTAATAATGCATCTTTTCCTTGAGTAAACTTTAAAATTTTGTTTGGAATATTAATTTGAACACCCATGGGAGATTTGCCAAGCAATTGTGCCAAACGAACCATCGTTCTGTGGAAATGGGGGAGCAAAACGGTTAGAGGTAAAAATCCACCCAGCAGAAGGATGTACAAGATAGCCATCTTGCCGCTATCTGAAAGAAACAGAAAAGGTTAATTAGCTGAAAGTACTATTCTACCCTATGGGGTTAGGAAAAGTAAGTTTAGTCACCTTTATCCAGTTTGAGTTGGTTAGCATGGAACCACTTGTCAGCAGTCTTTTTCTGCTGTTGAACTCTGACCTGATACACAGCAGGGCTGAGCTTGTTTACAATGGGATAGGGGCCTTCCCATTTACTGGCAAATGAATGAGTGGGTTGTCTGTATTGGAGGAGTATAACTTGATCTCCAACTTGCCAGTTGACTTCTTTAACATGTTTGTCAAAATTGGCTTTTGCTTGCTGTTGGGCTTTACCAATATGCTTTGCAGTAAACAAGTGTGTCTTCATGATATCATCATGAAGCTTTTCCACATACTTGTCTACAGATACTTTGTCTGCAGTGGGGGTGTGAAGATCTATTAACAGGTGCTCAGGTAGTCTCATTGCTCTGCTAGTCATAACCTCAAAAGGGGTACACTGAGTAGTGGCTGCATGTGTGGCCCTAATTACCATGAGAAGTAGTGACAAAGGAATCTCAATCCTTGGGATTATCATCAGTGAATTTAGATAACATCTGTTTGATGCATCTGTTTGCTCTGTCTAACTGGTTTGATGATTGAGGATGTTAGGGATGTGGAATTTCTAATCAATTCCAAGAAGCTGGAGTGTTTGTTGCATCAGTTCAGCTGTGAAGCTGGAACCCTGATATGAGTCTACCTTGGTAGACCCACCTGGAGAACAGCTGATCCACCAGGATTTTGGCAGTGGTCTTTACAGTGTTGTCCTTAGTGGGAAATGCTTCCATCCACTTAGATAACAAGTCTGTGACAACAAGGGCATACTTGTTGTTCTTACTAGAATTAGTAAGAGGCCAATGAAATCAATCTGAATTGCATGCCATGGTCCGGATTGCCTTTGGGGTAGCAATTTGGCATTTTGTTAGCAGGAGTGAGTTGTTCTGAGCACACACTATGCAGTTGTTAACATAGTGTCCTACATCTTTGGCCATACCAGGCCACCAGACGACTGTTTTGAGTCTCTGGAGAGTGTTTTCTGTCCCCAGGTGTCCACCAGTGGGAGTGTCATGAACCATATGAATAAATTCGGTTTGCAGTGAGTGTGGTGCCACCCACAGTTTGTCACCTGTATCCTGTTTGAGATACCAGATGAGCTTCTGATCACTGGACAAATGTAAATTGTCTGAGTGTCTTTTGTAGGGCTGCCTGTTGGCAGTGCTTGCTCAGTTTCTTTGTCTAGGAATTTGAACACTTCTCTGATCTCTGAATCTGCTTTCTGCACAGCAGAAAAATCCAGTGGGGTTCTGGTACTGGCTTCTTGGTGGCAGCAATTATAGATGTTACAATGGCTGCTGTACACTGTGGGTGGGTCATTTCCCATGTCTCCTCCCTCGAGCACCTGCTTTGGAAAGCAAGTCTGCTCGCTTGTTGTACTCATGGGAAGGGTCAGATTTGCAGTGAGCCTTTATCTTTTGTATGTACAGCTTGTGTGTAGACATCTGAGTGAGTGTATGTATGTACACAAACAGTTCCCTATATTTGACAATGGTACCATCAGGTAAGGTAAAGTTATTCTTTTGCCAGAATGGAAAGAATTCAGTAAGGGATGAGCATACCCAATTGGAGTCTGCAAAGATGATTGCATCTATTTCACCATGGGACATAATCTCTAATGCACAGGCCACAGCTGCAAGTTCTGCATACTGTGATGAGATAACAGTGCATTTCCTAGAAATGTATCTGTAATCACCCTCCTGATCCAGTATGAGCACTCTGAGCCCTGCTACCTGTTCTCCATCCAGATAGGATGCAGAACCATCTGTGAAGATGTGTAACATTGTTTTGTCCTCCAGGACCTCAGGTGTGGCTGACAGGAATGGCCCTGGGTCAGGTAGGTCAGGTGGTTGGAAGGCACAATCATGGGGCTTACCTATATAGAGTAGGCCATGAACCAGCATGGATGGCATTTTGGCAGACAGTACTTTGATGTCTCTATCCTGCAAAAGCAAAGACCAATGCGTTAATCTGGTATTAGACCCTGAACCATCTTTTACTCTGTCTGAAAACAAAAATTAGTTGGGGTATGACAGGTGTGCAGAACAATGAGAGCATATCCAATAATATAGAGAAGTGTTTGACAGCCTAAAAGGTTGCCAACAGTGTTCTTTCACAGAGACTATATTTTCTCTCTACAGGGATAGCATCAGTGATGCATAGGCAATGGATCTGAAGTACTCATTGTACTTTTGTGCCAGCACTGCAGACATGGCAACATCAGAGGTGGCAGTTTCCAAATGGAAGACAATCTTGGATTTGGGTTAATCAGTGCTGGGGCTGAGGCTAAGGCTGTTTGAGCTGGGCCACAGCTGCAGTGTGTGGGAGGCCCCATGTCCATGGGACTCCTTTTTAGCAATTCATACAGGGGAGCAGCCTTCAAGGCAAAGTCAGGGATACAATCCCTGGAGTAGTTTACCATGCCTAAAAATCACCTGAGTGTTGCCACTCTTGTAGGAAGTGATAGATCTCACAAGCCCTGGATCTTCTTAGCAGCTGGGCTTCTGCCTTGGTCTGTGATGCACTGGCCAAGGAACATAGCCTCATTTTGACACAATTGTGTGTAAGGCCCCGGACCCCTGCCTTTTTGCAAAATGACAGGTGGTATGCTGTTGAAGCTGACAGCAGTACCTGGTGGGGACTGGGTTCGGGGAGGACTAGGTTACTTGGCACAAGGGGCCTAGGTTTGGCTACTCTGCACAGGGGCACTCAAATAAATCCGAGCACAGGAAGCAATAACTGTAATGTACAATACCAGGAATGGGATTCTAAAGTGTGGCTTTTATTCACATCCAAACCAAACAAACGAAGCATTGACGGACCCTCACAGGGCTACATTCCTGGTAATGCAGATAAGAGATACAACACACTTCTTCACTATTTCAGCCCTCAGAGTCTGAACCCACCAGGCACACAGCCCGGGCTTGCACGCAGCTTTGGGTACACAGCCCGACTTGTACACTATTTGGGTTTTTCCTGGCCCGGCTCCTCTGCTGGCCTCTCGATCCCAGTCCATATGGCAATGAACAAATTTTCAGTTGGTGGCTCCCAAACCACCTTAGAGCCTTGACTCCTTAAGGGAAATTTCCTTCCATCTACGTCTGGGTACTTCCTCATCACTGGCCAAGTGCATGAGGCAAAGTAGAAATCCACAGAGCAAATCCATAGAGGTGGACCTGGTTACTAAAGATGGGGGGGTTCTCCCACCTCCAGCTCCCACAATCCATACCTGGCCATTTCTCTGGACATTAAACAACTCTTTAGAAAGCTTGGCAATGTAGATTAAAGGGTAGACGTATAGCACATCTCCTCTACTTGTCTTGACCTTCCCCTTGTGCTGGACTTGAACATACTTTTACTTTGGCTAAGCCTATTTCTCTAGGCCTCCCACTAATTCAGCAGTCCAATCCCCACTTTAACACAGTTCAGGTGAAACATAGGCCCTTTGACAAGAGCAGAACTCATCCTTTGGTTGCAGGTGCCCCACAGGCGAATCTTGACAGCTTCTGGTACCCAACACACTTGGAATAAATAAGGCAGCTTCTTCTTTAGCAGTAGCCAGGGGATTGCCTCTGGAATAGCAGGCAAACCTTCCACCCCCATTCCCTCAGGGATGGGGCACAAAGACCAGTAACAGCGTTCTCCACCACTTCAAGAACAGCTTACTATGTTCCTCTTTAGGAGGAAACACACACCTTTCCCTAAAAATAGCTCTATAGCAGAGCTTTAGGCTCCAAGAGCCTGTGCACAGACAGCTGTGCTCCTCTCTTCTTCACTGCTCACACACAACTGCTCTCCACTGTTCAAAAACTCCCAACATTCTAATCTAACTCTCTTCTGCAGAATCCAATGTGGCTCATGCAGCTGCGATATTTCTATGGTGATGTCATCCCTCAGTCTCAGCTGAGACTGAGAACAGAGTGAGACAGTGTGAAATCCATTTAACTGGAATTTCACAAGCTGCCTTCCCTGCCTACCACTAGGTCTTACTGGGATTCTTGTATTTTGGTAACAGAGTTACACTTGCCCTGGGCCAGGAAAATGACTGTCCCAGTCATTATTTAGGCAGCAAGCCATCCCACCCTATGTGCTTACTGTACCAAGGTGGGTGAGCCCGCTCCTACTATGTGCGAGCACAGGCAGGCAACACTAAGGGCCTGGAGGCCTTAGAGATACATCAGCCTCTACTCTACCCACTAACTATGGGTGCCTAGTGGCTCTGGTAGAACTGTCCAGGGCATAGCCCTAATAGATCAGCACTGCAACCCCTACTGCATGTCAGGGCCACAGCCTGTCTATCCCCCCTAGCCCTCTAGGGAAAACCTATCTGCCTCTAACTTAACACCCCAAAATAAAAACAAACCGGGGACCTCCCTGACCTTGGGCACCCTGCAACCACACACTAAGAACTAATATCATCTGTTACATTACATTACTGCCTCCAACCCCCACAACCACACCTGTGGAAGGAAAGGGTTACTACAGTAACAACAACAATAACAACAACAGTACTTTAAATACTACACACTAAAGTATTAATGAGGAACTCCAATGAGCCCCTTCTCCTCTTCTTGTCTTTTCTATCTTCTTCAGGACCACTTGCAAGAAAAAAGAAAGACAACACACACACCTAATCTGCATGCACAGTCTATCTAAACCCCTACCGTCAAAACACTGGAGAATCCCAAAAAGAAATTTTTTTTTAGAAAAGGTAGAAATACAGTATATACATTAGAAAACAGTAGAAAAACAATGACATTATTTACAATACACATTTGGGGGATGGAGTGCCTTAAAAGTCCCATCTAGTGACTACAGTGCCCAAAGGCTAGTCCATTAAAGAGTCTCTCCTGGGCCAGAGCCTGGTAAAGCACAGTTCTAGCAGGCCAAAGTCCCAAAGGGGAGAGTCTTTGAGGACAGTTCACACATTCTGGAGTCTGCTAGTGTAGGGTGTGTACTGCAATGTCATAAGGATAGAAAAGTTTGGACTTACCAGCCCCTTGTAGAATGAAAAATCGGCACTGACCTGCTCCTCTGCCGAAGACTTTCCCTGGCAGCATTCTTCCAATACAGCTGGGCAGACATCTTCCGGGAACTACAGGAGGGGCACATCTGGAAACTGCTGGGCTGATGTTAGCTCTGGAGATGGAACCTTAGAACAGGAACAAAAAGGCAAATAGCTGGTCTGACGTCATCCGATTACCAGGTGATGAAGCAGGATACAGCTGGGCTGGTGTCCTTTCTGGATCTGAAGTCATCAGGTGGGCCAGTCGATGGATTCTGGAAAGGCCAGTACACTGTAGAACTGATGAATGTGGGGTACCTGAGTCCTGGATGTCCATACTGGTGGATCAACAAAGGCACTGCAATGGCCGGTGTGGCAGTATTGACTACCACTGCTCTGTTTTCCATCTGGCAGGCACAGGCACATTTGCAGGGAGGTCCTTGAATTGAGGCCAATAGTACAGGGGGTCAGGAGCTTGAATTAGTACCCAGTCTGGGCGCACATAATTCATACTGTAGAAGGTGTCATGTCCCTCTCCATCCACTATTTGAACAGTGTCCATAAACAGTGTTCTGTCTCTTTTCCACTGCGTATATTTTTCATGAAACAGTCTGTTCTTGACATGCTTGTTTGCACCAGGATGCACACCTTTCATTGCTTTGGCCCAGATCCAGGATTTCCTGCTGTTCTCAATCTCCTCCCAGACTCTCCAAGGAAAGGTAGGAAAGGACATTCCATAGATTTCATTCGCCTTCCTATGAACCAGTCTCTCCTCCTTACTAGCTTTGGTCAACCTGAGACCGCTGGCCTGGCTTGGGGATGGCCAGTCCTGGTTCTGCCAGCTACGCATTCTCAACAAAATGAAAAACGGATCCCTGACTTCTTCTTCTTGCACAGCCAGGGCAGTGGCATCACCACTCTCTTCCATGCATTCTTCTGAGGCAAGAGCTTGAGGCTGTGTACCCGTTCCTTTTTCACAAGGCCACATAGGTTCCCCCTCTTCTTCTTCCTCACTGAGAATCTGTGCCCAGGAGTGAGCAGTAGTCCTCACTCCTGAGACTATCCACTCATCACTAGGCGCAGAGGTCGACACCTCCCATTCAAAGGCCTCCCTCATCTCATCTTCCCCTATGAGACTTGGGCTAGGCCCCCCCTTCCAGGGGTCTACTGATGCTCTATCTGAATTATCCTTCTGTGGTCGAGCATCCGAAACATCAGCATATGGTTCTGTCTCTAAATCTGCACTCTCTAGCTTTGTGCCATACTCCCCTGAGGGGCCTTCTTCAACAAGCTCCGCCTGGTGCTGTGTGCTGCCAACTACAGATTCCTGAAGTTTTGTCCATGTGGGAGCCAAACAAATCTTGAGCACTTATACAATACTATTTCTCTAGGCACCCAGAACAGTGAGGTACCATGAGCGTCCTTCCAGCATTTAAGCATATTTGACACACTTGCACTGGATATCCAGGAATTGCCACATGAGAAGGCAGTTGTCCTCCATAATAACATCTTTCAATGTCCCTTAACCTATTTACTTCTGCTATTACTGCAGCCGGGCATGATCCGGTTGCGAGCTAGTTCTGAGGCCATAACTGCAGGGAAAACAAACAAATGCTCACTGTTACTAAAAGTCCCACTTCACTGAATACTTTCTTTCATTTTTAAAATGGCTCCTCTGCTGCTGTGTTTACTTTACTACCCCACCCTGTAATGGCGGCGGCAGCACTCCTGCGCATCAACATTCAGAAATTGGGTCAAGCCACTGCGCATCCGATTTACACAGACTACTGATAACTTTGCTCAAAACTGCACAAACTTGCACTGTTCTTTTTCTAGCACATTTATATGATTTGCCACAGACTTTTCACTTGCTGAAAACATTTCTTTAGCTCACAGTCCCTTAAAACCTCAGGATTTCAAGCACAGGATTGCCTGTAACTAGTGCTGCACATTTGGCTACAACTCACAGTCTCTCTCTCTGGCTTTGAAACTTTAAACTGATGCTGAACTCATAACTATGCTCACAGTCAATGGCTTAACAGACTTTCTCTTGCTGGTAAAACTTGACACAGTCTTTATTTGCAAAGCGACTACACTGCTGCACACATATTCAGCTGGCTTTTGGCAGAAAATCACTGTTTTGAGCAATTATTACTGTTGGTACTCACTGTTATCAGTAGCAGTTTACTGCAATGGAAAAACAGCCTATAGCCAGTCTTGGAGGCCTCAGAAAGGAAGCGGGTGGGCAGTCCTGCTGGTCATCTGTCCGATCACCACACTCGCAATCCAGTTGATCGAGATGTGGGTTGAGCCTGATTTTAAACAGCAAAGTCTATTTTTATTACTTTTACAGCGCTCTTTAATCCCTGCGATGCTCCTCCACTAAGACAGTACACGCACTCCTCTCACACTCCCTCTCGAATGCTGGGCAGTCACTGTAGAGCTGGCTGGGGGGGTGGGACTGATTATAGCCTCACCAATCACACAACGTCATGCAAATGAGCCCCTTTTCCCTCGCGAGTGCTCTTCTCTTCATGGCGATCGTCGAGCAGGCAAATTTAAACTGCAGAAACCACTTTTTAATTTTTCTTCAACTGACTCCACGGTGGGAGCCCATTTCAGCCATTTAGAATGGCCATTCACACAGCAAGTCTTTCAGTTTACTCAAAAGCATTTCCAACGTCCAGAGCCCAATTTTCCTGTTGCTACCCCTAGTCTTCCACACTTTTCTTTTATCACAACAGTTCTTTAAAAAAGCATTTCCAACATCCAGGGCACAATTTTCCCATTGCTACCCCTAATCTTCCACACTTTTCTTTATCACAACAGTTCTTTAAAAAGCATTTCCAACGTCCAGTGCACAATTTTCCTGTTGCTACCCCTAGTCTTCCACACTTTTCTTTATCACAACAGTTCTTTAAAAAAAGTTGGAAAAAATGCTGTAAACATTTGATGCAGGACAAGGGCATACTCCTTCAGCTTTACTGCTCCTTGATAAACAGTTGGCATTTTAACAGCAGCATATGAACCACAGCACATAGCGACACACTAATTAAATTGCTTCAGCTTTTTGGACTACCCACTGCCAGATAGCCAAAATGCTGGCCCCCTGTCCAAGCACCCTTCCTCCTTAAATTAAAATCCAAAGTGGTGCCTCCATTTTATAAGGCTCTGGACACCTGCCTTTTTGCAAAATGACAGGTGGTATGCTGTTGAAGCTGACAGCAGTACCTGGTGGGGACTGGGTTCGGGGAGGACCAGGTTACTCGGCACAAGGGGCCTAGGTTTGGCTACTCTGCACAGGGGCACCGAAGTAAATCCAAACACAGGAAGCAATAACAGTAATGTCCGATACCAGGAATGGGATTCTAAAGTGTGGCTTTTATTCACATCCAAACTGAACAAACAAAGCATAGATGGACCCCCATGGGGCTACATTCCTGGTAAGGCAGATAAGAGATACAACACACTTCTTCACTATTTCAGCCCTCAGGCTCTGAACCCACCAGGCACACAGCCCGGGCTTGCACACAGCTTTAGGTACACAGCCCGACTTGTACACTATTTGGGTTTTTTCTGGCCTGGCTCCTCTGCTGGCCTCTCGATCCCGGTCCATATGGCAGTGAACCAAATTTTCAGTTGGTGACTCCCCAAACCACCTTAGAGTCTTCGACTCCTTAAGGGAAATTTCCTTCCATCCTACGTCTGGGTACTTCCCTCATCACTGGCCAAGTGCATGAGGCAAAGTAGAAATCCACAGAACAAATCCATAGAGGTGGACCTGGTTACTAAAGATGGGGGTTCTCCCACCTCCAGCTCCCACAATCCATACCCGGCCATTTCTCTGGACATTAAATAACTCTTTAGAAAGCTTGGCAATGTAGATTAAGGGTAGACGTATAGCACATCTCCTCTACATGTCTTGACTTTCCCTTGTGCTGGACTTGAACATACTTTTACTTTGGCTAAGCCTATTTCTCTAGGCCTCCCACTAATTCAGCAGTCCAATCCCCACTTTAACACAGTTCAGGTGAAACATAGGCCCTTTGACAAAAGCAGAACTCATCCTTTGGTTGCAGGTGCCCCACAGGCCGAATCTTGACAGCTTCTTAATTTGACCCTTGGAAAAATAAAAGGCAGCTTCTTCTCTAGCAGTAGCCAGGGGTTGCCCCTGGAATAGCAGGCAAACCTTCACCCCATCCCCTCAGGGATGAGGCACAGAGACCAATGTAGCGGTCTCCACCACTTCAAGAACAGCTTACTGTGTTCCTCTTTGGGTGGAAATGCACACCTTTCCCTAAAGTAGCTCTATATCAGAGCTTTAGGCTCCAAGAGCCTGTGCACAGACAGCTGTGCTCCTCTCTTCTTCACTGCTCACACACAACTGCTCTCCACTGTTCAAAAACTCCCAACACTCTAATCTAACTCCCTTCTGCAGATTCCAATGTGTCTCATGCAGCTGTGATAGTTCTATGGTGATTTAATCCCTCAGTCTCAGCTGAGACTGAGAACAGAGTGAGACAGTGTGAAATCCATTTAACTGGAATTTCACAAGCTGCCTTCCCTCCCTATCACTGGGTTTTAGTGGGATTCTAGTAACCCCGGGTAACAGGGGGGTTTCATATGCTTTAGAGGGGTTGCACTTGAGGCCTGCTCTCCCGAGAAGCGTCAGTAGTTTATCCAAAAGGGTTAGGTGTTCTTCTTTGGTGGAAGTTGCCAAAAGCAAATCATCCACATACTGCAGGAGACATTTGGGAATGGAGAACCCCAGCAGGGCATTCATCATGTGCAGATGGAAGAGGGAAGGGCTATTGTGAAAACCCTGGGGTAAGCAGGTCCAGGTGTACTGGCGGCCTTCAAAGGTGAAAGCAAACTTGTATTGCCTTTTCTGGGCTAATGGGAGTGACAAAACCCATTAGGGATGTCAAGAGCTGAAAACCACTTTTGTCAGGTGTCAGCAACCTGAGCACATCAGGGTCTGATGCCACAGTTGGGGCACAGCTGGGGTGACCTGATTAAGCTTCCTGTAATCAATTGTAAGTCTCAAGCTCCAGTTGGCTTTTCACTGGCCAAATGGGTGAACTGACATGGAGACACAAGACCTAATCACTCCTTGTTGCAGCAGTGACTGGATGGTCTCCCTCAATGATAGCATGGCTTCAGCAGGAAATGGGTACTGCTTCTGCCTTGCAGGATTGGGTCCTGGGATCTCAATAATGGTATGTATCCTACCACAGTCATGCTTGTTAGTAGCAAACACACCAAGATGCTGCTCTAGCAAGGGTGCCAGCTCAACATACAAGTCATGACTTTTGAACAAGTCTATGACATCATACTCCCTGTTGTTGTGTTTGATGGCTGCCATCGCATGTGAGTCTGGGATGGTGACAGCATGGCATTGTCCCTGGATCTGTAGCAGTAGCCTGTCAGCTAGGTCCACTACAGAGCCATACTTGGTTACTTGGTGATGAGGGTAAAGGGGCCATGGCCCATGAGATTATCCTCCACACATGTGGAACATTTAAGCCTTTTGTTATTTACATAGTTAATTTGGTTCATGTCCCTGATAATATTTTAGTTTAGTAGCCATTTATCCAGTTTATTTTTGAATGTATCAATATTAGTACAGTCTATAATTTCTTGTGGCAGAGTATTCCATATCCTGGGTGCTCGCACTGTGAAAAGGTTTTGCCTTTTATTTGTTTTTGTTCTATTTACCACAAGCTGTTTATTGTGGCACCTTGCCACTATTCTCCTAGTGGAGAATGTAATACCACATAATTCCATTGTATTGGGGTTTGAATTATCTTAAAAAGTTGGAGGAGGTCACCTCTTAACCTTCTTAATTTAAGTGAGTACAACCCAGTAAGTTGGAGTCTTTCTTCATAGTCTAGATGTGCAAAATATGGTACGAGTTTTGTTGCCCTACACTGAATTTGTTTGATTCTTGTTATGTCAGAAATTAAGTAGGGGCAGTAAAAGGATGACCCATAGTCAACATAAGGCCTGACATGAGATCTATATAAGGCCATAATGCATTCTTCTGATTTTGAGATAAAGATGTTATTAATTCTATGAAGAAGGGCGTTAACTTGGTTAGATATTTTGTTACAGTGGTCCGAAGATGACAATCTACTATTAACTGGTATTCCCAGATCTTTTTCTGAGCTTGATTCTCTAATTATAGTATTATTTAAGAGGTATGTTTGTTTAGGATTTTTTTTTGCCAAAGTTAAGACTGCACATTTTAATACGTTAAAAGGCATCTTATTGGTTATAGCCCAGTCTTCGATGGTAGCTAAATCAGCTTCCAAAATCATTTGATTAGTATCACTATCAACACAACCACTCAGTTTAGTGTCATCTGCAAATTTTGAAATTATATTATTAGAAGGAATAATCATATCATTGATGAAAATATTAAAAAGTGTTGGTCCCAAAACAGAGCCTTGAGGGACACCGCTAATTACCTTTCCTAATTCTGAATGTTTGTTGTTGATCCTGACTCTCTGAGATATGTTATCTAACCAGATATGGACCCATGAAATTATTCCAGTGGAAAATCCAAGTTTAATAAGTTTGGTTAGTAATATGTTATGTGAGACTTTATCGAATGCTTTACTGTAATCCAATAGGATAACGTCAACACGGATGTTAGAATCAGGATGTTTACTTATACTGTTGTAAAAGGAAATCAGATTAGTTGTGCAAGAATGACCTGTTTTAAACCCATGTTGTGTTTTATCTGTAATATTTAATAATTCCATTTCTGCTTCAATTAGTAGTTTGATCTTCTTTTCCATTAATTTACAGGGACTCGAGATGAGACTAATTGGCCAATAATTTTCAGTTTTAGAGTGGGAACCCTGTTTAAATATGAGAGCCACAGTAGCAGTCAACCAATCAGATGGAATCCTAGATTCATGAAAGGATTTATTAAAAATGATAGTAAGTGGGGGGGCAATAGTGTCAATTGTCCCTAGTAAAAATCTAGGGTGGATGTTATCTGGCCTGGGACTTGTTGTTTTTTAAAATGAACTAAGAAAAACTTTGATTTCCTGTATTGAAAAATTGTAAGTAATAGAATTAGATATATAGGATTTTAATACAGTATGAGTATCGTGTTCGAATACTGAGCAAAAATATTTATTAAATTCATTAGCTGCCTCTGTATTAGAGGTGATAATGGTATCATTTTTGTTAATGGGCCCAATGTTCTAATATTTCCCTTTTTTCCATTTAAATAGGAAAAAAAGGGTTTTGTGTGAGTTCTTAGTGTGTGCAATATGGAATTTGAGAAATGATTTGTTTCTTTAGGTCTTTAACTGCCTTCCTATACTTCTGCAATACTACCCCTTTCTGACTTGCATGACAAGTCTTTATTTTATAGAATACTTTATTTTATAGAATAATTTTTTTTTAACAGCACTTTGTTTCTTGATAGAGTGATTGTACCATGAGGGAATTTTACCTTTGTTATTATATTTCCTTCTTTCGGGAATGTATAATTGTTCCAGTTCATGAATTTTTTGTTTGAAGATTATCCAAGAATTTTCAGTATTAAGGAGAGAAAGTATTTCATCCCAAGGTGTGATTCTAAGGTGTTCATTAATCTGTAGGAAATCTGCCTTATTGTATTTTTTAATTGTACATTTATTGATGGGGAGATAAATTTTTAGTGATAGTGTAAAGAATATTGACTTATGGTCACTATTAGCTAATGGTTCAGAGACAAATAGATTGTGTATAGGGGTATCCATATTAGTTATAACTAGGGATGTAAGTTTGTCATGGATGAGGTTTTAATGACTCATTGTTTGTGCATGAAATCATTAGTAAACAGTAGTAAATGTTGTGGCACTGTCATCATTGCTACATTCTGATGACACTAGTGAAAGTCATGGAAGTCCTGAATAAAGATCAAACATCATGGAATCAATGACGTGTATGACTGCCATGACAAACTTACATTCCTATTTATAACTAAATCAAGTATGTTTTCACACCGAGTTGGATCCTTGACTAGCTGAGTAAGACCAAGGTCAATTATTGTTGTAAGTAACTGTAAGTCATGCTGATTTGACCCAGTTAATATGTCCCAATTTATCGATGGTAAATTAAAGTCACTCAAGATAAGGACTATGCCTTTATTGGCAAGTTGGGATATTTCCGAAGTCATCAGTCTAGTATAAGAAATGTCAATGGATGGTGGGTGATAACAAGTGCCAGTCAAGATCTGAGGAAGGCCTATAGGCTGTAGATACACCCAGATAGATTCAGTTTATGTCTTAATGGGGGAATCAAAAGAAGGATATTATTACTAACATACAGACTTACCGCTCCACCTTTTCTGTTATCTGTTATGTTTTTGAAATAATGGTTAAAACCAGGTTTCCATTGTCCACTGTTTGTTCGAATTACCCCATGTTTCTGTTATAGCTATGAGTCCTAAGTCATAAGATAAGATTTTTGTTTCTAGTTCAGCAACTTTAATCGCATTAAGGGAACAGACATTAAGTAATAAAGCATTCAAATGGTGGGAATGCAAATTATGACAATTGGACTTTGGGGTTATAGATGTTTGCCCAAATCCCCCCCCTCGATATCAATTTAAATGATTGCTGATGTATGATGATATCTGATGTCCCAAAAGTGTACTCCCTCTTCTACTGAGGTGTAATCCATCCCAGCAACAGAGTGATAGGTTATTATAGAATTCCTCCCAATAAGTAAGACAGGTAATTTGCTGTCTACAGCACCATTTCCGGAGCCAGTCATTTAATGCTTTGATTTTAGCTGCAGTTTGATATGTGGCTCTGGGGACTGGTAGTATCTCTGCTATACAAATATTGCATCCCTTTCTTCTAGAATGTTACATAAAGCCACATAATCCTGCTTGAGTTGTAGAAGAGATGTCCTGTTGATGTCATTTGTGTCCACATGAATAACCACAAGGGGTTCTCACCAGCTGCTGAAGAATTGTTTTTAACATTGATGTTATATCTGAGACTCTCCCCCGAAACTTAGACAAATGTGATTTTCTTTGTCTGGATTGCAAACAGCAAGGTCAATGTATTTTGTTATAGAATCCCCTAGTAGAAATACTTGCTTTTTTACAATGCTGGCTTCTGGGGATTTTCCAGTTTGATCTTTGATGATGGGGGGGGAGGGTGGAGCTGGGTCGGGTTTTGTTGGGAGGGGTTCTGGTGGCCAGATAGTTGTTGAGTTTTAACACTAGGGTTAGATGTAGATATGGGAGATTTACTATCAACTGATAAGTTACCCAGATTAAGACTGTTGATAACAGCTTCATCACAGTCAAATGGTAAATGTTCATGTGGCTTGCGTAGTGGAAGAGGTGGAGTGTTGTTTAAAAAAGGAACTGCTTTACGAGTGGTTCTGGAATGTGGAACTGTAGACCAAACAGATTCTTCTGGCAATTGATGTGTTTGTGCAATACTATTAAGAGAAAAAGGGGTGGCAGTAGCAGCTAAATCTGTAGCATAGGAAGGGTTTGGTTGTGGATCTAGAGGGAGTTTACAAGAGGTAACATCATCATGGGTTGTTATAGTTGTATTTGCCTCCAAGAGAAGAGAAGAGACATATGGTTGATATATTGCTCCAATGCTTCAATATCAGAATTAATGACTGGTTTAGTCTGAAGCGGGCTCCAACAACACCTGAGGCATTGGCTGAGAGAAGGGCCTGGGCAATGTCATTAAAATCAAGCATGTCACAGTTGCAGACAGCCTCTGGGAGCTTGGCCCAGAGGTTGGGTTAGATGGTTTGTCTCAGGACTTGAACCTGGTACTCTGATTGGAGAAAGCATCTTACAGAGGGAGCTCTCCTTCTCAAATGACAGCTGAGGTTGTCAGTGGGACCCATCTGTTCAATGCCTTGGGCAATTTGTTGAACAGAATGAGCAACCTACAGGGGACTGTATGTGTGTGTCTGGGTTGGAGTGGCTAGAGCACTGCTGAGGTAGCAGCTGCTGCCACATCAGCAACTGTTCTGAATGTACTGTCCTGGTTGATAGCATTCTCAACCATCGTTCAATTTAGTCGTGCATGGGTGATGGTGCATCTGGTGAGGTGGGTAGCTAGGCTGGTAATAACCTCCTGCACAATGCCTCACACTATTGCACCATTCTCCCTGGTAAGGGGAGCCAGTGGGGTGGTGTGAACCTGTGGCCTGCTGACAGGAGCCAGTGCAGGTGCATGGCTAGGTGGTGGATGGCACGGATGACTGGGTAGTGGTGGACCTCCCGTGTCATGGGGGCTGCCATGTTTGTTGTTGTCATGGGGCTGCCATGTTTGTTGTGATGTGGCAATGTGGGAGACATGCCAACATGGCAGCCATCTTGGGGGTGGCTAGTGAATGCCACTGCCCTGTCGGGCGGGGGCTTGGATGTGACAAGGCACTCCAGGTCCACGTAATCTGAGTCATCATCTCCTGATGATGTGATGTCAGTGGGTGTATACTGAAAACCATTTATAGCTTTAACATTGCCAGCAAGAACCTCTCGCTGATGACGCAGTTTCGCCATCTTTGCCTTACATCTGCTATGACAGACTTTAGCAGTTCCCTGCTCAATCCCTTTCTCAGTCTCTCTCTGCAACAATCTATATGCCATGCCCAATCCAATGTTTTCCCTAAGTTCCTTATCTAGCTGATTCATTAGCCTTGCATTCTCCTCTTTCAATTCCACATTCACCTTTCACAAACTCTCATTCTTATCATTCAAAATGTCCTTTAAATAAGACAGCTGTTTTTTTATCACAGTTTAACCTTTCAATGTCCTCTTTTAACATGCAATTTTCATGTTCTGTTTCCTGAGTAGTACAATACAACATCCTGTTATTGTGGTCACGGAGGTTACTGTGCCTCCTCTGCAAGTTTGTTTTCCTTTTGTGCTAACTCCTGTGCTTGCAAGCCCCCCTCTTCTTTTAGAGAGGCATTTTGCAGCTCAAGAGAAGCACAATGGGCAAGTAAACTGCCCACAGCAGTATGAAGTGCTGCTACTAATAAACCTTTTAAATGGTATTTTTTACTTTTGCTTGGACTCAAGATATTTTTCTAAGATGGCAAGCAAAGGGTCTTCAGCTGATTTTGTGTCCAGCGAAAATCAGTCCACCCTCCATGGGAGGTGAGTTATTTGAGACATCCAGTCTCAGTTCTGTCACAGTCCAGACATCCGACAAAAGGGTTAACACACAAACACAGAAGCAGTTGAAGACTGGAGTAAAATCCTTGACACTGTTTCTCAACAGCTTTCTGGTACCCTGTGGGAAACAGTACAGCCAAGTTGGTATGCTGCTACTCACAAAGGGAGTGTACAAGAGGTCTGGGGTGGGTCTTCCACTCCCTAGACCAGAACAGAAAAAAGACAACAAAAAAAAAAACACTGTAAGTTGAAGCAGGTCTGAGTCGTCAAAGTACCACACTGCTTGACATTTAGTTCAGAAGAACTCCAATGGAATTCTCACTCTGACATTTCAAACCTGCACACAGTCACCAAATGTAATTAGGGTAATAAATCACCCTGTCTCATGTTCTTGGAGGAACTATACAAGAGTGAAGAAACAACAAACAAGTGGTATACAGAGTCTGACAATGATTTATTTCTGGTATATAAAGCAGGCTTATAACCAAAATCAGTCATAAAACACTGAGGAGAACACCCAAATCTTCTTTCTTACCTATATGTTGCATCAGTCTCTTCTCAAGAGAATAAGCAGTATAATAGGTCTTATACCTCTGATAATTACCATGAAACTACTGAAAAGATATAAAAACTTGTATTATTGGCTAATAGCAAAATGGTGTGATTTCTAGCTAGCCTGGGAACATATGCTGAGCTAGCAAAAACATATGATAAGCGAACAAAGCAACTTTGTGTATTGCAAGGTTACTAGTAATTCGTATATAGTTTCATACAAATATATTCTATTCTGCACTAAGCTGTAGATGGCAGTATGGACTAACTAATGATTATACAATATCCAAATGGCAGTGTCTCCTCAGTAGTACATTGAATTACAATAATAGCATGATTATGTGACAGTGAGAAAGCTAACGAACTCAGATCCTGGCACTTATGCTTATCACGATAAGTGCCTGTGCCCTATGTGTTACTGTCTGAGGTAGGGGCACAATCAGGGGTGCTGGTCCATGGATAACACCTCCCCTTTCACCCTCACACAGTAGGTCTTGTTGGCGTTTTACCAAACCCTAAAATGCATGTTAAAAAGTTTGTAAAGGGGACGGAAAAGCTGGGATCAATACTTACCTTACCTACTTTTGCCTCACAGAGAAGTGCCACAGGCAGTAACAGGGTTTTCACCATTTGAATGCTGTATGGTAGCCAGCCAAGAGAGCCACTGGATGTGATAAAAAAACATGGGAAGATAACCCCACTCAGAAACAATCTATAACATCTCATATGTGCCCTAAGAAAGAAGCTGGCAAATATGTTGAAATTGCCCACAGTAATCAGGCAGAGGCTCAAAACCAGCAGAAGGTATATTATGATCATGGGGTAAAGTAAACATTTTCGATCCAGGTGAAAAGGTTTTGCTTCTGTTACTACTAATAGAAAATAAGCTGTGAATATAGTGACAAGGGCCTTATAAAGTTATTAGATGTACTGGCACTGTTAACTACGAGACTGAGACCCCTGCAAGGAAAAATCCTACTAAAATATATCATACTATCCTCCTCAAAAAATGGGTTGAAAAAATGCCAAAAACTGCTTTGCTGGTTTTACCAGAAACTGATAAGGAAGATATTGATGTAGCTTATGATAGACTGGAACAAACTGTAAATGCTGATGCTGTTAAGGTGAATGTTTCCTTAACCTCAGAACAAACTGCAGATATTCGTAATGTGCTAAAGACATTTAACAGTACTTTTACCACAGTACCAGGCCGAGCAAAAGGGGTTGAGCATGTAATAGTGACAGGAATGCTTTTCCTATTAGGCAAAAAACACAGGTTGCCAGAGTGGTTAAGAGCTGGCGTGGTTAAGGAAATACAAAAATGAAAAAATTGGATATCATAGAGAAGTCGAGGTGCTTGGTCATCTCATGGAAATAGTAAACAAAAGAAAGGGTGTTAAAATCTGCCTTGATTTTAGGAAACTTAATCAAGTGACAGAATTTGACAGTTATCGTATGCCTAGAATAGATGATTTGGTGGACAGACTGGGAGTGCAAAGTATATCAGTACCCTTGATCTCACCAGGGTTACTAGCAAATACCTTTAGCTAAAGTCAGAGATAAAACTGCATTTTGATAATCATAAGTTCTATCAGTTCATCACCATGCCCTTTGGTTTACATGGTGTACCAGCTACATTCCAGCGGTACATGGATGTAATTTTATCCCCTCACACTGGTTATTGTGCTGCGTACCTGGATGATGTCGTGGTGTACAGTCCAGACTGGAAAAGCCACCTGGAACACCTACGAGCAGTTAGCCAAGCTATCAAAAATGCAGATCTGACTATTAATCCTACCAAATGTGCATTGAGCATGCAGGAAACCAGATATTTGGGCTATGTGTTGGGAAATGGAGAAGTTAAGCCAGAGGTTTCTAAGATAGAGGCTGTAGCTAACAGCCCTGTCCCAAAAACAAAGAAACATGTCAGGTCATTTTTAGGGCTGGCTGGTTATTATCGGAGTTTGTTCCCAACTTTGCAGAGTTAACTACTTCTCTCAGAACTCATGAAAAACATACCCAAATAGTGTGAAATGGTCCCCAGAGTATGATGAAGCTTTTCAAGCCATTAAGGCTGCATTATGTTCAGACCCTGTTTTAAGAAGCCCAGACTTTGAGAAACCATTTTGTTACAAACAGATGCATCAGAGGTAGGCCTATGTGCAGTCTTAAGTCAAAATGTAGATGGGACAGAACATCCTGTTCTGTACATAAGTAGGAAATTGCAAGCAGAGAGAAAAGGTACTCCACTATCGAGAAAGGAATGTTTAGCAGCAAAGTGGGCCATGGGTCCTTAAGTTTTATTTGCTAGTAACTGATTTTGTTCTTGTAACAGATCACAGTCTTCTCTGTTGGCTTAACCAGATGAAGATAAAAATTCCAGAATCACAATGTGGTCCTCTTTTCACAACCATTTAAATTCACAGTGATACACAAATCTGGTAAGAGAATGAGCTGATTTTCTGTCAAGATGTGGATCAGGAATTGAAGGTTCTGAAGGTTGAAAGCAAATATATGGGTTTGAACTTTACTGTTTGCTGTACTGTTATATAAAACTGATAATGTACATGTGCTTTTTTTCTGAAAGCAGCAATTGTTATAGAGAGTTAATAAAAGTTTGGAAACCTGTTTAATAAAACAGGTTCCCTCTTAAGGAGGGTGTATGTGGCAGGGTAGTATAGGACCCTGTCCCAGTTATTATGGAGAAAGTGTTTAAATGCAAGAATCTTTCCTTTTCTTTCTCTCTCTGTCTGTTGCGCAACCAAATGTTCCTGTGAGACTTCAGTCTTTTTTTTTATAAACTTTGTTTAACAAAAGGACATCATGAGACACATCTTGATTTTTCCTCCACAAGCATGGGAAATAGGTTATATCAGTAACATTCAAAATTTTTAAGGCATCTGGGGCCAGATATTCAAACTACGCCCAAAAAGTGCAACAGCAGGAGCAAGCACAAGTCAATTGCGCATATGCGCAACAGGCGTGATATTCAAACATGGAGCAAGACAAACTGCGCAAGCAGTCAGCGTCTGAATATCGTACAAACTGCACCCATAAGCGCAACCAGGAAGGGGAAGCTGAGCAGAAATGATGCGCCGCAGCGCCAGAAAGGTAGCCAGCTGAGCAGTCCAGAAGTGCCATAAGCGCAAGCAAAGCCCCCCAGCAGAGCAATGGAACTGCACAACCAGGGAGGCAGGCTGGGGCCCACCAGCCATGCCACACATGGCACAGGGAACACACTGCAGAACTAACAATACCCGCACACCCCAAGCACAGCATCACTGGGGAGGGATGGATGATCCACCAGCCCATGGGGACAAGCCAACAAAGCACAGCAGGGCCATGTCGCCCCAGCACACCCACTGGCAGGCTGAGACTGCCACACACAGGGGTCGACAGCCACAGTGCACATCAGCCCCCTTCTGTACAGCACACCTGCACTGTGACCCCAAGACACCACCATGTGCAGTGACTGGCACTGCAGTAAACACCATGCAACCCCGGCACTGCAGCCTCGTGTAGCACAGAACCATACAAGCCAGACCCACCCTGGGCACCCAGCAGTGGGCGGCAGCAGATGCAAGACTGACTGAAAACACTCCCACACCAGAGACACCTTCCATGCACACACACACATACAGGACCTTACCACCCCAGATGCCATGCACTACCACTGTGAGCAACCATAGCCCACTGCAAATCAGAGACCACCACAGAATTCATAACAAATATATATATTAGAAAAGATATGTACAACACCAACAACATCTATATACATATGTACAAGACAAGGGGTGAGAGGTACAAGGTAGAGGTGGTAAGGGTAGGGTGAACAACTGGGAGAGGAAGGCAGGGTGGGAGGGCTGGGTGAAGTGGGAAGGAAGCGCAGTCAGCGCCCTGCAGGCTGGTCCCTGCTGCCTGTTGATCTTCGGTTCCTCGGCGTCGCCTGACCCCATGGCGCTGCATGTCTGTGAGGAGGTCATGTGTAGCGACTGACACCTGCGTCAGCCGCTGGAGGGCACGGTCCATCCACCGTAGGATGCTGAGAATTGGAAAAGAGAACACAGTCAATGGCTGTGACTGTCCACAACCCTGAACACCACCCATCCTGCAAGGCATATAGCCTAGTGCCCCGCACCTGTGATGGTATGCCCCACCCACAGTGACCATGCACATGACCGCCCAACCGAGGCAGCTCCAGCTATGTACACCACTGCACGCACACACTGCCCATGTCCATCACAGCACAAACAAGGCTGTCAAGTGACGTGGCAATGTGGTGGGATGCCAGTTCCACAGCCATGTGCCCAGTGCATGCATGGACCACCAGTGGCGCACACACAGGCGTGCAGTGACACTGGACAGTGATGACTTTGCCTGTGTGGTGCATGGTTGTGTTGTCCATGCTGGTGGTCATGCCCACCCCTCCAGCATGCAGTAGCATCCATGATGTAATGACACTCACACTCATCAAGCAGCTGTGGCTGCTGCTGCTGCTGCTGCCGCGTGGCCCACCCATCACGCCTCCTCCGGCTGCCACCTGGGCCCCTCACAGGCCTCCTCGGCCGGCCTGCATCCTCTGCCACCAGGCCTGTGGGTGACAAATGTTGAGAAAACATCAGTGTGACCCCAAAGCAGACTGCCCCTGCCCAGTGAGTGTGCCTGCCCACACAGCCAGACCCTGCATCTCACACCTGCATACACTGACACAGCCAACCATGGCACAGCCATCCCTGCACCGCCACCAAAACACAGTCACACCCCTCAGAGAATACAGGTGCATAGATGGTACACCCACCTGGCTCAGGCTGACGCCCCCACCTGGCACGTGACCTGAGGTGTTGCAGCATGTCCTGCTCCCTCCTCGCGGAGGTCACTATATCTGTGCCTGCACTGGTCAGCAGACCGGCACCACCCCTGTGACCCTCTCAGTTCAGTGGCCAGCCCAGCCACACATGGGTGCGGGCCATGGTGAGGGCTGATCCCAAACAGTGCCCCAAAGTGGGGCTCAACCACTGCCACCAGGTTGGCCACCTCCAACTGACTCCACTGGGAGCTCTCCTGCATGCCATTACTGTAGTAGAGCAGGCAATATGGTGCCTTGAGCGCAGCAACCCATGGAACTGTTGCAATAGACCACCATAGGTTCCAATGCGCTGTTCATATAAGCCATCGGTTCACATAGCGCTGTCACCAAACAGCGCAACAGAGCCGTACACATGGCAGCCAAACAGCGCCAGGGGGCAAAGGTCAGACACCAGGTCAGGGGTCTATGACGCAAGGCCACGCACAGCACCATCTGACGTCTACACATCCTGCGCGACCGATCACCTGCGTGCCAGTGCCACAGTGGACTATTGCGCAGTAGTGCCACAGCACCATATGGTGCCAGTGCTGTAGCATCACTGGCACAATGGTAGCCATGGCCTGAATTGCTGATCGCGTACAGCACGTCATCAGCATGGCAGACGCCTGCGTAAGCTACCTGGGCATGCGCAATGCAGTGTACCACACCATCACAGATCTGCGCCATTGGCTCAGCTGGCTCAACCGTATTACGCAAAGTGCAACGGCGCGATATTCAGCCGACACATGCAAATCATCTGATCAGCCATTCAAAGGCGCAGTGGCGTGATTTGCATCTCATTACAGTTGCTCCACTCCTAATTTGCATGCATTGCGCTATAAATGTCGACATCGGGCTGCGCTGGCAGATTCGGTTACTGCAGGTGAGAGGTGGGTTGCATGCTGTGTGATGTTCTGGACAATGGTCATGGGATAATGCTGTCAGACTGCACAGTGACAGGTGTCACTTCCACCCGCCTGCAGTCGACATGACCGAGCAGAGCCAAGGTGAGGGTGAGGATGGTGGGTGGAGAGGAGCCAACTTCACCGCAGGCGGAGACAGAGGCCCTCTTCCAGGCCTACCTGGAGGAGGAGCCACTACTGAGTGGATGGTGGGGCACCCTCAGACCGTGTGGCTGCATGGGAGGGGTAGCTTGGTCAGTGAACCTGCATGGAAGCCACCAGCGCTCCGTGCAAATAAAGAAGATGGGGACAGACCGCGCGGAGGGTGAAGGAGAAGGTGGCAGCCCTCAGGGCGGCACATGCTGGCACAGGCGGGGCCAGCCAGCGGTGGTGGAGCTGACCCCGGCTGAGGACCGACTGGCTACATCAATGCAGTGGAGTGCTATTGAGGCGTGCAGAGGTGGATTCCAGACAGGTGGAAGCCCATCACTGCACGGTATGACATGGTGGTGGGGTTGGGGAAGGTTGTTCACATGCACTCCATGTCCTCTCTTCTGTTACAGATCCTGTTCATCTTCAGGGATGCTGGTGGTGGGTCAGGCAGTGAGGAGACCTGCTGGACATGGAGGAGGTCCATCCACCTCTGTCACCAGCCAGCATGCACTGCACCAGCATGCACGCCGGGCTGCCAACTCTGGTGTCGGTGAGTCGGGTGTGGGGGTGCACAGCCTGTGTCTCAGCAGTCTGGCATGCAAGCATGCCAGCACGCTGTGACTGTGGCTGTGTGCATGTACCTGCACCATTGATGATGCAAGGACTGCAGTGGGCAGTGACATGTGTGTGTCCCATGGCGGACACACATGAGCCAGCACGTGCCCCTGGGCCTAGCTGGTTCCAACGTGTGTGCCAGCATGTCGGCTGATCCCAGGCTGTGCCTGTCAGCACCGTGGGGCAGCACGGTGGCTGTGCAGGTGTCTGGCACTGTTGCGGCCACAGCAGTGGAGCAGTGGTCCCTGGGGCACGCGGTTGGAGGCAGCAGCAGCAGTCACCCACCAGGTCTGGGAGTACAGTGTCCAGTGGTGGCACATGCCCACCGCCTTTGATATGCCCATTCCTGGTCCTGGTGAACAGCGCCCACCCTCAAGGGTGTTGAGCATCAGGACCTTCATACCCTGGGGGACAGGATGCCGTTGTGGCAGAGTACCCATTTGAAACACACCCGCCTGCTGCGGAATCAGTACAGCAGCAAAGGCGGGTTGCAACATCCGTGGAGGCACTGTGTGTGGCTGTGGGTGGCACAGCAGGGACTGTGCTCTGGACCATGCAGAGATGGTCCATATGCAGATGGATGTGACCGCCGCCATTGACAGGTAGACCCAGGCATTGGTCGCTGTAGGTAGCTGCATTGGGCACACAAGCAGGTGCCCTGTACCAGCACCCCACGATCGCTCTCACTCCCGGTTCCGCGTCGTGCGACACCAAGCCTGTTGACACCGGGTTCTGCTGTGGGCATCCCGAGCACCCCTGGTGCAGGTATGTTTGGCATACTACAGACCTCACTGTGGACAAGGTCGCGATCGCGCAGTGGGACCCCTGGTGGTCCATCGGTGCCACCCCATGTGGCCCCTGCTCAGTCTGCCAGTGCTGTTGGGTCACGGCGGGGCCGCCCATGCATCCTCGGTGGCCGTGGGACGGTGCAACATGACTGACCTGTCTCCCAGTGTGGGCCCTGTCTGGTGCTGCCCTGTGTGCACTGTGTGTCATGGTGGGCAGTGCACTGGTGGGTGCCCTGCACATCACGCCGACATCCGGACCACCTGCACACCATCCCGACTGCTGTCCACAGGTGTGTGTGCATGATGATGCCTGCATTGTACTGTACACCAAGGTGCAAGGGTGCCCAGCATCTGACACACGTACTTGGACAGTACAGGTGGTGGGTGTGGTCTGTGGATCTATGTGTTTGCCATGTCTGTTCCTGCTCTGCTGTGCACCTGCCCATATACTCTTTGTGCCTGGTGTGTGTGTGTCCATATGACTGTTCGCCCCTCCCTGATGGTGTGTTTGTGTGCCTGGTCCCTTCCACTCCCCTTGCCGTCATGCACCCCTGGTGTGTTACTCTGTGTGTCTGTGGGTTGCGCCAGGACAGTGTTGGTTGCACATGGCCCCTTGACTTACCTGTGTCGTGCATAATGCTCCTCTGTGATGGTGTCCCGGTGCAGCTGGGCCTGCCGGATCAGTCGGGGGTCCCGCTGTCCAATGGGGGGTTGCTCATCACTATCATCACCGGCACCGCTGGCGTCCCCATCGCTGTCCCCCTCCTTGACCTGAATGGCTATCCCACAGTCTTTGGCCATGTTGTGCAGGATACAACAGGCCAGGAATATCCCACAGGCCTTTGAGGCTGCTGGAAGCACCGCCCGGAGGTGTCTAGGCATCAGGCGTGCCTTGAGCATCCCAAACACCTGCTCGATGATGTTGCGTGTGGGCGGCATGCGCCTCATTATAAGCGTTGCTGCGATGGGGTCATGGGCGCCGGTAGGGTGTGAGCAGCCAGGGATGGAGCGGGTATCCACTGTCACCTGTGTGGAGATGGTGGAGATGAGTATCATGTTCAGGTCCATATTGCCAATATCCTGTGTGCCACTACCATAGCACCTGTGGCATTCCCACCCTGCCGTTTGCAATTCCTACGTGCGTACTCACCCACTAGATGGCCTGTGGGATGTCCCCACTCTCAAATCGATGGCACAGTGCGGACTGATACCATATAAAGGCATCATGTGCTCCACCAGGTGTGTGGCACAGACATTGATTATCGCCCAGTGGCATCACACACCACCTGGCAGTTGACACTGGAATAGCCCTTCCTGTTCCTATATGCAGCCCCATCAGGGCCAGGTGGCATGCATATGGCCACATGGGTGCAGTCTATGGCCCCTAGCATGCCAGGCATACGTGCTACCCTGTGGAACTCCTGCATGTTTGCTGTACGCTCTGCCGTGGTGCTGGGGAACTGGATGTGCTCCGCAGCATGTGGCAGCAGTCGCTGAGGAATTGGGTGAGGATGCATGATGTGACAACTGTGTGATGCCTGTGGTGTCCCCTGTCAGCCTCTGGAAGGTGCCCGTGGTGAGCAGGCACATGCAGGCTGTCACCTTGGTCTCCACCGACAGGCGTGACTCCGTCCGTGAGGTGCCTGCATCACATCACTGCACAGCTCACAGATCCGTCTCAGTATTGCCCTGTTCAGGTGGTACCGGCCCATCTCTACATCTGTGTACAGCTCAAAGCTGATGCAGGGCACGTGCTGCCTGTTGGGGGCGTCGCTGATGGGCCCTTCACGCCACGTCCCCTGCAGCATGCATTCTCACCTCTCATTACAGCTTCCATGTGGAAGCTGGCACTGTCCATCTCCCTCCTGGCTTGACCCCCTGGCTGATGTTGCTTTGTTACCCCGCTGTCCTAACTGCTACCTCCACTGCACCTGGTACACCTACTGGCCTCTGCACTCTGTGGCCCCACACATTCCTTGCCCCTCTTCTGTCCTGTGCACTCCTGGCCTGCACTGTATGTTACTCTGGCCTTCTCTGTCTCTGCCTCATGTGTCTTCCTGTCGCGTTCTTGTGCCTCTTCCTTGAGCCTTTTATTTTGGCTCATTTCGGCCTGAGGAGCAACTTCTTACTAGTTCGGCTCTTGCGCATTGTGCAAGTCTTTGAATCGCATTGCGCTCTTTATGCATGGATCCACCCTTGAGTTGCGTACCTTCATTTGCATTGCGCTGTTGCTCAGCCTGTTTTCGGTGGCGCAACTGCCTCCTGCTGAATATCGCAGAATGGCGCACTTTCGGACTTGCGCATGCGCAACCCTATTGTGCATGGCGCAAGCCTTTTGAATATCCGGCCCCTAGTCTTTTCTCAGACTTAAAACAAACCATTTTACTATAATTAATATTCTTTTTGCCTTAACATAAAATTAAAATTACATTTAATTTATTAATTAGGAGTGGTCATTTTAGGTAAAGATATCAAATTAAAATACTGTTCTTTTGCAGTTCCTGGAAGTATACATCAAGGTCTATTGCATTATTCTCAGAACACTGGGAACCAATTCTCCCCCAAGGCTTTTTCCAGAGGTCACCAGGTCTCCTCATATTTATATAGTTGCCCTCTTACCGAGTACAGCATGTGTTCTAATTTCATTATCTGGAAAAGGGAGTTGGGAGCCATGAAGCAACCAAAGGGGTTGAACATACTTCCAGTAGATTGCCAATTCTTTTAACCCAAGCACTAGTCACAGCCACCTGAGTTTAATCCCTTTAATAGAGTTTTGACCTCCAAATCCCGGAAGGCCTAACAGGATCTCCAGGGGGTCTAATCTAATATTTGCATGGAGGATCTTAGATAGGATCTCAGTTATCCCTTTCCAAAAAAATTGGACCTTGTGACAATCCCAAATCATGTGGTAAAAGGAATCCACTTGTACCTGACATTTGGGGCAGAATTGTGACTCTCCAGAATCAATCCTGTGTGCCAATTCCAGTGTAAAGTAGGCTTGCATTAATATATTGTACTGTATTGCCCTCAGTCTATTACTGACTGAAAACTTTAACAGGTTTTTTAATATAAGGGACCAGTCACCCCCAGTTACGCCTTCTGAATAAATATCATGGTCCCACCTTTTCTTCACTACCTCCAAGGGGTCCGGCAGTAGCATTTCCTTAAGGGTTTAAAAGACTTCACCTTGGAAAATTTTCTAAACAACCTTTGAAGGAGAATACCTCATATTATCTACCCTAGATCACTTTCTCTCATGGCCTCAAGTCTGTTTGTAAGCTTAATATAGTAAAAATGTGTGAGGATCTAAGCCATATTTTCCCTTCAAGACTTTGAACGGGGTTGGATGCCCTTTATCTAGAAACTGACTGATCCTAAATAAACCTTTTTTGTACCACTCATCTAGGCGGGTTAGGACTACTGGCGAGGTCTGCTTCCCTTTCCCAAGCAAAGTTTTCAATGTTGAGTCAGGAGACAGAAACCTCTCATCCCCCAGGATCTCATATGCCAAACTCCAGGCTTTTAGGGTTGCTCTAGTACATGGGTTATGCACTTTAGATTTTAGATCTCCTGCCAAGGAATCCACCAGTACCGAGTGGTATAGGGGAATATTCCCTCCTCTTTCCAAGTCACCCCACACTGGGGGGCTCCTCCGACCCTCTCTCAGCAGATCATGTATATGGGCTAGCTGAGAGGTCAAGTAATAATGATGAATATTTGGCAGTCCCATACCCCCCATGGTCTTGGGTCACCAAAGAGACTGCTTCCCTATCCTCAGTCCCCCCCCTTCCAGAGCAGTTGAGTCACCGCACCTTCTAGAGATTTGATATATTTTTGTGGAAGGGCCATGGGCACAGACTGGAACATATACAGGACCTGGGGAAGAATAGACATCTTAATTAGATTAACTCTCCCCAGTAGAGCAAGGTGTAGGCCCACCATCTATTGCAGTCATCCTTGATTTTCTTTATTAGTGGGAAATAATTAAAGCTTAACTGTTTGGGAAAGTTTACTGGGTAGGAGCACATCCAGGTATTTAACATGTTTAGTGGGGAGGATTGTAGTCCCTCCAATTGTAATAGGGTCTCTGGAATTCCCCAAAGGGAGCCACTCACTCTTTTCCCAATTGATTTTTTGGCCTGAGAGTGGGCCATATATATCAAATATAGCACTTAATTCAGGCAAGGCCACTCCCAGATCCCCCAAAAATAACAACATATCATCAGCAAAGAGCGAGATGACATGGTTTACCCCATTACTGACAAATCCTTTAATCCTAGTATTTATCCTGATAGTTGCTGCCAGGGCTTCAATACTAAGAACATACAATAGAGGGGAAAGGGAGCAGCCCTGTCTGGTCCCTCAGGAGAGGGAGAATGGGTGGGACATAGTGCTATTTATAAGAATTTGTGCCATGGGGATTTATATGGGGATCCCAACCAGCCCAAGAAGGTTTCCCCAGACCAATTTTCTAAGCACTGTGAACATGAAGGACCATTTGACCTGGTCAAAAGCCTTCTTGACATCTAGTCTAGAAGGCCTCTTCCTTCCTCACCCCTTTCTTGCCTCCATTTATGAATAATGTTCATTGCCTTCCTTAGATTATGTTTGCTTGCCGTTTCACCCCCCTTGGTCGGGTGTATAAGATAAGTGAGGAACTCTTCCAAGCGCCTGGCTAAATTTTAGCAATAATTTGTAGTCGGCATTGAGAAGGGATATTGGTCTGTATAACCACACTTCTCTGGTTTTTTCCCAGCTTGGGCAAAACTGTTATGGTTGCTAACACCTGAGATGGTGGAAACAAGCCCTTCCTAAGTGCTGCCTGAATCATGTCTGCCATCAGTACTCCAGTGGACTCCCATGTGGCTCTAAAAAAGTCTGCAGGGAGCCCATCAGGGCCAGGGGCCTTCCTTCTCCTTATCTCCCAAACCACTGCTTTCACTTCTTCAAGGGCGATTGGTGATTCTAGTTGTTCACTCTGGGCCTCACTTAATCTGGGAAGATCCAACCCCTCCCCCAGGAAAGTGGAAGGATCAGATCCCTCTTGGACTTGGGTTGTATACAGAGTCTCATAGAATTTTTTGAATGTGGCATTTATTTCTTCTTGGCTATATGTTATCTCACTGTCCCCATTTTCCAGTTTCAATATGGTGTGTTCTGCATGTTTCTTTTTCACCAGGCTGGCCAACCACTTGCCAGCAGTATCTCCTTCAAAATGTGAGAATGATTTGGCCAGTAAAAGGTCTCTTTCAAATTTTTTTGAGGAGATCTGGTTTAATTAACCCTTAAGAATTTTTATTTCCCCTACAAGGGAGCAGGAGGGATCTACCATGGCTGCTCTCTCCAAGAATTGGATTTTAGTTATAAGCCCTTTCTCTACTTCGTTGTTCTGTCTTCTTTTATGGGTAGAATATGATATGGTTTCCTCCCTGATATACACTTTGAGGGCATCCCATAAAATTAATATGAGTGCCTTCCATAATTGTTCAGTATAAAGATTTGATCTTGTCATTAATGAAAGCAGAATAATCCACTTCCAGAAGAAGAGCAGGCTCTGGTCTCCACTGAGGGAGTAGACAGGAGGTACCCAACATTAAACTTATCCCTAAAGGGCATGGTCCGAAATTGTCATAGGACCATATGAGGCAGAGAGCTCCCCATCCACCAAACCCGAGGAGAGAAACATATAATCCAGCCTGGTATAGACTTGGTGGGCATGTGAAAAAAAAGAGTATTCCCTTTCAGTCGGGTGGCAGTGCCTTCAAGCTTCTGTGAGAGCCCTTTCCTTGACTAAACACTGTAGGGCACTTACTCTGCGTGGTATGGGGTTGGTTTTCTTCCTGGAGTGATCCCAGTTGTGGTCCAGATAAACATTAAAATCACCACCCATGATAAGGCTGTCTCCATACAGAACCAACGTGGCCTCCAGATGAGTAAAGAAATCAGGGGAGTCATAGTTTGGTCCGTACACTGAGACCAGTGTGAGGTCTATGTCCCTCCCCCCACATCATCTCAACTATTATGTATCTCCCTTTGGGGTCTGTGTGGAAAATTGAGGTGAACCCAAAAAGCCACCCCCTTTGCTTTGGAAGTAAAGAGATACACTAGCAGTGTGCCCCCCATGACTGAGCTAAGCAATCGGTCTCTTCCTTAGTACAGTGGATTTCTTGTAACATCACTATATCCCCCTTCATTTTCCTTATTTGAGTCCACACCCTTTTCCTTTTTACTACAGTGCATAGGCCATTGACATTCCAGGTTACAAGTGATTGTTTTTTATTTTTTATTTATTTATCAAGTCTAGGATTACAAATACCTTTGAGCCATGGATCTTTTACAAAGGTTCCACATCAGAGAAATACAAATTATGGGGAACATCAAGACAGACATTACAACAATGTGGACATTGCAAACAGAGTACAGATTAATACAGTTCAAGGGTAGCATTGTAACAAGGCAGCCAGCAGCATTTGTCAGAGAAAATAGACAACAGATAAAGTGCCAGAGTCAGAGGGAGAGGTAGAGGGAGAGGGGAAGGAATGTAGGAAGGGTGGCGAGAGGGTGAAAAGTGCAGCATTGGGTATACCAAGATGTGAGGTAGAATCCAGTGAGGAGGGGGACAACTAGAGCAGAAAGGAAGTGGAGAAACAAAGTTAAGTTGGGCAGTCACAGGAGCTGTTGGTAGTGAGATAGTCCGAGCCTAGTTTTAAACATACCAATAGTTGGGGCAGAGGAGATGGTTGGGCTGAGGCCATTGAACCAGAGTGGCGCTCGATAAGCAAAGAGCATTGTCCCTGTGAAGTGTGACAGTGGGGACTTTCAGTAGCTGTAGCGTGGATCTCCTAAGGCACCATTTGTTAATTCGGTGTTGTAACAGAGTTGAGACCCCAGAAGGTGCAAGGCCAAGGTAGATTTTTCACCATGGAGCAGGTGAGAAACTTTATGCGGTTTGATAGTTGGAGACCAGCGGTCTGAGTGTACAGGTCACATGTGTGGGTGGGGCGGTGAGCACCAGTGATGAGCCAACATGCTTTATTTAAGGCAGTTGAGAGGCATCTAAGGGTTGTGGTTGTGGCTGAGCCATAAATGATGAGACCATAGTCTATTACAGAGATCACAGAGCTCAGGACTGCAACCTTCAAAGCTTCTGGCGTAAGGTGTGGTCTGTGTTTGTAGAGGAGACCAAGCAGTGTATTATCAACTACATTATCTACATGAAGTCCATAGGAGAGATTAGGGTCAAGCTGTATCCCTAAGTATTTGAAGGACCCCACCTGATCTAGAGTGTTCCCCTGGGTGGTGGAGATAGCCAAGTGGTGTAGCTTGTGTGGGTTATGAGAGCTGCAGAAGAGCATAGATTTGGTTTTCTTGTCATTGAGGACCAGTTTATGATTAAGAAACCATGTCTCTACAGAATTGAAACCAAGTTGAAGGTTGTGTTGAAGAGTTGCAGGATCTTTGTGAGTGGAGAATACAACAGCATCATCGGCATATAGTATGATCTGCTCAGAGCAGTGGTAAGGAAGGGAGTTTAAGATAAGGCTAAAAAGGAGGGGTCCCAGTATGGATCCCTGTGGGACACCCGAGCGAACAGGCAGGGTGTTAGAAAGAGCGTCCGCAATTTTTACTCTCTGTGACTGGTTTTCTAAGTAGCTTTTAAACCAGAGAGAAGAGTCAGGTGATAGCCTGGCATTCAGTAGTTGGTGTATTAGTAGTAGTCCATGGTGTACTGTATCGAAGGCCTTGGAGAGGTCGACGAAAACGGCCCCTGTGAGAAGGCCATTGTCAAGGGATTTGTGCAAAGCTCCAGTGAACTCAAGAAGGGCTGTGGTGGTGCTGTGACCTTTCCGGAAGCCGTGTTGTTGTGGACAAGCTATACTGAATTTATCCAAGTGGTCTGTAAGTTGATCAGCCACGATGCGCTCGAGTGCCTTAGAGAGTGGGGGCAGTATGGAGATAGGGCAATAATTTGAGTGATTCGTCTTGTCCCCACTTTTATGGACAGGTGTCACGGTGATTAACCAAATTCTGTGTTAAACCAGTATCTTTTAACCCTCCCATCAACCTTGTGTATTTTATTAAGCAATAAGTTTAGAATATGTCTGCGATGTCCTAATTATTTTGACTGTTTTAACCAAACCTTATAGAATCACAAACTCCCACCCCTCCCCTCCTTAACTATCCCCAACATATATTCCCCAACAAACTGCAACTTTATAACCCCATTCAGTCCCCCTCCCCCTTCCTCCCCACCAAATAGAGAAAAAAGCAAAAAAGGAACTGTAAAAACCCTTGCGCTCTTTCATAAGAAAAAGAAACACTTCTGTTCATGGGTGGGCTGGGGATCCACGTTGCACACAGGAAATGTTGCAGAGTGTTGCATATTCTCTGCCCTGCGATGCTAGGAGGGAGGGCGTGCCGATCAGGAACCCCATCCTGAGGCATCTGACAACTCCAGTAGGACAAACTGAAAAAAAAAGAAATTATTACCAGCTCATCCTAAAGGGCTAGGGACCCTAAAAGAGAGGCTCAATCAGTGGATCTCACCCTGAGTGGTGAAATCGCTGAACCCCCTATATAGGCATTTCACAGGATTAACATAATGGCTCTTCCTAACTATCATTAGTAAGGGAACCCTCCCTCCTGCCAGTGTACCGAGTCTAGCAATAAGCCCTCGAGCAGTTCTCTCTTGCTCCCCAGCACTAACCCATAAAATAACCAGCATACTATTATCTTTACACAAATACAACTGTGAACAATTCAAGGAAAGCATATCTTATTTTTATATCCCTCAGGAAATTTTGTTTTCCTGGGGCTGAGCATTTTAAGGCATTTAAAATAAATTTTCAAGATTGGCCTCTCTGTAACTTGGACCATTCAAGCTCTTAGCCTGCAATCCAGGCCCGGTATCTAGTTCAAGGAGCAAAACGAAAAGGCCAGACTTAATAGAGGAGAGACTGAGACGTTGGTCCTTGACTGCATGAGTGTTTCACAAGAAATCAACAGGCCAGCAAACCCACAGGCCGAGGGAGCATCTCCCATCATTCTTCTCAAGCCCCAGTCAATATAAACAGTCCCCCAGATCAGCAAAGATACTTACCCTGGATACTTAATAGACCAACATAATAAGAGGTAGTCGGGTAATTCCCCCAAAAAGTCTTAAAGGTCATGGGATAGTTTTCCCTTGAAATGAAAGTCAATTCTTGCTCAGGAAGTTTGCCTGGATCTCCAGTCGGAGATCAACAGGCCTCCGGGGCCTACAAACCTTAGGGCCAAAGGAGAGGGGATTCCTGCAGATGCTCACACACCCGCCCTAATAGGCTACCTCCAGGTGCTGTGGGCCGCGAGACATCCTTTCCCCCAAATAACCTCCCACCCCAAGGAGCTTCCTACAATCCCAAAAAGCACTGAAAATTTAACAATAAAAGTACCACATTGCCCACTCAATGGTCATCACCTTCCTGAGCTGCATCTTGTTTATCTCCAACTTTTTTCTCTAGGTGATTGATAAACTCTGCAGCTGCCATCGGGTCGGTGAAGGCTCTCTGTTTCTCCCCAGGGGCCTCACGAGCAGTTTTGCTGGGTATACCAATAAAAAGGGAACTTTGATGTTATGCAGCTTCCTCTTGACTTCATTAAATAGTCGGGAAAAATACTGATACAAGCTTTATGCAGCATAATGGGGCCATTCTTGTGGCAGCCTCCAAGACTTTTTGCCTATCCTGGTAGTGCAGGAATTTGATTAACATGTGTCTGGGTCATTGGTCGGGCTGAGGTTTGATCCTCGGGGGACTGGTGAGCTCTCTGTACTTCCAGCATGATATGTTGTGGTAGAGAGAGGGTTTGTTTTAGCCATTTCTGTATATAGGAAATGCAGTCTTTACCCTCAAGCCCCCCAGAGAGTCCCACTATGCACACATTATTTCTCCGCTCTCTATTTTCATGATCATCGATCACTTCTTTTAGCTCCGCAATGTCTCTAAGTGCCGGTTTGTAGCTATTGTGTTAGATCCATCCTCTTGTGCACTCACTCTCAATTCAAGCTCAGTGATCCTATTTTCATGAACATCTACGGTTTCAGAAACAGAACTTACAGTTTGCTGATAGTGTTGTAGCTGAGCCTTGAGGTTATCAAACCCTGATTGCATTTTTGTGCATAACTCATATTTCAGGTCTCTAATAAGGCACTCTAGAGCTTGGTAGTCTGGCCCTGAGTTAGACATGCCTGTCTGGTTTTTCCCCATGGCCTGTAGTGCTTCAAGAAATTGGCTTGATGACTGTTCCGGCCCGCTTGAGCCCAGGATCTCTGGAGATTACCGTGCTAATTTAAAGCGCAGTTTCGCTTGTTTTTTCCTGATTTTGGATGTCACAGGCATTAGCTTAGCTTTCTGTACTAAAATTAGCCAGTTTTTAAAACATCCTGGGGTGGGATTGCAATGATTTAATGTGGATCCTCACGGAACTCCTAAATTAGACCTCCGCAATGCTTCCCAGCCAGGCCACGCCTCTCCCCCGAGACTTTGGACTTGATCAACCCAGTTCTTTGCCTCTCTCTGTCTTTCAGTTTTCTCTTGCTGTCTGTCTTTTCCTCCCTTGCATATCTAGATCTGCTGATATAAAAATATGTGCAAATCATTACATGGAAATGTAACTGATATTGGGATCCCTTGTGTTTGGAAAATATATAGCATTACTGTTGAAATGTATATAACTATAATTTGAGATGATTGCAAAAACTAGAAAAAACTAGATTGGAAACTAGAGGTTACAAGTTTGAAACTAGAGGGTACCTTGATGCAAACCTTTGTGCCTTTTGCAAGAGCTGTGCGGGGGGCCTCAGCTAACACATTGTGTTCTAGCAGCTCCTGCCTGATATTTACAAAAACAGGATGCTTGCTAAGGATGGGGGTTGAAAGGACTTATAAGAGTTAGAAAGATTAGAAGAAAAAGGGACACAGAGACTCAAGGAAAACTACTGTTTTTTCTTCTTTGTACACAGTTATACTGAACAAGTTTATTTTTTTTTATGCTACTGCTACTGTAAATAAATATTTTTGGTGAATTCTACAACTGCTCCTGGTTTTCTCTATGCTTTCTGACCTGTGTCTCAATGACAATATGTCACAGAAAACCAAGAATAGAACGGGACCTACAGGTTTCCAGCATTGTACGGAGTGTGGGAAACCATTTGCTAAGACCAACCCTATTTAATTTGTGTATTCTGCTTTGGGTTTGACCACCTAAAGACAGACTGATATCTGCAAAAACTTTCTGCAGTCAATGCTTGAGAGGCAACTGAAAAGACTGCAAGAGAAAATGTCCAAGAAGGCCACTGACCCAGCTGCAGATAAACCAGTTCCTCCTAAGAAAGAACCGGAGGAACAGCCCTCTGAAAGGGGTGAAAGTTTCTCAGGGGAAAAAATGAACTGCAGATATAGCCGCTGTACTGGCTACAGTGGTTAAAGGAAAAAAGAAAGAGAAACACTCAGTGCAGGAACCACAACCGAGGAAAACCCATGGTTCCAACCGCTGAGGAGATTGCGAATGCAATCATAATTATTCAGTCTTTACAACCCGGAACCCCGGTTCTGGTTGAAAGGCAGTCACTGCAGGTTCAGACACCAGTTCAAAGACCTGGTTCTCTGGAACTGGGTAGTGAATTTTATAAAGAAGAGGAGGAGGAAGAAGAGGAGAATGAGGATTATGGGGATCCTATTGAACCTGATATCTCCCCAGATCCTCACCATCCTGAATCCCCTGATAAGGGATCTGAGGATTTTACATCCTATTTCACCTTTATAAAACAGGTTGCTCAGACTCCTGACCTCCCCACTCAGGAATCCACTGAAGAGGAGGAAGAGCAGGACTATATGGAAATGATGGATGTCCCAGCATCAAAGAGACTGCTGCTGCCCATCCATAAATCCCTCAAGAAGCAGGTTTCAAAAATCCTGCAACCACCCACTTCTGTAACCCCAGTAGATAAAAGACTGGATAAAAAGTATTCTGTGGATGGGGAGGAATTCCTCTTTGGGCATCCTAGCCATGAGGCAGTAGTACAGGCTGCAGCTTGTGACAAAGTTGGCATCCCATTGGCATCTCATCTTCCTGAGAAGGACTCCAGAAAAATTGACTCCATGGCAAAGAAGGTTTATTTGGGGTCATCTTTGGCCAATAGGCAGGCCTCTTATATGGCCTATATCTCCAGGTGCCAGAAAACAGTCTGGAGTACTGTCCTGGAGATCTCTAAAGCTGTTCCAGCTCCCATGGCAGCTGACCTGGAGGAGGCAGAAAAGAGGGGCATAGAGGCCTCTAAGACACAGTTCAGGATGGCAGTTGATTCCAATGGCACTGTGGCTAGGCAAATGGCAATATCAGTGTCTATTAGAAGGTTTGCCTGGCTCTGAACCACCAACCTGACCCAGGATATCCAGACCAAGGCCTTAGACTTCCCATGTGAGCCCAGATCTCTGCTTGGGGAACAAATAGAGACTTTCATGAAAACAATGGATGATTACAAAACTGCCTACAAAAGTGCCATGACCAAGGAAAGGGCATCCAAGCCACAGAAGCATCAGGCTAGAGGTGGCAGGGGTAGGACCCACTACAGACCATTTTTACAGCCCCAAGCCATTCCCCAGTACCAGCAGCAGAAGGGGTACTTCAGAGGCACAGGCAGAAGGGGCAGTGTCCGCACTAGTCCAAGCACACAGTCAGCAGCCCAGGCCAAACAGACACCCTGTGGTGTCTGTCGAGGTCACCTTCCCAGTCTCAGTAGGGGGAAGGCTGGCCCACTACTTCAAGGAGTGGCAATTCATCACCACAGAGAGGTGGGTACTGGAGGTAGTGGGCCAGGGTCTTGCTCTTGACTTCAAGATCCTGCCAAAGCTGAGAGCAAGGATTTTCAGACCTTCTGCTCCATCAGAAACAGCTCTGCTGGAGAAAGAAGTGTCCAAACTCCTGTTACAAAAGGCAGTACAGCCAGTTACATTGACACAAAGGGGAAAGGGCCTGTATTCAAGATACTTTCTCACAACAAAGAAAACTGGGGAGTGGCAACCTGTACTAGATTTCAGACATCTAAGCAGACATTTGTCAAAACCAAAGTTCAAAATGGTGACTTTGGCAACCATTCTTCCAACACTAAGACAGAGAGACTGGTTAGCATTCCTGGATTTTAAGGATGCTTATTTCCACATCCCCATCAGGCAATCTCACAAAAAGTATCTCATGTTCAGATTGCCATCAGGCCATTATCAGTTCAGGGCAATGCCCTTCGGACTAACCTATTCTGCAAGAGTATTCACAAAGTGTCTGGCTGTGGTCATAGCACACCTAAGGAGGCAGAGAGTGGCAGTGTTCCCCTACCTGGATGACTGGTTCATTGTAGGCCAGTCACCGCATCAAGTCAGCAATGTGTTGCCAGCCACACAGGATATCCTGCAATCCTTGGGGCTCCTGGTCAATCACAAAAAGTCAGTACTGGAACCAGTAAAGCTCCTGGAGTTCATAGGAGCCGAACTGGACACCTTTCAGGGAAAGGCTTTTCTTCCACAGGGAAGAGTGGACAGCCTGGTTCAGATAGCCAGCTCCAGAGTCATTGATTCACATAAACCTGTTAGAACTCAGAGCAGTTCTCCTAGGCATACAGTCCTTTGCCAAGTTGTTACAGGGCTAGGTGGTACAAGTCAGAACAGACAATACAACCACCATGTTCTACATAAACAAACATGAAGGCACAAGGTCAACCCCACTGTGCACAGAGGCCATGAGAATCTGGAGCATGGTGTACTCCCTGAAAATTTCTCTTGCAGCAGTACACCTTCCAAGGAAGGAAAATGTTCTGGGGAAGCCCTCAGCCGAATCAACCAGAATCACAATGAGTGGTCACTCAACAAACAGGTCTTGCAGTTCATTTTCAAGAGCTGGGGCATTCCAGAGTTAGACATCTTTGCAGCCTCAGATAATCACCAGCTGCCACAGTTCTGCTGCAGACCTCCTGTGAGGGGCAGAATCCCACTGGATGCACTGTTTCTGGATTGGATGGGGAAGTTCCTGTATGCCTTCCCTCCCTTCCCCTTACTGCTAAGGGTGGTGAAAAAGCTCAGCCAGCAACAATGATCCTCATTGCTCCAGACTGGGCCAGGCATCCCTGGTATTCTCTGATTTTATTCATGTAAGTGGCCAAGCCAATCAGCCTCCCTAGGAGGCAGAATCTACTGACATCCCCCCAGGGCTGTATCCTTTACCTCAATCTCCAGTCCCTCAGACTCAAGGCCTGGCTCTTGAGGACTTAGAGTATTCCAGTTTGCATCTCTCAGAAGGGGTAATGGACATACTCAGGGTTTCGAGAAAGCCTTCCACTAAGAAAACCTATACCTCCAAGTGGAAAAGGTTTTCTATCTGGTGTAGGGGAAGAGACATAGATCACAGTCAGGCAGGCTTGCCAGTCATCCTGGACTATCTGACCCACCTTCACTCTCTTGGCCTAAGGCCATCTGCTCTGAATGTGCACCTGGCAGCTGTCTCAGCTTACCTGTCAGCAGACAAGGGTGTATCCCTGGCCTCCAACCCAGTGTTCAGAAAGTTTTGCAAGGGGCTGCTGCATTTGCATCCCCCACATAGGGGCCCTACCCTGGTGTGGGACCTCAATATATGCATTGCCCAGCTTATGCATCCCCCGTCTGAGCCCATGTCTTCTGCGAAGCTCAATTACATAACTTAGAAAACAGTGTTCCTAGTGGCCATTACCTCTGCCAGGAGGATTAGTGAGCTCCTGGTTCTGTGTTTAGACCTGATTATATTGCAGTTCATAGGGACAAAGTTGTCCTTAGGACTAATAGGAAGTTTCTTCCCAAGGTGGCTTCTGACTTCCACCTCAACCAGTCTATTACATTACCTGTCTTTTTCACTGACCATTCCACTTCAGGGGGACATAGAATGCATAGCTTGGATGTTAAAAGGGCTATCAGCTACTACCTAGACCACACAAAGGACCACAGGCAGGACTGTACTCAGCTGTTCCTAACCTATGGAGAAGTGGGTAAAGGCAAACCAACTACAAAAAGGTCTATTGCATGCTGGATTGTGGCTTGAATTCAGTTCTGCCTAAACAAGGTGGGCAAGCGGCCCCCTGCGGGCCTCAGGGCCCACTCTATCAGGGGAACAGCTGCCTCCATAGCAGCTGCTAGGGATATCCCCCTGCTAGAAATCTGCAAAGCAGCTACCTGGAAAACTGTCCACACATTTACCAAGCACTACTGCTTGGATACCCAGTCCAGGAGTGATGCCAGGTTTGGCACAGCAGTACTGCAAAGCTTGTTCCCTAAGTAAATTCTGTACCCACCTCCAAATGTACTGCTTGTGCTTGGGTAGTCTGCATTAGTCAGACTACAGTAAGATTTCCTGGGGCTTCAAAAAAACATTACTTACCGTAGTAATCTTGTTTCTTCCAAGGGAATCTTACTGTTTTCTGAGCTCCCTCCCTTCCTCCCCTGCTGGAACCTAATGGGCCCTGCACTCCAGCTGTCCATATATTGTTGCAAACCTGTTGGTATAACTGTTGTTTCTTACCCGGGGTCCTTTAGCACCCAGAACCCAGAGGGTGGTTGTGAGGGGAGAGTTATCTGGCACCTGAGAGGTAACCAGTGGTGTCCCACAGAGCTTAATGCTGGGTTCCGTGTTGTTCAATGTGTTCATCAGTGACATTGGGGAGGGTATTAAGGACAAAATGTGCCTATTCCCAGATGACACCAAGCTGTGTAGGAGAGAGGACACAGCTGAAGGGATATAGGACCTACAGGAAGATCTGGAAAAGCTGGGGAGGTGGTCCAGGACCTGGCAGCTTGGCTTCAATGCCAAGAAATGCAAAGTTATGCATATTGGAGCCAAGAATCCCAGTACAGAGTATTACTTGGGTGGAGTCCGAGTATCTGAATCAGAGAAAGAGAAGGGCCTTATAGTTATGATCACCTGAAGCACTCCACACAGTGCAAGAAAGCAGCAGCAAAGGCAAACAAGATGCTGGGATGCATATCTAGGAAGATCAGTAGTAGGAGAGAGGAAGTTTTACTGCCCTTGTACAGGTCACTGATAAGGCCACATCTAGAGTAGTTCAGTAGTGGTGCCCACACCTCAAAAAGGACATTAGCCTGGTGGAGAAGGGCCAGAGGAGGGCTACAAAGATGATAACTGGTCAGCAGGGTAAGGCATATGAGGAGAGGTTGAGGGCGCTGGACATGTACTCCCTGGAAGACAGGAGAGAGAGAGAGAGAGAGAGAGAGAGGATATGATTGGGACCTTCAAGTACTTGAAAGGGATAAATAAGGTTGATAAGGAGAGTCTCTTTAAGCTGAGTGGCAACCATAGCATGAGGGGCACAGTCTTAAGCTGGAGGGTGGGAGGTTAAGGAGGGAGGTCAAGAAGCACTTCTTGGCCAGCCAGGTGGTGCTGAGGGTTGAGGTGCTGGATGCCACACCTTGCTCCACACCGGCAACCCGGGTTCGGGAATGAGCCTGGGTCATCGGGGGTTGGCAGGGGAGGACTACAATTGAGCATCCGACAACAGCTTTCCTAGTCCTGGGGAAAAGGAGTGGGTGCAAGCCGCACTCTGGCGGTCCCTGGGGACGCCCAGAGGAACTGCAGTGATGTGGGTGCTCAGTAGGGGGGAGCACAGCTGACGTCAGCATACAGTGCATGGACATCACTGCATGTCCGTGCTCCCATTGGGAGAAAAAGGGAAAAAGCAGCATGGTCCATGGCAGCTTGATGGCCGCTCGCTTCACTGGCTGACGATGCCAGAAAAAGGCATGCGCTGGTAATGGATCCTCGCCAGGCACGGAGGCTGAAGGGGGAGCCCCTCTCAACGGTCATAGCTGCATATGCCAGCTGGGCACATCGGCTTTGGGGTCAGAGGTGAAGGTTGGAGCGGTGGCTGGATGTATGGCAGGACTGTGGCTGCAAAGTGAGAAATAGAGTAGTAAAAAAAAAGAAGGACTTCTTTACAGAGAGGGTGGTGGACACTTGGAATGCGCTGCTGAAAGAGGTCATCTCATTGAAGACAGTGGGCAGCCTTAAGAGAGGGTGGAATAGGCATAGAGGGAAGGTAAAGATCATGGGTAGGGAGGGCAGGGATATTAGCTCAAGCTGTGGACCCTGCAATATGAGCAGACTTGATAGACCAAATGGCCTTCTGCTGGCTTCTTCGTATGTTCATATAGTATGTATCAGTAACTAATGCAGTCAGCTGGATAGCTATCACTGCCCCGGAGGTGGAATGTATGGTAATGAGATTTATTTATTTATTTGTTTAGTTTTTGTTGACCGGGTAAGTGCACTAGACAAATCCTGCCTATTTTCAGGCATGACCCAGGGAGGGGGATACAGATGAATGTCAACTAACCTTGAACCAGATTAAGCTGTTGGTGGTATTTTTAGTGAATGAGGGACATTTGGCCAGGACACTGGGGAAATTCCCCTACTGCATTGCTGACAGTAGGGGGAGTCAGCGCATCGCTGTTATGGCAGTTCAGAGTGAGGGAGCGATGGAAGTGGAGACCGAGAACTCTCTGCCCTTCGTAATGGAGGAAACAGTTTTGGCTATTGCGATTCCCGAGAACTTGGAGAATTTTCAGGATACCACTGGTTGTGTTCCAGTGATGGAGATCACGCCTGAATCTTTAAATATCATGAAGGCTGATTTAAACTTGGGACCACGTAATGTTTCTCCCTATCCTGCGAGAGGCGGCCCGCCGTTGGAAGGTGATGGCCTTAGCATGGAGCTGGGTACTGAGGATGCTGCAGGCAGTGAGCAGTATATCGGGGAGGTAGCTTCTCCTGAAAAGAAGGACTACACTGTATCGCAAATCCTGCATTGACAATTTGGATTATCTTCTGCCTCGGAGGATTTCTTGGGACAGGACTGGTTGGCTGATAAAGCGCTCAGCAATTCTGGGTGGAAAAGGACTTATACTGGACAATGGACTCCCGACCCGGAATGGGGTGATGATTCCTCTGATAAATCATCTACGAGCATGCATGCCACCACAGAGAAAGTCCTGAGCTCAGGTAATGAACTACCACATATTACGAGGGCCCTCTATGATTAATCTGCGCAGAATGTAAAGGATCAGGCTGTGGCCTTGCCAAGGCCGGGCCTATTGAGGGGGAAGGGGAACATAGAAGGGAACATGCAGGTTATGAAAAAGACAAATCACAAAATAATAAACGTGTCCCTTTGTCCGAATTATTCAAAAACAAGCTTGAACAAGCTTCTAGAAGAAATGCAGTTAGACTGCATTATAAGGGAGGGCTTGCTGAACATCCTGACAGGTATTACATAGCAAAGCAGCTTTTGAAGGGATCTATGCATTTTTTTCTAGCTGATATCTATGCACTGATTCACATTTCTGGTGAGGATTCATTTGACATCAGTTTTAAGAGCAATAACAGTCCGGAAAAATTCTGGGATAAATACTCTTCTTTGAAATCCGCTCCTTTATGGGCTCCCTTTTATGCAATCCCTCTCACATATCCCCAAATAAGACACATTACTATCATGTTCAGGAATGAGGGAGTTAATGTCAGTGATATTTATCACTGGTTTCAGAACTGCTGTGATATCTTAGGCCCCCCAAAGCCATTCCTGACTTAGAAGGGATTTGGACTGGTGGGCAGAAATTTAAGGTTAAATTGTTCCAACTCATTTCTGAAATTATTCATTTACCTAATAGTTTTTACTTAGGTAAAGATAGGGGTGTTTGTTTTAAGGGGGGACAGCCAAGAGCCTGATATAAATGTGGGTCAAAGACTCATATTAGCAGCTCCTGTGATATGTTGAAATGCTCTTTATGTGGGGGGTATGGTCATTCTGTAGATCTTTGTGAGAATATTTTCCAGTGTAATCTTTGTGATGAAAAAGGTCATGCTTTTCATCAATGCCCATGGGCAAGATGGAATCGATCTAAGGGCTGGGATCAGGATGATCTGGCAAACAGGGCCCAAGATAAAAGGAGTGATTCCAGCTTTAGTAATCCCACTGAAGCACAGGATGAGGAAACAGGACCATGGGACACTTTAGTTACAGACAGACCGGTGGTAGGTAAGGGGTCACCTTTGGAAAAGAGGTCTGAACTCCATACTCACCAGAGAGATGGGGATGTTGAGGAAACTGTACCTCATTCTGAGGTTGCTCCTGTTATTTCAGAACAATCCACTGCTAGATCTATGCCTCCTCCTATGTTTGAAACTGTTAAAAGTAGATGGCTTACTAGAGCCTCTCTTAAACAATCTCTTCCAGGCCCTCTCCCTACTGAGAATTCTTTTGCACCCCTACAAGTTGACTTAGGGGATTCAGATTTGGAATCTGATGCCTCACATCGATCAGAGATGGTGACTGAGGATGAGGACAGTAAGGCTACTGAATTAGCAAAAGACAAGAAGGGCAAAAACGGAAAGAAAAGGAAAGCAAGTGTTAGTCATAAAGGGGGGCCCTGACTCTACTAAACTTTGATGGTTACTTTACAGCTTGCTTCTTATAATGTGTATAGTCTTAAAAACTACAAAAAACAACTTTCAATTTTGGCCTACTTAGACCAACTTAAGGTGGATGTTGTTTTTGTCCAAGAAACCAGATTATCCTCTCTTTTTGAATTGGATCATATCAAAAGAAAGTGGATCTGGGGCCCTTCTTTTTGGACATTTGGTTCTGACGCAGCTGATGGGATTGGGATATTATTTAAAAACACTAATTTTAGAGTATCTAAACTAGTAGGTGTAAGGCCAGGCAGGGCCTTAATCCTTGATTGTTTTTTGGGGGATTTTGCTTTTGTTTTATCAATACATATGCCCCACAGACAAAAACTTCTAGAATTGAATTGTTTGAGGACATAAAGCCTTATTTATATATTTAAAAACATATTGTTTGGGGTGGGGACTTTAATTGTGATATTGATGCTAAATATTCAGGGGATATACAAAAAAAAATTATTGTGATTCTCATGCTCTGAAACAAATTATTTTAGATGCAGGATTAACAGATACCTACAGATCCTTAAAAAAAGATTGTGGAGCTACATATCATAGGCATATGTATGCTTCACGCATAGATATGATATTTGTTTCTAAACACATTAAACCATATTTTTGTGTTGCTAAACCTACGGAATTCTCAGACCATCGGATTCTCCTGGGTTATTTCAGTCTAGCTGATATTCCTATCAAAGTTTTTTCCTCTATACAGCATTGGAGGTCAGATACCTCCCTTTTGGATTTACCAGGCTGTTCACATCAATTAGAGTTTTTTTTGAAGCAAGACACTCTACTATGTGTCTCTACAACAATGTGTATGACTGGTGGCTGGACACAAAGAAAGATTTAAAGACCTTACTTACCTCTTTTGGAAAAAATAGGGCTAATTCTAATTATCTAAAATATCTAAATTTTAGAAATCAACTGTATAAGCTTATGTCTTTTCCTCCACGCGATCATATGAAATATAAGTCCCAAATTTTTGAAATTAAAAAACAAATGAAAATCTACCAGTACGATAGGACCAAATCATTGGAAACAGAAATGAGATTCAGGACAATGAAGCAACCTGCATCAGATCCTTATAAAGCATGTAAGCATTGATTAGACAAAACTTTAATGGCTGGCCTATGTAAAACCGATGGTACTATAGTTCAAACTGATTTAGAGATGTTACTTGTGGTTCAATATTATGTAGCATAAATGTTTGGTAAGCCAGTAGAGAACCTAGGTACTCTAATGGATTACCTTACAGCACCACTCCCTCAAGTTGAAGAGTCTCTGAAGCACTGCTTGACAAAGCCCATTTCCTCACAAGAAGAAGAAGAGATAATTAAAAAATTTAAAATAGGGACCTCTCCGGGTATTGACGGCATACCCAATGATTTTTACAAAAAATGTCTTTCTCATATGTGTTATTTTCTGCCTTTGGTGTTCAATTTTTTGTTGAACACCAATATTCAGCTTACTGACTTCAGTACTTCTATTATTAGTTACAAACATAAAAAAGGGGATAAAAAATTGCTCTCCAACTGGAGACCTATAAGCCTCCTTAATAGTGATTGCAAAATGTTATCAAAAATCATAAATAATAGATTATTACAAGTTGCTGACACCCTAATCCATCCAGCTCAGACCTGTGCGATCCCTAATTAGAACATGCAGCATAACCTTTATTTGCTGAGGGAACTTTTTTAGGCTGGTAAACTGGGGAACATGTCTGGGTATGTGGTAGCCTTGGATCAAGCTAAAGCTTTTGATCGGGTTAGACATGGGTATCTTTTTGACTTATTACAGAAGTATGGTATACCCAATCAATTTGTACAATGGATCAAACTGCTCTATACTAATGCTAAAATAATGCCAACAGTTAATGAACTATTTGGTTCAGACATCCAGCTTGGTAGAGGTGTTAGGCAGGGATGCCCTTTAAGTCCCCTACTATATACCTTTGCGTTAGGTCCAGTTATTAGACAAATTCAATGGGATCGACATATTGTTGGTCTTGCTCCGGATCCATTATTGATGTCAGAAAAAATCACATCTTATGCTGATGATGTTACCTTATTGATACGGGATGGTAATTCAATTAACAGTGCAATCGAGGTATTTAAATGTTTTGGGCAATTTTCAGGAGCACAAATCAATATGGACAAAAGTCTTATTTTTGCTCTAGATCAAACACAGACAGAGATTATTGATTTTACTGAGAATCCCCTTTCTACCACCCCACAAAAAAATTTTCGCCGTTTGGTTTGGACAAGGGGACATGGCTGCTTTTAATTGGGAACAGCAGTTGACAATTGGAGAGAGTAAAGTTAATGTTTGGAAAACATGGAAATTTGGGAAAGAGAAATGCATAATGATAATTAAAAAGTTCTTGTTACCATTTTTCTTTATTTGTTACCTCTATCCACCTCCAGTTAACTTAGAAACAAGACTTTTTAGTTTGTTTTTTCAAATGGTGTGTGGTAATAGATTAAATCCGGTTAAAAGGGAAGTCACTTATTTACCAGTGAAAAAGGGTGGGTTGAATATGATGAATCCCATAGTTTTTTACCATTCTATTTTTTTATTTACCTTCTTTAATTGTCTGTGGAGGCCAGTCATTCTGATGTGGCAGATGTGGACAAAATATTCTTGGCAGAAATATTTCCAGAAATGGGTTCTTTTACCCCCTAACGTATTGACTCAGGACCATATCCCTAGTTAAGGGATTCCTACCATTAAAAAGTTACAGCAGTGGAAAATACAAAAACAAATATTGGTTTCATTACACAGGAAATCCTTTTATTCTCATGTAGTTTATTGTGTGCAGCAAATTTCTCTGATATTCCCTGAATGAGTGCCCACCAAAATCACTTTTGCTATTAATAAACTGACAGATTTTAGACTTCCTGTCCAAGTTTGGGACATTGTATGGATGTCTGCCCAAGGAAAGTTAGGAGTCAGGGGAAGTCTTAAGTACAAGCCACAGACAGATAGATATTGTGCTAGACTTTCATGTCATAATGTAGAGGAAAGTTTGATGCATTTCTATCTTGAATGTGCCACCAGTAAGCAATTTTGGAGAGAGGCAGCAATTAAATGGAATATGCCTTTCATTACATTAATCATTTACAGTATAACACCTTAATTTTGGGAGATTATACGGGGGTTTGGAAAAGGTATCATAAAAGTACCTTGAATGTTTTTTTGCACATATCCAATATTTTCTGTGGCAAGCTAGATGTCAGTATGTTTTACAACAGCAACAAGTGATAAATGCTACTATATTTTCACAAATAGAGACAGGGATGCTACAAGTGAAAGATAATGATATTCGCAGGTTTCCCCAAAATAAAGTTATTCAGTTTTGGACACATTTTATTTTATGGGACTAAATGATTTTCTGTTCTCCTATGAGTTATTTTTTTACTATTACTGGATGATTTACTTCTATGTACATACTGAATTGTATTTCATCTCATATGTACAGAGTTTTATTGTTCCTTGTGTGGATTATATGTGATGTTATGTTTTTTTTGTTCAATAAACTTCCCCTACTCTTTTCGATAAGTGCCATTGGATTTTTAACATCCACCCGAACTACCACCAATCCAGGCAGATGGGACCTCATCCGAAAGACGGCACCTCAGAAGTGCAGCTCCCTTCTCATGCTGCACTACAGTGTCAGTAATAGGATATTAACCCAAGTGCTAGATGTGGGAACTGAACCCACAGCCCTCTGATCTCCCAGCCTCAGAGGTGAATGTGCTACCTACTGAGCCACTGACACTGCTTATGAATTAGCCAATCAGAGAGAAGCTGTGGAATGTGCTGAGCAGAGAGAGGAAAGGAGGCTTCAGAATTTTTTCTCCCTTGGAGTGAGCAACACTGCCTCTGAGGTGCTCTCTCCTGACTAGAGAAGGTTGTTTCCTTCAACACTGGTAACATTTATCTAGTTTCTTTGCTATTTTGAGTGTGTTGAGTTTTTTTATTTGATTTTCGTGGTTCCCCTTGGTTCCTAGCAAATGTGTTTCTCTCTCGTTTCTGCGGTTCCTCTCAATTCTCATTTTTATCTATTTGTTAAAAAGTTAGTACTGCGTTTGGTGTTTTCGAGGTTCCTTTTGTGTAGTTTTGTCATATTTTATCGCGGTTCCCTTTTTTGTCGGGGAATCAACATTTTTCTCTATATTTTACCTCAGAAAAGGCGCAGTTCTAACCGCAAGGGAACTGACCATTGGGCCTCATTTTTAAATGATTCAGCATTCTTTTGGGGGGGAGGTTCTGTGAATTGGGCATGTTAGAAACCTCTAAGAAAAGAACTGGACACACAGGTTTTAAAAACTGTATGAACTGTCAAAGAAATTTAGCTAAAGCTGATACTCATCACCTGTGTTTGAAGTGTTTGGGTCCAGATTATTATTGTGTTCTTTGCTCCAAATTCTGCTAAAAAACATTAAGAAATAGAGCTAAAAGACTTAGAGAAATTGCAGAAGAAGGGTCTTCATCTGATCCTAAGCATAGACCCAAGGTTACTAATGAGGGGCCTATGAAAAATAAAAATAATGCAGGTGCTGATGAGGCATCTCTAAAATCTAAGCCTGGTACAGGTGCTGATGAAGTGCCTTTTAAGACAAAGAACACTAAGCCTGGCACTGATTAAGCATCTTCAAAAACTAAGTTTAAAGGGGCTGATGAAGTTCCTAAATAAAAAAATGCAAAGGGCACTGATGAAGTGTCTAGTTTCAAGAGAAAATCTGAACAAGTTACTGATGAAGTGGCATCAAAAAAGACATGTAAAGAGAAAATTCTGCAGCTCCTGCAGGTGGTGCCAAAAGTGGGGAGGCAGTGGGAAAAAAGTTTAAAGATAAAAGAAAAATTGTTGAACCCCAGGAGGGTGGGCCCCAAGATTTTCTAGGGGACCTCCCCTCCATGGAGGATAAGGCAAAAGCTTGGCACCTTTATCAGAATATTCAAGGTATTGGTTCTATTTTTGGTGCCTTTGACTTTCCTTAACACCCTTCTAATGCTCCCTCTGCTGTAGGGGTGGACAAGGGAGACAATGATGATTTTGATGAGCCTGGGGATGACATTTCAGAGGGTAAGTTCCTGGAACCCAACGTGTCCCAGACCCTAATTTTGGGGCATCCCTGACCAAGAGGATAATTCCTCTCTATTGTCTTCTTTGCAACATATGGCAGACACTCTTGACCTTCCCTCTCAAAAATCTAGCCAAGATGAGGAGGAAGACCAAGACTAGAGAGATGAAAGGTCTTCCCTACCTAAGAAATTAGTTCTTCCTATTTACAGACCTTTCAGGAAGAACACAATGAAGATTTGTGTCATACTCCTACCTCTGCCCCAGGGGTTGAAAAAAGAGCTGACAAGGAATATCAGTTTTCTAAAACTGATACAGATTTTCTGTTTGTTCACCCAAGTCACAAGGGAGTGGTGCAGAAAGTAGCTTGTGATAAGGCTGGAGTTCCTCTTTCCTCCCAGACCCCAGAAAAAGATTCCAAGAGGCTTGATTTTATGGCCAGGGGAAACATACACTTCAGTCTCCCTCCTTATTCGCCTGGCCTCTTATATGGTTTATACAGCTAAATATCAAAAGGCCCTGTGGAACTCTGTGTTAGCCATTGTCAAATGTGGGTCAGACTCCATGGCTAAGGACTTAGTGGAGACAGATAAAACAGCTTTGGAAGACACTAAATACCAGTTTCACATGGCGAATGACAGCAATGATGCAGCCTCAAGGGTTATGGCTCAGGCTATCTCCCTAAGGTGCTCTGCCTGGCTTAGATCCACAAACCTGTCACAGGACACCAAGTCTAAAGCAATGGATTTTCCCTGTGACAGAAATCTCTTTTTTGATTCCAGGAATGAGGAGTATATGAAGAAGGCTGATGAATACAAATCAATCTATCAGAGTATCAACTAAGACTAGGGCTCAAGGGTCGCACAAGCCTCAACACGGGGGTAACAGAGGCAGGGGCTATTATCCCAAAGCTTATTACTCTCTTCCTCCTCCTCAGTTTGACCTGGCACAGTTCAGAGGTTATTATAAAGGAAGTGGCCAGAGGAGTCAAAGGAGATCTTCTTCCTCCCCTGCTCCTGCCACTCAGCAGAAGCCCTGACTCCTCAGCCCAGGTTGCCTCCCCTCCACCTGTAGGGGGCAGGATCTCCCACTACCTCCAGTCCTGGACCTTTATTACCACAGGCAAATGGGTCCTGGAGGTAATGGAACAGGGCCTGTCCCTTCAGTTCAAACAGATGCCAGCCCAAAAAAAGAACTCAGATTTCCAAACCCCCTAACTTCAACAGAGAAAATTCTGTTAGAATTGGAGGTAAAGCTTCTTTTGGAAGCAAAAGTGGTGGAGAGAGTGCCTGTCCATCAAAAGGATAAGGGTCTATAATCCAGATACTTCCTGACTCAAAAGAAGACAAGGTAGTGGTGGCCTATTTAGACCTCAGGCACCTAAACAGGCACCTTCTAAAGTCAAAATTCAAGATGGTCACTCTCAATCTGGTAATTCAGGCCTTACTGCAGGGAGACTGGCTAGCATCCCTAGATCTCAAAGACGCCTACTTTCATATCCCCATCAGGCAGGCCCACAGGAAGTTCCTCAGGTTCAAGCTTCCTTCAGGGCACTATCAGTTTGCAGCCATGTCCTTTGACCTGACATCTGCTCCAAGGGTATTCACCAAGTGTCTAGCTGTAGTGGCAGCTCACTTAGAAAAAAAGGGGATATCAGTATACTCATATTTGGATGACTGGCTAGTTGTAGCAAAGTCTCCTTCTCTTTTGGAACAGGCTGTCTCCTTAACAAGAGACATCCTGCAAGGGTTGGGGTTCATTATAAACCTCAAGAAACCACACCTAGCACCAACTCAGCTCCTCACATTCATAGTAGCTCAGCTGGACACTGTACACAGCAGGGCTTTTCTCCCAAGAGGAAGAATAGAGAATTTTTTAACTGTGGAAAATTCCTTTTCCTTGGGTCAGCCCAGGTCAGCAGAACATTTTCTACAGCTCCTGGACCACATGGCATCCATGTCAGCAGTCATCCCAGAAGTCAGATTCAGAATGAGAGACATTCAGCACTATCTAAGATCTCACTGGTCTCAAAGAAAAGACTCCCTGATCAAGTTGATCACAGTTTCAAAAAACCTACTTCGGTTTTTGGACTGGAGGAAGGACTCCAAAAACCTGTCAGTGGGGGTACCCTTCCAGGTTTCTGCCTCCTCAAAGATCATTACTACAGATGCTTCTCTACTTGGATGGGGAGCTCACATGGATAGTTGTTCCATCAGTGACTCCTGGACTCCACAGAAATCACAGGCTCACATCAACTTGCTGGAGCTCAGAGCCATATTTTTGGCTCTCAAGGCATTTGCCTCTCAAATAAGAGGGCTAAATGTCCAGATCAGAACAGAAAACACCACTGCTATGCTCTACATAAACAAGCTGGGGGCGGCAAAAAGTGTGTTGCCCTGTGCCTAGAGGCCATGAGGATTTGGAGCATGGCCTTCTCCCTGGGAGTCAGTCTGTCAGCCATTCATCTTCCAGGAAAGGACAACACCCTGGCTGATGCCCTCAGTTGCATCAACCAGGGGCACAGTGAATGGTGCCTGAACAAACAAGTGTTATCCACAGTGTTCAGGAGGTGGGGCATGCCAGAAGTGGATCTGTTTGCCTCACCCCTAAACCATCAACTTCCTCTGTTTTGTTGCAGGCCCCTGGTTCTGGGAACCCTTCCAACAGATGTCTTAACTCTGGAATGGACAGGCAAGTTTCTATCTGCCTTTCCTTCTCTCTTTCTGATTTTCAGAACTTTGTTAAAGCTCAGAAATAGTCTGCAGCAATGATTCTGGTGGCACCAGATTGGCCGAGACAGGCACGGTATCCTCTTATGATGTATATGTCCTGCAGCAAGCCTATTCATCTCCCCCTCAGCCATTCCCTTCTGTCTCTTCCCCAAACAGGGGTGACTTATCCAGATCTAAAATCCCTCCACCTCAAGGCCTGGCTCTTGATGAATTAGAATGTCCAGACTCTCAATACTCAGAGCAGGTCTGAAGATACTGAGGACGTCCAAAAAAACCTAGTACAAAGAAGACTTATTCAGCCAAGTGGAAGAGATTTTCCATTTGTTGCAAGCTGAAGCACATCGACCCTTTCAATGCATCTATTCCTAGTATTCTGGAGTATCTGGTACACCTACAGGAATCAGGCCTCAGGCCCTCCTCCTTGAAACTTCACTTGGCTGCTATATCAGCTTACCTTTTTATGGGATAGGTAAAGTCGATTTTCTCACAGAGTTTTCAAGCAGTTTTTTAGAGGTCTTCTTGACATTCAGCCCCCACTCAGGGAACCTGTTCCACCTTGGAGTCTGAACCTTTGTATTGCCAAGCTTATGGAATCTCCTTTTGAGCCCATGGCTTCGGCTCATATTAAGTACGTGACTTGGAAAACTGTATTCTTAGTTGCCATTACCTCTGCCAGAAAGATCTCAGAGTTGCAGGCCCTCTGCACTGAGCCCAACTACTTCATCCCACACAGGGACAAGGTTGAGCTCTGAACCGACAGAAAGTTCTTGCCTAAGGTGGTTTCTGAGTTGCATCTTAATCAATTAGTCATTTTACCTGTGTTCTTCACAAAGAAGTCTACTTGGAGGGGAGCAGAAGCTTCATAGCCTGGATGACAAAAGGGCACTACCTTACTACTTGGAACACACCAAGCAGACCAGGGGCTCTTCCACACAGCTATTTCCCCGGTGGTGGCACTCTCTGTAAAAAGTTGTACCCATGCTCGCCTGCACATTTTAGAAATGACCCCTTTCCTTGTTTTTTCTGACAAAAAAATGGACCCCTTTAATACAAAAACAAGGAGTCAGTTATGGCCTCCAACCCCTCTTTTTGCTTCAAGTGAGGAACCAACCATGGGAACTAATGTACTTTGTCCCCACCCCACCCTTCAACTCTCTATGACACCCAAGAAAAGAATAAGTGCTGCAAGAAGGGATGGGGACCAGGACAGACCTTCCTCACCATCTAAGTTATTTGTTGTCTGAATTAATTACGGCATGCACTCATAGCAATCAGCTGTAAACAGTAGTTAGCCCTCTGACCCACTTCCACTGGGCCCCACTCAAACTCTGTTTGCCTCATAACCTGGGGGGGATTTTTAATGCTGACAGATTGTATGGCACACAGTTTAAATAATTGTTTAACGTGATATGCAACATACTCATTTATGTAAATGTTATTGCAGGGTGTCAGTTCATGTGTGGGCTGATCCTGTGGGGGAAGTAGGGAGGAAATGCACCCCAAGGGATTAAATCATACTGACACCAGGCCTACTTAAATATTTTTCGGGGTAGCGGTCCTATGAAATTAATTTAAACCTTGGATATTAACCACTACAACCTTCAACTAGGCCCCCTCACCTTTGAACCCACAAGGCAGAGAATAGTAACCAAAATATCCGCAGTGACCCAGTTACATTTCAGTTTTTATATCTGATCACCTTTAATTTCTGAAACAAAAATAAACTTTTAGCTTGCTTTTTCAACCCCGCCCCCACCACCATCTTTCTTATTTTTGCTTTCACATGCTCACATTCCCTTTGGCAGATCTGCCATTTAATGAATTAGCAGGTGGATTAAGGCTCTGAACAGTGGCTAGGCAATTATTGGCTACAGGTATTGGCCAGTTTCATTTTACATTCTCACAGAACTGGAGATGGAGGGCTTATGTACCATAGCCGCTGTCCCCAGGCTGAGTGAATGATTTGCATGGCTTAATGAAAATACCAAAATTCCACTTCCAGTAATTCATCCAAATAAATAGGAAAAACTGATGTTAGTAATTCAACTGCAGTCATTATTATATGCATATCTCCAGCACTCCATCCTGCATACATGACATGCTACAATATGTACAGTGCTTTAAATGTTAGTAACATATGTTTTTGCCCATTGCTGTGCTGCTAAATATTTAAACTAGTTGCAGACATTGTTTTGTGCCTGAGTTTTGTGTTGTTTAAATATTCCTATTCACATCCAGGGGCAGTTTCACCACTCCATTCATTCCACAGGAACTGTGGCAGAATCAAATGTAGATTTATTGTGTATGGCACTGACCTCCTCTTGCTTAGATCCCCTCCACTCAGCGACTCCTCTCTAGACCTCTCAGTAGCTAACAACCCAGCCTGATGGCTGACAACACGAGTCACGATGACCCACTCACCTGACGACTCCCAGAACACTGTCACACCCCAGGGTCACACCACTCAACTTCCCTAGTGCTCCTCTGCTCCCTCCTTGAATTTGCTGTGCCTGGCTTGCTTGCTCCCTCGCTAGTGGCCTTTTTCCACCCGTCACCCGATATGGATGGTGGTGTCATCCCGACCTGGAGTCCTCCCCCGAGTCCTCCTGACTTCAGTTGCTTCTTGCTGGCACCACCCGGTTTCTTGCTCACCTCTCACCCAACCCTTGTCGCTGCTTGGTCACCCAATTACCCGGGTCAGTTACATTCCCCGCTCTCTCTGTGCAAGTCTGAGGCTCGAGCATATATGCACTGGAATGTCCATAGAAAAAGTCACATATATTTTAATATATAATATAACAGAATATAATATATATTTGATTGCATAGTACCATTGGAAAGGTACTTTTGTGCTGAACAACTTTGCCATTGATCTTTTGTGTATAGCATGTATACTTTAGGAGTTATTCACATTTGTTTATAGTATGGTGTGTATGTCTTATGTTACCTATTTTATTTATTTTTTTTTTTTTTTTGCTGTTTCAACCAGCATAGGAAAAAGAATGAAATGACATATTATTATTTGAATAACACCATTGGAAAGGTAATTTTGTGCTGAATAACTTTGCCACTCATACTTTGTATCTAGCACTTACGGTTCTTGAGCTATTAGGATTTGTTTGTGGCATGCTGACTATAGCTTGATTTTGCTTAGAAAGGCCCAGGATTTACTATTAACAGTATGCAGGAGACAAGTGGTGCAACTTCCGAGAGCTCCTGTGAAGGCAATGGGTTATGACAAGGCTGGCAAGCAGCCCCCCCAGTGGCTTAGGGACCACTCTACCAGGGGTGCTGCTGCATCACTGGCAGCTGTGAGGGACATCCCACTGTTGGAAGTCTGCAGGGCAACAACTTTGAAGACTGTGCACACTTTCACTAAGCATTATTGCTTAGATGTGCAGTCTAGATCTGATGCCAGTTTTGGTAGGGTGGTGTTGCAGACTCTTTTTCCTAAATAAGTTGTCTACCCGCCTCCCATTATACGGTTTTGTAGTCTGCATTAGTTACTGATGCTAAAGGACCCCTGGGGTAAGAAGAAAAAATTACTCACCATAGTAATCTTCTTTTTTCCAAGGTGTCCTTTAGCATCAGTAAGCTCCCACCCATCCTCCCAGGTAACCTTCAGAAGTAGGCTCTGTCTTTTACTGTTCTTTTATAAACTTTTCAATATGTTAACTTTGGGTGGCATTGGAACAAAGTTTATGGTTCTGGTTCTGGTTCTGGTCATTATGAATGGTTTGTAATCCTTTGGTTCTTCCTAGGGCATTTGCCTATCATATCTTTGAAAAAATTCTGAAGCCACTTTCCCTCTTCTCTGCTTAGCACATTCCACAGCTTCTTTCTGATTGGCTAATTCATAAATCTCATTACCATACATGCCACCTCCAAGACAGTGATAGCTATCCAGCTGACTGCATTAGTTACTGATGCTAAAGGACACCTTGGAAGAAAGAAGATTACTGTGGTGAGCAGAAAGCTGGGGAAGTCACCACAGAACAAGAGTCAAGTGACCAGGAGGGAAGGGGAAATATACAGTACAAGGAGAGAGGGAAGATGGTGGTATAAAAGCGGGAAGGGGCAGGGAAGTAGGTCAAGTTGGCACAAACACACTAAACAAAGGGGGAGGAAGGCCAAAACATGTTGGGGGGGAGGCACAATGCAGGGGGCAGTGGGAGGATGTAAAAGTAGTGGAGTGGGAGTGGTTGGAGATGGGAGCAAGCACAGAAAGGATGGAGAAAGAGGACAGCAGGTGGAGGTGCAATTGGAGGAGAAAGGAGGAAAGGCAAGGTATGAAAGGAGAGGACACTGAGGAAAAGAAATTCATAGGAGGGCAAACCATGGGGGAAGTGCAAGGGATGGGGGAGTGGGTACTTGTATTAGGGGATTATATGCTCAGGGGGGTGAGATGGGGAGGTAAGGGAGCAAGGAAGAGCCGAACCTGGGTGGAGTGTATGCCTGGTATGACAGTGGGGAGAATAGGGCAGTGCATTCAGAAATGTGTGAAGAAGGTGGGAGGGAAGTCTCATATCATTGTGCACCTAGGAACAAATGACCTAGAGGGCAGTACTGTGGAAGAAGTGCAGTACTGTGGAAGAAGTGCAGAAGAGGTTCAGGGAAGTGGGGGTATCTGCAATTGGGTGGGGAGCTCAGTGACTTTCTCTGAGGTACTCCCAGTACCTAGTCAAGCACAGTGAGAAAAAGCTAAGAATACAGGAGTTTAATGGATGGCTGAAGGGTTGGTGTGCAGAAATGGGGTGCTGGGTAGTAGGGGGTGGGGCAAGACATGGAACAATAAGGGGCTTTATGCTAAGGATAGGCTGCATCTCAACATCGAGGGTACAAGGGCATTCACACAGGGGCTGGAGAAGTACATTAAAAACAACAGTGATTTAAACAGGGGAGGGCTTAAGTTGGATAGTAGGAAGAAAGCACCTTCCAGAGGAAACAGGAAGGCCTCGCCACCCCCCAGAGTGGGAGGAGGGGAATGAGGGGAAGTTAGCAAGACAAAAGTGGAAAGGGGAGAGATGAGAAGAGGGGGGGCAGGATACAAGGTGGACTGTAGTATCCTTGAATGCAAAGAGCTTAGCAAACAAAGTGGCAGAGTTCCAGGTAATGATGGCAGAGGGGGAGGTAGATATTGCCACCATCTCAGATACCTGGACCACCCAATACCATGACTGGGCTCTCACAATCCCAGGATACAAGGTGTTCCGAAGGGACTGGTGGGGGAAGGGGTGGTGGCTATTTATGTCACAGAGGGGATACTGTGTACCAGAGATGAAGGCGATGAGGGGAGGCCAGAGCCATATGGGTATTGCTCTAAAGCCCTAAAGGTAAGAAGCTCAGGATGGGGGTGGTGTACAGGCCACCCTAACAGAGTGAGGAGGTAGATAGGGAGCTGGGGGAGCAAATCAGAAAGGTCAGTGGCAAAGGGAATACGGTTATAGTGGGAGACTTCAACCTACCTGGGGTTGACTGACACAGTAACTACAGTACACATCAGGGAACAGGCGCTGCTGGAGGCTATCCAAGACAGTTACCTAGTGCAAGGGGTAATGGATCCTACAAGGAAGGGGAACATACTGGACTTGGTGCTAACAAATGGAAACTAAGTCCAGTATGTGGTGGTACAGGACCCTCTATCAGGAAGCGACCACTGCTTAGTGTGGTTTCTCCTCAACACAGGGAGGGAGTCTGCTAAGACCAGGACAAGAGTGATGGACTTCAGAAAGTCAGATTTTTCCAGAATGGGCAGCATTCTAGAGGGGTATTTGGCTGAAATTAACCCAGGGATGGATGCTGAACAGAAGTGAATAATCATTAGAAAGGGGCTGAATGAGACCACGAACACATGTGCCAAATCTCAGCGTAAGCAGTCCAGATGAAAAAAAACTAGCTGGTTCAGCAAGGAGGTGGAGGGGAAGGTGAGGGAAAAAGACTGTCCTTCATTAAGTTCAAAAAATCTGGGTGTGAGAAGGATAGAGAAGTGTTCTCAAAAGCATCTAGGGAGGTGACCGGGTCAGTCAGGGCAGCCAAGGCAGCAAAGGAGCTGAAGTTGGCTGAGGGGATCAGAGAGGGGGAAAAGGGGTTCTTTAAATACATAAGGGAGAAGAGGCATTGTAGGGATGACATCATTAGAATCAAGAGAGGGGGAGGATGGGTAGAACAAGCAGAAGATCAGGCAGAGGCACTCAATGAGTATTTCTGCTCGATGTTCACAAAAGAAAGGGATGGCGCAATACTGCAGGGGAAAGGGGGCAAGGGTGGAGGAGGGGCAGAGATAACAGATGAGGTCATCCAGGAGGATAGAGTTCTGAAGGGCCTTGAAGGCCTGTGGGTGGACAAGGCACCAGGACCAGATGGTGTACACCCAAGGGTCCTGAAGGAACTGGCAGAGTTGTTGGCAGGCCCTCTGATGGACCTGTTCAACACCTCCTTGGAGACGGTGAATGTACCCAGGGACTGGAGGATGGCTCACATTGTGCCCCTTCGCAAGAGAGGTACCCAAGGACCAACTGGGTAGCTACAGACCAGTAAGCTTGACTTCCACAGTGGGGAAGTTAATGAAGACCATTCTGAAGGATAGGTTGATAACCCTTCTCGATAGCAATGGTCTGCAGGATGAGAGACAACATGGGTTTGTCATGGGAAGATGTTGCCAAACTAACCTAATTGACTTCTTTGACTGGGTCACTAGGGAGACTGATGAAGGCCACACTGTGGATGTCCTATATCTGGACTTCAGCAAGGCTTTCAACTCTATGCTGCACAGGAGGTTAATGAGCAAGCTGAGGGACATGGAAGAAGAGTAAAAACTGGTGGGGTGGGTTGACAGCTGGCTGCAGGGCAGACAACAGAGAGCAGTTGTAAAGGGGGAAACATACAAGCCACAGCTAGTAATGAGTGGGGTACTGCAGGGTTCAGTGCTGGGCCCTGTTTTGTTCAATGTCTTCACTGGAGACATTGCAGAGCGGGTCAAGAGTAAGATCTGCCTGTTTCGGATGACACTAAGATTTGTGCAAAAGTGGACAATGAGGAGGAGAGGCAGGCACTCAGAGAGGATCTAGCTAAACTCGAACACTGGTCTAGGGAGTGGCAGTTGGGGTTTAATGCTAAGAAGTGCAAGGTCATGCACCTTGGAGCTAGAAATCCCAAGAACAGCTACTGGCTGGGGGGGGAGTGCAGGTAATAGCTTCAGAGGAGGAAAGGGACCTGGGGTAATAGTCAGAGGGTCCATGAAGGTGTCTGCACAGTGTAGGAAGGAGGCAGCAAGGGCAGATAGGATGCTGGGGTGCATTGCCAGAGGGATCACCTCTCGAAAGGGGGAGATCATCCTGCCATTGTATAGATCACTGGTGAGGACACTCTTGGAATACTGTGTACAGTACTGGTGCCCATACCTCAAAAAGGATGTGAGATTACTGGATGGGGTGCAGTGTAGGGCTACAAAAATGATCATGGGACTAGGGGAGTTGCCATATGAGGAAAGGTTGAAGGAGCTCAACATGTACTCGCTGGAAGACAGAAGGGTAAGAGGGGACATGATAGAGACCTTTAAGTACCTGAAAGGCATAAACAAAGTCAGGGAGGGAGGATTGTTATGCTTAAAGGGGGAAGGGTCACTAGGGGGCGCAGTCTGAAGTTGGAAGGGGGAAGGTTTAGGAGGGAGATGAGGAGGCACTACTTCACAGAGAGAGTGGTGGTGGGTTGGAACGCACTGCTGGAGGAGTTAATCGAGCAAAGGACAATGGATAGCTTTAAGAGGGTTTGGGACAGAGTTAAGGTCAGGCTTAGTACAGACAAAAACACAAAGGGGGGAAGGACAGGAAAAGATGATGAAGGGAGGGGTTTGGGTGGGAGTAGGGCAGCTGTAATGATATGAAACTAAGAGCTGCACAATCAAGCAGACCTAATAGACCTGTGGGTCTTTTTCTGCTGGCAATTTCGTATGTCATATGTTCGTATGAGTAATTTGTTCTTCTTGGGCATCTGTGACTTGAGTCTTAGGGATGCCCCGTTATTTGTGAAAGAATTTGTCAGTAAAATGGGAGGAATTCATTTTTGCTAAGATAGTTTTAGTATAGTTTAGTGAAGTTACCTATGCATGCTTCATAAGAATCTGACAGTTGCAGGAAGTACAACCGGGATCAGTGGTTTGAAAACCGAGCTTGAGCCAGCATTCCACTATTTACATAGGTTCTATTAACCGTTTCAGCTCCAGGGTAGTCCTATGGCAAGACCATACTGCATTAGTCAGAATACAGTAAGATTCCCTTAGAAGAAACAAGATTACTAGGGTAACTTTTTTTTCTGGTTGCCATCACTTCTGCTAGAAGGGTCTCAGAGCTGTAAGCCCTATGTACTGAACTGAATTACATCAATGCCCACAGGTGGTCTCCGATTTCCACCTTAATCAATCCATCGCACTGCCTGTCTTTTTCACAGAAAAATTCACTCCAGATGAATGCAAGCTACAAAGCTTGGATGAGAGCCCTGTCCTACTACCTGAACTGCACCAAGCAGTTCTAGGACTCAACTACACAACTCTGTCTCACTTTCAGTGAGGTAGGCAGAGGAAAACCAGCTACCAAGAGAACTATCTCCTGATGGATAGTCTCCTGCATTCAGTTTTGCTATGACAATGCTAGTAAACAGCCTCCTCAAGGCCTTAGGGCCCATTTCACTAGGGGCACTGCTATCACAGTGGCAGCTGCAAGGGATATTCCCTTGCTTGATGTCTGCAAAGCAGCCACTTGGAAAACTGTACACACATTCACAAAGCATTACTGCCTGGAACTACAGTCCAGATCTGATGCCAAATATGGCACAGCGGTGCTGCAAAGCCTTTTTCCTAAATAAATTCTGTACCCTCCTCCCAGCTACACTGCTTTGTAATCTGCATATAGTCAAGCATACTGAAGAACTGATGGGTTGAGAAGAAAAATTACTCACCTTAGTAATATTGTATCTTACTTTGAGAGGAAGCTCTTGTAGCAGGTAATGACATATAGAACTGGCGTCACTTGGCAGCAGATCACGACAAACTTTCGAGCAGTACCTAGGAGACCGCCCACCTCACGTCTGCTCCACCTCCGACATCCCATGCAATATATAGGAGGCAGCAGCCCCCTCGTGCTCCAGTTCTTTCCCGCTGTCATACGCATTAGTTAGCTCTTGGCTATATCTTCACCAGTACCGACCACAATTTAATTAAGTTCTTCAACTAATCTTCTTTATGTCCACTCCACCGACAGGGCACATTAACAGGTGCTCCTGCAGGTGTCAGATCACCACTAAGGACAGGCATTCTGCCTGTCTCTACTGCTTGGGCCCAGACCATGACACCGGAGCTTGCTCCCACTCCCTGGCCTTCAACAGCAGATCCTGCATAAGGCACCAGAAATCTCTCCAGGCTTTCCTCGTGCAAAAACATCTGGCTGCCATGCAGAGAGATTCTTCATCTGAAGGAGATTCTTCTATTTCCGCTAGGAAAAAGCACCACAAGGACAAGCACTGAGAGAAGCGCAAGGAATGGGAGAGATCCCTCTCGAGGTCCCGGTCCTCTGGATTGCATGTAGCCTCCAAGTCTAACTCTTCGGGCCACTAGTCCTGCTTGATGAACCTCTTGCCTTCTGCTCTTACTACTGGGTCTGCTGGTCTCGCCAAGTCCACCGGCTCCTCAGCTTCTCTTCAGCTGATCAAGATTCACCCTCCTCTGGGCTCCTCGGGGAAAACTGCAGACTCAGGTAAGTCTTCCTCCTGCTCGGCCTCTGTCTCCGGTGCCGACTCCCGGGAAGGAAAAAAGGCCTCCAGATATTCATCTTCTTTGACTCCAAAATCCAAGTCCTCTGCCCACCATCAGCCTCCGGCATCTGATCGACGTCCATCGGACAAGACTCACAAACTTCCAGATCTCCCTCAGCCTTCAGCTTCTGCAGGGCACCTGTCGGATAAGACTCACAGGCCGACTCTGTACCGCAAGCTGCTGTTGGGCCCCCATCTAACTCTCCGCCACCGCTGACTAAGGTTACCCCGATGCCAGTGACACCAGCTGGAGCTGACACTGGCTCTGATGTCACCCCTCTGTCTGAGGACCAGACACCGGCCCAGCCACCTTCAGAGCTTGACGATGGCCTACAGGAGGTCCCACCGTTATTACCCATTCAGCCAATGCTGGACTGGCCTAATGCTGATGCTGATGACAGCACTGAGACACCTATGCCTGAACCAGACCCTACCTCTCCTAGGCTGAATATGGCTCAGCTGAAAGAACTGTTGTCCCATTGATGGGACACTGTCAAGCAGGACCTGAACCCCAAACCAGGCCCGCTTCCACCACCTCAACCTGATTCGGTTCCCGGACCTCCACTGGACATTACAGATGTTCCACAGTCACAGGGAGAGGATACCAGAAGGCCACATCTGCCTCCCAGTCCCCGTAAGCATATTGACATGCGTAGGCATAGGCAGTCCTGCTCTCTGAGCTCCTCATGCTCTCCTATGCATGCTTTCCTATGCCGGACTCACACAAGCACAAGTGAAGGAGATGACACTCTCGTTTTCCCTCTTTTTCAGACACATATGTCGACTCAGACTCATCCCCTTCCATGTCCGACGTCGAATCTCTGCCTGGGGACAAGGAGGATCAACCTAAATCTCTGCTGGATGACCCCGGTTTTATGGAGGTCATGAGCCTCATTCAAGAAAACATGGGGTGAGATATGGAGGCCCTTGACCCGGAGCACTAAAGGTTGGTGAAATACCTATGCCAAATAGACCCCAAGCCAATGGTCATCCCACCTATGGTGGACACCTTCCAGGACGTTACCCAAGCTACCTGGAGGCACCCACATTCATCCTCTGCAGTTCCCAAGAAAGCAAATCATCTTTACTGGGCACCTAAGGACCACTCCTTCCTGGCCGAACAACCAGCCATAGACTCTGTGGTGATTTCGGTGGCTCATGACCGTTCGCAGAGGCCCAAACACTTGAGCACCCAGCCACCTGACAGGGAGTCAAAGCAGCTGGATTCCTTGTGCAGAAAGGTGTACACATCTGCCACTTGCAGTATTAAGAGTCTCAACTTCCTGACCCATATAGTCTGGTTCCAGAATGCCCTCTGGGAACAAGGGCTGGACATCCTTCAAGGCATGCCCGACTGCCCACAAAAGGCAGAGCTTGAAAAATTGCTCCAGATGGGCTCGGATGTTGGTATGCACATTTTAAGATCTGCGTCCGACTGTGTGGACACATCTGCAAGGGTGGCTGCCATGAGCATTTGTCTTCGGTGTCACTCTTGGCTCTGGGTTTCTGGGTTCATGCCAGATGTTCAGTCAAACATTCTGGACACCCCCTTTAAAGGCTCTGTTCTCTTTGGTGAAGAGTCTTAGAAGATCATTTCAAAATTACAAGACTCCAGTAAGGCTGTCCATACCGTGCAGTCAATGTATTGTCCAAAACAGGGACAGTTTTACAGGTCCCATTTTTGTGGCTGAGGGGGACACCAGCCTCAGCAACCCTGCTTCCAACAACAGCCTCAGTGGGGAGGCTTCGGTCGAAGAGGTGGAGCCAAGGGCTCTGTGGCCTCCACCTCTCGAAGGTGAAACCAGCCCCAGCCGCCTTTCCCCTTCCCCCAAATGCCTGACTATTCTGGCAACCCTCCTCTCCTCGACGTACTGTCAGAAGAGCAGGTGGGAGGCAGCTTTTCTCTGTACGCAGAAGCATGGAGAGAAGTGACCTCCGACCAGTGGGTCCTCAAACTCGTGGAATACGGGCATTCCATAGAGTTCGAAGAGCTCTCCCCAGACAGACCACCCCCCCATCCCACCACCCATGGGACGCAGAGACCAGATAAGTCAGGAAATCCAGGCTCTGCTAGCCAAGAAGGCCATAGAACCCGTACCTCTGGCAGAGAGAGACTCAGGTTTTTATTTCCACTTCTTCCTGGTTCTGAAGAAGACAGGGGATTTAAGACCCATCTTGGACCTCAGCGATCTGAATCTGTGGATTTCCCACAAAAGATTGATGATGGTCTCTCTACCCAGTCTACTTCCCATGATTTCCAGAGGAGACTGGTTGGTGTCTATGGACATGTAAGATGCTTATCTACATATCCGCATCACCAAGAGACACAGAAGGCTCCTGAGGTTCCGATTCGAAGGAAGACACTTTCAGTTTTGAGTTCTTCCCTTTGGTCTCTCCTCGGCCCCAAGAGTCTTCACAAAGTGCATGGCAGTGGTTACCGCAGCACTGAGAAGAACGTGCCACTTTGTGTTCCCCTTACCTGGACAATTGGCTACTGCTGGCTCCTTCCAGGGACCGCCTTCAGGACACGATTTGGAACACCCTCGCTCTGTGTCAGTGTCTGGGCATCATGATAAACCCCAACAAATCCTTTCTGACTCCCACTCAAAATCTGAAGTTAATAGGGGCATTATTGAACACTATTCAAGGGAAAGTGTTCTTGCCAGCAGACCGGGCAGAATGCATCTGGGCTCTAGACAGCATCATTATTTCACCCTCTATAGTACTGGCCAGACTACTGCTCAGGTTACTAGGCCACATAGCAGCAGCCATAGTCTCTGTTCCCTTTGTCAGATTGTGGATTAGAACAATTCAGTGGACCGTCAAGGTCCAGTGGGACCAGAATCAGGATGACCTTAATGCCCAGGTCAGAGTCACGGAGCCAGTCCGCTGGGAACTTCGTTGGTGGATGTCATCCTTGAAGCTCCTGGAAGAAGTTCCCTTTCAGCTGGGACCTCCTTCACAGACAATGTCTACAGATGCTTTAAACATGGGATGGGGCACGCATTTGAGGGATCACAGGATTCAAGATTCTTGGTCCCTGTCAGAGGAGAGTCTACACATAAATGTCCTAGAGTTGAGAGCAGTCCTGTATGTGCTGCAGGGCTAGACTTAGTTATCCTTCCTGGTCACCTCCTTGTTGGGCAACACTTTGGTGTTCTTTTACATCAACAAACAAGGAAGCACTCACTCTTATCCTCTCTGTCAAGAGGCAATGAGAGTTTGGGATTGGGTCACCAATCATCATTTGGTCATTTTCACCATTCACATTCCGGGGATCCAGAACGTATTAGCGGATGCTCTCAGCAGGTTGAGGTCGCAGGCCCACGAATGGTCTCTTCTTCAAACCGTGGCAGACAATCTGTTCGCCAGGTGGGGAACCCCAGATCTGGACCTTTTTGTGTTTTGATCCAATGCAAAACTGCCCAGTTTCTACTCGCTAGATCCAGGGCCTGGTGTTTTTTGGCTAGACGTGTTGTCCCACTTTTGGAAAGGGGGATTTCTTTATGCCTTCCCTCCCGTCCTACTTCTGCAGAGGGTTCTCCTCAAAGCATAGTCAGAAGGAACTACTATGATCCTGATCACCTCACTGTGGCCTCGTCAGATATGGTTTCCCTTGCTACAGCATCTTTCAGCGGAACCTCCTGTACCCTTACCAGTCTCAATACATCTTCTCTCTCAGGACAACGGGTCCCTGATTCATCCAAACCTGTGTTCCCTCCACCTCCACCTGCATGCGTCGCTCCTCAGGACCTAGCTAAGCATAGGTTTGGAGTCTCTGATAAGGTGGCGCAAGTCCTGGTGGAGGTGAGGAAACCCTCCATGAGAGCTTCTTATGATATGAGATGGAAACATTTCTGTCTTTGGGCCACAGTGAGATATTTGGATCCATTGGTCTGTCCAATAAATACAATTCTCGAGTACCTACTTTCCTTATTGGAGTCAGGTTTAAGTTATGCCTCCATTAAGGTACACCTGGCCACTCTTTTTGCCTACCACGTCCCTGTCCAAGGCAGATCAGTGGCTCAATTGGAGGTGTCAAAAGCCTTCCTCAGAGGCATCATGCACATCAGACCCCCGATCCGAGATCCTGTTTCTCCTTGGGATATACTTTTTGTGTTGGAGAAGCTGACGCTCCTTCCCTTTGAACCAGCCACAGATTGTGACCCCCTGATGATGTGCAGTTAGCACGAAACCGGTTGGGAGTTTGCCTTGCTGTGCATACTGTAGCCGTTTGGCTTTGAATGGCGTTCTGTTTCATTAAATGATGCTCGTTTTATACGCCAACTTTTGAGTGCTGAGTCTTGTTCTTTAGACAGATTGTGAGCTGCATTTTCTTTCTTGGAAAATGCTGTTTCAAACACCATGAAGTCTTGCTATATTATAACAATAGCAGTCAGCCACTGCAGCTGAACTGCCCCGGAGAGGAAGGAGTTAACTCCAGAAGATCTGGAGTTCTTCAGCGCGAGGGCGCTGTGCCCAAAGCTCTATCTGGCAGTTTCAAATGAAACTGTCAGATTCTTTACTCCGCTTCACTGAACAGTCGCCCGAGATCAGCTCCTTCAGTCCGGTTCATTCTCCTCGGTTCAAGCGAGTATTTTTCGGTTCATTTGAACCGCAAAAGTTATTATTTTTACCGTGTTTGGTTTAAAGCTCTATCTGGTAACCCGTAAGTACTAAAATTTAAGTCTGTGTGGAAAATTAATTATCGGTTCGGTTTGAACCGATCGGTTGAATTTTCTGCATTTTAAAAGTGTACAGTGGGTTTTAGAGTGCGGTTCCGGTTCTTATTGGTTTCTAAAAAGCGAATTATGACGCTTTTTTCAAATACCAATGACACGGTTAGGAACCGATAAGGGTGTCTTGCTAGCACTGCCATCAAAAGGGCAAGTTTTGGTTAGGCTGGCATTATGTCTGAGAAACCCAAAAGAAAACCGGGCCCACTGGGTTTCAACACTGTGATGTCTGTGGGGCGCCTTTGCCAAGGCTGACCCACACACCACTAATGTTTATTGTCTGGGGCTGACCACCTCTGTCAGACTGCCAGGTGTGTAAAAATTTCCTGCAGCCACCCTGGAGAAGAGATTGGGCCGGCTCAGGAGCGAGGGCCAAAAGTCCTCTGACCGGATGGCCAGCCGGTCCAGTACCCACTGGACCAGAGGATGCCCTCTGACCAGGCGAGACTTCCTCGGGCAAAGGAAGGCTGGTTCAGAGGAACCAGTCCCAAGTAAAAGACAAGGAAATCAGTAGGTCTGAGTCCAAAATTGTGTCTCCAACTGCTGCAGAAGACTAAAGCCATTCAGATTGTCCAGTCACTGTCTCAGGGATCTGTAGAACCACCAACAGCTGGTAAAGGTTGGTTCGTTCAGTCCCAGTGGTTCAGGATTTTGAAGTTGAGGATTTTATGAACCACAGGAGGGAGGAGAATTTGATCAATTATGTGTGGCTGGGGGTCTGGACGTGCCCATTGAACGGACATCTCTCAGACAGACCTTTAGAATCTCCTCCTATTCTGTCTGAGTCCCTTCTTTCTTTATTTTTACAAAGGTTGCAGAAACCCTCCAGCTTCCTTTAGAGGGGCTGTGGATGAGCAAGAGGAGCCTGATTATGTGGAAATGATGGATATTCCAGAGTCTAGGAGGTTGTCTATTCCTTTGCATAAGTCATTTAGGAAGCAAACAACAAAGATTTTAAAAATCCTCATTCTGTCCCTCCTGTAGATAAAAAATGGACAGAAGGTATACTTGTCAGGCTCGGATACAGACTTCCTTACTGAGCAGTGTAGTCATGTGGTGTGGTACAAGCTGCAGCCTGTGACAAGGCTAATATTCCTCTGGCCTCATCCTCCTGATAAGGATTCCAGGAAGATTGATGCCATGGCGAAGAAACAGTATATGGCAGCTTCTTTGGGACTCAGGCAGGCAAATTATATGGCTTATGTAGCTAGATATCAGAAATCTAGGTGGGACACAGTATTGCAGTTAGCCAAGCAGGCCCATGGCCAGCTGGCTAGTGAGTTGGAACAGGTGGCTGCTGATGGCATTGAAGCCTCTAAAGTTCAATTTCATACTGCTGTTGATGTATGATGTTTCTTCTAGGGTCATGGCCACTTCTGTAGCTACCGTAGGTTGGCATGGCTCAGATGCACTAATCTGTCCCAAGATACCCAGTCAAAGGCTATGGATTTTCCTGTAGTGGGAAATTCTCTTTTGGGGAGCAAACAGAAAACTATATGAAAAAGATGGATGAATACAGAACTACCTACAAAGTGCCCAGGCTAAGGAGAAGCATGCCATGCCACAAGGCATGCTCCCAGAGGAAGGAGGCAGGCCCTTTTCAGGCCTTTTTACCAATTTCAAGCCTCCTCTGCTGTCTAGCAGAGGGTTTCTTCAGAGGCAGGGGTGAGCGTGGCACAAGTGAGCCGTCCCCTCCCTCAGCCTAAGGCTGCTGCTAAGCAGGCACCCTGATGGGGTGTTCAGGGCCGATTCTCCTGTACCAGTGGGGGCAGGTTGGCCTATTTCAGCGGAACTGGCTGTCCCTAACTACGGACAGATGGGTTCTGGAGGTAAAGAGCCAGGGTCTGATTCTCAGCTTCAAACACTTTCCAAAGATGAGAGCCAGGCATTTTCCACCTGCAAATCCTTCAGAAGCCCTTGCTTTGAAGCAGAGGTTTCTGCTCTGCTGGACTGCAAAGCAGTGGAAGGGTTCCTCCTTGCCATCAGGGCAAGGGGCTTTATTCAAGATACTTTCTTACCCCAAAAAGACAGGAGAATGGCGGCCCATTCTAGATTTAAGATATTGAACAAGCATCTGTTGAAACCAAAGTTCAAAATGTTGACTCTGGCAATGATATTGCCTTCCCTAAGGCCAGGGGACTGGCTAGCTTCCCTGGACCTCAAGGATGCCTATTTTCATGTTCTGATCAGGCCTTCTCACGAAAGTACCTCAGGTTCAGAACTTCCTCAGGCCACTACCAGTTCAGGGCAATGCCCTTCGACCTTACTCTGCGCCAAAGGGTATTCACAAAATGTCTCGCTGTAGTAGTGGCTCACTTAAGAAAGGCGAGGGGTTGCTGTGTTTCCCTACCTGGACGACTGGCTCATTGTGGGTCAGTCTCCAGGTCAGGTGAAATCCACTTGCAAGTCTCAGCAACTTCTCACTTCCTGGGATTCCTGCTAAACTTACAAAGTCAGTTCTGGAACCAGTTCAGGTCCTAACTTTCATAGGCGCAGAATTGAACACAAGGTTAGCCAGGGCTTTTCTTCCCTCGGAAAGGGTGGACAGACTCATTGCCTGGCATCCTCCTTTACCCTGCGGGTCTCTCGACCAGCAAGGCATTTTCTGCAACTCCTCGGGCACATGGCTGCTTCCACAGCTGTCATGCAGGAGCAAGATTCCAGATGAGGACATTCAGTTCCATTTGAGGGCCTATTGGTCTCAAAGGAAGGATCCCTACCAAGTTGGTCCCAGTTACTCAAACTCTGATCCTAGCCCTCCACTGGTGGCAGGTCCAGAGCAATTTAAGACAGGGGTTCCCTTCATTCCATTTCTCCTCCCTCACCCTCACCACGGATGCCTCCCTGTTAGGGTGGGGGCTCACCTGGGCGACCTTGCCACTCAGGGGGTATGGTCTCCTCAGGAGTCTCTGCTCCACATCAATCTTTTGGAACTCAGAGCTGTCTTTTTAGCTCTTCGGATGTTTTCAGATTCTGTCCAGAACAAAGTGGTTCAAGTCAGGACAGACAATACCACCACAGGTGGTACATCAACAAGCAAGGGGGCACTCGGTCTTCAGCCTTGTGCACCGAAGCAATGAAGTTGTGGTCTCTGGCTTACTCCCTGAACACCTCCCTGATAGTGGTTCATCTCCCAGGGAAGGACAATGTCCTGGCGGACGCCCTCAGCAGAATTTCTCAGGGCCATCACGAATGGGCTCTGAATCCACAAGTGCTGGGGTCTGTCTTTGCCAGATGGGGCACTCCTCAGATAGATCTTTTCACAGCCCCAGACAACCACCAACTTCCTCTTTTCTGTTGCAGGCCTCCAGTTCTGGGCTCAGTCCTTCTGGGCCTTTCTGTTGGACTGGAAAGGGAAGTTCCTGTATGCCTTTCCCCCTTTCCTCTCCTTTTCAGGGTACTAGTAAAAATCAGATCTCAACCTTGCAGAGTGATTCTGATTGCCCCAGATTGGGCCAGACAGCCTGGTACCCTCTGCTCCTGTCCTTGGCAGTCCACTCTGCCCTGAGCCTGCCCAGAGTCCATGACTTACTGGCCTGTGCACAGGGGAGAGTGTGGTATCCGGACCTCAAATCCCTCCACCTCAAGGCTTGGCTCTTGAGGAGCTAGAATTTGCTGACTTACACCTTTCTCAAGGTGTCATGGATATTTTAAAGGCTTCAAGGAAGCCTTCCACTAGGGCCACTTATAATTCTAAGTGGAAGAGATTTTCCACCTGGTGCTCTGAGAGGCAGATTATCCAGAATCTGCTGATCTTCCATTCTACTGGACTATTTGGTCCATCTGAATTCCTAGGCCTTAGACCAGCTACCCTGAAGGTTCATCTGGCAGCTGTCTCTGCTTTTGTGTCAGCAGGAAGCCTGCCTCCTTTCTTCTCACCCGGTGTTCTCCAAGTTTTTAAAGGGTTACTTCATACTAACCCTCCTTTTAGGAACCAGCTCCGCCTGGGACCTGAATATTTGCATTGCTCAGTTAATGCAACCCCTTTGAGCCTCTGTCTTCTGCAGAGCTCAAGTATTTAACTTGGAAAACCGTTTCCTAGTAGCTATCACCTCTGCCAGACGCATAAGTGAGCTACAGGCCCTGTCAGTGGAAGAAGATTTTATCTCTTTCCACAGAGATAAAGGTAGTCCTTAGGACTAATAGAAAGTTTTGCTTAAGGTGGTTTCTGATTTCCACCTGAATCAATCTATCTCTCTCCCAGTATTTTCACTGAGCATTCTTCCTCAGGTGAGAGGAGACTGCACAGCTTGGATGTCAAAGAGCCTTAAGCTACTATTTAGAGCGCACCAGAGGTCATAGGTTGAATCCTCCAACTCTTTCTTACCTATGGCGAGGTTGGCAAAGGGAAACCTGCCACTAAGAGAACAGTTGCAAGGTGGATTGTTTCTTGTATCCAATTCTGTTATCAGAAACTGGGTAGAGTACCCCCCTCAGGATTGAGGGCACACTCCACCAGGGGTACAGCTGCGTCTCTAGCGGCTGCTAGAGACATCCCCATTCTGGAGATTTGTCAAGCTGCTACCTGGAAGACAGTTCACACCTTTACCAAGCATTATTCCCTGGATGTCCAGTCCAAGAGATGCTCGGGTTTGGCACAGCTGTGCTTCAGAGCCTATTTCCTAAGTAGGTTCTGACCCTCCTCCATGGAGGTACTGCTGTGTAATCTGCTATTGTTATAATATAGCAAGACTTCATGGTGTTTGAAGAAAAAATTACTCACCTTAGTAATTGCTTTTCTTCTCATGGAGTCTTGCTATATCTTTCACCCACCCTCCTACCCCTCTCAGAACTTCTACTTGGGTAGGGTGGTGAATTAGTGCAAGCACTGTGTCATGCCATTGTAGTTTTTCCCTTACCCTCTTTTCCTTTGGGTTAGGGATCTAGATTGTTTCATTTAGGTTATTTATATTGCCCCCTTCCTGGACTTGAGTCTTTGGGGGAAGGGGGGGTTCATATGTGCTTGTCAAGGGTGGTAAAACGAACCATAATACCATCAATTTTTGTTATTATGGCTCTGAGTGTTTCTTTGTTCTTTATATTGTTGTTATTACTACTAGTAGGTAGCCATGAGCTAGTGTAGTTTTTCCACACAGACTTTCGTCCTTTGATGTTGGCTTAAGTAAGATCTGACAGTTTCATTTGAAACTGCCAGATAGGCTTTGGGCACAGCGCCCTCGCGCTGTAGAACTCCAGATCTTCTGGAGTTAACTCCTTCCTCTCCGGGGCAGTTCAGCTGCAGTGGCTGACTGCTATTGTTATAATATAGCAAGACTCCATGAGAAGAAAAGCAATTACTAAGGTGAGTAATTTTTTCTTTTAGTTGCTGTTACTTCCACTTGGAGGACTTCCGAGCTTCAGGCGCTCATGTGTAAGGAGCCTTACCTGATTTTGCACAAGGATAGGGTAGACCTACGCACTAATCCTAAGTTCTTACCCAAGGTGGTGTCGGAGCTCACATTGAACCAGGCGGTTCAGCTCCATGTATACTACCTGAATTATTCTAACAAAGCGGAGGCTCTTCTCCGCACCCTGGATGTTCATAGAGTGCTACGGTTTTATTTGTCCAGAACCAAGGAGATCAGGAAATCTGATCAGTTGTTTCTGTCTTTTGCTTCCAGGTCCTTAGTCTGCCCGGTCACCAAACAGACGCTTTTGCACTGGTTGGTGCATTGCATCACTTTCTGTTACCAAAAACATGGCAAGACACTATTGGGCCCAATCAAAGCTCACTCCACTAGAGCCTTAGCAACGTCATAAGGAGCTCTCAAGAGAGTATCGACAGCGGACATCTGTGCTACAGCTACATGGCACACTGTTCATACCTTCATCAGGCCTTACAGTCTGGATATAGCCACTAGATGCTGAGCTGGTTTCGGCCTAGCAGTTTTGCAGGTCTTGATCTCCTGAGGGATCTCCCCTGACATTCTGTTCCTTGCCTTTTCCTGTCCTCCTCCTCTCAAGTAGTTGTCTTTAGTTTTATGTTGCTTGGAAATCAGTCCTATATGTCATTACCTGCTGCAAGAGCTTCTTCTCAAAGTAAGATAGTACAATTATGTAAGAACTTACCATAACAGTAGCTCTTTGAGAGAAGCTCTTGCAACAGGTATAATTTTCCACCCCCCAAGGATTAGGCTCTTACTGCACTGGCCATGCCGATTCCTCTGTTTGGCGAGGGAAGTGTGGACCATTTTTCTTCCTTTTGGCTGCAACCTCATGCAAGATCTGCCGTTTTGGCATCCAAGAACTGGAGCATGAGGGGACTGCAGCTTCCTGTATAATGCATGGGACGTCAAGGTGGAGCCGACATGAGGTGGGCGGTCCCCTAGGTACTGCTGGAAAGTTCTGCTGTGATCTGTTGCCAGGTGGCACCAGTTCTATATGTCATTACCTGCTGCAAGAGCTTCTGTCATAGATCTACTGTTACAGTAAGTTTTTACGTAACTGTACTTTCTTTCAAGGTATTCTTAAGTATGCTTGGCCTCCTAGCCTTTCTACCCTATGTAACCTAGCTGGGGATGTCTCTGCTTTCCTATCTTTACCCATATTTTTGGGCATGTTTTATTAGGCAATTGTTTTCAGTGGTTGTTCTAGGTTTGTACATTGCTAGCTTAGATCTTGTTCAGTATTTGATTCCTGTTGGGACTGATCTTCCTGTACTAAAAGTCTCCACCACTTACTGTCTTTACACTAATGGGACTACTCCGAAGGTGTTAGAACCCTGCAGGAGCCACAAATCTTCAGGAGGGCTGCAATAGGATCACACCATACATGCTATCTCAGTGTCAACCCTCCAACTGCTACAGTTCCTTTTCTCCCGCTGTTGAGTGCGCTCCGATGATGACGTCACTCGCCTACCAGGAGTCAAGTCTTCTTCTGTATGATAGCAGCTATAGCCATTCAGTAGTGTTCGTTTCTTATTTAAAAAAAGAAGATGATGAAGAAGAAGAAATTCTCAGCCTGCCATCAATGGAGTCGACCTTAGACAGTAGCAGTGATGGTAGGGAGACTTTGTTTGAAAGTTGTGATGGAAGTGGGGCTGTGTCTGGTCTGCCACCTTTTGTGGAGGGGGGTCCGACCATGGGCAGGCCGGTGCATGGGGGGGCAGTACACCCGAAGCACAAAAGTAGTGGGCCCGTTCCTGACCTCGAGCTCTTCTTCCTCCTGTTGGCGCACCTATGCTCCAACAGGCAGGAATTATGCACCCGAGGTGTGTATCCCACCCGCAAAACTCTGCACCTGTGGACAGGTGTGTACCATGTGATAGTTTAGATTACCCCCTGTTAGAAATAAGGCTATGGCAATTTTCTTTGCACCCTTACAGTCTACTGCAGAAGCATTTCTTAAACTTTTCTGTATAACTAAACTTTAATTTTTCTGTTACTATGGGTAGGCAACCCATAATAGTACCTCTCCTCCCTTGGCTATTCCCTCTTTGTATTCTTTTTCCTCCCCTGCCATATGCCCTTAAGGAGAACAAACATTAGAACAGCAAACTGACATAAAGAATAAAGACTAAATAATAATTAGCATAAATAATCTGCACAGAGTTGGTTATGTACGTGTTTACTGTGTTATGTTCCCTAAAGAGTTAATAAATGCTTAGTCAGAAACAGGGTGATGTCTTTGTGGGCACTATTGTGTTAAAATATGCAAATGTGTACTTGATGCATATTACAGCTAATGAAAGCCCTAGTGAAAAGCAGATGCCCTTTGTAAAGCTACACTCTGCTGCAAGTAATGTTTTTAGCAGCCAACTGTTTTTATGTCCTTTTCGGTCTGCAAATCCTGTAAAATAGGAGCACTGTGGTCTCGATTCCTAGCAGCAGGGCAGGAGGTAGAGTGACTGATTGTACAGTTGCGTGTGCAGCATGGCACATTCGAGCTGGGAAAGTGAACGTTGTCACTTTCCCTGACTCGCGCCTCCTGACAGGAAATGTAGTGAGAGAGATGTTTCAGCGGCAAGGAACCCAACTTTCACTGCAGGCTAAACTGATGTAATAAATTTATTTATCCTGCAGAAATATGAAAGCAGTAAATAAAAGTTGTATCCAACAGCCTGAAATTGCAGCCATCGGGTGTGTTGAATACAGATGTGGGATTTGTCTTTTTAAAGTGGTTTGTATATAAACACCCTAAAGAAGGCATAACTAATGTGCAGAAACTAAATATAGGAGTGTTTCCTTTAGTATTCTATGCAGAGAGTGCTCTTGCCTGAGCTAAGCCTTCTTGTGGAAATAAATGTACTTCTAGGAGCCAGCAGCGCCATGATGAGGCTGTTATATAAGAAACTCCCCAGCTGTCACTCAGCTGAAAAGGGGCGGAGTTTTCTTGTTTACAAGTAATAAGTATTTCTCAACAGCTTCAGTGACAGAGTGTTAAAGTCAGAATGAAATAACACCTTATGATTGTATGTTTTCCCTTTGTATATACAGTCAGTCTGATCCCCCATATGTTTGTACTAGCCAGAATATTCCCCTGCATTAGAAATGGGACGGATCAGCTGACACTAGTGTCATAGGAGGACTGTGCTATAAAAGTTGTCACTGAGCTAAAATTAGTCAGATCATCCTGGGAGAGTGTCCTGAGAGGTTGGTCTGAGAGCACAGAAGTTGGTAGAAAATTGTACTGGTTAAAGTATTCTACACTGTGGCAGAATCACTGGAGGGAAGTGATTCTAAAGCTCGAGGAGAGATAATTTATTTCTTTATTTGATTTCTTTGTTTATAGTCTGAAGTTTAAGACAGTATTACTTTATTATTGATTTGTTTTTATTTTTGTATAGCATGATTTGCTCTATATTATTTTTACAAAAGTAAACATCACGCAGAATTTGTGTGTTGAACAAATCTTGGAGTACATAGAAACATAAAAACATAGAAGTTGACGGCAGATAAGGACCACAAGGCCTATCCAGTCTGATCATTTCTTTTTCTACCTTATAAATGTGCCATCGGCCTTTGCTCTGTCAATGGCCTATCTATTCATAGTCATTTGTATTGCTCCCTTATGCCTATCCCATGCCTGTCTGAAGCCATGCACTGTATTCATATCCACCACTTCCTGAGGTAGGCTGTCCCATGCATCCACCACCCTTTCTGTGAATAAGAACTTCCTCACATTGCCCCTTAATCGGCCTTCCTCTAATCTCTTGCTGTGTCCTCTTGTCCTGCTATTTTTCTTATATTGAAACATGTTAGACTCTTTCACCATGTTAATGCCCTTAAGGTGTTTGAATGTTTTGATCATATCACCTCTCTCCCTCCTTTGGTCTAGGGAATACATATTGAGCTCTGTTAATCTGTCCTCATATGTTTTCTGATGCAGTCCCTGCACCATTTTGGTTGCCCTTCTCTGGACTGCCTCAATTTGGTTAATGTCCTTGTGAAGGTTTGGTCTCCAGTACTGCATGCAGTACTCCAGATGGGGCCTAACCAGTGTCTTGTGAAGAAGGATTATTACCTCCCTCTTCCGACTTGTGATATCCCTACTAATGCACCCTAACATCCCCGTTGCCTTACCTACTGCTTTAGTGGTCTGCTTGGATGATGTCAGGTCATCGGTGATGATGATGCCCAAGTCTCTTTCTTCCCTTGTGACTGCCAGCAACTCCCCTCTCAGCCTGTAGTTGGCTTCAGGGTTTCTCTTCCCTATGTGCATAATCTTGCACTTCTTTGCATTAAACCCCAGTTGCCACTCTTCCGACCATTTTGCTAGTTTATCCAGATCTCTTCTTATTCTGTCCACCCCATCTGGATCATCTACTCTGTTGCAGATCTTGGTGTCATCTGCAATTAGACAACCTTACCCTCCAGTCCATTTGCAATGTCACTGATGAAGATATTGAAGAGGACTGGCCCCAGGACTGATCCCTGAGGTACCCCACTTGTGACTTGCATCTCTTCTGACTGTATACCATTTACCACCACTCTCTGTTTTCTGCCCATCAACCAGTTTGCCACCCATTTGACCAACTTCTGAACCACCCGAGCCTACCCAGCTTATTAATCAATCTTCTATGTAGAACAGGATCGAAAGCTTTGCTGAAGTCAGGGTAGGTGAAATCAACTGCTCCCCCTTGGTCCACCACTCTGGTTACCCAGTCAAAGAAATCTATGCGATTAGTTTGACAGGACCTTCCTTTTGTAAACCCATGCTGTCTTGGATCCTGTGGTCCTATGGATTCCAGGTGTTGCACTATCCTTTCCTTAAGAAGTGCCTCCGTAATCTTGCCCACTACTGAGGTAAGACTGACTGGTCTGTAGTTCCCTGCCTCCTCCCTGCTACCACTCTTGTGGAGTGGGATCACATGAGCCCTTCTCCAGTCTTCTGGGGCCTCTCCTATGCTCAGAGACTCACTAAACAATTTTGATAATGGCTCTGCTAGTTCCATCCTTAGCTCCTTTAGTACCCTGGGATGTATGCCATCAGGTCCCATTGCCTTGTCCACCCTGAGCTTATCAAGCTCTTGTAGGACCCTTTCTTTTGTGAAGGGACTAGTGCTCACCTACCTCCCCCCTGTGTCCATGGTGCTGAGCTGTGGGGCCTGCACTACCTTTTCTTAAGTAAATACTGAGCAGAAGTATCTATTTAGGATAGATGCTTTTACATGGTCCTCCTCTTCACATGCCCCCTTCAAACAACATGAAGTCTTGCTGTATTCTGACAAAATGCAGTTAGCCCCAGCACTTGAACTGCTCGGAGATGAAAGAGTTAACTCTATGCTGAGAGCATAGAACATTGATCTCATGCTCGGTTCAAACCTCTGTCTGCTGCACTTTCATGTGTAATCGTCAGATTCTTTACTCCGCCTAACTGAACAGTTGCTCCGGAGTTTCTCCTGTCGCTTTCGGTTTGCTTTGTGAAAATCATCGGTTTAATCTGCAAATTTAATATTTTTTCCTCGGTTCAGATCCCTGTCTGTGGTAAAGTAAGTAGTTGAGGTAGTCAACTGTATTAAATACTGTGGAAATTGCAAACTTTAGAATTGTTCCTGTCGGTTCAGCTGAACCGATCACTCTTTGGTCTGTGGTGATTCCGGTGCTTATCGGTTCCAAAAAAAAAAAATGTTTAACGTTTTTTTCCAACACTCATGACACGGTTAGGAATTGATAAGTTTGCCTTACCTGGCCTGAAGCCATGTAAAGTTTAATTTTTTTCTGATTTACTGTGGCCATGTCTGAGAAATCCAAAAGAAAAACCGGGCCCTCTGGGTTTCAGCACTGTAGTGTGTGTCGGGAGGCCTTTGCTAAGGCTGACCCCCACACAACCTGTGTTTATTGTCTGGGGTTTGACCACCTCGATTCAGACTGCCAAATATGCAAAGATTTTCCTAAGGCAACCATAGAGAAAAGTTTGGACAGGCTTAGTGAGAAAGAGGCTGAGAAGTCCCCTGACCAGATGGCCAGCCCGGTTCTGTTCCGACAGAACCTGAGGGAGTGCCCTCTGACCAGGGCCAGACTTCCTCGGGCAAGAGGAGAGCTGACTCTGAGGGATCAGTTCCTGCAAGAAAGAAAAAGAAAGACAAGTCGGCCAGTTCAGATTCGGACCCCCACCATCCAACCACCGAAGGAATTGCCAGGGTGATTAGTATTGTGGAATCGCTCAGTTTGGTTCTGACCGATCCGGCACCTCTTGGTAGGCGCTCAGTTCGGTCAGTTCCCCCAGTTTCTGATTATTCTTTAGAACAATACTATGAGCCAGAATGGGAGGGGGAAGAAGAGTTTGATGATGATGAAGAAGAGGATGGCAGGGAAGGTCTGGATGAGCCCATTGAACAGGACATCTCCCCAGACAGACCTTCAGGAGTTTCCCCCTCCCAGGCTTTCTGAGTCCCCTTCCCACTTTTTGTTTTACAGGAAAGTGGCTGAGACCCTCCAGCTCCCTGTGGATGAAGCTGTTGAGGAGCAGGAGGAGCCTGATTTTGTGGAGATGATGGACATCCCAGAGTACAAGAGACTGTCTATTTCCTTACACAAATCTTTTGGGAAACAGACTCATAAGCTTCTAAAAACTCCAAATTCTTTGCTTCCAGTGGACAAATGAATAGACAGGAGGTACATGCTGTCAGGCTCAGCTACGGCGTTCCTATACCAGCATTGCAGCCATGCTGGGGTAGTACAGGCTGCAACCTGTGACAAGGCTAGCATACCCTTGGCTTCTCACCCCCCTGATAAGGACTCCAGGAAGATAGATGCTATGACTAAGAAGCAGTACCTGGCATCTTTTCTGGGACTCAGACAGGCTAACTATATGGCCTATGCAGCTAGATACCAAAAGTCCAGGTGGGAGTCTGTTTTGGATCTGGCTAAGCAGGCTTTCCCCCAGCCAGCCAGCCAAGGAGCTGGAGGAGGTGGCTGCTGATGGGATAGAGGCATCTAAGGTTCAGTTTCATGCTGCTGTGGACTCCAGTGATGTTTCATCACAAGTCATGGCTACATCTGTGGCTCTTTGGAGAATGTCTTGGCTCAGGAGTACTAGCCTCTCGCAGGATACCCAGGCTAAGGCCAAGGATTTTCCTGTTGTAGATAATTCTCTGTTTGGGGAGCAGACAGAGAACTACATGAACAAGATGGATGAGTACAGGACCACCTATAAGAGTGCTCAAGCCAAGGAAAGGCTGTCAACTCCTCAGAAGCAGCAGGCTAGGGGCAGGGGCAGGCCTTTCCATAGACCTTTCTACCAGGCACAGGCCTCCTCTCCTTTTTCCCAGAGGGGGTTCTTTAGAGGAAGAGGTAGGAGGGGGATGAACAGGGCTGCATCCATCTCTCAACCTAAGGCTTCTGCCAAGCAGACACCCTGAGGTGTCAGCCCAGGTCGACTCCCCAATCCCTGTAGGAGGCAGGTTGGCTTACTAATTCCAGGCCTGGAAGTCTGTAACCTCAGATGAGTGGATCCAGGAAGTAGTTAGCCAGGGACTGGCCCTCAGCTTCAAAAAGTTCCCAAAGCTGAGGGTGAGGTCTTTTCCACTTGAAAATATCTCTGAAACCATTGCCCCAGAGGCAGAGGTTTCCTCTCTGTTAGCTCTCAGAGTCACAGAGAGTGTTCCTACATCCCTCAGGGGCAAAGGTCTGTACTCCAGATACTTCCTTACCCCAAAAACGACAGGGGAGTGGCGGCCCATCCTAGACCTAAGATACTTAAACAAGCATTTACTGAAGCCAAAGTTCAAAATGGTGACTCTGGGGAATAATTATTCCCTCTCTAAGGCCAGGGGACTGGCTAGCTTCCCTAGACCTCAAGGATGCCTACTTTCACATTCCCATCATGTGCTCCCACAGAAAGTATCTCAGATTTGAACTTCCCTCAGGCTATTATCAGTTCAGGGCAATGCCTTTTGGGCTAACATCAGCACCAAGGGTCTTTTACAAAATGCCTAGCAGTAGTAGTAGCCTTTTTAAGGAGGCAGAACATCTCTATTTTCCCATATCTCGATGACTGGCTCATTGTAGGGCAGTCTCCAGACCAAGTCAAGCCAAATCTTTAAGTGATCCAGCAAGTGCTCACTTCCTTGGGATTCATCCTCAATCTTCCAAAGTCAGTTCTCGAACCAGTGCAGCTCCCCACCTTCATAGGGGTGGAGCTGGACACTGTCCAGGCAAAGACCTTTCTTCCCTTGTCAAGGGTAAAGGCCCCTACAGACCTAGCTTCCTCATTTTGTCTCCTGGTCTCTCGTCCAGACATTTCCTCCAACTACTGGGCCACATGGCAGCTGCCACTGCAGTGATTCCAGGGACCAGGTTTCAGATGAGGGATATCCAGTTTCACTTGAGGGCTTTTTGGTCCTAGAAAAAAGACCCTCTTATCAAACTGATTCCAGTGACTAAGACCTTGATCCATGCTCTTCAGTGGTGGTTGGATCAGGACAACCTCAGACAATGAGTCCCATTTGTCTCTCAGACTCATTCTGTGGTTCTGACCACAGATGCTTCTTTCCTGGGATGAGGAGCTCATTTGGAAGCCCTCACAGCACAGGGAGTGTGGTCCCCTCAGGAGTCTCTCCTTCATATCAACCTTCTAGAACTCAGGGCAGTATAGTTAGCCTTACAAGCTTTCGCAAAGGCAGTACAAAACAAGGTGTTCAGGTGAGAACAGACAACACCACCACCATGTGGTACATCAACAAGCAGGGAGGCACTCGGTCGACAGCCTTGTGCATGGAAGCCATGAAAGTCTGGTCGCTGGCCTATTCTCTACAGACATCCCTGGTAAAAGTCCATCTTCCAGGGAAAGACAATGTGTTAGCAGATGCTTTGAGCAGGATTTCTCAGGGCCATCACGAATGGTCCCTGGATCCTGTAGTACTAAAAGTAATATTTCTAAGATGGCGCACTCCTCAGATAGACCTCTTTGCAGCCCCAGGCAATCACCAACTTCCTCTCTTTTGTTGTAGACCCCCAGTATTGGGATCAGTCCCCCTGGATGCTCTACTGTTGGACTGGTCGGGGAAATTTCTGTAAGCCTTTCCCCCCTTTCCTCTATTGTTCAGAGTTCTGGTCAAGATAAGGTCACGATCTTGCAAGGTTATCCTGATTGCACCAGACTGGGCCAGACAGCCTTGGTATCCTCTCTTGCTGTCTCTGGCAGTCCATCTTCCACTGGCTGTCCCCAGAAAACACAATCTGTTAACTTCCTCTCAGAGTAGAATTTGGTATCCCAGTCTTCAGTCTCTCAGTCTCAAAGCTTGGCTCTTGAAGAGCTAGAATATGCAAATATGAATCTGTCTCAGGGGGTTCTGGACATTCTCAAGGCTTCTCATAAACCTGCCACTATAAAAACCTACAACTCCAAATGGAAAAGGTTTGGTATTTGGTGTTCTAGTAAACAGATATCACCAGACTCTGCTGACTTGTCTGCAGTTCTGGACTATATGGTTCATCTCAGTAGTTTAGGTCTCAGACCAGCTACCCTCAAGGTGCATCTATCTGCTATTTCTACATTTTTATCAGTGGGGAAGCCTTCTTCTCTAGCTTCCCACCCTGTGCTCTGTAAATTTTTTTAGACACTACTTCATACTAATCCCTCTTTTAAGGATCCTACCCTGTTTGGGATCTTAATGTTTGCATTGCTCAGCTCATGCAACCACCCTTTGAGCCTTTGGCCACAGCAGAACTTAAGTACTTGACTAGGAAAACTGTGTTCCTGGTAGCTATTACATCTGCCAGGCGTATCAGTGGATTGCAAGCTCTGTCAGTGGAGACTGATTTTATTTCTTTTCATAAAGATAAAGTGGTCCTTAGAACCAACAGGAAGTTCTTACCTAAAGTTGTTTCAGATTTTCATCTGAACCAATCCATATCCCTTCCTGTGTTTTTCACTGATCATTCTTCTTCAGGAGAGAGAAGATTACACAGTTCAGATGTTAAGAGGTCTCTTAGCTACTACATTGAGCACACTAAGGCACTTAGGTTTAACTGTTCCCAGTTGTTTCTCACTTATGGTGAAGTGGGAAAGGGTAAACATGCTACTAAGAGGACTATTGCCAGGTGGATTGTCTCTTGTATACAATTCTTCTATGAAAAGCTGGGCAAGGTACCCCCTCAGACATGAGGGCTCATTTGACTAGAAGTACAACTGCTTTTCTGGCTGTGGCCAGAGATATTCCACTCTTAGACATCTGTAAAGCAGCCACCTGGAAAACAGTTCATACTTTTACCAAGCATTACTCAATGGATATCCAGGCTAGGAGTGATGCTAGGTTTGGTACAGCAGTGCTGCAGAGCCTATTTCCTAAGTAGGTTCTGTATCCTCCTCCTGGGAGGTACTGCTTGGTAGTCTGCATTTTGCCAGAATACAGCAAGACTAAATGTTGTTTGAAGAAAAACATTACTCATCTTAGTAATTATGTTTCTTCTAATGGAGTCTTGCTGTATTCTGACCTACCCCACGCCTCCTCTAGAACCTGTTTTTTGGAGAAGTGGGCTAGCAGGTACAGTGCTGTACCCCAGAGGTATATTGGCCCCCTCTCCTTTTGGAGGAGCTGGGCATAGTGGATCTTCATTTGTTGTTATTTTAAAGTTATGTTAAGTTCCCTTCCTGAGTTTTTTGTTTTGGGGTTCTCGACTTGAGTCTTTTGGGATTCCAAAACTTTTAGTTGCCCATATGGCTAGTGTTTTTTTACAATTTCCACACTATTGGTGTACTTAGTTAGCCTTTGCTCGTAAGAATCTGATGGTTACACTTGAAAGTGCAGCAGACAGAGGTTTGAATCGAGCACAAGCTCAACCTTCTATGCTCTCAGCATAGAGTTAAGTCTTTCATCTCCAGGCCATTTCAAGTGCTGGGGCTAACTGCATTTTGTCAGAATACAGCAAGACTCCATTAGAAGAAACACAATTACTAAGGTGAGTAATTTTTTCTTATCTCCTTTGATCTTAGCAATACCCCCTCTGGACTTTCTCCTTTCAATAATGTGTCTATAGAAAGTCTTGTCACCTTCTTTTACTGTTTGTGATAGGGTTTCCTCAGTTTGGGCCTTTGCCTGTCTTACTGCCTTCCCTGCTTCCCTTAGGGAAGTTTGGTATGCCTACCTATCTTCATCCTGCTGCATTCCCTTATATTTCCTGAAGGCCAGCCTTTTGTCTCTGACCTTTTCTGATACTGTTTTTGAGAACCAAAGTGGTTTCCTTCTTCTTTTGCACTTCCTTTTCTCTCAAACACAATGGGATGTTGCTTCAAGTATTGCATCCTTAATGCTTGCCCACTTTGCCTGTACCCCTCACCTGTATTTCTTTTTGCCAGGGCTAGCTTAACTCTGTTGGCCATCTTATCAAAGTCGGCTCCTCTGAAGTCCCATATTTTTGCCTTGGAATGGGATGATTTAGTTGTAGAGGCCAAATTAAACCATACCATGTGATTTTATTTATTTTTTTTATTTAGTTTTTGTTAACCGGGTAAGTGCACTAGCCATAGCAATGACTATTTTCAGGCATGACCCGGGAAATGGTCACTGGCCCCCAGGTGACCTTCTACCTGGAGATCTGTGATCCTTTCCCTGTTAGTAAGTACTAGATTTAGGATAGTCCTGTCTCCGTGCATGCTTTCATTACCCTACCCCATGAACCCTACCACACACCAGTGGCATACATGACCGCCAGCCACCTGTCCATGGCCCTGCCCCTGCCCCCCCAAACATGCGGGTACATGCAGGTGCACGTGGGGGGAGAGATGTCATGGGTGGAGCTGCACATTTGGGTCCCAGATCCCTCAGTGGATCCCTTATGCGGTGGGGGCACATTAGCTGCACCACCGTGCAGATGTCCACATGGCTGGCAGTCATGGAGGTGAGAGGTGGGATATGCCATCAGTTGTGCCATGCCCATGAACTGATGGGGAGGTACAGGGGCAGGAGCAGTGCCATGAGGGTGTGTGGGGGGGTACTACATCCCACTGCAACATGCCCAGAGTGGCTGGGATCCAGAGTGAGGGAAGTAATAGATGTGGCAGGTGGTGCTGTATGGGGGATCTGCCCTCCAGGGGCCGGTGCCCCCATTTGTGTGTGTGTGTGTGGGGGGGTTGGCATACATGGGGAAGGTGGGGGTTATGTCTGGGTGCTGGGGTGGGTGGCCTTGGGCAGCATGTGACTATGGATGCTGTTGTTGTGGGAGGTTGGTGTGGAACATGCAGGGGGTTTACAGCAGGGTTCTCCCTGGCATAAACTGTGGCCACCTCCACACCGCTGCAGCCAGCACTACATGCCATTGTGCATTGTGCATAGAGCTGGCATGCCCCCCACCTGCTCCCTGCACATTGTGGTCCATGTAGGTGGGGGATCGGGTGCAGATGGGCTACATACCCAATTTTGTGCATTCTGTGTGGGTTACGCAAAGGGTTTGGGGTGGCTACATGCTGAGTATGCTCTCTGCATAGCCACTCTGCACATTCAAGCATGGGGCCATGGGGCCTCCACCCAGAGAAATGATTTAGTGGGTTAGAACCTGAAATGATACAGCCCTCTGGGAAGCTATACCTACTCACCACCCCACACCTTGCTTTGCATTCAATGATCCAATTAATGGAGAGTGCTAATAATATGCTCACAGTGACCACACTTACCAACAGGGTCTGAAACTCTGCGTACACCCTGTGTACCTATAAAGAATAATTACCAGCAATAACAACACAACATCTTGCAGTTGCTTGCATGAAACCAGCACTCAGTAAAAATATGCTGATGGACCAGTTTAACATTTAAACAACAAACTGATTTATTAAGGGGTTTAAATAAAGGAAAGGGGAAGAAAGCAAAAGTTTTATTAAATGGTACTTTTGATTTTAGTAGTATTTATGCTTTGTATAACATTCAAACAAATGCATTAACCCCTCTGGACTGTCCAGTTTAAGCTGCTGGGTACCCAGAGTCTAATTAGGTGCAGGCCTGAAGCATTGCCGCGGGTCAGCTGACATTGCAACTGGTTAGGGCCCTTAAATAAAGAAATGATTATGCTTTTTTTTGTACTTGGCTGTAATAACATAAACCACTTTTGGACACCCATAAATTGTAATCCCCAGGCCTTATGACCTGCAAAGAACAGTCTAAACCATTCATCAAACTTGAAAGGCAAATCAGTTTGAATAACAGGTTAATTGGTGTTGTGGGGTAGAACCCTGTTTTACTCACTGAACCTTGGACCTCAGGATCTGGGCTGATCTCCAGGATGGCTCTCCTCGAGGCAGGGTGTGGCTGCAAGCTGCAGGACTTCATCCTTTCTGGCAAGAACCAGGATACAGGGACTGGAGCTGACACGACTCACCCCTCATCAAGGCATAGCCCTCCAGGGTGGCTGCAACCTGTGATGAACTTCTTTGCAGGAGCTGATTCCCTTCTCTGGTCATCTGGCAGCTTGGCTGTAACAATCTCTTAGGCACATTACTTGACATCACCGGCTCAGATTGGACACAGTTTGGTAATAGACTGCACAACTTGCTCACTTGAAAATTGTAGTCCTGGAAATGTAAGATGGTGCACAGCAGTTCAGGTCTCCCTCTGGCAAACTGGCTGGAGATAATTTCGCTGACCACAGGCATTAAATTCAGATGCAGTCCTTGAGACAAAAACAGCTTCTCACCAAGATGTAGATTTGGGATCTCTTAGAAACTCTGACCCCAGTTTCAGTCTGGAACCCTTTCTGTCTTCCTCTTGTAGGAAATTGCAGCTGGTTCTGCAGACTTGGCTGTCCCAATTAATCAGCAGGTGTTTTGGCTGAGAAGAAGCAAAACAGGCCTCTTCCCCAGTTTTCTGAGCTGCAGGGAGCCTCCTCACAGTCCTAAGGCTCGACCTAGACTGACTCGAACTGCCCTCAGACTGATCAAGTTCAAACTGTCCCTCATTTTATAAAGAGCAAAGATCCTGTAATCTGATTGGCTGCCCAACCTGTCAGAATCTCGATCTGAAACTAATCTCACTCGCTCTTGAATAAATTCTGGCTCCCCCTCACCCATATCCTCAACCTCTCGCTCCATTCCACAGTATTCCCCCAAAAATGGAAAGCTGCAGTAGTTACACCGTTGTACAAGTGTGGGTATCGTGCCCTCCCCTTCGAACTATATACCCGTCTCAATACTTCAACCACTCTTGAAGGCCTTAGAATGAATCAACATGCTCCAACTGGTCGAATACCTGAACAGCACCACCGCAGCCTTCTTGGAATTCATGGTCTTCATCCACAAATCACTCGATCTTGGTCTGCTTGTCAGGGCAATCTATATCAACCTAACAAAGGCCTTTGATGCGGTCAGCCATGCCCTCCTAGTTGACCAACTAACTACCATAGACCTTGCTCTGGAGGCTGTCACATGGTTCTGCAGTTACCTGCACTGCTGATCACAGCAAGTCAGAATCGGTGCTGTCCTCTCTGACACCAAATTGGTTCGTTCAGGTGTTCCTCAGTGGTCTATACTGGGTCCCCTCCTTTTTAGCCTTTTTCTAAACTGCCTACCCCAAGCCTGTCAAGGCCGCATACTCCTCTATGCTGATGATGCGGTTGTATTCTCCAGTGGCTCAGACCCTATTGCCCTGGAGCAGCAACTACAATGTGACTTCACCAGTGTAGAGACATGGTTCAAAAAATTATAAATTGATAATGAACTACAAGAAAACAAAAACAATGCTGTTCACCAGCTCACAAAACAAGCACAGAAACTACCCACTATCAGTTTGCGACAAGGGTGGTGCCTCCTTTGAACATGTTCAACACTTCAAATATCTCGGAATCACTATTGACAGCTTGCTATCCTATACCCTCCACATTGACAATGTAGCTGGTGCTATCAACAAATACATAGGGGTACTCTGTCATCACAAGCAAAGCCTGACCCCTGAAGCCCTTTGCATAGCTGTTCACAGTTTAGTGGGTTCCCTCATGGACTATAGTCTGCCGATATATGGCTCCGCCACGGAAACGGCTCTCCGACACATAAAAACTGCACTCAACAAAGCCTGCAGACTCACCTTAGGTGCGCACCGACTAACTCACACCTGTGATCTATATGCCATGGCACACTGGATAACCTTCAATGACTGGCTAAAATATCAATCCTGCCTCCTGGCCAAAAAGATCTGCCTTGGTCAGCTACCACAGGGGGTCCAACAACTGCTGGTTCCCTGCACAAATCCGTGGCATACCTGAAATTCCGAACAGCAGTCCTTCCTATCCCCAAAATGTCATACATCTCAAGGACAAAGGTCCTTTGCAGTTCGTTGGTCCATTGTGGTTTGCCTCCCTCCAGGAGAACATTGCTTGCCTGCCCACTCTGTGTTCCTTCAAAAGGCACCTAAAGAATCTTATTATATGGGAATCCCAATGTGTCTGCCATCGATAGCACTAAACTAAGTCACCTTCTTCCTTTATCTCTACTACTGAACTTATCTTACTCGCTCATTTGCACTCTGCACTTGGGTGCTCATCCCTACCCCTTTTCATTAGCACTTAGTAATGCTCTAACACCCTCTTGTTTTGAAAACCAACAGGTTCACTGTTGGGCTCAATAAATTGCCAGTTTCTGGTGTGTACCGGACTGTGTTTGTAACCTTATCCTGTTTTGTACCCTGTATTTTTGAATCCTTTGTACAAATCTCATTGTACTGGAATATTTCTTCTTATTCTGTTGTGCCATGTTTCCTTGTATACCAGTTGTCTGAATTGTTTTCCGACGTGGAAACTATGTAAAGAGCTCTGAGCTCAATTGGTCTAATCCGAGAACTGAAATAAAATAAAATAATAAATAAATAAATAATCAGTTTAAGTATTTTAACTGGTTAGCATTAGGGCACTCAAATTTGTAACTCCTTGTTCCCCCCAAAAGTCTCTGGCACTATTCCAAGAGTCCCTTTGTTAAATACTGGCTTCTGACTGGCTGCTGGCTGCAAAGATGGAATCTGAATATGCAGTCTTTATAGCAGTTTGTACAGTCCCCCCAAGAATAAAGTCCTGGTGCAGCCAGAATGGACACTTTATTTATCAAACTCCCATGAGCATATAGCTACAACAGTGCCCTCTTAACTGCATTTATTATTTTATATTTACTTTGCACACCTTCACTGTCACTGCCGCTGAAATGCTGTGCCCCTAGGTGGCAGGAAGCTTCTCAATAATATTTATGTGGGGCTCATTAATATTCATGAGCCCCGCTTTATGCCCCTCTGACAGAAATGGGCAGGAAAGAGTAAATGGCTTGGATTCTGTAGGTGCCTTATTTTTTTAGCAGTTTGGAAAAAATACAGTCAGGCTGAAATCCTCTGTCCAGCAGCATCCAGCTTGTGGAATTCCTAGCTGCTAGATAAGAGCTAGGTCATAAATCTCTAGTGGACATCTCCAGACACACACAGACCTACAGACACAGACACAGGGCAGTTTGAATGGATTGGATCATTCAAATATAAACTTAAGGTGAAAGGGAATATAATTGGTCACTGATAGGTGTTCACTCTGATTGGGACAATTAAATACATACATGTTAGTTGGTTGGTGCATTTAAAGGGAGAATAGGAATGGCTTATTCTCCACAGGGTATATAACCTTCTGAAAGGCAGAGAAGGCTCTCTTGTGCTTTGGAAGCTGGAAGGGGAAACATAAGTTTGGAGCCTACCTTGTAGCTATGTCCGTGGGAGCTGGCAGTTAGAACAGGGTCCAGTGTCTCTTGTAAGGACAGGGAAGGGTAAGTTTAGTGATAGCATATTTCAGTAATAGCCTTCTTCTTTTGCCATCTGTTATTTAAAAACATTTGTTTACTTTTCCTGTATGAGTGTTATTCTATTGTGTTGTAAATATATATCCTGTAAATGCTCAGTGCACTTTCTGTTAAGTAAAAGCTATTTATTTGCTTAACAGTTGTGACTGTGATGTCATTTTCTAAGGTAATATTTGGTTTCCACTGGCTGAGGTAAACTCTGTGTAGCATCCGCCACCCGAGAGAGACACACTACCAGACTTTAACTTGTGCAATTGCATGTTTGATTTTTCAAGTTTGTGCACTTGAAAGAGGTGCCGGAAGGAAAGTCCAGCTGGTGGCAGCAAATTCCCGAGGACAGACACCTCTCTAAAAGCTGTTTCAGCCCAGAGGAAGAGGCGGGTTGTCACAGCCCCATTTTAAAACTATGCCACAGCTATTTGTACCCAACAATGAGAAACCCTGTTCCACCTGCCTTGAGACCTCAATATATTCCTTGCCCAGCATATGGAGGCTCCCTTCGTGCCTATGAAAACTGCTGACCTGAAGTACGTCACATGGAAAACAATGTTTATGATTGCAATGTCCTTTGCCAGGAGGGTAAGTGAATTACAAGCGCTCTGTGCAGAGCCAGATTACCTAATCCTGCATAGGGATAAGGTAGTTCTTAGAACCAACAGAAAATTCCTACCTGAGGTGGTATCTGAATTTCACCTGAATCAGTCAGTGACCTTCTCTGCACTCTTTCCAGAGCATTCCAGTCCGGCTGAGGAAATGTTCATTGCCTGGACCTAAAGTGAGTCCTGACTGTCTACATGGACCAGACAAAAGAGGTCGGGTCCTAGAGTACCCAGCTTTTCATTACGTATGGTGAGTCTGGCAAAGGCAAACCAGTTACAAAGAAAGCTGTCTCTCATTGGATAGTCTCTTGCATTCAGTTTTGCTATGAACAAGCTAGGAAAATGCCACCAAGAGGCTAAAGGGCACACTCCACAAGAAATACTTCTGCCTCTGTGGCATCCTCAAGAGGCATCCCGTTGTGAGACATTTGCAAAGCAGCTACCTGGAAAACCGTGCACACCTTCACAAAACACTATTGTTTGGACATAAAGTCCAGAAGGCATGTCAGCTTTGGAACTGCTGTCCTGCAAAAACCTTTTTCCTAATTAGGTTCTGGACCCAGCATCCCAAGGCACTGCTATTGAGTTATGCAAAGTGTAAACATTAAGTAAGTAATTCAAACCCAGGAATCCCTCACTGTGCTAACTAATGCAATCAACCTGAAGGGAAGAGCTGCCCCAGAGAGAGAGTGGAATGTATGTAAATTATGGAACTCAGAATGCATTTTCAAATCTCTGCCTCATGGTGGCACTGTATTCTGTTCTCCAGCATCAGATTTCTTTCTCTGCCTGATGAAGCAAGTCACCCTGAAGAGTTCTCTTCAGCTTGACTCGAGTTTCTGACTCTGTTTTCCGAATTTCAAGTATTTTGTTTTATTTTTTCTTATCTCTGCTGTTTGTATTTTAGATAGCATAGTTTAGCCGTTTCCTTTGCTTTTTTGTGGCTTTCTCCAGTTCCTCAGCGGTTCTCAGGAAACAGAAAAACACCTTTATTTTACACAGTGGTTTTCTTTGTAACCACATTTTTGCTATTATTATCCCTCTTCTTTCACTTCAGTTTACTTATTTTACTTAATTTAAATTGTTAGTACTTTGGTTCCCGATTTTCAAGAACCAAGCTTTTTTTTGCTGTTTGCAGTATTTCTGAGGGAATGTTTTTCTAAAAAACATTTCAGACCGTAAAACTGCATTTTTCCTGTTTGGGAACCATTTTTTACAGGGTCTTTCTATATTGGCTTGTCAGACAGACACAAAAAGAAAACAGGACCTACAGGCTTCAAAAACTGTGCAAATTGCTACAACCTCTTGGGGAAGGCAGACTGCCACGAGTTGTGTCTAAGGTGCAAGGTCCTAACCATTCACTAACTGTGATCATTTCACCAGGTTTTGCACTAAAACTATCAAGAAAAGAGCCATAGAAACATAGACTATGATGGCAGATAAGGACCACCTGACCTATCTAATCTGCCCATTTCCCTACCTAATGGATAAGCTGCAGATCCTAGTAACCAACAGCCTGCTTCCTCCTACCCACCACTAGGATTACCTTATGTCTGTCCCATGCATTTTTGAATTCCCCTGCTGTTTTTGACTCCATGACCTCCTCAGGAAGACTGTTCCATGCATCCACAACCCTCTCCATGAAAAAATGCTTCCTCATATTACCTCTGAGCCATCCTCCCTCTATCTTCAAATTGTGCCCCCTTGTTTTTGCACATCTCTTTTTCTGAAAGATGCTACCCTCTTGGACTTTGTTGATTCCCTTGAGGTACTTGAAAGTTTCTATCATGTCCCCCCTCTCCCTCCTTTCCTCAAGAATATACATATTAAGCTTCTTTAGTCTCTCTTCATATGGTTTCTGTTGCAGACCCTGCACCATTTTAGTTGCCCTTCTCTAGACAGCCTCCATCCTATCTATGTCCTTGCAGAGATGGGGTCTCCAGAAATGCACGCAGTACTATAGATGGGGTCTCACCCACTGTCTGTACAGAGGGATAACAACTTCCTGTTTTCTACTGGTGATGCCTCTCCCTATGCATCCCAGTATCCCCCCAGCCCTCCTTACTGCCTTCTCACTTTGCTTACCCACCTTTAAGTCATCTGATATGACTACCACAGGTCCCTTTCCATTTTTGTTGTTGTTAGTATCTCACCACCCATTGTCTACTCTACCCCTGGGTTTTTGTTTCCCACATGAATTACTTTGCACTTCTTTGCATTGAATCTAAGCTGTCATACATTTCATCATTCCTCCAACCTTGCCAAGTCCCTTTTCACTCTTTCAACCCCACCTTGTGTATCAACTCTGTTGCAGATCTTTGTATCGTCTGCAAAGAGACATACTTTTCCTTCCAGTCCCTCTGCAATGTCACTTACAAAGACATTAAAGTGGACCGGTCCCAGTACTGAACCCTGCAGTACCCCACTAGTAACCTCCCTTTCTTCAGAATAGACTCCGTTTACTGTTACCCTCTGCATCTTGTTGTCCAGCCAATGTTTTACCCAGGTTACCACCTTGGGACCCACTCCCAGGCTGGCTAACTTGTTTATTAATCTTTTGTGTGGGACTGTGTCAAATGCCTTGCTAAACTTTAGGTAGGCCATGTCCTCCCTCGTCTACTACTTTGGTTACCCAGTCAAAGAAATCTATTAGAATCATCTGACATGACCTTCCCACTGTGAATTCATGCTGACTTGGGTCCTATGCCCTGCTGACCTCTAGGTACTCAACAATTCTTTCCTTCAGAAGTGATTCCATCATTTTACCTACCACAGAGGTCAAACTAACAGGTCTGTATTTTCCTGCCTCTGCCTTGCTCCCACTTTTGTAAAGAGGAATCACATCCACCCTCCTCCAGTCCTCAGGTACCACCCCATCCTCCCAAGATTTGTTCACAGTGGTGTCACAAGTTCTCCCCTTAGTTCTTTTAGAATTCTTGGGTGAATCCCATCAGGCCCCATTGCTTTGTCCACCTTCAGTTTTAAGGTTTTTTTCAGAATCCTTTCTTCTGTGAATGGATGACATTGAGGCACAGGTCAGGAAGCAGAGGAAAAACCAGGAGCAGCTGTAAAATTTGCAAAAAATATTTATTTACACCAGCAGTAACATAAAAAAAAAGTTGTTCAGAATAATTATTTACAAAGGAAGAATAAACAGAAGATTCATCAGCGTTTTCCTTCAATCTCTGTGTGTCCATCTAGCATGCAATTGCAGCTCAGCTCTGTCCTTCCAACCCCCATTCTTAACAAGCATCTATTTCTTCTAAAGTGTTCTTGTGAGTATCAGGCAGGTGCTGCTAGAATACAATGTCCCAGAACAGAGGCCCCCTTTTCCACAGCTCTTGCAAAAGGCTTAAAAATGCACTCAGGTACCCCTTGAGTTTTCAGTAGCTTTTTGCAATCATCTCAAACTATAATTATATACATTTCAAAAATTAACACTATGTAGTTTTTATACAGAGGGATCCCAATATCAGTTACATTTCCACATAATGATTTGCATATATTTTTTATATTAGCAGATATGCAAGAGAGCAAAAGACAAACAACAAGGGAAGACTGAGAGACAGTGAGAGGCAAATAATTGCGAGACTGTCAGGGTAAGCAAGTCTTAGGTCTCACAGAAAAATTTGGTTGTGTAACCAGACAGATAAGAGACAGGAAAGGAATAGAACAGAACAGATCCTTGCATTCAAACTCTTTCCATAACAACATAGAAACATAGAAACATAGAAACATAGAAACATAGAAGTTGACGGCAGATAAGGACCGCAAGGCCCATCCAGTCTGCCCATTTCTTTTTCTACCTTATAAATGTGCCATCGGCCTTTGCTCTGTCAGTGACCTATCTATTCATAGTCATTTGTATTGCTCCCTTATGCCTATCCCATGCCTGTTTGAAGCCCTGCACTGTATTCATAGCCACCACTTCTTGTGGTAAGCCATTCCATGCATCTACCACCCTTTCTGTGAAAAAGAATTTCCTCACATTCCCCTTAATCGGCCTCCCCTAATCTCATGCTGTGTCCTCTTGTCCTGCTATTTTTCTTATATTTAAACATGTTAGACTCTTTCACCTTGTTTATGCCCTTAAGGTGTTTAAATGTCTCGATCATATCACCTCTCTCCCTCCTTTGCTCAAGGGTATACATATTGAGCTCCATTAATCTGTCCTCATATGTCTTCTGATGCAGTCCCTGCACCATTTAGTTGCCCTTCTCTGGACTGCCTCAATTTGGTTAATGTCCTTGTGAAGGTGTGGCCTCCAATACTGCATAGTACTCAGATGGGCCTAACCAATGTCTTGTACAGAGGGATTATTACTCCCTTACTGACTTGTGATACTCCTACTAATACACCCTAACACCCTAGCCTTACCTACTGCTTTAGAGGTCTGCTTGGATGATTTTAGGTCATCAGTGATGATGATGCCCAAGTCTCTTTCTTTCTTTGTGACTGCTAGCAACTCCCCTCCCAGCCTATAAGTGGCTTCAGGGTTTCTCTTCCCTATGTGCATGATTTTGCACTTCTTTGCATTAAATCCCAGTTGCCACTCTTCTGACCATTCTGCTAGTTTATCCAGATCTCTTCTCATTCTGCCCACCCCATCTGGATCATCTACTCTGTTGCAGATCTTGGTGTCATCTGCAAACAGACAAGCCATACCCTCTAGTCCATCTCGAGGTCACTAATGAAGATGTTGAATAGGACTGGCCCAGGACTGATCCCTGAGGTACCCACTTGTGACTTGCATCTCTTCTGACTGTATACCATTTACCACCACTCTCTGTTTTCTGCCAGTCAACCAGTTTGCCACCCAGTTGACCAACTTCTGACCACCCCGAGCCTACCTAGCTTATTTATCAATCTTCTGTGGAACAGTGTCAAAAGCTTTGCTGAAGTCAAGGTAGGCGACATCAACTGCTCCCCTTGGTCCGCCACTCTGGTTACCCAGTCAGAAATCTATGAGATTAGTTTGACAGGACCTTCCTTTGTAAACCCATGCTGTCTTGGATCCTGTGCCCCTATGGATTCCAGGTGTTGCACTATCCTTTCCTTAAGAAGTGCCTCCATAATCTTGCCACTACTGAGGTAAGACTGACCGGTCTGTAGTTCCCCGCCTCCTCCCTGCTACCACTCTTGTGGAGTGGGATCACATGAGCCCTTCTCCAGTCTTCTGGGACCTCTCTGTGCTCAGAGACTCACTAAACAATTCTGCTAATGGCTCTGCTAGTTTCCTCCTTTAGCTCATAAGTACCCTGGGATGTATCCCATCAGGTCCCATTGCCTTATCCACCCTGAGCTTAGCAGCTCTTGTGGGACCCTTTCTTTTGTGAAGAGTAGTGCTCACCTCCCTCCCCTGTGTCCATGATGCTGAGCTGTGGGCCCTGCCCTACCTTCTCTTCAGTAAATACTGAGCAAAGTATCTATTTAGGATAGATGCCTTTACAGGGTCCTCCTCCTCACATGCTCCTTTTCTCCATTAAGCTTAGCAATACCCCTCTGGACTTTCTCCTTTCACTAATGTATCTATAGAAAGTCTTGTCACCTTCTTTACTGTTTGTGCTAGTGTTTCCTCAGTTTGGGACTTTGCCTGCCTTACTGCCTTACCTGCTTCCCTTAGGGCAGTTTGGTATGCCTCCCTATCTTCATCCCACTGTGTTCCCTTATATTTTCTGAAGGCCAGCCTTTTGGCTCTGACCTTTTCTGCTACTGTATTTGAGAACCAAAGTGGTTTCCTTCTTCTTTTACAACAACTGAGATAGGGTCTTATTTCACCCTGTCGCATACACTCCCCCCCCTTAAGAGGGAACATGTTTTATTGTACAGGTTTCCAAAACATTTTATTAATTCTCTAACATAAGCTTCTAAGTTTCAGAAATTAAGCACATGTGCAGTATCCTTTTTCTGTAACATTACCGCAAGCAGTAAAGTTTAAACTCACACATTTGTTTTTCAGCCTTCAGAACCCTCAAGTCCTGATCCATATCTTGACAGAAAATCAGCATTGCTATTCTCTTTACCAGATTTGTGTATCACATTGAATTTAAATGGCTGTAGTGCCAGGTACCACCTTGTGATTCAGGAATTGTTATCTTTCATTTGGTTATGCCAACAGAGAGGACTGTGATCTGTTATAAGTACAAAGTCAGTTCCTAGCAAATAAAACTTAAGGGACTCCATGGCCCACTTTACTGCTAAACATTAGTTTTCAATGGTGGAGTACCTTTTCTCTCTGTCATGCAACTTCCTACTTACAGTATGTACAGAATAGGATGTTCCGTCCCATCTATATTTTGACTCAGGACTGCACCTAGGCCTTCTTCGGATGCATCTGTTTGTAACAAAAATGGCTTCTCAAAGTCTGGGCTTCTTAAAACAGGGGCTGAACATAATGCAGTCTTAATGGCTTGAAAAGCTTCATCACACTCTGGGGTCCATTTCAAATTACTTGGGCACTGAGTTTTCATGAGTTCAGTGAGGGGAGTAGCTAACTCAGCAAAGTTGGGAATAAATCTTCAATAATAACCAGCCAGCCCTAAAAATGACCTGACATGTTTCTTTGTTTTAGGGACAGGGCTGTTAGCTACAGCTTCTAATTTAGAAATGTCTGGCTTAACTTCTCCCTTTCCCAACACTTAGCCCAAATACCCAGTATCCTGCATTCCTAATGCACATTTGGTAGGATTAATAGTCATACCTGCATTTTTGATAGCTTGAACAACTGCTCGTAGGTGATCCAGGTGGCTTTTCTAGTCTGGACTGTACACCATGACATCATCCAGGTATGCAGCACAATAACCAGTGTGAGGTGATAAAATTACATCCATGTACCACTGGAATGTAGCTGGCACACCATGTAAAGCAAATGGCATGGTGGTGAACTAACAGAATCCAACAGGAGTGGCAAATGCAGTTTTGTCTCTGGATTCTTTAGCTAAAGGTATTTGCCAGTAACCCTGGGTAAGATTGAAGGTACTGATATACTTTGCACTCCCCAGTCTGTCCACCAAATCATCTGTTCTGGGTATAGGATAACTGTCAAATTCTGTCAGTTGATTACGTTTCCTAAAATCAAGGCATATTCTAACACCCCCTTCTTTTTTGTTTACAATTACCATTGGAGATGACCAAGCACTCCTCGACTCTTCTATGATACCCAATTCTTTCATTTGTTTGTATTTCCTTAACCACTTCACCTCTTAACTGCTCTGATAACCTGTATGTCTTTTGTCTAATAGGGCAAGCATTCCTTGGCACTATTACGTGCTCAGCCCCTTTTGTTCAGCCTGGTACTGTGGTAAAAGTACTGCCAAATATCTTTAGCATATTATGAATTTATGTAATTTGTTCTGAAGTTATGGAAACATTCATCTTTACAGCATCAACAGTTACAGTTTATTCCAGTTTATCATAAGCTACATCAATATCTTCTTTATCAGTTTCTGGTAAAACTAGCAAAGCAGCTTTTGGCATTTTTTTCAACCCATTTCTTGAGGAGGTTAGCATGGTATATCTTAGTATGATTTTTCCTGTCAGGGGTCTCAAGCTCATAGTTAATGCTACCAGTACGTCTAACACTCTATAAGGCCCTTGCCACTTCATTAACAGCTTATTTTCTGTTATGGGTAACAGTAGCAAAACCTTTTCACCTGGATCAAAAACTTTTTCTTTTATCCATGGTCATAATATACATTCTGTTGGTTTTGGGCCTCTTCCTGATTGCTATGGGCAATTTCAACATATTTTGCCAGCTTCTTTCTTAGGGTACACATATAAGACATTATAGATTGCTTCTGAGTGGGGTTATCATCCCGCATTTCTTTTATTGAATCCAGTGGCCCTCTTCGCTACCTACCATACAGCATTTCAAACGGTGAAAACCCTGTTGATACCTGTGGCACTTCTCTGTAAGCAAAAAGTAGGTAAGATAAGTATTGGTCCCAATCTTTCCCTTCCCCTTTCACAAATCTTTTTAACATGCATTTTATGGTTTGGTTAAAACACTCAAAAAGGCTGTCTGTCTGAGGGTGATAGGGGGAGGTTCTTATGGCAGTGCTACCTAGCAGTCTGTACAGCTCCTTAAGTAATGCAGCACCAAAATTACTACCTTGATAAGTAATAATTTCTTTAGGTATGCCCACTCAGCTGAAAAGTTTTGCATGCTCTGCTGCTACTTTTGAAGCTGTGACAGTACACATTGGAACTGCTTCTGGTTATCAAGTAGCATAGTCACATACTACAGGGATAAATCTATTACTATTTTTACTTTTGTCTAAAGGGCCAACCACATCCTTTGCAATTCTCTCAAACGGTACATCTGTCAAGGGCACCAAGGGCACCTTAGTTCCAGATATTGACTACGCCATTTGTGGCGCAAGAAGCTAGCGCTCAAAATAGTTGCTCTGGGGTGTGGCTAGGGTGATATTCAATGGAGTTGCACTATGGCGCAACTTCTTTGAATATGGCCCCCTGACCACACCCACTGTGCATGGTGCATTGGAACTGCGCCAGCGCAAGTGGTCATAGTAGAGCATTGAGATGCTGTGGTGCAAATTCCATTGCGCCATGCACAGCTCGCGCGATATTCAAAGGGTGACATGCAAATGGGGCCATAATTTATGCAAGGCACAGGGGGGGCCATTTGCATCTAATTACGGCTCCATTTGCATGCCATTAGCATGCAGGTGCACCGATCCCCGAAGACTTGCACCTGTGGCGCCCTGCGGAAGCAGCGGCCGTCGGGACCGATGCCCCTGCAGCCCGATCGCGGGCTGTGGTTCCCCGACCCCCGACCAGAATGCTCTGAGCCAATGGGCGTGCAGTCCTACCGAGCTGTCAGTCGGCGGGTGGCGGGTGGCAGTGGGTGGATGCTGCCGCCCGCCAGCTGATGGGGAGGGGTGTGCTGGGGCTCAGTGGGTGGGTGGGGTGGGGGCCACTAGATCACCAGGGATTTCTGATGTGGGGGTGAGGATGCCACCTGTGATGGGCTTCTTGCGATCCACTGGACCACCAGGGATCTTGGACTTTGGGGCAAGAGATCTGATGCCCGCGATCGGGCTACTCGGGGGGGGCAAGAAAGTGTCAGTTATGCCCGCAATCAGGCAAATGGGGGGAACCACTATTATGCCCGCGATCGGGCTAATGGGGGGACCACTATTATGCCACAATCGGGCTAATAGAGACCACTATTATGCCTGGAATTGGGCTAATGGGGGAACCACTATTATGCCGAGATCGGGCCTAATAGAGGGGAGCAACTATTATGCCCATGATCGGCTAATGGGGGAGAACCACTATTATGCCCGCGATTGGGCTAATGGGGGGTTGGGGTTACACTTCAGCCCACGATTGGGGCAGGGAATGAGTCCAGGGCAACCCACAGGTGACAGCTGCTGTGTTGTGCCCTGCAATGCGGCAGCTCACCTGTGGATGGCCCTTGACTTGTTCCTTTTTTTTTCAGTGTAACTTTGTACAGGTGCAGGTAGGGGTTGCACCTGCATAACTCTGCATGGCCCGGGCTGAATATCGGGCTGTGCAGTTTATGCATGGGCACGCCCCCACACCTGTGCCTGCATACATTACTGATGCACCCTGGCACATCAGGATTTGTGCAGGCACACTTTTCCCTTTTAAATATCACACGGGACACATCAGTGGGTAGTGCATGGTGCAACACTGTTCTGCATACATGCATATACTGAATATCTGGGCCCTTGTCTCTTTTCTAGTGATGGGGCTACTTTGATGCTCTCAGTACAGGAATTACAATAGGTAGCAACATCTTCATGAATTCCAGGCCAGTAAAATCTATACAGCAATCTGGCTAGGGTGTGATCCCTCCTTGAGTTACTAGCCATAGGACTATCATGTGCTATCTGTAACAACTCTGTTCTATAATTTTGTGGTATAACCTTTTGTTCTGGCTGTTCTTGTGTCTGAGGTTTAACCCAAACTCTGTACAGTAACCCACTACATTTTTTGAACATTGGTCCGCCCTGTTTTGGTTTCACACCCAGCTGCTTAAAATAACCCTGGAGAGAAACATCGTTAGCTTGCTCTGAAATAAAATCACAATCAGTTATCAGTTTAGTTTCAGCATTTTCATATGTTAACCCCTTATGTCCATCAGCCATTTGTTGCCTAAGTTTCTTCAGGCATCGTCTTTCTTTTCTGGATTTCTGAATCTTGGAGCTGTGCTCAAACAAGTCCAAATCAAAGTCATTGAAAGGAAAATTGTCCCCACCATTTGAGATTTTCTTTGCCTGAGCTCTTGTTACCACTACTGCTGAAAATGCAGGGTTCAGTTCCTCTGAGACCAACTCAGTAAATGCTGGACAGTCATTTCAAATAATCACAGGTACAGGTAATTTAGGTGCTACCCCCCACTTTCATTTGGTGAGACACACCCTTAAAGGTCAGAGTCACTTGGGTGGTGGGATAGTATCGAGTGTCCTTGTGGATGCAGCTGACACCAGTACCTGGTCCTCTTGCACAGTGTTTTCCCAGTACTTTAACATGCACTAGGGTCTGTCTGCTTCCCGAATCAATGAGTCCCTTTACAGTCTTATCCCCCACCTTCACATCTGTTAAGCACTTGCCCCAATTTACTAAGGACAAATCTGCTCCAGTGTCACTCTCCTTAGAGCAATTTCTTGCAATATGACCTGGCTCATTACAGTTATAGCAAATAACGTATTGGGCACAGATTTGTTACCCCCACCAGAGTTCTTATCAGACTTGGAGTTTAAATGGGAAAAAGAGTGTCTTCAAACAACATGAAGTCTTGCTGTATTCTGACAAATTGCAGTGAGGTCCAACCTTCGAACTGCCCCGGAGATGAAAGAGTTAACTTTCCATGCCAGGCATGGAATGCTGAGCTCGAGCTCGGTTGAGACTCTGTCTGTTGCTGTTTGAACTCAAACTGTCAGATTCTTTACTCCGCCTCACTGAACAGTCGCTCCGGAGATTGCTCCTTTGCTCGGTTCAATTTGTTGGTTAAAGTACCGTTTTTCTCAGTTTTCGACCAAATTTAAACCGCAACCTATCGGTTCAGTCTCTGTCTGTGGTATTCGTGAGTACTAGATAGGTTTATATTTGTTTTTATTCTGTGTGGAACTTGTAAATGTGTCATCGGTTCAGTTTGAACCGATCAGGATGTTTAAAAATTGTTACTTCTACTTTTAGAGTGTGGTTACTGGTTCTTATCAGTTCTAAAAAAAACGGATTTTATTACTGTTTTTTCCACGGCCCGTAACACGATCAGGAACCGATAAGAGTGTCTTGCCTGGTGGATTGCCAAAAAAAGGGTAAGTTTTTGTTTAGGACTGGCCATGTCTGAGAAACCCAAAAGAAAAACTGGGCCTCCTGGGTTTCAACACTGTAGTGTGTGGGGAAGTCTTTGCTAAAGCTGATCCCCACACCACCTGTGTTTATTGTCTGGGGTTTGACCACCTCGATTCAGACTGCCAGATTTGTAAAAATTTTCCTGCAGCTACCCTGGAAAAAAGAGTTGGTAGGCTCAGGGAAAGGGAGGCCAAAAAGTCCGCTGACCCGGATGGCCAGCCCAGTTCGGTTCCAACCGAACCAGAAGGAGTGCCCTCTGACCAGGGCGAAACTTCTTCAGGCAAAAGGAGAACCAATTCCGAGGAGTCGGTTCCGGTTAAGAGATCAAGAAGGGATAAATCAGCCGGTGCGGATCCAAAAGTTCTTTCTCCGACCGCTGATGAAATAGCCAAAGTGATAAAAATTGTTCAGTCGCTATCCCCGGTTCCGACCGAACCGGCACCATTAGGAAGGCGCTCGGTTCGGACAGTTCCACCGGTTCCGGATTATGATTTAGAGGAATTTTATGAACCGGAGGAGGAGGAGGAAGAAGAGTATGAGGAAAGTGAATGTGATTATGAAAGTCTGGATGTGTCCATTGACCTGGACATCTCCCCAGACAGACCTTCAGGAGTGTCTCCTCCTAGGCTTTCTGAGTCCCCCCTCCCATTTCATGTTTTACAAGAAAGTGGCTGAAACCCTTCAGCTTCCTATGGAAGAAGCTGTGGATGACCAGGAGGAGCCTGACTATGTTGAAATGATGGATATCCCAGAGTCCAGGAGGCTGTCTATTCCCCTTCATAAGTCTTTTGGGAAACAGACAATAAAAATTTTAGACTCCTAATTAAATACCTCCTGTGGATAAGAGAATGGACAAGAGGTGTACCCCTTCAGGCTCAGATACGGAGTTCCTTACACAGCAATGCAGCCATGTTGGGGTAGTGCAGGCTGCTGCCTGTGATAAGGCAAATATACCCTTGGCTTCATACCCCCCAGATAAGGACTCTAGGAGGATTGATGCCATGGCAAAGAAACAGTACATGGCAGCATCCTTGGGACTCAGGCAGGCCAATTATATGGCCCATATAGCTAGATATCAGAAATCTAGATGGGACACTGTAATGGCTTTAGCTAAACAGGTCCCTGGCCAGCTTGCCAAGGAGTTGGAGCAGGTAGCTGCGGATGGTATTGAGGCATCCAAGGTGCAATTCCATGCTGCAGTGGACTCCAATGATGTTTCATCTAGAGTCATGGCTACATCTGTGGCCCTTCATAGGATGGCTTGGCTCAGATGTACTAGCTTGTCTCAGGATACCCAGACTAAGGCCATGGATTTTCCTGTTGTGGGTAATTCTCTGTTTGGGGAGCAAACAGAGAACTACATGAAGAAAATGGATGACTACAGGACCACCTATAGGAGTGCTCAGGCCAAGGAAAGGCAAGCTACTCCTCAGAGGCAGCATCCCAGGGGCAGGGGCAGACCTTTTCATAGGCCTTTCTACCGAGCCCAGGCCTCCTCTTCTGCTTATGCTCAGAGGAGGTTCTTTAGAGGGAGAGGCAGACGGGGGCTACAAGCAGGCCTGCTTCCACCCCTCAGCCTAAATCCCCTGCCAAACAGGCACCCTGATGGGTTTGCCAGGGCCGATTCTCCACCACCTGTAGGGGGCAGGCTGGCTTACTTTGTCCAGGACTGGACGTCTTTAACATCAGACAAATGGGTCCTGGAAGTAGTAAGCCAGGAACTGGTTCTCAGCTTCAAAAAATTTCCAAAGATGAGAACCAGATCCTTTCCACCTGCAAATCCTTCAGAGGCACTTGCCCTAGAGGCAGAGGTCTCTTCCCTCTTGGCTCTCAGTGCTATAGAAAGGGTTACACCCCTACACAAAGGGAAAGGATCGTATTCCAGGTACTTCCTTGCCCCCAAAAAGACAGGAGAATGGTGGCCCATCCTGGATCTCAGTTATTTAAACAAGCACCTTTTAAAGCCAAAGTTCAAAATGGTGACTCTGGGAATAATTCTACCCTCTCTAAGGCCAGGGGACTGGCTAGTCTTCCTGGACCTCAATGATGCCTATTTCCATATTCTCATCAGAAGCTCCCATTGAAAATACCTCCAGGCTCGAGCTGCCCTCAGGCCATTACCAATTCAGAGCAATGCCCTTCGCTAACCTCTGCTCAGGATGTTCACAAAATGCCTGGCAGTAGTAGTTGCCTTCCTAAGAAGGAAAAGATTTCCATCTTCCCATACCTGGATGACTGGCTCATAGTAGGCCAGTCCCCAGACCAAGTCAAGTTACACCTACAGATAACTCAGCAACTGCTTACTTCTCTAGGTTTCCTTCTGAATCTTTCAAAGTCAGTTCTAGAGCCTGTACAGCTCCTCACCTTCATAGGCACAGAGCTAGATACAGTAAAGGCAAGAGCCTTCCTTCCCACTGGACAGGGCAAGGACCCTTATTACACTGGTCTCTTCATTCACCCTACAGGTGTCTCGACCAGCAAGGCATTTTCTACAGCTCCTGGGCCACATGGCTGCTTCTACAGCAGTGGTGCAGGGAGCAAGATTTCAGATGAGGGACATTCTGTTCCGCTTGAGAGCCTTTTGGTCTCAGAAAAAGGATCCTCTGACCAAACTGATCCCAGTGACTCAAACCCTGATCCAGGCATTGCAGTGGTGGCAGGATCAGGACAATCTAAGACAGGGGTTCCTTTGTCACTCAGTCTCACTCTCTAATCCCTTACTACAGATGCCTCCCTCTTGGGGTGGGGATCCCACTAGGAGACCTGACCACCCCAGGGTTGTGGTCTCCTCAGGATCTCTGCTTCACATCAATCTATTAGAACTCAGAGCAGTGTTTCTAGCACTTCAGGCTTTTTCCAAGTCTGTTCAGAACAAAGTAGTTCAGATCAGGACAGACAATACCACCACAATGTGGTATATCAACAAGCAAGGGGGCACTTGGTCTACGGCCTTGTGCACAGGAGCAATGAAGTTATGGTCTCTGGCCTATTCCCTGAACACCTCTCTTACAGCAGTACACCTCCCAGGCAAGGACAATGTCCTGGAAGATGCTCTCAGCAGGATATCTCAGGGCCATCACGAATGGTCACTGGATCCCCTGGTTTTGAAGGTGATCTTCTCCAAATGGGGCACCCCTCAGATAGATCTTTTTGCAGCCCCAGACAATCACCAACTTCCCCTCTTTTGCTGCAGGCCCCCAGAGTTGGGCTCAGTCCCCCTGGATGCCCTAGTTCTCAATTGGGAAGGGAAGTTCCTATATGCTTTCCCCCCTTCCCTCTCCTGTTCAAGGTGCTACTCAAAATCAGGTCTCAACCCTGCAAGGTGATTCTGATTGCTCCAGACTGGGCCAGACAGCCCTGGTACCCTCTCCTGTTGTCCTTAGCAGGCCACCTTCCCCTGTTTCTTCCCAGGAATTACAACCTGTTAACCTGTGCTCAGGGGAGGGTTTGGTATCCGAATCTCAAATCTCTGAATCTCAAGGCCTGACTCTTGAAGAGTTAGAGTTTGCTGATTTACACCTCTCTCAAGGTGTTATGGATATCCTAAAGGCTTCTCGGAAGCCTTCCACCAGAAGCACTTACAACTCCAAATGGAAAAGATTCTCCATATGGTGCTCTGGGAAGCATATTTCTCCAGAGTCTGCTGTCCTGCCCACAGTTCTTGACTATATGGTTCATCTTAATAGCTTGGGACTCAGACCAGCTACACTAAGAGTGCATCTGGCAGCTGTCTCTGTTTTTCTTTCAGCAGGTAAGCCTTCTTCCCTTTCAGCTCATCCTGTATTGTCTAAGTTTTTCAAGGGATTGTTTCATACCAATCCGCCATTCAGGGACCCTGCCGCTGTTCGGGACCTTAATGTTTGCATAGCTCAGCTTATGCAACCCCCTTTTGAGCCTTTGTCCTCAGCAGAGCTTAAGTACTTGACTTGGAAAACTGTTTTCTTGGTGGCCATCACTTCTGCCAGGCGCATGAGCGAGTTACAAACCCTGTCAGTGGAGCCTGATTTTATCTCTTTCCATAGAGATAAGGTGGTCCTCAGGACTAACAGGAAGTTTTTACCTAAGGTGGTTTCAGACTTCCACCTTAACCAGTCTATGTCTCTTCCTGTGTTCTTCACTGACCATTCCTCCTCTGGTGAGAGAAGGCTGCACAGTTTGGATGTGAAAAGGGCCCTTTGCTACTACATAGAGCATACCAAGGGTCACAGGTTTGACTCCCTCCAACTGTTCCTCACTTATGGTGAGGTTGGTAAGGGAAAACCTGCCACTTAGAGATCCATTGTCAGGTGGATTGTCTCTTGCATTCAATTTTGCTATGAAAAACTAGGCAGGATTCCACCCTCAGGCCTGAGGGCTCACTCTACCAGAGGTACAGCTGCTTCCCTGGCTGCTGCCAGGGATATTCCTCTCTTAGAGATATGTCAAGCAGCTACCTGGAAAACAGTTCACACTTTTACCAAGCATTACTCTCTGGATATCCAGGCTAGGAGTGATGCTCGGTTTGGCACAGCAGTGCTTCAGAGCCTATTTCCTAGGTAGGTTCTGTCCCTCCTCCATGGAGATACTGCTTGGTAGTCTGCAGTTTGTCAAAATACAGCTAGACTTCATGTTGTTTGAAGAAAAAATGACTCACCTTAGTAATGTTGTTTCTTCTAATGGAGTCTTGCTGTATTCTGACCTCCCCCCTGCCTTCCCCTCTCAGAACCTTTGTTTTGGGATGTGGGTGGACAGTAGCAGTGTTGGCACTCAAGAGATGCCCCACCTTTTTATTATCACCCCTTTACTTTGAGTGAGTGGGTGTTGTGTTTATTTCATTTTTTGGGTTTCCTGACTTGAGTCTTTGTTTTGGGACCAAAAAATCTGTTTATTATATTTAGTAGCCAGTTGGCTAGTGTAGGTTTACAGCTTCCACACAGAACACTTCGTGAGTTTAGCTCATAAAGATCTGACGGTTTGAGTTCAAACAGCAACAGACAGAGTCTCAACCGAGCTCGAGCTCAGCGTTCCATGCCTGGCATGGAAAGTTAACTCTTTCATCTCCAGGGCAGTTTGAAGGTTGGACCTCACTGCAATTTGTCAGAATACAGCAAGACTCCATTAGAAGAAACAACATTACTAAGGTGAGTAATTTTTTCTTACTGGTGCTTGGCTATTACCTCACTGCTGTGGCATCTGTCTGGCCATTTGGTAGTCCTCAGCCAAAGAAATAGCCTTTTCCCCACTTTCTGGTCGATGTTCCTTTATCCAAAGCTGCACATCTGTAGGCAGGATGTTAATGAATTGCTCCATGGCTAATGTGTCGATCTGTGGGACTGTTTTGCCTTCTGGTTGGAGCCATTTTGTCACAAGTTTTCTGAGTTGGGTGAAGGCTTCCCGAGGATTGTCAACTGAGTTGTACTTCAAAGATTGAAATCTCTGCCTGTAGATCTCTCCTGAGATGTCATACCTTTTCAAGATTTCGCATTTCACCAGGTCATAGTTTTCTGACTGTGCAGTGTCCATATTGCTGCAGGTAAGTTGGGCTTTCCCTGTCAGGTCGGGTACCAGTCTGATTGTCCATTGCTGCTTTGGCCATTGGCAGGCTGTGGCAACTCTTTCAAAAGTTATCAGGTATGCCTCGATATCATCTGAGGCCACAACTTTGTAAGTTTAATGGCTTTTAAGTTACTTGTGTTTTGTTGCTCATCTGGATCTGTGCCAGATCCTCTACCTTTGATAGTTTGCAAGGTATCCAGCCATCATTGCTACTGTCACTGCATCTCTTCTCTCCTCTGTTTCTGTCTCTTTTTGTTGTATAGCCCACCATTTGAAAAAGTCCATCAGGCTTTCATGTTCTGTCACTGCCTGTTCTTTTTCCATAACTTGTGCTGGCTGTACAATCTCAGCTTGGACTTCTGTCTCTGCTAGTTTGGCTGCCATTCTTCTGGTAACCACTCCTGGACTTGCTGTAGCAGAATCCATACCTTTCTCTGTGCTTCCCTGGTACTAGGTCCAGTACCCATGCACAAAACTCCTGGCTTAGAGTATGCACGGTGTAAATCCCATTTAGGCTGACACCATCAGTCTTTGAGGCACAGTTCATGAAGCATAGGAAAAATCAGTAGCAGTTGTAAAATTTGCAAAAAAAAAATTATTTACACTAGTAGTAACATAAAAAATAAACTTGCTCACAATAACTATTTACAAAGAAAGAATAAACAGCAGATTCATCAGAGTTTTCCTTCAATCTCTGTGTGTCCATCTAACATGCAATTGCAGCTCAGCTCTCTTGTAAGTCCTTCCAATCCCCATTCTTACCAAGCATCCTGTTTCTTCTAAAGTGTTCTTGAAAGCTTAGCCCCTAGTTGGTGCTATCCCAAGGGCCACTACCCCTGCCTGCATGGCTAGTTGCAGGTTAAGGGGCCTGGGTACTGAAACGGGTGCCTCCACCCAGAGGACAGGGTTGTTAGTAACAAGGCTAACCTGGGTAAAGCCCTCCGGGACACTGAAACCCCCTCTTTCCCCTCTAGTGGCCTAGACAATATGCAACAAACACTTTCACAGTAGCCCCTGTTCAGCATACAATTCTCCACACCGTTTGCACTTACCACCAGGGCTGGTTCCACCGTTCGACCCTGGAGACCCCCTGTAAAGTAAGGTTAGGCACAGCAAATAACAACAGTACAGTGCTTTGGTACAAACTGGAACCACAGTCAGATTAAATGCAAAAAAAGTTAGCTCTGATTTATTCAGAGGAATTGAACAAGGAAGGGGCGTAATCAGGTTGATTGATTTGAAAACTGATCTAGTCGGGCAATTATGCATGCACTTTGAGTCCCTACACAGTCGCACGCTCTGGGTACCCAGTTGGAAGTAAGGTGGGCTAGCCTGGAACTTTGCCCATGCTAGGCCGGCGTCGCAGCTGGTTGGGGCCCTGTGATGAAAAGAAAAGGCATGCACAACCACACACAATTTGTAATCCAGAGCCTGAAGGCTCAGTTTGTGAAAGGAAAAATAACCATGCAATCAGATGACAACACTTGAGATTTACCCTGATTGTTAGTCACGCTACCCAATACGAGACACAGGCTAGACAAAATGGAGACTACAGGTTGATAACTGGTTTGCCAGGAGAAGCAGGGCCTACATGAAAGACCGATGTGTCATTTCTGTTTGAGATGGTTGCGCAGGGGGCTGATCCCCAGGTGAGTCTCTCATCGATGATGGTTTCTGTTCCTGAAGTAGCTGGCTGGGCCAAGTGGCAAGGCCCAGGCCATAGAAACATAGATCTTAACGGCAGATAAGGACCGCTTGGCCCACCCAGTCTGCCCATTTCCCTACCTAATGGATAAGCTGCAGATCCTAGTTAACCAGCAGCCTACTTCTTCCTACCCCCACCCCCTAGAATTGCCTTATGACTGTCCCATGCATGCTTGAATTCCACCACTGTTTTTGACTCCACAACCTCCTCCGGAAGGCCGTTCCATGCATCCACAACCCTCTCTGTGAAAAAATACTTCCTTAAATTACCTCTGAGCCGCCTCCCTTCTATCTTCAAATTGTGCCCCCTTGTTCTTGCACACCTCTTTTTTTGAAAGATGCTACCCTCTTGGACTTTGTTGATTCCCTTGAGGTACTTGAAAGTTTCTATCATGTCCCCTCTCCTCCTTTCCTCGAGGCTATACATATTCAGCTCCTTAAGTCTCTCTTCATATGTCTTCCGGTGCAGACCCTGCACCATTTTAGTGCCCTCCTCTGGACAGCCCCATCCTGTCTATGTCTTTGCGGAGATTGGGTCTCCAGAACTGCATGATACTCCAGATGGGGTCTCACCAACTGTCTGTACAGAAGGATAATAACTTTCTGTTTTCTACTGGTGATGCCTCTGCCTATGCATCCCAGTATCCTTCAGCCCTCCTTGCAGCCCTCTCACATTGCTTGCCCACCTTTGGGTCATCTGATATGACTACCCCCAGGTCCCTTTCCATTTTGTTGTTGTTAGTATCTCACCCCCCCATTGTGCCTCTTCCCCTGGGTTTTTTCCCAGGTGCATTACTGTGCACTTCTTAGCATTGAATCTAAGCTGCCATACATTTGACCATTCCTCTAACTTTGCCAAGTCCCTTCTCATCCTTTCCACCCCACCTTGTGCATCAACTCTGTTGCAGATCTTTGTGTCATCTGCAAAGAGACATACTTTCCTTCAGTCCCTCTGCAATGTAAACATAAAGACATTGAGAGGACCGATCTAATACTGAACCCTGCGGTACCCCACTAGTAACCCCCCTTTCTTCAGAGTGGACTCCATTTACTATTCTCCAGCCAATTCTTTACCCAGGCTGTCATCTTGGGACCCACTCCCAGGCTGGCTAACTTGTATATTAATCTTTTGTGTGGGACTGTGTCAAATGGCTTGCTAAAGTCTAGGTAGGCCATGTCCACAGCCCCTCCCTGATCTACTACTTTGGTCACCCAGCCAAAGAAATCTATCAGATTTGTCTGGCATGACCTTCCCGCTGTGAATCCATGCTGCCTTGGGTCCTGAGCCCCTCTGGCCTCTAGATACTCAACAATTCTTTCCTTCAAGTGATTCCATCATTTTCCTACCACTGAGGTTAAACTAACAGGTCTGTAGTTTTCTGCTTCTGCCTTGCTCCCACTTTTGTGAAGAGAATCACATCTGCCCTTCTCAGTCCTCGGCACCACCCCATCCTCCCATGATTTGTTAAAGAGGGTAGTCAGTGGTGTCACTAGTTCTACCTTAGTTCTTTTTAGAATTCTGGGATGAATCCCATCAGGCCCCATTGCTTTGTCCACCTTCAGTTTTAAGAGTTCTTTGGAACCCTTTCTTCTGTAAATGGGCTGTATCAACTTCTGTATCCAGAGTGTTTCTACTGTTTGTTTTAGGTACCTCCCCACTTCCTTTGTAAATACTGAGCAAAAATATTTGTTTAGTATCTCTGCCTTTTCACAGTCACCCTCTGCCCACCCTCCCTCCTCTTTATTAAGCCTCACTAACCCTCCCTTGGTCTTCCTTCACTCCTGATGTACCTATAAAGGTTTTATCCCCCTTCTTAACTGAGTTGGCTATCTTTTCCTCGGTTTGGGCCTTTGCTGTTCTGACTGCCTTCCAGCTTCCTTTTGCTTTAACTGATACAGATCTCTGTCCTGCTCCTTCTGTGATTCCTTGTACTTCCTGAATGTTTTCTTTTCTCTTGAACCTTCACTGCCACTTCCTTTGAGAACCATAGTGGTTTCTTACATCATTTAGTTTTGTTTATTTGCTTCACACAAGGCTTGTACCTCTGTGATGGCAGTTTTATTATTCCCCATTGTTCTTCCTCCTCCTTCCTGCCCATTTGCTAGTGCATTCCTTAGGCACTCACCCATTTTAGCAAAGTCAGCCCTCCTAAAGTCCAGTGCTTTTGCCTTTAGCTTAGCTTGACTCTATTGCTGTGTTTATTGTGAACCATACTGTTTGATGGTTGCTAGTTCAAGATGGCTACCCACTTCTACATCTGTGATCCTTTCTTCATCTCCATTTCAGAGAACCAGGTCTAAGATTGCTCCCTCTCGAGTGGGCTCCAATACTAGTTATCTAAGGCATGCCCCCTGTAGGGCATCTAGAATAACCCCACTCTTCGAAGTGGCTGCTGCAACTGCACTCCAGTTAACATCTGGCATATTCAGATCACCCATCAGCAATATCTCCCCTTTTTCTACCATTCTAAGTATGCTTTCTGTCATTTTCTTGTCCATTTCCTCCCCCTGAGAAGGGGGTCTGTATATAACCCCTGTGCGGATTGTGGTGCCATTGCTGGTCTCCAAATTTACCCACAGTGCTTCTTCTCCTCCCTGTTTTCCCTTTTGTTCTGTTGCTTTGATTCCTTCCCTTATGTAAAGAGCTACTTCTCCTCCTCTTTTACCCTCCCTGTCCCTCCTGTAGCTAGTGTATCCTGGTATGTTTATGTCCCAGTCATGGTTTTGTGTGTACCATGTTTCTGTGACTGCCACGATATCCAGATGTTCCTCCTCCATCAAGGCCACTAATTCAGGAAGCTTGTTACTCAGACTACAGGCATTGGTACTCATTGCTCTCCATTTTTTGATGGCTTTACCTTCTTTTGCAGCATCCCCCACTGACCTGTCTACCTCGATATTTTTCTCATTTAGTACCCTGTTTTGTAGGGAGAGGCTGGGATTTTCCTGCTGCTTATCAGTGCCTCCCCCCTTGACTAGTTTAAAAGATTGCCAATGAAGCATTTAAAGCGATTGCTCAAAAGACTTGTTCCCTTCCCGAACAGATGCAGACCATCCTGCCAGTATAGGCTGGTGTCCCTCCAGGTGGAACCCCAGTCCCCAATGAAGCCAAACCCCTGTGCTCCACACCATTTTTCGACCATTCATTAAACTGCGTGGTGCAAAGTACCCTCACCTCCCTCATGCCATTGACAGGCAGCACCTCAGAGAAGGATATTGTGTGTGCTACTTGTCTTAGGCCCTTCCCCAATTCTACAAAGTCCTTCTGCACTGCTCTAATCTCATGATTAGCCAAGTCATTTGTCCCTAGGTGGACAATGACATCCAGCTTAGACTCCCGTGCAGCTGTTCTCGTGATCCTGAGGATGCGCTTCCTGTCTCTCCAAGCCATGGCACCAGGCAGGCACCTTACTTCAGTTTTCCCTGCTCCCCCAGTTCTATCCCCTAATTGAGTCCCCACCAGGAGCTGCTTCCTTTCCTTGTGGTGTCCTCTGCCTCCTTCCTGTGGGCCTCCCTTGTGACAGTTGTCCTCAGCCTCCTTAGTATCCTCTGTGGGTGCATCCAGAGGGGAGCTATGCTCCCCCAGAATGGTGTATGGATTGTGGTGTGGAACAACTGACTGGGTGTGCCTCTGTTCCACCATCCTCACCCTCCCTGAGCCCACTGTGGTCCAACTGCTGTGCTTTCTTTGCAACCTCTGAGGTAGTGGTGGTGGCTCTGGTGCTTCCTGGATGGGGAAGGTTCCCTTCCTACCGTCCAGTGTGGCCTGGGGAAGGTCTTCTTACTGCCTCAGTGTGGCCTGAGGCAGGCTACTTCCTCCCCTCAGGACAGAGAGTTGTCTGCAAATAGGGCAGCATCTCAGCCTCCAGAAAGACTCCCGGAAGACTGCTGCCCCACAGCCATTACATTGCACTACTCCCCACATTTTTTTTGTTTGTGTGTGTGTGTGTGTGTGTGTGTGTGTGACTGGTTTGTAATATAGAAATATATATATATATTATACAACGTGTATGCTTATATTGTCAGTGCAGTGTGCTAGAGAGGATATGACAGTGATATGCACCTTGCACTCGTCAGAAATGATGTCAGAACCCCAAGTATAAAGGAACTATTTACAGGGTGGGTGGGGTGAGGGGTGGGAAGGGTTGGGCCTAAACTGTGCCCTCACAAAACAATCAGCTAAAAGCTCTCACCCAATGCTGCGATGAGTGCCTTCCTGTCAGCAACATGCCCTACACAACAATTTGACAGAGAAAATACCCTGCTAATCAAACAGAGAAAAATCCACACATCCAAGTCAGACACAGGTAAACCTCCCCAGCCCCAAAACAGGCCTGGTGGTTTGTGCTCTGAAAGCTGTCAGCCCCAAAATAAGTCAGCTGTGCTTTAAACTCTTCCTGCACTGAAAATCTTAAGAATTGTAACAAACAAACGCAAACCTAGATCCACCTCCCTCTGTTGCTTGAAAGACTGTCTTTTCCTGTTTCACACTGCAGGTTTTTCTATGACAACTCCTTAACCACAGTAACTTATTTAAAAATAGTTTAACTATCACAAACTCCTACGCACCAGTAAATTATTTAAAAATAGTTTCTGTCCCAAAATCCTTGTAGTCAATCCAGCTACCCCCAAGGGACAACCAAAATGCAGTAGTCAAACACTTGTGAAGTTACTTCCAAGATAAGCAGAGTTTGCAAGCTCCTTTTCAACTCCTCAGCCACCTGTAATTTATTTAAAAATAGTTTAACTGTCAGAAAATCCTAGTAGACAATCTAGCTACCTCAAATGATCTACCCAAATGCAGTATTTAAATCCTTCTGAAGTTACTAACAAGATAAACAGAGTTTGCAAGCCCCGTCTTGATTAAACACTAAATAAATATGTGAATAAAAAGCAATTACCAAGGGTAGCTAGTTTCACCTCCCACAGAATTAAGCAAAAGTGCACGTTTGTTGCAGTTATCAAGTGCATTATAGAATTTCTCACACAGCTCACAGCTGAATAAAGAAGTAGTGTCCTTCCAGGTCAAGCAAATGTGCCGAGTGGAACAGTTTGGATTTTGAGTCCGGTAGTGCTGGATGCAGCTTCCAGCAAGCATGGCACATTCACACAGCGGGGAAGCAAATCACAACCCACTAACAGCACACAGCACATTTATAGTAAAGCAATCACCATACCACAATGTGGAAGGCAGTCCGGCTGCAGTATCAGTGTCTCTGAGCAAAACTAGGAATTCTGTGGTAAATAGATGTCCTGACAGGCCGATCACATACAGAAAATCTTCAGTCTTCTTCATGTTCAAATCTGGTCATTCTTCAATGGCTTTGTAATACTCCAATTTGGATACAGTCCAATTGCTAAGCCTTTCAAAGGATTCCCTTTCAAGGGACTGCAGGTAGACAGGCCAAAAAGCAGCTGCTTGAATCATTCGAGCTGTTTGCTCTTCAAACTCTAACTCCAGACTGACTGACTGCAACAGGCCGCTTGGGAATTTCCCTTCAGTTCCAAAAGGTTCTGGTTGGTTGATCCATCAGTCTGTCAAAGCAAGTGCTCCCCTCCAGGTTTGTTTTGGTGCCAAGATGCAAAAACTACAATTCCTACAGAAATTTGCTCCCTTAAGAACCCTGGGGACAGGCTCCATTTTAGAGTCCCCAAAGGTATTGATTGGTGCTGACTGGCAGTCCAAAACCAAAATGGTTGTGATAAACAGAGCTGTCCATGCTGCAAAGAAGGCAAGTTAGACAAACTACAATATCATTACTATGCTATTAGATAATCAGCAAATAAGTACAGCTTCTAACAGAGCTCCCTCTGCGCAAATGGCGATGGCAGAACAGAGTGATTATCTGGTAGCCTTTGTGGGACTCGAGCATAGAAACACTCAGTCCCCTCCCAGATTAAATAAACACCACATTATTGGCAGCTCTTAAAGAGACAGAGCACAGAGGCATTAAGGCACTCTCACACAAACACTTTTAAAAATGCTAAGACACAGGATACTAGCCTGGCAGTGGGCATTTAGGCACACCCAAGAAAGTCTTTCAGGAACCCCCATTTGTGGGGGGGGTTACATAAGCATCAGACAGGTGCTGCTAGAACACAGTGTCCCAGAACAGAGGCCCCTTTTTCCACAGCTCTTGCAAAAGGCTTAAAAATGCATTCAGGTAACCCCTTGAGTTTCCAGTAGCTTTTTGCAATCATCTCAATCTGTAATTATATATATTTCAAAAATTAACATTATATAATTTCTATACAGAGGGATCCCAATATGAGTTACATTTCCACATAATGATTTGCATATATGTTTTATATCAGCAGATATGCAAGAGAGGAAAAGACAAACAGTAAGGGAAGACTGAGAGATAGTGAGAGGCAAATAATTGCAAGACTGTCGGGGTGATCAAGGCCTAGGTCTCACAGGAAAATTTGGTTGTTCAATCAGACAGACAAGAGACAGGAAAGGAACAGAACAGAACAGATCCTTGCATTCAAACTCTTTCCATAATAACTGGGACTGGGTCCTATTCCACCCTGTCACAATGGACTGGAATCAACTCTCCTATCCAGAGTGTTTCTATTGTTTGGTTTAGGTACCTCACACTCCTCCTCTTCTTTTGTGAATACTGAGCAGAAATATTTGTTCAGTATCCCTACTTTTTCACTGTCACCCTCTGCCCACATTCCTTCCCCTTTATTAAGACTCAGTATCACTCCCTTGGTCTTTCTTCAGTCCCTAATGTACCTATAAAAGGTTTCATCCCCCTTCTTAACAGAGTTGGCTATCTTTTCCTCAGTTTTGGCCTTTGCTATTCTGACTGCCTTCCCTGCCTCCTTCTGCTATAACTGATATAGTTCTCTGTCCTGCTCCTTCTGTGTTTCCTTATATTTCCTGAATGCTATTCTTTTCTCTTCTCCTTAACCTTCCCTGCCACCTCTTTTGAGAGCCATAGTGGCTTTTTCCTTCATTTTGTTTTGTTGATTTGCTTTACACAAAGACTTGTTGCCTCTGTGATGGCAGTTTTGATTTTTCCCTATTGTTCTTCCACCCCTCCCTCTTGCCTGTTTGCTAGTGCTTTTCTGAGGCACTCTCCCATTTTGCCAAAGTCAGCCCTCCTAAAGTCCAACACCCTTGCTTTTGTATGGCTTGACTCTAGTGCTGTGTTTATTATGAATCACACTGGTGGTCGCTTCTTCCCAGATGGCTACCTACTTCTAAATCTAAGATCCTCTCTCCATCCCCATTTGAGAGTACCATATCTAAGATTGCTTCCTCCCAAGTGGGTTCCAACATTAGTTGTCTGAGGCATGCCCCCTGTAGGGCATCAAGAATGACTCTGCTCTTGGATGTGGCTGCAGTAAAGGTGCTTCAGTTACATCTGGCATATTCAGGTCCCCCATTAACAATATCTCTCTTTTTTCTGCCATTATAAGGATTCCTTCTATCATTTCCTTGTCCATTGCCTACCCCTGAGACAGGGGTCTGTAAACAACCCCTGTGGGAATTGTGGTGCCATTTCCTGTCTCCAGGGTGACCCACAGTGCCTCCTCCCCTCCTTCGTTACCCTTTAGTTCTATTGCTTTGATTTCTTCCCTTATATAGAGAGTCACTGTTCCTCCTCATTTACTCTCCCTGTCCCTCCTGTAGATTGTGTACCATGGTATGTTGACATCCCAGTCCTGGTTGTCTGTGTACCATGTCTCTGTGACTGCCATGATATCCTTATGTTCCTCTTCCATCAAGTCCACTAGTTCAGGGAGCTTGTTACACAGACTATGGACATTGGTATTCATCACCCTCCATTTTTTGATGGTCTTACCCCTTTTAGGCCCATCCCTGTCCTTACTGCCTTTGCCTTTTTCTGGATTTAACCCTGTCCTGCTTCCTATCAACTTCTTTAACCTTTGTGTCTACTTCACTAACTACCCTGTTTTGTGGGGGGGGTCTGGGATTTCCCTGCTTCTCTTCAGTGCCTCCCCCTTGGCTAATTTAAATGCTTGCCAATGGAGCATTTAAACCTATCACCTAGGATTCTGGTTCCCCTCCCGGACAGATGCAGACCATCACACCAGTACAGGCCTGCATCCCTCCAGGAGGATCCCCAGTCCTCAATGAAGCCAAATCCCTGAGGTCCACACCACTTTTTCAACCAGTCATTGAATCCCATGGTGCAGAGTACCCTAGCCTCACCCATGCCATAGACAGGCAGCACTTCCAATAAAGTTACCATGCATGCTACTTGTCTAAGGACCATCCCCAGCTCCACAAACTCCTGCTGCAGTGCTCTGATACCATTCCCAGCCAGGTCATCTGTCCCTAGGTGGACAGTGACATCCAGCTCCCCCCATGCAGCTGTTTCCATGATCCTGAGGATTAATTTCCTGTCCCTCCAAGCCATGGCACTGGGCAGGCACCTTACCTCCCTCTCCCCTCCCTCCCCAGTTCTACTCTCCTAACTACTGAGCCCCCCACCAGGAGTTGTTTCCTTCCCCTGTGGGGTCCTGTGCCACCCTCTTGTGCGTCTCCTTTGTGGAGGTTCCCAGCATTCTCCTTGGTCTCCACTGTGGGTGCCTTCAGAGGAACTCACACTCTGCCAGAATGGTGAATGAATTGTGGAGAGGCACAACTGGAGGGATGCACTTCTGTTTCACCACTCTTACCTCCCGAACCCACCATGGTCCAACCACTCCTCTTTCCTGACAACCTCTGAGGCAGTGGTGGTGGCCTGGGTGGTCTCTTGGTGGGTGAGGAGGTTTACTGAATCCTTGCCAGGTCAGCATGGAGAGGGGCAACCTCCTCCCTCAGGCCAGAGAGGTGCCTGCAAATAGAGCAGCAACGCAGCCTCCATAACGTCTCCCGGAAGACTGCTGCTCCAGAGTCAGTGCATTGCACCACTCCCCACATGTCTGTCTCCCATCCTGTTTAAGATATTTTTTGTTTGCTTGTTTGTTTTGTTTTTAGTGCACGTGAGTGTGTTTACCCCTATTCAGTGTACTGTGCTGTTAAGGATATGAACAGGTGTATGTCCTTTGCACTTTTGGGGAAGTGATGCCAGAACTCCTGCTATAAAGGTAATGATGCACTTGGGGCTGATGGGGTGAGGGGCAGTGTGGGTGGGAGGAAGCCTTTACCCTCCAGAAACAATCAACTACAACTCTGGCCCACCACCCCGGCGAGTGTCTTCTTTCCTTTCAGACACCTATTTCACAGAGTTTAAGTAATATGTCTAGTCACAAATGATTGCAAATATTCTCCCAGCTAGATTTCCTCCCTGGCAAATAAAATTTACAATAAATAAAGTCAACCCCCAAAACAGAGAACCAAAACACTGACTTCTACTTACTTACACAGGCCTCAAAATTAAGAATTAAATTCAGTGTACTCTATTAAATCACCTCCTTGCTTTAAGGAAGCTGGTGGCTGCTCTGTGTCTCAGCTACAGCATCTCTGTCTCATCTACAGCAGCCAAAAAGTTAAAAATCATCACAGCCTCTCAGTCTGCCTCTACATCACCAAAGCACTCTGATGATAGTCCTTCTTTCCATGTTTAACAAAAGAAAAGGTCCATTAAAGACAAGTCTGATTCCAGGGTTCCTGATAAGGGGAACTCAGAGGTAGCCAAGCATGAGATTCTCCAAGCAGGTTCCAGAGTCGGTTCCTGTTAAATGAAAACCAAAAGAGAAACATGTCACTGCTCCTCCTGAAGAAGAGAAGAAGCCATCAGCAGACAGAGTGAAAATGCCCCTCTAAGGAAGACGTGACTAAGGCTTGGCAATTTTTTTAGGCTTTCCAAGCCATGGGCTCACTAATGGGTATGCCAGTTTCTCCTCCAGTTCCTACCCCCCTCCCAGGTTTTCAGGAGCATGGAACTGAATTTTATTATGATGAGGAGGAGGATGAAGGGGAACCAATTGAACCCAACGGTTCTCCCGAGCAATAGTTTGGTTCCCCTCCTTTGAGTGAGGAGGAATTTTTCTCCCTTTATGCCTTTGTTAGGCAAGTGGTAAATACCCTTGATCTATCCACTCAGGAGACTGTGGAGGATGAGGATGAGGTGGAATTTTTGGATATGATGGGGTTAACACCAACAAGAGGTTGATTTTACCTGCTCACAACCCCCTTAAAAAAGCAACCTGCATGTTGTTGCAGACTCCTACTTCCACTCCAGGGATTGAGAAAAAGATTGAGTAGTACCAGTTGGCATGATGCTGAGTACCTCTACTCACACCCAGATCATGAAGAGGTGGTCCAGGTGGCTGCCTGTGACAAGACTAAGAGTCCCCTCTCTACCCAGCCTCAAGACAAAGATTCTAAGAAGCTGCACAGTATGGGGAAGAAAGTTTATATCTCTGCCTCTCTGCTGTTGAGGCAAGCTGCCTACATGGCCTATACTGCCCAGTACCAGAGAGCCCTCTGGAACTCTGTACTGGCCATGAGTGATAAAACTTCAGGAGATGTGGCACAAAACTTGACAGATAGAGCCATATTTGCCCTTCATGCTATCAAATATCAGTTCCATATGGCACTGGATAGCAATGAAACTGCTTCTAGGGTCATGGCTCATGCCATATCTTTAAGTAGGTTTACCTGGCTCAGAACCACTAACCTGTCAGAATACACCCAGGCAAAGGCCATGGATTTCCCATGTGAGATCAAGTCTTTATTTGGCAACAAGACAGAAGCATATATGTATAATACCCCCCACAGGTGGGGCTTACTAGTTTGGTCTTCTAGTGTCTGGTCCTGCCAGCCCAGGATCCATGGTGCCCAGAGATGTGCCTGCCAGCCTGCTGAGCCTGCCTTCTCTATTCCACAAAGTAGCTATGTACATAATTGATGCTCTGCTCCCCTGTGCACAGTGCAGTTTGCACTAGGGAAGCTGCCTAGTTCCCACTATTTCTGCCCCTGTTGGCTAACAGGACATGCTTTTAGTGTGTTCTGACTCATGGGATCCTGAAACATACAGTATGTAGGTACTTGGACACAGCTAATGGGAACCAAAAGGAAGCAACAAATGTACAAAGTGCTTACAAGGATGTGTGGTGCTTACAAATAAGGTAAAGTCTTGTAAACAGGAAATGGTGAGGTCACGTGACTACTTGACTGACCATATGTATTTAAATGTTTCGTGTATTTCTGTTCCCTAGCTTTTGATAAAGGACAGGCATTGTATGAAATGTGTCGGGCAGGACAGGTTTTTAATTGGGTGTTATGTCAATAAATGGCTTTTGAATATTATTGAAGCTGTTGGTGTCCTTTATCTTTTTGAGCTGGTGAGTGCCCTAATCTCTCTGTTTACAAAACCAAATGAAAGTGTGTAAGTAAATGAATGGGTAAACTGCAAATATGTGTACTGTTGCTTTAAATGTGTAGGACTGCTCTGAGAACGTTTCTGCCTACCGCAGAGTAGAGATGCAGCGAATTTTTAATCCGCCCACGAAGTGGAAGCGAAGTGGGTACTTCACATCCATGGAGCACAACGTGAAGTGGACACTGCAAAGTGCTCACTTTGCGTTATTATTATTACCACTTCATGTTGCCATTACACCTTAACGTGAAGTAAGGTGAAGTGAGAAGAAAATAGGCACATCACATGGCTTGCAGTACTGTAAGTCACATGCTTTAGCCAGGCAGGAAGGAAGTGAGTCACAGAAGCAGTTTCACTTTCTCCTTTGCATTTGTAGAGGCAGAAAGCACTTGTGAGAGGAGAGGAGTTACTGCTTCATTGTCTTGTTGCCACTTTGTTGCATTTCAGTGCCAGAACAAAACAAACAGCTGTTTTAAAAGGTATTTCTTTATTTAGTTTTTGTATTGCGTTTGTGTTTTTTCTTAGTGAATTTTTTTGTATAAGTTTTGTTTTGTTTTGTGTGTGTGTGTGTCCACTGTCTGTGTGTATGTGTGTCAGCCCGTGGACTTCAGGAGGATGGACCTAGGAGAAGGTGAGTCGCTGGTCCATGGGCGAGGTAGGAGGGGAGTGCGGACCCATGGGTGGCGGGGCGGTCGTGTCATGTTGGACCACTCCCGACTCCTGGCTGGTGTTGCTTCCCCCATTGAAGCAACAGGAGCAGCAGCACCAGTGCCACCGGTGGCTGCTGTGCAACCACCTTCTGCACCACTACCACCACAACCACTAGCAGCAGTTGTTGGGGCTCCAGCAGCACCACCTCCACAGCCACAGGAGGTGGCCTCGGAAATTGCATGTGGTGGGACTCATGCCTGATGTGCGAGGACTGTGTCTGGTCCCCCCTGCAGCTCCCTAGTATGGGAGTTTTTTAACTGTGTGGGGGGGAAACAGCACAGTGGTGGAGTGCTGTGTGTGGTGTGCTGGTGCGCCGTGGCCCCCATGGGACACATTTGGGAACCGATGGCCAGCGCACCCACATGCTGAACCATCACAGGGCAGAGCAGCAGGCTGCCATGGAAGTGGCCAGGTGTCCACCTGCTGGGCCTTCTGTGGCAGTGGCTGAGGGTGCTGCTGGGGTGGGAGTTGTGCCTCACAGTCCCCACCGCAGCAGGAAGAGGGCTACTACAGCAACTGCTCTACCACCACCACCACCAGCACCACCCTGTCCACCACCAGCCCCACTACCTGGATTCCCCACTGGAGTAGACCCCGCCACAGTCACTGCAACACAGTCTGACATTGGCCTGCTGTGGGCAGCACTTGAAGAAAATAATGAGCAGTTCAGTGCTTTGAAGCAGCAGGTGAACAGAGTAGAAGCACAGCATCAGCAAATACTTTCAATGCTGCACCTGCTGCTGGACCACCATGACATCCCACTGCCATAGTAAGTGAGGGGATTGTTTTCTGGCCCCCCTCACACCCCTGACCCCACCTCACTACTGTGTTGTACTGTTTTTGTGTGTTTTTTCTTTATTATTGTTTAATCATACACATTTTCCCTTCCAGAGGAATCTTTCTTGCACCACATAGTGCAATACATTTTTGTGAAAACTGCCTGTAATTTCATTATAGTGTGTCACGTGATGGAGGAATTCCGACTCTGAAAATCTGCCTACATTCTGCCTCCCTTCTCAGCAATGTTAGGACGTGATGGCAGGGAGAGTGCATGTGCGTGCTCCTTACAGTGAATATCCGATTGTCCAGCAGGTTTCCGAATGTTTGTTTATGTTATAATGATCAGTTTGTGTTGAAATGTGTGGGTAGGTTTCCAGTAAGAAGTGCCTTGTTAATGGAAACATTCCCACATTTCACCACAAAGTGAACCTTATAACATCAGGAAACATTGGGATAGCTGCTGTATAACATCAGGAAACATTGGGATAGCTGCTGTATAACATCAGGAAACATTGAGATAGCTGCTGTATAACGTCAGGAAACATTGGGATAGCTGCTGGACATTCACTATAGTGGAGCATGCTCCTGCGCTCCCCCTGCCATCACGTCCTAACGTTGCTGAGAAAGGGGAGCAGAATGTGGGTGGCTTTTCTGATCGGTAATTCCTGTCACATGACTCACTGTAATGAAATTTTGGGCGGTTTTTACAGAAATATATTGCACTCTGTGGCGCAAGAAATATTCTAGTGGGAGTAATGCCCGCACATATTAGTTTACGTGCATCACCATAACTATGTAATGTGGTGAATCTCTGTAAAGCAGCAGTGCAGCAATCTGTTGATAACTCTGACCTATATGTTTTAATACTATGTTACAACTTCCTTTACTTACATCCTGACTGACTGGAATGATACGAGAATTTACAGTAGTTGAGTCTGCTGTACTACCTTTTTTCATGTGTGAAATAATGAAAGGAGCATTCCTTTTACATTGGTGCTGACCAGGTCTTTATCATTGTTTTCCTCGTCTTTTCTCCATCACATCAAGTAGTCGTTCTATATCACTTCTGTTGTTAATAAACAGTTATGAATTAGGCAGTGTTTTATGACACCACAGAACAATAATTATTGAAAAGCAGCTGCAAATAACTACAAACCTGGTCAGAACAATATTGGAAGGCGTGCTCATTTTTTTTTATACATGAAAAAAAGTAATCAAGTAAGTAAAGCAAACATTAATTATGAAAAGAATCGTATCATTCAAGTCACGACTTGGAGGTAACTAGTGGTGGCTGTGGCAATATAAAGTAGCATAAAAAAGTACAGTTCAGAACTGTGAGGACATTCTTGCAATGCTGCTTTAATTGTAAAAATGTCAGTATGACATCATGAGCTCACAACAACAATCACAGAACACACAAAAGTGGCACAGAGTCCCCAGATTTTTTCTGCCAGCCCAGAATGCATCCTGCTTCTGTGCAGAAAATTGACAAGTGGTTACACAGTGAAATGAGACTGTTCAAACAACATGAAATCTTGCTGTATTCTGACTTATTGTAGTGATTCCCAACCTTTGAACTGCCCTGGAGAACAAAGAGTTAACTTTCCATGCAGGGCATAGAATGCTGAGCTCGAGCTCGGTTGAAGTCTCTGTCTGGAGTGTTTCAAACTCAAACCATCAGATTCTTTACTTTGCCTCACTGAACGGTCGCTCTGGAGATTTCTCCTTCAGCTCGGTTCGAAAGTCGGATAAAGTTTCCGTTTTCGTCGTTTTTTTAAACCGAAAAAGTTATCCGCATACTCGGTTCAGTCTCTGTCTGTGGTGCCGAGAGTACTAGACAGGAATTGTTCTGTTTTTCTGTGTGGAACTTGTAAAAGTGTGGCTAGGTTCTTTAAAAAAACGTGTTTTAGTACTTTTTTTCCAATTCCCGTGACACAGTTAGGAACCGATAAGGGAGTCTTACCTGGCGGTTGTCATAAAAAGGGTAAATTGGTTAGGTTGGCCATGTCTGAGAAACCCAAGAAAAAAAATGGGCCCACTGGGTTTCAACACTGCAGTGAGTGTGGGGAGGTCTTTGCTAAGGCCGATCCCCACACCACCTGTGTTTATTGTCTGGGGTTTGACCACCTCGATTCAGACTGCCAAATATGTAAAAACATTCCCAAATCTACCCTTGAGAAGAGATTAGCTAAACTGAGGGAAAAGGAGGCCGAGAAGTCTGCTGACCCAGATGGCCAGCCCGGTTCAGTTCCCACCGAACCAGAAGGAGTGCCCTCTGACCAGGGCGATACTTCTTCAGGCAAAAGGAGAGCCGATTCCGAGGGATCGGTTCAGACAAAAAGAAAAAGCAAAGACAAATCGGCCGGTTCAGATCCAGAGGTTCATGTTCCAACTGCTGAAGAGATAGCCAGAGCGATTCAGATTGTGGAATCACTCCATCCGGTTCCTACTAATCCGGCTCCTTCTGGCAGGGGTTCGGTCGGTTGGTTCCCCTGGTTCAAGATTATACCCTAGAAGATTTTTATGAACCGGAATTTGAAGAGGAAAGGGAATTTGAGCATGATGGTGAAAGTGAGGGTCTGGATGTGCCTGTGGAACCAGACATCTCCCCAGACAGACCTTCAGGTGTTTCCCCTCCTAGGCTTTCTGAGTCCCCTTCTCACTTTATGTTCTACAGAAAGGTGGCTGAAACCCTCCAACTTCCTATGGAGGAGGCTGTGGAAGATCAAGAGGAGCCTGATTATGTAGAAATGATGGACATCCCAGAGTCCAGGAGACTGTCTATTCCCCTCCACAAATTTTTTGGGAAACAGACACAAAAAATCCTAAAGTCTCCTAACACTATACCTCCTGTGGATAGAAGAATTGACAAGATGTATACACTTTCAGGCTCAGACATGGAGTTCTTATATCAGCAATGCAGCCATGTTGGGGTAGTACAGGCTGCTGCCTGTGACAAGGCAAATATTTCCTTGGCTTCACACCCTCCCAGACAAGGACTCCAAGAAGATTGATGCCATGGCAAAGGAAACAGTACATGGCATCTTCCTTGGGACTCAGGCAGGTGAATTACATAGCCTATACAGCCAGGTAGCAGAAGTCTAGGTGGGACACTGTACTGGCACTGGCTAAACAGGCCTCCCCCCAGCTAGCCAAGGAGCTGGAGGCAGTGGCTGCAGATGGAATTGAGGCATCTAAGGTTCAGTTTCATGCTGCTCTGGACTCTAATGATGTGTCATCAAGAGTCATGGCTACATCTGTGGCTCTTCGGAGGATGGCTTGGCTCAGATGTACTAGCCTCTCGCAGGACACCCAGGCTAAGGCCATGGATTTTCCTGTAGTGGGTAATTCTCTGTTTGGGGAACAGACAGAGAATTACATGAAGAAAATGGATGAGTACAGGACCACTTACAGGAGTTCTCAGGCCAAGGAAAGGCAGGCAACTCCTCAAAGGCAGCAGTCTAGGGGCAGGGGCAGGCCTTTTCAAAGGCCTTTTCACCAAGCACAGGCCTCTTCTTCCTTTTCCCAGGGGGGTTCTTTAGAGGGAGAGGCAGAAGGGGGATGAACAGGGCTGCATCCACTCCTCAGCCTAAAGCACCTGCCAAGCAGACACCCTGATGGGCCTGCCTTGGTCAACTCTCCTATTCCAGTAGGGGGCAGGCTGTCTTACTTTGTCCAGGACTGGATGTCTATTACATCAGACAAGTGGGTCCTGGAAGTAGTAAGCCAGGAACTGGTTCTCAGCTTCAGAAAATTTCCAAAGATGAGAGCCAGATCTTTTCCACCTGCAAATCTCTCAGAAACCCTTGCCTTAGAGGCAGAGGTTTCTTCTCTTCTAGCCTTAACAGCCATAGAGAGAGTACCTACCCTACACTGGGGCAAAGGACTGTACTCCAGGTACTTCTTGACCCCCCAAAAAATAGGGGAGTGGCGACCCATCCTAGACCTAAGCTATCTAAACAAACATCTTTTAAAAACCAAAGTTCAAGATGGTGACTCTGGGAATAATCCTTCCCTCTCTAAAGCCAGGGGACTGGCTAGCCTTCCTGGACCTCAAAGATGCCTACTTCCACATTCCCATCAGGTGCTCCCACAGAAAGTACCTCAGGTTTGAGTTGCCCTCAGGCCACTATCAGTTCAGAGCAATGCTCTTTGGCCTAACCTCAGCCCCAAGGGCTTTCACAAAGTGCCTGGCAGTAGTAGTTACCTTTCTAAGAAGGCAAAAGATTTCCATTTTTCCATATCTGGATGATTGGCTAATAGTGGGTCAGTCTCCAGACCAAGTCAAGTCTCACCTGCAAGTGACCCAGGAAGTGCTCACTTCTCTAGGATTTCTTCTCAGCCTTCCCAAGTCAGTTCTCGAACCAGTCCAGCTTCTTACCTTTATAGGTGCAGAACTGGACACACTCAGAGCAAGAGACTTTTCTTCCTCTAGAAAGGGCAAGGGTTCTTATGGAACTAGCCTCTTCTTTCAGCCTTCGGGTATCTCGATCAGCAAGGCATTTCCTCCAGCTCTTGGGCCACATGGCAGCTACAACAGCTGTGGTCCAAGGGGCAAGATTTCAGATGAGGGATATTCAGTTCCACCTGAGAGCTTTTTTGGTCTCAGAGGAAGGATTCACTTACCAAACTGATCCCAGTGACTCTGACCTTGATCCAAGCCCTCCAGTGGTGGCAGGATCAGAGCAATATAAGACAAGCTGTTCCTTTTGTTACTCAGCCTTGTTCAGTGGTCCTTACCATGGACGCTTCTCTTCTGGGCTGGGGAGCCCATCTGGGGTCCCTCACTGTCCAGGGGTTGTGGTCCCCCCAAGAATCCCTTCTCCATATCAATCTCCTAGAGCTCAGGGCAGTTTTTCTGGCCCTAAAAGCTTTCTCTCAGTCAGTACAGAACAAGGTGGTTCAGGTCAGAATGGACAACACCACCACCATGTGGTACGTCGACAAGTAGGGAGGCACTCGGTCCACAGCCTTGTGCACAGAAGCCATGAAGTTGTGGTCCCTGGCTTATTCCCTGCAAACCTCTCTGGTAGCAGTTCACCTTCCAGGGAAGGACAATGTGCTAGCAGGTGCACGGAGCAGGATCTCTCAGGGTCATCACGAATGGTCCCTGGACACTCAGGTGTTGAAAGTGATTTTTTTCAAGGTGGAGCACTCCAGAGATAGATCTCTTTGCAGCCCCAGACAATCACCAACTCCCTCTCTTTTGTTGCAGACCTCCAGTCTTGGGCTCAGTCTGCCTGGATGCCCTGATTCTGAATTGGGAAGGGAAGTTTCTGTATGCCTTCCCTCCCTCCCTCCTCCCTCCTGTTCAAAGTTTTAGTCAAAATAAGGTCTCAACCATGCAAGGTGATTCTGATTGCTCCAGATTGGGCCAGACAGCCCTGGTACCCCCTGTTGCTGTCCCTAGCAGTCCATCTTCCCTGTCTCTTCCCAGGAATTGCAACCTGTTAACATCCTCTCAGGGGAGGACTTGGTACCCCAATCTTCAGTCTCTCAATCTCAAGGCATGGCTCTTGAAGAGTTAGAGTTTGCAGATCTGCATCTTTCTGAAGGGGTTCTGGATATCCTCAAGGTTTCTTGAAAGCCCTCCACCAGAAAGACTTATAACTCCAAATGGAAGAGATTCAGCATTTGGTGTTCTAAGAAGCAGATTTCTCTAGACACTGCTGGATTGCCTATGGTTCTGGACTATATGATCCATCTTAATGGCCTAGGCCTCAGACCAGCTACTCTCAAGGTACACTTGTCAGCTGTTTCTGCGCTTTTGTCTATGCGGAAGTCTTCCTCACTATCTTTTCATCCTGTGTTCTGTAAATTTTTTAAAGGATTGCTTCACACCACTCCTCCTTTTAGAGTCCCTGCCCCTGCCTGGGATTTGAATGTTTGCATTGCTCAACTTATGCAACCCCATTTGAGCCTATGTCTTCAGCAGAGCTTAAGTACTTGACTTGGAAAACTGTGTTCTTGGTAGCCATTACCTCTGCCAGGCGTATCGGTAAATTGCAAGCCCTGTCAATGGAATCTGATTTTATCTCATTTCGCAGGGATAAAGTGGTCCTTAGAACCAGTAGAAGGTTCTTGCCCTAAGTGGTTTCAGACTTCCATTTAAACCAGTCTATGTCTCTTCCTGTTTTCTTCACTGATCATTCTTCCTCAGGAGAGAGGAGGCTACACAGTTTAGATATTAAAAGAACCCTTAGTTATTACATAGAGCATACTACGGGTCACAGGTTTGACTCCCTCCAGTTGTTCCTCACTTATGGAAAAGTGGGAAAGGACAAACCTGCCACCAAGAGATCTGTTGCCAGGTGGATTGTGTCTTGTATACAATTCTGCTATGAGAAACTGGGAAAAACTCCACCATCAGGCCTGAGGGCTCATTCCACAAGAGGTACAGCTGCTTCCCTGGCTGCTGCCAGGGATATCCCTCTCTTAGAAATTTGTCAAGCATCCACCTGGAAAACAGTCCATACCTTTACAAAGCATTACTCTCTGGAAATCCAGGCTAGGAGTGATGCTCGGTTTGGCACAGCAGTACATCAGAGCCTATTCCCAAAGTAGGCTCTGTCCCTCCTCCATGGAGGTACTGCTTGGTAGTCTGCAATATGTCAGAATACAGCAAGACTTCATGTTGTTTGAAGAAAAAATTACTCACCTTAGTAATTATGTTTCTTAGTAATTATGTTTCTTCTAATGGAGTCTTGCTGTATTCTGACTTCCCTCCCTCCCTGCCTCCCCTCTCAGAACTTATTTTTTGGAACTGGGTGGGCAGGTGCAGTGTTGCACCCCAGGGGTGTTTTTTGTTTGCACCCTCCTCCTTTTTGTTTGGGTGCTGATTTATTACTGTTATTTGTACTAGATTGTTTTTTTGGTTTTCGGGTTTCCTGACTTGAGTCTTCCTTGGGAATCCAAAACGTTTTCTGCCAGTTGGCTAATAGGAATTTTTAAGTTTCCACATAGAATTTTTAGTTAGTTGGGCTCGTAAGAATCTTACGGTTTGAGTTTGAAACACTCCAGACAGAGACTTTAACCGAGCTCGAGCTCAGCATTCTATGCCCTGCATAGAAAGTTAACTCTTTGTTCTCCAGGGCAGTTCAAAGGTTGGGAATCACTGCAATATGCCAGAATACAGCAAGACTCCATTAGAAGAAACCTAATTACTAAGGTGAGTAATTTTTTCTTTCAGCACATACAAAGTCCCCCAGAATTAATGGCGCACTCAGTCATGTGCACAGTGATGGCACAGAGTCCCCAGATTTTTTTCTGCTGGCCCAAAATGCATCCTCCTTGTGTGCAGAAAATTGACAAGTGGATACACAGTGAAATGAGACTGTTTCAGCACATACAAAGTCCACCAGAATTAATGGCGCACTCAGTCATGCACACAAAAGTGGCACAGAGTCCCCAGATTTTTTCTGCCAGCCCAAAATGCATCCTGCTTCTGTGCAGAAATTTGACAAGCGAAATGAGACTGTTTCAGCACATCCCCCAGTACAAAATGATGACTGTGAGCATTGTGTTGCTGGTCCAATGTGTTCTGTGAGATGATTCCACGAAATGCAATGTGATCATCTCAGCTGGATTGAAGGGTGCCCTTTGGTTGTACACTACTAGTAGCCTTGGTGAGTGTATGTATTTTGTAGGTGAGGTGGGGGGTTAGAAACATAGAAACATAGACTTTGACGGCAGAATAGGACCACTTGGCCCACCCAGTCTGCCCATTTCCCTACCTACTGGATAAGCTGCAGATTCTAGTTAACCAACAGCCTGCTTCCTGCAACCCCGCACTATAATTGCTTTGTGTCTGTCCCAAGCATGTTTGAATTCCCCCACTGTTTTAGACCCAACGACCTCCTCAGAAAGGCTGTTCCATGTATCCACCACTCTCTCAGTGAAAAAGAATTTCCTCACATTACCCCTGAGCCGTCCCCCCTCTATCTTTAAACTGTGCCCCTTGTTCTTACACATCTCTTTTTCTGAAAGATGCTACCCTCCTGGACTTTGTTGATTCCCTTGAGGTACTTGAACGTTTCTATCATGTCCTCTGTCCCTCCTTTCATCAAGGGTATACATATTAAGCTCTCTCAGTCTCTTCTTATGGTTTCTGATGTAGACCCTGCACCATTTAGTTGCCCTCCTCTGGACTGCTTCCATCCTGTCTATGTCCTTGCGTAGATGAGGTCTCCAAAACTGCACACAGTACTCCAGATGGGGTCTCACCAACTGTCTGTATAGAGGGATAACCACTTCCCTTTTTCTACTTGTGATGCCCCTTCCTATGCATCCAGTATCCCCCTGGCTCTCCTTACTGACTTCTCACATTGCTTACCCACCTTTAGGTCATCTGATATGACTACTCCCAGGTCCCTTTCCATTTTTGTTGTTGTTAGTACCTCCCCTGCTATTGTGTACTCTTCTCCTGGGTTTTTGTTTCCCAGGTGCGTTACTTTGCACTTCTTTGCATTGAATCTAAGTTGCCATATGTCTGACCATTCCTCCAACCTTGCCAAGTCCCTTCTCATCTTTTCTACCCCTCTTGTGTATCAACTCTGTTACAGATCTTTGTGTCATCTGCAAAGAGGCATACCTTTCCCTCCAGACCCTCTGCAATGTCACTTATAAAGATGTTAAAGAGGATTGGACCCAGTACTGAGCCCTGAGGTACTCCACTAGTAACCCCCCTTTCTTCGGAATGTGTTCCATTCACTATTACCTTCTGTGTCCTGTTGTGCAGCCAGTTCGCTACCCAGGCTACCACCCTGGGACCCACTCTGGATTGACATGGACATGTACTCATGGTATTGTTCTGCATCACAGGTCACACAGAAACTGTTGGTGTGCTCGTTCCAGTGTTCAATGAGAATTTTTTGCACTGAAATTGGAAACGGATAACTCTCAAGCACATGAAGGTAAGTATTTTTTTTGTGGGGGGGGGGAATCATATTTGTAGGTTGTCTCTAATGGTTTCTTATTTTGTTACTTCACAGATTTCATCAGCACCCTTCTGGAGTCTGGGTGGCTAATGATGGTCATGGTCATCTAATGAAACGACTTCTGTGTGTTGCATGTGTGCCCAAGCTCGGGGGACGGGGGTTCCTGATGTTGAAGAACTTTTTTGGACAAGGCCACTTTGACAGAACAACAAAGCATCTGCAAATTTCCTAAAGAAAGAAATGAATGACCTCTTACAACTAAATTGTTATGTATCCCTCCCTGGTTCTCAAATCTCAATCTAAAGTCAAGTTACATTTCAAACCCACATCTTGTCAACTAACACAACATGTGTGCAATATTTGCTGCAGTCTTTACAAAACAATGAAACAATGAAAAAGATGAAATAAAATCTTCATACTTACCAGAATGGATTTCACATGGATATTACATTGCTTCCTCTCTGTATGGTACAGCTACAGTACCATTCCCAACGAGTTTTAGCAATGGAGCCTTTTTTTGCTACCCTGTAAAAGAAACAAAATAAGTGTACCATATGTGTTTTACCATTGTGGCTCTGAAAAGCTACAGAAAAACAAAATATATTACTAAAGGAAGTGAAGCAGCATAACAAACATGAGCACACATACTCACTTTATGGTTTAAATATTAAGAAGCTTTGTGTCTCTGGCTGATGGATGTGGTGGTCCAGACAGATTCAGGTGCAGTGGTGGCAGTGGCTAACATCAGTCCCACTGGTAGTGGTGGTCCAGGGGGGGAAGACTGACTCATGGTGGCAGTGGCTAACATCAGTCCCAGTGGTGGTGGTCCAGGGGCCAAACAGACTCATGGTGGCAGTGGCTAACATCAGTCCCGGTGGTGGTGGTGGTCTGGGGGGCAGACAGTCTCATGGTGGCAGTGGCTAACATCAGTCCTGGTGGTGGTGGTCTGGGGGGCTGACAGACTCATGGTGGTAGTGGCTAACATCAGTCCCAGTGGTGGTGGTCCAGGGGGCTGACAGACTCATGGTGGTAGTGGCTAACATCAGTCCCGGTGGTGGTGGTGGTCCATGGGGCAGACAGACTCATGGTGGCAGTGGCTAACATCAGTCATGGTGGTGGTGGTCCGGGAGGCACAACACCTTTTAAAAAACGTCAGTTAAAACCTGCCAACATTAACCACATCATCATCCTCATAAAGAAAGCTGCCCTCACAGTCATCGATGTCTGAAGTCTGACCACTGGGAAATTCTTTCTCCATTGTGTCATCATCTACGTCAGTGGTGGGCTGTTTCAGGCAGCCACTGCCAGTGTCACCAGGATGCTCCATTTCCACATCAGCAAGACCGCCATGACTAGGCCGGGGTACGAATACCGAGGTTGCAGTCTGTGCTGGTATGTGCCTCTCATTCATTTTAATGAATGTTAGCAAACTAACATTTGCAGGAGACAGGTTTGTCCGACGATCCCTGACTATTGCACCTGCTGAGCTGAATACCCTCTCAACACTTGCACTGAAGGGTGGGCATGTGAGGTACTTCAGTGCCACTGCAGTCAGCTCTGGCCATTCACTGATCTTTCCACTCCAGTACAAAAAAGGATCTTCAGTTATTGTCAGATGCCTGTTTTCAGACAAGTATGACTCAACCATTCTCTGTGCCACACTAAGTCCAATTGTTGATGCATCATCCTGTTCTCCCAAATCATTTATTTCACAAATACCCACTTGGGACAAAGCCTCCCAAAGCGGGTTGACGCTAGGCACTTTGGATGACAGACCACCTGGAACTGCAGTCCCCTTCCCCTTGCAGGATATGCTTGATGGTCCTCCAGGTACACCTTCAGCTGGATTATGCTGCTGAGGTTTGCTGACCTTGGCACGTGACTTCTGTGCCCCATGACCCAAGCCACCAGTTGACCACTGATATTTTTTACCTGTTCAGGCCCTCCCTCCAGTACTGATGCAATTCCACATTTGTATCATGGGTCCAGCATTTGTTACTGTGGCAAAGCTGTCACTATGCTGAATGCTCACAACATGACGATTCTGGTCGAATACAGTTTGCATGTGTTGCAGCAACATACTGCTACCACCATCTCCGGCAACATCAAGCCTATGCTGTACATTCACCAATGTCTGCCTCAGCACCCGCAGCAGTGGAATTGATTGGCTAATGGAGGCAGACTCGCCACTCACTGCCTGTGTGGCATGTTCAAAAGGCTGCAAAATTGTTATTACAGAGTCCATGAGGCGCCACTGTTTAATCGTCATAGACTTGGAGACCCCAAAATGTCACGGCTAGTGTGCATAACAAGATATTCTGAGATGGCTTTGTACTGTTTATACAACCTCTCTGCCATGTATAAAGTGGAGTTCCATCAGGTGACAACTTCCAGCTTCAAGCAGTGCTGAGGCAGGTTGTTTTGTATCTGCAGCTGCCGCAGTTGGTCACAGGCCTTTCCAGATCTTGAAAAGTAAGAGCAGATATGTTGTGCAACAGTCAGAATTTCTTTTATATCAGGGTGCTGCAGAAACACCTGAACCACAAGATTTAAACAGTGGGCCATGCATGGAACACAAAAAAAAACACCATCCGTGATGCATTTCACCACATTTGACCCATTGCCACTTGCTATGAACCCAGCTCTCAGGGTCAGAGGGTTTAGCCATCTGTCAATTTCAGTCAGTACCACATCCAACATGTTCTCACCAGTGTGTGCACAGGTCACATTGCACATAGCAATCGTTGCATGCTGTCGAATTCCTGGAAGATTGCTACCACGACAATCCACCTTACTACACTGATTATTCACACTACCAACATCACAAACAACCCCCGGCACCTGCGCCCAGTGTGCAGTTATACACAGATATGAACTCCCCGCTGTTTTGCCACTTGTCCACATATCCATACTTAAATGGATGAATGGAGAGGAAGAATGTTGAAGGACATGTCTTACTGAGTTGGATACAGTGCGGAACAACTCAGGGACAGCCCAGGTAGAAAAGTATGTCCTGGATGGGACTTTCCATTTTGGACAGGCACGTGCAGCAAACCACTGGAACCCAGAATTCTCCACAAAGGGGAAGGGTAAAAGATCAATTGCCGGCATTTCTGCTACAGCAGCATTGAGTTCACGTGACACTGTATGATTCGGGGGGTTCTTCAGCTTATGCTCAAAAACACTCTGTAACATGGGCTGACTTAAACGTTTTACATGGGGTGTGTTGATCACAAATGGTTGTGCTCTGTGATGAATGGCATTGGCAGGGGGTGGAGTGTGGTCATTTGATGAAGACGGTTGCACAGGTGATGATAACAAACCCAGAAATGTTGTTATTTTGCCAGATTTGCGAACCGGGGTTGATGTACCACTTGCACTAGACATATTGCATTCACCACCACCACCACACAAAAACTTCTACTCTCACCAGCACTGGACAACATTTCAAAATCATTATGGTCCTCCACCTCATTATGCCTGCAGTAATCCTCTGCTCTTATTACCGCACTGCTTCACACTTTTAATTTTCTACTGGTCTTGGAAGGGGATAACATGCTGGCTATGGTTGCCGGTGACGTGGGTGAATGCCCCACTGTGGTATTAGCTGCCAGCTTGTGCTGGGCCCACAGTGCCAAGTGCCTATTTGTAAGATGCGTATGCTATCCTCTTGTGCCCAGATAGCTCCCCTTTTTACCTCGACTCACACGCACATAGCAAACCTGGCAGATTGCAACTGAATCATCATTTGCATCTTGAACAAAAAAATCTCAAACAAGGGATTGTGATGCTCTGCTTTTAACATGTCCATGATGTGGCTTATTTAAGTCTGTTATTTTAAGAACTGAAGTGGGGGGGGGCACATGATGTATCGGGTATGCACACCTGGACTGCAACTGACCACCACGACTACCTATCATATTGATTACTGGGTCATCATCATCATCAACTAAAACCAGTAGATCACAAATTTTCACAGGGGGGGGGGTTACTGCAAACAGACTCGGATACAGCCACTTTTAATTTATTTTTCTCTGGTTCCCAACTGGGGTCAATTACATCATCGTCATATTCATCAATGTCACACACATCCACATCTTCTGCTTGGATGCTAGCATGAGGACTGCATGTTGCAACAACAGCAACATCATCATCATCATCATCACATTCATCATCAGCATCTACACCACCATCACCTGATATTTTTTCATAAAATGTGTGACGTTAAGTGCCACGGTGGATGGAATATCACATTGTATGCTGTCGTTGACATGATTATCAGAATCCTCAGGTTCAGTTACTGGGATGTTACTGGGAAGTATGACATCATCTACGCTGCCACTCACTTGCACTGCTTCATACTCAATATTTTTTGGATACGGTACACTGGTCAGAATTAGAACTTGATGCAACAATACTAATACTACCTCCGCCACCACTAACACCAGTAACACTAACACCACCAGCTGGGAAAACACCATCTCCTCCAACTATGAGTGAAGCTATTGATTGGGCTGTAAAAAACATTGCAGGAGAAATACCTTTCCTCACATCAACAATGCACTTCTGCATCTGCGTTCTACTACCATGCCCACAGACCATCTTACTGCCAACATTGCCATGGTGAAAAACAGCTTTGCTTGCATGTCTCATTGCAGGCATTTTGGAGGATCGACCACAAATATTATAACCAAATTCAGATTTTGAAACGTTCACTCTCTGATTGGAGGGACGATGGATGTGAGGCCAAACAAAGAACTGTGGCTTCAGCAACTGATAAGAGACTACTCTGAGATTGTCACAGAATTAAAACAACTTCAGTAACCACTAACTAGTGGTGCTGATGAGGTCACAAAAGCAATCCAATCTGGTAAAAAATACCTTTTGAACATGGGGTTGGGGGGTAGCACTGAATGCAGCCAGTGCTGATTTTACGCCACTACAAGCAGCAAAACTAAGAACAGATACCACAATCGCAGTACAAAACCAGGCAGTTGCAGTGGATAGCAGGTTCACACTGCTGCACCTGCAATTACACTAGTCTGTGGCACAATAAAAGGTGCATTATTTGATGCATGCAACACTGCACACACACTCACACACAGAACAGTTTGTGTACAATGCTGAACGAGGAATGTGTTGCAAATGCAAAAGTTCAGTACTATGCCATGTTACGTATTGTAAATTTGTAATGTGAACAACCTGAACCTATGAACTGCTGCACCACATCCACACAACAAACAGCAAGAACATTTCTACTATTACTGACAATATTACTGTGTGTACATTAACACAGTCAGTTATATGACAAAAATATAGACAAAAAACAAAGAAATCACTGTTTCTCCAACTTATATCTACCTACACCACAGATACGCCCCACCCCAAAGCACACTTTCACTATCTTTCACTACACACACTCAGTGTTGTAAATTAACATCCAAAATCCACACAAAAACAAAAATGCTTGATGATATGCGCACAGGAGGGTTTCCTACAATCGATGAACTAAAGTTGGATCCCAAAAAATAAAGCAAAAATGCTTTTTGAAAGAGCTTTTACAAAATTCCTATCATAGACAGCTAGCAGAGCACACTGTCTCCTACTCCTTCCTACTTATACTACCCTGAACTGAGGCTGTGCAGATCAATATAGAGCCCATGTGACCTGAAATCCCATGAATCACTGCAAAATTTGCCTCTGGAGCTCAAAAACAAGGTGAAGTGAGGCAAAGTGCACTGCCTGCAATGCACTTCACCTTAAATTTGGCAGAGTGGTGGCCTGGGGAGGCAGATTAATGTGAAGTCATTGCTTCCAATGAACTTGTGTTCCTCATTACATCGTGTTGCAGAGCACTCCACTAATCACTTCTTTGCTCCCGCATTCCTTGCGTGTTGATGGATTGAGCCTACTTTGCCCACCTCTACTGCAGAAGGACTTAGTGCTATGGTGCTAGTGACAGGCAGGCCAGGATTCTATCAGTGCTCATTCAGCCACTGGATAAGCGTACTCAGCTGCAGCTATCGGACAAGAAACCAGTGGTGTGTTAAAACACTTTGATTTGCCTGCAGTGAGATCACAAAGTCAAAACTTGTAATTGACTGTTTACATGAATGCCATTATTATGACCCCTGACCTGTACTGCCCAATCAAAGACTGAGGAGATCAAAGGACTGTAGCTATAGCTCCTGGGTGGGGGTGTGGACAATGTTCTTGGTGCCTTTAGTAACAATCAATGACCTAGAAAGAAATTCTAATGCCTATTAATTTCTACGATGGACAGCAATGTGGAGTGACGTTTTTCCCCTGAGGTGGTTGGGGAGAAAGCTGCTAGCTTCAGATCCTGACTGAGGCTTTCTGAGGAAAGAGGGGAACTATGAATGAACAAAAGAGACTTTTGTGAAGTCAGCCCATGGCTTCTGTGGTGGCTGCAAAGAGACTTGCTGAAGTATTCCACTACCTGGGAGAGCCATAATCCCAGCTCCAGTTGAAAGAAGTTAATTTGGCATTCTGAAGAATAACCCCTAGCCATTACGGGGGCTGGGACTGCGTATCCAGAGCTCGGAGTATGTTTCCAGTGACAGTATTCAGCACTGGGAGAAGCCCGCTCAGTTTCTATTGCCTGTGATGTCAGAAGGTGGTAAAGATTGCCACCCAAGAAGTGTGGAGCTCTACCAAGAGACTGTTTGCCTGGTTCTTGCCCCAGGGGTCCTTTAGGACCAGTAACAATATGCAGTAAGCTGGCTAGGTTAAGCTGCCTTGGAGGTGGAGTTCATGATAATGAATAAAATGAATAAAATTAATTAGTCAATCTGTAAAGAGTTAGAGGATGTGCTGAGTGGAGCTTGCCCAGAGGGCACCAGAATGTTTTCTTCTCCTGAATGAGCAACACTGTCTCTGAGGTGTTCTCTCATTCCTGGCTGAAGAGAATTCAACTGGATTTCCTTCTACTTTTTTCTCACTTTTGGTGCTGACTTTGTAAGCTTTTCTTCATTTTTATATATTTTTTTGGTTTTTTCCACGGTTCCTGATGGCTCCTGGGAACTGCGTTTTTTTTCTGCTCTTTTTCTGAGGTAAAAGTTTACCGTGTTTGTTATAAAAAATCTGTGGTTCCCTTTTTAAAGTAGTTATTTAAATTACGGTTCCCATTTTTATTAGTTTTACCAGTATTTTACTTCCAAAAATCAAATTTTCTTTCTTTGGGAACTGTTTTTATCGTGGTTCCATTTCTTGTGGGAATAGACCATTTCTACTTTATTTTCATTTGAGAAATAACATTTTGTTGGTGTTTTCTGAAAAAAACCCAAAAGATGTGGACCAAAATGTTTCTTTATAAGTAGTTCAAGTGCCATAGGTTAGTGGCTAAGATACACAACCACTACCTCTTTTTAATTTGCTTAGATCCAGACCGCACCTCTAAGAGTTCTTCTAAATTTTCAATAAAATAAATTTTAGATTTATTACTTATCAGTTTGTCTTTCCGTCTTATAAGCTGTGGAAGAGGGGTTTTCTTCCTTTCATAACTTTAAAGACAGGTCCTTTTCAGGAACCCCTTTCATATAAGTCTGAAAGAAGTAATGACTCTGACCAAGCCAAAGAAAAAAAAAGAAAAAAGAAAAGATGCATATCACTGTCCTTCCCACGAAAGGCAAAGGGAGACGCCAGTGACATAAATAGATACACTGCCCCTCCTACGAAAGGTGGGATATATATATATCGGATTTTACAATTAATGGTCAATACCATTCACGTCTCTGCTGTTTTTATGATTTCTCATTTTTCAGACCCTGCCTATAAACAGGGTTTAAAAAAAAGCAGAGGCTGAGCCCCAAATACTAAGTGTCCCCTGACTCGGATTCAGTCCCCTGTAATGGTCAGGTGGATTTTTCATCTCACTATACTTCTGTTCAGAATACTGTGGGTAGCCTGGTCCTTTCTACTCAGGAGACCACTGATTAAGCAGGGGATCAAGACTGTCTAGAGATGTTTGGTCTTCTTCCCCCTAAAAGTTGTTTTTGCTCATTCACACTGTCTTGAGAAAGGCAGCATAGTGCAGTGGTTTAAGGCTCTGAGCTGAAAATCTGAAGACCTGGGTTTGAATCCCACAGCCCCCACTTGCATACTGTGTGACCCTGAACAAGTCACTTAACTTCCCTGTGCTCCCAGGTTGCACCTGTAAACAAGCTTTCAGCTTAGTGTGTCTCACCTGGTTGAACAATTGGAAAAAAAAAAAAAAACACACTTGAAACTTCTCCAGAATGCCTCTACTGTGCTGATTTTCTTTATGCGCATCCAGACCAGCAGAGAGTGGTGCAGGCTGCAGCTTGTCATAAAGTCTATGTGCCTCTCTCTTCTCAATTACCTGAAAAGGAGTCATGAAAACTTGACTCCATAGATAGAAGTTGCATGCTATAGTTTCTTTGCCGCCTCACCTCTCTCCATACAGGGCCGATGCAGCCTTTTATCAAAAAGCCCTATGGAATGCTGTCCTAGCCATAGTCCAGGAGGGTAAGGCAATAATAGTACAGGATGACCTATAAACTGTAAAATTACTCTTACACCCAGGACCACGACCCAGGCCATTTCCCTTAGCTATTATGCCTGGCTGAGAACCACTGGCCTCCCAAAGGGCACTCAGTCCAAGGCTACAGACTTTTACCCTGTACAAAATAATTCACTCTGGAGATAAAATTTAACCTTACATAAAAAAGGTGGAACAATATAAATCCTCTTACCAAAGCAATATTGCCAAAAGCAAAGCCTCTACTTCCCATACATTTTAAAGTAAGGGAAGCACAGACAGGAGATATTTTCCGGGGGCATTTTACCCAGGAGGAATTTTTTAGAGGCACAGGAAGGAGAGGCCAGAGAAGGGCCACTTCCACTCCTGCTGCCAGTATCCAGTTTAAAAGGCAATTCTCTTCACTTCTGTCAGCTCGCTTCCCTAAGTAGTGGCAAGCTTTTCCACTACCTTCACTAAGGACAACTCATCACCGCAGACAGAATGGTACTGCAGGTGGCGGATTAGGGCCCATCTTTTCAATTCACCAAAAACCCAACAGAAAGGTTCACTGTTGGGCTTGGACTTCAAAAGTTTACTGAAGGCTCAAACAGTGGAAAGAGGTACCCCCCCCCAGTGGGAAGAGCTTCTACTTCAGGTAATCCCTCATTCTGGAGAAAACTAGGGAGTGATGATCTCTTCCCGAGCTAAAGTGCCTGAACAGGCATTTTCTTACCAAGATTCAACATTGAACCAAGTGATATGTTTTCTGCAGCAGAGAGGTTGGCTAGCCTTCCTGGACCTCAAGGACACCTGTTTTCACATACCAATAAGGCAGTCCCACAGAAAGCTCCTGAGATTCAGAAATAGATCTGTTTGCCTCTTGCCTCAACCATCAACTTCCTCTGTACTGCTGCAGGCCCCCAACTCTAGGGACGCTTCCAGCAGATGCCTTAACTATGGATTGGGCAGGGAAGTTTCTTTACACCTTTTCTCCCTTTTCCTCTGATTCGCAGAGTGTTGCTGAAGCTGAGGAACCAATCAGCAACAATGTTTCTAGTGGCATTGGATTGGCCAAGACAACCTTGATAGTCTCTCCTACTAACACCGTCTCACAGGAAGCCTATTTGGCTTCCCCTGACTCACTCTCTCCTGACTCTCACAGGTAGGAGTGACCTATCCAGACCTACAATCTGGTTACCTCAAAGCTTAGTTCTTGAGGAGTTAAGAGTACCCAGACACCCAGTATTCAGAACAGGTCCTGAAAATCCGGAGGATGGTCCCCCCCCCAAAAAAAACAAGCACCAAAAAAACTTATGCAGCTAAGTGGAAAAGATGTTCTTTCTGGTGTAAGAGAAAACACAAATCCTCTTAAAGTCTCAGTTCCCGGTCTTGTTGATTATTTGGTTCACCTACAGGCCTCAGGTCTAAAGGCCTCATCCTTAAAATTTCACCTAGCTATAATTTCTGCTTACCTGTCCATAGGAAAGGACAAGTCAGTTATTTCTTTTGCTTCACAGGATTGCTTCATAAAGGGAAGGTGCTCATCAGTCCTTCTTTTAATTCAATGGAAACTCAAAAGACCCAGTACTCATTATCTTCCATTAGAAACTGCAGCACTCACCAGTTTCAGTGAAAAAATGTTTAATATTTTATGTTAAAACCAATATAAACATAGAAGAGATGTAGCTTCAGGGAGACCACCATACAAAAGACCAACATTTCACGTTCCTTACAAACACTTTGTTTATATTGGTTTTAGAATAAAATATTAAAAATGTTTTCACTGAAACTGGTGAGTGCTGCAGTTTCTAATGGAAGATAGAAGTGAGTCATTTATTTGCCTGTTTTCAAACTGTTTTTAATAGGCCTCCTTCATCTTCAACCCCCAAATCAGGAACCTAATCCCCTTGGGATCTCAAACAACATGAAGTCTTGCTGTATTCTGACAACATGAAGTCTTGCTGTATTCTGACAAGTGCAGTTAGCCCCAGCCTTTAAACTGCCCCAGAAAACAATGGGTTAACTTTTTTATACATGGCATAGAATGTTCATCTCGAGCTCGGTTGATGTCTCTGCCTGTTGTTATTCGAACTGCAACCGTCAGATTCTTTACTCTGTCTCACTGAACAGTCGCTCCGGAGATTTCTCCTGTTGTTCGGTTCAAAGTCGGTTGAAGTGTCGGTTTTCAATCGGTTTTCTACCGAAACTTTGTTTCCGCATAGTCGGTTCAAGTCTCTGTCTGTGGTACCGTGAGTACTAGATAGGTTTTGTTCTGTTTTTTGTGTGGAACTTGTAAAAAGTGTGGATTGATTTAGCTGAACTGATCATTCAGGTAAATTTTGTACTTTACTTTGGTGTGTGGTTACCGGTCCATATCGGTCTAAAAAAAATAATGGGTTTTAGTAAGTTTTTTTCCAAGACCTGTAACACGGTCAGGAACCAATAAGAGAGTCTTGCCTGGCGGTTGCCGAAAAAAAGGTAAGTTTGGTTAGGTTGGCCATGTCTGAGAAACCCAAGAAAAAAACCGGGCCCACTGGGTTTCAACACTGCAGTGTGTGTGGGCAGGTCTTTGCTAAGGCTGATCCCTACACCACCTGTGTTTATTGTCTGGGGTTTGACCACCTCGATTTAGACTGCCAAATTTGTAAAAATTTTCCCAAATCTACCCTTGAAAGAGATTAGGTAGACTGAGGAAAGAGAGGCTGAGAGTCCTCTGACCCAGATGGCCAGCCTGGTTGGGTTCCGGGCGGACCAAGGTACCCTGACCGAAATGATAACTAGCCGGGCAAGGAAAGCCGATTCCGAATGGAATTCGACAAAAAGCATAAAGACAAGTCGACGGTTTGGATCCAGAATCTCATACTCCGACCGCCGATGAAATAGCCAAAGCGATTCATATTGTGGAATCGCTTCACTCGGTTCCGACTGATCCGGCACCTTTTGCCAGGGGCTTGGTTCGACCAGTTCCCACGGTTCAGGATTATCCCCTGGAAGAATTTTACGAACCAGAGTTTGAGGAGGAAGGAGAGTTAGAAGATGATTATGGTGATGGTGAAGGTCTGGATGTGCCTATTGACCAGATGTGCCATCTCCCCAGACAGACCTTCAGGTGTTTCTCCTCCTAGGCTTTCTGAGTCCCCTTCACACTTCATGTTTTACAGAAAGGTGGCTGATACCCTCCAGCTTCCTGTGGAGGAGGCAGTGAAGGATCAGGAGGAGGCTGACTATGTAGAGATGATGGACATCCCAGAGTCCAGGAGACTGTCTATTCCCCTCCACAAATTTTTTGGGAAACAGACACAAAAAATTCTGAAGTCTCCCAATTCCATACCTCCTGTGGATAGAAGAATGGACAAGAGGTATACTCTTTCAGGCTCAGATACAGAGTTCCTTTATCAGCAATGCAGCCATGTTGGGGTTGTACAGGCTGCTGCCTGTGATAAGGCAAGCATTCCCTTGGCATCACACCCCCCCCAGACAAGGACTCCAGGAAAATTGATGCCATGGCAAAGAAGCAGTACATGGCATCATCCTTGGGACTCAGACAGGCAAATTATATGGCCTATGCAGCCAGGTACTGGAAGTTCAGGTGGGACACTGTACTGGCACTGGCTAAACAGGCTTCTCCCCAGCTTGCCAAGGAGCTGGAGGAGGTGGCTGCAGATGGGATTGAGGCATCAAAAGTTCAGTTTCATGCTGCTGTGGACTCCAATGATGTATCATCAAGAGTCATGGCTACATCTGTGGCTCTTCGGATAATGGCTTGGCTCAGATGTACTAGCCTCTCATTGGATACTCAGGCTAAGGCCATGGATTTTTCTGTAGTGGGTAATTCTCTGTTTGGGAAGCAGACAGAGAATTACATGAAGAAAATGGACAAATACAGGACCACTTACAGGAGTGTTCAGGCCAAGGAAAGGCAGGCAACTCCTCAAAGGCAACAGTCCAGGGGCAGGGGCAGGCCTTTCCAAAGTCCTTTTTAGCAAGCACAGGCCTCTTCTTCCTTTTCACAGAGGGGGTTCATCAGAGGGAGAGGCAGAAGGGGGATGAGCAGGCCTGCATCCACCCCTCAGCCTAAAGCTCCTGCCAAGCAGACACCCTGATGGGTCTGCCCTGGTCAATTCTCCTATCCCAGTAGGGGGCAGGCTGGCTTACTTTGTCCAGGACTGGATGTCTGTTACATCAGACAAGTGAGTCCTGGAAGTAGTAAGCCAGGGACTGGTTCTCAGCTTCATAAAATTTCCCAAGATGAGAGCCAGATCTTTTCCACCTGCAAATCTCCCTGAGACCCTTGCCGTAGAGGCAGAGGTTTCTTCTCTCCTAGCTCTAAGAGCTATAGAGACAGTACCTACCCTACACTGGGGCAAAGGACTGTACTCTAGGTACTTCCTAACCCCCAAAAGACAGGAGAGTGGAACCCCATCCTGGACCTAAGATACCTGAACAAACGTCTTTTAAAGCCAAAGTTCAAGATGATAACTCTGGGAATTATCCTTCCCTCTCTAAGACCAGGGGACTGGCTAGCCTCCCTGGACCTCAAAGATGCCTACTTTCACATTCCCATCAGGTGCTCCCACAGAAAGTACCTCAGGTTCTAGTTGCCCTCAGGCCACTATCAGTTCAGAGCAATGCCCTGTGGCCTAACCTCAGCCCCAAGGGTCTTCACAAAGTGCCTGGCAGTAGTTGTTGCCTTCCTAAGAAGACAAAAGAGTTCCATTTTTCCATATTTGGATGACTGGCTCATAGTGGGCCAGTCCCCAGACCAAATCAAGTCACACCTGCAAGTGACCCAGCAAGTGCTCACTTCTTTAGGATTTCTTCTCAACCTACCAAAGTCAGTTCTCGAACCAATGCAGTTCCTCACCTTCATAGGGGCAGAGCTGGATACAGTAAAAGCAATAGTCTTCCTTCCCCTGGAAAGGGCAAGAGCTCTCATGGAGCTGGCCTCTTCATTCAGCCTTCAGGTGTCTCGACCAGCAAGGCATTTCCTTCAGCTATTGGGCCACATGGCAGCTTCTACAGCAGTGGTCCAAGGTGCAAGATTCCAAATGAGAGACACTCAGTTCCACTTAAGAGCTTTTTGGTCCCAAAGAAAGGATTCCCTTACCAAACTAATCCCAGTGACTCGAACTCTGATCCAAGCCCTGCAATGGTGGCAGGATCAGGACAATTTGAGGCAAGGGGTTCCATTTGCCACTCAGTGTCATTCAGTGGTCCTTACCACAGATGCTTCCCTGCTGGGCTGGGGAGCCCATTTGGGGCAACTCACCACCCAGAGACTGTGGTCGCTTCAGGAATCTCTTCTACACATCAATCTCTTGGAACTCAGGGCAGTGTTTCTGGCACTGCAAGCTTTTTCCCAAATCAGTACAGAACAAGGTGGTTCAGGTCAGAACAGACAACACCACCACCGCCATGTGGTACATCAACAAGCAAGGAGGCACTCGATCTACAGCCTTGTGCACAGAAGCAATGAAATTCTGGTCCCTGGCTTATTCCCTGCAAACCTCTCTGATAGCAGTTCACCTTCCAGGGAAGGAAGATGTTCTAGCAGATGCACTGAGCAGAATATCTTAGGGCCATCATGAATGGGCCCTAGATCCTCTGGTGTAGAAGGTGATTTTCTCAAGATGGGGCACTCCAGAGATAGATCTTTTTGCAGCCCCAGACAATCATCAACCTCCTCTTTTTTGTTGCAGACCCCCAGTCTTAGGCTCAGTCCCCCTGGATGCTCTGATTCTGAACTGGGAAGGGAAATTTCTGTATGCTTTTCCCTCCTTCCCTCTCCTGTTCAAAGTGTTAGTCAAGATAAGGTCACAACCTTGCAAAGTGATTCTGATGGCTCCAGACTGGGCTAGACAGTCCTGGTACCCCCTGTTGCTGTCCCTAGCAGTCCATCTTCCCCTGTCTCTTCCCAGGAATTACAACCTGTTAACATCCTCTCAGGGGAGGATTTGATACCCCAATCTTCAGTCTCTCACTCTGAAGGCTTGGCTCTTGAAAAGTTAGAGTTTGCAGATCTGCATCTTTCCCAAGGGGTTCTGGATATCCTCAAGGCTTCTGGAAAGCTCTCCACCAGAAAGGCTTACAACTCCAAATGGAAAAGATTCAGCATTTAGTGTTCTAAGAAGAATATTTCTCCAGACACTGCAGAATTGCCTACGGTTCTGGATTATATGGTCCATCTCAATGGCCTAGGTCTCAGACCAGCTACTCTCAAGGTACACTTGTCAGCTGTTTCTGCTTTCCTGTCAGTAGGCAAGTCTTCCTCACTGTCATCCCATTCTGTATTCTGTAAGTTTTTCAAGGGATTGCTTCACACCAATCCTTCCTTTAGGGATCCTGCTCCTGCTTGGGATCTTAATGTTTGCATTGCTCAGCTTATGCAACCCCCTTTTGAACCTTTGTGCTCAGCACAGCTTAAGTACTTGACTTGGAAAACTGTGTTTTTGGTAGCCATTACTTCTGCTAGATGTATCAGTGAATTGCAAGCCCTGTCAGTGGAACCTGATTTCATCTCTTTTCACAGAGATAAAGTGGTCCTTAGAACTAACAGAAAGTTCTTGCCTAAAGTGGTTTCAGATTTCCACCTGAATCAGTCTGTATCTCTCCCTGTTTTCTTCACTGATCATTCTTCCCGGGAGAGAGGAGGCTACACAGTTTGGATGTTAAAAGAGCCCTTAGCTACTACATAGAGCGTACCAAGGGTCACAGGTTTGACTCCCTCCAGTTGTTCCTCACTTATGGAGAAGTTGGGAAGGGTGAACCTGCCATCAAGAGATCTATTGCCAGGTGGATTGTTTCTTGTATACAATTCTGCTATGAAAAACTGGGTAAAACTCCACCCTCAGGCCTGAGGGCTCATTCCACAAGAGGTACAGCTGCTTCCCTGGCTGCTGCCATGGATATCCCTCTTTTAAAAATTTGTCAAGCAGCCACCTGGAAAACAGTCCATACTTTTAACAAGCATTACTCTCTGGATATCCAGGCTAGGAGTGATGCTCAGTTTGGCACATCAGTACTTCAGAGCCTATTCCCAAAGTAGGTTCTGTCCCTCCTCCGTGGAGGTACTGCTTGGTAGTCTGCACTTGTCAGAATACAGCAAGACTTCATGTTGTTTGAAGAAATTGCTCACCTTAGTAATTATGCTTGTTCTAGTGGAGTCTTGGTGTATTCTGACCTCCCCCCGCCTCCCTTCTCAGAACTTAGATTTTGGGATGTGGGTGGGCAGGCTCAGTGTTGGCACCCTAGAGGTGCCCCATTTACACCCTCTGTTCTCTTGGAGTGAAATGTTATTTCATTTGATTGGTTTTTGTGTTTGAGTTTCCTGACTTGAGTCTTCCTTTGAGAACCCAAAACATTTTTCTGCCAGCTGGCTAGTTAAAAATTTTATAGTTTCCACACAGAGCACCTAGTGAGTTTTGCTCGTAAAGATCTGACAGTTACAGTTCGAATCACAACAGGCAAAGACATCAACCGAGCTCGAGATGAACATTTTATGCCATGCATAGAAAAGTTAACCCATTGTTCTCCGGTGCAGTTTAAAGGCTGAGGCTAACTGCACTTGTCAGAATACAGCAAGATTCCACTAAAAGAAACATAATTACTAAGATGAGTAATTTTTTCTTCTTTTCTAACCCATGGCTTTGACCCATTAGAAATATGTCACCTGGAAGACAATCTTTCTAGTTGCCATCACTTCTGCAAGAAGGATTTCAGAACTTCAGGCACTCTGTACTGAGCAAAACTACATTATCCCTCACAAGGACAAGGTAGAGCACCAAAAAAAACAGGAAATGTCTTCCTGAGGTGGTCTCTGAACTGCACCTTAATCAGTCTGTTACCCTTCCTGTATTCTTCACTGAAAAATCCACTCAAGGGAAACAAAGACTCCACAGTTTGGATGTGAAAAGAGCCCTATATTACTACTTGAAACACACCAAGCAGTTCAGGGGCTCCACTACTAAGTCTTTCTTCACCAATGTGGAAGTAGGCAGAGGAAGGCCAGATACTAACAGAACTATCTCTCTCCGGATAGTCTCTTGCATTCAGTTTTATTATGACAAGGCTGGTAACTATCCCCCTCAAGTTCTCGGGGCTCATTCTACTGCTGCCACAGTGGCAGCCGCAAGGTATATTCCCTTGATTGATGTCTGCAAAGCACCCATATGGAGGACTGTGCATATACATTTGTCACAAGTCCACTCCTGTGGGGTGGGATTCTCTGTGTCACAATGAATCCCTCTTGTGACAGGGGGATGGGTTCAGAGATGTCCTTTCTCCATGTGAGGGGATATAGATATAATACTGAGTTTGTGTTCCTGGGGTAGAACTCTCTCAGCCACTGCACAACTAACCTTAAAGCCACATGCATGTATAGGCTTCGGGGGTGCCCTATACACCCTATTACTGTGTCTCTCCCCAGAAATGCAGTGCTCAGTTCAAACACCCACAGGCTCCTCTTGAGACCCTTCATATTTCCTGCCCTCCTTTCTTCATGAAGTCCTTAGTGACACTTCACTTTTGGTAGTGTTAGGCCTTAACACAGTCACACAGGAGAGGTATCGTTTGAACAACTCTTACCAAAGCAACCCACACAACAGATATAGGCAGAATTATTTTTAAAATAAGCCAAAAGCTTTACCAATTAAATTAATGAATTCAGTAAATGACATAGAGACAAATAATTGTAAACATTAGTTACAAGGTATTGAAAATAAAATGGAAAATATACATAAAAACATACACTTTAAAACTCTGAGATTTAAAGTCTACCTCAAGTCCTTAGTGGTTGAATTTTTAAGTGCAAAGTCCTTAGAAGTGGCAGTTGAAGATCTTGTTTCTTGGTAGTCCAGGAGAATGTTCTTGAAAATAAATTGTCTTTGCTCTGCTAAGCAGACAGGCAGACAGGGTCCCAAAATGCAAAAGGCTATAAGCTTGAAAAATAAAAAGGCAAAAGTTAAAAAGGCTCAGATACCTTTCTGCATCCTGGTTTTAAAAGGTTTCCAAAGGGGCAGAACCAGTGGATAGTTGCTTGCCCTGTGATTGGCTAGCATTCTGTTCTGATGGCTATGCAACCAGACAGATTTCAGTATTTTATTATAAAACACAGATATGCAATTCTGAATATGTAAAAATAAGAAAAACTCTGGGGTCAACCAATTGGAACCAGTATTCTGGGAGAACATCCCAGCCTTCATGCTGGGAGATAGCTCTCATTAGTAAACACTAAATGCAGCATTCTACATAAATGGTATCCCATTCAACTGGTAACAAGATTAGCTGAAGTAGCCCTCTGAGAACAAAGGAAAGGTAGACCAGGAGGTATCAGATTTGCTCAGGTTCATTGAGACACAAATGGATCTGACAGCTGGCCAGCTCTGCTTAATTATTTTTGTTTCCTTTTAAATAATTTAATTAACTCTAGCCTCTGCTAGCAGAAAATAGTTTTTTTTTCTGTAGTAACAAGAGAATCACATCAGTCTACAGGGGCCCATGGTCTGTATCCATGATCCCTTGCAGTTACATTGGGCCACCCCAGTATTATCTGATGCATTTCTCACATAAAAATATATGTAAAACATACCAAAAACAATAAGATATGGCCTTATCTTGCCACAATATTGACAGAGTATTACTGCCTGGAGGTATATTCCAGATCTGATGCCAAATTTGGCAGTGCAGTCCTGCAGGAGCTTCTTCCCTAAGTAGGTTCTGTATGCACCTCCCAACTGCACTGCTTTGTAGTTTGCATATTGTTACTGATGCTAAAGGACCCCTGGGGTGAGAAGATAAAATTACTCGCCTTAATAATATTGTTTCTTCCAAGGTGTCCTGTAGCATCAGTAACCTCCCACCCATCCTCCCCAAGTAACCTAACTGAAGAGGACTCTGCAGCTGACCAGATACCCTAGGTTGTGTGATCCCCTAAATGAGCACCCCAACCCAGGATAGATGCATCTGTTATGAGAATAACTGATGGAGAATCTCTCTGAAAAGGAACCCCTTCTCTAAGGTTGGGTTCCTCCTTCCACCACTGGAGTGCTTGTAACAAAGTCCTTGTTACTTTGTATGGGTTTCAAAAGAGGGTCTTTCCTTTGACTCCAGTGAGCCCTGAGGTGGAACTGGATATTCCTCATTTGGAACCTGGAGCACAAGACTGTGCTTGGGGCTGCAGCCATATGGCCCAGTAGCTGCAGAAAGTGCCTTGCAGTTTTGTGTTTGTGCAAGCTGAATGAATTTGCAATCAGCAGGAGATTGTTGACCCAGTCTGGAAGCCCTGCTTTGAAGGGTATTGATCTCTGCCCCTATGAACTGCAGAACTTGTGCAGGAATGAAGATTGATATTTTTGAGGTTAATCAGGAACCTCAAGGACTCTAGGAGTCCTTGAGTGGTCTGTAGATATTGTCTGACTTGGTCTGGTGATTTCCCTACCACCAGCCAGTCGTCCATGTCTGGGAACACTGTGACCCGCTGTCTTTGAAGATGTGCCATGACTGCTGACAGGCACTTTGTGAACACCCTTGGGGCCAAAGAAAGGCCAAAAGGCAAGGTTGAAAACTGGTAATAGCCTGAAGGGCATCTGAACCTGAAATATTTTCTGTAGGACTCCATTATGGGGATGTGGAAATAGGCATCATTTAAGTCCAGTAAGTAAGTAAGTAAGTAAAATTTTATTTATATTAAGCACCCTTCCCAAGCTCAGGGCACTTTTACAATAAAACAAGTGAAATCACATTTCAAACAATAAATCAAACAACCATACAACACACTTACTCATTATGTACCAACAAATGCTAAGGCAAAAAGGAAAGTTTTTAATTGTTTTTTAAAACTTTCAACAGTTAGGCATTCTTGTATCTGACGAGGTAGAGAATTCCACAGGGTTGGTGCCATATAGGCAAAAGATCTACCTCCAGACATCTTTAGATGTACCCTGGGAATCTCTAGCAATCCCTCATCAGAGGAGCGAAGAGAACGGGCAGGACAGTAAGGCACCAAGAGCTCTTTCAGGTAGTGGGTCCCAAATCATGTAGGGCCTTAAAGGTCAATAATGCGACCTTGAAAGTGATCCACACTGTACTGGCAGCCAGTGCAAATCACGCAGCACAGGTGTTATATGGCTAGATCGTGAAACTCCATCAACAACCTGGCCGTCGCGTTCTGCACAAGCTGCAAGGCGGATATCCACCCCGCAGCCCTAGATAAAGAGCATTGCAGTAATCAAATGGCTGGTAACAAAGGCGTGGACCAAATGGGAAGATCTTCCTGGAACCAAAGTGTTTCACCCGGCAATATTCCTCAGATGAAAAAAGGCAGATTTGACTACAGCCGACACCTGCATCTTCATAGTCAGGCTTTCGCCAAAAATTACTCCCAGGTTACGTACTTGGCCAGAGGCTAGAAGCTGGCCCCCCCAAGATATAAACCCGAGGGTTTCCCTGTCCAAGCCCCTGTTATCCTCCCTCCAGGATCCACAACCAACACCTCAGTTTTCCCTGGATTCAACCTAAGCCAACCAGCACTCATCCAATCCTGAATTTCCAGGAGGCAGTTATTAAACATAGTGATGGAATCCGACTCCTGATCAGGCATAAAGACAGGTAGAGCTGAGAATCATCAGGTAACAATGAAAACTCAGCCCATACCATCTTATAATGTCCCCAGTGGAAGCATATACAACCATGATAACATAGGGGGACAGCACCGACCCCTGTGGTACCTCTCACAGGGCAGACAGTGAGGGCCGAGGTGTTAACCTTATACCACTCTCTGAGATCTGCCTCCCAAAAGATTGAAACCAACTGTGGACTGCTCCCTCAGACCACAGAGAAACCACAGGCGGTCGAGCAATACCCCATGATCCACGGTGTCAAATGCTGCTGAGAGATCCAGGAGAACCAAGATGGAATGGGTCCTCTGATCTCTTGCCATCAGGAGATCATTCAATACCCGAACAAGAGCCATCTCTGTACTGTGCCTCTTCCTGAAGCCGGATTGGAGAGGGTCATAGATATTGTGGGTGGACAAATGATCCTCCAGTTGCAGAGTGACCACCTTCTCAATAACCTTCCCTACAAAAGGGAGGTTAGAGACTGGTCTATAATTTGCTGGGCAGTCGGGTCAAGAGAGGCTTTTCAAAAGGGGTATATTATCGCCCTTTAAGGGATCCGGAAAGATCCCTCTCTCTAATGACACCACCACCACTATCCCATCCAGGACTGGGCCGATAACATCTACACACCCCACCACCAGGTGAGTAGGGCCTGGGTCCAACTTACAATAGGTAGGTCGCAGAGTCTGGATAATCCTCACAACATCTATTACTGCTGGTAGTCTAAAGGTAGACCAGTACAACTGGGCATTAGTACCACCCGATTGATCAGTACAATGCTCAATAGAAAGACACTGGCCGATCTCATCCCTGATGGTGGATACCTTGTCAGCAAAGAATTTCGCAAACTCCTCACACTGTACTCAGATAATGCTCTACCAGTCTGGAGACAGACTGGATTGCACAGTCTGTCCACAGTCCGGAAGAGCTGGGATGGTCTATTCCTAGCTGCAGCAATTTCCTTGGACAGGAACTCTGCCTTCTTATGGGAGATTGCTGATTGGTAGAATTTATAATGTTCTAACAATTCAAGTCTATCTACCTCCAGTTGAGTTTTCCGCCAATGTCTTTCTAATCTTCGTCCCTTCAGTGATACCAATCAGTCTTCCTTTGTTGTTGCCAAATTTGTTTCTGAGTTTTTGAATTGCATTTAAAGCAAAGTTTTTATGTTATTTAAATTGTTCATGGTTCATGCTGTCACATGATTTTTAAAGCCTGTTGAGTCAGACATAGGCAAGTTTCCAACATAGCTTCAAAAAAATTCTGGTGCCCTCTGGGCAAGTTCCACTCAGCACACCCTCTAACTCTCTTCTGATAGGCTAATTCATTTTATTCGTTAAAATAAACTCCATCTCTGAGGTAACTCAACCTAGCCAGCTTACTGCATATTGTTACTGATGCTAAAGGATGCCTTGGGAGAAACAAGATTACTATGGTGAGTAATTTTTTATCTTTGCTGTCGAGTTCGTTAAAGCTGCCACAAAGTTGTGCTGGCTACCTGAAAAGGGTGATCTTACTTCGAGAGGAAGCTCTTGTAGCAGGTAAGATACATAGGACTGACACCACCCGGAGGCAGGACCCCACGGAAAACTTCTTTCTAGCAGTACCCAGCAGGACTGCCCCTCACTGATATCGGCTTCACCCCCTGACGTCTCACCCAGTATATAAGAGTAGGCGGTCCCAGCATGCTCCATTTTTTATCCCACCATGGCACGCAATTGTTGGCTCTTCAGCCTCTTCTGTCGCCAGTACTGACCACTCCTACTGTTTTCACCAAATTTCTTTGTCTCATTTTCTGCATGTCTACTCCACCAACAGGGCACATGAACAAGTGCGCCTGTGGATGTCAAATTCTCACAAAGGATGGCCATGTGGCCTATTTTTTCTGCTTGGGCCCTGGACCTTGACACCGCTGCCTGCTCCCATTGCCAGGCCTTTAACAGCAGGACCCGAATCTGGAGACAAAATTCCCTCCATGGCTTCCTTGCCAGAAACAACTTGCTGCCATGCAGAGGGAATCTTCCTCAGGGGAATCTTCCGATTGCTGTTCTTCAAAGAGACACCATTCCTCCAAATCGAAGGAGAAACATGGAGAGAGACACATAGAGAAAGGGAGAGATCCTACTCCAAGTCCCAGTCTTCTGGATCTCATACGGCCTTCAGGTCAGGTTCTTTCTGTCAGGACTCCCAACTCATGGCCCTGAAGCCCACCCTGACCTCCAGTGGGGTGGCCTGTCTTCAGAAGACTCCAGGGCAATCTCCCGCCCTCCAGCTGCTGAAGATTAGGCCTCCTCCTCCTGCTGCCTCAGGGAGATCTTCAGATCCAGATAAGGCCCGTTCTTCCTCCCAGTCAGCCTCTGTCTCTGGTGCTAACTCCTGGGAGAGCTCTAAGTCTTCAGGCCTGTCGGTGGGCAGGACTTCCTCTCTCCCGCCTAAACAGTCTAAATCTTCTGATAAAGACAAGCACAGTCAGACACCCGTGCCTGACCGGAACCTGATGGAGAAGGCCCATAAGCCTTTGTTGGACTGGCGTATGTATGCTGATGGCACTCATGCCTCTGGTACTTCGGTGCTGCCACTGGCCATGACTCCGCTGCCTCTGGTCAGACCCGCTGATACAGTAGGCACACCATCATTGGTGGAGCAGAAACTAGTTTGCCAGCCTTTGTCTGAGCCCGATGATGGCCTCCATACCCAAGACACCCAATCATCACCTGTATATACCACCTCAATGCCCGACCATTCTGACATTGCAACTGGCACCAGTGCCCACCCACCATGACCAGACCTGACTCCAGGACTCCAATCTCACCAAAGCTCAATATGAGCAGGGTGAAAGAACCTTTTTCCCATTGGTGGGAAACAATAAAACTGGACCTGGTGCCTGCCAAACCTGCTCAGCCTGCCCCATCTCAGCCCGAGCCAACCCTGACACCAGAGGCAGGGGCCTACCCCTACCCACAGGGGATGAGATCCCGCTTTCCTCCTCTGATGGCGATAGGGGAAGTCCCTGTTCACATCCCAAGAAAAAACTGGACAAAAGGAGGCACCGCAGTTCTCGCAACTCTAGCCCATCCAGCTCTCCGGACAGGAACAGATGCAAAAGAAGACACTGCTCTCCCTCTCCTTCGTTTCCGATTCCTACATCCTGATGAATTCTTCATCTTCCTCCTAGGTGGAGGATCCACCTTCAGAAGAACCTGATGACCAGCTGAATTTACCTTCAGACAACCCCACGTTTATGGAGGATTACCTCCACGCCACATACAATCAAACATGGGTTGGGATATGGAGGACCTTGACCCAGATCTCTCAAGGCTTGCCAAGTATCTCTGGCAGAAGGATCCAAAACCTATGGTTATTCCACCTTTGGTGGACACTTTTGCAGATGTGACTAAAGCCATCTGGCAGCACCCCTATTCCTCTTCATCGGTTCCCAAAAAACGCTTATACCGGGCTCCTGAGGAACATCCCTTCCTGGCTGAGCAACCCGCCGCAGATTCGGTGATCATCTCAGCAGCTCATGATCATTTGCAGAGGCCCAAACACCTGAACACCCAGTCTCCAGACTGGGAGTCCAAGCAGCTGGATCCAATGGACATAAAGGTGTACACATCTGCCACTTGCAGCGTCAGGAGTTTGAACTTCCTGACCCACAACTTCAAACAACATGAAGTCTTGCTGTATTCTGACATATGCAGTTAGGGCCTGCCTTTCAACTGCCCCGGAGAACAAAGAGTTAAACTTTCCATGATCAGCATGGAATGTTCACCATGAGCTCGGTTGAAGCCCCTGTCTGCTGTTGTTTAAACTGCAACCATCAGATTCTTTACTCCACCTCACTGAACAGTTGCTCTGGAGATTTCTCCTGCTGCTCGGTTCAAAAAGTCAGTTGAAGTGAAGTTTTTTTGGTCAGTTTCTACCAAAATGCTGTTACCACTTAGTCGGTTCAAGTCTCTGTCTGTGGTACCGTGAGTATTAGATAGATTTTTTGTTTTGTTTCTGTGTGGAACTTGTAAACTGTGAATCGGTTGGGCTGAACCGATCAGTTTGAGATAAAGAAGTTTGTTCTTGATTTAGAGTGTGGTAACCAGTCCGTATTGGTTCTAAAAAAAACAGATTTTATTATAGTTTTTTCCAAGACCCGTGACACGGTCAGGAACTGATAGGGGAGTCTTGCCTGGCAGATTGCCAAAAAAAAAGGGTACGTTTTGAATAGGACTGGCCATGTCTGAGAAACCCAAGAAAAAAACCGGGCCCACTGGGTTTCAACACTGCAGTGTGTGTGGGGAAGTCTTTGCCAAGGCTGATCCCCACACCACCTGTGTTTATTGTCTGGGGTTTGACCACCTCGATTCAGACTGCCAAATTTGCAAGAATTTTCCCAAATCTACCCTGGAAAAGAGATTAGGTAGACTGAGGGAAAGGGAGGCCAAGAAGTCCGCTGACCTGGATAGCCAGCCCTGTTCAATTCCGACAGAACCAGCACCATCTGGCAAGGGCTTGGTTCGATCGGTTCCCCCGGTTCCGGATTATACTTTGGAAGAATTTTATGAACCGGAGAAGGAGGAGGGAGAGTATGAGGATGATTATGGTGACTATGAAAGTCTGGATATGCCTATTGACCCAGACATCTCCCCAGACAGACCTTCAGGTGTTTCTCCTCCTAGGCTTTCTGAGTCTCCTTCTCACTATATGTTTTACAAAAAAAGTGGCTGAGACCCTCCAGCTCCCTGTGGAGGAAGCAGTAGAGGATCAGGAGGAGCCTGATTATGTTGAGATGATGGACATCCCAGAGTCCAGGAGACTGTCTATTCCCATCCACAAATCCTTTGGGAAACAGACACATAAAATTCTTAAGTCTCCTAATTCTATACCTCCTGTGGACAGACAAATGGACAAAAGGTACACTCTCTCAGGCTCAGACATGGAGTTCCTTTTCCAGCAATGAAGCCATGTTCGGGTAGTGCAGGCTGCTGCCTGTGATAAGGCAAATATTCCCTTGGCATCACACCCCCCAGACAAGGACTCCAGGAAGGATGATGCCATGGCAAATAAACAATACATGGCAGCATCTTTGGGACTCAGGCAGGCTAACTATATGGCCTATACAGCTAGATACCAGAAGTCCAGGTGGGGCACTGTGCTGGCTCTGGCTAAACAGACCCCTGACCAGCTTGCCAAGGAGCTGGAGCAGGTGGCTGCAGATGGGATTGAGGCATCTAAAGTACAGTTTCATGCTGCTGTGGACTCCAATGATGTTTCATCTAGAGTCATGGCTACATCTGTGGCTCTTCAGAGGATGGCTTGGCTCAGATGTACTAGCCTGTCACAGGATACCCAGGCTAAGCCCATGGATTTTCCTGTAATTGGCAATTCTCTGTTTGGGGAGCAGACACAGAACTACATGAAAAAGATGGATGAATACAGGACCACTTACAGGAGTGCTCAGGCCAAAGAAAGACAAGCAACTCCTCAAAGACAGCAGTCCAGGGGCAGGGGCAGGCCTTTCAAAAGGCCTTTTTACCAAGCCCAGGCCTCCTCTTCTTTTTCACAGAGTGGGTTCTTTAGAGGGAGAGGCAGATGGGGGATGAGCAGGCCTGCATCCACCCCTCAGTCTAAAGCTCCTGCCAAGCAGACACCCTAATGGGTCTGCCCGGGCCGATTCTCCCATTCCAGTAGGGGGCAGGCTGGCTTATTTTGTCCAGGACTGGAAGTCTCTGACATCAGACAAGTGGGTCCTGGAGGTAGTAAGCCAGGGACTGGTTCTCAGCTTCAAAAAATTTCCCAAGATGAGAACCAGATCCTTTCCACCTGCAAATCTCTCAGAGACCCTTGCCCTAGAGGCAGAGGTTTCTTCTCTCCTAGCTTTCAGAGCTATAGAGAGGGTTCCCACCCTACACAAGGGCAAAGGATTGTACTCCAGGTACTTCCTAACCCCCAAAAAGACAGGAGAATGGCGGCCCATCCTGGACCTAAGATATTTGAACAAACACCTTTTAAAGCCAAAGTTCAAAATGGTGACTCTGGGAATTATCCTTCCCTCTCTAAGGCCAGGGGACTGGCTAGCCTCCCTGGACCTCAAAGATGCCTACTTTCACATTCCCATCAGGCGCTCCCACAGAAAGTACCCCAGGTTTGAGTTGCCCTCAGGCCACTATCAATTCAGAGCAATGCCCTTTGGTCTAACATCAGCACCTAAGGTTTTCACAAAGTGCCTGTCAGTAGTTGTTGCCTTCCTAAGAAGACAAAAGATCTCCATCTTCCTATACTTGGACGACTGGCTCATAGTAGATCAGTCTCCAGACCAAGTCAAGTCACATCTGCAAGTGACCCAGCAAGTGCTCACTTCCTTAGGATTCCTTCTCAACCTCCCAAAGTCAGTTCTCGAACCAGTACAGCTTCTCACCTTCATGGGTGCAGAACTGGATACAGTAAAGGCAAGAGACTTCCTTCCCCTGGAAAGGGCAAGGACCCTTATGGAACTGGTCTCTTCATTCACCCTTCAGGTGTCTCGACCAGCAAGGCATTTCCTTCAGCTATTGGGCCACATGACAGCTTCCACAGCAGTGGTCCAAGGGGCAAGATTCCTGATGAGGGGCATTCAGTTCCACTTAAGAGCCTTCTGGTCCCAAAGAAGGGATTCACTTACCAAACTAGTCCCAGTGACTAATACCCTAATCCAAGCCTTGCAATGGTGGCAGGATCAGGACAATTTGAGACAAGGGGTTCCATTTGTCACTCAGTCTCATTCAGTGATACTCACCACAGATGCTTCCCTGGTGGGCTGGGGAGCCCATTTGGGGGATCTTACCACCCAAGGACTGTGGTCACCTCAGGAATCTCTGCTTCACATCAATCTTTTGGAACTCAGAGCAGTGTTTCTGGCACTGCAAGCTTTTTCCAAATCTGTACAGAACAAGGTTGATCAGGTCAGAACTGACAACACCACCACCATGTGGTACATCAACAAGCAAGGAGGCAGTCGGTCTACAGCCTTGTGCACAGAAGCAATGAAGTTGTGTTCACTGGCCTATACCCTGCAAACCTCTCTGACAGCAGTTCACCTCCCAGGGAAGGACAATGTCCTAGCAGATGCACTGAGCAGAATATCCCAGGGCCGTCATGAATGGGCCCTAGATCCTCTAGTTTTGAAAGTGATTTTCTCAAGATGGGGCACTCCAGAGATAGATCTTTTTGCAGCCCCAGACAATCACCAACTTCCTCTTTTTTGTTGCAGACCCCCAGTCTTGGGCTCAGTCCCCCTGGATGCTCTGATTCTGAACTGGGAAATGAAATTTATGTATGTCTTCCCCCCTTCCCTCTCCTGTTCAAAGTGTTAGTCAAGATAAGGTCACAACCATGCAAAGTGATTCTGATTGCTCCAGACTGGGCCAGACAGCCCTGGTACCCCCATTTATGTCCCTAGCAGTCCACCTTCCCCTGTCTCTTCCCAGGAATTACAACCTGTTGACATCCTCTCAGGTGAGGATTTGGTACCCGAATTTTCAGTCTCTCAATCTCAAGGCATGGCTCTTGAAGAATTAGAGTTGGCTGATCTGCATCTTTCCCAAGGGGTGTTGGATATCCTTAAGGCTTCACAAAAGCCTTGCACCAGAAAGACTTAGAACTGCAAATGTAAAAGATTCGGCATTTGGTGTTCTAAGAAGAATATTTTTCCAGACTCTGCTGAATTGCCTACGGTTCTGGACTATATGGTCCATCTTAATGGCCTAGGTCTCAGACCAGCTACCCTTAAGGTTCACTTGGCAGCTGTTTCTGCTTTCTTGTCGGTAGACAAGCCTTCCTCTCTAGCTTCCCATCCTGTATTTGTAAGTTTTTCAAGGGATTGCTTCACATCAATTCCCCCTTTAGGGATCCTGCTCCTGCTTGGGACCTTAATGTTTGCATTGCTCAGCTTATGCAACCCCCCCTTTGAGCCTTTGTCCTCAGCAGAGCTTAAGTACTTGACTTGGAAAACTGTATTTTTGGTAGCCAGTACTTCTGCCAGGCGTATCAGTGAATTGCAAGCCCTGTCAGTGGAATCTGATTTCATCTCTTTCCATAGAGATAAAGTGGTCCTTAGAACTAACAGAAAGTTCTTACCTAAAGTGGTTTCAGATTTCCACCTCAACCAATCTATAACTCTCCCTGTTTTCTTCACTGACCATTCCTCCTCTGGTGAGAGGAGGCTACACAGCTTGGATGTTAAATGAGCCCTTAGCTACTACATAGAGCGTACCAAGGGTCACAGGTTTGAATCCCTCCAGTTGTTCCTTATGTATGGAGAAGTTGGTAAGGGCAAACCTGCCAGTAAGAGATCTATTGCCAGGTGGATTGTTTCTTGTATACAATTCTGCTATGAAAAACTGGGTAGAACTCCACCCTCAGGCCTGAGGTCTCATTCCACTAGGGGTACAGCTGCTTCCCTGGCTACTGCCAGGGATATTCCTCTATTAGAAATTTGTCAAGCAGCCACCTGGAAAACAGTCCATACTTTCACCAAGCATTACTCTCTGGATAGCCAGGATAGGAGTGATGCTCGGTTTGGCACAGCAGTACTTCAGAGCCTGTTTCCATAGTAGGTTCTGTCCCTCCTCCATGGAGGTACTGCTTGGCAGTTTTCATATGTCAGAATACAACAAGACTTCATGTTGTTTGAAGAAAAAATTACTCACCTTAGTAATGTTGTTTCTTCTAAAGGAGTCTTGCTGTATTCTGACCTCCCCCGCCTCCCCTCTCAGAACCTAGATTTTGGAATGTGGGTGGGCAGGAGCAGTGTTGGCACCTTAGGGGTGTCCTTTTTTCACCCTCTTTTGGTTTGGGTGAGGGGTTGTGTTTTTGGATGTGTTTTGTTTTTGGTTTTCCTGACTTGAGTCTTCCTTTTGAAACCAAAAACCCTTTTATATAGATATATTTGCCAGTTGGCTAGTAAGAGTTTAACAGTTTCCACACAGAACTTCTAGTGAGTATTGCTCGTAAAGATCTGACGGTTGCAGTTTAAACAACAGCAGACAGGGGCTTCAGCCGAGCTCATGGTGAACATTCCATGCTGGCCATGGAAAGTTTTACTCTTTGCTCTCCGGAGCAGTTGAAAGGCAGGACCTAACTACATATGTCAGAATACAGCAAGACTCCATTAGAAGAAACAACATTACTAAGGTAAGTAATTTTTTTCTTCCTGACCCACATGGTCCAGTTCCAGAATGCCCTTTGGAAACAAGGACTGGACATACTTCAAGCTGTGCCCGACTGCCTTGATAGGGTAGAACTTGCTAAGTTAACTCCAGGCCGGATCAGACGTGGGCACATACATGCTGCATTCTGCACACGACTCTTCGGACACATCAGCAAGGGCAGCTGCTACAGGCATTTGTCTTTGGTGCCACTCCTAGCTCCAGGTCTTCAGGTTTGCACCAGATGTGCAGTCTAACATACTGGATGCACCCTTCAAGGCCGTTATCCTCTTCGGTGAAGAGACAGAGAAGATAATTTCCAAGCTTAAGGCTGTCCGTACCTTGCAGTCGATGTACCGCCCGAAACAGGGACAATTTCTTTGGTCCCATTTTCATGGCTGAGGGGGTCATCAGCCTCAGCAACCCCACTTCAGAACCAGCCTCAGCAGGGAAGCTTTAGTCAGCGAGGCAGAGCAAGGGGTTCCTCAACCTCTTCCTCCCAACAGGCTAAGCCAGCCCAAGCTGCCTTTCCCCCTCCTCCTAATGCCTGACCTCTCCATGATGGCTTGTTGGAAGAGAAGGTGGAAAGTCACTTCTCTCTCTATGCAGAAGCATGGAGACAAGTGACATCCATCCAATGGGTTCTCGACCTTTAATTTTTTTCCAATTATTTAACCAGGTGAGACACACTAAGCTGAAAGCTTGTTTACAGGTGCAACCTGGGAGCACAGGGAAGTTAAGTGACTTGCTCAGGGTCACACAGTACGCAAGTGGGGGCTGTGGGATTTAAACCCAGGTCTCCAGATTTGCAGCTCACAGCCTTAAACCACTACGCTATACTGCCTCCCTCCCTCAATCTCATATATCATAGGCACTCTATCAAGTTTATGGATCTTCCTCCGGACAGACCATCCCCCCATCCTGTCATCCAAGGGGACATAGAGACCACATTCTCCAGGAGATTCAAGCTCTGCTTTCCAAAAGGGCCATGTAACCAGTTCCCCCCACTGAGCGGGGCTCTGGGTTCTATTCTCACTTCATCCTGGTCCCGAAGTCTGGAGATTTACAGCTGATCTCCAATCTCAGTGACATAAACCTCTGGGTCATCTACAGACACTTCAAGATGGTTACCCTTTAAAGCCTTCTTCCCATGATCACCCGGGGAGACTGGCTGGCATCCCTGGATATGCAGGATGCTTATCTCCACATTCAGATCGACAATCATCACCGGAGATACCTGAAGTTCGCCTTTCAGGGAGAACATTTCCAATTTAGAGTTCTTCCCTTCAGTCTTTCTTCCACCCCAAGGGTCTTTACAAAGTGCCTGGTGGTGACAGCTGCAGCACTTTTTAGGAGAGGTAATTTTATGTTCCTTTACCTGGACAACTAGCTCCTTCTGGCCCCCTCCAGGGTGCATCTCCAGGAAACAATCCAGGACACCTGCACCCTTTGCAGTCTCCTGGGGGTAACTATTAATTCTTCAAAGTTGCCTCTTGTTCCCACATAGACTTTGCAGTTCATAGGGACACTTCTGGACACTGTACAGGGAAGAGACTTTTTGCCTCAGGACTGGGCAGAGAACATCCAAGCTCTAGCCAGGCAACTCCTTTCAGCCTCCTCAGCACCTGCCAGGCTCCTACTTCACCTGTTGGGCCACATGACAGCTGCCATTGTCTCCATTTCATTCACCAGGCTGCGAATGAGGACCATCCAATGGACCCTCCGGGTTCAGTGGGACCAAAGTCGGGACAACTTGGATGAGCCCATCGTCATTACTGGGCAGGTACACTGGGAACTCCTCTGATGGATGTCATTTCCAACTTTACTGGAGGGCACTCCCTTCCAGATGGACTTTCACGGCCAGATTCTGTCCACCGATGCTTCCAACACAGGATAGGGAGTGCACTTAGGAAGTCACAGGACTCAAGGATCTTGGTCTCTGGTAAAGCAATCTCTGCACATCAATGTCCTGGAAGTGAGAGCAGTCCTGTATGCTCTACAAGCGCTGGACTCGGTGATCTTACCAGGCCACCTTCCCATCCAGATGAACAACACGGCAGTGGTCTTTTACCTCATCAAACAAGGAGGCATTCACTCTTACCCTGCCGAGAGGCCATGAAAGTGTGGGAATGGGCCATAGCACATCATGTGACTATCTCCGCAGTTCACATTCCAGGGATCCAGAATGATCTCACAGATGCTCTCAGCAGATTGAGGTCACAGGCTCATGAATGGTCCCTTCTTCAGTCTGTGGCTGACGACCTGTTCGCCAGGTGGGGGGGACACCAGAGTTGGACCTCTTTGCATCCCAGTCCAATGGAAAACTGCCCAGTTTCTGTTCACTAGATCCCAAGTCTGGTGCTTTTTGGCAAGACGCGTTGTCCCTCTCTTGGAGGGGGAGGTTTATGTATGCCTTCCCCCCTTCATTAATCCAGAGAGTCCTCTTCAAGGTGCAATCCGATGGGACCACCCTGATCCTGGTTTCTCCACTGTGGCCATGACAAATCTGGTTTCTGTTACTTCATCAGCTAGCGATGGCACCGCCCATTTCGCTGCCACTCTCAACCTACCTGCTCTCTCAGAACAACGGGTGTCTAGTTCATCCAAATCTGTGCTCCCTTCACCTTCATGCCTGGCTCATCAAGAGTAGTTAAGTTCAGGTTCAGAGTCTCTGACAAGGTGGCTGAAGTCCTGGTGGAGGTTAGAAAACTCTCCGCAAGAGCGGAAGCATCAAGATATCTCATCAGTGAGAATGCCAACCTCCCCCACAACAACGGCACAATACAGATGCAGGTATTGTACTGCCTCTTCTATCACCATTTTCTCTGCCCCACGCACCTCCCAGACTCTAGGATTCCAACTCCAGGTAGGAGTTGGTCTGGGAAGGGGGCAGAACGCTGGGAGAAGGGGAACGCAGGAAAAGCACCATTACCACAAATGTTGCTGTAATGGTCTTCTTCTGTGTTTTGCTGTTGGGGTGTTGACCACAAGGGGTGCTATGCACAAGAGCAACTTATGGTATGAAGTGGAAATGGTTCTGTCTCTGGGCCACAGCGAGACAATTGGATCCATTGGTCTGTCCAGTCAATACATTGCTAGAATACCTGCTCTCGGGTATCAGAGTCAGGTTTGAGCTACTTCTCCATCAAAGTACACCTGGCTGCCCTTTCTGCATATCATGTCCCTGTCCAGGGCAGAAGAGTAGCTCAATTGGAGGTGTCCAAGTCCTTTCTCAGGGGTATTCTTCATATAAGACCCCCCATTTGGGATCCTGTTCCCCCTTGAGACCTTTTGTTTGTGTTGGAAAAGCTTACTGTCCCTCCTTTTTGAACGTGCCAAGGATTGTGTGCTATGTTTTCTTTCCTGGAAGATGTTATTTTTCAAACAACATGAAGTCTTGCTGTATTCTGACTATTGCAGTGATCTCCAACCATTGAACTGCCCCGGAGAACAAAGAGTTAACTTTCCATGCAAGGCATGGAACGCTGAGCTCGAGCTTGGTTGAAGCCTCTGTCTGCTGCTGTTTGAACCCCAACCGTCAGATTCTTTACTCTGCCTCACTGAACAGTCACTCTGGAGATTTCTCCTTCGCTCGGTTCAAAAAAGTCGGTTAAAGTGTCGTTTTTTTGCTCGGTTTCAACTGAATTTCTGCTTCTAACCTGTCGGTTTAAGTCTCTGTCTGTGGTACAGTGAGTACTAGATAGGTTTTCTATATTAGTTTTCTGTGTGGAACTTGTAAACATTGGATCGGCTCGGTTTGAACCAATCAGTTGGTGTAAAAAAACTTCTGTTCTTATTAGAGTGTGGTAACCGGTCCATATTGGTTCTAAAAAAAATGGATTTCATTACGTTTTTTTCCAAGACCCGTAACACGGTCAGGAACCGATAGGGGTGTCTTGCCTGGCGGATTGCTGAAAAAAGGGTAAGTTTTGGTTAGGACTGGCCATGTCTGAGAAACCCAAGAAAAAATCCAGGCCCACTGGGTTTCAACACTGTAGTGTGTGTGGGGAAGCCTTTGCTAAGGTTGATCCCCACACCACCTGTGTTTATTGTCTGGGGTTTGACCACCTCAATTCAGACTGCCAAATTTGTAAAAGTTTTACCAAAGCTACCCTGGATAAAAGAGTAGGTAGACTGAGGGAAAGGGAGGCCGAGAAGTCCACTGACCCGGATGGCCAGCCCGGTTCAGTTCCGACCAAACCAGAAGTAGTGCCATCTGACCAGGGCGAAACTTCTTCGGGCAAAAGGAGAACTGATTCTGAGGAGTCGGTTCAGGTAAAAGGAAAAAGAAGGGATAAATCATCCGGTTTGGATCCACAAGTTCTTTCTCTGACTGCTGATGAGATAGCCAAAGTGATAAGGATAGTTCAATCGCTAACTTCGGTTCCAGTCGAACTGGCACCATCGGTCAGGGGCTCGGTTCGGTCGGTTCCCCCGGTTCCGGATTATACTTTAGAAGAATTTTATGAACCAGAGCAGGAGGGGGGAGAGTATGAAGATAATGATGAAGATGGTGATTATGAAAGTCTGGATGTGCCTATTGACCCGGACATCTCCCCAGACAGACCTTCAGGTGTTTCTCCTCCTAGGCTTTCTGAGTCCCCTTCCCACTTTATGTTTTACAAAAAAGTGGCTGAAACCTCCAGCTTCCTATGGAAGAAGCAGTAGAGGATCAGGAGGAGCCTGATTTTGTTGAGATGATGGACATCCCAAAGTCCAGGAGATTGTCTATACCCTCCATAAGTCTTTTGGGAAACAGACATTTAAAATTCTAAAAACTCCTAATTCCATACCTCCTGTGGACAGAAGAATTTTTTATTTTTATTTTTTATTTTATTTTTTTTATTTTATTTGTTCTAGGATTACAAATACATTTGAGCCAAGGCTCTTTTATAAAGGTTCCACGTCATTAGTACAATTGAGACAATCATAAGCACAGATAACAGTTTATAAAATTTGAAAAAAAAAACACATAGTCTTGTAGATGAAAAAAGAACAATAAGGTGAAACTTTGGGAAGGGGAAGGGAAAGGAGTAGGGTGAAATCAGGTAGACTAAGTGGATGGGAGAAAAGGGGAGGTAGGTTGGGGGGGACAGAGAGAGGAGAGGAGAGGAGAGGAGAGGGTGAAGGCGGATAAGAATAGAGGTAGTGGCCGGGTGGCATTTGTCATGGGTCAGCAGGGGAGGTGAAGATGGGGGGGTGCTGGCAAACTGCAGGAGTAGATGTGGATCCAAGAGGGCATCTTCAGCTATGGAACCAAAAGACATGTTTAGCCACAACAATCACAGAGGTTGGAGGCAGTGAGTGTTAGGCAGAGACGAGTCTTAAAAGTGCTGAGCGATAATGAGGATGAGATGTCACTGGGAAGACCGTTGTACCAACTAGTGGCCCAGTAAGTAAAGGATCTTTGGCCTTGTGTTGTGCGGCAATGTGGGATTTGCAGAAGCTGAGGTTTCGATCCCCTGGTATGTCGGGTGTGGATTCTCGGTTGTATGAGGGCACAGATTCCGGGTGGGGCAAGGCCCAGCAAGATTTTCTTAGTAGTAATACAAGTTTTGTGTTTTATTCAATTGGCAAGATTCAACCATCCAGTTTGAGAATAGAGGTCACAGGTGTGAGTTAGATGTTGGGAGCCAGTGACAAGTTGACAGGCCTTGTTGAGGGCGGTGGATACACGTTTGAGTGCGGTGGTTGTAGCAGAGCCATAAATGATAATGCCATAATCAATGATGGATATGATGGAGCTCTGGACAGTGACAGCGAGGGCTTTGGGTGTCAGGTGTTTCCTATTACGGAATAGCAGGCCTAGCTGGGAGTTAGCAGCTTTGGTGGCATGGTCGATGTGGGCAGTGTAGGAGAGGTGAGGGTCAAGGGTGATCCCTAGGTATTTAAAGTTTTTGACCTGTTCCAGTGCGGCACCTTGTCTGGTAATAACGGAGAGTTGGAAGTGCTTATCTTTATTATGGGAGCTGCTGAATATCATGGCCTTTGTTTTTTTTTGATTAAGGATCAGTTTGTGCTTTGTGAGCCACTTCTCAACCGAGGAGAAGCCGAGTTGGAGATTTTCTTGCAATTTCTTCGGGTCCTGGTGTGTGCAAGGATTACTGCATCATCGGCATACAGGGTGATATGTTCAGTGCAGGAGTCTGGTAGGTGTTATGGAACAGGCTGAAGAGTAGGGGCCCAGTATTGAACCCTGGGGACTCCAGAGAGGACAGGTTTGGAATCAGAGTGCACATCTCCAATTTTTACACACTGGGAGCAGTTTTCAAGATAGCTTTTGAACCAAGAGATTGAATCATTGGAGAGACCAGCATTTTTTAATTGGCTCAGCAGGGGGGAGTGGTGGACAGTATCGAAGGCTTTGGTCAGGTCGATGAAAATAGCACCAGTTAGTTGTCCATTGTCAAGGGAGCTGTGAATGGAGCTGGTGAATTTGAGTAAGGCAGAGGATGTACTATGACCTTTTCTAAAGCCATGTTGCTGTTTACAGAGAATATTATAATTGTCCAGATGCTTGGTAAGTTGGTCCTCTACTATACGTTCCAGTGCCTTTGACAGGGGAGGCAGAATGGAGATAGGGCGGAAGTTCGCATGGTCAGCCTTATCACCACTTTTGTGAATCGGGGTAACAGTGGCCATTTTCCATTTATCTTGGAATTGGCTAGAGGAAAGAGAGAGATTAGAGATCTTGGTGAGGGGCCCAAGTACCTCGTCAAGTGTTAGGGCCAGTAGCTTGAGGTCAAGTGTGTCATTGTTTGTTCTAGATTTGCTGATGGCTTTGGCAATCTAGTTTCGGACTTGATGTTTCTTTAGTGCTTTAAAGTAGAAAGGTGGATGACAGGCGTGGGTGGAGGAGTTGGGGGGATGGGAGTTGACACATCTTGGAAGAAGTCGGAGGGCAGAACACTGCAAAGGTCAGTGAAAGTGATGTTAAAAGTGTTTGCAATAGTTTTAGAGTCGAGTGTAGTGTGCCCATTTATGTTGAGTATGTTCGCCGAAGATTTTGACTGCTTCCCAGTGACATCTTTATAATGTTTATCCAGAAATCCCTCCCATTTCCCCAGGAGTTAGTGAGGGCATTTTTATAGTAGTCAGATTTCTGTTGCCGAATGGATTTGGTGCAGTCTGCCTGCGTCTGCTATAATTCTGGATGTCGAAGTTGCTTACCGGAGTTTCTAGCCAGTTCCCAGAGGTGGTCCCTGGATTTAAGTTTTTTTAGGAGGTCTCCTGACAGCCAAGGGTTACTGAGCGATTTAACTTTATGCTTTTTGAGGGGGGCAAATTTATTACAGGCTTCATTGAAAATGTGAATAAATTGATCCAGTGCAGTATTAGTATCTGTTAGCTTGAAGATGGGGGACCAGTCCTGCAGACTGAGGTGCGATTTGAGGTGGGGTAGCTGACCATGGGGTAGGACTCTGCTGGTGATGATTTTTGGAGGGGGCTTATAGAATTTGTTTGACCAGGTACAGCTGATGGGAGAGTGGTTGCTGAGTGAGTCAGGGAGGACTGAGGTTTTGTGATCCGAGAGGGGTGGTTGGTTAGGATCCAGTCGAGTAGGGTGCAGGTCCCAGTTCTGTAGTTCTTTCTGGTTGCATAGTCAACCATTTGAGTCAGGTTAGCTGATATAACAGAATCCTTAAATGACCCACCTTCTGCTGAGAGCCAATTAATGTTAAAGTCACCAAGAAGGATGATTTCGGAGTCTGATGGGTGGGATTTGACAAAGTCAAGGACAGCGGTTAGACCAGGTCCCTGTTCCTTCGGAGGTATGTAAACAGTGACAACTGTGAGGGCCTTATTGTGGGTGCCTAATAGGAATCTGATGGGAAGAATCTGAGCAGGTGTTGCTGGAAGATTGGAATCAATGGGGTGTCCTCAGTAAGTGTCTTTCACATATAAGGCACACCCTCCACCTCTTTTGGACTTACGATCAACCCGGAAGACATTGTAGCCAGGAAGGGTGATTGCCTGGTCAGGAATCTTTGGAGTGAGCCAAGTTTCAATTACTGACAGAATATCCGGGTTGTGTTGGGGGTAAAGGCTTGCAGTGCATCAAGCTTAGGAAGTAAACTGCAGATGTTCAGGCACATAATTCAGAGAGTGCCTGTTGGTTTGTTTTGGTTGGAGGTGTTTGGTCCGGGGTTAGGGTGAACAGTCCCTGATAGCAGCAGGAGGAGGAGCACAAGTTTCAGGGTGCATAGGTGGAGTTCAGTCAGGGAGAGGTTGCGTTTCTTTTTTGAACAGTAGTATGCCAGGTGGTAATGTCGAAAATGCAACATTGGAATAGTTGTATACAATGTGGCTAGATGTGCCCAAGGCTCACACATGAGCAGGGTCAGATCAATTTCAGTGGTGTGCCTCCAGGGGGGAGGATTTGCCCCATTGCCAAATGATGTAAAATAATCAAATCCACAGGAAAATGACCAGTAAACTGATTGATCTACGGTAACAAGACAAAGGATGTGTTAAATTCCTGGAACACTGGCCTGGGGCATAGGCAGGAAGTTAGAACCACGCCCCCTGGGTCTGTGTGGTGGCTGCTTGTGTTTGTCTGTGTCTGTAGCTTAGTTTTTGTGGATTTACATGTTTTTCTGCTTGTGGTAACTATACCATTCTTGCTCACTACATCCGTGAAAGTCTCCTGGACTGGATTTCTGCAAAAAATCATCATCAGGTATTTTTATTTTCATTTTAAAATCAACTTTTTGGAAGCTATCCCAAGCAAAACATAAGTGAAGCAACTACATCTGACAAACTTGGTGACTCTGGGTCCTGCTGGAATCCACATTTTCGTCTGACCTGCTCCATGATCTGTATGTGGGCTTTTCAGCAACCTGTTTGAATGACAAAGAAGCATACAGACAAAGGGATGTCACATCCTGCATATGTGCAGGCACAGTTAATCACCTTCAGGAATTTTAACATTTCAGTGACTCTGGACCTCAGCTGTTGATCATTCTTTTGGCTTTTGACTTAACCACCAGGTACCTATCTGCAAGTGACTGGGTGCAACTGACAAGCTACAACAAGGATAAATGAGCATATCATCCTCTATTACTAACAACCTCCTTGCTCTGGGTCCCTAGACGCCTGCACTGGTCCAAGCCGCATAAGCCTCAGAAGTGTAATTCTATTGACTACGAAGTACAGCAACTGTCTCTTAAACTCCTACTCCTCCTCCTCCTCTTCTTGATATCAGGAAGTGTCCACTCAAATCCTGGCCCTGTCTCCTACAGTACAACAAAGCCTGTCAAAATGGAGGGGCTCAAAATTGCTACCTTAAACATCTGCAGTCTCCTCCCAAAACTGGCCTCCCTTCAAATCTTTGCCAACCAACACAACCCGAATATCCTTGCCATCGTCGAAACTTGGCTGACACCTAATACTCTGGATCATGCCATCTCTATACAAGGCTACAAGATATTCAGGCTGGATAGGACCTCGAAAAGGGGTGGTGGGTGTGCAATCTACATAAAGGACTACCTCACCTGTCTCCCTGGTTCTTACCCCACCACAGAAACCTCAGTGCAACTCCTCCCTATCAAGATACTACTTGGTGCCCAAAACAAAGTCCTCACGATTGCTGCTGTCTATATCCCACCAAAAGATCCTGATTCTGGCTGAGGCTGTCCTTGAGTTCGTAGTACACAACCTTCTGACATCGAACTCCCTTCTCCTTGGGGACTTTAATATAAATTGGCTTGCTCCTGATGCAGGGTCAAACAAAGATGCTATCCTAGCAGCAAATTTAACACATGGTAAACTCCCTACCAGGAAAAACTACAAATCAGGGACCAGCACCTCATTGACTGGATCCTTACCAGCCACCCCACCATATAACCAATGTAAGTGTTCCTCTGACTCGCTCGGTGATCACTTTCAATAATATGTACCTGGACAAATAAGTTTCGTAAGCCATCTCAAAAACCATCTATAGCAGAGTCCACCTTATGGCAACCTACTCATCTAAAGACCTGTCTTAGGCAGATAGATTGGTCCTTGATTTACAAAACTCAAGATGTTGACCTAGCCCTTGATTACTTTATTACTACTTTCAACACTGCCTGTGACACCTATGCACCAGTAAAAAAGCGCAAAATCAAAGCACTCACAATCCCTGGCTCACAGCAAAGCTATTGGCACAACTCATAAGTAGGGATCACCTCTGGGCCACTGCAAGAGCTACTGGCACTCTGTTGGACATTCAAAAGTATAAAACAGGCTCACAACCACTGTACTAAACAGATCCGCTTGTTGAAGAGCTCCTACTTCAGAATGCCTCTCAACTCCTGGGGCGAAGGAAATCCTTCTGGGACAACATAAAGAATATCATGGGTCAGCAGTCCAAATCCTTCCTACAATAATGAATGTGGATGGAACCACTACATTAGACCCAGAGATCATTGCAAACACCTAAATGATACCTTCACGGACCTTAGTGGTGTCCTCTCATCTGATTTCTTCACTGATGCTGACCCTCCAATTTCTACTTCTACTACTGCCTCTCCAACCAAACCACCCTTCCATTTCAAACTAGTAAAGGCACATGAAGTCTATAATATGTAAAGCAGGCCATTTCTAAGTCCCGAGCAAACAGCGACACTATTGACCTTAAACTTCTCCCCCACTCTGGAGGAAGTACTGCTCCCCTCACAAAAATGTTCAATCTCTCCTTCTGCTACAGCCAATTCCCTAGAAATGGAAGGCTGCAGTTGTCCTCAGTGCACAAAGTGGTGATAAGTCACTGCCTGGTAACTATCGCCCGATATCTATACTACCACCTCTCTACAGGCCCTTGAGCGCTTGGTGGCGGACCAACTTTCAGACTACCTGGAAAAGCACAACATCCTATGCACTCAGCAGCATGGATTTAGGAAAGGGCACAGCACATCGACTGCCCTACTTGAATTCTCAGGAGCAATCCACAATGCCATGGACAAAGGAAACCGAACTGGAGCAGTCTACATTGACTTAATCAAGGCATTTGATACAGTTCACCATGGCCTACTTACCAAACAACTACTATCCCTAGGGCTCTCGCAGGGTCCTAGTGACTGGGTAAAAATTACCTTGCTCAGGCCTCAATCTGTGAAAGTAGCTGGAGTTCTCTCAGACTCAAAACGTTCGCTAGGAGTTCCCCAGGATCCATCCTGGGCCCTCCTTTCAGCCTTTTCCTAACTCCTCCCCAAATCCTGCCCTGAACAAATAATCCTCTATGCCGACGATGCCGTGATTCTTGCCACTCATAAAGATCCGAACCTCTTACGCCTCAACCTTCAGCATGCTTTTTCCAAAGTTGAGATGTGGTTCCTTGAACATAAGCTGGTTCTAAACCACAAAAAAACTAAATCCATGCTCTTCTCTAACCCGCAAAACAAGAAACGGCAAGTCCCACTCACCATTAATACATACCTGGGAAATACCCTTGAACAAGTGCCAATTTTCAAATATCTTGGAATCAACTTTGATCAAGGCCTAACCTTTACAACTCACATTGATAGTACAGCAAAACTATTAATCAGCGATGGGATTCTGTATCGAACCTATAGCTTCTTACCCATTTCTGCATTGAGGATTGCCATCCAACTTCTCTATCATGTCAGTCGCTGACTATGGCTTAGTTATATATGGATCTGCCACTACTACAGCACTTAATGCATTACAACATCCCTAAATAAGGCCTGTCGGTTGCTAACTGGTGCACATCGATATACACACACATGTGAACTCTATGCTGACTCAGGTTGGTGCAACCTCAAACCGGATAAAGTACCTTACCTGCCTGATGGCGTAAAAATCCACTCTGGGCCTCACTCCACCCTGTATCCAAGACCTGTATGCCCGAGCGCTAGCACCCATTTTACCAGAAGATCAGAACACCAGCCTCTCCAAGTCCCCCGATGCCGGACTTCTCAGGGACAAAGATCATTTGCCTATCGTGCCCCAGCTGGCTAAATGCCCTCAGCACTCATATTACTGCCTCCACCTCTAGGTATTTTCAAATCAAGGCTTTTCTCTCACCTTGCCACCTCCAGCTCCTGTGACTGCCCTGATTAAACCTCCTATTTTCTCACTACCCACCCTGTTCCGTTATTTGACAAAGACATGTTTGGAAACCTTTTCTCCTGCTATTGCCTGCTCCCCACACCTTTCACTTACCCTCTCTGTTCTGGACTTTTTCCCTATTTGTTTCTCCTAATCTGGCATGACCTCTTTCTTGTAATAATAATGTGATTATTGATATCTCATGTCCTTTTGCACAAATTATTTGATATGTATTTGTATATGTTTTCTTGTTCTTGACACAACACAAATTGTTGTGCTATCTATGTAACCTTTTGTACTGTACCTAATTGACGTGGAACCTTTGTAATAGAGCCTCTGGCTCAAAGGTAGTAATTCCTAGAACAATAAACTAAAACCCTTTGTCAGTGTCTTCCCTTTGTTTAAATAGTTGTGAATGGTTCTCAAAGACATGCAGTTCCCTTTAGCAACAAGGTAGATGGAAATGTGGATTCAGTTTGCACTCCCCAGGTCAGAGCTTGTAGAAGTTCTTAGCTGTACTTACTTTGATTGTGATGGCTTCCAAAAAAGTTGATTTATAATGAGAATCCCAATATCTGCTGGTGATGTTTTCCAGATTCTTAGTATAGGAAATTTTCATATATCTCATATCCAAGAATGGTCTAGTTCCTCCAAGCCAAAACACATGAAAATCCACAAAACTAAACTATTGACAGAGACAAACACTAACACCCAACCACATGAATGGACAAGAGGTATACTCTTTCAGGCTCAGACATGGAATTCCTTTCCCAGCAATGCAGCCATGTTGGAGTAGTGCAGGCTGCTGCCTGAGATAAGGCAAATATTCCCTTGGCTTCACACCCCCCAGATAAGGACTCCAGGAGGATTGATGCCATGGCAAAGAAACAGTACATGGCAGCATCTTTGGGACTCAGGCAGGCTAACTATATGGCCTACATAGCTAGATACCAGAACTCCAGGTGGGACACTGTGAAGGCTCTAGCTAAACAGGCCCCTGACCAGCTTGCCAAGGAGCTGGAGTGGGTGGCTGTGGATGGGACTGAGGCATCCAAGGTGCAATTTCATGCTGCTGTGGACTCCAATGATGTTTCATCTAGAGTCATGGCTACATCTGTGGCCCTTCGGAGGATGGCTTGGCTCAGATGTACTAGTCTGTCACAGGATACCCAGGCTAAGGCCATGGATTTTCCTGTCATTGGTAATTCTCTGTTTGGGGAGCAGACAGAGAACTACATGAAGAAGATGGACGAGTACAGGACCACTTAGAGGAGTGCTCAGGCCAAAGAAAGGCAAGCCACTCCTCATAGGCAGCATTCCAGGGGCAGGGACAGGCCCTTTCATAGGCCTTTTTACCAAGCCCAGGCCTTCTCTTCTGCTTTTGCTCAGAGGGGGTTCTTTGAGGGAGAGGCAGACAGGGTATGAGCAGGCCTGCTTCCACCCCTCAGCCTAAAGCCCCTGCCAAGCAGACACCCTGATGGGTCTGCCCGGGCCGATTCTCCACTACCTGTAGGGGGCAGGCTGGCTTACTTTGTCCAAGACTGGAAGTCTTTAACATCAGACAAGTGAGTCCTGGAAGTAGTAAGCCAGGGACTGGTTCTCAGCTTCAAAAAATTTTCCAAGATGAGAACCAGATCCTTTCCACCTGTAAATCCTTCACAGGCGCTTGCCCTAGAGGCAGAGGTTTCTTCCCTCTTGGCTCTCAGAGCCATAGAGAGGGTTCCTACCCTACACGGGGCAAAGGATTGTACTCCAGGTACTTCCTAACCCCCAAAAAGTCAGGAGAATGGTGGCCCATCCTGGATCTGAGATATCTAAACAAGCACATTTTAAAGCCAAAATTCAAAATGGTGATTCTGGGAATAATTCTGCCCTCTCTAAGGCCAGGGGACTGGCTAGCCTCCCTGGACCTCAAGGATGCCTATTTTCACATTCACATCAGGTGCTCCCACAGAAAGTACCTCAGGTTCAAGTTGCCCTCAGGCCACTATCAATTCAGAGCAATGCCCTTTGGTCTAACATCAGCCCAAGGGTGTTCACAAAGTGCCTGGCAGTAGTGGTTGCTTTCCAAGGAGAAAAAAGATCTCCTTCTTTCCATACTTGGATGACTGGCTCATAGTGGGTCAGTCTCCAGACCAAGTCAAGTCACATCTTCAGATAACTCAGCAACTGCTCACTTCCTTAGGATTCCTCCTAAACCTTCCAAAGTCAGTTCTAGAGCCAGTGCAGCTCCTCACCTTTATAGGGATGGAACTAGATACAATAAGAGCAAAGGCATTCCTTCCCCTGGACAGGGCAAGGACACTAGTACAACTGGCCTCTTCTTTCACCCTTCAGGTGTCTCGACCAGCAAGGCACTTCTTGCAGCTCCTGGGCCATATGGCAGCCTCTACAGCAGTGGTCCAGGGGGCAAGATTTCAGATGAGAAAGGATTCCCTGACCAAACTAGTCCCAGTGACTCGAACCCTGATCCAGGCTTTGCAACGGTGGCAGGATCAGGACAATTTAAGGCAAGGAGTTCCTTTTGTCACTCAGTCTCATTCTCTAATCCTCACCACAGACGCCTCCCTCTTGGGCTGGGGAGCCTACTTGGGGGATCTTACCACCCAAGGGCTGTGGTCACCTCAAGAATCTCTGCTTCACATCAATCTCTTGGAACTCAGAGCAGTGTTTCTGGCACTACAAGCTTTTTCCAAGTCTGTTCAGAACAAAGTAGTCCAGATCAGAACAGACAATACCACCACAATGTGGTACATCAACAAGCAAGGGGGCACTCAGTCTGTGGCCTTGTGCACAGAAGCAATGAAGTTGTGGTCTCCGGCCTATTCCATGCAAACTTCTCTCACAGCAGTTCACCTCCCAGGGAAGGACAATGTCCTGGCAGATGCTCTCAGCAGGATATCTCAGGGCCACCATGAATGGTCCCTAGATCCCCTAATTTTGAAGGTGATTTTCTCGAGATGGGGCACTCCACAGATTGATCTTTTTGCAGCCCCAGACAATCACCAACTTCCTCTCTTTTGCTGCAGACCCCAGTATTGGGCTCAGTCCCCCTGGATGCTCTGGTACTCAGTTGGGAAGGGAAGGGAAGTTCCTGTATGCTTCCCCCCTTCCCTCTCCTGTTCAAGGTGCTAGTCAAGATCAGGTCTCAACCCTGCAAAGTGATTCTGATCGCTCCAGACTGGGCCAGACAGCCCTGGTACCCCCTGTTTCTGTCCTTAGCAGTCCATCTTCCCCTGTCTCTTCCCAGGAATTACAACCTGTTGACATCCTCTCAGGGGAGGGTTTGGTATCCGAATCTCAAATCTCTCAATCTCAAGGCCTGGCTCTTGAAGAGTTAGAGTTTGCTGATCTGCACCTCTCTCAAGGTGTTCTGGATATTCTAAAGGCTTCTTGAAAGCCTTCCACCAGAAAGTCTTACAACTTCAAATGGAAAAGGTTCACTATTTGGGGCTCTGGTAAGCATATTTCTCCAGAATCTGCTGGGTTGCCTACAGTCCTGGACTATATGGTTCATCTCAGTGGCTTGGGACTCAGACCAGCTACACTCAAAGTACATTTGGCAGCTGTTTCTGCTTTTTTGTCAGTAGGCAAGCCCTCTTCTCTTTCAGCCCATCCTGTATTTTGCAAATTCTTCAAGGGACTGTTGCACACCAATCCTCCCTTCAGGGACCCTGCTCCTGCTTGGGACCTTAATGTTTGCATTGCTCAGCTTATGTAGCCCCCTTTTGAGCCTTTGTCCTCTGCAGAACTTAAGTACTTGACTTGGAAAACTGTGTTTTTGGTAGCCATTACCTCTGCCAGATGCTTCAGTGAATTGCAAGCCCTGTCATTGAAGCCTGATTTCATCTCTTTCCAGAGATAAAGTGGTCCTAAGAACTAACAGGAGGTTTTTGCCTAAGGTGGTTTCAGATTTCCACCTTAATCAGTCTATGTCTCTTCCTGTTTTCTTCACTGACCATTCCTCCTCTGGAGAGAGGAGGCTGCACAGCCTGTATGTAAAAAGGGCCCTCAGCTACTACATAGAGCACACCAAGGGTCACAGGTTTGACTCCCTTCAGTTGTTCCTCACTTATGGAGAGGTCGGTAAGGGAAAACCTGCCACTCAAAGATCTATTGCCAGGTGGATTGTCTCTTGTATACAATTCTGCTACGAAAAATTGGGTAGAATTCCATCCTCAGGCCTGAGGGCTCACTCTACTAGAGGTACAGCTGCTTCCCTGGCTGCTGCCAGGGATATTCCTATCACAGAGATTTGTCAAGCAGCCACCTGTTAAACAGTCCATACTTTCACCAAGCATTACTGTCTGGATATCCAGGCTAGGATTGATGCTCGGTTTGGCTCAGCAGTATTTCAGAGCCTATTCCCAAAGTAGGTTCTGTCCCTCCTCCATGAAGGTACTGCTTGGTAGTCTGCAATAGTCAAAATACAACAAGACTTCATGTTGTTTGAAGAAAAAATTATTCACCTTAGTAATGTTGTTTCTTCTAATGGAGTCTTGCTGTATTCTGACCTCCCCCCCCGCCTTCCCTCTCAAAACCTGGTTTTTGGGATGTGGGTGGGCAGGAGCAGTGTTTGCACCTAGAGGTGCCCCTTTTTCTCACCATCCTTTATTTTGGGGGTGTGTTGTGTTTTGTTTTTTGGGTTTCCTGACTTGAGTCTTTGCTTTGAAACCAAAAAAACCCTTTTTATCAAATTTAGTTGCCAGTTGGCTAGTGTGAGTTTACAGTTTCCACACAGAATGCCCAGTGAGTATAGCTCGTAAAGATCTGACGGTTGGGGTTCAAACAACAGCAGACAGAGGCTTCAACCGAACTCGAGCTCGCATTCCATGCCTTGCATGGAGAGTTAACTCTTCGTTCTCCGGGGCAGTTCAAAGGTTGGAGATCACTGCAATAGTCAGAATACAGCAAGACTCCATTAGAAGAAACAACATTACTAAGGTGAGTAATTTTTTCTTAGTTGTCGTTACCTCGGCCTGGAGGATTTCCAAGCTTCAGGCCTTCATTTGTAAAGAGCCTTATTTGTTTTTCATAAAGACATGGTGTCTTTACATACTAATCCTAAGTTTCTGCCTAAGGTGGTGTCAGAAATGACACTAAACCAGGAAGCTCATCTTCCTGTTTATTATCCTAATTATGTTAACAAAGGGGAGGTGCTGCTCCACACATTGGATGTTTATCGCATCTTGCATTTTTATCTGTCCAGGACCAAGGGGTTCAGGAAATCTGACCAGTTGTTCACTTCCTTTGCCACACGTTCCTTAGGATGCCCAGTTTCCATGCAGACACTTTTGCAGTGGTTGGTGCACTGAATCACCCTCTGCTATCAAAAACATGACAGATCCCTATTGGGCCAGGTTAAGGAACACTCTACGAGAGCTGTTGCTACATTCTTTGCCACTCTCAAGAGGGTTTCCACCTTGGATATTTGTGCAGCGGCCACATGGCATTCTGTCCATACCTTTGTTAAGCACTACAGCCTGGATATTGCCTCTTGGTGCAGAGCGGGCTTTGGCCCTGTGGTCCTGCAAGGCCTGATCTCCTGAGGGGTCTCTTTCTGTCTCATTCCTTGTTCTCCCCTACCCCCCCAGTGGTTGTATTTAGTTCATACTGCTTGGGACTCAGTCCTATGAGTCTCACCTGCTGCAAGAGCTTCCTCTCAAAGTAAGAACTTACCGTAACAGTAGATCTTCAGGAGAAGCTCTTGCAGCAGGTATATTCCCCTCCCCTGGGGGTCCACTTTGCTCTGTATGAAAGAGGACTCTAGGCTGCTTGCTGGATGAGGAAGCGTTTCTTCTCATCTGCACCCTTGAATACCGAACTACAGGTGTTTCCGGTGGTACAAGAACCGGAGCACGCTGGGACTGCCTTCTCTTATGTACTGGGTGGGAAATCAGGGAGTAGAGCTGACATCAGTGAGAGGCAGTCCTGCTGTGTACTGCTAGAGAGAAGTTTGCCATGGGGTCCTGCCGCTGGATGGCAAATTAACAAATTAGCTTCTTTGCATCTTCCTTCCTTGTCATTATTTCTTTTTAGTTTCCCCCCTTGTTGTTGTTTGCGCAGCTTGCTTTTTTGATTTGGTTTAGCCCCAGCACTTGAACTGCTCCAGAGAGGAAACAGTTAATAGAACATTGAGCTTGGTTTTCAAACCTCTGTCTGTGGTGCCTCAGAGTGTAACCATCAGATTCTTTACTCCACCTAACTGTGAAGTTGCTCAGGAGAGTGCTCCTTCACTTCGGTCTGGTAAAGTTTCATAACGCATCAGTTTTTCAACCGATTTGTTTATTTTCAGTTTCAAGCCTCTGTCTATGGTACAGTAAGTAGTGTAGATAGGTAGTGAACAGTGATTTTGTGTTTTTCTTCTGTGGAAATTATAAACTTTGGTCCCTTCTCAGTCGGTCTAGTTGGGAACCAACCTTTTGTGTTTAAATTTATTTTCTTGGATTTTAGTAGTAGTGTATCGGTTCCTATCAGTTTCAAATAAAAAGAACTTTTTTCGATTTCTTTACACAACCCGTGACACAGTTGGTAACCAGTAGGGGTGTATTATCTGGCTAAAAGCTGTAAAGGGTAATTTTTTCTAGTCTGGTCATGTCTGAGAAACCCAAGAAAAAAGCAGTCCCACTGGGTTTCAACACTGTAAAGAGTGTAGGGAGGCCTTTGCTAAGGCTGACCCCCACCTCGTCTGTGTTTACTGTCTGGGGTTTAACCACCTCAAAACAGATTGCCAAATCTGCAAAAATTTTCCTAAGGCCACTCTGGAAAAAAGATTGGGTAGGCTAAGGTAAAAGGAGGCCAAGAAGTCCGCTGACCTAGATGTCTAGCCCGGTTCAGTTCTTGCCGAACCTGAGGAGGTACCCACTGACCTGGGTGAGATGTCCTCGGGCAAAAGAAGAGCAGAACCTGAGGGGTCGGTTCTATCAAAAAGATGAAAAAAGTCAGCTGGTTCGGATCCAGCATCCCTTACTCCAACCGCTGAAGAAACAGCCAAAGTGATCAGTATTGTGCAATCGCTTCATCAGGTTCCATCTGAACTGGCGCCATCGGTTAGGCCGCTCGGTTCATTCAGATCCAACTCCATTGGATTATGATCCGGATGCTTATTATGAATTGGAATGGGAGGGGGATGAAGAGTTACCGGATGATGATGATGATGATGACAATGATTATGAAGGTCTGGATGTGACCATTGAACCGGACAGCTCCCCAGACAGACCCTCCAATGTCTCCCCTCCAAGGCTTTCTGAGTCCCCATCTCACTTTTTTGTTTTACAAAAAGGTGGCTGAAACCCTCCAGCTCCCTATGGTTGAAGCTGTAGAGGAGGAAGAAGAGCCTGATTTTGTGGAGATGATGGACATCCCAGAGTCCAAGACATTGTCTATTCCCCCTTCATAAATCCCTGGGGAAACAGACACAAAAGATTTTACAGACACCAAATTATTTACCTCCTGTGAATAAGAGAATGGACAGGAGGTATATGCTATCAGGCTCAGATATGGAGTTTTTGTTCAATCATTGCAGCCATGTTGGGGTAGTGCAGGCCGCAGCCTGTGACAGGGCTAATATACCTTTGGCTTCAAACCCCCCGGATAAAGATTCCAGGAAGGTGGATGCCATGGCCAAGATACAATACTTGGCATCCTCCTTGGGGCTCAGGCAGATTAATTATATGGCCTACACAGCCAGATGCCAGAAGTCCAGGAGGGATACGGTTCTGGAACTGGCTAAACAGACTTCCCCCCCAGCTAGCCAAAGAGCGGGAAGAGGTAGCTGCTGATGGGCTAGAGGCATCCAAAGTGCAGTTCCGTGCTGCTGTAGACTCTAATTATGTGACACCGAGAATCATGGTGCTCAGGTGCATTAGCCTTTCTCAGGACACCCAGGCTAAGGCCATGGATTTCCATGTGATGGGTAACTCTCTGTTCAAACAACATGAGGTCTTGCTGTATTCTGACTAATTGCAGTTAGCCCCAGCACTTCAACTGCCCCAGAGATGAAAGGGTTAAAGTCTATGCCAGGCATAGAACGTTCATCTTGAGCTCGGTTTTCAAACCTCTGTCCCAGGTACTCTGAAGCGTAACCATCAGATTCTTTACTTTGCCTAACTGAGAAGTCACTCCGGAGATCCTCTCTTACACTTCAGTTCGGTAGCAGTAAATCGGTCATTTTTTATCAACCGTTTCCTTATTTTTCTGGTCTTTGCATCTCTGTCCCGGTACAGTAAGTGTATTGTAGGTAGACAGAATTGTGTAATTGCCAAAATAAATTGTTTTATTTTTCGGTTCCCCACCGGTCGGTCTGGTCAGGAACTGAAGTAGTAATAAAAAAAAAAAAAAAGAGAGTGTGTGTTCTGGTACCTATTGGTTCCTGAAAAATACGTTTAATTTCGGGGTGTTTTCAACTGACTTGTGACACGGTAGGAACCGATAGGTTTTTGTAGTTGCCTGGCTTGAACGCTGGTAAGGAAAACTTTTTGTTTGAGGCATGTCTGAGAAACCAAAAAAGAAAACCAGACCCACAGGGTTTCAGCACTGCACCGAATGTAGGGAGGCCTTTGCCAAGGCTGACCCCCACCTCATCTGTGTTTATTGTCTGGGGTTTGACCACCTCAAGGAAGACTGCCAAATTTGCAAAAATTTCCCTAAATCTATTGCTGAAAAATGCTTGAGTAGGCTTAAGGAAAGGGAGGCCAAGAAGTCTGCTGACCTGGATGGCCAGCCTGGTTCGGTTTCGGCCGAACCTGAGGGGTGCCTACTGACTGGGTCGATACCCCGTCAGGCAAGAGGAGAGCCAATTCTGCGGAATCGGTTTCTACAAAGAAAAAACATAAGTCAGCCGGTTCAGATTCTGTTTCTCATGTTCCAGCCGCAGATGAAAATTGCCAAAGCGATTGCCATAGTGTAGTCACTTCGCCTGGTACCAACCAAACCGACACCGTCTCGAGGATGGTCAGTTCGGTCGGACTTACAAGCTTCCAATTATGACCCTGAAGATTTTTATGAGGGTGAATGGGAGGGAGAAAAAGAAGAAGAAGATGATGAAGATGAAGAGTATGAGGACCTGGATGTGCCTATCGAACCGGACATCTCCCCAGACATGCCTTCCAATGTCTCTCCTCCTAGGCTTTCTGAGTCCCCCTCCCACTACCTATTTTACAAGAAGGTGGCTGACACTCTTCAGCTCCCTATGGAAGAAGCTGAACAGGATCAGGAGGAGCCTGACTATGTTGAGATGATGGATGTCCCAGAGTCCAAAAGGGTTTCTATCCCTCCGCATAAGTCCCTCGGGAAACAGACCCAAAAGATCTTACAAATGCCAACATCTATACCCCCTTTGGATAAGAAGATGGACAGGAGGTATGCTTTGTCAGGCTCTGGGCCAGAATTCCTTACTACTCACTGCAGCCATGTTGGGGTAATGCAAGCTACGGCCTGTGACAAGGCTAATATTCCTCTGGCATCTCACCCCCCCAGATAAGGATTCCAGGAAAGTGGATGCCATGGCAAAAAAGCAGTACCTGGCATCCTCTTTGGGACTCAGACAATCCAATTATATGGCATATACAGCCAGATACCAGAAGTCTAGGTGGGATAAGATTCTGGCTCTGGCTAAGAATGCCCTTCCCCAGCTAGCCAGTGAGCTGGAGCAGGTGGCTGCAGATGGCATAGAAGCTTCCAAGGTACAGTTCCATGCTGCTGTAGACTCAAATGATGTCCATTCTCGGGTTATGGCTACATCTGTTTCCATGAGGAGATTTGCCTGGCTCAGGTGTACCAACTTGTCTCAGGATACCCAGACCAAGACCATGGATTTTCCTGTCTCTGGTAACTCTCTGTTTGGGGAACAAACAGAGGCTTACATGAAAAAGATGGAAGAGTACAGGACCACATACAGGAGTGCTGCAGCCAAAGAGAAGCAAACCACTCCTCAAAGGCAGCAATCTAGGTCTGGCAGGGGCAGGTCTTTTCAAAGGCCTTTTTACCAGGCCCAAGCCTCCTCTTCTTTTCATCAGAGGGGGTTCTTTAGGGGAAGAGGCAGAAGGGTGATGACAAGAGCTGTATCCTCCTCTCAGGCTAAGCCCTCTTCCAAACAGACACTCTGATGGGTCAGTCAGGGTTGCCTCCCCAATCCCTGTAAGGGGCAGGCTGGCTCACTTCTTCCAGGCCTGGAAGTCTATCACTTCAGACAAATGGGTTCTGGAAGTGGTGAGCTAGGACCTTGCTCTCAGCTTCACCAGGTTCCCAAGGCTGAGGGCAAAGGTCTTTCCCCCTTCATCTTCAGAGGAAGCACAGGCTTTGGAGACAGAGGCCTCATCTCTACTGCTCCTGCAGGCAGTGGAAAAGGTCCCTCTCATTCACAGGGGAAAAGGATTGTACCCCAGGTACTTCCTTACCCTAAAAAAGACAAGGGAGTGGCGACCCATCCTAGAGCTACGCTATTTGAACAATCACATCTTAAAACCAAAGTTCAGGATGGTGACTCTGGGACTAATTCTTCCCTCTCTGAGACCAGGAGACTGGCTAGCATCTTTGGATCTCAAAGATGCCTATTTTCACATACCTATCAGGCAGTCCCACAGAAAGTACCTCAGATTCGAACTGCCCTTAGGCCATTACCAGTTCAGAGCAATGCCTTTCGGTTTGACATCTACTCCAAGGGTATTCACCAAGTGCCTGGCAGTCGTTGTGGCCTTCCTCAGAAAGCAAGGCATCCTGCTGTTCCCTTATCTGGATGACTGGGTTATAGTAGGCCAGTCCCCAGACCAAGTCAGGTCACATCTAAAGGTCACTCAAGATCTTCTGGAATCTTAAGGGTTCATCCTAAATCCGTAAAAGTCAGTTCTGAAGCCTTCCCAGCTCCTCACATTCATAGGTGTGGAACTGGACACTGTACTGGCCAAGGCCTTTCTTCCTTCCCTAAGGGCCCAATCTCTCATCAGTCTGGCCTCTTCTTTTTGTCCACTTGTGTCTCGGCCAGTCAGACACTTTTTACAGCTGCTGGGTCATATGGCAGCATTCACTGCAGTAGTACAGGGTGCAAGGTTTCAGATGAGAGATATTAAATTTCACCTCAGAGCTTTTTGGTCTCAAGGAAAAGACTCCCCCTTCAAGTTGGTTCCAGTGTCCCTGACTCTGGTTCAAGCCCTCCAGTGGTGGTTGGAGGAGGACAATTTGAGGAAAGTGGTTCCCTTCCTCAGTCAGGTGCCCACAGTAATACTCACCACCGATGCTTCCCTACTGGGGTGGGGAGCTCATCTGGATCAGCACACAGCTCAGGACACTTGGTCCCCTCAGGAGTCCCTTCTGCATATAAACCTGCTTGAACTCAGGGCTGTCTTTCTAGCAGTTCAGACTTTTTCGAACATGATTGAGGGGGAAGTGATGCAGATCAGGACAGACAATACCACAACCATGTGGTACATCAACACGCAGGGGGGACACTCGGTCTTCGGCCCTGTGCACAGAGATCATGAAGATATGGTCTCTAGCTTATTCTCTGCAAGCTTCCCTGATCGCTGTGCATCTCCCAGGAAAGGACAATGTACTTGCAGATGCTCTCAGCAGGATTTCGCGGGGTCATCACAAGTGGTCCCTGGATCCCCTCATTCTTCAAGTCATTTTCAAAAGAAGGGGCACTCCAGAGATAGATATCTTTGCAGCCCCAGACAACCATCAGCTCCCCTTGTTCTGCTGCAGACCCCCTCTTCTGGGGTCTGTTCCTCTGGATGCTCTCCTGTTAGATTGGACCAACATGTTTTTCTATGCTTTTCCTCCCTTTCCTCTGATTTTCAGAGTGCTGGTCAAGATCAGGTCCCAACCTTGCTCAGTGATCCTGGTAACCCCGGACTGGGCCAGGCAACCTTGGTATACTGTTCTGTTGTCACTGTCAGTGACAATACCTCTGTGCCTTCCCAGACAGTTCAATCTCCTCACCTCTTCTCAGGGGAGGATCCTGTATCTCAACCTTCACTCCCTCAGGCTCAAGGCCTGGCTCTTGAAGAGCTAGAGTATGTAGGCCTCAATCTTTCCCAGTCAGCTCTGGATAACCTTAAGGCTAGTAGACAGCCTTCCACCAGAAAGACTTACAACTCCAAATGGAAGAGGTTTTGGTTTTGGTGTGCTCAGAGGCACATCCAACTGGATTCAGCTGATATTGCTATTGTTCTGGATTATATGGTGCATCTTAATAGTTTGGGCCTTTGGCCTGCCACCCTCAAGGTGCATTTGGCAGCTGTTTCTGCTTTCATTTCAGCATGGAAAGTCTCTTCCTTAGCCTCTCATCCAATTTTTAAAAGATTTTTCAAAGGCTAATTCATATCAACCCTCCTTTCAAGAACCCCACTCCTCTGTGGGACCTGATTATCTGTATTGCACAGCTGATGCAGCCTCCCTTTGAGCCCCTTTCTTCAGATGAACTAAAGTACCTTACTTGGAAAGCTGTATTCCTGGTGGCCATCGCATGTGCCAGGAGAATCAGTGAATTACAGGCCTTATCAGTGGAACCTGTCTTCATTTCATTTCACAGGGACAAGGTGGTCCTTCGCACAAATATGAAGTTCCTTCCCAAGGTGGTGTCAGATTTTCATCTGAAATGATCTATGACTTTGCCTGCATTCTTTACTGATCATTCCTCCTCCGGAGAGAGGAGGTTGTACAGTCTTGATGTCAAAAGGGTTTTGAGTTGCTACTTAGAATCCACTAAACCTCACAGAAACAACTGTTCCCAGTTGTTCCTTTCTTATGGAGAGGTGGGTGAAGGTAAATCTGCCACTAAGAGAACCATTGCTCAACGGATTGTCTCTTGTATACAGTTCTGCTATTCAAAATTTGGGAAGGAGCCTCCATCAGGCCTGAGGGCTCATTCCACCAGAGGTACAGCTGCCCCGGTGGCAGCTGCCAGGGATATACCCTTAGTGGAAATCTATAAAGCAGCCACCTGGAAGACTGTTCACGCATTTACCAAGCATTATTCCCTTGACATCCAGTCAAGAAGTGATGCTAAGTTTGGCACAGCAGTACTGCAGTGCCTGTTCCCAAAATAGGTTCTGTAGTTCCCTCCTCCTGGGGGGTACTGCTTGGTAGTCTGCAATTAGTCAGAATACAGCAAGGCTTCAAGTTGTTTGAAGAAAAAATTACTCACCTTAGTAATACTGTTTCTTCTAATGTAGTCTTGCTGTATTCTGACCTCCCTCGCTGCCTCCCCTACTAGAACTTAGCTGTTTTGGGATGTGGGTAGGCAGGTGTAGCGATGTACCCCAGGGGTACATTGGTTGTTTTTTCTTCTTATTATTATTATTCTCATTATTTAATTGTTTAGCTACTTGATTTCTTTTTGGGAGTCTCGACTTGCGTCTTCATACTCTTGTTTACATATGTATGGCCTTTTGGGCAAGCATTTTAAAACAATTTCTGGATTGTTAGCCAGTTAGTTTAGTGCATGTAAGAATCTGACGGTTATGCTTCAGAGTACCTGGGACAGAGGTTTGAAAACCGAGCTCTAGATAAACATTCTATGCCTGGCATAGACTTTAACCCTTTCATCTCCAGGGCAGTTGAAGTGCTGGGGCTAACTGCAATTAGTCAGAATACAGCAAGACTCCATTAGAAGAATCAATATTACTAAGGTGAGTAATTTTTTCTTTGGGGAGCAGACAGAGGCTTACATGAAGAAGATGGATGAGTACAGGACCACCTACAGGAGTGTACAGGCCAAGGAATGGCAAGCCATTCCTACCAAGTTCAGGCCTCCTCTCCCTTCTCACAGAGGGGGTTCTTTCGAGGGAGTGGCAGGAGGGGGATGAGCAGGGCTGCATCCTCTTCCCAGTCCAAGGCTCCTGCCAAGCAGACACCCTGATGTGTCAGCCTAGGTCGACTCCCCAACTCCAGTAGGAGGAAGGCTGGCTTACTACTTCCAGGTCTGGAAGTCTGTTACCTCAGACCAATGGGTCCTGGAGGTAGTAAGCCAGGGACTGGCCCTCAGTTTCAAGAAGTTTCCAAAAATGAAGGTCAGGTCTTTTAAACAACATGAAGTCTTGCAGTTGAACTGGTCTGTCTAACTGCATATTGTCAGAATATAGCAAGACTCCATTAGAAGAAACATTACTATGGTAAGTAATTTTTTCTTTCCACCTGCAAAGATCTCTGAAACCATTGCTCTAGAAGCAGAGGTTTCCTCACTGCTGGCTTTCAGAGCCATGGAGAGAGTTTCTACTCTACACAGGGGCAAGGATCTGTACTCCAGATATTTCCTTACCCCAAAAAAGACAAGGGAGTGGTGACCCATCCTAGACTTAAGGTATTTGAACAAACACATCTTAAAACCAAAGTTCAAAATGGTGACTCTGGGAGTAATTCTTCCCTCTCTGAGGCCAGGAGATTTGTTAGCATCCCTGGACCTCAAGGATGTCCTATTTCCACATTCCTATCAGGTGGTCCCACAAAAAGTACCTCAGGTTCGAGCTGCCCTCAGGCCATTATCAGTTCAGAGCCATGCCTTTCGGCCTCACAGCGGCTCCAAGAGTGTTTACAAAGTGCCTTGTAGTAGTAGTGGCCTTCCTCAGAAGGCAGGGGATCTCTCTATTCCCATACCTGGACGACGGGCTCATTGTAGGACAGTCTCCCGACCAGGTCAAGTCAGCTCTTCAAGTCACTCAAGATTTGCTCAGTTCTCTGGGATTTCTTCTCAATCTGCCAAAGTCAGTTCTCAAACCAGTACAGCTCTTCACTTTCATAGGGTTAGAGTTAGATACTGTTCTTGCAAAGGCCTTCCTACCACTAGCAAGGGTAAAGGCCCTTACATATCTTGTTTCCTCTTTTCATCCTCTGGTTTCTCACCCAGCAAGACATTTTCTTCAGCTCCTAGGCCACATGGCAGCTTTCACTGCAGTGGTACAAGGAGCCAGGTTCCAAATGAGGGACATTCAGTTTCACCTAAGGTCTTTTTGGTCTCAGAAAAAGATTCTGTCACCAAATTGTTTCCAGTGACTCAGACTCTGGTCCAAGCTCTCCAGTGGTGGCTGGATCAGGACAATCTCAGACAAGGTGTCCCATTCCTCAATCAATCTCATTCAGTGGTACTTACCACAGATGCTTCTCTCCTGGGCTAGGGAATCCTCCTAGGAACCCTCACAGCACAGGATATTTGGTCTCCACAAGAGTCTCTCCTTTATATCAGTCTTCTGGAACTCAGGGCAGTATTCCTAGCCCTTCAAGCTTTCTCAGACTCAGTAAGGGACAAGGTGCTTCAGATCAGGACAGACAACACCACCACCACCATGTGGTACATCAACAAGCAAGGCGGCACTCAGTCTATGGCCTTGTGCATGGAGGCCATGAAAGTATGGTCTCTAGCCTACTCCTTGCAAATCTCCCTAATAGCGGTCCACCTCCCAGGAAAGGACAATGTGTTAGGAGATGCTCTGAACAGAATCTCCCAGGGCCATCACAAATGGACCTTGGTCCTCTCATACTGAAAGTAATCTTCACCATGTGGGGCACTCCAGAAATAGATCTCTTCACAGCCCCAGACAATCACCAACTTCCTCTTTTCTGCTGCAGACCTCTAGTCCTAGGGACTGTTCCCTTGGATGCCCTGTTATTGGACTGGGAAGGCAAGTTCCTTTATGCCTTTCCTCCCTTTCCCCTGTTGTTCAGGGTTCTAGTCAAGATCAGGTCACAACCCTGCACAGTGATTCTACTGGCTCCAGAATGTGCCAGACAGCCTTGGTATCCTCTATTGTTGTCCCTAGCAGTTTCACTCCCCTGTCTCTTCCTAAAAGACACAATCTCCTAACCTACTCTCAGGGGAGGGTCTGGTACCCCAATCTTCAGTCTCTCAATCTCAAAGCCTGGCTCTTGAAGAATTAAAATATGCAGGCCTGCATCTTTCTCAGGGAGTTTTGGACATCCTTAAGGTTTCTCAGACACCCTCTACCAGGAAAACTTATAATTCCAAATGGAAAAGATTCAGCATTTGGTGTTCCCATAAGGATATTATATGAGATGCTGCTGGCATTGCTACACTTTTGGATTACCTGGTTCACCTTAATGGCGTAGGCCTTAGGCCAGCCACTTTAAAGGTTAATTTAGCAGCTGTGTCTGCATTCCTCTCAGCAGGGCAGGGCTCTTCCCTGGCATCTCACCCTGTTTTTGGTAAGTTCTTTAAAGGTCTGGTTCATATCAACCCTCCTTTTAGAGAACCTACTCCGGCTTCGGATCTCAATATCTGCATTGCTCAGCTTATGCAGCCGCCCTTTGAACCTCTGGCTCCGGCCGAGCTTAAGTACCTGACCTGGAAAACTGTATTTCTGGTAGCTATCACTTCTGCCAGGTGAATTAATGAATTACAGGCCCTGTTAGTTGAACCTGATTGTATCTCATTCCATAGAGATAAGGCAGTCCTCAGAACCAATAGGAGGTTCTTACCCAAAGTGGTCTCAGATTCCATCTGAACCAGTCCATGTTTCTTCCTGTGTTCTTCACTGATCATTCTTCTTCAGGAGAAAGAAGATTACATAGTTTGGATGTTAAGAGGGCACTTAGCTACTACATTGAGCATACTAAGGCACATAGGAATGACTGTCTTCAATTGTTTCTCACTTATGGTGAAGTGGGGAAAGGTAGGTTTGCTACTAAGAGAACTGTTGCCAGGTGGATTGTCTCTTGTATTCAATTCTGCTATGCCAAGCTAGGTAAAACACCTCCTCAGGCCTGAGTGCTCACTCGACTAGGGGTACAGCTGCTTCTATGGCTGCTGCCAGAGATATACCCTTGTTAGAGATCTGCAAAGCAGCCACCTGGAAAACAACCTATACTTTCACCAAGCATTACTCTCTGGATATCCAGGCTAGGAGTGATGCTAGGTTTGGTACAGCAGTACAGCAAGATTTCATGTTGTTTGAAGAAAAAATTACTCACCTTAGTAATTGTGTTTCTTCTAATAGAGTCTTGTTGTATTCTGACCTTCCCCTGCCTCCCCTCTTAGAACCTAGTTTTGGGATGTGGGCTGGCAGGTACAATGTTGCATCTCAGGGGTGTACTTTGCACCCTTCCCCTTCAGGATGGGGGTGGTTGTTGTTGTTAGGTTTTAACTTAAATTTATATATCTTGTTCACTATCTGTTTTTTTTCTTGGCTTCTCGACTTGAGTCTTTTGGACCCAAGTTGTTGCCTGTTAGTTTATATGTTTTATAATTTCCACACTGAAAGTGTAGCTAGTTAGTTTGCTCGTAAGAATCTGATGGTTACACTCTGAGGCACCACAGACAGAGGTTTGAAAACCAAGCTCAAGCTCAACGTTCTATGCCTGGAATAGAAATTAACTTTTTCCTCTCCGAAGCAGTTCAAGTGCTGGGGCTAACTGTATAAATACAGCAAGACTCCATTAGAAGAAACATAATTACTAAGATGAGTAATTTTTTCTTGTCTGCCTTGTATTTTCTGAACTACAAAGACCTGAAGTTAGCCAAAGTTGTTCATTGTGGTATACTTTGTAGGGTGTTTCATACAGTGTTGCTGTGAGGGGTGGGTACCATTAATGCTGTGTTTCCTGCTGGTGCATGTTGAAAGTGTTATCAATATTACAGTTTTGCATCATCCATTCCCCTTTGCCCAAAAATAAAACCATTATTGTTATTGCATAAACCTGTCTGTGAACATATTATTAGCAACAGCTATTAATTGCATGCAACATAGCTAGCATGAGGTTGGTATGGTATTCTATCTGTGGGTGACTGGAAGGGGAGGTGGGTAGGTACAGTATCCCAGGGGGTTGTACCCTACAAATAACTGGCCCACTATACTCACTCTGGGTGGAGATACCACACTATTATTTATTCTATTTGGGAAAGAACCCCACTTTCATCATGAGAACAGAGCCTAGGCCCCTCAACCTGGTTGGACCCCAGTCAGCAGGGGTAGTAGCCCACAGTAACACTGCACCCTGGTTACACATAAATATGTGTACTGTTGATTGAAATGTGTTGGACTGCTCTGAGAATTTTTGTGCTTGCTGCAATGGGACTTAGCACTATGGCACTAGCAACAGGCAGACCAGGACTCTATCAGCACCCATTCCACTAATGGATAACAGCACTTATCTGCAGATATCAGACAAGGAGCTAGTGGTGTATTGAAACAATTTGATTTGCCTGTAGTGAGATCGCAAAGTGGAACCTTGTTATTGACTGTTTACATGGATGCCATCTTTGTCCTGAACCTGTACTAAAGATCAGTGATTGAGAAGCATGAAGGACAGTAACTATGGCTCCTGGGTAGGAGGTGTGAACAATGTTCTTGGTGCATTTAGTAACAACCAATGAGCTAGCAAGAAGCCCTAATGCATATTAATTTTTATGATGGACAGCTGAATTGTTCAGTGTGGAGTGGTGTTTCTAACCCCAGTAATACTCAGGTATTCATAACTTTCTGCAGTAAGCCTTCTAGGTAGGACCGCCAGGAGAGAATAGAGCACATGCAAATGATGGAATTCTTTGCACTTGACAACTTTTCAAATGTTGCCCTGTACTAACTGCCAGTGTTCTAAACTCCTCAGATTTCACTCTCCCCCCGAAAAGTTTGGTCGCTCGGAGTGTCGCTCCTCTACTTTCCATTCTGACATGAAGAAACTTATAAAAATACTATAAGTATCTCTTTTTATTTTATTTGCTGCCTTACACTTATTGTTTACTGTTAAAACTTAGTTTAGTGTAAGTTATTTCATTTTTGGCCGGTTCCTCTCGGTTCGGTATAACCGGGAGTGAACTGGGTTAGTTTTTAGTTAGTCGGGGGTTTTTGACTAAAAAAATCCATTAGTTTCTTAGTTTTTAATTTTAAAACTTTATTTTTGTAACTGCTTTTCTCGATTACTGAACCGCTAATCCCAGTTCACTTTTGTTCCTTCGGTTCGGTTCCTCCAGTTCTTATTAGTTCCAGAACTGACTGCAACTGCTAAGTTTTATTTAAAAATTCATTCTGATTTAGAGGTTTACCTTTTTATCAGTAAAATGTCAGAAACACGGAAGAAAAAGACTGGTGAACCCAGTTTTAAAAATTGTTCACAATGTAGGAAAGTTTTTGCCAAGGCAGATAAACACAGTTTGTGTCTGGCCTGCTTTGGATATGAGCATCTTAAAGAGGAATCTGATATTTGTAAAACATTCCCTGAAAAAACTGTAGAAAAACACCTGGAATGGCTGAAAAAGCAACATCCTTCACCCAGGGTCCCTCTGGCTCTGACCAGCCGATACCCCTTGTTAATGTGGGTGAAACCACTTCTACTGTTGCCTCTACCTCTGAGACAGGTGACAAAAGCACCAAGAGGGCTACTGAACTGGCAGAGTCCCCAGTTCCCTCTGAGAAATCAAGAAAGTTAAAACCCACAGAACCCCAACCTACTAAAAAGGGGACTTCTGTGCCTGCCTCCACTATGCCTTCTCCCCAAGAAATTTCCAAGGCTTTCAGGGTAATTCAGGCATTACAAGGCCTAGTCCCTACAAATCAGCAGCCATCTGTCCAGACCCCTGTGGGACAGCCTGGCAGCACAGGCGAATCTTCCTTCACTGAAGAGGAAGAATACAGTGAATGTAAGGAGGAGGAAGTGGAAAGCATTGAACCTGAGGTATCCCCTTAGCAGGAATTTGGCTCTTCTCCCAGAACATCCGAAGATTATGTAATGCCCCAAAGTTGGGGCATCCCAGAAAAACAAAACTAAATAAATCTATTAGAGGTTTGCAGGTGCCCAGGGTGCCTGCTACAGGTGTAGACTGCAGGGTAAAGGTAAAAAGGGGCCCCTCAAATGTTAATTCTCCTCCCTATAGTGGAAAAACACCATACATAATAAAGAAAAGTGCTCTGTGCACTTAAAACATTGTAAAAAAAATAGATTTTGATGCAGCTCTCATAACAATGGCCTGGATGGAATGCTGTGCTGAGCTGCTCATGCACAGCATTCCACTCCAGCCATTCTAGAACCTTGGGGATTCAAGTTTAAAGTTTTACTGTTTTTTTGTTCAGTTGATCCTGGGCAGCTGTTGAGGAGAGAGGACACTGTAAGTCAAAGGGACATGGAAGGGCTTACCTGTGTGTTGAAGCCATCCCTGAGGACTCAGCTGTGTGCCTGCTCTGCCTCCCTGCCAGAAGACTCCTGTTGCTGCTCTGTGTTGCGGTCGGTGGTGCCATCGGGGCACCATGAAGAAAGAGAACGTCCAGTTCAGTCATTTTGGGCTGAAGATCCCCGTCGTTTATTTGTTTTGGCCCCCTGTTATTTATAAAGTTTAATTTCGGTCCCTCGTCGGCGGCAGAGAAGCGCCGCATCGCTGCTCGTCCTGTTGGCCCTCTGAAGCCCCCTTGAGTCATCCCCCCTCTGCCTGCTGTTCGTTCACTCCCTCAATCTGCCCAGTAAGACCTCCTGCCTCCCGTCTGCTTTCTCTGGTCCTGATGTGGTGCGGTGAGTTGGCGGCAGCACGCTAATTCATGCTGTCCATCTAAATCCTAAAAGAAAAAGATTTATTTTTAATTTTTTTTATTTTCATTAGCGCCCAAGGCACTTGGAGGATCGGCTGAGTGCCGCAGGGGAATCGGGTCACTAGGACCCTAATTAATATTAACAAAGGGGCAGGGAGATAGCGACGCCCACTGAACAGTCCACTGAACCGGAGGGACTGGCCCGTTACGGGGCGATGTTCCACAAAGAAAAGAACCACGGATAAGGCTGCTGAACCAGCCACTGTGGTTAAGAAAGAGTGAAAGGAAAAGCACCAGGAACCGCAACCAATTTCTACAGCGGCTCCTTCTTCTGAACAGATTGCGAAGACTATCAGGATTATCCAACTCTTGCAATCTCCAGTTCCGGTTAAAACACAGCTGGTTCCACGAACTCCCGGTTCGCAGATCCCCTGTTTCATAAACCAAGGTGGGGAACAATTTGAGGATCCTGATCTTAGAGAAGATCCAGGAGAGGATTACGGGGACAATGACTATGATGAGCCTATGGAACCAGACATCTCCTCTGATCCCCACAGGCCTGATTCCCCTAATAAGGGTCATGAAGATTTTTCTTCATACTTTCCTTTTATGAAGCAAGTGGCACAGTCTCTCAACCTCCCATCTCAGGAATCACTGGAAGATGAGGAGAAGGAAGATTATAAGGAGATGATGGATGTCCCTCCATCAAAATGGCTGCTTCTCATGAAGATTTTAGAGAATCCCATTTCTGTCCCTCCTACTGATAAGAAAGTGGATATAAAGTACTGGGTGGGCAAGGCTGGGGCTGAATTTTTGTTTGGTCATCCCAGTCATGAAGGAAGGTGTAGTACAGGCTGCAGCTCGTGACAAAGCTGACATCCCTCTGGCCTCCCCGCTCCTGAAAAAGATTCCAGGAGGATGGATTCAATAGCCAAGAAGATTTACTTAGGATCCTCCTTAGCCATTAGGCAGGCATCCTATATGGCATATTTAGCCAGATATCAAAAATCTGTGTGGTCCACTGTATTGGAAATTGCCAAGTCAGTTCCCCCTCCAATGGCTGCTGACCTGGAAGAAGCAGCTAAGAGGGGCATTGAAGCATCTAAAACCCAATTTAGGATGGCAGTGGATGCCAATGACACTGCATCCAGGCAGATGGCTTTAGCAGTGTCTCTGAGAAGGTTTGCATGGCTCAGAACCACTAATTTCTCACAGGACACACAAAACAAGGCATTGGATTTCCCCTGTGATCCCTGTGTCTCTGTTTGGAGAACAAACATAGACATATATGAAAAAAATGGATGATTGCAAATCTGCTTACAAAAGTGCAGCAGTAAAGGAGAGATCTGCCAACCCCCAGAGACACCATTTGAGGGGTGGCCAGGGCAGAACTCCTTACAGGCCTTATTCACAGCCCCAGGTTTTTCCCCAGTATCAGCCTAGGGGATACTTTAGGTGCAGGAGCAGGAGTAGCACTGACTGCACTAGCCCCACTGTCCAACCAGTAGCGCAAACTCCCTAAGCAGAATGTCTGGGTCACCTCCCCACTACCAGTAGGGGGAAGACTGGCCCACTACTTCCAGGAATGGAAAAGCACCACTATAGACAAGAGGGTCCTGGAAGTAGGGGGCCAGGGTTTGGTCCTCAGCTTCAAAACCAGACCAAGACTGAGCTCAAGGGCTTTCAAGCCCTCTTCCCCATCAGAAACAACCGTACTGGAAAAGGAAGTGTCATCTCTGCTACTGTTTCAGGTGGTAGAACCAGTCCCTGCCATTCAAAGAGGCAAGGGCCTGTACTCCAGTACTTCCTTACATTAAAGAAAACAGGGGAGTGGCATCCCATTTTGGACCTCAGATACCTGAACAAGCATTTAGCAAAACCAAAATTCCAGATGGGCACTGTGTTCACTATACTACCCACTCTGAGGCATGGAGACTGGTTAACATCCCTGGACCTGAAAGATGCTTACTTTCACATCCCAATTAGAAGGTCTCACAGAAAGTACCTCAGATTCAGGTTGCCATCAGGCCATTATCAATTCAGAGCAATGCCCTTTAGATTAACATCTGCTCCAAGGGTGTTCATGAAATGCCTAGCTGTTGTGATGGCACACCTAAGACAGCTAGGGGTGTCAGTATTCCCCTATCTGGATGACTGGCTAATTGTAGGCCAGTCACAGCAACAAGTGAGAGAGTCTCTTTCAGTCATTCAGACCACAATCTCCTCTCTGGGGTTCTTAGTGAATCAAAAGAAATCTGTCCTAGAACCGGTGCAGTTGCTCAAGTTCATAGGGGCAGAATTGAAAAAAGAACAGGAATGGCTTATCTTCCTCGGGACAGGGTGGACAGCCTGATTCAAATAGCCAGGTCTTTTTCACCACATGTTTCCAGACCAGCAAAGCATTTCCTGCAACTGTTAGGGGACATGGCAGCCTCAAACTGTAACCATCCCAGGAGTAAGGTTTCAGATTAGAGACATCCAGTTTCACCTAAGGGAGTACTGGTCCCAAAAGAAAGACTCTTTATCAAAACTAGTCCCAGTCAAAGCCACCCTTATTCAAGCTTTGCAGTGGTGGCAGGTAAGGGAACACCTCAGACAAGGGGTACTTTTCCTTCAACAGTCCCCTTCTCTGATACTTACCGCAGATGCTTCCCTCCTACGGTGGGGAGCACATTTAGGGGATCACACTACTCATGCCACTTGGAGAAAGCAGGAATACCTCCTGCACATCAATCTATTAGAGCTCAGAGCAGTTCTTCTGGCCCTTCAGTCTTTTACCACTCAGGTGGTAGGCAAGGTGGTGCAGGTCACAATAGACAATACAACCACCATGTACTATATAAATAAGCAAGGGGGCACAAGATCAACCTCTCTCTGCACAGAAGCTATGAAAATCTGGACATTAGCATATTCTCTAAAGGTGTCTCTTTCAGCTGTTCATCTCCCGGGCAAGGACAATGTCCTAGCGGATGTCCTCAGCAGGATAAACCAGAATCATCATGAATGGTCACTGAACAGGTAGGTCTTACAGACAAATTTTCAGGAGGTGGGGCACTCCAGAAGTGGATCTGTTCACAGCCCCAGACAATTTCCAACTCCCACAGTATTGCTGCAGACCCCCAACAGAGGCACAATCCCTCTGGATGCACTTCTGTTGGATTGGACAGGGAAATTCCTGTATGCTTTCCCTCCATTTCCCCTACTACTGAAAGTATTGAACAAACTCAGGCTTCAACTAGCCTCAATGTCCTCATTGCTCCGGATTAGGCCAGGCAGCCTTGGTACTCCATTCTCCTATCAGTATCAGTAGCCAAGCCAATCAGTTTTCCCAGGAGGTACAACATATTGACCACCTCTCAGGGCAGAATCATGTACCCCAACTTACTATCCCTCAGACTCAAAGCATGGCTCTTGAGGACCTAGAGTATGCAGACTTGCACATTTCAGAAGGGGTTATGGACATACTGAGGGTTTCCAGAAAATCCCTCCACTAAGGAGACATATGCCTCTAAACAGAAAAGGTTTTCTTTTTGGTGCCAGGGCAGAGGCCTGGATCACTCTCAAGCTAACACTTCTGTTTTCTTAGATTATATGGCTCATTTGCACTTCACAGGCTTGACTGTTTCCACTGTGAGGGTGCACTTAGCAGCTGTTTCAGCTTATTTATTGGCAGGTAAAGCTCCTTCCTCCTCCTTGGCCTCTAAGCCAGTGTTCAAAAAATTCTTTAAAAGGCTGCTACATTTACATCCACCCCATAGGGAGCCCACCCCTATGTGGGATCTAAATATTTGCATTGCTCAGCTCATGCAACCTCCATTCGAGCCCATGTCATCAGCAGATCTGAAATATGTGATTCAGAAAACTGTATTTTTGGTTGCCATTGCCTCTGCCAGAAGGATCGGTGAACTTCAGGCATTATCCACAGAACCAGGTTATATTGCAGTTCATAGGGACAAGGTTGTCCTGAGAACTAGCAGAAAGGTCCTACCAAAGGTGGTATCAGACTTTCATCTTAACCAGTCTATTACCTTGCCAGTCTTTTTTACAGACCATTCCACTTCAGGTGAACGTAGGTTGCACAGCCTTGATATAGAAAGGGCAGTTAGCTACTATCTTGTCCACACAAAGGGTCACAGACAGAACCAAACCCAGCTCTTCCTTACCTTCGGAGAGGTGGGAAAAGAGAAACCTGTCACAAAATGGTCCATTGCCAGGTGGATTGTAACCTGTATACAGTTCTGCTATAGGAAAGTAGGTAAGGAACCTCCTGCAGGCCTCAGAGCTCACTGCACAAGAGGTACTGCAGCTTCCCTAGCAGCTGCTAGAGATATTCCCCAGGTGGATATCTGTAAAGCTGCCACTTGGAAGACAGTCCACACATTCACCAAACATTATTGTTTGGATGTACAGGCCAGAGGTGACACCAGGTTTGGCACAGCAGTCCTGCAGAGCTTGTTTCCTAAATAGGTTATAGGCCCACCTCCAAAGGCATTGCTTGGTAATCTGCATAAGTCGGAATACAGTAAGATTTCCTGTGGTTTGAAGAAAAAGTATTCACCTTAGTGATCTTGTTTCTTGTAAGGGAATCTTATTGTATTCTGAGCTCCCTCCCTTCCTTCTCTGCTAAAACCCAAGGTCCCTGCATTACAGCTGTGCCAGTTGTTGCAAACCTGGGGAGTTTATACTGTTTTTATTTTTGGCATCTGTGACTTGAGTCTTCAAGGATGCCAGGTTTTTGGAGTAGTTGAAAGAAGGGTAACTCCCTGTTTTCCTTTTGCCATTTCTGGTTCAGGGAGTTGGTTGTTATGGTTGTTATTATTATTATTATTATTATTGTCATTACGTTAGTTGCAAACTGCTTAGTGCATGCTTCATAAGAATCTGATGGTTAGAGGTTATTTACTAGGGACAGTGGCTTGAAAACCGAGCACAAGCCTAGTATTCCATCATTTGCGTAAGTTCTATTAACCGTTTCGGCTTCAGGGCAGTCCTATGGTGAGACCATACTGCTTAAGTCAGAATACAGTAAGATTCCCTTGGAAGAAGCAGGCTCACTAAGGTGGGTAATTTTTTATTTTTTGCTTCACAGGGTTTTTTGGGTCAGTATAGTATTTTTGATCTGTGTCAGAAAAGCTATGTTTAGCTTTTTGAAAGATATTTTGTCCTTATTGCTGTACTCAGTTATGGGGACTAGGAGGGCTATCTCCTAACATACCTTCTCTGCTGCTATCTAACATAGCTCCAGTGTGATTTTTTTTTTTTTGCTGTTTGCTGGTTCCAGGCTTGGTTCCCTGCATGACTAAAGAGGGTGTCTGCTAACTCCCCCTCCTGTAGGTCGCTGCTTATGATTTGCTTTATATGTGCATAATATCTGATTTTGTGAGGCGTCACCCTGCATGCACATGCTTAATATATTTTTTCATGAGGCAGGGCCACACATGTGCACAGCTGTGTGTACACAGATTTTGAAATAAACTTTTTCAGTTCTAAGCCAGCCAGGCTTGACTCACTGAGTTATTATTGTTAGTCCTCTGGTTCCATGGATTGATCCCTGTACACATGAGGAGTGTGTTGGCTGACCCCCCCCACTTCTACAGCCCACTGCACACAATTATCATATGCTTGTGAAATATATCCCCCCTTGAGTCTGTGCCCTGTGTGTGCTCAGCTGTGCACATGCATTTTTATGTTGCTTGCACACATGTGCAAGAAACATAGTGCCATCATCCGAGTTTTCGGAGGTGTGACACCCATCTTCCAATGCAGTCAGTGTGTTTGCAGGCGCGGCCCCAGTTCCCCAATCACTGCTGCAGCTGTCTATGACAGCTTTGAAAATGCAGTGGCATACAGTTGAAAGGGAGAGCTCCGCTTCCAGTGAGCAGAGCTCCCCTCCACACACACACCGCTGCGGCGCGCGCGCACGTGCAGTCGCCTCTCCCCTCCCCACACTGTATGGCCGACGGGAGCCCAATACCCCGCCAGCTCCCCGCCTCCAAAGCATCAAGGTGCCATGCTGGGAGCCCACCTCAGCATGGCAAAATGTTTTATGGCCAACAGGGGTGCCCAATCCCCTGTCAGCTGCACGCCCCCCCAAAGCATCCAGGTGCCACGCTGGGAGCCCACCCCAGCATGGCAAAATGATGTTATGGTCGACGGGGGTGCCCAATCCCCCGTCGTCTCCTGCTCCCCACCAATATCCTTCCAGCTGCCATGCTGGGAGCCCACCCCAGCATGGCAAACGTCCCTCATCATCTTAGGAAATAAAAATACCTGTAAATACAAAAACTGTCCCTCAGCGCTTCTCCCTGCCCCTCCCACAACCCGCACCCACCCACTCGTGCCTGCCTCCCCACACCCCCACCCCATATTTACCTCCAGAGCTTGCGCGACGATCTTCGTCGGACGAGGAATGACGCCTGTACTCTCTTCAAAGCCGACTCAATGAACTGAGGAAATGCCGGCAAGCTGTATAATGGGATAGATAGGGTTTTTTCAGCTTTATTGCATATCTCAGGCATTTTTGGGAATTTTGGGCCCAAATTTTCAACATGGGGTTTTTGGGACCCCTCCTCTTTAATTCCTGCACTGTCATGGCGTTAATTGGGCTCAAAGGGTGATTTTGCAGTCAGTGCGTAAAATCACCTTTCGGGAATGATTAACGAAACGACACTGTCAGTGCTCATAAGGTGGGCTCTCAAAAAGTCCATGTTGAAAATTTGGTGAAAAATTCCTAAAATGACTGTTTTACGAGCGCAGTGCTGCACAGCTTCCTAACAAGACATTCTAGTAAGTGAGCGAATTTTTAATATTTGCACTCCAGATTTTCAACATTGCCATTTTACTGTGTGCCTCCTTATGAGCAGTACAGCTGTCATTTTTCACGTCGCCCAAAATGCGTTTCCGTGCATGTAGTGCACAATGGCGCATTCAGTGTGTGCAATCAATGTTTGGGACAGATTAAGAAAATCACAGTGACACTGTTCATGAGCAGAGATCTTAAAATGGCTATGTTGAAAATTTGGTGAAAAAATTCCCTTCAGACATTCTGCAATATTACTAATGAAGACATTGAACAGACCTGGTCCCAGGACCGATTCCTGCAGCACCCCACTGGTCGCCCCCTCTCCCTAGACTGCACACCATTTACCACCACTCTCTGCCTCCTGTCTCTTAGCCAGTTTCTAACCCAGTTTACCACCCTTTCCCCCATGCCCAGCCTACCCAGCTAATTTATCAGCCTCCTATATGGGATGGTGTCAAAGGCTTGCTGAAATCAAGGTAAGTGTTGTCCACTGCCCCACCCTGATTCACTTCCTTTGTCACCCAGTCAAAGAAATCAACCAGATTTATCTGACATGATGTCCCCACTGTGAATCCATGTTGCCTATGGTCCTGGGCTCCGATGGCATCTAGATGCCCCACTATCCTTTCTTTAAGCAATGTCTCCATGATCTTCCCCACCACTGAGGTGAGGCTGAACGGCCTATTGTTCCCTGCCTCCTCCCTGCTGCCGGACTTGTGTAGAGGGACCGCATGTGCCCTCCTCCAGTTCACGCATGTTGAATGACTCAGTGAACATGGCTGCCAGAGGTACTGCTATCTCTCTTCGCAGTTCTGTTAATATCCTTGGGCGTATGCCATCTGGTTCCATCGCTTTGTCCACCTTCAATTTAGTGAGCTCCTGCAGGACTCCTGCCTTTGAATGGACTATTGTCCACCTCTTCACCCCCTTGGCAACTGCTGTACTGCTGTGGCCCTTGCCCCTCCCACTCTTCTCTGAATACTGAATGGAAAGACACAGTGGATGTCTTGGGAGGAAGGCATGGAACTATTACTTCCAAATACCTAAACAGCACATACAAGCAAGCAACATTTGGCATTGACAAATGCTTGTTTTGTTTGTTTGTTGTTGTTTTGTTAATTAAACCATTCCACTTAGTGGGGCAGGCTTGTCTCACTGAGTTGACTGCATGTCATCTGTCTGTTCCTTGCTCGGTTCCATGTTTGACTAAATAGGTTGCCCTTTTCTTCCCCCTTCTTAGCAGCAGTGTTTTTCTTTGCTGCTACTTTTCTGTGGTGCAGTATAACTGGAAAGGTTGGTGTATTACTGTAGTTCCACAAGCACTAAGTAAAGCATCACACACACAGGTACTACGTAGTAATAGTTTGTGTTTTGCACAGCAACCACTAGTAACCTGATCCATCATGTCTTTAGCAATCTTGCCAACATGCTTGGTTCAGCCCCAGCAAAACATCTGCACTGCTGGCCCCAAGTGGTGAGGGACAGAATGATAGACCCACAAACGTACAGCACATCCAGAAAATTACTGCTAGTGTTGTCCCTGGGCTGCCAAACCCCCAAACAATCTATGTAAAACAAAGGAAGCACTCGGGGAGTAACAAAATATTCTTAAGGGCAGTGGAGCATAAAGTTGCCAATACATTTGCTTGTGCTAAGGCTGGAGAATGCCAATAGAGCCCTGGTGCTTTGACCAGAACCTGGTCTTTGTCCGGGTGCATGTCGGGAACATACAAACACACTATGGATATGCAACCCTTAAAGAAACACACACCATAAATAAGTGAAGTTAAAATGAATGAGACTGAGATGCCCTTGTAACAAAACAATCCACAACTAACATATCCAAGGATGAAACACTGCATCAAGATTATAAAACATAGTTCATATAGTGGTGCCAGACAGTATGCAATGCAGTATCTTGCAAAATTACTACAGTATGCTGCAAGAAGCAGTGTAATTTAATGGCAATTAAGCCCTCTAGTCATCCAATATTTTGTGGCTTGTCATTTACTGCAAAGTATTGGATTACGTCTTGTCTTGCTCCACTGTATATTATTGATACATAATACAGTAGTAGCCACAGACACTGCAAGCTATTTCCTGAAATTTCTGTGATATTTCCAGAAATATCTGAAGCTTTTTGCATTTAAACAGTAGGGGCAGCAGAGAGAAATTCTTCAGAAATTTTACGAAATATCTGGAAATATCTTGCAATGTCCGAGGCTACCACTGTACAGTTCCAGAGAAGGTGGCGAGATAGACTACATAGACAATGACATACAGGTGTCTCTCTTTATTCGGTGGGCTCAAATATTGTTCTCCTCAAGCAAGCCTTTTAGTTCTTGTAGCATTGGTAATAGTACTATTACTACTAATACCATTAGCGGTACTACTACTACTAGTGTCACCACCTGTCTATCTGTACGTTCACTGTCACATCCTGTTGTGCAGTAGTACGGGGGCATTAGAACATACATGCTTTGTGCAGCAAGCAGTAGACACCACCACCAGTGTTCCCACTGCTACCACTATGGCTGCTACTTCCACAGCCAGTGTGCTTCCCAGCACCACCAGTGCCATTCTTGCAGTAGCCACCCTTTCAGTTGTCATCATTACTGCAGCCACTGCTGCCACTATTCCTATGCCCATGGCCAAAGCACCTTCTATCCCGTGTCTGTGACCATGAACACCCTCTAGTGCTGACCCAGTGCAATGCTTGATATAGTTTTCAGAGTGCTATGTGTGTGGTGTCGTGGAGTGAGTGTGCCACATGAAGCTTGTGCTGCATTAGTGAGAGCTCAATGTTGGTGGTTGAGGTGTCACTGAGGTGTATACGGTATACCAGGTTCAATGGGTGGTTAATGGTGTTGCTGTAGTGCTTTTTTAAAGTTTCCTTAAAAAGGTACCTTTTCTGGCCGAATACCAAATAGCGAATACTGAACACTTGGGACCTGAATATCGAATATTCGGCCGAATGTTCGGGAAAAGGTATTCGCACAACCCTAGAAAACAGACAGTATGGCAAAGAAGGGGTACCTGTCAGCTTCTTTAGCCATACGACAGGCACATTTTCAGGCCTACACTGCCCAGTACCAGAAGTCCTTGTGGCAGTCGGTTTTGGCCATGGCTCAGAAAGCCTCCTCTCCCCTGACTGACCTAGCAGAAACTGCTAAGTTTGGGCTAAAGGTGGCTAAATACCAGTCCCAAATGGCTGCTGATACAAATGACGCTGCAGCCAGATGGATGGCAAACACAGTAGCCCAGAGGAGATTTGCCTGGCTAAGATCCACAAATCTCACTCAAGACACACAGTCAAAGGCTCTTGATTTCCCTCTAGAAGGAAATGCTCTATTCGGGGAATCAGCAGTGGCCTATATGAAAAAGGTGGATGAGTACAAGGCCACATACAGAAGCAATTCTAATAAAGGCTTCACCATCCACCAAGCCTTATGGAATGGGGGTCCAGGGCAGATCCTTTCACACCAGGCCCTTTTACCAACCAGTTGCAACACCCTAGTACCAACAGTACCAACAAAAAGGGTACTTCAGGGGCAGGGCTAGAAGAGGTTCTAGGCAGGGGTCACAGGCCCAACCTCAGCCTCAAGCAAAACACACACCCTGATATGCCTGCACAGGCCACTTTCTCCCTCCCTTCCTCCCTCCCTCCCTCCCTGTTGGAAGCAGACCGTCTCACTTCCTCCAGACTTGGCTAACCATCACCATAGTCAAGTGGGTCCTGGGGGTAGTGAGTCAAGGTCTGTCTCTAAACTTCAAATCCCTTCCTCCTCAAAAAAACAGGGTTTTCAGTTCACTCTCCTTAGCAGAAAAGAAACTGCTGGAGGAAGAGGTTCAAAACCTGCTGCTGCTGCTAAGAGCAGTGGAACCTGTCCCAACCCATCTCAGAGGAAGGGGTTTTTACTCCAGGCACTTTCTCACCACAAAGAAAAATGGAGAGTGGCGGCCAATATTGGACCTCAGAGCTCTAACAAGCATCTGGAAAAAACAAAGTTCAAAATGGTAACTCAGGCATTGATTCTGCCAACACTCCAAAAAAGGAGACAGGTTGGTATCACTGAACTTAAAAGACGCCTATTTCCACATCCCCATTAGGGAGTCCTACAGAAAATATTTCAGGTTCAGATTCCCTTCAGGCTATTATCAGTTTTCAACCCTGCCTTCTGGAATTTCTTCGGCCCAAAGAGTGTTCACAAAGTGCCTGTTGGCAGTCGTGGTACATCTTCGAAGGCAGGGGGTCACAGTGTTCCCATACTTGGATGACTGGCTGGTGGTAGGGAAATCACTATACCAAGTCAGACAATATCTACAGACCACTCAAGGGCTCCTAGAGTCCTTGGGGTTCCTGATCAACCACAAAAAAAATCAGTCTTCATTCCTGCACAAGTTCTGCAGTTCATAGGGGCAGCGATCAATTTCCTGCAGGGCAGGGCCTACCTGCCTCTAGACCGGGTCAAAAATCTCCAGCTGATTGCAAATTCATTCAGCTTGTACAAACACAAAACTGCAAGCCAGTTTCTACAGCTATTGGGCCATATGGCTGCAGCCACAGGCACATTGTTGTGCTCCAGGTTCCAAATGAGGGACATCCAGTTCCATCTCAGGGCTTACTGGAGTCAAAGGAAAGATCCTCTTTCGAAGCCCATGCCAGTAACAAGGACTTTGTTACAAGCACTCCAGTGGTGGTAGGAGGAACACAACTTAAGAGAAGGGGTTCCTTTACAGAGTCTCCATCAGTCATTCTCACAACAGATGCATCTTTCCTGGGTCTGGGTGCTCATTTGGGGGTCACACAACCCAGGGTATCTGGTCAGTGGCAGAGTCCCTCCAGCACATAAACTTATTAGAACTCAGAGCTGTGTTTCTGGCACTAAAAGCTTTTACAGCTTTGGTGCAAGGCAAGGTGGTGCAAGTCAGAACAGACAACACCACCACAATATACTACCTACACAAGCAGGAAGGCACCAGATCAGGCCCTCTCTGCACAGAAGCCATGACAATCTGGACCCTGGCTTATTTCTTGGGAGTATCCCTGCAGGCAATCCATCTTTCAGGAAAAGACAACACCCTGGCAGATGCCCTTGAGTCAAATCAATCAGGTCCATCACAAATGGACTCTGAACAGGCAAGTGGTGCAGGTGACCTTCAGGAGGTGGGGCACTCCACAGATAGATTTGTTCACATCCCACCAGAACCACCACCTGCCACAGTATTGCTGCTGGCCACCAAATTAGGATACACTGCCTCTGGATGCCCTGGCTCTAGATTGATCAGGGAAGCACCTGTATGCCTTTCTTCCCTATCCCCTGGTATTCAGGGTACTGCTCAAGCTCAGATCCCATTCAGCATTTCTAATCTTGATAGCTCCAGACTGGCCCAGGCAGCCATGGTACTCTCTTCTGCTCTCCCTGTCTGTAGCCAAACCAATACACCTCCCACAGATGCACAGCTTGTTAACCTCCAATCAGGGAACCCTGCTTGGCCCAAACTTCAGGTTTCTCAGTCTCAAAGCTTGGCTCTTCAGGACCTAGAACATGCTAATTTATACCTCTTTGAAGTGATGTTAGACATTCTGAGAGGGTACAGGAAACCCTCCACTAAGAAAACCTATTCTGCAAAATGGAAAAGGTTTTCAATCTGGTGTTCATGTAAAGAATTGGTGCCAGTACCGGCTTGGGTATCAACTGTTCTTGACTACCTTTCTCGTTTACATTCCCTGGGACTGCAGCCCAGCACCTTGAAGGTTCATCTGGCCGCAGTGTCTGCTTACATTTCTGCTGGAGCAAAGGTAACAATGGCCTCAGAACCTATCTTTAGGAGGTTCTTTAAAGGTCTGGTTCATTTGTACCTCCCTCACAGGGAACTGGTGCCAGCATGGGACCTCAATGTGTGCATAGCTAAGCTCATGGGATCTCCTTTTGAGCCCATGTCTTCAGCTCACCTAAAATATGTCACATGGAAAACTGTTTTCCTAGTGTCAATGAGATCTACAAGAAGAATCAGGGAGCTTCAGGCTCTCTGCATTGATCAGGGCTACATTTCATTCCATAGGGGTAAGGTAGTCCTAAGAACAAATAGAAAATTCCTCCCTAAGGTGGTTTCTGATTTTCACCTTAACCAATTCATTACCCTACCTGTCTTTTTTACTGAGTACTCCACTTCTGGTGAAAGAAGACTTCACAGTCTGGATGTCAAGAGAACTCTCAGCCACTAAGGACCATAGGCAGGACAGAACACATCTGTTCCTGATTTATGGGGCTGTGGGAAAGGGTAATCCAGCATTGACAATGTCCTAGTTCAGTGTATTCAATTCTGTTACACTAAAGTTGGTAGGGAGCCCCCAACAGGATTGAGGGCCCGCTCCATGAGAGGGACAGCTGCTACCTTAGCAGCTGTCAGAGATGTTCCACTGGCTGATATCTGTAAAGCAGCTACCTGGAAAACAGTACACACCTTTACAAAGCACTACAACCTAGATATTCAATCCAGGGGTGATGCTAGGTTTGGCACAGCAGTCCTTCAAAGTCTGTTTCCAAAATTAAGTTCTGTGTTTACTTCCAGTGGTACTGCCTTGTAGTCTGCAGAAAGTTATGAATATCTGAGTATTACTGGGGTTAGAAGAAAAAAATACTTACCATAGTAGTCTTGTTTCTTCCCAGTAACACTCAGGTATTCATAACTTCCCACCCTGCCTCCCCTTCCAGCATCTTAGCCTCTGCACTCCTGCATGCTGTGCTGCCAGAGAAAAAGAGTATATATGTGTGTGTGTATATATATATATATATATATATATATATATATCTAAACCCTAGGTGGCACTGTTCCAAGGGCTATTACCCCTGCCTGCATGACTAAGCACAGGTTGAGGGGCCTGAGATCGGTGAACGGGTTCCTCCACCCGGAGGAATGGTTCTGGGGTAGCGTAACTGTTAATGTAGGCTAGCCTGACTCATTGCCCAAGGTAGGCTGGCATAGCAGCTGTTGTTGGGGCCCTTAGGAAAGTAAACAATTACATGCACATCAACCCAGAATTTGTAATCCAGAGCTGGGTAGCTCAGTTCATGATAATAAACCCAAACAAGCAAATCAGATAACACACAATGATTGCAGCTTCGTTGCAGGGAGCTACCCTGTTTAGTACTCAGACCAGGAGGCAGGACTGATAAGATGAAGACCTCTGGATGGTGTTCTAGTCTACCAGGGGAAGCAGGGTCCACACAACTCACCAGAACAGGTCTTTCATTGGAAATGTTTCTGCAATGGGAGCAGCAGTCTAGGCTGAGATGGCAGGGCCCAGACCAGAACAAGCAGTTCGGATTTTGTCCGTGCGATTGCTGGAGCAGCTTCCAGCTAGCATAACACACTTAAAGTTGGGGAACCAAACTGCGACCCACACAGCACATTCAGCGCACTTATAAGCAACACAACTCTTAGTCATAGTTTGGGTAAAGTCCGGTTGCAATTTAGCAGAAGTTCTGTGCAGACCTCTCAGTCTGTGACTCACTTCGGTACCTGGCAGACCGATCACTTCTGGAGCAAGTCTTTGGTCCCAAATTCAGACAGTGATCACTCTCTTTCTCTTCAGGCTCCAGATCTCAAACAAAGCAATTAGATTTAAATCCAACTTTCACATTCACAGGATTTCTCACTGAAAGATGTGACAAGCAGGCCAGTGCAGCCTTCTGGCCAATTCTCTGGTGCTCCTACGTAGGATCAGCTGCTCGATGGCTCAAGCTGTTCACTCTCTCAACTCCAGCTCACAACTGACCCTGCTGCAGGAAGCTCTGGGGCTTTCCTCTGAGATCCAAAAGGTCTGGTTGGCTGAGGGAACTGTCTGTCACAGCAAGGGCTCCCCCTCCAGGTCCATTTAGGCACCAAACCTTAAAAATTACAATTCCTACAGAAATTCACTCCCACAAGACCTCTGGGGACAGTCTCCATTTTAGGTCCCCTGAGGTTTGATTGGTCCAGCTCTGGCAGTCCAGAACCAAAAAGGTGGCTCTTATGTAAAAAGTCCAAGCTACAAGACAAGGCAGGTTAAACAAACTTCTGTACTATTATTTTTTTTTTTATGCATCTCCCCCACACCCTGACCGGCCACTCCTTCGGAGTGCCAGTGCCTTCCTGCCTCCCTCTGACCTCCTGCCACCTACTCCTAGCCCCAACTGCAGCCTACCTTGGGTAGCCCGGCATATCCCTATGCTGGGAGGGTCCCTCTCTTCCGGGGGGGGGAATGGCCTTACGGCCGACTTTGCATCCCAGGTGCTGTGGGGCTGGATCCGGGCTGGCTCTGGGGCTTTGGGTGGTAGGGGCGAGACGCTCATCATCCGGGTCAGAACGGGTGTAATTTCTGTTTTCTGTGCCCGAGCTACCGCAGGTTCTCGGCCTTGCGAAGCACGCAGAGTATTCCTGGGCGGGAGTGCGGGCGGTCGGCACCACGCCCCCAAGCTCGACACCAATCCACCCACAGGTCCCCAGGCAAATTCACCTCGAGGGAAGCATCCAATGGTCGTGAGTAGAACCTCCCTCGGCTGTTTCGCTCCTGGTACCCAGGGCTCGAGGCACTAACCCGGTTGTCAGCATGCTTAGTGAACCCCTTCGCTACGCCACAAAGCCGGCCTCACTATTATTAATAAGGCAAATAAACAGTAAATAAACACATTTTCTAACAGAGCTCCCACTGTGCATATAGCAACTGCAGAATGGAGCAGAAATACCACTCGCCTGGCTGGTCATAATCCCTAAACTTCTCGGACCCAGCCCAGGCTAATTTCTAATACAGCATAATGACTCTCTTAAAGAGACAGGCACGGAGGCTTTCTATAGCATTCTCACGCATACACATACAGCTACTGCAGACACAGGACACCATCCTGACAGTGGGCATTAGGGATAGGGTTCACTGTGTTTTACCCCTCTTATCAGGTGTTTCTGACATTTTGGGGTTTCTTTCATTGTTGTGTCCTCCCTCCAGTTGTTTTTTTTTTTTATTAGGAGGTTAAGGGTTTTTTCAAATCCTAAATTATATTGATCATTAATACTTACAGTATTATTGTTCTATGGGCCTGCCTTTCCAGGTTTCTAGGAAATCTGAAGAATTTAGAACACTAGCAGTTAGTACAGGGCAGCATTTGAACAGTTGTCACGTGCAAATAATTCCATCATTTCCATGTGTTCTGGGCAGTCCTACCTAGAAGGCTGCTTACAGCAGAAAGTTATGAGTACCTGAGTATCACTGGGAAGAAACAAGATTACTATGATAATTTTTTCTTTCCCCCCGAGGCAGCTGGGGAGAAGGCTGCTCGCGGCAGGCTGTGGCTGAGGCTCTCTGAGGAAAAAGGGGAGCTGTGAGTGAGCGAGCGAAAGTTTTGTGATGTTAGCACATGGCTTCTGTGGTGGCTGCAAAGAAACTTGTTGAAGGCTTGCTCTACCTGGGAGAGCCAGAAACCCAGCTTCAGTTGAAAGAAATTAATTTGGTATCCTGAAGGATAGCCACTAGCCATTAAGGGAGCTGGGACTGAGTACTCAGAACTTGGAGTGTGTCTCCACTGTCAGTATTCAGCATTGGGAGAAGCCTGCTGGATTTCTATTGCCTGGGGAGCCAAAAGGAGGTAAAAGATTGCTGCCCAAGATGTGTGGAGCTCTGCTAAGAGACTGTTTTCCTGGTTTGCTGTTGAGTGCGTTAAAGCAGCCATGAAGTTGTGCCAGCTATCTGCAAAGGGTGTTCATGAAGGAACTAGATACCACTCAGGATGGTCTGGGAGTCAACCCAGTCCTGTCACTGCTATGCAGTACTGAACATTTACCCCTGAGAACTAGAAGCCTTGACATGTGGAGTGAGTGTTTGGGCCTGGTCACCGAGATTGGCCTAGTCCAGCACCTACTGAGGGACAGCCTGAAGGTGACAAGCTGCAATAGCCGGCAACCACCTGAAGGGGACAAGTTGCCAGACTACAAGGTCAGCCACTACAATGGCTAGCATTGTTATTCAAGGCCCCAGCATTAACAGAGACAACTGACATTCACTGAGTTTGCTTAGACCGTGTGCTGCACACTTCCGAACTGTAAGTGCTGGGCCTGCCTTAAGCTGGGGAACTAATCCAATTGATTAAAAGTTTAATTTTTGAATTTAAATGCACCAATGTCAGCCAACCCATGGCAATGATCAGCCCTGCACCTCAGTCTGGGTACCCAAGTAAACTCTAGGGACACTGGTACCAGTGGGGAGGAAGGCTTTTCATACAGTGTTGCTGTAGGGGTGGGCACCATTAATGTTATGTTTCCTGCTGGTGCATGTTGCAAGTGTTATCAATATTACAATTTTGCATCATCCGTTCCCCTTTCCCCAAAAAATAAAACCGTTATTATTGTTATTGCATTAACCTGTCTGTGAGCATATTATTAGCAATAGCTATTAATTGCATGCAACTTAGAGTATTAAGTTGGTATAAGGTATTCTTTGTGTGGGGTGACTGGCAGGGGAGGTGGAGAGGTAAAGCATCCCAGGGGATTATACCCTACAAGCAACTGGACCACTATACTTACTCTGGGTGGAGGCACCATGCTATTACTCATTTCTATTTGGGAAAACCACCTTTTCACCTGCAGAACAGAACCCAGGCCCCTCAACTTGGTTGGACTTCAACAGGCAGGGTAGTAGCCCACAAGTTACACGGTGTACCCGGGTTACACATGAAAAAGGTGGAAGAGTGCAAAGCCACCTATAATGGTAACACTGAGAAGGAAAAGGCCTTCACTTCCTATAGACCTCATAGAAATGGAGGTAGGGGTAGGGGTTATTTCCCATGTGCCTTTATGCCCTATGATTTCTTTAGGATGAGAGATCTCTTTGGGGGCAGGGGCAGAAGAGGTGCCAACAGGCTGATGCAGCTCCAGCACCTAAGGCTCAGTCCATGCAGAACCCCTGATGAGTCGGTCCAGGTTGCCCATTTATTGTCAGTGGGAAGAAGGCTGGCTCACTTCTTTCATGAATAGAAAAACATCACCATAGACAAGTAGGTCCTGGAAGTAGTGAGTAAGGTGCTCACACTTCAGTTCAAAAGATTTCCCAGGCAGCAGGTTCACAGAAACTTCTAACCTCCCACTCCAACAGAAAGTCTTTTTTCTGGAGTTGGAGGTCAAAAAGTTGCTACATGAAAATGCAGCAGAAAGAGTTCCTCCCTCTCTGTAGGGAAAGGACCTCTACTCAAGGTACTTTTTCACTCACAAGAGAAATGGAGAGTGGTGACCCATTCTGGACCTCAGGTTTCTGAACAAGCACCTGAAAGAGGACAAGTTCAAAATGATCACCCCATCCACAGTAATATCATTTCTGAAACAGGGAGACTGAATAGGATCTCTGGACCTGAAAGATGTGTATTTCCACATTCCAATCAGGACCAGCCACAGGAAATACCTAAAGTTCATGCTGCCTTCTGGTCATTATCAGTTCACGGGTCTTCCCTTCAGTCTCTCATCTGTTTCCAGGGTGTTCACAAAGTGCTTAGCCATGGTGACAGCCGTTTACCATGCCAAATCGACAGCACTGTTGTCGAGGTTCAGCATGACGAGATCCCCAATGTTAACAGGTGAAATTTTGCCTGTCAGACATTGTGTATTCTCCATCGGGGAGGGGGGGCTGTGCCACCCGTGTCCCCCCCCTTCTATTGATTACTAACTCCAAGTCAGAGTTATGTTGAAAGGAGGGCAAACACAGCAAAAGGGTGAAATTTCACCTTCGGGTCCCTCACAGCGACAATCTAGAAACCTGTCAAGATTGTCGCCGTGAGAGATTTTGCTGTGCATGTTTCATTATGCGGTCAGCACTCCAGTGACAGCACATCTCAGGAGGCAGGGATTACTGGTTTATCCCCACCTGGATGACTGGCTGTCACACCAGCACATCAGGGTCTTTCTCCAGCTAACTTAAAGTACCATGGAGACACTGGGATTCCTCATAAATACTCACAAATCTCAAACAGAACCAGTCCAGGTGCTGGAGTTCATATGAGTAAAGCTAAAGGCCCTCCAGGGGATGGCATTCCTACCTCAAGAGAGAGTGAAGCCTTCTGAACCAGGAAAAAAGGTCATCCCAGGCCAGCAAGGCATTTCCTTGAACTTCTGGGTCATATGGCCTCCCCCATAGCCATGTGCCATTGGTTAGATTTCAAATGAGAGACATTCAGTATAGTTTTCATAGGCAATCCAGAGCTTTACATAGATCAAGTCCATTATAACTCACTATTATTATTGATATCCCAAGATATTGTTATCAATAAGATGTGCATCCAACTGTGTTTTAAACCTGTACATACTACTAGCCACTGTTTGTAGGGGAAGCCTGTTCCAGATATTTATTGCCCTAATAGTCAGCCAGTGTTTTCTTTTGGTGGTATTAAACCTTTCCACTTCAATCTGCAGGGGATGTGATCTTGTACTGTAATTCTTATCCTTTAACTCCAAACCCATGAGCTCCCACAACTGGGTGTCAGTAAGGGCTCTATACATCAGACACAAATCCTGCCTCATACACCTAAATTCCAGTGAGTAGAGGCCTAGGATATGTAATCTGGATTTATAATCCAATCCCTGAACCTTCCTGATTTTACGTGTTGCCCATCTCTGGACCCTCTCCAGGGCTTGGATCTCTCTTTTACCACAAGGGACCAAAACTGTGAACAGTACTCAATGTGCGGCCGCACCAAGGATGTATACAGTGATAACGAAACATCTCTACTCCTACTCTTGATATATTTATTTATACAGTATAATATATTGCTGCCCTTTTTAATTACCTGATTGCACTGGGACTTAAATCACAGTATCACTTAACTCATTCTCTCCCGGTTGCCATTTTGGGTTGAGTTCAGCAATTGATGGTTCCTTAAGAGCCCATTGGTCCCAAAAGCGGCAGCCCCTTTCAAGACTGGCAACTGTAACAAAATTTCTGTTACAAGCTCTGGACTGGTAGAAAGAAAGGGACAACCCTTAGGGAGGGGCTGCCCCCCGATGCCCCCCTGTTTTTGTGTAACTTTTTTATCTCCTTTGCTGACCCCATAGACCTCTCTCCAGTGGGGGTGGGGCACCTGTTTCCCGCCCCATCTGAGATACTCCTGAACCAACTCGCTGCTCTTGGGAGCTCTTCTCCAGTTGCACTGACCACCCTGACCCCAAGTCTGAGCCCCCCGTGGCAGGACCACCATACTCCTTCGGCGCTCTACCTACAATTTAGAAGGGTGGCTGGGGAGAGGAGGAGAGACACAGTGACTAGCCAGGAAGGATCCAACTGTTGATGTGGTAGGCATCCTTAGTTCTACCTTTTCCTGTCCAGGTACCAGGGTTTTCCTGTGTTTGGTTTCCCCTCAGGGGTGTGGATGTGCAAGGATGCCCTGCATGTGATGGGCGTGCTCCTGCACCTGTGCATAAGGTGTCTGCCATCACTCCTGTCCCTTGGAAAGCTGCCTCTGGTTGCACTGCCCTGGCCACCACCAGAAGCCATTGGAACTGTGGCAGACACACTCACCCATCCCCAGGTGAGGAGAACAGTCCTTCAGAAGCTCATTCCTCCCCTGTCCTGCCTGCCAACACCCTGCTGCCCAAGCTCACTCCCAAACTCAGGCAGTCTGCATGGTGTAATGGGTGGCGTTCAGTGCCTCAACCTTCAGAGCCACCGGACCAGCTTGGAATGCCATTTTATCAACAGTTTCCCACAGTGATCCTGACAACATATGCCTCCCATCTAGACTGGAGAGTTCACCTGGGTGATCCAACAGTAAGTGGCGTGTGGTACCCCCAGGAATCCAGAGAGCACACAAACCTCCTGGAACTAAGAGCAGTTTTTCTCGACCTTCAGTTGTTGTCTCCCCAGGTAAAGGGCCAGCCAGTCCAAATCAGGAGAGACAACACCACTACCATGTATTACATCAGCAAATAGGGTGGTACAAGATCCTCAACCTATGTACAGAAGCTATGAAGGTCTGGAATATGGATTACTCCATGGAGGTGTAGCTATCAGCAGTCCGTCTTCCGTGGAAAGAAAATGTCTGGGCGGGTTCCCTCAGCAGTATCAGCCAGGGGCATTGACTCACAGAATCATAGAACTCCGACAGCAGAAAAGGACCCTTATGGCCCATCTAGTCTGCCCACCCCTCCCTGTCACATACCCCCTCCCACCCTGCCACCACCTCCCCAGTACTCAGCCCCATATGCCTATCCCATGCCCTCTTAAATTCCTCCATCATTTTAGCCCCCACTACTCCATCTGGCAGTCTGTTCCAGGGCTCCACCACCCTCTCTGTGGAGAAGCACCCCCTTACATTGCCCCTAATCTATTTCCTTGCAAGCTGAGGCTGTGCCATCTAGTTCTGGCTCCCACCTTCCTCTTCAGCAGACCCCCTTCACCTACTTTATTTCGCCCTTTACATATTAAAAGGTTTCAGTCATGTCCCCCTTTCCCTCCATGTTTCCAACATGTGCAGATTCAGCTCCTTGCACCTCTGCTCGTATGTCTTCCCCTGCATACCCTGCACCATCTTTGTTGCCCTTCTCTGAACCCTCTCCAATGCATCTATATCCTTGCGGAGGTGTGGTCTCAAGAACTGAACCCCATACTCTTAACTGTGGCCTCACTATGGATTTGTAGAGGGACGTTATTACCTCCCTCCTTCTGGTAGTAATGCCCCTGCCTGTGCATGCCGGCATTCCATTGGCCCTACCCGCCGGCATCATGAATGGTCTCTGAACAAGCAGGTGCTGTCCACAATCTTCAGGAGATGGGGAACACCAGAAATGAACCTGTTCATTTCCAAAGAGAATTATCAGCTCCCTTTTTTTGTTGTGGGCCTCAAGCAATGGGCTCAGTCCCCATGGATGCCCTGACCCTGGACTGGTTGGGGAAGTTCCTGTATGCCATCCCTCCATTCCCTATATTACTTCTAGTTCTCCTGAAATTAAGGAGCAAACCTGCATCAATGATATTAGTAGTCCCAGACAGCCCTGGTATTCCCTGTTCCTGACCCTATCCACCAAAAAGTCCATTTGTCTCCTATAGGGACACAATCTACTGGCCATGTCTCAGGCAGAATAATCTTTCCGAAAATCAAGTCACTCTGCCTCAAGACTTGATTCTTGAGGAGTTGGAGTTCTCTGATTTTCATTTTTCAGAGGAGGTCCTCAAGATCCTCAGGGATTCAGAAAGCCTGCTACCAGAAAGACTTATGCTTCCAAATGGAAAAGGTTTTCTCTGTGGTGTGCTCCTAACCAGCTCGGTCCCTTACAGGCAGATCTGCCCATACTTTTGGACTACTTAGTTCACTTACAGGCTTTGAACATCAGGCTCTCAACCCTTAAAGTACACCTGGCAGCTATGTCTGCTTATATTTCAGCAGGTAATGAGAAAAATGTGGCTTCACACCCCATTTTCAAGAAATTCTTTATGGGCCTTCTGCATCTCTAGCTCCCTGTTAGGGAGCCAGTCCCTCCCTGGGATTTGCACCTGTGTATAGCCAAGCTCATGGACCCCCCCAGCCCTTGGCTACTGTGGATCTGAAATATGTTAGCTGAAAGTCAGTCTTCTTGGTGGCTATAACTTCTGCCAGGAGTGTGTGCAAGCTGTAGGCTCTCTTCACTGACCCTGTCTACATTTTATCTTCCACAGAGACAATGTAGTCTTTCAGACTAACAGAAAATTCCTTCCTAAGGTAGTGTCCAAGTTTCATTAGAACCAGTCCATCACCCTCCCAGAGTTCTTTACAGCGAAGTCCAGTTCTTTTGAGCAGAGGCTCCACAGTCTGGACATTAAGAGGGCATTGAGTTACTATCTGGACCACACTAAAGACCTCAGAGCCTCCCACCCACAGCTGTTCCTCCCATATGGTGAAGTAGGCAAGGGCAGGCTGGCCTCTAAGAGGACCATTACTTGCTGGATAGTCACCTGCATCCTGTTTTGCTACAATACAGCTCGCAAGCAGTCACCACAAGGCCTCAAGGTACATTCCACTCGTGGCACTGCTGCCTCTATATCGAAGTCAACCAGGACCCAAATGGAGCCTGTCCAGAAACAGGTCAAGTATCCTTTGACCAAAATTATCAACTGAGAGGACTCCCCTGGGGTTGCATTCCTGGTCACCAAGGCCATTCTTGGCCCCTCTCAGGAGCTTTGGCAGCACCCTGTGCCTTGCTCTGTGCCATCAGCCCATATGGCCGGAAAGTATGTGTTCCCTATGGATTCCCTGTTGGGTTTTATTGACTATCCCTTGGCCAAGGATCTGGTGGCTGACTTAATCTTTTGGCATACCGGCAATGTTGGGGATGTGAACAAGGAATCCAAGAAGTTGGATTACATGACCAAAAAGGTGTATGGGGCCTCTTCTCTCAGCTTTCAGCAGATGAGTTTGGCTGTTTTGATGGCCCATTTCATTCATGCCCTTCAAGGCATGCTTAAGGAGGTGCTTCCCCAGCTCTCAGCTGACGTACAGACCACGGTCAAGCAAGTCCAAGACCAGGACTGAGCGGTGGCAAAACAGCAGCTCCAGTCAGCCATGAACATTGTCGACTCCTGCACCCAGTTCATGGCTGCTGCAGTGGCCATGCCCCATAGGGCTTAGCTGCAGATCTCTACCTTTATGGCAGATACCCAGCACAAGTTGGCGTATGTCCCCTTCTTGGGCACCAATCTGTTCTGGCTGGGGGTGGAAGAACACCTCACTCACATTGAGAAGTCTAGTGCCAGCCTGAACTCTGTCACTTCCCCCCAGAGGGATCCCAAGGGCTTGAAGCTTCACAGGAAGAAGCCCTTTTGGCCCTCTCTGCCCCTCAGCCAAGCTGCCCCAGCCCCCAGCTAGGCAGCAGGCACAGGCTTGGCATCCTTGACTGAAGTCTATTTCTTCATTAATCTGCAAACCTGGAGGTCAACGTCCTGCTGCTTCCTCAGTCAGTCCCTCCTCCTCCTTCTCCTCCAAGCCTGCCTAATGATGGGATGAGGTACACCTCCCCCATACCCATCCTGTCTCCCCTGGGTATGGCTCTGCCACTTCCTTTTCACCTGGCCCACTGTCACCATGGACAGGTGGGTCCTTGAGGTGGTCAGCCAGGGTCTGCCTCTAGAGTCTGAGGCTTACCCACCTTGCTGAGCCCACTCCCCATGGGAGGATGTGGTGTCCACTGACATGATGTCAGCCCTTCAGGAAGACACTGCCTAGCTCCTCCAGAAGGAGGTAGTGGCTCAAGTCCCAGAACCTCTAGTAAGTCCAGAGTTTGTCTCCAGATACTTCCTGGCCCAAAGCGGATGGGGGGGCTGGCGCTTCATCTTAGATCTGCACAACCTGAACAAATTCCTTCAGTTGTGCACCTTCAGGTTGGTCACTTTTTCTCAGATCATTCCCTCTCTGGAGCAGAACATGTGGTTCTGCTCAGCAGCTCTTCGGGATGCATTATTCCATGTTCCCATCTGATCATCCTACTGCTGGTTTCTGTGGTTCCATGAGGTTGGGATTCTCTACGTGTTCCAGGCCATGCTCTTCGCCCTCTCCTCAGCTCCTAGGATCTTCACTAAGTGCATCACAGTGGTGGCAGCCTATCTGAGATGCAGAGGAGTCTGGGTTTATCCCTACCTGGATGACTGGCTTATAGCTGGTCCCTCCAGGGAAGAGTTGGAGTGGTCCAGGGATCTGGCCTTGCAGACCTGCTTCTCCCTTGGCCTCTGGTGAATGAGGCCAAGTCAGAGCTCATACCGTTGTGGGTGATACATTTCACAAAGGTGGAGCTCAACTTTAGCAGAACCAGGGCTTGGCTTCCAGTGGACTGGGTGGAGGCGCTCTCCTCCTTTGTCCGATCATTTCGGGTTGGGCAGTTGTGCCCTGCTTGGGATTTCCTGCATCTCCTAGGATACTTAGTGGCATGACCCAGTGTGGTCCATTGGGCCTGATTTAGATCACACTCTGTGCAATATGAGCTCACCCATCAATGGTCTCAGCACCAGGACTACTTCAACCAGCGAGTCACTGTGACCCAGTTAATCTGGGATGCCCTCCAGTGGTGGTTAGTCCTGGAACATCTGAAGGAAGGAATCCCATTTTTCATTGACTGTTTGACCGAGGGGGGGGTGGACACCTAGTGTTAGAATGAAGGATTGACTGGGGTTGGCCAGGGGGGAGATAGGCTTGAGCATCCCACAACAGCTCACCTGCTCTGGGGAGGGTTGAGGCCATAGCCCGCACACTTGTCTGACTCTGAGTGGAGGCTCAGAATACTACAAGCCCCTAATGGTAGGGGATGGGTGGCTGCTATACAACATGACATCTCTGCTCAATGCTTTGACATTGGGGTCTTGTGCTGCAGGGGTGGGAGAAAAAGAGGAAATAGTCTGCCATTGCCAGGAAGACAGAGCCCCAGAGATGTGCCCTCAATTTGCCTTCGCCCACCCAACGGCCCCCGACCAATGAAATGTAAGTGGTGGGGCATAGGGGCTCTGCCCCACCCCGCTTAGGGGGTAAGCCAAAGCTCCATGGGGATCAAGGGGTCATTTGGGCAGGGTGGAAGGTAGAGTGATGTCTTCCTTGGGGCTCCTGAAGGGTCGGAGATGGCAGGCTGGGAAGGCAGATGAAATAGTAATTTAAAAAAAAAAGAATGGAAGATTGAGCTGGCCCGGTGGCTCAGAGGGTTGAGGTGCTGGACACCACACCTCACTCTACACCAGTGACCTGAGTTTGGGAGTGGACTCAAGCCATCGGGGGTTGGCCGGGGGGAGAAGAATTGAGTGCCCAATGGCTTGTTCTCCTTCTCCAGGGAGGGCTGGGGAGTTAGCCTCACTGCTCTACCACCACCACCTGGGGAACTTGGAGGTGCTGGCATGGTTGGGACAATGCAGGGGCTGACACTGGCAGAGGACAGGAGCAGACGCATGTCTCAGCGTGCGTTGGCTCAATGTTCCTCATTGCACACTGACGTCAAGGGGTCTGGAACAGTGGAAAAATACCCCCAGACAGTCCTGGTGATGATTTCTCAGTACGCTGCATGGTGTGAGGGCAGGCTCCATTGTGTGCATGTGCTCCACTTAGGAATGAGGAAGGTAAGTCTGGAGCCTTCCTTGCCCCCGCCCAGGGGGTTAACCGGGAAGACCAATGAAAAATTAGGAGCATGGATGCACACTCTAGGGGCAGACTCCTCTACACCTGGGGTGGAGACTTGGGGATCCGAGAGATAGGAGGGTCTGGGGGGAGGGAGAGGTGCATAAACAAAGAGTAAAAAAAAAAAGAAAAAAGAATGGAGGATTGGCAGCACCGGGGTTTGGCTGTCATTGTTTGCTTACTTTTTTCATTTACTGTCTGACTCTAGATTTAGGCACTTGGTGTCAGACTTGAGAAAGTCTGGTGGCACAGGCTTGAGCAGCAAGTGACTACTTGCTTTCATTTTATTTTTACCACCCTACCCCATAATTGGGCACCCAGTGTTGGGGCAGGGAGTAGCACTGAGGCTCGACTCCTGGTGACTACCTAGCTGCCTGAATCAGGAGTCATCCAGCCAGCCATGCCCACCAAACCAGAACTGCATTGCTATTGCTTGCAAGCTACAGCACAGAAGCACCCCAACCCAGTAGTATAGCTAACCTTAAAAGAGCTGTACTATGCTGTGTTTTTTTCATAAAATACTAGAGCAGTCTAGTTGGAAATGAGAGAGTGCAGCACCAGCTAGCCACCCTGCCCAGCCAGTAGCTGCAGCACAGAATTAGACTCTCAAGTAAAAGTCCTGCCAGCAGCAAAAACAGCCAAGAAAGAAACTACCTGCAGAACTAGAGTGACAGGGTTCTGACTGCTTGTGCCTTTTCATTAAGGTAAGTGGCTCAGTACTGTGAGGAGAGGAGGGGAGAGACTCAAACAAGAGAATGCATGGCCCTCGATCTCCTGGCCTGCCACTGTGGGTGGCCAATCCATTGAGGACCATTTTGGTAGGTGGATACCTGCTGTAAAGGGTTGGGATGGCCATTTCTTCTTGTTTGGGTGATGGTGAAGGCTTTACTTGTCCTGCCCCGGGGGAATAGCTTTGCTTTTACTTGTGGGAGGGGGTCCCAATTCTCCCAGCTTGGGGAGGTGAGGATGGCCCTGCATCTTTGGACTTGGGGAGGGGTATCTCCCTGTTTCTCCTGGCTTGGTGGTGGCCCTGCTTTTCCTGGCTTGGGGGTGGTACTATCTTCTGGGTCATGTGGCCTAGCTTCTCCTGCTGGAGAAAGCAGGGGGCAGGGCCATTCCCCCCTACCTGAGCCAGGAGAAGCAGAGCCATCCATCCCAAGCCAAGAGAAGCTGGGCCATCTGTAACCACACACCCAAGACAGGAGAAGCAGGGCCATCCCCTGTAAAAAAAAAATGGAATTAGCATTTTTATTTTTAGAAACATAACATTCATCATTAGTTCAAATACTCCAAGAAGTAAGCATGGATATGCACACATGCTTTTCCATTTGAGTTACAATAGGTGTCCTGGCTTCCAACTGTAGTGCCTAGCCAGTGCCCTGGTAACCAACGGAAACTGGAGCTGCCACTGTTGCTAGCCTTACATGCTGTGAAACATGATCAAATAGAAGTAAAAAATGTAAATGTGGAGGTGGACATTGGACAGAAAAATTAAACAATAGAGGCAAGAAATTTGTAAAAAACTGCAAAAACAAAATACCTTTATAGTGTATGGTGGAACGTCGTTCTCCACCGAAATCCATCGTTGTCGAAACCTTGTAGTCACACACTACTGACGTTCGCAGTGCAGCAGAAGGGTTTTCTACTGCACTGCGAACGTCACACACTGTTCTCGAGCAGCATTTGACAGTTAGGGCTCACTCCATGGAAAGGACACATAGTGAAAGCAGCAATGTTGGCAGCAGTACTAATGTTTAGCGTTAAAACGTTCAAAATGTAAAGTTCTGAAACAGTTAAAATGTCAAGCGTGAACACGTTCAAAATGTAAAGTTATTTTTTCCTTCTAGTAACCCAGCAAAAATGTTTGGAAGCAGAAACATGCTGTAGTGATTTTTTTTCTCAAAATCGACGTTCCACCATACACTATAAAGAAAAGTGCATGGGGAACAGTTGACAACAGGGCATCTTTCACCTCGTTGGCACTATGACGACAGATTACCTCTCGAGCTGTGCTCTCGAGGTAATCTGTTGTCATAGTGCCAACTCAGTGAAAGAATAGCCCCGTTGTCAACCGTTCTCCATGCACTATCCTATATATAGTGTACAGTGGAATGCTGTTATGCATGGAATTCCATGCTTGGAATATGCTTGGTCTGCTGCACTAGTGACATCATTGTTGTTCTGCTGCAGTAGAACCACTTGGAACGTTAGCACATTGTTGCTTGCCTCTAATTCTGTAGTAAGACAGTATTTTAAAACCTCTTTTCACAAGTCAGTTTCATTATGGAAAAAGGAAAAAAAAAACACACAATGCCCACATTTCACATAATACTACTATACATTACAAAAAGTACAGGATGAACAACTTTATGCACAACCAGTGTGTTCTGCCACAGAAGGGTTCTAATTCCCTCTGACCTCAAGAGCGAAGCACAGAAGAAGGCTGAAGATTAATGACCAGCATAACCAAAGATTAAGACTCAAATATATTGCAAGGTAATATGAGTATGGGGGAGCTGAAGCCATTAAAATACAAGAAAAGGCTCTCAATTACATTTGCTATCTAATTATTATAAATGTCTTAGTTTTAAAGAAACATTTTGCAGGAAATCAATACATATAGTGCAAAATCAGGTACTTATGCTAGAGGGAAGGAAAATAAGTGCCACTGAAAAGAAATAATATTTTCATTGTTTATGGAAGTTAGCTGTTCCATAGCTATTTATCTTACGTGCCCTTAAAATGATGAATATGTTTCAATAGAAATTACAGCCATTGCTACCTTAAGCTCTTTTAAGAGGCACAATTATTTAAGGGGCTCTAGAAACAGTGCTATATATACTGCAAGCAGGGTAGAAGGATACACTGAAAACTTCCACAATGTGTGCCATGGTACTCCATTTCTCCAGGTACAGACAGCATATGCAGCCCTCTTGCATTAGCTCTAAACATGCTGTTTACCAAGTTGTATTCAAATGAAAACAAGGCTGGGGAGGAGAGGTGATTCTCCAGAGCATTTGTTTCTTAATCTCTAGGCTGCCTAAAGAACTAGAATTAATCTATTTGACTGAGCTCTGTATAGATGTTTAGTCTGCAGCACTGCAAGGGTTAAATTGTAGGGTTGCAAAGTAGTAGAAGGATCATTTGAAAACTCCAAAGGAAGTGTTCTTTGGTCTGAATCCTGTAGCTCATTTTTAGAGCTGACACAATAGGGCTGCAGGCTGCGCCTACCTGCAGCCCTAAAAATGGGGATTGGTGACTTATCCTGGATCTAAGGCTTCTAAACAAACACATCCTGAAGTCAAAGTTCAAAATGTTGACCCTATCAATAATAATCCCCACACTACAAAAAGGGGATTGGTTAACACTCCCTAGATTTAAAAGATGCCTATTTCCATATTCGTGTAAGGTTAACTCACAGAAAGTACCTGAGGTTCAGACTAGCCTCAGGTCACTACCAATTTGCAGCACTCCCATTCAAACTAACTTCTGCTCCAAGGGCATTCACAAAATGCCTAGCAGTAGTAGTTAAATACCTGAGAAAACATGGTGTGACAGTCTTCCCTTACCTGGACAACTGGTTGGTAGTAGGCCAGTCACTGCAGCATGCCAAGCAGTCACTGGCTCTCACAAAATCTACTCTGGAGTCCCTAGGCTTCCTCATAAATGAGCAGAAATCACATCAAGAGCCAGTTCAGGTGCTGGATTTCATAGAAGCAGAATTAGATACTACTCTAGGCAGAACCTTCCTGCCCAAGGACACAGTGGACAGCATCATACAGGTAGCAAGTTCCTTCATGTTGGGAAAACCCAAACTAGCCAAGGACTTTCTCAGGTTTCTGGGACACATGGCAGCTGCCACAATAGTGGTGCTAGGCTCCAGGTTCCAGATGAGGGACATCCAGTTTCATTTGAAACAGTACTAGTCACAAAGGACAGACCCACTGTCCAAACTGTTACCAGTCACACACAGCCTATAGCAGTCACTTCAGTGGTGGCTGGACGAACACAACCTCAGTACCTTTTCTAAAGGAAAAGCCATCCATAATTCTCACAACAGATGCTTCTCTTCTTGGCTGGGAGGTGCACATGCTGGATCACACAGCAAGTGGCACGTGGTCCCCTCAAGAGTCCTTATAAATCTACTGGAGCTCAGGGCAGTGTACCTGGCTCTATTAGCCTTGGCCCCCCATCTGCAAAACAAAGTGATGCAGGTCAGGACAGACAACACCACAACCATGTATTACATCAACAAACAGGGAGGAACCAGGTCCACACCACTTTGCACTGAGGCAATGAAACTGTGGTCCCTGGCATACTCCATGCAAGTATCTCTGTCAGCCATACACCTTCCAGGGAAGGACAATGTACTGGCAGACTCTCTCAGCAGGATAAGTCAGAACCACCATGAGTGGTCACTGAATTCTCAGATCCTCAATGCAGTTTTCAGGAGGTGGGGCGCTCCAGAGGTGGATCTCTTCGCCTCTGCAGAAAATCACCAGTTGCCCCTGTACTGTTGCAGTCTCACAGGCTATGGGTAGAGATGGACTGATAAGGCAGTGAGGCGATAGTAGTTCAAAACAAAATCAATGTTTATTCTTCACAGCAGAACGACAGGTAAAAGAAGCGAACTTAGGCAACTACCTACATACATACATACGCCTAGGTGTTTACCCTTCAACACTCTGCTGCTATCTATCTGCTAGCTCTGATCTCTGATCTCTCTTATATAGGGCTTTGCACCCATGTGATGGCTAGCTCTGCCCATTAGTACTTCTTTTTACTTTAAATTATTTATTTACAACATATTTTCTGTCAAGCAACACATTATATACATTCTTTCATCATAATAAAAGGTCTAGGGCATTCAAACCACAATAATAATTTTGAGCACCAAACAATTTCTTTGTTCTGTGACCCTAAGCACCTCCCCAAGCCATTTCCTGCATAAATCTACCAAGGGAGAGGCCGGCCTGCTCGATAGAAACATAGAGCTGAGGAGGAGCTGCATCCACAGGCCAGGCTACACTCTGAGAAACAGCATTTTACAGGTAAACTTTTGCTTTTAATTCCCTGTTTTAACATAAAAGCTCAGAATATGTGCTCAAATGCTTTTGTAGACTGTTTTCTGCCTGTTTTGTTACTTTAGACGATCTGTGCTGCAAACACTGTTTAAAGGAGTGGTGCTTCAAACTGCCACTTTTACACAAAAGGGAAAGAGCTTGAGAAGCCACACCGCTGTGGAAAGGTTAAAAACAAACCTCAAGCTTCAGGTGGTTGTTTCTCTTAGTTTAGAGCCCAGGCTGCTTGTCTGTGCAGAAAATAGGCTTTGTCTGGCTGTTGCTTTGTTTTTCAGAGGTACCTAAAACCATTGTTATACTGCTTACAGGCTTTAGGGTACCTGGGGGAACAAAAACAGCATTTTGGCATAACAGCTGAAACAAACAGCCAAAAAGGAGCTGTGCAAACATGCGCACAGTCGTGGCTCTGCAGGGCAGAGACTGGGGAATTTTACAGTATGCAAACAGCAGTACAGCCGAGGAGAAATGTTAGAAAACAGCTTGTAGCTTTCTCTGGGCAGCAGTACCTTGCTTTTCCTGGACCAGGCTTCTTTTTAAACAGCAACAACATTAATAATATGGATACTGGAATTTATTTTATTTACAAGTTTAAAGCCACAGCTTATATCAATGCATCTCAGGGGCAAACCTTTCAAGGGCATTTTAAAATGGGAGTTAGGACAGTAACTCCACACTATGCCTTGGCTTGCACATAAAAGCTGGCTAACTAACAGTGGCAAAACCCAGGGCTGTGAACATAAAACACATAGGGACAAATGGGCAAACAACAAAGTGGGTGATCAGCCCAACAAACAAAACATATAACACAGTACAACATATAACACATGACTCACGACCCAGGTATTCCAGCATTACCTTCCTTAGCATACCGCATTCAAAAAATTGGGGGGAACACCCTTACACATGCAGGCCCCTTCACAAAGGTACAGTTCCCTTGGATACAATGGCCCTGGATTGGTCAGGGAAATTCATGTATGTCTTCCCACCTTTCCCAATGATTTTCAGGACCCTGGTGAAATTAAGGTCCCAACCAGCAAAGATGATACTGGTGGCACCAGACTGGGTAAGACAACATGAGTATTCACTCCTGCTGTCCCTATCAGTGACCTCATCAATTAATTTGCCCAGGAGACACAACCAGCTGACATCCTCCCAGGGCAGGATCCTGTATCCCAACCTCAAGTCACCGAGACTCTAGGTCTGGCTCTTGAGGACTTAGAATTTGCTAATCTCAAACTGTCTGAACAAGTCCTGACAGTGCTAAGGGGTTCTAGGAAAACTTCCACTAGAAAAACATATTCCTCTAAGTGGAAAAGGTTCTCAATGTGGTGTTCAGGTAAGGGTAATGATCCCTCCAGGGTGGACCTTGCTGTCCTGTTGGATTACCTGACACATCTTCACTCATTAGGACTGAGGCTCTCGACCTTTAAGGTTCATCTGACTTCAGTTTCAGCTTACCTGTCAGCTGGTAAGGAGAGGTCCATTGCCTCTCATCCAATTTTCAGAAAGTATTTCAAAGGTCTTAATCTCCTCCATCCTCCTCTAGGGGATCCCATTCTGGCCTGGAATTTAAACATCCGAACCCATGGCAACTGCTGACCTGAAATATGTCACACAGAAGACAGTGTTCCTAGTGGCCATTATCTCAGCCAGAAGGATCAGTGAATTACAAGCCCTGTGTACAGATGTAGACTACATTTCATTCCACAGGAAAAAGGTGGTACTCAGGACCAATAGGAAATTCCTTCCTAAAGTGGTATCTGATTTTCATTTGAATCAGTCCATGAATCTGCCTGTTTTCTTTACAGAGAATTCCAGTTCTTCTGAAAGGAAACTTCACTGCCTTGATGTCAAGAGGGCACTTAGCGGCCAGCCCAGTAGCACAGAGGGTTGAGGCATGTAGCCTTACCTTCTGTCACGCCGGTGACCTGGTTTGGGAACTACCCTGAGTCATCGGGGAGCCAGCCAAGGGGGGGCAAGGAGCAGGATTACCTCTCCCGGGTTGGACGATGTCCCTCCCGTAGTCCCGTCCCACTGCATGGTGGTCCGGTTGAGGTGCAGGCAGGAGGGCAGCTAGTAGGGTGGGGCACTCTGCAGTGCCTGATGTGCATGTGCCTCCACATGCATACATTCAGTGTCCCAGATGAGTGTGGGTACAAGGGGAATAAAGGGGGAAAACTGGGAAAAAACTGTAAGTAAAAAAAAAAGGCACTTAGCTACTACATTTACAGAACCAAGGCTTCAAACCCCAGGAAATCTTACTGTATTCTGACTAATGCAGTATGGTCTCACCATAGGACTGCTCCAGAGCTGAAATGGTTAATAGAACCTATGCAAATGATGGAATGCTAGGCTTCAGCTCGGTTTTCAAATCACTGTCCCTGGTAAACAATCTCTAACTGTCAGATTCTTTACTCCACTTGCCTCAGTAAGACGTCTCCAGAGAGCTCGCCCTCATCTCTTGAAGAAAGTTTATTTTCTCATTTTTTTATACCAATAAATTTATTTTATTAGGTGTTCTTATGACTGTTCTTGATTTTCAGGTAGTAATTGTTTAGATTTTAGTTCGTAGAGGGTAAGTAGTCTTTTTTCTCCCCGGTTCCTAACTGAGGGGAAACTGACAGTTACCTTTATTTTTCCTTACATTGTATCTGTTAGTTTTAAGAATTTCCAACTCAGTATAGTCAATAGTTATCTAAAAACTTATACCAGAGTAATTTTCTAGTCTCTGGGTCCCTTATTTCAACCGGGGTAACTCCTGGACTTATACTTTTAAAAAATGGTTTCTTTTACTGTGTAACAACTGAAAAAAAAAAAAAAAAAAAGAAAATGGTCTGTTTGATCTTTTTGTATACCTTTTCTTATGTCGCAGAAACCAAAAAAGAGAACAGAACCCACAGGTTTCCAGCACTGCACAGAGTGCGGGGAAGTGTTTGCAAAGGCTGTCTCACTTAATTTGCCTGTTCTGTCTGGGGTTTGACCACCTTCAAACAGACTGTGAGATCTGCGCTAATTTTCTTCAGTCCACCCTTGATAGACGGCTAAAGAGACTAAGGGGAAAAAATGTCAGATAAGGCCCCTAACCTGGCTACTGAACAGTCTGCTGAACCGGAGGGACTGCCCTGTAACAGAGGCGATAGTTTCACAAAAAAGAGAACCACAGATAAGGCTGCTGAACCGGCCATAGCAGTTAAGAAAAACCATAAAGAAAAGCACCAGGAACCGCGACCGGTCCCAACAGCGGTTCCTTCTGCTGAAGAGATTGCGAACACGATCAGAATTATTCAGTCTTTGCAGTCTCCAGTTCTGGTTGATAAACAGCTGTTTCCATGAACTCCTGGTTCACAAGTCCCCAGTTTAATAGACCAAGGTGGGGAACAGTTTGAGGATATTGGTCTTGCTGAAGAATCAGATGACGATTATGGAGATGATGATTATGACGAGCCTATAGAGCCAGACATCTCTCCTGACCCCCACAGGCCTGATTCCCCTAATAAGGGAACTGAGGATTTTTCCTCATACTTTGCTTTTATGAAGTAAGTTGCCCAGTTTCTTGACCTCCCATCCCATAAGTCTCTGGAAGATAAGGAGGAAGAAGACTATATATAAGGAAATGATGGATGTTCCTCCATCAAAAAGGCTGCTCCTCCCTCTGCACAAGTCTTTGAGGAGGCAGACCATGAAAATTTTGGAGACTCCTACTTCTGTCCCTCTAACTGATAAGAAAGTGGACAGGAAGTACTGGGTGGATAAGTCTGGGGCCGAATTTTTGTTTTGGCACCACAGCCATGAAGGTGTGGTTCAGGCTGCAGCTTGTGACAAAGCTGGCATCCCACCCCCCTGAGAAAGATTTCAGGAGGATGAACTCAATAGCAAAAAAGGTTTATTTGGGATCCTCCCAAGCCATTAGGCAGGCATCCTATATGGCATATTTAGCCAGATATCAAAAATCTGTGAGGTCTACAGTACTAGAAATTGCCAAGTCTGTTCCCTCTCCAATGGCTGCTGACCTGGATGAAGCAGCTAAGAGGGGCATTGCAGCTTCAAAAACCCAGTTTAGGAAGGCAGTGGATTCAAATGACACTGCATCCAGGCAAATGGCTTCAGCAGTGTCCTTGAGAAGGTTTGCTTGGCTGAGAACCACTAACCTCTCATTGGACACACAAAGTAAGGCCCTGGATTTTCCCTATGACCCAGTGTCTCTGTTTGGACAACAAACAGAAGCATATATGAAAAAAATGGATGACTACAAAGATGCTTATAAAAGTGCAGCAGTAAAGGAGAGAACTGACAGCCCTCAAAGGTACCATTCTAGGGGTGGCAGGGGCAGGACTCCTTACAGGTCTTATTTTCAGCCTCAAGTCTTTCCCCAGAATCAGCCTAGGGGATGCTTTCGGGGCAGAGGCAGGAGGGCCACTGGCCGCACTAGCCCCACTGACCAGCCAGTAGCTCAATCAAAGCAGACTCCCTGAGCAGAATGTCTGGGTCACCTCCCCACTACCAGTAGGGGGCAGAGTGGCACACTACTTCCAGGAATGGAAAAACATTACCACAGACAAGTGGGTTCTGGATGTAGTGGGCCAGGGGTTGGTCCTCAGCTTCAAAGCCAAACCTAGGCTAAGGTCAAAGGCTTTCAAGCCCTCTTCCCTATCAGAAATAGCCCTACTGGAAAAGGAAGTGTCATCCCTTCTGCTGCTTCAGGTGGTAGAACCAGTCCCTGCCATTCAAAAAGGCAAGGGTCTGTATTCCAGATACTTCCTTACACTAAGGAAAATGGGAGTGGCATCCCATTCTGGACCTCAAATACCCAGACAAGCACTTGGCAAAATCAAAATTCAGGATGGTCACTCTATTTACCATTATATCTACTTTGAGGCAGGGAGACTGGCTAGCATCCCTGGACCTAAAAGATGCTTAGTTCCATATTCCAATCAGAAGGTCTCACAGAAGGTACCTCAGATTCAGGTTGCCATCAGACCATTATCAATTCAGAGCAATGCCCTTCGGACTAACATCTGCTCCAAGGGTGTTCACAAAATGCCTAGCTGTCATGGTGGCACACCCAAGGCGGCTACAGGTGTCAGTGTTTCCCTGTCTGGATGACTAGCTCATTGTAGGCCAGTTACAGCAACAAGTGAGAGAGGCACTCTCAATCACTCAGAACACCTTTTCCTTTGTAGGATTCTTAGTCAATCAAAAGAAGTCTGTTCTAGAACCTGTGCAGGTGCTCCAGTTCATAGGAGCAGAACTGGATACAAGGACAGGAATGGCTTACCTTCCTCAGGACAGGGTGGACAGCCTTATTCAAATAGCCAGGTCTTTCTCACTACATTGTTTCCAGACCAGCAATGCATTTCTTGCAGCTGTTAGGGCACATGGCAGCCTCCACTGTAACCATCCATGGAGCCAGGTTTCAAATGAGAGACATTCAGTTTTATCTCACAGGGTACTGGTCCCAGAAGAAAGATTCCTTATCAAAACTGGTTCCAGTCATGGCCACCCTTATTCAAGATCTGCAGTGGTGTCAAGTGAAGGAACATCTCAGACATGGGGTACCTTTCCTACAGCAGTCTCCTTCTCTAGTGCTTACCACAGATGCTTCCCTTCTAGGATGGGGACCACATCTAGGGGATCATACTGCCCACGGCATGTGGGGGAAGCAGGAATCCCTTCTGCACATCAATCTACTGGAGCTCAGAGCAGTTCTTCTGGCACTTCAGTCCTTTGCCACTCAGGTGGTAGGAAAGGTGGTACAGGTCAGAACAGACAACACAACCACCGTGTACTACATAAACAAAGAAGGGGGCACAAGGTCAACCCCTCTTTGCACAGAAGCTATAAAAATTTGAACACTAGCATACTTTCTAAAGGTGTCCCTTTCAGCTGTTCATCTCACAGGCAAGGGCAATGTCCTGGTGGATGCCCTCAGCAGGATAAACCAGAATCACCACTAATGGTCACTGAACAGGCAGGTCTTACAGACCATTTTCAGGAGGTGGGGCACCCTAAAAGTGGATCTCTTTGTAGCCCCAGACAATTTCCAGCTCCCAGAGTATTGCTGCAGACCCCCCAGCAGGGACTCAATTCTTTCGGATGCACTCCTGTTGGATTGGACAGGGAAATTCCTGTATGCTTTCCCTCCATTCTCTCTACTACTGAAAGTGTTGAACAAGCTCAGGCTTCAACCAGCCTCAATGATTCTCATTGCCCCAGACTGGGCCAGGCAGCCTTGGTACTCCATACATTTCTCAGTATCAGTAGCCAAACCAATCAGTCTTCCCAGGAGGTACAACCTATTGACTCTCCTCTCATGTACCCCAACTTATTATCCCTCAGACTCAAGGCATGGCTCTTGAAGTCCTAGAGTATGTGGACTTGCATCTTTCAGAAGGGGTTATGGGCATAGAGACGGTTTCCAGAAATCCTTCCAGTAAGAAAACATATGCCTCTAAATGGAAAAGATTTTCCTTATGGTGCCAGGGCAGAGGCCAGGATCATTCTCAAGCTAACATTTCTGTTGTCTTGGACTATATGGCTCATATGCACTCCACAGGGTTAACTATTTACACTCTGAGGGTGCATTTAACAGCTGTTTCAGCTTATTTATCAGCAGGGAAAGCTTCTTCCACCACTTTGGCTTCAAACCTAATGTTCAAAAAATTATTTATAGGGCTGTTACACTTATACCCACCACACAGGGAGCTCACACCCATGTGGGATTTGAATATTTGCATTGCTCAGCTCATGCAACCTCCATTCGAACCCATGCCATCAGCAGACCTGAAATATGTGACTTGGAAAACTGTATTTCAGGTTGCTATTACCTCTGCCAGGAGGATCAGTGAACGCCAGGCTTTATCCACCGATCCAGGATGTATCGCAGTTCATAGGGACAAGATAGTCCTTAGAACTAACAGAAAGTTTTTGCCTACGGTGGTATCAGATTTCCACCTTAACCAGTCAATTACCTTGCCAGTCTTCTTTACAGATCATTCCACTTCAGGTGAACGTAGGCTGCATGGCCTTGATGTAAAAAGGGCAGTCAGTTACTCTCTTGACCACACAAAGGGCCACAGACAGAACCAAACCCAGCTCTTCCTTACCTTTGGAGAGGTAGGGAAAGGAAAACCTACCACAAAATGATCCATTGCCAGATGGATTGTAACCTGTATCCAGTTCTGTTATTGCAAGGTGGTTATGGAACCACCTGCAGGCCTCAGGGCCCATTCAACTAGGGGTACTGCAGCTTCCCTAGCAGCTGCTAGGGACATTCCCCTAGTAGATATCTGCAAAGCTGCAACTTGTAAAACAGTCCACACATTTACAAAGAATTATTGCTTGGACGTCCAAGCCAGAGATGATGCCAGGTTTGGCACAGCAATCCTCCAGAGCCTGTATCCTAAACAGGTTATAGGCCCACCTCCAAAGGCACAACTTGGTAATCTGCATTAGTCAAAATACAATAATATTTCCTGGGGTTTGAAGAAAAAAATTACTCACCTTAGTAATCTTGTTTCTCCCAAGGCAATCTTACTGTATTCTGAGCTCCTTCCCTTCTTCCCCTTCTCATACCTATTCACTGCATTACAGCTGTGCTACAGTTGTTGCAAACCTGGGGAGCATATATTGTTTTTTTTTTTTGGCATCTGTGACTTGAGTCTTCTCGGATGCTGAAGGTTCTTTGGGAGTATTTGAAGCAGGGATAATTCCCACATAATTTTCTCCTGCCATTTCTGATGCAGGGAGGTTCTCATTATTGTTAATATTACAGTATTGCTATTTTTATTATTATTATTGTTGTTATTATTATCCTCCATTAAGTGGAAACTGCTTAGTACATGCTTTGTAAGAATCTGACAGTTAGAGATTGTTTACCAGGGACAGTAGTTTGAAAACCGAGCTCAAGCCTAGCATTCCATCATTTGCATAGGTTCTAGTAACTATTTCGGCTCCAGGGCAGTCCTATGGTGAGACCATTCTGTATTAGTCAGAATACAGTAAGATTCCCTAGGACTTCCCGTGTGACGGCTTCCTGATAGGGTGCTGTAGCTGACAGCTCCCGTGCTAACCCCACTCAAACCGTGTATCTGGCTCGTTTTCTCCATTTTACAGATGAAGACAGACCGGGAATAGTGTCAGAATCAAATCAGCGTCGCTTATTTGAAAAAAAACAAAGCAGGATGGACACTGAAATGAAGAAAGTGGCGCTGAAACATACCCCGCTGTCCACACTGAGCAAGGAGAAGATGGCTAAGTGGGCCAAAGTGCAGACAGACGATTTGACTCCTCACACCCAACACCAAGATGCACTTACTGAAAAGTGATTCCTGGAGGAATTAACACCCATGAAAGACACCTTGTTTTTGTTAGCCTCGGAACTGCAAAGCATGAGGACCTCAATTGACCAGCTCACTACTCGGACCTCAGATAACGAGGCCTGCATATCGTCGTTGGATGATTGGAGGCAGTGTCTGGAACCAGAGGTGGTACACATGAGGCAAAGGCTCAAGAAAGCTCAAGACAAGTTGGAAGACCTCGAGGGGTGATCGAGGTGAAACAATATTGTTGTGATGGGTTTACCTGATGGGGAGGAGGGTTCCCTACCTATAGTGTTCACCCAGAAGCTTTGTGAAAAATTGGTGGGGCCCTCTCCTAGTGGGCCCGCATACATTATCAAGCAGGCGCACCACTCTTTATGGCCTCGCCCGCTGCAGGCTCTCCTCCTAGGCCCTTTCTGTTTAAATTACTCAACTTCTTGGATAAGCAATATATCATTGCTAAATTTAAGGATCTCCAAGAAATTAAATGGGAGGAGAAGAAGATAAGAGTGGCGCAGGACTTACCGTATACAGTGCGCCAAAAAAGGTCCGCTCTTCATCCTGTGGTCACTAAACTCATCTCTGCTGGAATAAATTTCAGAGTCAGGTACCCAGCAACCTTGCAAATATTTCATGAGGGCTGCTGGCATTCTTTTGAAAAGGTTGAAACTGCAGCTGATTCCTGCAAGCATATGTTCCCTGATCTCTTCAAATGAGACTGTGGCGACATCTAGTGGTCATCTGTTGGTATTAGAAGTGCCTGGTTTGAGATTTGAACTGGACAGTTTTGCATCCTTCTTTTGTGCAGGAGAAGGAGAAACACTGCACTGTGTGATCTTGCTTAAATGCAAAACATTGAGCTGGGATGGGCTTGTGAATCCCAGGGCAAGAAAGAAGGCTCCCGGTTACACCAAGTTATAAAGTGGTGGGTTTTTTTTCATGTTTAATTCTTGGTGTCAGTGTGTTGAAATAATTTACTGTAAATGTTGTTGTTAATGTTACTTTTATGGTTACCTTCATAATCGAACCTTAGGATGGCACCATCGGTCTATTTAGGTTAACTATATCTTAGCAACGGTAATAGCTTAAACCCCTAAACTGGGTTATAAGATCTTGTAGTTTGGGCAGCTTTCTCCTGAGTTAGATAGGTTAATATGGTTGTTCTACATTGATGTTTTGACAGCAGGAATATAGAACGTTAGGTGGGGAATACTTACTCTTCCTGGTGCCATATTTAGTAATGTTAGCAAATTATATTGGGTGCTGTTATGTTTAGGGTTTGAGTGGGGGAGACAATGGTAGTAGGAGTGCTTACAGGGCAGCACTAGAAGGAACATAGGGGGTTCCTCAAATATTTTAACACCAAACAGGTTCTCCATTTTAAATCATGACGTGGTTTGCAACACATCAGCACAAGGTGACCTCCCCCCCAAGCCAAGAGAACCAAGTACATTACAGGACATTCCAATTCATAATGGAATAAATACAACACAATCTCCCCATTCATCCTCTAATGAGCAAAATAAAAAATTAATACTGTACACACCAGTAGGGAAGAACAAACATACAACTGATAATAATCCAGTAGGAAATGAGGAGATCAATCCAAGAAAGGTCCTGGTATTGGGAGACTCCATGCTGAAATACACAGACCATATTATCTGTAAAAATCACAAACTAACGACCACAGTAAGTGCACTCCCTGGAGCGGGTATAAAAGACATTAAAAAACTCCTCCCTGGTTTGAGAGAAAATACCCATAAACCACTGGTTCTATTACATGGGAACTAATGATGCAGGTAAAAAGGCTCCTAGAAATTCAGAGAAACTTTGAGGAGGTAGGAAGGACCCTTACAGTGGATGGATGTGATCTCATTGTTTCTGGGATACTACCAATACCTAGGGCATCACGTGTGGTAAATGATGATATACTGCAGTTAAATGGATGGCTGAAAAGATGGTGCATTAGAGAGGGCCATACCTTTCTTGAACATGGGGCAAAATTTAGGGACCCAATGCTATATGCACAGGATGGACTTCATTTAAACAGAAGGGGGAAACGTATTTTTGACCACCACCTTATATTTTAGAGGAAAATTTAAACTTGGCATGAGGGGGAGGGTAGGCCCATAAGTTCCCTTCTAAATAAAGATATACATGATTGTACCTCATATAACTTCCTTTCATTAAACGCCAGGAGCTTAAATAACAAATTGGATGAATTGAAATTAACTATTGAACAATTAAACAAAAGTTTATGTGCTGTGACTGAGACCTGGTGGAGCCCAAATGATCCATGGGATAAATAAATAAATGGATTTAATTTGTACCATAAGGACAGGAAGGCTAAAAGAGGTGGGGGAGTGGCCCTATTCATTTCTGACAAAATAAATTCTGAAGAAATTGATACATCTAAATGGGATAAAATAGAGGTATTATGGGTTAAAATATCTCTCCGCTACTCACATGCCATTAACATTGGAGTAATATATAGAGCTCCATCCGCTACATCGGATCAAGAGGAACAGCTTCTGGATTTCCTGGACATGATAGGTAGAACAAAGAGTAATGTGGTAGTAGGTGATTTCAACCTACCAGGCATTAACTGGACAACCTTACAGACAAATAATACCATAGAATCACGATATCTGGAATCATGCTTACTAGCAGGGATGAACCAGTGGGTTAACTCCAATACTGGAGACAATCACATATTAGACCTCGTATTAAGTAATTTAGAGGGTAATATATCACCTTGTAAAGTTATAGCTCCTCTTGGATCCAGTGACCATTCCATGGTTTATTTTTCCCTTGATATACTATCAGATAATAATACAAGTAGGACTAGCAAATTTAACTATAATAAAGCTGACTTTAATAATATGAGAGTATTTTTTTAAAAATTGGAATTGGGTAGAGGATTTCCAGAATAAAACATTTGATTCCATGTGGGATCTTCTAGAGGGTAAAATAACCTTTGCCACTCAAACTTTTACCCCTCAAATAAAGAAAATGGATGATACTAATAAAATTAAACCCAAATGGATGTCTAAATCTATACGACTTCTGATAAAGAAAAAAAAATAGGGCTTTTTATAAGGCCAAAAGATCTGGAAGTAACATATGGTGGAATACATACAAGGATCTGTTAAAAAAGTCAGAAAATTGTATTAAAGAAGCTAAATCAAAATCTGAACTAAAATTAGCAACAAGAGTCCAGGACAACTATAAATCATTTTACGCATATATTAGTAATAAAAAGGGAGCTTATAGACCTGTCAGCCCATTACATACAATAGATGGTAAAACAGTTACAGACCAGTCCCACACAGCCCAGATCTACAATGATTTATTTATATCAGTCTTCAGTAACAAATCCTCCCCTAAACTTGAACATTTGCCAACTGTATTAGAAATAGAATCACTGATAATGAGTGAAGAGATACTCAAAAGGCTACATAAAATTGATCAGAATAAATCCCAAGGTCCAGATGGAATTCATCCAAGAATAATTAAAGAACTGGCAGACCTTTTGGCTGGACCTCTGACAGTAATCTTTCAAACTTCATTAAAAAAAGGGATGGTTTTGGAGGCATGGAAACAAGCAAGTGTGGTTCTCATATATAAGAAGGGGAATAAACATGACATATCCAACTACAGACCCATCAGTCTGACGTCAGTCCTGGGAAAAATATTTGAAGGTATCCTAAAAGATTATATCATGGAGCATATCAAGGAGGTAGACTTGGTAGACCCAGTTCAGCATGGATTTACCATCGGAAGGTCCTGCCAGACCAATCTCCTGGAATTCTATGGAAAGGTCAGCAGGGCTTTGGGAGAAGGGCAGTCTGTGGATGTGGTGTATTTCAACTTCAGAGGCCTTTGACAAGGTTCCCCATGGTGAACTCATTGGACTGATATACTACATGGCCTACGGGAATAATAACAAAATGGGTAGACGATGGCTCACCTCCAGGAAACAATCAGTAAATATAAACGGGACCAACTCAGCATGGGCTGAAGTGACAAGTGGGATACCCCAGGGATCCGTCCTGGGTCCTTGCATGTTTAATACATACACTGCCTCAATGAAGGTCAATAATGGGGTCTGGGTTTCCAAGTTTGCTGATGATACCAGGGTTGGATTTCCCATTAATAACCAAAATGATGCTATAGCACTACAAAAAGCATTAAATACACTGGAATCCTGGGCATTACAGAAAAAAACTGATGTTTAATGTGGACAAGTGTTGTGTTATGCACTTTGGGAAGGCAAACAAGCAGATATCTTACACACTCGGAGGTAAAATATTAAGTATTATCGAACAACAGAGTGATTTTGGAATTATGATTACGAATGACCTATCATTTAAAATGCACTGTAATTCAGTTATTAAAAAATCAAGCAGTATTCTACACTGCATAAATAAACATATTACATCAAGAAGCAGGGATGTTCTCCTGCCCCTTTATACGTCATTGGTGAGGCCGCACCTGGATTACTGTGCACAGTTCTGGTCACCCATCGGTAAGACTGAAATAGTGGCACTCGAGAGAGTCCAAAGGAGAGCCACTAGATATATACAAGAGGTCAAAGGTCAAGATTATCCAAAAGGCTAAACACTTTGGGTCTATATTCCTGGAATATAGGCGCTAAGGGGACATGTGTTTAATATACAAATCAACCATCGATCCAGACCTATGGGAATTACTTGGCTTGAAATACAGGGAACCTATGTATAATACCAGATCCCACCAGCTACAACTATTTGTCGAATGTCCAAAAACAAACAAAAGGACATCCTGGCTCACACTGAGGGCTACTAACATTTGGAATAAATTACCCTTAGAAGTGGTAGCTAGTGATACTGTGAATATATTTAAAAACAGATTAGATAGCTTTCTATTTAAACATAATGTTCAGGGTTATTAACTAAATGGCGAGCAAAAGGACTAACGTCTATATGGCTCTGTATTTACCTACGAGATCTATGATCATGGTTGTCATCATGCCAAGCATAGAGGTTGGAGTACAGTCATTAGGGCTGGGGAAAAGGTTGACATATTATTGTTTAGGGTTGTTTGTAAATGGGGTGGTTAGTGTGGGTGGAAGGGGGAGGAGGTATAGTTGAGACTGTTTACGTTTGGGTTTGGAGCAGGAGGGATGGAGGGGGGTAGGGGGTAGTGGAGGGTCCAGAGCCATCTCTAGTACAATTATCAATGATGCAAGTAACATACACTGATGCCAAAATAGATATCCCAAACACTACATCTCTGATATGAAAATTATATCATGGAATGTCAAAGGAGCTAGGTCTCGGGTCAAACGGCTTCAAATACTCAAGCATTTAGTGTTATTAAATTGCCATATCGTTTTCCTGTAGGAAATGCACATGTTGGAAGCAGACAACAATTTATTGCGAAGAGGCTTCATTGGGATGGTGTATACGGCTGGGACCTCCACAACACAATGTGGAGTAGCGATACTGATAGCTAGGGGTACTCAATTCTTAGAACTGCAAAAGGTGACTGGCCCGCAGGGTAAGTTTATTTTCTTGAGGGGGATTCTAGACAATACGAAAGTACTCATTGGCATGATTTATGGTCCGAATAAAGACTCCCCTGAAATTTTTGTCAACCTATCTTTAATCTTAGCTCCCTTTAGTGGGTTACCCATCATTATAGCAGGGGACTGGAACTTAGTAATGGACTCCTCCCTAGATAGATCCTCTTTAGTAGGACCTAACCTTTCTCCAGCCCAAAGATCTTTAAGAGATCTCATAGATGTTTATGGGTTAATTGATCCCTGGCACATACTGAATCTTGGCACTAGGGCCTATACCTTTTATTCAACTGTACATAGATCCCTCTCCTGGATTGATTTATTTCTGGTTAACCAGAAGGTGATTGCAGGATTGCTGGGATGTGGGATCACCCCCAGAGTGCTTTTTGACCATTCCCCAATTTGGTTGGAAACTAACCTAGCCCCAAATATTCAAAAAGACACTATATGGAAATTCAATTCTCAGCTTCTTACTCAGGAGGATACAGTAAATCAGATTAAAGACCTTATAATGCAATTCATGGGACAAAATGAAGGATCTATTCCAGCTTTTGACCAAATATGGTGTACATTAAAATGTGTTCTGTGGGGGGAATTTATTAGAATCTCGGCCACCAGAAAGCGAAAGCAGGATATAAAATCTAAAGCTCTTTTGGAGGAGATTAGGGCCGTAGAAGCCTCACTGTCAAATCCCCCGCTGGATGAGGAGATGTTGCGTCTGGCAGTGCTACGTAATGAGTATGCAGAAATCCTGAAGGAGAGAGCGGAATATGCTCTCTTTAAGACCCATGCTAAGTACATTGAACAAGGGGAGAAAACCAGTCACCTCCTGGCATTGAGACTCAGGAGACAAGAAGAGTCCCGTCTTGTCCCCTCTGTGTTTTCCCTATCTACTAATGCTATCCTAACCACCCCTAGGCAAATCTCCAAGGAATTTGAGCAATACTATACACAGCTGTATAGTCCCCCTGAACCTACCCCCCCAATGAAATTCGTGACTATCTGTTAGCTACACCATTGCCTTCGCTGGACATAGCCCAGCAAAAATTTTTGCCACATCCTATTTCACAGCAGGAAGTCAGGGAAGCCATCAGGTCCCTCGCCAAAGATAAAGCTCTGGGCCCGGATGGCTTTCCATCCAATTTCTATAAAGTTTTTGAGGTGGATCTGTGCCCTATTCTCCTTCATCTGTTTAAATTCATATGTGAGAATGGGATTACAGATTTGACTTTCTTGGAGGCAATTATAGTGGTGTTGCCAAAGCCAGGTAAGGCAAAGGACAGGGTCACTAATTTTCGCCCCATCTCATTGATGAACTATGACATTAAAATGTTTGCCAAAATCCTAGCATCCAGGGTGTCCAAAGTTTGGGAGAGGCTTCTGAGCCCTGAACAGACTGGATTTGTACAGGGTAGAGCTTCATCGGACCATATTCGTAAATTGGTGCATATCTTCTTCATATCCAGGGAGTCAGATGAAGTCCAAGGAGTCACCTATGGCCCTTGTTTCCCTGGATGTGGAGAAGGCATTTGACAGGGTTAGTTGGCCCTATCTATTCGATACCTTAGCTGTAATGGGTTTTCCAGCTTCTTTTATTTCCTGGGTTAAATCCTTATATTCCGGACCTAGGTGAAAGTCTACTGCAATGGAGTTTTTTCCTCTACTTTTCCTCTAAAATCAGGTACTAGGCAAGGTTGCCCACTCTCTCCACTATTATTTAATTTATACTTAGAACTATTGTTACGTCAGCTGAAAGCCTCCCCAGTACTACAGGGTATTCGAATAGAGACGTTTCAATTAAAGTTATTGGTCTACATGGATGACATCCTTCTGCATGTCACCAATCCCTGTGAGTCAATTCAAGCAGCTCTACAGATAATCCAAAAGTTTGGCCGGGTCTCTAATTATAAACTCAATATTAGCAAATCAGAAGTGATGCCCCTGAACCCTTTGCTTTCTAAAAAAGAGATTACCCCGCTATCCATGGCTTGGACTACCCATCTTAAATACCTAGGAATAATACTATCTACATCAGTATCCTTGATGAAAAAGCTGAATTTAGATAATTTAGTAAAGGGGATTAAATTAGATTTAAATAGATGGGCTTCTATGTATTTGTCCCTCCAAGCAAGGGTCAGTGTAATCAAAATGAACATTTTGCAGAGGGTATTCTATCCACTCAATATGTTAAACGTTCATCTTCCCCTAACCTGGTTCCATAGACTCCACAGGTATAATCTCTCAATTCATATGGCAACATAAGCCCCCATGAAGGGCATATAACCGCTTAAAAGTGCCCCAAGACAACTAGGGTTAAACTCCCTAATTTTTATTATTACTATTTAGCTAGCCACATGGCTAAATACATGCGCTGGATTGTTACCCCTTCAGACGTGGAAAATCTCTCTAATCTTCTCATATGGCTGCAAGTGGAGCAATACTTGCTAGCTGGGCTATCTTCAGAAAGCCTTTTATTCATAACCCAGGCTAATTTGCCTAGCAATCTACGTGGCTCGGTTACATATACTTCATTAAAGGTCCATCTATAGTTTTGCAAGTCCCTGAAATATAATAACCAACAGGACCTATCGCAGCCCATTTTTTGGTAACCCCAACTTTAAACTGGAAGACTGAAAAATTGTTGCCCCCAAAGAGTGTGCGGACCTGCAAGCCCGAGTTTGTGATTTGGTGGTAAATGGTAAACTAGGGGGGATGCCAGAGCTGTTAGAACGCTTCCAGCTTGCCAATAAATACTCCTTTTTTGTATTTCAAATGAGGCACATGTTGTTAAACTGGTTAGGCTCTGGTGACTGGAGTACGCAGCAAGTGGCTCCCCCTACAGGAGCTTCTTGCATGTGTGAAGCAACCACATGCAGTATCTCAGTTGGTTTCATTACTATATGGGAAACTTAACCCTGACATATCGGGTTATTCTAGCTATTGGGTTATTCTAGCTATAACTAGACAGGCAATGGCACCACAATACGCACAGGGGTTGTATACAGACCTCCTTCTCAGGGGGAGGAAATGGACAGGGAAATGATAGAAAGTATACTTAGAATGGCAGAAAAAGGGGACATATTGCTGATGGGTGATCTGAATATGCCAGATGTTAACTGGAGTGCAGTTGCAGCTGACACTTCGAAGAGTGCAGTTATTCTAGATGCCCTACAGGGGGCATGCCTTAGACAACTAGTACTGGAGCCCACTCGAGAGGGAGCAATATTAGACTGGATTCTCTCAAATGGAGATGGAGAGAGGATCACAGATGTAGAAGTGGGTAGCCATCTGGGAACTAGCGACCATCAAACAGTATGGTTCACAATAAACACAGCAATAGAGTCAAGCCATACAAAGACAAAAGTACTGGACTTTAGGAGGGCTGACTTTGCCAAAATGGGTGAGTGCCTAAGGAATGCACTAGCAAATGGGCAGGAAGGAGGGGTGGAAGAACAATGGGGAATAATAAAAACTGCCATCACAGAGGTAACGAGCCTTTGTGTGAAGCAAATAAACAAAACAAGACGATGTAAGAAACCACTATGGTTCTCAAAGGAAGTGGCAGTGAAGGTTCAAGAGAAAAGAAAGCATTCAGGAAGTACAAGGAATTGCAGAAGGAGCAGGACAGAGAACTGTATCAGTTAAAGCAAAAGGAGGCTGGAAGGCAGTCAGAACAGCAAAGGCCCAAACCGAGGAAAAGATAGCCAACTCAGTTAAGAAGGATAAAACCTTTTATAGGTACATCAGGAGCAAAGGAAGACCAAGGGAGGGATAGTGAGGCTTAATAAAGGGAGGAAGGATGGGCAGAGGAAACTGTGAAAAGGCAGAGATACTAAACAAATATTTTTGCTCAGTATTTACAAATGAAGAGGGAGGTACATAAAACAAACAGTAGTAACACTCTGGATACAGAAGTTGATACCAGCCCATTTACAGAAGAAAGGGTTCTGAAAGAACTCTTAAAACTGAAGGTGGACAAAGCAATGGGGCCTGATGGGATTGTCCCAGAATTCTAAAAGAGCTAAAGGTAGAACTAGTGACACTGCTGACTACCTTTTAACAAATCATGGGAGGATGGGGTGGTACCGAGGACTGGGGAGGGCAGATGTGATTCCCTTCACAAAAGTGGGAGCAAGGCAGAAGCAGGAAACTATAGACCTGTTAGTTTAACCTCAGTGATAGGGAAAATGATGGAATCACTTCTGAAGGAAAGAATTGTCGAGTATCTAGAGGCCAGAGGGCACAGGACCCAAGGCAGCATGGATTCATAGCGGAAGGTCATGCCAGACAAATCTGATAGATTTCTTTGACTGGGTGACCAAAGTAGTAGATCAGGGAGGGCTGTGGACATGGCCTACCTAGACTTTAGCAAGGCATTTGACACAGTCCCACACAAAAGATTAATATACAAGTTAGCCAGCCTGGGAGTGGGTCCCAAGATGACAGCCTGGGTAAAGAATTGGCTGGAGAATAGGACACAGAGAGTAATAGTAAATGAGTCCACTCAGAAGAATGGAGGGTTACTAGTGGGGTACCGCAGGGTTCAGTATTAGGACTGGTCCCTTCAATGTCTTTATGTTTACATTGCGGAAGGACTGAAAGGAAAAGTATGTCTCTTTGCAGATGACACTAAGATCTGCAACAGAGTTGATGCACAGGGTGGGGTGGAAAGGATGAGAAGGGACTTGGCAAGGTTAGAGGAATGGTCAAATGTATGGCAGCTTAGAGTCAATGCTAAGAAGTGCAAGGTAATGCACATGGGAAACAAAAACCCAGGGGAAGAGTACACAATGGGGGGTGAGATACTAACAACAACAAAAATGGAAAGGGACCTGGGGGTAGTCATATCAGATGACCTAAAGGTGGGCAAGCAATGTGAGAGGGCAGCAAGGAGGGCTGGGGGGATACTGGGATGCATAGGGAGAGGCATCACCAGTAGAAAACAGGAAGTTATTATCCCACTATAAAGACAGCTGGTGAGACCCCATCTGGAGTACTGTGTGCAGTTCTGGAGACCCAATCTCCGCAAAGACATAGACAGGATGGAAGCTGTCCAGAGGAGGGCAACTAAATGGTGCAGGTTCTGCACGCGAAGACATATGAAGAGAGACTTAAGGAGCTTAATATGTATAGCCTTGAGGAAAGGAGGAGAGGGGACATGATATAAACTTTCAAGTACCTCAAGGAATCAACAAAGTCCAAGAGGTAGCATCTTTCAAAAAAGAGGTGTGCAAGAACAAGAGGGCACAATTTGAAGATGGGGTGGCTCAGAGGTAATTTAAGGAAGTATTTTTCACAGAGAGGGTTGTGGATGCATGGAACCTCTGGAGGAGGCTGTGGAGTCAAAATCAGTGGTGGAATTCAAGCATGCATGGGACAGTCATAAGGCAATTCTGGGGGGTGGGGGTAAGAAGAAGTAGGCTGCTGGTTAACTAGGATCTGCAGCTTATCCAGTAGGTAGGGAAATGGGCAGACTGGGTGGGCCAAGCGGTCCTTATCTGCCGTCAAATTCTATGTTTCTATGTTATTGGGCACGTAATTTCCCTCAGAATATTTTTCCATGGGACAAAATATGGGAAGGAGTCTGTCTATATACTGCTAATGATCACTTACGATTAACACAGTTCTGTATATTGCATAACATTTATTACACCCCTTCTAAACTGCATGGGATGAGCAAGATGCAGAATCAAGCATGCTTTAGGTGTGAGTAGGAACCAGGGACGTTACTTCACATATTATGGGATTGTTTCAGAGTGGCCTGCCTGTGGAGAACTATCCGGGAAAAGGCTGACTCATTGCTAGGGCTGCAGGAGCATTTCTCACCACAAGTTTGTATAATAGGAGATTATACCACTGTCCCTGTCAGAGAGAAGCGGTATCACATGGCCATTATATCCCTGTCAGTCAAGAGGCTTGTCCATCGCTATTGGAAGGACCAACATGCAATCTCCTACCTTGAGTGGGTGAAGGAACTTCTATATAACTTAAGAGTAGAATAAGCAATTGTGAGTCTTTGTGGTAAGCTCCCCCTGTACAGATCTAGATGGGAGAGGCTGTACACGCTTTGGTCTCTGACTCCTGTTTCCCACGGAACCCCGTAGGAAGAGAGAAGTGAGCGGGGAAAGGCAGTTGTGTAGACAACATGGTATATGGGCATAGCACATGGAGCCCTAGGTTGTTCTAAATTAGAGACACCATTATAGATGGTCCCTTTGTTCTTTTACTACCGAATAATGGGGTAGTAGAGTTATCTAGTAGTGGTGAATTGCACCTTAGGGTGGGCAGATATGGCTCTGGTGGGGGTTGGGGTAGATAGGGGTAAGGGAAGAGGTATGGGGGGGAATAGTGGTTCACTGGTTGGGGGGCATGGTTATGGTAAGTTTATTCCCTGCAATTCTTATATTACAACATTAAAATGTAGTATATGCTTAGTTAATGTCTCATGCCCTGTGACTATTATAACTATTGTTGGATAGTTGTAAGCTTGTTATGACTTATTACTGTGATATAAAATGAATAAAGTATATTTAATTAAAAAAAAAGTAAGATTCCCTTAGAAGAAACAAAATTACCAAGGTGAGTACTTTTTTCATACAGACCAGGGCAGACACAGCTCTTCCTCACTTATGGGGAAGTTGGCAAAGGTAGAGCTATCACAAAACGTACAATTGCTTGCTGGACAGTGGCATGTATAAGGTTTTGTTACGAAAAAATGAATAAGTAGTTGCCCTTAGGCCTAAGGGCACATTCCACAAGGGGTACAGCTGCATCAGTGGCAGTTTCAAGAGATATTCCACTCTGGAAATCTGCAAAGCAGCTACATGGAAAACAGTGCACACCTTCACAAAGCATTATAGCCTGGATCTACAATCCAGAAGTGATGCCAAGTTTGACACAGCAGTTCTGCAGAACCTGTTCCCCAAATAGGTTCCCTGCCCAATCTCCAAAAGTACTGCTTGGTAGTCTTCGTTAGTTTAATCATAATGAGGGATTCCTGGGGTTAGAAGAAAAAATTACTCACCATAGAAATCTTGTTTCTTCAAAGCGATCACTCATTATGATTAAAGCACTCATCCTGTCTCCCCTACTAGAACCTAGAAAAAAAAAGTTTTTGAGAGGTTTTTAGTTCTGCATCCCTACTTGGGTGTTAGATTTAGCACAGGTTCGAGACTCACTCTTTTTAAGCCTATTGGTTTCCTTGTTGTCTCATGTTAGGCCTGTCTCTGGGGGACTTTTAACCTGGGGGTAGCTTTTATTTATTATGTGTGGTTCATAGCTCAGTGCTTATGTAACATATAATTGAATGATGAGCATGATTGGTGGATACAGAGGCCAAAATAGAGAACAATGATTACTGAATAATGTATTGTGCTTAGGTACTTGGATGCTTGAGAGAGAGTTTGATAATATTTGAGGGTTTTGGCTTTTCTCTGTATCCCACCTGCAGGAAGGAGCTTGATTAGAATTGTAGAGCCCCAGGTGGGATAAGAGTGCCGGAGAAGGAGGAGGTGTCGGGGAGGATGGTGGGTGAATGCTACTCCCTCTAAGCAGAGCTGGAGGCATATGCCTCATTTAAATAGGCTGTGGGGGAGGAGCTCTTCCCCCACATAATCCCGGTTAATACCTTCAATTATGTGTGGTTCATAGCTCAGTGCTTATGTAACATATAATTGAATGATGAGCATGACTGGTGGATACAGAGGCCAATATAGAGAACAATGATTACTGAATAATGTATTGTGCTTAGGTACTTGGATGCTTGAGAGAGAGTTTGATAATATTTGAGGGTTTTGGCTTTTCTCTGTATCCCACCTGCAGGAAGGAGCTTGATTAGAATTGTAGAGCCCAAAAAGAATAAATATCCACGATTGTTCTATAACTAAATGCTGAATAAGTCGGCATAACTTAATGATAAGAATAGATGATCACCTCCTCCAACTCCGGAGAGTATGACCAGTAGCACTCAGGAGAGGAAAAACCCCCTTGGGGGGAAACCTCTGAGGATCCATGGCTACTGACCTGCCCGTCCTTCTGGGCATACTAAAGAAGAGAGATCCTAATTAAACTAATTAATCAGTTAAATTCTAAATTCTAATAGAATTCAATCCATATGAACGGAGCTTTAAGAACAGACTGAATTGTAAGTGTCCAGTAAAGTAATTCCTTCGAGTAAGTCTGAGTCCAAGAATCCATGTATAATTCGGAATGATGGAGAGTAATATTGAAGAAGCGACTTCCATACTTCAGTTGATAGAGGGCATAATCCTTGTAATTGAATGATAGTGGATTATTTGATGACTGACGAACTCAATACATGAAACCAAAAGATATATGCATCCAAGCTTTGACGATAACTAGGCGAGACAGTATAAGTAGTACAATTTCCATGATTCTAATAATATATAGGGCTTGTATGAGATGAGGAATGGAGAAGGCTTGAGGCCAGGCTACCGGCTGATGAATCCAATCCTGATAAGTGAAGTATAATCTTAGGAACTGATATGAAGGCGACGGCTGTAGAGCTGAACTGGAATAGTGGCAAGTTGTAGAGACTAAATGGAGACACTGGTACAAGGTATGAAGCGTCTGCTTAGTAGGATATGGAGAGCCCAAAAGAAACAAATCCGATGGACTGCTAATCTGAAGGGAGGTAGTAGGAGTAAGGAGTGCACCCATGAAGCCAGATGAGAGGGAAGAGGATGTGGCAATCAGCCCCTGAGAAAGTGCAGCTGAACCGAAAGCTGATGAGGTAGGAGACAGGCTGCTGATTCCAGTATGTGAAGTGCAGCCAGACCTAGGAATGTCTGCTGGCAGAAATCGAGCGTTGAAGGTAGTCAATCGGTGAGATGGACAGCAAACATCAGCCGGAGAGGTACGAAAGGCAAGTAGCTCCAAGTAATCATGAATGCGGCCACACCATGAGGTAGTCAATATAACAAGCGTGTCATAGATCTTCCAGGAGACGCATCTTGAATCATCTTTGAGCATCGTAGTACCGTAGCAGAATGCAGACACAGAGCAGGAATGATGCTGAGGAGCGACGTATCCAGATCAAGGAAGGAAGGGATCACATGGAAGAGACTGATGCAGATATGTGTCAACTGGACGAAAGGAATACAAACATCCAAAACTGAAGGTAAGCAAAGTTCAAGGGAGGAGAACCAGACGAGACCCGAAGAATCCTAGATGTAGAGAACTGAAGAGGTGGAGTCAAATGAAGTAGTATTGCCATAGATCCGAAGTTGGTAGAGCACAAGCAGGAGAAAGTCCACAGGAGACGCCAACCAAGTCCTGGAAAGAAGCAGCTGAAATTCCACGGCTGAGGCGACAGGGCAAACATCCAAGACAGCAACTCTGGAAGCTGCTGAGTGAGCACTGAGGCAGTCTGAAGGCGATTGAGAAGGAGGGCGATCCAATGAGATGGAGAAGTAGGAGTCACCAGGCATGTAGGGGAGCATAGGTAAGATGGTAACTAATGTCCGAAAGGTGAAACATCAGGGAGTTCAGGGCTGAGGCAGCAGAAGCAGGTATGCTGAAGTAGAGCAGAATCACCAGGTCCCGAGCCGGGTAGACCGAAGGAGAACAGAAGAAGGGAAACCCCCCAGTCCAAGGGCGAAGGCAGGGCAAAGCCAGCTAGTAGGTAGGTAGACGTCCCAGCCCGATGGGCGAAGGCAGGTCAGAAAGCAGGGGACAAGTAGGAAATCCTCCCAGCCCAAAGGCGAAGGCAGGAATAAAAGCAGGTGACTTAGGAATTAAACCTCCCAGCCCAATGGGCGAAGGCAGGTTGAAGAAGCAGGCTATTGTGGAACATCTAGGGACAGCGGACCTCCGGGCCCGTAAGGCACAGGCCCGACGAATGTGATAGTAGAATGTCACACAGCCTGAGTAATCTTCAATAAAAAGAAGTAATCGGCCAGTCCAAACCACAAGTGGCAGTATCATATCCAGAAAAACGGAGAACTGAAAGCGTACGGAATTGACATAGGAAGGTGAATAGAGCAAGCATCCATCGGGAACGCCAAAGACGAAATCCATGAGTAGGCCGGATGGTCGGAGAGGGGAATTCATGTTGAAATAAAGTCAAAAACGATGAGTTGCAATGGAGGTAGATCAGAAATTCCATGAGGAGCATAGGAACACAACGATGAGTAGCAGGAATCAAACAAACCCAAGCGAAAGTAGGTGAACAAATGGGATCAGAAGTGTAATGTGATGACAGCAGTATGCCCATGATCAGCCAAGCAAATGAATCCAGCAGCCAGCAGTACGACTAGAGGACAGAACCATGAGGAGCAAGCATGCCCCAAAGGCAGGATAGGGTCCAGTGCAGTCACAAGGGATGGAGAAATTGACTATAGGAAGGCTTCGGAGGCTGCTAGCCAATGTTGCATAGGAAGTACCGATGCCACAGCGGGAGAGCTCATAATAGCAGATACCTTGTAAAGTGAAGCAGGAACATGGTAGCAATTGTAGTACCTGCACATCCATGCAAACAAGTACAGGGGCTCCATAAATTGGGTAGACAAACAGAGGACAGCGGGTGCATTCATAAAGGAAACGCTGTACGAATGGCCAAACCAGTCAACCTCCAGCAGTAGAGCATTGCATTGATCCAGGAATCTACGAGGTCAGAAGTAAGGAAGCAATAAATAGTTATGGCCTGCCTAGGTTACTTAAGGAGGCCAAGGAAAAACTCCAGGAAGCCAGACTACAGCAGTAAACTATCCTTGAACTGGGATATACGACGTCATCACAGGGAAGGGAGAATGGGTACATGGGTAACGAACCGCAGGTGCACAGAACATTATGGGAAGCAAAAGGAGATGCTATGTTTGGCTGAATAATGGGTGATTAATTATAATAGGGAACACAAAAATGCTCTAGAGTCTGCGTACAGCGGAGTAAGGCAATACGATCCCCCACCGACTACATGACTCTCATCTCCTTCACTTACGTCTCGCAAATAGTCCAAATGATCCGGGCAAAGGTCTCCATGGTGAGTAAAACATGCCCCAGACAGTCCCCATAGTGCGAGATAGCTGTACGTGTCACTGGGGGGGCGTAAAGAACAGAAACGAAAGCATGCAGCTATACGCCCCCGTCGGCACACTCGCTTCGCTAGTGAGACCCGGAAAGGAAAGCCAAAGAAGGGGCTAAGGCTGGGAACCAGGTCCAGACAGCCACAGGGTAAGGAGCAGAGGAATAGGGATGATGCGGCAGCCAGCCGTAACCTGGACCGACACGCCAGGGCTAGAAGGGAGGAGTCCAGTCCCAGGTAAGCCATTAAGAGCAGGCAAAACGTTCCAAGGAATGCAGAGCAAGTCCATAGAAAGGCAGGAGGTAAAAGTAGGCCGAAATCCAATAAGTCCCCCAGCATAAGAAACGGAGCCAAGCGTAGGAAGTAACCAGGAATCAGCAAGCAGAAATCTGAATGCAGGCAAGGAATGAGCGAAGCACGCGACGTAGCATGGCAACGGCTTCGGAAAACGAAGGCAGACAAGCAGGGATAGGCAAAACAGCGAGGAGGAAGGCACTAAGAGGAAATGCACAAAGGAATAGAGAAAACAATAGCGCACAATGGGGGGGAGAGAGACAAAACGGGAAAGAAAGAACGAACAAGCAGGGAAGAGAAGGGGGGGGAAGCAGCCGCGTACCAACCACGTCATTAGTGAATGCGACTCGCTCTAAGCAGAGCTGGAGGCATATGCCTCATTTAAATAGGCTGTGGGGAAGGAGCTCTTCCCCCACATAATCCCGGTTATTACCTTCAATTATAATATTATTAGATAGGGGGTCTGATACCCAGTTAGACTCCTAAAGAATCTGAAGCACCCTCAGTGCAGCACTTACTAGGGCAGCAGTTTGAAATTGGCACAAGTCAATTAGAGTTCCATCATTAGCATAGCATTCTATTCTCTCCAGGCAGTCGAACACTGGAGGCTGACTGCATTAGTTTAATCATGATGAGTGATCCCTTTGAAGAACCAAGATTACTATGGTGAGTAATATTTTCTTCATGTCTGTCCCATGCATTCTTGATTTCCCCCACTGTTTTTGACCCACAACCTCCTCAGGAAGGACGTTCCATGTGTCCACCACCCTCTCTGTGAAAAACTCTTCCTCACGTTTCCCCTGAGCTTTCCCTCCTCTGTCTTCAAATTGTGCCCCCTTGTTCTTGCACATCTCTTTTTCTGAAAGATGCTACCCTCTTGGACTTTGTTGATTCCCTTGAGGTACTTTAAAGTTTCTATCATGTCCCTCCTCTCCCTCCTTTCCTCAAGGGTATACATATTAAGCTTCTTTAGTCTCTCTTCGAATGCTTTCTGGTGCAGACCCTGCACCATTTTAGTTGCCCTCATATGACTGCCTCCATCCTGTCTATGTCTTTGTGGAGATGGGGTCTCCAGAATTGCATGCAGTACTCCAGATGGGATCTAACCAACTACCTGTACAGAGGGATGTCAACTTCCTGTTTTCTGCTGGTGATGCCTCTCCCTTTGCATCCCAGTATCCCCCAACCCCTCCTTACTGCCTTCTCACATTGCCTGCCTACCTTTAGGTCATCTGATATGACTACCCCCCAGGTCCCTTTCCATTTTTGTTGTTGTTAGTACTTCCCCACCATTGTGTACTCTTCCCCTGGGTTTTTATTTCCAAGGTGCATTACCTTGCACTTCTTTGCATTGAATCTAAGCTGTCATATGTTTGACCATTACTCCAACCTTGCCAAGTCCCTTCTCATCCTTTCCACCCCCCCTTGTCTATCAACCGTGTTGCAGATTTTTGTGTCATCTGCAAAGAGGCATACTTTTCCTTCCAGTCCCTCTGCAATGTCACTTATAAAGACATTAAAAAGGACTGTGGTACCCCACTAGTAACCCCCCTTTCTTCAGAGTGAACTCCATTTACTATTACCCTCTGTGTCCTGTTGTCCAGCCAATTTTTTACCCAGACTACCACCCTGGGACCCACTCCCAGGCTGGCTAACTTGTTTATTAATCTTTTGTGTGGGACTGTGTCAAATGCCTTGCTAAAGTCTAGGTAGACCATGTCCATAGCCCCTCCCTGGTCTACTACTTTGAACACCCAGTCAAAGAAATCTATTAGATTCATCTAACGTGACCTTCCCACTGTGAATCCATGCTGCCTTGGGACCTGTGCCCCACTGGCCTCTAGGTCTTCAACTATTCTTTCTTTCAGAAAGATTCCATCATTTTCCCTACCACTGAGGTCAAACTAACTGGTCTGTAGTTTCCTGTCTCTGCCTTGCTCTCACTTTTGTGAAGGGGATCACATCTGCCTTCCCCCAGTCCTCAGGTACCATGCCTTCCTCCCATGATTTGTTAAAAAGGGTAGCCAGCGGTGTCACTAATTCTCCCCTTAGTTATTTTAGAATTCTGGGGTGAATCCCGTCGGGCCCCATTGCTTTGTCCACCTTCAGTTTTAGGAGTTCTTGCAGGACCCTTTCTTCTGTGAATGGACTGGACTGGTATTGATCCCCCCCCCATCTAGAGTGCTTTTATATTTTGGTTTAGGTACATACCTCTCCTCTTCTTTTGTGAATACTGAACAAAAGTATTCGTTCGGTATCTCTGCCTTTTCACTGTCACCCTCTGCCCACCCCTTCCCCTTTATTGAGCCTCACTATCACTCCCTTGGTCGTTCTTCACTCACTAATGTACCTATACAAGGTTTTATCCCCTTCTTAACTGAGTTTGCTGTCTTTTCCTTGGTTTGGGCCTTTGCTATTCTGACTGCCTTCCCCACTTCCTCCTGTTTTCTTTGCTGGTACAGTTCTATGTCCTGCTACTTCTGTGATTCCTTATACTTTCTGAATGTTATCTTTTTCTCCCTAACCTTCCCTGCCACCTCTTGTGAGAACCATAGTGGATTTTTCCTTCATTTTGTTTTGTTTTGTTTATTTGCTTCACAGAAAGGCTTGTTGCCTTTGTGATGGCAGTTTAGATTTTTCCCCATTGTTCCTCCACCCCTTCTTCCTGCCCTTTTGCTAGTGCATTTCTCAGGCACTCTCTCATTCTGCCAAAGTCAGCCCTCCGAAAGTCCTGTACCCTTACTTTTGTATGGCTTGACTCTATGGCTGTTCTAAATCTGAGATCCTTTCACTGTCCCTGTTTGAGAGTACCAGGTCTAAGACTGCTCCCTCCTGAGTGGGTTCCAACACTAGCTGCCTGAGGCATGCTCCTGTGGGCATCAAGAATGACTCTGCTCTTGGACATGGCTGCAGCAAATGTGTTCCAGTTAACATCTGGCATATTCAGGTCCTCCATCAACAATATCTCCCCTTTTTCTACCATTCTAAGGATGCTTCCTATCATTTCCTTGTCCATTTCCTTCCCCTGAGATGGGGGTCTGTATACAACCCAGATTGTGGTGCCATTTCCTGTCTCCAAGGTGACCCACAGTGCCTCTTCTCCTCCCCCCGTTTACCCTTTAGTTCCATTGCTTTGATCTCTTCCCTTATGTAGAGAGCTACTCCTCTTCCTCTTTTATCCTCACTGTCCCTCCTCTAGATTGTATACCCTGGAATGTTGACATCCCAGTCATGGTCCTCTATGAACCAGGTTTCTGTGACTGCTATGATATCCAGGTGTCCCTCTTCCATTAAGGCCACTAGTTCAGAAAGCTTGTTACCAAGACTACAGGCATTGTTACTTATTGCTCTCCATTTTATGATGACCATAACCCTAGTAGCCCTATCCCTGTACTTAGTGCCTTTGCCTTTTTCTCCATTTACCCCATGCCCTGCCCTTGACCTTTCTACCTTGGTGTTAACCTCGCTAACTACCTTATTTTGTGGGGGGGAGGCTGGGAATTCCCTGCTCCCTTTCAGTGCCTCCCCCCTTAGCTAGTTTAAAAGCTTGTCAATGAAGCATTTAAACCTGTCACCTAGGATCCTGGTTCCTCTCCCAGACAGACGCAGGCCATCGTGCCAGTACAGGCCTGTATTCCTACTGGTGGACCCCCAGTCCCCAGTGAAGCCAAAACCCTGTGCTCTGCACCAGTTTTTTCAATCACTCATTGAATCCCATGGTGTGGAGTACCCTAGCCTCACCCGTGCCATAGACAGACAGCACCTCCGAGAAGGTTACCGTGCATGCTACTTGTCTAAGACCCTTCCCCAACTCCACAAACTCCTGCTGCACAGCTCTGATTCCATTCCTACCTAGGTCATTTGTCCCTAGATGGACAATGACATCCTGTTTCCTCTCCCGTGCAGCTGCTTCCATGATCCTGAGGATTCATTTCATGTCCCTCCATGCCATGGTGCCAGGCAGGCATCTTTATTTTATTTTATTTATTTATTTATTTCAATTGCAGATTAATACCTTTGAGCCAGTAAGGCTCTTTTACAAAGGCTCCATGTCAAGTGGATGAGAGACAAAAATTTACATTAACAAGTTACAGAACATTCAGTGTACACAATAGGTTACAGGCTATACAGGTAGCAGGCAAATAGGTCGTTACAGTGTCAGAGGTGTTACATGAAGTTGGAGTTCATTTTGACATTCTGAACTGATCTCAGCAAAAAACAGGAAAAGAAGTCAAACAGATGTTAATCACAGAGCATGGTGGGAGCAGGCTGAGGGGGCTTTGTCACATAATGCGGAAAATGGGGTGAGGTGAAGAGCAGGGGTAGGGGCAGCCACCATCGGGCTTTGTCAGGAAGGGGGTGGAGAGAAGAAAGTGAGGAAGTGGGCAGGGGGAGGTAAGCAGAGGGGTGATAAGTTATGATGGTGAATAGTCACAGATAATTATTAATTGCAATCACATAGGTTCTTTTGGGCCAGAAGGGTTAGCAGTTCTCTTTTAAAAGGTCCAATTTTTGTGTGCTCCAGGGTGGTAGTAGGGAGCTCATTAAACCAGGTGGGCCCGCAGTAGGACAGTGAATGCTGTGCAAGGCAGGTTCTTTTGAAAGGAACATGGAGCACACCCTTGGCTGAGCTCCTACCTCCCTCTCCCCTCCCTCCCCCAGTTCTACCCCCCAATGACTGAATTCCCCACCAGGAGTTGTTTCCTTCCCCTGTGGGATCCTATGCCACCCTCATATGGGTCTCCTTTGTGGAGATTCCCAGCATCCTTCTTGGTTTCCACTGCGGGTGCCTCCATAGAGGAACAACACTCCACCAGAAAGGCATATGAATTGTGGAGAGGTACAAGTGGAGGGATGCACCTCTGTTCTACCACCCTCACCCTCCCTGAGTCCACCGTAGTCCAACCAGTCCTTATTCTTGGCATTGTCTGAGGCAGTGGCAGTGGCCCTGGTGGTCCACAAGTGGGGGAGGAGATTTCTCAATCCCCTGCTAGGTCCTAGGTGGGGAAGGTTTCCCTACTCCTTGCCAGGATGACCTGGAGATGGGCAACCTCCTCTATCAGAGCAGAGAGGTGTCTGCAAATAGGGCAGCATCGTAGCCTCCAGAATGTCTTCTGAAGACTGCCACCCCACAGCCAGTGCATTGCATCACTCTCCACATGTCTGTCTCCCTCCCTGTTGAAATTATGTTGTTTTTTGTTTCACTGTTAGAGAACCTCACTTCCCCTTAGTAGTGTAACCCTTTTCCTAGGGACTATGTACTAGGAACACCCAAGTTTTTTTTTTTTTTTTTTTTTACAATAGCAATCACAAGAAGATATCCTCCTAGCTTATGCAACGCTGCCTGGCTGCCTTCTGTGGCACACCCCACCCTGTTTTGTGTCTGAGCACTAAGTTGTCACACCTTCCTGCCTAACCCCATAAAGCTAGGTCAGCTGGGGGAGGGTGGGAATGAGGGAGGGTAGGGTTTGGGCAGTCCACCTGTTCTGTGCTGTGAGGACAATCAGAGCAATCCAGTTTGAACCTTCTGAGGCTATGTCCATCTCTAATACACAACTCAACTGACTTCAGGAATGAAAGAACACACCAGTGAAAACTTAAATGTTTGTTACAAAAAGTCACCAAAATACTATCACGCTACAAATAAGGTTTAGTAGGTCATGCACATATTTTCTGGTAATGCCCATAGATTAGTACTTACTGGATGGGGTGGTTCAACAATTGCAGACCATTTTTACAGGAATAGAAGAGATACAGCTGGAACACGCAGTATTGGGACTGGAGGTACAGTGGTTGAGGGGAGAGGAGGCAAAATATTTGTGGAAATACTCATAGCACTAGCATTGAAAGCTATTATGAAACAAGTAGACCCTCCACTAATAGAAGAATGGAATAGCATCATCTCCAAAATACAGGAAATGGAATGTATAACGTTCAGTGTCCAACACCACACCCCACGATACATCAACAGATGGGCCAGATGGGACCTGCATGCCCCTTCTTAATGACAATTCCCCTGATGTAATAACGCAAGGACTTTCCTCCTAGTGGGATAATCAACTATTACCCTAACATTTCTTATTGATTCCTATTGTCATATGAAAAGGAATTAACATAATTCATAGAATGGTATAAAATGCTCTCTTTTTCCCTGTTTAGACTACTGTACAAAGTAGATCTATTTTAAAGGAATGACTGCATTCGGTAACTGTACTGATAAGTTTAAGGTATCACTATGACCTGGGGAGGGTGGGGGGAAGACCGCAGCTTAGGTTAGTTAGTTGGTTTTATTTGATTCATTCCTACTTCCTTGTTTATTTATATTTATTGGAATTCATAAGGTGAACCCTATATTAGAAAACCAAAAATGAGTTATCTGAGATTCATTTTTCTCAATATTGCAAACAATAATCATTTTATTTTTAAGGTGACTTTCAAAATGTCAAGGTGCCTAACACATTTTAAAACACATCAATTATCCAGGTCATAGAATAATAAAACAGATAATCCATTACAAAATTAGTCCTTCACCAAAAGCCTGAACCCACAAGTATGTTTTTAAAGCTTGCTTAAATCCTGCCATGGTTATGCACTCCTGTAACCAGTGGGATAGAGAATTATAGAGAGTAGGGGCCGCGTGCATGAATACACGGGCTCCAGAAGATTTCAGACACATACTCAGAATCTCCAGCAACCCCTCATTGACTGAGTGGAGCAACCGTCCAGGGCAATAGGGGCCAGAAGCTCTTTCAGGTAATTCGGGCCAAGTCCTTATAGGACTTTAAAATTCAGAAGACCAACTTTAAAGGTGATCCACCACTGTACCAGCAGCCAGTGCAGTCTGCATAGCACCAACATAATATGACAGGATCTAGAAGTTCCCATCAAAAGCCAGGCCACAGCATTCTGCACTAGCTTCAAGCAGTGGATTTCCACCCCAGGTAGCCCTAGGTAAAGGGAGTTGCAGTAATCTAGGTGTGAGGACACAAAGGCGTGAGCCAATGTAGGAAGATCACTGGATGGAACAAGGTGTTTAACCCTGGAGATATTCCTCAGATGGTAGAAAGAGGATTTGATGACGGCTGACACCTGTGAATGCAGAGTCAGCCCCTCATCAAAAATCACCCCCAGGTTTCACACCCATTCAGAGGACAGGAGTGATATGCCCCAAGGAAAAGCCCACAGGGCAAACCCACCCCCAGCCCCCCTATCCGGTGCGTCTGATCCACAACCAACACCTCAGTCCAAATCTGAGTTCAACTTTAGCCAACTGGAATCCATCCACTCCTGGATTTCTGTGAGACAGCTGTTAAAAGCTGAGAGAGCTCCATCTTGGTCAGGTGTGAAAGATAGGTAGAGCTGGGTATCATCGGCATAGCAGTGAAATCTCAGCCCATACCTTCTTACAATGCCTCCGAGGGTCAGGATGTATACTGCGAACAACATGGGGGCAACACTGAGCCCTGAGGAACCCCACAAGACAGAGAAATTGGGTCTGAGGAATAAACCCCGGACACCACTATCTGAGTTCTTCCAGTTAGGGAAAATGAAAACCACCTGAAGACTGTACCTGACAATCCATAGATGAACCTCAGGTGATCAAGTAGCACCCCATGGTCCACTGTGTCAAATGCTGATGAGAGATCTAGAAGAACCAAGATGGAATGTTTTTTCTAATCTCTAGCCATCTGGAGATCATTGAGCACCCAAACCAACGCTGTCTCAGTACTATGTCTCTTTCGAAATCTGGACGGGAGGGGTTCATAGATGTCATAGATTCATAGACTGATACAAGTTCAGAAGGCACATGCCCATTTATGAACTCACCACCAGCTAAATTAGCAGTGGAAGGAAAATTTCTTGTCACCCATATATTTATCAAAGTTTCTCTTAAATTGTTCTATGTTTTCGCTGTTTATAATATTACTAGACAATGTATTTCAGATTGGAGGAATTCTCATGGATGGTCAAATGGTTCTCCAGCTACACAGCCACTACTTTCTCAATCACCTTCCCAAAAAAGGGAAGGTTAGAGATTGGTCTGTAGTTTGCATGGCAGTCTGGGTCCAAAGAAGCTTTCTTTAAGTGTGGTGTTGCCACTACCTCCTTCAAGGAGCTAGGAAACTCACCTGTTTCCAAGGAGCACCAGACTATCCGTGCTAGGACTGGATTGACAGAATCAATGCAACCCAAAATCAGGGAAGTTAGTCCTGGATCCAAACTGCAGAACGTAGGGCAAGAACCCTGGACAATCTGCATGACATCCATGAACTCCAGTCAGTCAAAGGTACTTCAGGAAAGCTGAGGAGTGGTGGCCTCAGGCCATTCCACAGCACCACCCATAGACTCTGCAGACTGGAGTACTGCCCTAATGTCGGCCACCTTAGACCCAAAGAATTGAGCAAGTTCATTGCACTCTATTTGCAAAAAGGTTTTTTGAACTTTGTAGACAGGCTGGGTTGCACAGTCTGTCTACTATTCAAAAAAGTTGAGCAGGTCGATTCTGAGCAGCCACAATCTCCCTGGAGAGGAACTCTGCCTTCTTACAGGTGATTGCAGATTGATAGGCTTGATAATGATCCATCAGTCTAAGGCAGTCGGCATCGAGGGTTGATTTCCACCAGCAACGCTCTAACCTTCGTCCTAGTCACTGCATCTCCCTCAAAGTCCCAGCAAACCATGGGGACTGAAGACGAAGGGAGAGAGGACAAAATTGGACTGGAGCAATGACATCCAGGGCAACCAAAATGGCTGAGTTATATGCCGCCACGAGGGTCTCTGGATCACTGCTTGCCATTAGGAGGGATGATAGGTCAAACACTGTTGCCAGGCCTTCAGAGCTTACATCTTATGAAGGGCAATACCTGACCATATCCACAGGGGCAGGCCTATGGAGGGGGAGTGCTAAAACTAAACCCCACGGTGTAATGATCGGATCATCTAACTGGTTCCACCCCCCAAATCAGAGGCCTTGATCCCCAGGAGGAAGACTAAGTCAAGAGAGTGACCGTGTTTGTGGGTAGCAGTGGTAATTAGTAAGGCCCAGAGATGTCATCAACTGGAGGAAGTGTTGTCCAAACTGCAGGAGTTCATCATTGACCCAGGACCATCAGCCTGGGTGACTCAAACACCATGCTGATGATGAAGTCCATGACTTCCTGAAGGAACCATTTCTCATTGCTGGGTGGACGGTAGATGAGGGAGATCCTACAACCTACACCTGCTACCACGGTTCACTCAAATGATTCAGCCTCCTCAACTGGTACATTCGTGAGGTTAAGTTCAGTCTTGAAACAGACTGCAAACCCCCACCCCTGCGATCCAATCTCGGGCGGTGGATCACTGAGTATCCAGCTAGAGTTAAGGCCTCCAAAATGGGGCAAAAATTCTCATCCAGCCAGGTGTCAGTAATGCAAGCCAGGTCCACCATTCCAACAAGATCTGCGATAATTTCAGTCTTGTTTTTAGCGGGCCTGGCATTGCATAACACCACCCAAGTTGAATGAACCTCCCGGGCCGCCCGAACCACCTGTCCACCAAAATTGGTGGTGCCCTTGGTTGTGGAAACCAGACATGGTGGACCATGACACTGGTTCCATTTTATCTTAGGGCATCTTCTGGATCCTATACAACCCCAATACAATGGACCCGCTCATTCACCCTCCACTGTCCGCAGCCCCCGCCCTCCTCCTCCCCCTACGTGCAATACCCAGTGCCCTACAGTGCTGGTTAAGTTGTAAACTGCAAAGGGGGGGAAGAAAGGGATGGAGGGTGCAGAGGCCAGAGAGTGAATAGTGCACAACTGTGGGGGCAGGGCTCCAACACATTCTGATGAATAAAATATCAAACGACACTCCCTCAACTAAGTCTATTACTGTATCTGCCTAAAACAGCATACAAAATACCTAAAAATAGAATAAAACTACACAAACCACTTACTAAAAGAAATATCCCTTAGACATCCAACCCCATAAAAATAAATTAAATGAAAACTAACCATTCATAAAATAGAATAGACAACAATATTAAACTAACAATATTAAATTAAAACTTTAAATCAAAAATCTAAAGCAACAATTTGAATAAAACAATATCAATCAAAATCAACAAATAAGTCTTTATCACTGTGACGGAAAAAGAAGAGTATTTGGGGAAAATTCAATTTCCCAGACCCCACTGAGTCTCTCACCACCAATGAAGACTGAAAAACCTTCCGGAGCTCCCACCTCCTGAATAGACTGATGGAAATAGCTTGAAGATTTCACCCTCAAATGGAACTGAGTAATTTCCCAAACTTCAGGCACTCTTGCTGACTGCATTTTGGGAATGAGCATATGGCACTCTTACTGCCAATCAAATAGGTAAAATTAAAAGTCAAACCATAGCTGAAGAAACAGGGAAGGAAATCCAGCAAAGAGCTCTTCTGTAAGTGGATTGCTCTGGACTGGGAGTAGACCCTGAAAAATCTATGGGTGGCTGGCGCTGGTCCGCAGCAACTGCCACGGGTCCCCAAACAAACCCACAGATCAGTAGATTCCTCAGGGATCCCTAGAGGCCAACGGCCACAACCACCAGCTCCCCAACAGATAAAGGCCCAGGCCCCCTCACCACGGCAAACCCATGCCCAGCCCACCCAACAGATCTGGGCTTACAACACCTGGCACCAAATCAAGCCAGTCATCTTACACCAATCAATTGCTTTAAGTCCAGACAGTCAGCTTCTTCCCCAACAGAAAACCAGGAGTTATAATTCCCAGTCTTCTCTTGTATTATTCTCTTGTATTATTTCAAGCCAGGTATTGTCCAGACTTCAAACACACTTCAGCCTCCCTGTAGAGTATTCCCTCTCCGATTCGTCTCTAGCTAACATGAAGGTGTCCAGTGGTATAAGCAACCAGTCCCAATACGGAGGGAAATAGCAGACCCAACCGCTGAAGGTGCAAAGTGGTTGTGGGGGCTGATTAATACAGCTCCAGTACACAATGGAAAAGTCCAGGTGGCACCCAATATCACACCTGGACTTGGCGTGCTCAGCTAAATTCCCTCAAGTGGGTCAGGGAGAAACACCACCGCGAGGAGTACGGAGGTAATGAATGGGGAGCTGGCAATAAACAAAACCCTGACCGGCCCTAAGGAGCAATCCAACACTCCAACATACGAAGCAAAATTGCAGTCAAAATAAAACAGTGCCAGCACACAAACACAAATACGAACAGGGTAGGAATAACAAAATGGAAACAAAATAAGACAAAGTAAAATGAGGTAAAGCCACAGACAAGCGTAAAACTTAAAAACTTTAAAACTACTGCAAAGCTATTGTGAAGCAACTAATGGCGCACCCAGCTCAGCGGCCATCTTTAATATTGAATTTAATCACAAATAGATTGAAAACATTATAAAATGTACCTTATGATATGTAATGAATATATGCACTGTTTATTGACTTGATGAAAATACAATAAAGATGAGTTTAAAAAAAGTTACAAATAAGGCACCAGATTCACAGAAAAAGAAAGAAAGAATAAGCAGTATTGTAATCCCTCTGTATGTAAAGTAGCAATCTACAAAAAGATCATTAGCATTGCAGACTCCATCTTGATTCAAACAAGCAAAAACCGGTGAAAAATTAAAAGTAAGGCCCACTTCCCTCAGAATTTGAGCAAGATTGTGCATTAATCCTGCAGTTTCTTAGTTACTGCAATAGTTCAGGATTATGCATCCTTCCCAGCTCCAAGTTCAGTTTTGCAAAAGCAACCTTTACCTTCAAAAGATAAGGCCTTTCTGTCAGAATCTTCTTCCACGCACATGTGGCTTTTACAAGTCAGAATGGTTCTGAAAAACTCCACACAAAAACTATTGGTTTACAATACCTGTGATTCAAGCAGCTCATGAGGCCTTGTTTGGCTCTAATACACAACTCGACTGACTTCAGGAATGAAAGAACACAATAGTGAAAACTTAAATGTTTGTTGAAAAAAGTCACCAAAATACTATCAAGCTACAAATAAGGCACCAGATTCACAGAAAAAGAAAATAAGAATCAGAAGTATTTTAATCCCTGTGTATATAAAGTAGCAATCTACAAAAAGATCAGTAGTATTGCAGACTCCTTCTTGATTCAAACAAGCAAAAAACAGTGTCAAATTAAAAGTAAGGCCTACTTCTCTCAGAATTTGAGCAAGGCTGTACCTTAATCCTCCAGTTTCCGAGTTCCTAGATCAAGATTGTGCCTCCTTCCCAGCTGCAAGTTCAGTTCAGCAAAAGCAACCTTTACCTTCAAAAGATAAGGCTGTATGACAGTCCAAAGGCATGGGTCAGTGTAAATGGAACTGTCAGATCAGTTTGACATAGGAAGGGGCAGCCTTTCCCCGTTACTATTTGCCATCAGCATGGAACCTCTTGCCGCGGCTATCCGACAAGTGGAAGATATTAGGGGTATCAAGGTTAATGGATTTGATAATAAAATATCATTATATGCTGATGATACACTGGTATATCTCTCTGACCCAGAGAACTCCTTTCCAACCTTTGCTAATTTACTTCTATCATTTTGGAATATTTTGGGTTTTAAAGTCAATACCGATAAATCAGAAGTTTTGAAGATGATTGGCCCAATCTCATCCCACATGAAGCAACAAATTCCATACAAATGAGTAAAGGGTAAGGTCAGATATCGGGGGATTCAGAGCCCTGAAAATTTAAGTTTATTATATGCTTATAATTACGGAGCCTTAAAACGTCAGGTTTGGGAGGACTTAGGTAGATGGGAAGCACTCCCCTGAGTTTTGCAAACTGCATAGAGGTGGTAAAGATAAATGTTTTACCCAGGTTTCTTTTTCTTTTCTCCCCATTACCTGTCCCTATTCCCACTAAAGAGTGGAAAGACTTGAAGGAAAAATTATCAAGATTCATCTGGGCAGGAAAGAGGCCAAGAATTAGGTGGCATCTTCTTACAGAGTCAAAGTTACGTGGGGGATGGAGATTTCCTAGCTTACAGAAATACTACGAGGCAGCTCAGATGCTTCCTATTCTAAAAACGTTGGCACAGGGACACATAGGGTGTTGGCCAGAAATGGAAGAAGGGGCACATTCATATTTTCCCTTGAGAATCTTGCCATGGACAGTGAATTATCAAACTCTGGTAAAAATTAATAAACCCTAGACAAAACATGGCCTGTGAGTGTGGTTGAGAGCTAGCCAATGATTGGAGGTGCCAGGAAAGGTATGGCGGTACATCCCCTGAAATATTTACCTGGAGTGATGGGTTTGCTGGGGGGAATTAGTTTTGACTCATGGGATAGAAAAGGATTAGTATACTTAGCTCAAATGATAGATTATATTGGTAATCTGAAATCCTTTGAATCACTAGTAGTGGAATATGGACTTGCTAGGGTAGATTTTTATAAATTCCTACAATGTAGATATATTCTCACAGAAATTAAACTTCTGAAACTTGCTTGGACCCCCCCCCCCAATAGGAGTTATGTTGGTTAGGAATAGAAGTCACAGTGCAGAAACTAACCATTTTATAACCCATGTATACTCCTTATTGCAGGAAGGAGAAGGTGAAGCAGCTAGGAAGACTATACAAACCAAATGGGACACAGAACTTGGTTATCTCTTACCTCCCAAATGTTGGGAGAAAATATGGAAGAGTGTCCATAAAACCACTTACTAGCTATCTTGGTGGGAGTTCTGCTGGAAGATCTGCACTAGACTCTTTATCACCCTGGTTAATTCCAACAATTATGGGACTCACTCAACAACTCTTTGTTGGTAACAATGTGGGGAAAGGGGTAATCATCACATTATCTGGTCATGTACACACCTGGATAAATTCTGAGAGGAGATAAAAAACAGGCTAATAAAGATTTTTTCACTTATGGTAGTGCCAGCTTTTGAAAACTTGGTTTTGGGTTTGCCCCCTGCCGAGCTACGGAGACCCAATCAAAAATATATTTTTTTAATTTTTGCAATAGCCGTTGGCAAGACAATAACATGAAACTGGATGACAACAAATATGCCAGCTGTTAAACAGTGGTGGTGTACAGTGGAACAAATTAAAGGAATGGAAGCAATTATGGCCAGACTGAAATTTCAATTGGAAAGATACAGTACTAGATGGTTACCACTCTACTCTTATCTTGAGGAGGTGAACAGTATTCCCATCTTAGATCAATACTTATGCTAGGGAGAGGTGGGGGGCCTCATGACTTGGTGGATTGGAGGGCAGAAGGTAAATAAATTATTTGTGCTGGTGAATGTACTTATTAAATTTAAGCAACTAAGGTTAACCAAGATTTAACAATTCCCTTAACTTAGGACACATAGAGAATCGGTTTTATACAATGGAATCAGATATTGTGTTATTTTTTTTTTTTACATAGGATTGGTTTCAGACATGTGAAATCTTATTTTATTACACTGGATTTTAAACAGACAACAGGAATGGAGTTGTGAAACGTTATACAGACTATTGGGGACTTAAAATTATTTTGGACTTTACATCTTGAATGAAGAGTTATTAATACTTTTGAAGTATGTACTTCAGTGTATATATACTGGAATTGTGCTAAAGTAGCATGTTTGTTCTCTGTAACTCAATGTATCAATAAAAGATTCAATTTAAAAAAAGACATCAATGGGCATTTTTCTTTTTACAGGATTTAAAAAACAAAACAAAAAAACGAGGATCTGGATCGTGACATTGGCGGACTGGGCACCCTCAGTGTCACTTTTATGTTTCTTGGGAGCTGGAGCGGTAGGCACTGAAAGGGAGGGTTGGGTGGGGAATATAAAAAAAACACAGAGAGGTAGTGATGGTGACACTGGGGATTGGTCAACCCCAGTGTCACTGTAATGTTTCTGGGGGGGTGTACAAAAAAGGGTCACAGAACACAACTGTGACATGGGGGATTGGGCACTCCCAGTGTCACTGTTATATTTGTGGGGGGATGGGGTGGTAAGTACTGAGAGGGAGGTACTGGTGGGGGAGATAGCTATCATTTAAAACATGGGTTCAAGTTTAGGTTTTCCAGGGGAGTGCTCTCAGACTCAAAACTATTGGCCTTAACAGTTAACTTATTTTTAGACTACCCTATCTGGGAGGGGGCTCAGCTTTCCCGGGGGGGGGTCTCGAGCCAGAAAGCCCCCCCAAACTCGACAACTATGATTCAAAAGACAAAAAAGATTGCTGGTCACAGTAAACTGCACTGTGACCAATATGGCCTCCACAGTGCACTGCGCATGCACTAGAGATCGTGCATGCACAGTAGATTGTGGTGGCCATCTTGGAGATGATGGAGCATGCCACAACCACCGATTATTTTTGTCTTTTAAATTATAGATATCCCCCTCCACACCCAATCCTTCCTCTCAGCACTTCCCCCACCCAAAAAAAACCATAGGAGTGACAGTGGAGGTGCCCAATCCCCCAGCGTTATGATTAGGATGTCTCTGATGGTTGTTTTAGTAAAAAATAGTGCAGTGTGAGCAGAATGCTCCATGGACACAGAGGGGACTGTGGAGCATGTCGTTCATTCACAAAAAATGGAAGGAATGTGGAGTTCTTTTTTGAAAGCAATACTTCTGCAGGACTCTGCCCACTACAGCCCTAAAAACCACTTGATAAGATCAAGGAATATTTCATGGAACTGGGTCACAAATTAAAATAAGCATTTGTCAATGCCGAATGTTGATTGCGTTGGTCTGTTGAGCTCACTCACTGGCCGTCTGTCACTCGCTCAGTCTGTTTCTTCCAGTGCTGCAGGCTGCTCTTTTGTACTGGGCTCCTGCCTGCATTGGCAGCTTTTTCTGCCCACAAAGAAATCTGCAGCAGTCCTGACACAGGTCTGTTGAGCCTGCTCACTCCCTCTCTCTCACTCACTCATTCCAGTTCTGCCAGCCCTGCAGGCTGGCCTTTTGTACTGGGCTCCTGCCTGCATTGCTGCCTTTTTCTGCCAACAAAGAAATCTGCAGCAGTCATGATAGAGCTCCATTGAGCTTGCTCACTCCCCCTGTCTCACTCGCTCATTGTATTTCTCCTGGTGCTGCAGGCTGCCCTTTTGTACTGGGCTCCTGTCTGTGTTGGCGTTTTTTTCTGCCCACAAAGAAATCTGCAGCAGTCCCGACAAAGTTCCATTGAGTTTGCTCAATCCCCTTCTCTCACTCGCTGATTCTGTTTCTGCCGGCACTGCAGGCTGCCCTTTTCTACTGGGCTCCTGCCTGCATTGCCGTCTTCTTCTGCCCACAAAGAAATCTGCAGCAGTCCCAACAAAGTTCCATTGAGTTTGCTCAATCCCCTTCTCTCACTCGCTGATTCTGTTTCTGCCAGTACTGCAGGCTGCCCTTTTCTACTGGGCTCCTGCCTGCATTGCCGTCTTCTTCTGCCCACAAAGAAATTTGAAGCAATTACAATAGAGTTCCGTTGAGCTTGCTCACTCCCCCTCTCTCGCTCACTCATTCTGGTTTTCCCGCCACTGCAGGCTGCCTTTTGCACTGGGCCCCTGTGTGCATTGCTGCCCTTTTCTGCCCACAAACAAATCTGCAGCAGTCCCAACAGAGCTCTGTTGAGCTTACTCACTCCCCCTCCCTCACTCACTCGTCTGTGTCTCCTGCCGCTGCAAGCTGCCCTTTTGTAATGGGCTTCTGCCTGCGTCAGCGGCTTTTTCTGGCCACAAAGAAATCTGAAGCAGTCCTGACACAGCTCCATTGAGCTCGTTCACTCCCCCTCTCTCACTCACTCATTCTGTTTCGGCCGGCACTACAAGCTGGCCTTTTGTACTGGGCTCCTGCCTGCATTGCCACCTTTTTCTGCCCACAAAGAAATCCACAGCAGTCACAATAGAGCTCCATTGAGCTTGCTCACTACCGCTCTGTCACTCGCTCGTTCTGTTTCTCTTGGTGCTGCAGGCTGCGCTTTTGTATGGGGCTCCTGGCTGCATTGGCACCTTTGTCTGTCCACAAATAAATCTACAGTGGTCCTGACAGAGCTCCGTTGAGGTCGCTCAGTCTCCCACTCTCACGCACTCATTCTGTTTGTCCTGGCACTGCAAGCTGCCCTTTAGTACGGGGCTCCTGCCTGCATTGGTGCCTTTTTCTGCCCACAAAGAAATCCACAGCAGTCCTGATAGAGCTCCATTGAGCTCACTCAGTCCTCCTGTCTCACTCGCTCATACTGTTTCTCCCACTGCTGCAGGCTGACCTTTTGTACTGGGCCCCTGCCTGCATTGACTCCTTTTTCTGCCCACAAAGAAGTCCACAGCAGTCCTGACAGCGCTCCGGTGAGTTTGCTTACTCCTCCTCCCTCACTCACTCTCTCATTCTCTTTCTCCCAGTGCTGCAGGCTGCCCTTTTGTACTGGGCTCTTGGTTGGGGCCTTTTTCTGCCCACAAACAAATCCGCAGCAGTCCTGACAGAGCTCAATTGAGCTCGGTCACTCCCCCCTCTCACTTGCTTGATCTTAATCTGTCCCAAACACTGATTTCCCACAGTGACCATGGTATTCTCTGGCAGGAGTGCAAAAAAAATTTTAGCCATTATGTGAAAAATGACAGCTGTACTGCTCATGAGAAGGTGTGAAAAAATGCCACTGTTGAAAATGTGGTGTGCAAATATTATAAATTTGTGAAGTTACAAGGGTGCGTAGAAACAGTTCAACGCATGCTTGTAACATAGTCATGTTATGGAATTTTGTCACCAAATTTTCAACATAGGGAGTTTAGGATCTCTGCTTATGAATAGTGCCACTGTCATTTTCTTAATCTGTCCCAAACAGTGATTTCCCACAATGACTGGGTTATTCTGCACTGGAACTGTGAAAACACATTTCAATCAGGATGTGAAAAATGACAGCTATATTGCTCATGAGGAGGTGTGAAAAAATGCCAGTGCTGAAAATATGGCATGACAATATTACAAATCTGCGAAGTTACAAGGGTGCGTGGAAAGTGCACAACGCACACTTGTAACACAGTCATTTGATGGACTATCATCACCAAATTTTCAACACCAGCATTTGAGGACCTCTACTCATGAACAGTATCACTGTCATTTTCTTAATCTGTCCTGAACAGTGATTTTCCACAGTGACTGCGCTATTCTGTGCCATAAGTGCGAAAACACATTTCAGCCAGGATGAGAAAAATGACAGCTATACTGTTCATAAGTAGGTGTGGGAAGATGACAATGTTGAAAATCTGGAGTGAAAATATTACAAATTAGCGAAGTTATGAGCATGCATGCAAACTGCACAACGCACGCTCATAACACAGTCATTTTACGGAGTATCATCACCAAATTTTCAATATAGCCATTTTAGGACCTGTACTCATGAACAGTGTTACTGTCATTTTCTCAATCTGTCCCAAACACTAATTTCCCACAGCAACTGCTCTATTCTGCACCAGAAGTGCGAAAACACATTTCAGCTAGGATGTGAACAATGACAGCTGTAATGTTCACAAGAAGGTGTGAAAAAATGGCAATGTTGAAAATCTGGTGTGAAAATATTGCAAATTTGTGAAGTTATGAGCGTGCGTAGCAACTGCGCAACGCATGCTAGTAAAACAGTCATTTTTGGGATATTTTTTCCACCAAATTTGCAACATAGGCTTTTTGAGAGTCCACCTCATGAACACTGGCACTGTCATTTCATTAATTGGCCCCAAAAGGTGATTCTGCCAGTGACCACGAAATCACCTTTCGGGGCTGATTAACACCATGACAGTTCCAGAATTCGTGAGGAGAGGTCCCAAAAACCCCATGTTGAAAATGTAGTGCCAAAATTCCAAAAAATGACTGAGATATGCATTAAAGTTGGGGAAAAAAAAACATTTATTCCATTGTACAGCTTACCGACATTTCCTCAGTTCACTGTCCGCTTTGAAAAGTGCAGAAGTGTTCCTGGTCCACTGAAGATCATCGCGCCAAGCTCCGGAAGTGAGTATGGGAGGGTGTGGGGAGGCAGGGTGCACAGTGGGTGGAAGCAGGTTGCGGGAGGGAGGCAGGGAGACCTCTGAGGGACAGTTTCCTTTTTTACAGGTGAAAAAAAGACATTGCGGGACCGTTTTTATTTTACAGCTGCATGTGGCATGCTGGGGTGGTCTCCCAGCATGCCACCGGATTCGAAGCTGTAGCCGATGGGGGACTGGGCACCCCCATCAGCACACAACTAAAAGGGTGGGGTGACATTATGCCAATGGGGACTGGTCACCCCATCGGCAGAGAATATAAGTGGGGGGGTTACATAATGCCGATGGGGAATGGGCTCCCCCGTCAGGCGCTTAAGCATGGAGGCACTGAAGCCGACAGGGATTGGGGCCCCTGTCGGCAAATAAACACGGTGGGAGGGTTAATATTGTTTGTGAACACGGTGACAAACTGCCGCCATGTTCACAAACAATATCAGTGTGTGAAGATCCCGCCCTGCAATGAAAGATGGCTCCCTCATTGCAGCGAATGGCTTACGCTGCAATCAGGGGCTGCCTCATCATTGCAGCGGCTGATTTTTTACAAGTTGGTGGCACGCTGGTTGAACTAGTGTCAGCAGCAGCATGCCACAGCATTGGGGGACGCTGGACAAGCCTGTACAGGCTGTGGGGGCATTGGCCACAACAGTACCGCACTTTCATAACCTGCTTGTGGAGAAAGCTGCCTCAATATGTTTCTTGCGCATGCACGCAATCAACATAGAAACTGAGTTATAAAGTAGTTTTCTTGGAAATTCTACCAATACTAAGATACACAAGTAAAAGAAACAAACTCTTTTCAGAGCCTCTATGGCTGCTAATGCACTAACTTGGAAGATGGAAGACTAGGTTTACTGGCCAAGGCACCTTGCTTCACCTGTGCTCTTTTCTTCTAGGTTGCTTGAAAGGACAGAGCAAAGAACCTTACCAGAGCAAGGATAAGGATTAAGGCTTTTTTTGGCTAGGCAGATTTACTGTGCGTTATTTTTATTTTATACTCACAGGGATTGTTACTGTTTGTTGCTAACATTTTATTGCTTTATTTTTCTCTAATTCAAATTGTTGCTGCTGGGTATACCTTCTGCTGCATTATTACAGGGTGTGACTACAGGTGTGTGCTTACAGATTACTGCTGTAATCAAATTGTCTTTTGCAATGTATATCTTCTGTTACTGCTTTATTTTTCTCTGTAGCAAAGTGTATCCTCTGTGAAATTATTACATGTGGTGCTTTGCAGGTTTTACAGTTTTATCTATCATTAGGATAAACTTTCAGGGCTACTGAATTTGTTGCTGGCTGATTGTTTCTGCTCTTACCTCCTTGATTCTTTCATCCGTGTTCTTCTTTTTCAGCAGGGGAAGGGCCCAGCCACCCACCCCCATCTCCAACCACCCCACACATAACTCCTTTTATAGGGTAGCACAGTTGTGACATTTCGTGTAGCAAAGCAGGAAGGGGTGGTTCAGAGGGGTATACACACAGTGACCTCATTTACAGGGGAACTAGTAATTTAACTTGTTATAACAAGTTATACCAAAAGAAACAAAACACAAAATCAAACTTTTGCTTTATTTTCTTGCTTCTAATTACTCTGACCAGGTTATAAACCCAGCAACTTATCTGGAATGGATATCATTAACTGCAGGTACTGCGGAACACTTTTCAAAGGGCAGCATTACAAGATTTAGGACATTGTCCTACGTGCTGGGCCATTGGAGAGCTAAGGGCTCAGCTCCAGGCAGCATGGGCAGAGATTGCGCTCTTCAAATTGCATATTCAGGAGGAAATATATTATAAGAACCTCCCACCATTTCCCCAACATCCAACAGAAGCACCTCGACCACAGAAGGTAGTTGGTCCGGGAGGTTGGCAAGTTGTTAGGAGGGGCAAATTGGTGCCCCATCACTCGGTGCTCTCCAACATATCACCTCCACAAACTATATAAAAACTAGAAATAGGTATCTGACTCTATCTCTGAAATCAAACAAAGGGGCAGAGGACACTGCAGAGCAGGACACTGCAGCACAGGAGCTAGCACAACAAAACTCACCCAAAACAGGAACCAAAACAAAAAAGCAAAAAGGAAATCCAAAAAACTTCTGAGACTCCATGATTTGGGGAGTTGATACATATCTCCAGCCAGGGGTAATGGTCAGATGTCTACCAGGTACATCAGCATGGAGAGATACTGACTGCATTGCTAAAATTGTTCAGGAAGCAGGAGAAAACATTGATGTCATGATACTCATAGGGACTAACAATCTCGCCGGCCGGTCAGTTGTGGAGACCAAGGAACACCTGACCAGGCTGGGTGACAAACTATCATCCATTTCGTCCAGCATCTCCTTCTCTGAGATCCTGCCAGTCAGGGAGAGGGGGACAGATGGACGGAAGGTCAGAGAAGGGGAGATAGGGGAGCTAAACATGTGGCTCAAGGGCTGGTGCCAGGAAAGGACACACATTTGTAGGGAACTGGCAACAGTTTTGGGAGCGAAAGTTCTTTAAATTTGATGGACTGCATCTGACTAAGGAGGGAGTCAGTGCACTGGGGCAGAAGTTTGATGTCTTTGCAGAACATTTAGCAAATGGGGAGAGGGGTGCAGCACCCCATACTTCGAATGGGAAGAACACCCCTCCTCCCTCAGTTATTGGTCAAACAGGAGTTCAGCATGTTTGTAGTTCATTTGCATCACCAGGTAAAGAAAAAGGTCCGGCTCCCCATACGACACAGGGGAAACGCCAGACCTCACCCAACAACTAACACACTGAAATCTGGCCAATGGAAATCATGTACACAAATGCTTGCAATCTGGGAAACAAGATCCCAGACCTGCAAGCAATAATGACAGAGGTTAAACTGGACATAGTAGCCATTAGTGAGACATGGTTTACCAGTAACCACACTTGGGAGACTTCAGTACCTGTCTATGTACTGTTCAGAAGAGACCGAGGTGCAAAAAGGGGGAGGGGGTGGAGTGGCCTTTTATATCAATGAAAATATCAAAGCTATAGAAATTCAGAATAGACATAAGGAACCAGAAGAACTGTGGGTCACCCAGAAAACAGAAAATGGGACAGCCATATGAACTGAGGTTGTGTACAGGCCTCCAGACCAGGGGGAGGACGTAGACACGTTACTGTAAGAAGATATACAAAACATGACAGCTAAAGGGGAGGTTCTGATTATAGGAGGCTTCAACATGCCAGATACAGACTGGTCAATATCAGCAGGGACATCTGCCAGAACTAGACACATGGTGGATTCCCTGCAGGGGAAGGGCCTCAAACAACTGGTACAACAACAACCCACAAGAGACAGGGTTATCCTAGATCTAGTATTGACTAACAGGGAAAAGATCACAGATCTCCAGGTAGACGGTCACCTGGGTGCCAGTGACCATCACATGGAATGGTTCAATTTGGCCACTAGAACAAAATCATCCCATTCCAAGGCAAAAATATGGGACTTCAGAGGAGCTGACTTTGATAAGATGACCAACAGAGTTAAGCTAGCCCTGGCAAAAAAAAATACAGGTGATGGGTACAGGCAAGGTGGGCAAGCATTAACAATGCAATACTTGAAGCAACATCCCATTGTGTTAGTGAGAAAAGGAAGTGCAAATGAAGAAGGAAACCACTTTGGTTCTCAAACACAGTAGCAGAAAAGGTCAGAGCAAAAAGGCTGTCCTTCAGGAAATATAAGGGAATGCAGCAGGATGAAGATAGGGAGGCATACCAAACTTCCCTAAAGGAAGCAGGGAAGGCAGTAAGGCAGGCAAAGGCCCAAACTGAGAAAACACTAGCATGAACAGTAAAAGAAGGTGACAAGACTTTCTATAGATATATTAGTGAAAGGAGAATGTCCAGGGGGGTATTGCTAAGATCGAAGGGGATAAGGGTGTGTGTGAGGAGGAGGAGGACCATGTAAAAGCATAAATCCTAAATAGATACTTCTGCTCAGTATTTACTGAAGAGAAGGCAGGACAGGGCCCACAGCTCAGCACCATAGACACAGGGGGGAAGGAGGTGTGCATGAGTCCTTCACAAAAGAAAGGGTCCTACAAGAGCTCGATAAGCTCAGGGTGGACAAGGCAATGGGACCTGAAGGCATACATCCTAGGGTACTAAAGGAGCTAAGGGTGGAACTAGCAGAGCCATTATCAGAACTGTATAGTGAGTCTCTGAGCACAGGAGAGGTCCCAGAAGACTGGAGAAGGACTCATGTGATCCTGCTCCACAAGAGTGGTAGCAGGGAGGAGGCATGGAACTACAGACCAGTCAGTCTTACCTCAGTAGTGGGCAAGATTATGGAGTCACTCCTTAAGGAAAGGATAGTGTAACACCTGGAATCCATAGGAACACAGGATCCAAGACAGCATGGGTTTACAAAAGGAAGGTCCTATCAGACTAAGCTCATAGATTTCTTTGACTGGGTAACCAGTGTGGTGGACCAAGGGGGAGCATTTGATGTCGCCTACCTTGACTTCAGCAAAGCTTTCGATACTGTTCCACATAGAAGATTGATTAATAAGCTGGGTAGGCTCAGGATGGGTCAGACGTTGGTCAACTGGGTGGCAAACTGGTTGATGGGCAGAAAACAGAAAGTGGTGGTAAACAGTATACAATCAGAAGAGATGCAAGTCACAAGTGGGGTACCTCAGAGATCAGTCCTGGGGCCAGTCCTCTTCAATATCTTCATCAGTGACATTGCAGATGGACTGGAGGTTAAGGTTTGTCTGTTTGCAGATGACACCAAGATCTGCAACAGAGTAGGGGTGGGCAGAATGAGAAGAGATATGGATAAACTAGCAAAATGGTCTGAAGAGGGGCAACTGGGGTTTAACTCAAAGAAGTGTAAGATCACGCACATAGGGACGAGAAACCCTGAAGCCACCTATAGGCTGGGAGGGGAGTTGCTGGCAGTCACAAGGGAAGAAAGAGACTTGGGCATCATCATCACCAATGACCTGAAATCATCCAAGCAGACTACTAAAGCAGTAGGTAAGGCTAGAGGGATGTTGGGGTGTATTAGTAGGGGTATCGCAAGTCGGAAGAGGGAGGTAATAATCCCTCTTTACAAGACACTGGTTAGGCCCCATCTGGAGTACTGCCTGCAGTACTGGAGGCCACAGCTTCACAAGGACATTAACCAAATTGAGGCAGTCCAGAGAAGGGCAACCAAAATGGTGCAGGGACTGCATCAGAAAACATATGAGGACAGATTAACTGAGCTCATTATGTATACCCTAGAGCAAAGGAGGGAGAGAGGTGATATGATTGGAACATTCAAACACCTTAAAGGCATTAACAAAGTGAAAGAGTCTGACTTGTTTCAATATAAGAAAAATAGCAGGACAAGAGGAAGCAGCATGAGATTAGAGGGAGGCCGATTAAGGGGTAACGTGAGGAAGTTCTTTTTCACAGAAAGGGTGGTGGATGCTCGGAACTGCCTACCTCAGGAAGTGGTGGATATGAATACAGTGCAGGGCTTCAAACAGGCATGAGATAGGCATAAGGGAGCAATACAGATGAGTACAAATAGATAGACCATTGACAGAGCAAAGGCCAATGGCACATTCATAAGGTAGAAAAAGAAATGGGCAGACTGGATGGGCTTTACGGTCCTTATCTGTCATCAACTTCTATCTTTCTATGTAACTTGATAAGGGTGTTTCATGGGCTTAAATGTAAAGATGAACTGCTGTAGGTAGCTTTGTGTGTAAATTTCATTTTCAGTAAAGTAAGATAAGTTATTTGGTTGATCCTGTGTTTCCTGTGGGGTGGTGGTGCTGAAAGGGAGGTGTGGTGGGGGGATATCTATCATTTAAAACATGGATGTAGAGTTTAGGTTTTCGAGAGGACTCTCAGGCTTAAAACTATTGGCCTTAACAGTTAACCTATTTTAAATTGTATTTTCTATTTATTTCATGTAAGCATAATACATGGATATACCAACAGGCAGGTGTTTCATAAACGGTACACTTGCTTAAAACAAGCTCATCATTATTATAGTAAGCCAAATATAAGTACCCCTGAGTGGTGCTACAACACTTCGGGTTGGTTCTCTGTTCCTAACAAGAGTTATAATTCCAAAATGCATGGCTACATTAATGCACCATTTCTCAGTATAACATATACAGAATACAGTTGTCCTCTAAGGGCCCATGCAGCCTAGAGCAGGGACTGTGGAAGGGTCCAATAAAGACTGCACACCCTATCAAAGGGTTTAATTGTCTCATTCATTAAAACATTCAGTTAAATAAATGGTTAATACAGCACCCCTCTGCACATTTCATGGCATATGCTGGGGATGTTAAATGTGTTCCATTTGTGTATGAATTATATTGGGGATGTTAATTGTGTTAAAAACTGGGTTTAGTTTAAATTGTTAATATTGTTGTTTTTTTTTGTAACTTCTGTTTATCCTCCTACTTCCCACTGGTCCCGCTTTCTTGACAGCATCACAGAGTCTACCCCTGCAAACACCTACCTGGTCCACCGTAGATCCCCATGAAGCCTCTGTTTACCCCCAGGTGGGGATGGGGATGGGGATGGGGCCCTGACGCCCCGACACTCATGTTTTGTTGCACCCTTGGTCAGCCAGGCAGGTGGTCACACATTAGGGCTAGCTCCTGAAGCTCTGTCTCCCCGGGACTGGCAGGCATTTTCCTCCTCCAGTGTTCTGGACATCACGAGTCCCCCTGACGTCATGGCGCTAATGCTGATGTCCGCGATGTCCTACCCCTAGTTGCCAAGGCCCTTGAAGCCAGCCTAGTCCAGATCTTCATCTGAGACCTTGCCCCACATCTCAGGCACTGACATCCAGGAAGACCCCAGGTCTCTACCAGGGTTAAGCCGACACCGAGCACAACCCCACACCCTCTCCCCTGAGAAGACTAGCTGTCATGGGATGCTGCAGCCTTCTGCCCCCGGACGGCCCTCTGACGCACCCGCTCGCCTCCCAAACACAGATCGTCACATCACAGACAGAAACTAACCACTGCGCCAGGGCCAGCTGTTAATATTGTTTTTTCTGTGACTTTCCCTTGCATTCCTCCCTATCCTCCTCTGTGTTATCTGTTGTTTCAGTCCATTCCCTCTTGGCACTGACCTGTACCCCCATTTGTTCCTTCATCATGTTTGACTTCTTTTCTCTGCCTACCCACATTCTGTTCTGCTAATTATCTCCTGCTCCGTTCCCCTGCTGTGCCCCTGCCTTCTGTCTCATTCTGATCCCCACCCTAAGTTCTACTGCTTACCCTTATTTAATATTCATCTCCTCTCCTTCTCTCTCCCTCTTCTCTCCAGGCTCTCCCCAAGTGTGCACCCTGGAATGGGTGCTGCCATCTTTGGTGGCTTATCATCCCTGCAGCTGCCACCCACCCTCGGACCTGCTACTCTGGCTCCTGCCCTCCCTTGGCACTTCCTAATCTCCAGGTATGCTCTGCTGGCCACTGCCTCCTCCAAAGACTCCTCTGATCTGTGCTGCTTACCACTATGTAAGTAATAATACACGACAGGGTGAGTGTTAGTGGGATATAATGGACCGCCCAGGGGCGTGGTGAGGCCCGACACTGCAGGTGGAGGGCCTTATAGCCCCAGGAAGTTCCGTTATATCACATAACGCCCACATTGGAGGGAAGTATTACAGTTAGATAATGGCTTATATGTTACATTTTTAAGAAAATGGAATAAAATCGATAGGAAGCTGAATAAATATGATATATATAATAAAAGTATATGTTTTTTGTAAAGTAGTCCCTGGGTGGTGCTGTTTAGAAGAGGCTGTGCAGTGATCTGGATTTTTTGTCACATGGATTTATGGGAGCTGTAGTTCTGTTATCCGAGGTTGTGAAAGGGATAGTAAAAAAAAGTTTTGTTTTTTTTAAATTAAAGATGTTTAAGAGTCTGCAGAGCTGAAGAGAAGAGAAGAGAAGTGATCACTGTAAAGGTACAGTGGGGCTGGTGGGTTATTGTCAGAGAGACAGCGAGGAGCTGGTGAGGCGAGCGAGCCAGCTGGTCGGATCATTGAGCGCAGCAAGGAAAGCAGGAGTTTTGTGAAATTCATGCTGCAGAGTGGAGTGGGGCAGCTGGGCTTGGATGTCTATTGGAGCGGGCGGGGATGGTGCGTTGGGAGGGTCTCAGCTGTTTAGTAGCGTGAGATTTTCGGGTGGGGGAAGAATGAAGAAAATGTGTTGTAGAATTTGTTTAAGTGTGGAATATGCATATTTTTTTTTGGTGTGAGTGTTTCGGAGGGTTAATAGGGATGAGGCCTGTAGCTTGCTGTGTGGGTTAGTGAGAAAAAATGGTGGTACATTTGAAAAGTAAAGTGTTATTATGTTGGGTAGTTGTGGCACATGTTTTTTGCCGGGCGTTGTTAAGATAAAACATCCCGGCTAGCAGATTGTTTTAACCAATCAGCAGGGGAGTTTGAGTTTAGCCATTATCTAATTTTAATTAGCGCTGTAGACTGAGAGAGAAGTGCTGTACTTTACAGTGCTGGCTCACATTTCTTGTGCTGGCTCATATTTTTGCTTAGTTTTTAAATATATATACACATATTTTTTTAAGTATTGATTTTCCCATTTGCTTATTATAGCATTGGGCCACTAGGGGCAAAATGAACCTCACTGTCCCATTGTAGTCTGTTATTTAGTACAAATTACATACCTCCCTTTGGAGGTCAGCACTGACCCACCCAGCTCCCAGCTTTCTTCCTCCTTTCTACACCCCCCATTTAAGCCCTTTTCTAAACCAAGAAACATGATCTCTTTCTGTATCTCTCCCCTGCACCTCTTCCTCATACTTTTCACCCTGGTCTCTCTTCTGTCCCTTCAATTGCTGAATACTTCTACTCCCACCACACTTGCCTTGCAAACCATTACCTTGCTAACCCCCTGCTTCAATGAAGTGACAGCTCCAACACCTTTTTATCATATCTTGACCAGTTTCTCTACACGGCCTTCCACCCCACTCATGTCTTTACCTTATTCCTACACTTTACTGTGCATCCTTAAATTTCAGCTCTCCACCTTCAGTTATTCACTACATTCCCCTAAACCATCTAACAAACCTTGGTTCAAGAGTACCAAGCTTCATTTCATCATCATCTCTCTTTCACTACTCTCGGCAGAAGACATAAATCCCAGCCCGGGTCCAACATTCAGTAAAGCCCTTTCCCTATCCACTCCCCCTCTCCTCGGCCTCTACTCCAACTCCAGTTTCACTCCCCTGTGGCCTAAAAATCCTCCACCTTAACATTCACAGTCTGCCCCCTAAACTTGATCTGCTACTCCCACTTGTAGGATCCCTCAATCCAGACATCCTCATTGTATCAGAGACCTGGCTAACTAAATTCCTGATGCTTCTATCACAATTCCTGGTTATGTCGTTATCCACCAGGACTGCAGTGCTAGGGGTGGGGGCATAGCTAGCTACTCATCCTTCTCTCTCCAAGCCACTACTGTTCTATCAACCACTGATCCCAATGTCTAAGAAGCCCTCATCATTAGATTATATCTACCCTTTTCCTTGCCAATATTTATCACAGGAGCCTATTGTCGTCCTGGTCTACACCAGGTCCTGGTCTACACCAGGTCCTGGTCTACACCACTCTGTAGCCACTGATCTAATCACCACTATTGGGTCCCTTACCACTTCAGGCCTGCCTTTAAGGGGATCTAAACCTGAAATGGTTGTCACTCGCCCTAAATAAGACTCATACTGAAACTGCTGCCCTTAACCTGTCCCAGTTAATCATAGAACCTACTTGCCTAAACCAGAAATCCTATAACCACTCTCTCATAGACCGGGCCCTTACCTCCCATCCTCATGGGGTAATCTAGTCGGGCCTACTGCCAGATGCTCTTAGCGATCATCATATGATCTACATAGTTAGGAAAGTACACAGACCTAAGACACCCTACAAACTACTAACAATCTGCTCTTACAAAACATTAGACCTTGCCCCTCTACATCATGACTTAACTCACATTGACTGGGGCTCTATATCCTCTAGGCCACCTCGCTTCTGTGGCTGTGGCTGGAGAAGCCAGCCGGCCACGCACCTTTCTACTGCCTGCATCTGAGCTATCGAAACCGGCTCTCAGAGCCCTTGATCGGGCTGAATGTCACCTCGCCTCTGCGGCCACAGTTAGAGAAGCCAGTCAGCCGCATGCCTTTGTACTGCCCGGATCCAAACCATCGAAACCAGGTAAGCCCACAGACTACCTTGAGGAGCTACTTTGGAGCCTTGATTGGCTGAAGCCTGCTCCTTAACTCGGACAGTTGGCTGCTGCCATACGGCTTTTGCCATGATTGGCCACCTGGGGATTCTAGTCTCTGTGGCTTTTCTCACTCTTTTGTCAGCTCTGTTTTCAAACAACATGAAGTCTTGCTATATTCTGACAATTGCAGTGATTCCCAACCTTGGAACTGCCCCAGAGAACTAAGGGATAACTTTCCATGCAGGGCATGGAACGCTGAGCTCGAGCTCGGTTTAAGTCTCTGTCTGGAGTGATTTGAACTAAAACTGTCAGATTCTTTACTCTGCCTCACTGGACTGCAACTCCAGAGATTTCCCCTTCAGCTCGGTTCAAAGTCGGTTAAAGTTTTCAGTTTTTTGTCGGTTTAAACCGAAAAAATTTCCTCATAATTGGTTCAGTCTCTGTTTGTGGTGCTGTGAGTACTAGATAGGAATTGTTCTTTATTTCTGTGTGGAACTTGTAAAAGTGCGGTTGGTTCGGCTGAACCGACCATTTGATTGTGAATTTTGCTATATTTAGTGTGTGTTTACTGGTTCTTATCGGTTCTAAAAAAAACATGTTTTATCCGTTTTTTTCCAATACCCGTGACACGGTTAGGAACTGAAAAGGGGAGTCTTGCCTGGTGGTTGCCGAAAAAAGGGTAAGTTTGGTTAGGTTAGCCATGTCTGAGAAACCCAAGAAAAGACTGGGCCCACTGGGTTTCAACACTGCAGTGAGTGTGGGGAGGTCTTTGCCAAGGCTGATCCCCACACCACCTGTGTTTATTGTCTGAGGTTTGACCACCTCAATTCAAACTGCCAAATATGTAAACATTTTCCCAAATCTACCCTTGAGAAGAGATTAGGTAGACTGAGGGAAAAGGAGGCCGAGAAGTCCGCTGACTCAGATGGCCAGCCCAGTTCAGTTTCGTCCGAACCAGAAGTAGTGCCCTCTGACCAGGACGATACTTCTTCAGGCAAAAGGAGAGCCAATTCTGAGGGATCGGTTCTGACAAAAAGAAAGCGCAAAGATAAATCGATCGGTTCGGATCCAGAGGTTCATGTTCTGACCACCGAAGAAATAGCCAGGGTGATTCAGATTGTGGAATCGCTCCGTCTGCTTCTGATCGATCCGGCTCCTTCTGGCAGGGGTTCAGTTCTGTTGGTTTCCCCGGTTCAAGAGTATACCCTTGAAGATTTTTATGAACCAGAGTTTGAAGAGGAAGGGGAATTTGAGGATGATGAAGTAAGTGAAGGTCTGGATGTGCCCGTGGAACCGGACATCTCCCCAGACAGACTATCAGGTGTTTCCCCTCCTAGGCTTTCTGAGTCCCCTTCCCACTTCATGTTTTTCAGAAAAGTGGTTGAAACCCTCCAGCTTCCTATGGGAGAGGCTGTGGAAGATCAAAAAGAGCCTGATTATGTAGAGATGATGGATATTCCAGAGTCCAGGAGACTGTCTATTCCCCTCCATAAATCTTTTGGGAAACAGACACAAAAAATCTTAAAGTCTCCTAACACTATACCTCCTGTGGATAGAAGAATGGACAAGAGGGATACACTCTCAGGCTCAGACACGGAGTTCTTATATCAGCAATGCAGCCATGTTGGGGTAGTGCAGGCTGCTGCCTGTGACAAGGCAAATATTCCCTTGGCTTCACACCCCCCTGCAAGGACTCCAGGAAGATTGATGCCATGGCAAAGAAGCAGTACATGGCATCTTCTTTTGGACTCAGGCAGGCGAATTACATGGCCTATACAGCCAGGTACCAGAGGTCCAGGTGGGACACTGTACTGGCACTGGCTAAATAGGCCTCCCCCCAGCTAGCCAAGGAGCAGAAGGCGGTGGCTGCAGATGGGATTGAGGCATCTAAGGTTCAGTTTCATGCAGCTGTGGACTCTAATGATGTCTCATCAAGAGTCATGGCTACATCTGTGGCTCTTCAGAGGATGGCTTGGCTCAGATGTACTAGCCTCTCGCAGGACACCCAGGCTAAGGCCATGGATTTTCCTGTAGTGGGTAATTCTCTGTTTGAGGAGCTGACAGAGAATTACATGAAGAAAATGGATGAGTAGAGGACCACTTACAGGAGTGCTCAGGCCAAGGAAAGGTAGGCAACTCCTCAAAGGCAGCAGTCTAGAGACAGGGGCAGGCCTTTTCAAAGGCCTTTTTACCAAGCACAGGCCTCTTCTTCCTTTTCAAAGAGGGGGTTCTTCAGAGGAAGAGGCAGAAGGGGGATGAGCAGGGCTGCATCCACTCCTCAGCCTAAAGCCCCTGCCAAGCAGACACCCTGATGGGCCTGCCCAGGTAGACTTTCCTATTCCAGTAGGGGTCAGGCTGGCATACTTTGTCCAGGACTGGATGTCTATTACATCAGACAAGTGGGTCTAGAAGTAGTAAGCCAGGACTGGTTCTCAGCTTCAAACATTTCCAAAGATGAGAGCCAGATCTTTTCCACCTGCAAATCTCTCAGAAACCCTTGCCCTAGAAGCAGAGGTTTCTTCTCTCCTAGCTTTAAGTGCTATAGAGTACCTACCCTACACTGGGGCAAAGGACTGTACTCCAGGTACTTCCTGACCCCCAAAAAGATTGGGGAGTGGCGATCCACCCTAGACCTAAGATATCTAAACAAACATCTTTTAAAACCAAAGTTCAAGATGATAACTCTGGGAATAGTCCTTCCCTCTCTAAGGCCAGGGGACTGGCTAGCCTCCCTGGACCTCAAAGATGCCTACTTTCCCATTCCCATCAGGTGCTCCCACAGAAAGTACCTCAGGTTCGAGTTGCCCTCAGGCCATTATCAGTTCAGAGCAATGCCCTTTGGCCTAACTTCAGCCCCAAGGGCGTTCACAAAGTGCCTTGCAGTAGTAGTTGCCTTTCTAAGAAGGCAAAAGATTTCCATTTTTCCATATCTGGATGATTGGCTAATAGTGGGTCAGTCCCCAGACCAAGTCAAGTCTCATCTGCAAGTGACCCAGCAAGTGCTCACTTCTCTAGGATTTCTTCTCAGCCTTTCCAAGTCAGTTCTCGAACCAGTCCAGCTTCTTACCTTTACAGAGGCAGAACTGGACACACTCAGAGCAAGAGCCTTTCTTCCTCTAGAAAGGGCAAGGGTTCTTATGAAACTAGCTTCTTCCTTCAGCCTTCGGGTATCTCGACCAGCAAGGCATTTTCTCCAGCTCTTGGGCCACATGGCAGCTTCAACAGCAGTGGTCCAAGGGGCAAGATTCCAGATGAGGGATATTCAGTTCCACCGGAGAGCTTTCTGGTCTCAGAGGAAGGATTCCCTTACCAAACTGATTCCAGTGACTATGACCTTGATCCAAGCCCTCCAGTGGTGGTAGGATCAGGACAATTTAAGGCAAGGTGTTCCTTTTGTTGCTCAGCCTTGTTCAGTGGTCCTTACCACGGATGCTTCTCTCCTGGGTTGGGAAGCCCATCTGGGGTCCCTTACTGCCCATGGGCTGTGGTCCCCCCAAGAATCCCTTCTCCCCATCAATCTTCTAGAGCTCAAAGCAGTTTTTCTGGCTCTAAAAGCATTCTCACAGTCAGTACAGAGCAAGGTGGTTCAAGTCAGAACAGACAACACCACCACAATGTGGTACATCAACAAGCAGGGAGGCACTTGGTCCACGGCCTTGTGCACAGAAGCCATGAAGTTGTGGTCCCTGGCTTATTCCCTGCAAACCTCTCTTGTAGCAGTTCACCTTCCAGGCAAGGACAATGTGCTAGCAGATGCACTGAGCAGGATTTCTCAGGGCCATCACGAATGGTCCCTGGACCCTCAGGTGTTGAAAGTGATTTTTTTCAAGGTGGGGCACTCCAGAGATAGATCTCTTTGCAGCCCCAGACAATCACGAACTCCCTCTCTTTTGTTGCAGACCTCCAGTATTGGGCTCAGTCCCTCTGGATGCCCTGATCCTGAATTGGGAAGGGAAGTTTCTGTATGCCTTTCCCCCTTCCCACTCCTTTTTAATGTTTTGGCAAAAATAAGGTCTCAACCTAGCAAGGTGATTCTGATTGCTCCAGATTGGGCCAGACAGCCCTGGTACCCCCTATTGCTGTCCCTAGCAGTCCATCTTCCCCTGTCTCTTCCCAGGAATTACAACCTGTTAACATCCTCTCAGGGAAGGATTTGGTTCCCCAATCTTCAGTCTCTCAATCTCAAAGCATGGAAGAGTTAGTGTTTGCAGATCTGCATCTTTCCCAAGGGGTTCTGGATATCCTTAAGGCTTCACAAAAGCCTTCCACCAGAAAGACTTACAACTCTAAATGGAAAATATTCAGCATTTGGTGTTCTAAGAAGCATGTTTCTCCAGACACTGCTGGATTGCCTATGGTTCTGGATTATATGGTTCATCTTAATGCCCTAGGCCTCAGACCAGCTACTCTCAAAGTACACTTGTCAGCTGTTTCTGCGTTTTTGTCAGTGGGGAAGTCTTCCTCACTATCTTCCCATCCTGTGTTCTGTAAATTTTTTAAAGGATTGCTTCACACCAATCCTCCTTTTAGAGACCCTGCCACAGCCTGGGATTTGAATGTTATAGAAACATAGAAACATAGATTTTGACAGCAGATAAGGACCGCTTGGCCCACCCAGTCTGACCATTTCCCACCTATTGGATAAGCTGCAGATCCTAGTTAACCAGCAGCCTACTTCTTCCTACCCCCACCCCTAGAATTGCCTTATGACTGTCCCATGCATGCTTGAATTCCACTACTGTTTTGACTCCACAACCTCCTCCGGAAGCCATTCCATGCATCCACAACCCTCTCTGTAAAAAATACTTCCTTAAATTACCTCTGAGCCGCCCCCTTCTATCTTCAACATTGTGCCCCTTGTTCTTGCATACCTCTTTTTTGAAAGATGCTACCCTCTTGGACTTTGTTGATTCCTTGAGATACTTGAAAGTTTCTATCATGTCCCCTCTCTCTCCTTTCCTCGAGGCTATACATATTCAGCTCCTTAAGTCTCTCTTCATATGTCTTCTGGTGCAGGCCCTGCACCATTTTAGTTGCCCTCCTCTGGACAGCCTCCATCCTGTCTATATCCTTGCAGAGACTGGGTCTCCAGAACTGCACGCAGTACTCCAGATGGGGTCTCACCAGCTGTCTGTACAGAGGGATAATAACTTCCTGTTTTCTGCTGGTGATGCCTCTCCCTATGCATCCCAGTATCCCCCCAGCCCTCCTTGCTGCCCTCTCACATTGCTTTCCACCTTAGGTCATCTGATATGACTACCCCAGGTCCCTTTCCATTTTTGTTGTTGTTAGTATCTCACCCCCTTGTGTACTCTTCCCTGGGTTTTGTTTCCCAGGTGCATTACCTGCACTTCTTAGCATTGAATCTAAGCTGCCATACATTTGACCATTCCTCTAACCTGCCAAGTCCCTTCTCATCCTTTCCACCCCACTTGTGCATCAGCTCTGTTGCAGATCTTTGTGTCATCTGCAAAGAGATATATTTTTCCTTCCAGTCCCTCTGCAATATCGCTTATAAAGACATTGAAGAGGACCGGTTCTAATACTGAACCCTGTGGTACCCCACTAGTAACCCCGCTTTCTTCAGAGTGGACTCCATTTACTATTACTCTCTGTGTCCTATTCTCCAGCCAATTCTTTACCCAGGCTGTCATCTTGGGACCCACTCCCAGGCTGGCTAACTTGTATATTAATCTTTTGTGTGGGACTGTGTCAAATGCCTTGCTGAAGTCTAGGTAGGCCATGTCCACAGCCCTCCTGATCTACTACTTTGGTCACCCAGTCAAAGAAATCTATCAGATTTGTCTGGCATGACCTTCCGCTGTGAATCCATGCTGCCTTGGGTTCCTGAGCCTCTGGCCTCTAGATACTCAACAATTCTTTCCTTCAGAAGTGATTCCATCATTTTCCCTACCACTGAGGTTAAACTAACAGGTCTGTAGTTTTCTGCTTCTGCCTTGCTCCCACTTTTGTGAAGGGAATCACATCTGCCCTTCTCCAGTCCTCGGGTACCACCCCATCCTCCCATGATTTGTTAAAGAGGTAGTCAGTGGTGTCACTAGTTCTACCCTTAGTTGTTTTAGAATTCTGGGATGAATCCCATCAGGCCCCATTGCTTTGTCCACCTTCAGTTTTAAGAGTTCTTTCAGAACCCTTTCTTCTGTAAATGGGCTGGTATCAACTTTGTATCCAGAGTGTTTCTACTGTTTGTTTTAGGTACCTCCCCACTTCCTTTGTAAATACTGAGCAAAATATTTGTTTAGTATCTCTGCCTTTTCACAGTCACCCTCTGCCCACCCTCCCTCCTCTTTATTAAGCCTCACTAGCCCTCCCTTGGTCTTCCTTCGCTCCCTGATGTACCTATAAAAGGTTTTATCCCCCTTCTTAACAGAGTTGGCTATCTTTTCCTCGGTTTGGGCCTTTGCTGTTCTGACTGCCTTCCCAGCTTCCTTTTGCTTTAACTGATACAGTTTCCTGTCCTGCTCCTTCTGTGATTCCTTGTACTTCCTGAATGCTTTCTTTTTCTCTTGAACCTTCACTGCCACTTCCTTTGAGAACCATAGTGGTTTCTTACATCGTTTCATTTTGTTAATTTGCTTCACACAAGGCTTGTTACCTCTGTGATGGCAGTTTTATTATTCCCATTGTTTTCCACCCTCCTTCCTGCCCATTTGCTAGTGCATTCCTTAGGCACTCACCCATTTTGGCAAAGTCAGCCCTCCTAAAGTCCAGTACTTTTGCCTTTGTATGGCTTGACTCTATTGCTGTGTTTATTGTGAACCATACTGTTCGATGGTCACTAGTTCCCAGATGGCTACCCACTTCTACATCTGTGATCCTCTCCATCTCCATTTGAGAGAACCAGGTCTAAGATTGCTCCCTCTCGAGTGGGCTCCAATACTAGTTGTCTAAGGCATGCCCCTTGTAGGGCATCTAGAATAACCCCACTCTTTGAGTGGCTGCTGCAACTGCATTCCAGTTAACATCTGGCATATTCAGATCACCCATCAGCAATATCTCTCCTTTTTCTGCCATTCTAAGTATTCTTTCTATCATTTCCTTGTCCATTTCCTCCCCCTGAGAAGGGGGTCTGTATACAACCCCTGTGCGGATTGTGGTGCCGGTCTCCAAATTTACCCACAGTGCTTCTTCTCCTCTCTGTTTTCCCTTTTGTTCTGTTGCCTTGATTCCTTCCCTTATGTAAAGAGCTACTCCTCCTCCTCTTTTACCCTCCCTAAACTGTGCCCTCACAAAACAATCAGCTAAAAGCTCTGACCCACTGCTGCAATGAGTGCCTTCCTGTCAGCGAGATGCCCTACACAACAATTTGACAGAGAAAATACCCTGCTAATCAAACAGAGAAAAATCCACACATCCAAGTCAGACACAGGTAATCCTCCCCAGCCCCAAAACAGGCCTGGTGGTTTGTGCTCTGAAAGCTGTCAGCCCCAAAATAAGTCAGCTGTGCTGTAAACTCTTCCTGCACTGAACATCTTAAGAATTGTAACAAACAAACGTAAACCTAGATCCACCTCCCTCTGTTGCTTGAAAGACTGTCTTTTCCTGTTTCACACTGCAGGTTTTGCTATGACCACTCCTTAACCCCAGTAACTTTGTTAAAAATATTTTAACTATCACAAACTCCTACGCACCAGTAAATTATTTAAAAATAGTTTCTGTCCCAAAATCCTAGTAGTCAATCCAGCTACCCACAAGGGACAACCAAAATGCAGTATTCAAACTCTTATGAAGTTACTTCCAAGAGAAGCAGAGTTTGCAAGTTCCTTTTTCAACTCCTCAGCCACCTGTAATTCATTTAAAAATAGTTTAACTGTCAGAAAATCCTAGTAGACAATCTAGCTACCTCCAAGGACCTACCCAAATGCAGTATTTAAATCCTTTTGAAGTTACTAACAAGATAAACAGAGTTTGCAAGCCCCTTCTTGGTTAAACACTAAATAAATATGTGAATAAAAAGCAATTACCAAGGGTAGTTAGGTAGGGTAGTTTGCATTGCTCAACTTATGCAACCCCCCTTTGAGCCTATGTCTTCAGCAGAGCTTAAATACTTGACTTGGAAAACTGTGTTCCTGGTAGCCATTACCTCTGCCAGGTGTATCAGTGAATTGTAAACCCTGTCAGTGGAACCTGATTTTATCTCATTTCACAGGGATAAAGTGGTCCTTAGAACCAATAGAAGGTTCTTGCTCAAAGTGGTTTCAGACTTCCATTTAAACCAGTCTGTGTCTCTCCCTGTTTTCTTCACTGATCATTCTTCCTCAGAAGAGAGGAGGCTACACAGTTTAGATGTCAAAAGAGTCCTTAGTTACTACATAGAGCGTACCAAGGGTCACAGGTTTGACTCCCTCCAGTTGTTCCTCACTTATGGAGAAGTGGGAAAGGGCAAACCTGCCACCAAAAGATCTATTGCCGGGTGGATTGTGTCTTGTATACAATTCTGCTATGAAAAACTGGGGAAAACTCCACCCTCAGGCCTGAGGGCTCATTCTACAAGAGGTACAGCTGCTTCCATGGCTGCTGCCAGGGATATCCCTCTCTTAGAAATTTGTCAAGCAGCCACCTGGAAAACAGTCCATACCTTTACCAAGCATTACTCTCTGGATATCTAGGCTAGGAGTGATGCTCGGTTTGGCACAGCAGTACTGCAGAGCCTATTCCCAAAGTAGGTTCTGTCCCTCCTGCTCGGAGGTAGTACTTGGTAGTCTGCAATTGTCAGAATACAGTAAGACTTCATGTTGTTTGAAGAAAACATTACTCACCTTAGTAATTATGTTGCTTCTAATGGAGTCTTGCTGTATTCTGACTTCCCTCCCTGCCTACCCTCTCAGAACCCATTTTTGGGAAGTGGGTGGGCAGGTACAGTGTTGCACCCCAGGGGTGTGTTTTGCTTGCACCCTCCTCCTTTTTGTTTGGGTGATAATTTATTATTGTTATTTGTAGTACATTGGGTTTTGTTTTTTGTGTTTCCTGACTTGAGTCTTCCTTGGGAATCCAAAACTTTTTTCAGCCAGTTGGCTAGTAAGAATTTTTACAATTTCCACATAGAATTTTTAGTTTAGTTGGGCTCGTAAGAATCTGACGGTTTAGGTTTGAACCACTCCAGACAGAGACTTCAACTGAGCTCGAGCTCAGCATTCTATGCCCTGCATAGAAAGTTAACTATTTGTTCTCCCGGGCAATTCAAAGGTTGGGAATTACTGCAATTGTCAGAATACAGCAAGACTTCATTAGAAGAAACATAATTACAAAGGTGAGTAATTTTTTCATACTGCTCCATCTTGCTTCTACCCACCCTGGCTAAACTTCAGGAACATCTTGCTCTCTCCTAGCTCTCCTCCTTTCTTGATGACAACTCCTTCTTCACTCCCTTCCAATCTGGTTTTCGGAAGAATCACTCCACAACCACTTCCCTACTTAGGCTCACTGACTCTATCCATTCAGCCATGTATAGAGGTCACATCACTTCTGCTATCTTTGTCGGCCTTGCCAAGACTTTCGACACAGTCTCCCACTCCCTCCTCCTTGAAACACTCACATCAGCTGGCTTGTCTCTGTCTACCTGCAACTGGTTCAGAGCCTACCTGGTAGGTAGAACTCAGTCTGTTAAAATAGCTTGGCCTAATTCCAGGATGTCTTACGCATGGTGCAAGGCGATATATGCCAAACCCTATGGCGCAAATCGCACCTTGCGCCATGCGATATGCAGGTTGCGATTCCGAGTTGTGGCTTGTACCATGCCACATGCGGGTTGCACCCACTATGCCTGCAACCCACTGTGGCATGGTGCAACTGTGGGTTACAGCAGCACCCATGCCGTATTACGAAAGGGCGACTGCCGTAACCCAGATATGCCATTCCAGGTCCTACAATGGCGCTGCAGGTTAGACCAGCATGGAGGTGGTCTAAAGGCATCCGTCCTTACAAAATGATGGATGCACCCTACATTGCTATGGAAAGCACATTTCTGTGCCCCATGGCCCCCCAGCACAGTGATGCCCCACGAATCCCAGGGTGCCACCCAGGTCCATTATGCGTTGTGCCCCTCTTGTGCTCATGCCACCCAGCCTACCCCTCCAAGGCCCCAGAGGATTTTGGGCATGTTATGGGGCAGGGGCTTGGGGGTAGTTACATGCGGTCTGCAACTTGCAGCACCCAGGCCCATTGCATTGTTCCCATGGTGCAAGTCTGCTTCTGCCCACAAGCCACAGGTCATAGGTTCCGGGGACCCTACCTGTCCTGGAACAGGGTGCAGGGTCCCAAGCATAGCGAGGCATGGTGAAAATCGCATACGCCCATGAGTTGCACCATGTGTTCTGGAATAGGGCCCCCTGACTCTACATCCCCTCCACTACCCATCTTTACTGGTGTACCCCAAGGCTCCATACTTGGCCCACTGTTATTCTCAATTCATCCATATGTATGCTGATGACATGGTCTTGTTCACCTCTGGCCAGTCTCCCTCCGATGTGACTTCCATACTACAGCTTGACTTCAATAATGTTCAGCACTGGCTAAGCTTGCAACAACTCTTCCTCAATGTCAATAAAACAGTCTCCATGACCTTTGGCACTAGGCAGATACTCTTTAGGCTGCCCTTCCTTCCCTCCTTCCACACCCTTGATGGGACAACACTTGAGGACACCACCTCTTTCAAATATCTGGGTGTCTGGCTTGACCAAAACCTTAACTTTTTGGTACATATTGATGCCATCCTGAAAAAACTGCACCCCAAGCTCTGCATCCTTTACAGGAACCATAGATGTTACTTCAAGAGGGCTCTTGCAATAGGTAATTAGAAATGGGACTGAAGCCGGCAGGCGCAGGACCCAATGGAAATATTTCTAGCTAGCAGTATCTGGTGGGGGACTGGCCCCATGTCAAGTGACCGATGTCAGGTGACATCAGTATAAAGGGGCGGTCCCCCATGCCCACATCCCCAGTTCTTTCCCACTGTTAGCTCGTACAGCACCTCGTTGTTAAGTTCACTGCTTCACAGTCTATCATTGGTAGTTTTACCATCTATTTTCAACTTTTTCCTTTTTTTCTCAGCTGCCGTGTATGTCATCCTGACTCCCTCCAAGCACAAAAACAAGTGCGATTCTTGCGGCGCCCAGCTCCGGCACAAGGACAGACATTCCCAGTGTCTTTTATGTCTAGGTCCCGATCATCCTGTCGAAGTGCCCGCTCTGCCAGCAGTTTAATGTGGCCACCCAAAAGCGGAGACAGCAGTCCCTGGAGGCCCACATTCTTAAACTCAAAATTACCTTGATGGAAAAGAAGCTGAAAAAACTCCAGTCGGCTTCTACTTCTCCGGAGGGCCACCTCAAGAAGAAGCACTGGGAACGAGTCTCCGCTTCAACAATCACCGTAGTCTTGGCTGGGGTCACGGTGCTGCAGGTAATGCCTCCCCTGGGAGGCAGTTACATGGTGGCCATCTTGGAGGCTTCCAAGGTGGCATTAACCCTCCTGTTGGGCTTGCGCTCGGGTCCCTCGGGAGTCTCCAGATCTAAGGAGGCAGCCACTCCCAATAAGGCCGCCGCCATGTGGCCTTCTGGCCTGAGCAGCCCCAGCAAGTTGGACATCGGTTCCTCTGATGCCAGCCCGGGTAAGGCTGTTAAGACGCCTGACCCTCTGGGGCAGCACATGGCCTCCAAAGCACCCACCAAGGCTGCCCCTCCTTCACTGCCTTCCTCATGCGCTGGGTCCGATAAGTCAGATGCCGGCTCCTCCACTGTCTGCCCAGATCCTGCTGATAAGCTGGACATTGGCTCCTCCGATGTCTGCTTGGTGTTAGAGCCGACGTCAGACGCTTTGGACCTCTCTGTCATCCCAAGCTCGCTGCAATGCTCGTTTCATTCTGAGGTGCCAGCGTCTCCTTTGCTGGACCCCAGGGATGGTAACCCCCCTTCCCCAGGTGACAGAGAAGGTAGGCACACTGCCATCAGGTCTCCCTCCTGCTGGGCTGGATGATCCGATGTCGGATCCACTGATGCTGGTGCCAACACCGGCCTATCTGATGCCTGACAACATCCCATTGCCTGATGCCGCCCTTACACTGGGTCTGCTGCCTGCTGGGCCTCCCATTCTGGGTCTGCCCACTGGGCTGTTTCAAGGGACCTCTTCTCCTGCAGACCCCCCAGTACCTGGGTATCTGACCCTGTCTTATCCGACACTGTCCTACCCAGACCCGCAGTATCCGGCAATCCAGTACCCGACACCACAGTACACAGTGCCCCAGTATCCGATGCTGGGCTTCCTGCCATCGGGATACAGATATGTGCCATACAGATACCCTCAGTATCTGTACCCCCTCCTCCTCTTCCTCTGCCCCCTCAGCTGCCGGTGGACTTGAAGGAGACTCTGGCTTCCTGGTGGACTGAGGCCAAGGCTCAGCTCACCCAAGGAGGTAGAGAGCCATCTTCTGAAGCCGGTCCTGGTTCTGGACCCCCTACATCGGAGGCAAGAGACCACCTCCCCCCCTCCGGATACCAGAGACAATCCCTCCAGTTCCAGGGCAGGGCAGGATACTCTTCCCTGAGGGCTTCCCAAGGGGTCAGTTCCTCCCCCGTGCCAGGAGGAGGAGGAGTCTTCTTCTTCATCCTCCTCCTCGGAGACCTTGGATGACTCCGACGGTCGTTCCGATCTGGATGACAAGCCATGCACTCCAGACAAGCCCAGGCCAAGGAGTCCTCCGAAGTCTCCTCCAGAGGATCCTTCTTTTACGGAGTTGCTGCATAAAATCCAGGCAGTTCATCAGTGGCATTCCTTGGAGCTGGATCCACAGCGTAAGAAACTCGCTGCGCACTTGGATCTGCCTGAGACTGCTTCTACTCTGGTGCCACCCTGTATTGAGCCTCATACCGACCTTATCTCCACTATTTGGAAGCAACCATTGGCATTAGGCTCCCCTTCCTAGGAAGTCGGACAGGCTTTATCAGGCTCCGGAGGGTGTTGACTTTTTAAATTCACACCCTTGAGCTTATTCAATCATAATTAGCACCACTCACAGCCGGACGGCTAACCCTAAGCACTTGAGCTTGTCACCACCCGACAAGGAATCCCGCCTTCTGGACCAGTACGGGACGAAGGTCTATGCTTCTTCCATTCTGAGAATAAGGGCCCCGAATTATGTTGCTCACATGGGGGATTACCAGAAGATGATCCTTAGTGAGGTGGAAAATAAACTGGACTCCCTTCCTGAGCCTCAGATGAAGCAGGAAGTGGCTGATCTCATCCGGTCTGCACGTTTGACCAGTTGGCACATGCTTCATACCACGTAAGATGCAATGGACGCTGCTGGTCAAAGCTCGGTTTTCGCCGTGGGTTTGTGGCGTCATGCCTGGCTCCGGGTGTCAGGTTTGGTCCCAGAGGTGCAGTCTGCTATCCAGGACACACCCTTCAGGGGTTGAGTGTTGTTCGGTGGTGATATCAAGGACATCATCACTGATCCGCAGACATTCTCAGTCGAAGGCGAAACCTCAGCGAAAGCGGGCCAACAAATGTCGGGCCCCTCTGGCTGCCAAGCCCTCCATCCAAAAAAGCAGTGGGGGCTTCAGCTGCTATGCTGCCCCACACCTCCTGACTCCTTTCCTCTCCCACAGCCTCTGGGCTTTCTAGAGGAACCTGTAGGAGGGAGATTCTCCTTCCATCTACCGGGTTGGGAGAGGATCTCTTCAGACACTTGGGTGCTCCAGCTGATCGCAGAAGGACACTCAATAGAGTTTCTTCAGAAACCTCCTCGAAATCTCCACCAGGTCATCTTACTCCCCAGAACACCTTCTTCTGGTCCAGAAAGAAATATCCTCCCTTCTTCTGAAGGAGACAATAAAGCCCGTCCTACCCCATCTTCAGGGGTTGGGTTACTATTCCCATTTCTTCCTGGTCCCAAAGAAGTCAAGAGACGTGAGGCCAATTCTCTACCTCAGCTCCCTGAACTTGTTCATGGAGTACAAAAGGTTCAGGATGTTCTCTCTGCAGAGTCTTCTGCCCCTTATTTAGCCATAACAGTGGCTGCATGTCTGGACATGCAGGATGCTTACCTGCATATCCCTATTCGCCCATCCCAGCGCAAATACCTGCATTTTTCATTCCAGGGGGACCACTACCAGTTCAAGGCCCTGCCATTTGGTCTTTCCTCAGTGCTCTGAGTGTTCACCAAATGCCTTTTTGTGGTAGCGGCCTACCTGTGTACCCAGCATTTTCAGGTTTTTCTGGACAACTGGCTCCTTGTGGCCTCATCCAGGGAGGAGCTCCTACACTTCCTTTTCCTTCCCCTGCAGGTTTTCTTTTTTTTTAATTTAAACTTTATTGATACATTTCCCTTTATGAAGGGCAGTTACAGTGGAACAAGATGTGACATACCACATGTACAGAAAAACTGCCCAGCCCACTCTCCAGCCATCCCCCTTACAGCAGCAACAAGACCATATAACCTTAAAGTGCAGTGAATATTTCCATTGGACATATGAAAAAGACTGAGGTATGGCATAATTATAAGTGAGACAATGAGAGTAAGGAGTGGAGGGGATCCCATATTTTACTATGAGCTGCAAGTCCATTACGACGGCTTGCAATCGCCTTTTCTGTTCGGAGATTAGCAATGATTTCATGTAACCACTCTTGGAAAGATGGGGTGGATTTGTCTTTCCAATGGCATAAAATGAGTTTCTTAACAGATAGAGCAATCATGGAAATATGAAATTTCCTGATTCTGACTCTGACAAGAGACATGTCCCCAAGGAGACATATCTCAGGAATAAAGTACTCCTGAAGGCCCAGAAGGGGTTCCAGAGACATCTTGATTGAATTCCAAAGAGGAGAAACTTTGGGACAGGACCAAAACATATGAAGGAGCGTTCCTTCTTCCTGCATGCACTTAATACATGTGCTAGAATTCAAGAAACCCCATTTCTTTAGTTTAACAGGGGTACAATACATATTGTGTAATATATGGTATTGCATGAGATGCAGTCTGTCCTGGGAAACATATATATGACAGGATTTCCATAGGGATTTCCAGTCCAATTGGTATTGAGGAAGGAGTAAGTTCCAGAATCAAGTAGGTCCAAAGGAGTCCCCGTATTTTTTATGATACAACACTCTGTATAATTTAAATACAGTGCCTGAAGATCCAGACAGAAGGGAGGCTTCAGGTATCAAGGCTGACACCTTCTGGGAAGGGGGAGTATTCCCCAGGACTATTGTGAGTAGGTGTCTTAATTGCATAACCTTAAAGTGAGATGAAACCGGAATGAGAAATTTTTCAATAATTTCACCTGGGGACAACCAGTGTCCCTCCCCATCCACCAAGGAAAGCAGTTTTCCATCACCTAATTGGGGCAACCACTTACTGGGTATCTGCTTCCTATTAATAGTAAAAGATGGGGAGTTCCAAATGGACTGAGCTAAGTCAGTCTGGGGGGAGTAATTAAGAAATAAACTGTGCAAAAACTCTTAAAGAGATACCTACTGTAGGACAGTCAGCTATCTTTACCTGTGACAGTTTGAGGTAAAATAGGGTTAAGGGGTACAGGCATCTAGCTTTAATTACATCTAATTCAACTTAAGCCATACTGGTTGCTCCATTTCAAGGCCCGGGGATATCCATCTCATGCATTTTACTAGGTGACTGGCCCAGTAGTATAATGCCATATGGTGAATCCGCAGCCCTCCCTCAAATTTTGGGGCAGCTAGTTTATAATAATCCAAGCAAGGGTATTTATCAGCCCAAATAAATCTAGTAAATATACCACGCAATTTTTTAAACCAGCGTATAGGGATAAAAGTATTGAGAAAGGATAGGGGGTAGAAAATTCTAGGAAAGACATTCATCTTAATTATGTTAATCCTGCCCCATAATGATATGGGAAGTTTAGACCATCTGTCAAGGTCGTGAATAATAACCTGTGAAAGTGAATCCAGGTTATCCTTAAACCATGTTGAGGGGTTACGGGATAACTTAATGCCCAAGTACCTAAATGCTCTTGGAGTCCAGCATAATCTTAGGGGACTAATATCATTCTTGAATACCTTGTGGTTTAATGGGAAAAATAAGGATTTACTGGCATTCAGCTTGTAATTAGATAGCTCGTTAAATCTGGCTATTTCATTCAGTAGGGGCGGTATTGATGAAACCGGATGGGAGAGGTGTATCAACAAATCATCTGCATACGCGGTGACTTTAATTTCATGGCACCCTACCCAAATACCTTGTATAGAGATATTTTTGAGAATGTTTTGAATGAGGGGTTCCAAGTATAAATTAAATAACAGAGGCGATAGGGGGCAACCCTGCCTAGTACCTGAATGGAGTTGGAAGGAGTTAGAGAAAGCTCCATTAGCTGAGATTCTTGCTGTAGGGGATTTATATAGTGCAGCAACCCATGATATAAATACCGGAGGGAATTTGAAGGCACTCAATACCTTGAACAAAAAAACTCCAATTTACCTGATCGAATGCCTTCTCGGTGTCCAGAGAGACCAGGCCTGCAGGGAATTTGGCGTCCCTGGTAGCCAAGAAGACGTGAGATAACATACGCAAGTGGTCCACCGATGAACATCGTTTCATAAATCCTACCTGATTCATGCCTATTAACTCAGGGAGTACCACGAATAGCCTATTAGCTAAAATCTTTGAGAGAATTTTAATGTCTTGATTTAGGAGAGAGAAAGGCCTATAACTTTGGACAAGCTCTGGGTCTTTGTCTGGTTTGGGGAGAAGCACTATGAAGGCTTCAAAGAGGTGAGAGTCAACCTCCATCCCGGATAGAATATGTTGAAATAATCTATTAAGTATTGGTAGTAAAAGATCTCGAAACGTCTTGTAGAAAAGGGAAGAAAATCCGTCAGGGCCAGGAGCTTAATCTGAAGGTAAACCATTGATAACCTCAGCAATTTCTTCCTGTGATATAAAGGAGACCAGAGAGTCTTTGTGACATGCTGGGAGGGAGGGTAGGTAGGAGTCCATCAGATACTTCTCCACGCTTGCAGGGCTGGAGGGGTGCTCCATGTCCCCGTACAGCGCTTTGTAGTATACTGCAAATTCTTGAACTATCTCAGTAGGAGATGTTTTCAGAGACCCATCAGCTGACACCCTGATAGAAGGGATGAATCTCACAGATTCCTGTTGCTTTATACAGAGTGCCAATAGGCGCCCCGCCTTCTCTCCCTGATCAGTGTAACTAGCTTTAGTACATATGATAGCAAACTCTGCCTTTTCCCGGAGTAACTCTAAATATCTATCTCTCAACAATAGGAGCTTCGTCCTGTCTTCTTCTGGAGTATTACCCGAAACATTAATTTCAAGTACCCAAATTTGAGATAATAATGATAATAATTCCCCTCTCCCTAGCTCTTTTCCTAGTCACCACCATACTAATAAGAATGCCTCTCATGTAGGCCTTAAAAGCCCCCCATATAATGTCCGGTTTTGCACTATTTAAAGGGTTGGACAAAAAAAAGGCCTCAATATGTTCCCTTATGAGTTTACAATATTTAGAATCTTTAAGCAATTGATCATTAAGTTTCCATCTTGTTTCTCTCTTTGAAACATCCTGAAATGGCAGTTTGCACAACACAAAGGAATGATCGGAGACAGGACCAGGTTGGATCGACGAGGTCCTGACCCCAGGCAAGAGAGCCTGAGAAATGAAACTGAAATCAATGCGGTACTGCGAGCCGTGCGCCAATGACCTGTAGGTAAACTCCTTGGAATCCAGATATAGGACACACCAGACATCACAGAGCCCACATTGATCCAGTAGGTCCCTAAAAGCCCTCTGAACTGGAGAAACCCCCCCCCAATCCACCACCTGACCTGTCAAGGTTTGAGTCTATGACTTGATTAAAGTCATTCCCCAGGATTATCCTTATAGGAAGGAAAGGCAGGATTATATTTATAAGTCTCATGAAGTACCCAGGGTCATCTGCATTAGGGCCGTATATGCTGCCCAGTAACAATGGTACTCACCAGAGAGTACCTATAACTAAAACAAACCTACCCTCAAGATTCTTGATGACTTGTGTGGAAACAAAGGGAATGCCCCCGTTAATAATAAGCATGACCCCACAACTATTGGAGGAGTCTTGAGCCTCATACACCGTCCCCACCTGTTGTCTCCTCACTTGTGAGGCTTCTGTTTCTAATAAATCCGATTCTTGTAGGAAAGTTATCTGAGAGTGTAGTAGGATTAAATGTTTAAGAACCTGATATTGCTTAGATTTTTTCCTGATCCCCTTAAAGTTCCATGTTGCAAAAGTCACCTCCTTGGCCACCTACTAAAGACTACTAGGTTTAATTGATTCGGCCCTGCGCTCAGGGTATATAGCACGTGTAATCTGACCCTACCCATTGCTCCTGTAAGGCCCTCCCACCACCCTAACCCCCCATCAAAAGCCCAACTTTAAGCCCCAGTACCCCCCACCCCCCAACAAAACCCGTAGCACCCACCCCCTCCCAACCCCCCAATCTGTTACAAGCAATGCTTAGCACAGCACTGGGTCATTTCCTCCCCCTCCCGCCCCCAGAGAATATCCTCTGCTAATGAACACCCACATATCTCTAGGTATAAAGTAGTTTATGATTTGCATTGACAAGCCCTTAATGCCTAAGGTGTGGTCTCGGGCTTCCAGAGCCTGTGGACATATGATAGTGAATCCAGTAGAACTAGAAAAGAAAAATGAAGCCAGCTATCAGAGACATGAATATGGCAGGTAACCACGAGACTCCATAATGAGAATTGAGAATTGCCTGTCCCCCATAGAAAACTGCACCAAAAACCAGAGCCAGGGGAGAAGCTAGTGCAAAGGGGTAACCCCAATCTCAAACTGAGAACATGAAAAAATGAGAACAAGATGACAGCCAAAACGAGGTCCTGAAATGAGAAAACAACTAGGAGTGACTACCCAGGGGTTACCAACCCCTAGTTCCAAAATACCCCCTGCGAAATTGGAATGGCATGGAGACTGAAAGAGATCCCTCTCGACTCAAAATCATCCAGACATATGTTAATTGGGCAAATCGCGCCCTCTTGTGGTCATGTCCCAGTCAGACCGGCCTGCCAAAAGCACAATGAAAGCCCTAAACCGCTCTGAAACCTGAAAAACTAACATATAAGATCTAATCAGGAAGCCATTAACCAAAAGCCTTCCACCTGTATGCTACCCCCAGAAACTGAGTATGTAGTATTCTCCAGAATGCAGTCCCAAATAAGCCATCACCAGAACCCCCAAAAGGATTTGCCCTGAAACAATATTAACACCAGAAAGCCACGGCATGAAAATGGTAACAGTCGGGCCGTATACTAGTAGCCAAGTTCCAGCAGAGAAAATAAACACAGCCGAACTCGGTCATTGGAAATATCTTTCTCCACGAAAGAAACGAGTAGCAGTTCTCTCAGCAGCTCTCAGTGAATCCCAATACCCCAGAGGCTCTCTCAGGTCGTCCGGAACAAATCTGGCAGCATTGATTTAAGGCTTAGTAGCGCAGCTTCAGAATCTTCAAAATTAAGCCAAGAGCCATTTACTAAGACTTGTAACTTAGCTGGGTACCCCATCCTGAATTTTAACCCTGCCACTATAATCTTAGATACAATAGGGTGGAACGCTTTCTGCTTCAGACGAACCGAGCCAGGGATGTCTTGAGCAATTCTCAACTTTGCCTTCTCCCATCTGACTTCTTGTAAGGCCTTGACTTTCTGCAAGAAATGCTGCTTTTCCAGATAATTCAGAAAGCGGCAGATAATGGGGCGAGGGGGAGCATCAGGTGTGGGTTTTGGTCGCAGGGACCGATGAGCACGCTCTATCTGGTACACTGGGCCAAAGGGAGAGGGACCAGCAACCTGGTCTACCAGGTTCTGCACAAAGACTACTGCATTCTGGCCTTCTTCCCCTTCTGGAAGCCCAAGTATTACAACATTATTTCTTCGGCTACAGCCTTCCAAATCTTCGAGTTTAGCTTCTAAGCGAGATAATTTTTGTCTCGTTGATAGAAATTCAGGATCCAGGCTTTCCAGTTTTTTCTCGATCGAGACTATTTGGGTGGTATTATCCGAGACCGTGATAGAAACTTCATCTAATTTTCTGGAAAGGGATTTCAAGTCAGTCACCATGTCTTTCATCTCTTCTCGAAATGGCTTAAATTCTTCCAAGAACCTATTAAGAGTTAACGGTTCTTGATCCCCAGCTTGACATGAAGGATCAGGCTTGTCTGGGCCACTCGAGGCTCAGGATTTCTTTGAGGTCTTCTCAGGAGTGGTGGGGGGGTATGTTTCTGCGGGGCTTTCTTCATATAAGCCTCCATTTACCGTATTGATACCCAAAACTGGAGCACAGGATATTTAAACACAGGAGGAAATTGTAAGCAGAGGAATTACTGTAGATAGGTTTTAATGATATAAAAAGATGAATTTGTATTTGGGAGGCAGGAGCTTAGCGGAGGAGCTTCTACTCAGTACTCTGCATCACGTGATCCTGAGCACCCTGCAGGTTTTCAATAGCCTGGGTATTACTGTCAACCAGGCCAAGTCCCGTCTGATCCCGTCCCAGAGGCTCCAGTTTATCAGGGGTGATCCTGGACATGTGGCTGCCACTGGACAGGGCAGCCACACTCCAGGATCAGGTCAGCCTATTGTCCAGCAGCAGGTGGGTCAGCACCAGGTCAGTCCTTCACCTCCTCAGGCTCATGGCGGCTGCTATTCCAACAGTCCCTCGCGCTCAGCTCCACATGAGAATCTCTCAGTGGACTCTTCAGTCTCAGTGGGATCAGTTGGTGGATGATCTAGATCAACTAGTTCTGGTCTCCAATTCCATGGCTCAGGACTTGCAATGGTGGATGGTTCAGGAGAACCTTTGCCAGGGAGTTCCCTTCTGCCTTGCTCCCCCCTCCCAGATGCTGACTACAGACACCTCGGACGAGGGTTGGGGAGCCCATTTGGGGTCTCACAGGAGCCAGGACTCCTGGTCCAGGCTCATGAAATCACTCCGCATCAATGTGCTCGAGCTTCAGGCTGTGCTGTATGGTCTTCAGGCTCTGCATCTGTATCCGCTCTCTGGACATCTGGCTGTCCAGACAACATGTGTGTGGTCTGGTACATCAACAAACAGGGAGGAACTTGTTCCTACCATCTCTGCAGGGAGGCAATGTGAGTTTGGGATTGGGCAGCGAAGCACAACCTTCACCTGACGGCAATTCACATCCCAGGGGTCTAGAACACATTGGCAGACCACCTCAGTTGGTTGTCTGCTCACGCTCACAAGTGGGAACTGGATCAGGGGGTAGCAGATGATATCTTCCCATGTTGGGAAACACCACAGGTAGACCTGTTTGTGTCTTCTCACAATGCAAAACTTCCCGACTTCTGCTCGCTCGCTCCAAGGTGTGGAATTTTTTGAAGAGATGTCTCTGTCTCTAGACTGGAAGAGCAGATTCGTCTATGCCTCCCCCCGATCCCCTTGATTCTGAGGGTCTTACAGAAATTCAGCTCAGAAGGAGCTCGCATGATCCTAATCGCTCCTTTCTGGCCCAGGCAAGTTTGGTTCTCTTTTCTGCAACAATATTCAGAGGAACCTCCACTTCCTCTTCCTCTGCCACATCTTTTGCTGACTCAGGATCAGTGGACCCTGGTCCATCCAGGCCTCAGGTCCCTTCAGTTGCATGTGTGGCTCCTGCGGACATAGCTCTAGCCTGATTCGGTGGTTTCCCTGCTGGTGGCTGAGATTGCAGTGGAGGCCAGTAAGCCCTCCACTAGATCTGTCTATGCCATGAAATGAAAATGGTTCTCTATTTGGGCCGCTTCCAAAGATTCGAGCCATTCTCTTGCTCTGTTGGGCAGTGTTTGGATTACTTGCGACACCTCTTTGATCTGGGTCTCAGTCATTCCTCTCTGAAGGTTCACATGGTGACCATCTCAGCTTACCATGTTCCTTTTGGGAATGACTTTTGCACAGCTGTAAGTCTCCAAGACTTTTCTTAGGGGGGTCCTCCACTTGAGACCCCCAATTCGGGTTCATGCCCCTCTTTGGGATTTGAATTTTATCCTTGAGAAGCTTACTCTGCCTCCTTTCATGCTGACAGCCTCAGCAGACCTAAAGTTCCGTTCATGGAAGACTCTTTTCCTTGTGGCCATTACTTCTGCTCAAAGGATTTCAGAGCTCCAGGCCCTCATGTGCAAAATCCCATATTTGATTTTTCACAAGGAACCTGTGGCTCTGCGTACCAACCCTAAGTTTCTCCCCAAGGTGGTAGCAGAATCTACGCAGAATCAATCTATGGAGCTGTCTGCTTTCTTTATGCAGCACTCCAATCAAGGGGAGTACCTCTTGCATACTTTGGATGTTCACCGAATTCTGAGATACTACACCACCAGGACGAAGGATCTCAGAAAGACTGATCAACTATTTGTCTCTTTTGCTCATAAAAGAGAAGGCAGTGCTGTTTCTAAGCAATGCCTATCTAAATGGTTGGCACATTGTATCACTTTCTGATATGACAAGTACAACAAGACCCTGCCGGGTCAAGTCAGAAGCCACTCCACTAGAGGGGACACTGCCTCTGCTGCTTGTTTCAAGAATGTGTCAATGGCAGACATCTGTGCAGCAGCAACTTGGACTTCTGTCCATACCTTTACGAAACATTACAGTTTGGACATTGCCTCTCACCATAGAGCGGGCTTCGGGTTGGCTGTTCTGCAAGGTCTTCTTTCCTAAGATCTTCACAGCCAGAGGGCCTACTTTTGGGTAGTTTCCTCCTCCCGTTTGCTTCTTCTTGTTCCAGACTGCTTGGGACTCAGTCCTATTTGTAAATACCTACTGCAAGAGCCCTCTTGAAGTAAGATAATACAGTTACGTAAGAATTTACCATAACAGTAGATCTTGAGAGAGCTTTGCAGTAGATAAGTCTTCCTGCCTCCATCCCCTAAGCTTTTTCAGCCCCTTTTCAAGGGAAGGAAACATCCACTTCTCTCTCATCTTGCCTGTGGAGGGAAAGAACTGGAAGGTGGGCGTGGGGGACCACCCCTTTATAATGATGTCACCTGACATCTGTCACCTGACGTGGGGGCAGTCCCCCGCCAGAGACTGCTAGCTAGAAATTTTTCCATGGGGTCCTGACACCTGCTGGCTTCAGTACCATTTGTAATTACCTACTGCAAGAGCCTGTCTTGAAGATCTACTGTTATGGTAAGTTCTTACGTAACTGTACTATCTTACTTCGAGAGGGCTCTTGCAGTTGGTAATTGCATATAGGACTGATGTCGGCAGGTGGCAAGACCTCATGGAGCTCTAGCTAGATCCCTGGCTGGACCGCCCCGTCAGTGGCCGCATCAGATGCGTCCGGTATAAAGGGGCGGTCCCGGACGCCCGCTCTTCCAGCGTCTTTCCCGCCATCAGCTCGTGCAGCGCCGCTTGGTGAAGTTCGTGTTCAGCCCTGTTGCTTCATCATTTTTTTACCAAAATTATCAGTATTTTGCAATTTATTCGTCAGGTGAACGTCGGTTTATGTCGTCCCCTTCAAAAAATAAGTGTGACTCGTGCGGCGCCCAACTGCCTCACTAAGACGGTCACCCCTCTGCCTTTTTGTTTGGGCCCGACCCATGTGGTCGACAAGTGCCCGCATTGCCTGCATTTCAACGCGGCCACCCGCAGACGACGCCAGCAATCTTTGGAAGCCCATCTCCTTAAAAAGAAGATGCCTGCAATGGAGAAGGAGTTGAAGAAGCTTAGGCAGGTGTCGACCTCCCCAGAAGGACACAAGAAGCGGGACAAAGAAAGGCACCGGGAGAAGGTCTCCTCTTCTGTGACTCTGGCTGGAGCCGCGGCTAAGGTAACATCCCCTCCGGTGGATCGCCCGATGGCAGCCTCCAAGGCTTTGGAGGAGGCGTCGGCCCGCCCGTCAGGTTCACGTTCGAGCCCTTCTGGTGCCTCCGGGCAAAAGGAGGCTTCTGCCTCCAGTACTGCCGCAGGCTCATGGCCTACTGGTGTGGGCGCCTCCCATAAGCCGGACGTCGGCTCCTCCGGCGTCCGCGGGGCGAAAACCACTAAGGCGTAACCCTTGAGCGGGCGCGGCGAGTGTCCCCTCGGACGGGCCACTTCCACCCTCGGCCCACCTCCGACGAGGGACCCCCTTGGTCGGACGCCGGCTCCTCTGGTGTCCGCCGGGATTCGGCCCCTAAGTTGCATGTCAGCTCCTCCGACGTGCGCCGGGCATCAGAGCCTACGACAGACCATTCATCGTCTGTCATCCCAGGTTCCCTGCAGCCTTCGCTGCCATCCGGGGAGCCCGAGTCCCCCCTGCCTGACCCGGGGACTTCTCTCCTCCATTCCCAGGCGATGTTCAGGATGCTTTTCCGCCGTCAGACCCTCCTCCTACAGAACCGGATCTGATGCTGGCCTTCCAGATGCCAGCCCCGATGCCGGCTCTGCCGACGCTGGCCCCGACACCGGACCCGCCGACGCCGGTTCCGACGCCGGCTGGGGATATTCCTCTCCCATCGGGCCCTCCACTCCATGGGCCTATCATGGTTGATCCACCCGTGGAGTTCCCTACTGGGCCGTCTGCTCCGGCAGCTCCTCTGGTACCTGGGTATCCACCATCCTATCCAAAGCTGGTTTACCCGGGTCCGCAGTATCCTGCGCCACAGTACCCAGTGCCGACTCCACCGACGCCACAGTACCTGATGCCGCAATACCCAGCTCCGGTATTCCCGCAGCCGGGTTACGGATACTCACCTTACGGATATAATCCATACAACTATCCCCCTCCTCCTCCTCCACCGCCCCCAGGCCGCCGGTGGATCTTCAGGAGACTCTGGCCTCCTGGTGGGCTGAGGCCAAGGCTCAGCTGACCAAGGAAGTCGAGAGCCACCTCACGGCGACGGTGCCTCCTCCGGCTCCCGTATGCCCCAGGCAGCACACTCCCTCTCCGCCTCCGTATTCCCGAGCTCTCCCCTCGGGATCCAGAGAGGGGCAGGATACGAGTCCAGGGATCCCCCCTAAGGAACCCGTTCCTCCCCCTAGACGAGTTAGGGAGTCTTACTCTGCTTCAAATTCTTCTTCTTCTTCTCTCTCGGACTCCTCGGATTCCTCCGATGGATGCTCTGAGAAAGACGACGAGCCTTGCTTTTCATCCAAGCCCTGGCCGAGGACTCCTCCGGAGGATCCTTCCTTCACGGAGTTGCTCAGGAAGATCCAGAAAGTACATCAGTGGCGTTCCTTAGAGCCAGATCCTCAGTGGGTTAAACTCACTGAACATCTGGACTTGCCCCTTACAGCCCCTACCCTAGTGCCACCCTGGATCGAGCCTCATGCCCACCTTGTTTCCACTATTTGGAAACAACTGTCGCCTTTAGCCCCACTTCCTCAGAAGTCCAACAGGCTATACCAGGCTCCGGAGGGTGTAGACTTTCTAGACTCTCACCCCCGTGCAGACTTGGTTGTGATCAGTGCCGCTCACGGCCGGTCAGCACACCCGAAACATTTGAGCTCGTCTCCCCCGGATAAGGAATCTCACCTTCTGGATCAGTATGGAAGGAAGATCTGTGCTTTTTCCACACTGGGGATCAGGGCCCTAAATTATGTAGCACATATGGGGGATTACCAGAAGGCTGTCCTTACCCAGGCGGAATCTAAGATTGACTCCTTGCCTGACTCCCAAGTCAAGCAGGAGTTAGCTGACCTTGTCCGTTCTGCTCGTTCGGCCAGTTGTCACATTCTGAGGATGACCTACGATGCAATGGACACCGAAGGGTGGAGCTCCGCGTTCGCCGTAAGTCTTTGTGTCATGCCTGGCTCCGAGTGTCAGGTTTGGTCCTGGAGGTGCAGTCAGCAATTCAAGAAGCACCTTTCAGAGGTTCGGTGCTTTTTGGGGGTGATGTCAAGGACATCATCACTGACTTGCAGGAGAAGGGGACGGCCCTCAAATCTGTAGATTCCGTGTACCGTCCCCATCCCCCGCAGTGCCGTCCTTTTCTCAGATGCAGCCGGCCTCAAGTGAAACCCCAGGGAAGGCGGGCCACTAGACGTCGGGCCCCCACAGCTGCCAGGCCCCCGCCACTCAAAAAAGCAGTGGGTGTCCCAGCTGCGGTGCTGTCTCACACCACCTGAGTCCTTCCCTCTCCCCCCACCTCCAGACTCCCCGGAGGAACCGGTAGGAGGGAGGTTCTCCCTCCACCTTCCGGGTTGGGAGAGGATAACATCGGATTCATGGGTGCTTCAAATCATAGCAGAGGGGCATTCCATGGAGTTTCTGCAGAAACCTCCACGCCAACCCCCTCTGAACTCCTCTTACTCAAGGGACCATCTTCCTTTGGTCAGGGAAGAAATATCTGCTGTCCTCGCGAAGCAGGCCATAGAACCTGTCCCTCCTCACCTTCACGGGACGGGTTACTATTCCCATTTCTTCCTTGTACCAAAGAAGACGGGAGATCTCAGACCCATTCTCGATCTCAGCTCCCTGAACTTCTATGTGGAATACAAAAGTTCAGGATGCTCTCCCTTCAAACCCTTTTGCCCCTTCTCCGGCCAGGCCAATGGCTTTGTGCACTGGATATGCAGGATGCATACCTGCACATCCCCATTCGCCCCTCGCAATGAAAGTACCTCAGGTTTGTGTTCCAGGGGGACCATTACCAATTCCGGGTGCTCCCTTTTGGTCTTTCCTCGGCTCCCCGAGTTTTTATCAAATGCCTGGTGGTGGTAGCGGCCCACCTGCGAACTTTGGGAGTTCAGGTTTTTCCCTACCTGGACGACTGGCTCCTGGCGGCCTTGTCCAGGGAGGAACTCCTGTTTTTTCTCTCCCTCAACCAGCGCGTTTTCTCTGGTCTGGGTATCACCATCAACCATTCCAAGTCTCATCTGGACCCTTCCCAGAGACTCCAGTTCATCGGGGCAATCCTTGATACGACAGTGTGCAGGGCCTTCCTGCCTTCAGATGGGGGGGGCCTCCCTCCAGTCCCAGATTTCCCTTCTTTCGGAATGCAGGAAGGTTCCGGTGAGGTCGGTGATCCGTCTTCTGGGGCTTATGGCGGCTGCCATCCCCACGGTTCCGCATGCGTGCCTCCACATGAGGATCTCTCAGTGGACTCTCTGCTCTCAGTGGGATCAACTTGTAGATGACCCCTAGATCATCTGGTGCTGATCTCCTCGCCGATGACAAGAGACTTGCAATGGTGGATGGTTCGAGAGAACCTGTTCCAGGGGGTCCCCTTCTTTCATCCTCCCCCCGCCCAGACTCTGACCACAGACCCATCAGGCGAAGGTTGGGGGGGCCCATCTGGGTCCTCACTGAACCCAGGGGTTATGGTCCAGATTGGAGTTAGCTCTCCACATCAATGTGCTCGAGCTACGAGCAGTGCTGTATGCTCTCCAGGCCCTTCACCAATACATCCTTCCCGGTCTCCTAGCTGTCCAAACAGACAACATGTGTGTGGTGTGGTACATCAACAAGCAGGGAGGGACTCTGTCCTACCTGCTGTGCAGGGAAGCAATGAGCATTTGGGAATGGGCAACACTTCACAACCTTCACCTCAAGGCGATCCATGTTCCGGGAGTCGACAATGTCCTGGCAGACAAGCTAAGTCGTTCTTCGGCTCTGCCACACGAGTGGGAACTGGACCAAAAGGTTCTAAAAGGCATCTTCCAGTTTTGGGGGACTCCACAGATAGACCTGTTCGCCTCCTCCCAAAATGCAAAGCTTCCAACCTTTTGCTCGCTCGCTCCAGAGCAAGGCGCTTTCTGGAGCGACGCTCTATCTCTAAGCTGGAAGGACAGATTCATCTATGCTTTTCCCCCAATTCCTCTAGTCCCTTGTGTGCTGCAGAAACTTGCATTGGAAGGAGTGAGAATCATTCTGATCACTCCTTTCTGGCCCAGGCAAATCTGGTTCTCTCTTCTACAACAATACTCAGAGGTTCCTCCTCTTCCTCTTCCTTCATCTCGAGGATTGCTGACCCAGGATCAGGGGACCCTGGTCCATCCGGGACTCAAGTCTCTTCAACTTCATGCATGGCTCCTGCAGACCTAACCCAATCTCATTTTGGCGTCTCTCCTAAGGTGGCCGAGATTCTGGTGGAGGCTAGAAAACCCTCCACTAGGTCCACCTACGCCATGAAATGGAAGAGATTTTCCATTTGGGCTGCCTCCAGGAACGTGGAGCCTTTCTCCTGTCCTGTGGCTGTTCTGCTTGATTATTTGCGTCATCTTTTCGACCTGGGTCTCAGTCACTCCTCTTTGAAAGTCCACATGGCTGCTATTTCAGCCTACCGTGTCCCTTTCACTGATATGACATTTGCCCAATTGGAGGTATCTAAGACCTTTCTCAGAGGGGTCCTCCATCTCAGACCCCCTGTTCGGACTCCGGCTCCCCCTTGGGACTTGAACTTTGTTCTTGAGAAACTTACTCTTCCTCCCTTTGAGCCTGCAGCTTCCGCAGACTTGAAGTTCTTATCGTGGAAGACGCTCTTCTTGGTGGCCATTACTTCAGCTCGCAGGATTTCCGAGCTCCAGGCCCTTATGTGTAAAGTCCCTTATCTGATTTTTCACAAAGAATGAGTAGCTCTTCGCACGAACCCTAAGTTTCTTCCTAAAGTGGTAGCGGAGTCTACCTTAAATCAGTCTATTGAGTTACCTGCCTTTTTCACGCAGTACTCCAACCAAGGAGAATACTTGCTCCATACCATGGATGTCCACAGGATTCTGAGACACTACACATATAGGACGAAGGATCTCAGAAAGACTGATCAGTTGTTCATCTCTTTTGCTCACAAAAGGGAAGGCAATGCTGTCTCCAAGCAATGCCTATCAAAGTGGTTGGCTCATTGCATCACTTTCTGTTATAACAAGTACAACAAGACCCTACCGGGTCAAGTCAAAGGTCACTCCACTCGGGGAGTAGCAGCCTCTGCGGTTTGTTTCAAGAATGTGTCCATGGCAGACATCTGCGCTGCCGCCACCTGGACTTCCGTCCATACCTTTACGAAACATTACAGTTTGGACACTGCCTCTCGCCGTAGAGCAGGCTTCGGGTTAGCGGTCTTGCAAGGCCTCCTATCTTGAGGCTTGCAAGGTTGTTTGCTACTTCTTGGAGTAGTTCCTCCTCCCGGTGCCTTTCATTTGCTCCAGACTGCTTGGGATTCTGTCCTATATGTAATTACCTACTGCAAGAGCCCTCTCGAAGTAAGATAGTACAGTTACGTAAGAACTTACCGTAACAGTAGATCTTCGAGAGAGGCTCTTGCAGTAGGTAATACCTTCCCGCCCTCCATCTCCCTATGCTTTTTCAACTCCTTTTCCATTGAGGGAAATGTCTGCTTCTCTCTTGTCTGGGCCTTCCAGGCCTGTGGCGGGAAAGAACTGGAAGGCGGGCATCCGGGACCGCCCCTTTATACCGATGTCGTCTGACGCCGGTCACCTGACGTGGAGGTGGTCCCCGCAAGGGACTGCTAGCTAGAAATTTTTCCGTGGGGTCCTGCCACCTGTCGACGTCAGTCCTATATGTAATTACCTACTGCAAGAGCCTATCTCGAAGATCTACTGTTACGGTAAGTTCTTACGTAACTGCACTTTCCTTACCACTTAGGCGTGATCTTATTCAGAAAATGATACTCCCTGTATTTGACTATTGCAACATAGTCTACAGTGCTGCTCCTAAGTCTTCCCTTACCAGGTTTGATACTCTCTTCAGTGCTTTCTGTCACTTTGCTCTTGACTCTCCCTCCTGCACACATCACTGTACCTTGTGTCATTCTCTAGCTTTCCCCTCCCTTGAGTGTAGGCATCTCTTTCACTGTACCAGGTTCACTTCTAAATTCTGGTTTAGGACTCTTCCCCTCTTACCTCTCCTCCTTACTCTCTGCTCTTCCTACCCTCTCAGATCTACTGATGCACACACTCTAGCTATTCCTCATCACTCTACCTCCATAGGACAGGAAGCTTTCTCCTACTGCTTCCCAAAGCTTTGGAACTCACTGCCACCTCCTATCAGCTTTTCATCTTCAATTTCCTTAGCCCTTCACAATATCTATTCCCCTGACTGCACTTGTTCTTAGGCCCCTTTCAACAGTCCACACTCTGGCACATTATCCTTCAGCTCTACTTTACTTCTATTCTCCTAACTGTACTTGTTATTAGCCCCCCCATTCACAACCCTCCTAATCCTTGGGCACTATCCCCTACTCCTCTATCCCTGACTTACCTCCTGTCTCCTAACCAAACCCTTCCTCTGATTACTTCCTCACATGCTACCTCCTATTATACCCCCTCCTCCCACCACCAACCACAACCTACTATGCCATTTCAACACTCTACTACCATCCACAAGCTACTGTGCTATTTCGACACTCTACGGCTGTCCTCCCCTACAAACCCCACTTCCCCCTGCTGATGTTCTCACCTTTTTCCATTCCTAGTTTACCCCTATTTTCTCCAGCCTCCCTATTCCTTATTCCTCTTCTCCGCTCCGGTCACCCACCAAACTCCACTTCTCCTCCCTGCCCCCCTTCTCTCCCCTCCTTTTCTGTCTGGTCCTGTTCCCCTTGCAGGGTTCTCTGTCATCCTGAAGGGGTATAGATCTTGGCTCCGTCTCTTCCTTTCCTCCCACTTTTTAATCCTGACCCCCCTTGCAGGGTTCTCTGCATCCTGAAGGGGTATAGATCATCTCTCTCTCTCTTCTTTTCCCTCTGCCTTTTCCGACGCTTTCAAATCCATTGCCCGCCCACCTCCCTTCTTCCTTATCCCCTTCCTCTCCTCCTCTCCTCCTGTTCCCCTGCCCCCCCTTCTCTACCACCCCACTCCATTTCTCTACCGTCTCTTTCTGCCTGGTCCTAACCCCCTTGCAGAGTTCTCAGCAACCTGAATAGGTATAGATCTTGGCTGTCCTTCTCTCTCCCTCATCCATCCTTCTCACTCTACCCCTCACCTGTCCACTTCCCCACTTATCTTATAACTGTCCTTCCTTGGGTATACAATAGCACTTTGAATCTTCTGCTCAGCCTGCTACTTCTAGCACTTCAAATGTGTTATCCATCCTCTAACCTTTACCCTACTGTGCCATTTCAACACTCTACTACCATCCACAAGCTACTGTGCTATTTTGACACTCTACGGCTGTCCTCCCCCACAAACCCCACTTCCCCCTAGACATGAGATAGGCATAAAGGATGAGTACAAATAGATAGGCCATTGACAGAGCAAAGGCCAATGGCACATTCATAAGGTAGAAAAAGAAATGGGCAGACTGGATGGGCTTTGCGGTCCTTATCTGTCATCAACTTCTATCTTTCTATGTAACTTGATAAGGGTGTTTCATGGGTTTAAATGTAAAGATGAATTGCTGTAGGTAGCTTTGTGCTTAAATTTCATTTTCAGTAAAGTAAGATAAGTTATTTGGTTGATCCTGTATTTCCTGTGGGGTGGTGGTGCTGAAAGGGAGGGTGTGGTGGGGTGATATCTATCATTTAAAACATGGATGTAGAGTTTAGGTTTTCCGGGGGACTCTCAGGCTTAAAACTATTGGCCTTAACAGTTAACCTATTTTAAATTGTATTTTCATTTATTTCATGTAAGCATAATACATGGATATACCAACAGGCAGGTGTTTCATAAACGGTACACTTGCTTAAAACAAGCTCATCATTATTATAGTAAGCCAAATATAAGTACCCCGAGTGGTGCTACAACACTTCGGTGGGGTTCTCTGATCCTAACAAGAATTATAATTCCAAAATGCATGGCTACATTAACGCACCATTTCTCAGTATAACATATACAGAATACAGTTGTCCTCTAAGGGCCCATGCAGCCTAGAGCAGGGACTGTGGAAGGGTCCAATAAAGATTGCGCACCCTATCAAAGAGTTTAATTGTCCCATTCATTAAAACATTCGGTTAAATAAATGGTTAAAACAGCACCCCTCTGCACATTTCATGGCATATGCTGGGGATGTTAAATGTGTTCCATTTGTGTATGAATTATATTGGGGATGTTAATTGTGTTAAAAACTGGGTTTAGTTTAAATTGTTAATATTGTTTTTTTTTTTTTTTTTTTCTGTTTATCCTCCTACTTCCCACTGGTCCTGCTTTCTTGACGGCATCACAGAGTCTACCCCTGCAGCCACCTACCTGGTCCACCGTAGATCCCCATGGAGCCTCTGTTTAACCCCCAGGTGGGGATGGGGATGGGGCCCTGACACTCATGTTTTGTTGCACCCTTGGTCAGCCAGGCAGGTGGTCACACATTAGGGCTAGCTCCTGAAGCTCTGTCTCCTCGGGACCGGCAGGCATTTTCCTCCTCCAGTGTTCTGGATGTCACCAGTCCCCCTGATGTCATGGCGCTAATGCTAATGTCCGCGATGTCCTACCCCTAGTTGACAAGGCCCTTGAAGCCGGCATAGTCCAGATCTCCATCTGAGACCTTGCCCTGCATCTCAGGCACTGACATCCAGGAAGACCCCAGGCCTCCACCTGGGGTAAGCCGACACCAAGCACAACCCCGCACCCTCTCCCTGGAGAAGGCTAGCTGTCGTGGGATGCTGCAGTCTTTTGCCCCTGGCCGGACCTCTGACGACCCGGGCTCGCTCTCAAACACAGATCGCCGCATCACAGACAGAAACTAACCATTGCGCTGGTGCCAGCTGTTAATATTGTTTTTCTGTGACTTTCCTTGCAATTTCTCCCTATCCTTCCCTCTGTGTTATCTGTTGTTTCAGTCCATTCCCTCTTGGCACTGACCTGTACCCCCCATTTGTTTCTTCACCATGTTTGACTTCTTTTCTCTGCCTATCCACATTCTGTTATGCTAATTATCTCCTGCTCCAGTCCCCTGCTGTGCCCCTGCCTTCTGTCTCATTCTGATCCCCACCCTAAGTTCTACTGCTTATCCTTATTTTATATTCATCTCCTCTCCTTCTCTCTCTCTCTTCTCTCCAGGCTCTTCCCAAGTGTGCACCCTGGAATGGGTGCTGCCATCTTTGGTGGCTTTTCATCCCTGCAGCTGCCACCCACCCTCGGACCTGCTACTCTGGCTCCTGCCCTCCCTTGGCACTTCCTAATCTCCAGGTATGCTCTGCTAGCCACTGCCTCCTCCAAAGACTCCTCCGATCTGTGCTGCTTACCGCTATGTAAGTAATAATACCCGACAGGGTGGGCGTTAGTGGGATATAATGGACTGCCCGGGGGGCATAATGAGGCCCGACATTGCAGGCGAAGGGCCTTATAGCCCATGGCAGGTCCGTTATATCACATAACGCCCACATTGGAGGGTAGTATTACAGTTAGATAATAGCTTATATGTTACATTTTTAAGAAAATGGAATAAAATTGATAGGAAGCTGAATAAATATGATATATATAATAAAAGTATATGTTTTTTGTAAAGTAGTCCCTGGGTGGTGCTGTTTAGAAGAGGCTGTGCAGTGATCTGGATTTTTTGTCACATGGATTTATGGGAGCTGTAGTTCTGTTATCCGAGGTTGTGAAAGGGATAGTAAAAAAAAGTTTTGTTTTTTTTAAATTAAAGATGTTTAAGAGTCTGCAGAGCTGAAGAAGAGAAGAGAAAGTGATCACTGTAAAGGTACAGTGGGGCTGGTGGGTTGGGTTATTGTCAGAGAGACAGCGAGGGAGCTGGTGAGAGCGAGCGAGCCAGCTGGTCGGGATCGCGAAGAAGCGCAGCAAGGAAAGCAGGAGTTTTGTGAAATTCATGCTGCAGATGGAGTGGGGCAGCTGGGCTTGGATGTCTATTGGAGCGGACGGGGATGGTGCGTTGGGAGGGGTCTCAGCTGTTTAGTAGCGTGAGATTTTCGGTTGGGGGAAGAATGAAGAAAATGTGTTGTAGAATTTGTTTAAGTGTGGAATATGCATATTTTTTTTTGGTGTGAGTGTTTCGGAGGGTTAATAGGGATGAGGCCTGTAGCTTGCTGTGTGGGTTAATGAGAAAAAATGGTGGTACATTTGAAAAGTAAAGTGTTATTATGTTGGGTAGTTGTGGCACATGTTTTTTGCCGGGCGTTGTTAAGATATAACATCCCGGCTAGCAGATTGTTTTAACCAATCAGCAGGGGAGTTTGAGTTTAGCCATTATCTAATTTTAATTAGCGCTGTAGACTGAGAGAGAAGTGCTGTACTTTACAGTGCTGGCTCACATTTCTTGTGCTGGCTCATATTTTTGCTTAGTTTTTAAATATATATACACATATTTTTTTAAGTATTGATTTTCCCATTTGCTTATTATAGCATTGGGCCACTAGGGGCAAAATGAACCTCACTGTCCCATTGTAGTCTGTTATTTAGTACAGATTACATAACTCCCTTTGGAGATCAGTATTGACCCACCCTGCTCCCAGCTTTCTTCCTCCTTTCTACACCCTCCATTTAAGCCCTTTTCTAAACCAAGAAACATGATCTCTTTCTGTATCTCTCCCCTGCACCTCTTCCTCATACTTTTCACCCTGGTCTCTCTTCTGTCCCTTCAATTGCTGAATACTTCTACTCCCCACCACACTTGCCTTGCAAACCTTACTACCTTGCTAACCCCCTGCTTCAATGAAGTGACAGCTCCAACACCTTTTTATCATATCTTGACCAGTTTCTCTACACGGCCTTCCACCCCACTCATGTCTTTACCTTATTCCTACACTTTACTGTGCATCCTTAAATTTCAGCTCTCCACCTTCAGTTATTCACTTCATTCCCCTAAACCATCTAATAAACCTTGGTTCAAGAGTACCAAGCTTCATTTCATTATCTTTCTCTCACTCCTCTCAGCAGGAGACATAAATCTCAGCCCGGGTCCAACATTCAGTAAAGCCCTTTCCCCATCCACTCCCCCTCTCCTCGGCCTCTACTCCTACTCCAGTTTCACTCCCCTGTGGCCTAAAAATCCTCCACCTTAACATTCACAGTCTGCCCCCTAAACTTGATCTGCTACTCCCACTTGTAGGATCCCTCAATCCAGACATCCTCATTGTATCAGAGACCTGGCTAACAAAATTCCTGATGCTTCTAACACAATTCCTGGTTATGTTGTTATCCACCAGGACTGCACTGCTAGGGGTGGGGGCTTAGCTAGCTACTCATCCTTTTCTCTCCAAACCACTACTGTTCTGTCGACCACTGACCCCAATGTCTATGAAGCCCTCATCATTAGATTATATCTACCCTTTTCCTTGCCAATATTTATCATAGGAGCCTATTGTCGCCCTGGTCTACACCAGGTCCTGGTCTACACCACTCTGTAGCCACTGATCTAATCACCACTATTGGGTCCCTTACCTCTTCAGGTCTACCTGTAAGGGGATCTAAACCTGAACTGGTTGTCACCCGCCCTAAATAAGACTCGTACTGAAACTGCTGCCCTTAACCTGTCCCAGTTAATCATAGAACCTACTTGCCTAAACCAGAAATCCTATAACCACTCTCTCATAGACCGGGCCCTTACCTCCCATCCTCACGGGGTAATCTAGTCGGGCCTACTGCCAGATGCTCTTAGTGATCATCATATGATCTACATAGTTAGGAAAGTACACAGACCTAAGGCACCCTACAAACTACTAACAATCTGCTCTTACAAAACATTAGACCTTGCCCCTCTACATCATGACTTAACTCACATTGACTGGGCCTCTATATCCTCTAGGCCACCTCGCCTCTGTGGCCGCAGCTGGAGAAGCCAGCCAGCTGCACACCTTTCTACTGCCTGCATCCGAGCTATCGAAACCAGCTCTCGGAGCCCTTGATCGGGCTGAACGTCACCTTGCCTCTGCGGCCACAGCTAGAGAAGCCAGTCAGCCGTGTGCCTTTGTACTGCCCGGATCCAAATCATCGAAATCAGGTAAGCCCACAGACTACCTCGTGGAGCTACTTTGGAGCCTTGATTGGCTGAAGCCTGATCCTGAACTCGGACAGTTGGCTGCTACCATATGGCTTTTGCCATGATTGGCCACCTGGGGATTCTAGTCTACGTGGCTTTTCTCACCCTTTTGCCAGCTCTGTTTTCAAACAACATGAAGTCTTGCTATATTCTGACAATTGCAGTGATTCCCAACCTTTGAACTGCCCCGGAGAACTAAGGGATACCATTCCATGCAGGGCATGGAACACTGAGCTCAAGCTCGGTTGAAGCCTCTGTCTGGAGTGATTTGAACTAAAACTGTCAGATTCTTTACTCCACCTCACTGAACTGTCGCTCCAGAGATTTCCCCTTCAGCTCGGTTCAAAGTCGGTTAAAGTTTTCAGTTTTTCGTCGGTTTAATCTGAAAAAATTTCCGCATAATCGGTTCAGTCTCTGTCTGTGGTGCCGTGAGTACTAGATAGGAATTGTTCTTTATTTCTGTGTGGAACTTGTAAAAGTGCAGTCAGTTCGGCTGAACCAACCATTTGATTGTGAATTTTGCTATATTTAGTGTGTGGTTACTGGTTCTTACCGGTTCTAAAAAAAACGTGTTTTAACCGTTTTTTTCCAATATCCGTGACACGGTTAGGAACTGAAAAGGGAGTCTTGCCTGGTGGTTGCAGAAAAAAGGGTAAGTTTGGTTAGGTTGGCCATGTCTGAGAAACCCAAGAAAAAAACTGGGCCCACTGGGTTTCAACACTGCAGTGAGTGTGGGGAGGTCTTTGCCAAGGCTGATCCCCACACCACCTGTGTTTATTGTCTGAGGTTTGACCACCTCAATTCAAACTGCCAAATATGTAAACATTTTCCCAAATCTACCCTTGAGAAGAGATTAGGTAGACTGAGGGAAAAGGAGGCCAAGAAGTCCGCTGACTCAGATGGCCAGCCTGGTTCAGTTTCGACCGAACCAGAAGGAGTGCCTTCTGACCAGGACGATACTTCTTCAGGCAAAAGGAGAGCCAATTCTGAGGGATCGGTTCAGACAAAAAGAAAGCGCAAAGATAAATCGATCGGTTCAGATCCAGAGGTTCATGTTCTGACTGCCGAAGAAATAGCCAGGGCGATTCAGATTGTGGAATCGCTCCGTCTGGTTCCGATCGATCTGGCTCCTTCTGGCAGGGGTTCGGTTCTGTTGGTTTCCTCGGTTCAAGAGTATACCCTTGAAGATTTTTATGAACTGGAGTTTGAAGAGGAAGGGGAATTTGCGGATAATGAAGTAAGTGAAGGTCTGGATGTGCCTGTGGAACTGGACATCTCCCCAGACAGACCATCAGGTGCTTCCCCTCCTAGGCTTTCTGAGTCCCCTTCCCACATTATGTTTTACAGAAAAGTGGTTGAAACCCTCCAGCTTCCTATGGGGGAGGCTGTGGAAGATCAAGAAGAGCCTGATTATGTAGAGATGATGGATATTACAGAGTCCTGGAGACTGTCTATTCCCCTCCATAAATCTTTTGGGAAACAGACACAAAAAATCTTAAAGTCTCCTAACACTATACCTCCTGTGGATAGAAGAATGGACAAGAGATATACACTCTCAGGCTCAGACACAGAGTTCTTATATCAGCAATGCAGCCATGTTGGGGTAGTGCAGGCTGCTGCCTGTGACAAAACAAATATTCCCTTGGCATCACACCCCCCTGACAAGGACTCCAGGAAGATTGATGCCAGGGCAAAGAAGCAGTACATGGCATCTTCTTTGGGACTCAGGCAGGTGAATTACAAAGCCTATACAGCCAGGTAACAGAAGTTCAGGTGGGACACTGTACTGACACTGGCTAAACTGGCCTCTCCTCAGCTAGCCAAGGAGCAGAAGGCGGTGGCTGCAGATGGGATTGAGGCATCTAAGGTTCAGTTTCATGCAGCTATGGACTCTAATGATGTCTCATCAAGAGTCATGGCTACATCTGTGGCTCTTCAGAGGATGGCTTGGCTCAGATGTACTAGCCTCTCGCAGGACACCCAGGCTAAGGCCATGGATTTTCCTGTAGTGGGTAATTCTCTGTTTGGGGAGCTGACAGAGAATTACATGAAGAAAATGGATGAGTACAGGACCACTTACAGGAGTGCTCAGGCCAAGGAAAGGCAGGCAACTCCTCAAAGGCAGCAGTCTAGGGACAGGGGCAGGCCTTTTCAAAGGCCTTTTTACCAAGCACAGGCCTCTTCTTCCTTTTTGCAGAGGGGGTTCTTCAGAGGAAGAGGCAGAAGGGCGATGAGCAGGGCTGCATCCACTCCTCAGCCTTAAGCCCCTGCCAAGCAGACACCCTGATGGCCCTGCCTAGGTAGACTGCCCTATTCCAGTAGGGGGCAGGCTGGCTTACTTTGTCCAGGACTGGATGTCTATTACATCAGACAAGTGGGTCTTAGAAGTAGTAAGCCAGGGACTGGTTCTCAGCTTCAAAACATTTTCAAAGATGAGAGCCAGATCTTTTCCACCTGCAAATCTCTCAGAAACCCTTGCTCTAGAAACAGAGGTTTCTTCTCTCCTAGCTTTTTGTGCTATAGAGTACCTACCCTAAACTGGGGCAAAGGACTATGCTCCAGGTACTTCCTGACCATCAAAAAGATAGAGGAGTGGTGTTCCATCCTAGACCTAAGATATCTAAACAAACATCTTTTAAAACCAAAGTTCAAGATGATAACTCTGGGAATAATCCTTCCAACTCTAAGGCCAGGGGACTGGCTAGCCTCCCTGGACCTCAAAGATGCCTACTTCCACATTCCCATCAGGTGCTCCCACAGAAAGTACCTCAGGTTTGAGTTCCCTCAGGTCATTATCAGTTCAGAGCAATGCTCTTTGGCCTAACTTCAGCCCCAAGGGCCTTCACAATGTGCCTGGCAGTAGTAGTTGCCTTTCTAAGAAGACAAACGATTTCCATTTTTCCATAACTGGACGAATGGCTAATAGTGGGTCAGTCCTCAGACCAAGTCAAGTCTCACCTGCAAGTGACCCAGCAAGTGCTCACTTCTCTAGGATTTCTTCTCAGCCTTTCCAAGTCAGTTCTCGAACCAGTCCAGCTTCTTACCTTAATAGGGGCAGAACTGGACACACTCAGAGCAAGAGCCTTTCTTCCTCTAGAAAGGGCAAGAGTTCTTATGGAACTAGCTTCTTCCTTCAGCCTTCGGATATCTTGGCCAGCAAGGCATTTCCTCCAGCTCTTGGACCACATGGCAGTTTCAACAGCAGTGGTCCAAGGGGCAAGATTCCAGATGAGGGATATTCAGTTCCACTGGAGAGCTTTCTGGTCTCAGAGGAAGGATTCCCTTACCAAACTGATTCCAGTGACTATGACCTTGATCTAAGCCCTCCAGTGGTGGTAGGATCAGGACAATTTAAGGCAAGGTGTTCCTTTTGTTGCTCAGCCTTGTTCAGTGGTCCTTACCATGGATACTTCTCTCCTGGGCTGGGGAGCCCATCTGGGGTCCCTTACTGCCCATGGGCTGTGGTCCCCCCAAGAATCCCTTCTCCACGTCAATCTTCTAGAGCTCAGAGCAGTTTTTCTGGCTCTAAAAGCATTCTCACAGTCAGTACAGAGCAAGGTGGTTCAAGTCAAAACAGACAACACCACCACAGTGTGGTACATCAACAAGCAGGGAGGCACTTGGTCCATGGCCTTGTGCACAGAAGCCATGAAGTTGTGGTCCCAGACTTATTCCCTGCAAATCTCTCTTGTAGTAGTTCACCTTCCAGGCAAGGACAATGTGCTAGCAGATGCACTGTGCAGGATTTCTCAGGGCCATCACGAATGGTCCCTGGACCCTCAGGTGTTGAAAGTGATTTTTTCAAGGTGGGGCACTCCAGAGATATATCTCTTTGCAGCCCCAGACAATCACAAACTCCCTCTCTTTTGTTGCAGACCTCCAATATTGGGCTCAGTCCCTCTGGATGCCCTGATCCTGAATTGGGAAGGGATGTTTCTGTATGCCTTCCTTCCCTTCCCACTCCTTTTCAAAGTTTTGGAAAAAATAAGGGCTCAACCTTGCAAGGTGATTCTGATTGCTCCAGATTGGGCCTGACAGCCCTGGTACCCCCAATTGCTGTCCCTAGCAGTCCATCTTCCCCTGTCTCTTCCCAGGAATTACAACCTGTTAACATCCTCTCAGGGAAGGATTTGGTTCCCCAATCTTCAGTCTCTCAATCTCAAAGCATGGAAGAGTTAGAGTTTGCAGATCTGCATCTTTCCCAAGGGGTTCTGGATATCCTTAAGGCTTCTCGAAAGCCTTCCACCAGAAAGACTTACAACTCCAAATGGAAAAGATTCAGCATTTGGTGTTCTAAGAAGCATGTTTCTCCAGACACTGCTGGATTGCCTATGGTTCTGGATTATATGGTTCATCTTAATGCCCTAGGCCTCAGACCAGCTACTCTCAAAGTACACTTGTCAGCTGTTTCTGCGTTTTTGTCAGTGGGGAAGTCTTCCTCACTATCTTCCCATCCTGTGTTCTGTAAATTTTTTAAAGGATTGCTTCACACCAATCCTCCTTTTAGAGACCCTGCCCCAGCCTGGGATTTGAATGTTTGCATTGCTCAACTTATGCAACCCCCCTTTAAGCCTATGTCTTCAGCAGAGCTTAAGTACCTGACTTGGAAAACTGTGTTCCTGGTAGCCATTACCTCTGCCAGGTGTATCGGTGAATTGTAAGCCCTGTCAGTGGAACCTGATTTTATCTCATTTCACAGGGATAAAGTGGTCCTTAGAACCAATAGAAGGTTCTTGCCCAAAGTGGTTTCAGACTTACATTTAAACCAGTCTATGTCTCTCCCTGTTTTCTTCACTGATCATTCTTCCTCAGGAGAGGTGGCTACACAGTTTAGATATCAAAAGAGCCCTTAGTTACTACATAGAGCGTACCAAGGGTCACAGGTTTGACTCCCTCCAGTTGTTCCTCACTTATGGAGAAGTGGGAAAGGGCAAACCTGCCACCAAAAGATCTATTGCCAGGTGGATTGTGTCTTGTATACAATTCTGCTATGAAAAACTGCGGAAAACTCCACCCTCAGGCCTGAGGGCTCATTCCACAAGAGGTACAGCTGCTTCCCTGGCTGCTGCCAGGGATATCCCTCTCTTAGAAATTTGTCAAGCAGCCACCTGGAAAACAGTTCATACCTTTACCAAGCATTACTCTCTGGATATCCAGGCTAGGAGTGATGTTCGGTTCAGCACAGCAGTACTTCAGAGCCTATTCCCAAAGTAGGTTCTCTCCCTCCTGCTTGGAGGTACTACTTGGTAGTCTGCAAGTGTCAGAATACAGTAAGACTTCATGTTATTTGAATAAAACATTACTTACTTTAGTAATTATGTTGTTTCTAATGGAGTCTTGCTGTATTCTCACCTCCCTCCCTGCCTCCCCTCTCAGAACCTGTTTTTGGGAATTGGGTGGGCAGGAACAGTGTTGCACCCCAGGGGTGTGTTTTGCTTGCACCCTCCTCGTTTTTGTTTGGGTGATAATTTATTATTGTTATTTGTAGTACATTGTGTTTTGGTTTTTGTGTTTCGTGACTTGAGTCTTCCTTGGAAATCCAAAACTTTTTTCAGCCAGTTGGCTAGTAAGAATTTTTACAATTTCCACATAGAATTTTTAGTTTAGTTGGGCTCGTAAGAATCTGTCGGTTTAGGTTTGAACCACTCCAGACAGAGACTTCAACTGAGCTCAAGCTCAGCATTCTATGCCCTGCATAGAAAGTTAACTATTTGTTCTCCGGGGCAGTTCAAAGGTTGGGAATCACTGCAATCGTCAGAATACAGCAAGACTTCATTAGAAGAAACATAATTACTAAGGTGAGTAATTTTTTCTTACTGCCCCATCTTGCTTCTACTCACCCTGGCTAATCTTCAGGAACATCTTGCTCTCTCTCCTAGCTCTCCTCCTTTCTTGATGACAACTCCTTCTTCACTCCCTTCCAATCTGGTTTTCGGAAGAATCACTCCACAACCACTTCCCTACTTAGGCTCACTGACTCTATCCAGGTCCTGCAATGGCGCTGCAGGTTAGACCAGCATGGAGGTGGTCTAAGGGCATCCGTCCTTGCAAAATGATGGATGCCCCCCACAGTGCTATGGAAAGCACATTTCTGTGCCCCACGGCCCCCTCAGCACAGTGATGCCCCCCAGAATCCCAGGGTGCCACCCAGGTCCATTATGCGCTGTGCCCCTCTTGTGCTCATGCCACCCAGCCTACCCCTCCAAGGCCCCAGAGGATTGTGGGCATGTTATGGGGCGGGGCTTGGGGGCAGTTACATGCGGTCTGCAACTTGCAGTACCCAGGCCCATTGCACTGTTCCCATTTTGCAAGCCTGCAGCAGCCCACAAGTCACATGTCATAGGTTCCGGGGACCCTACCTGTCCTGGAACAGGGTGCAGGGTCCCAAGCATAGCGAGGCATGGTGCAAATCGCATACGCCCATGAGTTGCACCATGTGTTCTAGAATCGGGCCCCCTGACTCTACGTCCCCTCCACTACCCATCTCTACTGGTGTACCCCAAGGCTCCATACTTGGCCGAATGTTATTCTCAATTCATCCTTATGTATGCTGATGACATGGTCTTGTTCACCTCTGGCCAGTCTCCCTCTGATGTGACTTCCTTACTACAGCTTGACTTCAATAATGTTCAGCACTTTCTAAATTTGCAACAACTCTTCCTCAATGTCAATAAAACAGTCTCCATGACCTTTGGCACTAGGCAGATACTCTTTAGGCTGCCCTTCCTTCCCTCCTTCCACACCCTTGATGGGACAACACTTGAGGACACCACCTCTTTCAAATATCTGGGTGTCTGGCTTGACCAAAACCTTAACTTTTTGGTACATATTGATGCCATCCTGAAAAAACTGCACCCCAAGCTCGGCATCCTTTACAGGAACCATAGATGTTACTTCAAGAGGGCTCTTGCAGTAGGTAATTACAAATGGGACTGAAGCCGGCAGGCGTCAGGAGCCAATGGAAAAATTTCTAGCTAGCAGTATCTGTCAGGGAACTGGCCCCATGTCAAGTGACCGATGTCAGGTGACATCAGTATAAAGGGGCGGTTCCCCACACCCACATCCCCAGTTCTTTCCCACTGTTAGCTTGTACAGCACCTCGTTGTTAAGTTCATTGCTTCACAGTCAATCGTTGGTAGTTTTACCATCTATTTTCAACTTTTTTCTTTGATTTTCATCAGCCTTTACCTCAGCTGCCGTGTATGTCATCCTGACTCCCTCCAAGCACAAAAACAAGTGCGATTCTTGCGGTTCCCAGCTCCCGCACAAGGACAGACATTCCCAGTGCCTTTTATGTCTAGGTCCCGATCATCCTGTCGAAGTGCCCGCTCTGCCAGCAGTTTAATGCGGCCACCCAAAAGCGGAGACAGCAGTCCCTGGAGGCCCACATTCTTAAACTCAAAATGACCTCCATGGAAAGGGAGCTGAAAAAACTCCAGTGGGCTTCTACTTCTCCGGAGGGCCACCACAAGAAGAAGCACCGGGAACAAGTCTCCTCTTCAACGATCACCGTAGTCTTGGCTGAGGTCGCAGTGCTGCAGGTAATGCCTCCCCTGGGAGGCAGTTACATGGCGGCCATCTTAGAGGCTTCCAAGGTGGCGTTAACCCTCCTGTTGGATTTGCGCTCTGGCCCCTTGGGAGACTCCAGGTCTAAGGAGGCAGCCGCTCCCAATAAGGCCACTGCAGTGTGGCCTTCAGGTCTGAGCAGCCCCAGCAAGTTGGACATCAGCTCCTCCGATGCCAGCCCGGGTAAGGCCGTTAAGATGCCTGACCCTCTGGGGCAGCACATGGCCTCCAAAGCACCCACCAAGGCTGCCCCTCCTTCGCTGCCTTCCTCATGCACTGGGTCTGATAAGTCGGATGCCGGCTCCTCCGGTGTCCACCCGGATCCCACTGATAAGCTGGACATTGGCTCCTCCCATGTCTGCTTGGTGTTAGAGCCGACAACGGATGCTTTGGACCTCTCTGTCGTCCCAAGCTCGCTGCAATGCTCGTTGCATTCCGAGGTGCCAGCGTCTCCTTTGCTGTACCCCAGGGATGGTAACCCCCCTTCCCCGGGTGACAGAGAAGGTGGGCACACTGCCATCGGGTCTCCCTCCTGCTGGGCTGGATGACCCGATGTCGGATCCTCTGATGCTGGCACCAACATCAGCCTATCCGATGCCCGACAACATCCCATTGCTTGACGCCACCCCTACACTGGGCCTGCTGCCCGCTGGGCCTCCCATTCCGGGTCTGCCCACTGGGCTGTTTCCAGGGACCTCTTCTCCTGCAGACCCCCCGGTACCTGGGTATCTGACCCAGTCTTATCCGACACCATCCGACCCAGACCCGCAGTATCCGGCAACCCAGTACCGGACGCCGCAGTACACAGTGCCCCAGTATCCGATGTTGGGCTTCCTGCCGTTGGGATATGGATACGTGCCATACAGATACCCTCAGTATCTGTACCCCCTCCTCCTCCTCCTCTGCCCCCTCAGCTGCCAGTGGACTTGAAGGAGACTCTGGCTTCCTGGTGGGCTGAGGCCAAGGCTCAGCTCACCCAGTGAGGTAGAGAGCCATCTTCTGAAGCCGGTCCTGGTTCTGGACCCCCTACATCGGAGGCAAGAGACCACCTCCCCCCCTCCGGATACCAGAGACAATCCCTCCAGTTCCAGGACAGGGCAGGATACTCTTCCCCGAGGGCTTCCCAAGGGGTCAGTTCCTCCCCCGTGCCAGGAGGAGGAGGAGTCTTCTTCTTCATCCTCCTCCTCGAAGACCTTGGATGACTCCAATGGTCATTCCGATCTGGATGACAAGCCATACACTCCAGACAAGCCCAGGCCAAGGAGTCCTCTGAAGTCTCCTCCAGAGGATCCTTCTTTTACGGAGTTGCTGCATAAAATCCAGGTAGTTCATCAGTGGCATTCCTTAGAGCTGGATCCACAGCGTAAGAAACTCGCTGCGGACTTGGATCTGCCTGAGACTGCTCCTACTCTGGTGCCACCCTGTATTGAGCCTCATACCGACCTTGTCTCCACTATTTGGAACCAACCATTGGCATTAGGCGCCCCTCCCTAGGAAGTCGGATAGGCTTTATCAGGCTCCGGAGGGTGTTGACTCTTTAAATTCACACTCTTGAGCTGATTCGGTCATGATTAGTGCCACTCACAACCGGACGGCTAACCCTAAGCACTTGAGCTTGTCACCACCCGACAAGGAATCCCGCCTTCTGGACCAGTACGGGATGAAGGTCTATGCTTTTTCCTCTCTGGGAATTAGGGCCCCGAATTATGTTGCTCACATGGGGGATTACCAGAAGATGATCCTTAGTGCAGTGGAAACTAAACTGTACTCCCTTCCTGAGTCTCAGATGAAGCAGGAAGTGGCTGATCTCATCCGGTCTGCACGTTCGACCAGTTGGCACATGCTTCATACCACGTATGATGCAATGGATGCTGCTGGTCAAAGCTCGCCGTGGGTTTGTGGCGTCATGCCTGGCTCCGGGTGTCAGGTTTGGTCCCGGAGGTGCAGTCTGCTATCCAGGACACACCCTTCAGGGGTTCAGTGTTGTTCAGTGGTGATATCAAGGACATCATCACTGATCCGCAGACATTCTCGCCCCAAGGCGAAACCTCAGCGAAAGCGGGCCAACAAACGTCGGGCCCCTCTGGCTGCCAAGCCCCCCATCCAAAAAAGCAGCGGGGGCATCAGCCGCTATGCTGCCCCACACCTCCTGACTTCTTTCCTCTCCCACAGCCTCTGGGCTTTCTAGAGGAACCTGTAGGAAGGAGATTCTCCTTCCATCTACCGGGTTGGGAGAGGATCATTTCAGACACTTGGGTGCTCCAGCTGATCGCAGAAGGACACTCAATAGAGTTTCTTCAGAAACCTCCTTGAAACCTCCACCAGGTCATCTTACTCCCCAGAACACCTTCTTCAAACAACATGAAGTCTTGCTATATTATGACAGTAGCAGTTTGTACCACCACTAGAACTGCTCCGGAGGTGAAATGGTTAATACCATTCCAAAATAGAACTTTGAGCACGAGCTCTAAGAAGCAGCTCTATCTGTGTAATTTCAAACCTGAACTGTCAGATTCTTTACTCCGCCTCAGTGAACAGTCGCTCCGGAGATTTCTCCTACAGCTCGGTTCATTTCTCAGTTTAAACAGTGTTTTCTCGGTTCGATTCAACCGAGAATAGTTTTATTTTAACCGCAAAACCGTTCGGTTCAAGCTCTGTCTGTGGTAATCGTAAGTAAATTAAAGGTTTTGTCTGTGTGGAACTTGTAAGTTTATCGGTTTGGTTTTGAACCGATCAGCTGGGTTTAAAACTTTAAAGTTTAACATTTTAGAGTGCGGTTCCCGGTTCTTACCGGTTCTAAAAAAAACGGATTTTATTACGTTTTTTTCCAATACCCGTGACACGGTTAGGAACCGATAAGGGTGTCTTGCCTGGCACTGCCGTTTAAAGGGCAAGTTTTTCTGGTTAGGTTGGCATTATGTCTGAGAAACCCAAAAGAAAAACTGGGCCCACTGGGTTTCAACACTGTGATGTCTGTGGGGAAGTCTTTGCCAAGGCTGACCCACACACCACATGTGTCTATTGTCTGGGGTTTGACCACCTCCAGTCAGACTGCCAGATATGTAAGAATTTCCCTGCAGCCACCCTGGAAAAGAGATTGGGCAGGCTCAGGGAACGAGGCCAAAAGTCCACTGACCCAGATGACAGCCCGTTCGTGCCAACCGAACCGAGGGAGTGCCTCGACCAGGGCTAGATTCTCGGCAAAAGAAAAGCTGGCTCTGAGGAACCAATTCCAGTAAAGAAAACAAGAAAGTCAGCAGGTTTGGAGTCCAAAACCCCTTCTCCAACTGCTGCAGAGATAGCAAAAGCCATACAAATTGTCCAGTATGATGTTGAGGAATTTTATGAACCAGAGGAGGGGGAGGATGATTATGAACAGTATGAAAGTGGCTGGGAAGGTCTGGGTGTGCCCATTGAACCGGACATTTCCCCAGACAGACCTCTAGAATCTCCCCCTATGCTATCTGAGTCCCCATCTCATTTTATGTTTTACAAAAAAGTTGCTGAAACCCTCCAGCTTCCCTTGGAAGAAGCTGTGGATGAGCAAGAGGAGCTTGATTTTGTAGAAATGATGGATATTCCAGAGTCTAGGAGATTGTCTATTCCTTTGCATAAGTCTTTTAGGAAGCAAACAATAAAAATTTTAAAAGCTCCTAATTCTGTGTCTCCTGTAGATAAAAAGATGGACAGAAGGTACACATTGTCAGGTCCTGATACAGAATTCCTTTCTCAGCAATGCAGTCATGTTGGGGTAGTTCAGGCTGCAGCCTGTGATAAAGCTAATATCCCCTGGCTTCACATCCTCCTGACAAGGATTCCAGGAAGATTGATGCCATGGCAAAAAAACAGTATATGGCAGCCTCTCTGGGACTCAGGCAAGCAAATTATATGGCTTATGTAGCTAGGTATCAGAAATCTAGATGGGATACTGTTATGGAATTAGCCAAGCAAGCCCATGGCCAGCTGGCTAGCGAACTAAAACAGGTGGCTGCTGATGGCATTGAGGCTTCTAAGGTACAGTTTCATGCTGCTGTGGATGTTAATGATGTTTCCTCTAGGGTCATGGCCACATCTGTAGCTTTTCGTAGGTTGGCCTGGCTCAGGTGTACTAGTCTGTCACAGGATACCCAGACTAAGGCTATGGATTTTCCTGTGGTGGGAAATTCTCTGTTTGGGGAGCAGACAGAGAATTACATGAAAAAGATGGATGAATATAGGACTACTTACAAAAGTGCCCAAGCTAAGGAGCGGCAAGCCACTCCTCAGAGGCATACCCCCAGGGGTAGGGGTAGGCCTTTTCACAGGCCTTTTTACCAGACTCAGGCCTCCTCTGCCTATGCTCAGAGGGGCTTCTTCTGAGGCAGAGGCAGATGAGGGGTGGGCAGGCCTGCTCCCACCCCTCAGCCTAAAGCTCCTGCTAAGCAGGCACCCTGATGGGGTGCCCAGGGCCGATTATCCTTTACCGGTAGGGGGCAGGCTGGCTTACTTCAGTCAGAACTGGGCTTCTTTAACCTCAGACAAGTGGGTTCTGGAAGTAGTAAGCCAGGGTCTGGTTCTCAGCTTCAAAAAGTTTCCCAAGTTGAGAACCAGACTTTTTCTACCTGCAAGTGCTTCAGAGACCTTTGCTTTGGAAGCAGAGGTCTCAACCCTGTTGGCTCTCAGAGCAGTGGAAAGGGTTCCTCCCCTGCACCAGGGCAGGGGTCTGTATTCCAGATACTTCCTTACCCCAAAAAAGACAGGAGAATGGCGGCCCATATTAGACCTCAGATATCTGAACAAGCATCTTTTGAAACCAAAGTTCAAAATGGTAACTCTGGCAATGATTTTACCCTCCCTAAGGCCAGGGACTGGTTAGCCTCCCTGGACCTCAAGGATGCCTATTACCACATCCTAATCAGAAGCTCCCATCGTAACCTCAGATTCGAACTACCCTCAGGTCATTACCAGTTCAGAGCAATGCCCTTCGGCCTTACCTCTGCCCCAAGGGTATTCACAAAGTGTCTAGCAGTGGCAGTGGCTCACTTAAGGAGGCAAAGGATTGCTGTTTTTCCCTATCTAGATGATTGGCTCATTGTAGGCCAGTCCCCAGAACAGGTAAAATCTCACCTGCAAGTTACCCAGCAGCTTCTCACCTCCCTGGGCTTTCTGCTAAATCTACCAAAGTCGGTTCTGGAACCAGTCCAGGTACTCACCTTTATAGGGGCAGAGTTGGACACAAAGCTAGCCAGAGCTTTTCTTCCCTTAGAAAGGGTGACGAATTTAGTGACTCTGGCCTCCTCCTTCACCCTGCAGGTCTCTCGACCAGCAAGACACTTTCTGCAGCTCCTGGGACACATGGCTGCATCCACAGCTGTTGTGCAGGGAGCAAGATTTCAGATGAGAGACATTCAGTTTCACTTGAGAACCTATTGGTCTCAGAGAAAAGACCCCCTTTCCAAGTTGGTCCCAGTGATTCGAACCTTGATCCAGGCCCTCCAGTGGTGGCAGGATCAGAGCAATTTAAGATTGGGGGTCCCCTTCATTCCCCCTGCTCACAATTTGACTCTCACTACTGATGCTTCCCTTCTGGGTTGGGGAGCCCACATGGGTGACCTTTCCACTCAGGGAGTGTGGTCCCCCCGGGAATCTCTGCTCACATCAATTTGCTGGAACTCAGAGCTGTCTTTTTAGCTCTTCAAGCATTTTCTGCATCTGTCCACAACAAGGTGATACAAGTCAGAACAGACAACACCACAACAATGTGTTACATCAACAAGCAGGGGGCACTCGGTCTTGACCTTGTGCACCGAGGCAATGAAGTTGTGGTCTCTGGCCTATTCCCTGAACACTTCCCTCATAGCAGTTCATCTTCCAGGGAAGGACAATGTCCTAGCGGATGCTCTCAGCAGGATTTCCCAGGGCCATCACGAATGGTCCCTGGATCCTCAAGTGCTGGGGATAGTCTTTGCCAGATGGGGCACCCTCAGATAGATCTTTTGCAGCCCCAGACAATCACAAACTTCCTCTGTTCTGTTGCAGGCCTCCAGTGTTGGGCTCAGTCCCCTGGATGCCCTTCTCCTGATTGGGAGGGAAGTTTCTTTATGCTTTCCTCCCTTCCCTCTCCTATTCAAAGTATTAGTCAAAATCAGATCTCAGCCTTGCAGGGTGATTCTGATTGCCCCGGATTGGGCCAGGCAGCCCTGGTACCCACTCCTTCTGTCACTGACAATCCATCTTCCCTTTGCCTCCCAGGATTCACAACCTGTTAACTTGTGCCCAGGGAAGGGTTTATCCGACCTCAAATCCCTCAACCTCAAGGCCTGGCTCTTGAGGAGTTAGAGTTTGCTGATTTACACCTCTCTCAAGGTGTTCTTGAAATCCTAAAGGCTTCCAGAAAGCCTTCCACTAGGGCTACTTATAGTTCTAAATGGAAAAGGTTTTCCATTTGGTGTGCTGGGAAAAATATTTCCCCAGAATCTGCTGATTTGCCCATTGTATTAGATTACATGGTCCATCTTAATTCCTTGGGTCTCAGACCAGCTACCCTGAGAGTCCATTTGGCAGCTGTATCTGCTTTTGTGTCAGCAGAAAAGTCATCCCCTCTTTCCACTCACCCTGTGTTTTCCAAGTTTTTTAAGGGATTACTCCATACTAATCCACCCTTTCGGGAACCGGCCCCTGCCTGGGACCTTAATGTTTGTATTGCCCAGTTAATGCAACCCCCTTTTGAACCTCTGTTTTCTGCAGAGCTTAAGTATCTAACTTGGAAAACTGTTTTTCTGGTGGCTATCACTTCTGCTAGACGCATAAGTGAGTTGCAAGCCTTGTCAGTGGAAACTGACTTTATTTCTTTCCACAGGGATAAGGTAGTCCTTAGGACTAATAGGAAGTTTTTACCTAAGGTGGTTTCAGAGTTCCATCTTAACCAATCTATCTCCCTTCCAGTATTTTTCACTGATCACTCCTCTTCTGGTGAGAGGAGGTTGCACAGCCTGGATGTTAAGAGAGCTCTTAGTTACTATATAGAGCGTACCAAAGGTCACAGGTTCGAATCCTCCAACTTTCCTTACCTATGGTGAAGTTGGGAAAGGCAAACCTGCCACTAAGAGATCAATTGCCAGGTGGATTGTCTCTTGTATCCAATTTTGTTATCAGAAACTGGGCAGAGATCCCCTCTGGCTTGAGGGCTCATTCTACCAGGGTACAGCTGCGTCTCTAGCTGCTGGCAGAGTCATCCCTATATTAGAGATATGCCAGGCTGCTACTTGGAAAGCAGTACACACTTTACCAAGCATTACTCCCTGGATGTCCAGGCCAGGAGAGATGCTCGGTTTGGCACAGCTGTTCTTCAGAGCCTATTCCCTAAGTAGGTTCTGCCTCCTCCATGGAGGTACTGCTGTGTAGTCTGTTACTGTCATAATATAGCAAGACTTCATGTTGTTTGAAGAAAAAATTACTCACCTTAGTAATGTTGTTTCTTCTAATGGAGTCTTGCTATATTATGACCTCCCCCCCAGCCTGCCCCTCTCAGAACTTCTACTTGGGTGGGGTGCGGGCAACTTAGTGTGGGCACTATTTTATGCCCTTTTAGCGTTTCTCCCCTTTTGGGAGTTTGGGGTGTGTGTGTTTTATTATACTGTTGTTTTATTCTCATGTTGTTAGAATTGTGTTAGTAGTTCTGGTCCCCTGACTTGAGTCTTGGGTGTTGGGACCAGCAATGGTTGTTAATATTTAGGTAGCCATTTGGCTAGTGTAGGTTACAGCTTCCACACAGACCTTAGTGAGTTTTTGCTCATAAAGATCTGACAGTTCAGGTTTGAAATTACACAGATAGAGCTGCTTCTTAGAGCTCGTGCTCAAAGTTCTATTTTGGAATGGTATTAACCATTTCACCTCCGGAGCAGTTCTAGTGGTGGGACAAACTGTTACTGTCATAATATAGCAAGACTCCATTAGAAGGAACAACATTACTAAGGTGAGTAATTTTTTCTTCTGGTCCGGAAAGAAATATCCTCTCTTCTTCTGAAGGAGATGATAGAGCCCGTCCCACCCCATCTTCGGGGAATGGGTTACTATTCCCATTTCTTCCTGGTCCTGAAGAAGTCAAGAGACGTGAGGCCAGTTCTTGACCTCAGCTCCCTGAACTTGTTCGTGGAGTACAAAAGGTTCAGAATGTTCTCTCTGCAGAGTCTTCTGCCCCTTCTTTGGCCGGGACAGTGGCTGCTTGATCTGGACATGCAGGATGCTTACTTGCATATCCCTATTCACCCTTCCCAGTGCAAATACCTGCATTTTTCATTCCAGGGGGACCACTACCAGTTCAAGGCCCTGCCATTTGGTCTTTCCTTGGTGCCCCGAGTGTTCACCAAATGCCTTTCGGTGGTATCAGCCTACCTGTGTACCCAGTGGATTCATGTTTTCCTGGACGACTGGCTCCTGGTGGCCTCATCCAGGGAGGAGCTCCTGCACTTCCTTTCCCTTCCCCTGCAGGTTTTCTTTTTTTTTTTTATTTAAACTTTATTGATACATTTCCCTTTATAAAGGGCAGTTACAGTGGAACAAGATGTGACATACCATATGTACAGAAAAATCTGCCCAGCCCACCCCTCTCGCCCATCCCCCCTTACAGCAGCAACAAGACCATATAACCCTAAAGTGCAGTGAATATTTCCATTGGACATATGAAGAAGACTGAGGTACGGCATAATTATAAGTGAGACAATGAGAGTAAGGAATGGAGGGGATCTCATATTTTACTATGAGCTGCAAGTCTATTATGAAGGCTTGCAATCACCTTTTCTGTTTGGAGATTAGCAATGATTTCATGCAACCACTCTTGGAAAGATGGGGTGGATTTGTCTTTCCAATGGCATAAAATGAGTTTCTTAACAGATAGAGCAATCATGGAAATATGAAATTTCCCGATTCTGACCCTGACAAGAGACATGTCCCCAAGGAGACATATCTCAGGAATAAAGTACTCCTGAAGGCCCAGAAGGGGATCCAGAGACATCTTGATTGAATTCCAAAGAGGAGAAACTTTGGGACAGGACCAAAACATATGAAAGAGTGTTCCTTCTTCCTGCATGCACTTAATACTTGTACTAGAATTCAAGAAACCCCATTTCTTTAGTTTACAGGGGTACAATACATATTGTGTAATATATGGTATTGCATGAGATGCAATCTGTCCTGGGAAACATATATATGACAGGATTTCCATAGGGATTGCCAATCCAATTGGTTTTGAGGAAGGAGTGAGTTCCAGAATCTAGTAGGTCCAAAGGAATCCCCGTATTTTTTATGATACAACACTCTGTATAATTTAGATACAGATCCAGACAGTAGGGAGACTTCAGGTATCAAGGCTGACGCATTCTGGGAAGGGGGAGTATTCCCCAGGACTATTGTGAGTAGGTGTCTTAACTACATAACCTTAAAGTGAGATGAAACCGGAATGAGAAATTTTTCAATAATTTCACCTGGGGACAACCAGTGTCCCTCCCCATCCACCAAGGAAAGCAGTTTTCCATCACCTAATTGGGGCAACCACTTACTGGGAATCTGCTTCCTGTTAATAGTAAAAGATGGGGAGTTCCAAATGGACTGAGCTAAGTCAGTCTGGGGGGAGTAATTAAGAAATAAACATAACTGTGCCAAAACTCTTAAAGAGATACCTACTGTAGGACAGTCAGCTATCTTTACCTGTGACAGTTTGAGGTAAAATAGGGTTAAGGGGTCCAGGCATCTTCCTTTAATTACATCTAATTCAATCTTAAGCCATACTGGTTGTTCCATTTCAAGGCCCAGGGATATCCATCTCATGCATTTTACTAGGTGACTGGCCTAGTAGTATAATGCCATATGGGGAATCCGCAGCCCTCCCTCAAATTTTGGGGCAGCTAGTTTATAATAATCCAAGTGAGGGTATTTATCAGCCCAAATAAATCTAGTAAATATACCATGCAATTTTTTTAAACCAGCGTATAGGGATAAAAGTATTGAGAAAGGATGGGGGTAGAAAATTCTAGGAAAGACATTCATCTTAATTGTGTTAATCCTGCCCCATAATACAAACATACAAACATACGAAATTTGCCAGCAGATAAAGACCTAGAGGTCTATTAAGTCTGCTCGAATGTGCAGCTAGCACCCCTTATTCTGCAGCTGCCCCTCCCTTCCACCCTTCCCCTTCATTAACCCTCCCCCTTGTCCTGCCCCATCCTCGTTTGAAGTGGTCCACTGTTCTACAGCATGCCACTTCAGCAGGTAACGCATTCCATCCAGCCACCACCCTCTCTGTAAAAAAAGTGTCTCCTCATCTCCCTCCTGAACCTTCCTCGCTCCAGTCTCATATCATGGCCCCTGGTGGCCCTCCCCTCCCTTACTTTGAACAGCCCCTCTGTACCCGTCTTGTTTATTCCTTTCATGTATTTAAAGGTTTCAATCATGTCACCCCCTGTCTCTCCTCTCCTCCAGTGAGTACATGTTCAACTCCTTCAACCTCCTCTCGTATGATAAGTCCCCCAGCCCCTTGATCATCTTTGTCGCTCTGCGCTGCACCCCCTCCAGTAACTTAATGTCCCTCTTCAGATACGGATGCCAGTACTGCACGCAGTACTCCAGGTGTGGTCTAACTAATGACCTATACAGTGGCAGAATCACCTCCTCCCACCTCGAGGATATACCCCTTGCAATACAACCCAGCATTTTGTTGGCCTTTGCAGCTGCCTTCCTACATTGTGCCGAGTTGTTCATTGACCCTGTAATGAGCACACCCAGATCCTTCTCCTCCTCTGTCTGGGCGAGATGCACTCCCCCTAGCTGGTAACTCCTCCTTGGGTTCTTCATCCCAAAATGCTGCACCTTGCACTTTTTGGCATTAAAGCCCAGTTGCCAGGCATCTGACCAGGTTTCAAGCTTTGCCAGATCATCCTGCAACCCCTGCCATCCCCCTAGGTCATCCACCACCGCGCCTACCTTGGTATCATCAGCAAACAGACTGATCTTGCTTTTGATGTCCCATGATATGTCTGCAATGAATATCCCAAACAACACTGGTCCCAACACTGAGCCCTGTGGAACACCGCTCATCACTGCCCATGGGTGCGAGAGCTCCCCACCCACCACCACCTTCTGTTGCCTTCCCTGCGGCCAGTTTCCTACCCATCTCACCAGCTTTGCACCCGCCCCTGTGCCTACTAACTTCCTTCCCAGCCTTCCATGTGGCACTGAGTTGAATGCCTTACTGAAGTCCAGATACAGGACATCCACTGCATGGCCCCTGTCCAGTTGCCTAGTTACCCAGTCATAGAACTTGACCAGGTTGGTTTGGCAGGATCTGCCATGTATGAAGCCATGCTGTCTGCTGTCCTGTAGTCCTTTGGCCTCTAGGAGGGCCACCAGCCTCTCCTTCAGGATAGTCTCCATTAGCTTACCCACGATGGATGTGAGGCTCACTGGTCTGTAGTTTCCCAGTTCATCCTTGGGGCTACTCTTGTGGAGGGGCACCACATGAGCCATCCTCCAGTCCTGAGGTACACACCCCGAATGTAGTGAGGCATTAAATAGGTCTGCTAAAGGTCCTGCAAGGACCTCTGCCAGCTCCTTCAGTACCCTGGGGTGGATGCCATCTGGGTCTGGCACCGTGTCCACCCTCAGTGCCTTCAAACCCTCTCGAACTCTGCTCTCCATGATGTCCCCATCTGTCACCACTCCCCCCCGCTTCTTCCATTTCTCCCACCTTGGGTGTCACCCTTTCCTTCTCTTTAGTAAATACTGAGCAGAAGTACTCATTTAGTGCTTCCGCCTTATCGCACCCTGCTTCCACCCAACCCCCCTCCTTCCTAATCCTTACTATGTGGTCCTTACAGCTCCTTTTCTCCCTGATGTACTTAAAGAAGTCCTTCTCCCCTTCTTAATGCCTTGTGCCAGTCTGAGTCGTAGATGCTTTGGCTCCCTTACTACCCATGTCACCTCCTTCGATTCTGTCAAGTACTCCTCCCTGTCCTCCCCTCCTGTTTTCTTGTACTTCCTAAAGGCAGCTCTTTTCCTCCTTACCTTTTCCATGACCTCCTTGCTCAACCAGATTGGTTTCTTAGCCCAGCCTTCTTGCTCTGGGCTTTGCAGCAGGTTTTGGTTGCCTCCACTATCCCCAGCTTTATGAGCTCCCACCTCTGGTTAGTGTCCATACTAGATTGAATTCTGGCCAGGTACCCTTTTACCACTTCCCCCATCCTCCCAAAGTCGGCCCTCCTGAAGTCCAGCACTATTGTGCCAGATTCCACTCCTTCCTTGCCCATATCCAATGTGAGCCATACTGAGCGGTGGTCACTCCCTGACAGCGGTTCCTTCACTGTAAGTTCTCTCACAAAGTCCCCATTTGCCAGCACAAGGTCAAGGGTATTTCCTAACCTGGTTGATATGTAATGATATGGGAAGTTTAGACCATCTGTCAAGGTCGTGAATAATAACCTGTGAAAGTGAATCCAGGTTATCCTTAAACCATATTGAGGGGTTACGGGATAACTTAATGCCCAAGTACCTAAATGCTCTTGGAGTCCAGCATAATCCTAGGGGACTAATATCATTCTTGAATACCTTGTGGTTTAATGGGAAGAATAAGGATTTACTGGCATTCAGCTTGTAATTAGATAGCTCGCTAAATCTGGCTATTTCATTCAGTAGGGGCGGAACTGATGAAACCGGATAGGAGAGGTGTATCAACAAATCATCTGCATATGCGGTGACTTTAATTTCATGGCACCCTACCCAAAATACCTTGTATAGAGATATTTTTGAGAATGTTTTGAATGAGGGGTTCCAAGTATAAATTAAATAACAGAGGCGATAGGGGGCAACCCTGCCTAGTACCTGAATGGAGTTGGAAGGAGTTAGAGAAAGCTCCATTAGCTGAGATTCTTGCTGTAGGGTATTTATATAGTGCAGCAACCCATGATATAAATACCGGAGGGAATTTGAAGGCACTCAATACCTTGAACAAAAAAACTCCAATTTACCCGATCGAACGCCTTCCCGGCGTCCAGAGGGACCAGGCCTGCAGGGAACATGGCATCCCTGGTAGCCCGGAAGACATGAGACAACGTACGCAAGTGGTCCGCCGATGAACTTTCTTTCATAAATCCTACCTGATTCATGCCTATTAACTCAGGGAGTACCACGAATAGCCTATTAGCTAAAATCTTTGAGAGAATTTTAAAGTCTTGATTTAGGAGAGAGATAGGCCTTTGGACAAGCTCTGGGTCTTTGTCTGGTTTGGGAAGAAGCACTATGAAGGCTTCAAAGAGGTGAGAGTCAACCTCCGTCCCGGATAGAATATGTTGAAATAATCTATTAAGTATTGGTAGTAAAAGATCTCGAAACGTCTTGTAGAAAAGGGAAGAAAATCTGCCAGGGCCAGGAGCTTTATCTGAAGGTAAACCATTGATAACCTCAGCAATTTCTTCCTGTGATATAAAGGAGACAAGAGAGTCTTTGTGACATGCTGGGAGGGAGGGCAGGTGGGAGTCCATCAGATACTTCTCCACGCTTGCAGGGCTGGGGGGGGTGCTCCATGTCCCCGTACATCGTTTTGTAGTATACTGCAAATTCTTGAACTATCTCGGTAGGAGATGTTTTCAGAGACCCATCAGCTGACGCCCTGATAGAAGGGATGAATCTCACAGATTTCTGTTGCTTGATACGGAGTGCCAATAGGCGCTCCGCTTTCTCTCCCTGATCAGTGTAACTAGCTTTAGTACATGTGATAGTTAACTCTGCCTTTTCCCAGAGTAACTCTAAATATCTATCTCTCAACAATAGGAGCTTTGTCCTGTCTCTTCTGGAGTATTACCCGAAACATTAATTTCAAGTACCCGAATTTGAGATAATAATGATAATAATTCCCTCTCCCTAGCTCTTTTCCTAGTCACCACCATACTAATAAGAATGCCTCTCATGTAGGCCTTAAAAGCCCCCCATATAATGTCTGGTTTTGCACTATTTAAAGGGTTGGACAAAAAAAAGGCCTCAATATGTTCCCTTATGAGTTTACAATATTTAGAATCTTTAAGCAATTGATCATTAAGTTTCCATCTTGTTTCTCTCTTTGAAAAATCCTGCAATGCCAGGTTACACAAAACCAAGGAATGATAGGAGACAGGACCAGGTTGGATCGACGAGGTCCTGACCCCAGGCAAGACAGCCTGAGAAATGAAAATGTAATCAATGCGGGACTGCAAGCCATGCGCCAGTGACCTGTAGGTAAACTCCTTGGAATCCAGATATAGGACACGCCAGACATCACAGAGCCCACATTGATCCAGTAGGTCCCTAAAAGCCCTTTGACCTGGAGGAACCCCCCCCAATCCACCACTTGACCTGTCAAGGTTTGAGTCAATGACTTGATTAAAATCACCCCCCAGGATTATCCTTATAGGAAGGAAAGGCAGGATTATATTTATAAGTCTCATGAAGTACCCAGGGTCATCTGCATTAGGGCCGTATATGCTGCCCAGTAACAATGGTACTCACCAGAGAGTACCTATAACTAAAACAAACCTACCCTCAGGATTCTTGATGACTTGTGTGGAAACAAAGGGAATGCCCCTGTTAATAATAAGCATGACCCCACAACTATTGGAGGAGCCTTGAGCCTCATACACCGTCCCCACCTGTTGTCTCCTCACTTGTGAGGCTTCGGTTTCTAATAAATGCGATTCCTGTAGGAAAGTTATCTGAGAGCGTAGTAGGCTTAAATGTTTAAGAACCTGATATTGCTTAGACTTTTTCCTGATCCCCTTAAAGTTCCATGTTGCAAAAGTCACCTCCTTGGCCACCTACTAAAGACTACTAGGTTTAATAGATTCGGCCCTGTGCTCAGGGTATATAGCACATGTAATCTGATCCTACCCATTGCTGCTGTAAGGCCCTCCCACCACCCTAACCCCCCCATCAAAAGCCCAACTTTAAGCCCCCAGTACACCCCCACCCCCAACAAAAACCCCGTAGCACCCACCCCCCAACCCCCATTCTGTCACGAGCAATGCTTAGCACAGCAATGGGTCATTTCTCCTCCCACCCCCAGAGAATATCCTCTGCTAATGAACACCCGCATATCTCTAGGTATAAAGTAGTTTATGATTTGCATTGACAAGCCCTTAATGCCAAAGGAGTAGTCTCTGGCTTCCAGAGCCTGTGGACATATGATAGTGAATCCAATAGAACTAGAAAGGAAAAATGAAGCCAGCTATCAGAGACGTGAATATGGCAGGTAACCACGAGACTCCATAATGAGAATTGAGAATTGCTTGTCCCCCATAGCAAACTGCACCAAAAACCAGAGCCAGGGGAGAAGCTAGTGCGAAGGGGTAACCCCAATCTCGAACTGAGAACATGAAAAAATGAGAAACAAAATGACAGCCAAAACGAGGTCCTGAAATGAGAAAACAAATAGGAGTGACTACCCAGGGGTTACCAACCCCTAGTTCCAAAATACCCCCTGCGAAACTGGAATGGCATAGAGACTGAAAGAGATCCCTCTCGACTCAAAATCACCCAGACGTATGTTAATTGGGCAAATCGCGCCCTCTTGTGGTCATGTCCCAGTCCAACCGGCCTGCCAAAAGCGCAATGAAAGCCCAAAACCGCTCTGAAACCTGAAAAACTAACATATAAGATCTAATCAGGAAGCCATTAACCAAAAGCCTTCCCCCGGTATGCTACCCCCAGAAACTGAGTATGTAGTATTCTCCAGAATGCCGTGCCAAATAAGCCATCACCAGAACCCCCAAAAGGATTCACCCTGAAACAATATTAACACCAGAAAGCCAGGGCATGAAAATGGTAACAGTCAGGCCGTATACTAGTAGCCCAGTTCCAGCTGAGAAAATAAACACAGCAGAACTCGTTAATTGGAAAAAGCTTTCTCCACGAAAGAAACGAGTAGCAGTTCACTCAGCAGCTGTCAGTGAATCCCGATACTCCAGAGGCTCTCTCAGGTCGTCCGGAACAAATCTGGCAGCATTGATTTAAGGCTTAGTAGTGCAGTTTCAGAATCTTCAAAATTAAGCCAAGAGCCGTTTACCAAGACTTGTAACTTAGCTGGGTACCCCATCCTGAATTTTAACCCTGCCGCTATAATCTTAGATGCAATAGGGTGGAACACTTTCCACTGCAGACGAACCGAGCCAGGGATGTCTTGAGCAATTCAGTTCTCAACTTTACCTTCTCCCATCCGACTTCTTGTAAGGCCTTGACTTTCTGCAAGAAATGCTGCTTTTCCAGATAATTCAGAAAGCGGCAGATAATGGGATGAGGGGGAGCATCAGGTGGGGGTTTTGGTCGCAGTGACCGATGAGCACACTCTATCGTGTACACTGGGCCAAAGGGAGAGGGACCAGCAACCTGGTCTACCAGCTTCTGCACAAAGACTACTGCATTCTGGCCCTCTTCCCCTTCTGGAAGCCCAAGTATTACAACATTATTTCTTTGGCTACGGCTTTCCAAATCTTCGAGTTTAGCATCTAAGCGAGATAATTTTTCTCTCGTTGACAGAAATTCAGGATCCAGGCTTTCCAGTTTTCTCTCGATCGAGACTATTCGGGTGGTATTATCCAAGACCGTGATAGAAACTTCATCCAATTTTCTGGAAAGGGATTTCAAGTCAGTCGCCATGTCTTTCATCTCTTCTCGAAATGGCTTAAATTCTTCCAAGAACCTATTAAGAGTTAAAGGTTCTTGATCCTCAGCTTGACACGAAGGATCAGGCTTGTCTGGGCCACTCGAGGCTCAGGATTTCTTTGAGGCCTTCTCAGGAGTGGTGGGCCGGTATGTTTCTGCGGAGCTTTCTTCATATAAGCCTCCATTTACCGTTCTGTTACCCAAAACTGGAGCACAGGATATTTAAACACAGGAGGAAATTGTAAGCAGAGGAAATACTGTAGATAAGTTTTAATGATATAAAAAGACGAATTTGTATTTGGGAGGCAGGAGCTTAGTGGAGGAGCTCCTACTCAGTACTCTGCATCACGTGATCCTGAGCACCCTGCAGGTTTTCAATAGCCTGGGTATTACTGTCAACCAGGCCAAGTCCCGTCTGATCCCGTCCCAGAGGCTCCAGTTTATCAGGGGTGAGTCTGGACATGTGGCTGCCAACGGACAGGGCAGCCACACTCCAGGATCAGGTCAGCCTGCTGTCCAGCAGCAGGTGGGTCAGCACCAGGTCAGTGCTTCACCTCCTCAGGCTCATGGCAGCTGCTATTCCAACAGTACCTCCCGCTCGGCTCCACATGAGAATCTCTCAGTGGACGCTTCTGTCTCAGTGGGATCAGTTGGTGGATGACCTAGATCAACTAGTTCTTGTCTCCAATTCCATGGCTCAGGACTTGCAATGGTGGATGGTTCAGGAGAACCTTTGCCAGGGAGTTCCCTTCTGCCTTGCTCCCCCCTCCCAGACGCTGACTACAGACACCTCGGGCGAGGGCTGGGGAGCCCATTTGGGGTCTCACAGGAGCCAGGGCTCCTGGTCCAGGCTCGAGAAATCACTCCGCATCAATGTGCTCGAGCTTCGGGCCATGCTGTATGCTCTTCAGGCTCTGCATCTGTATCCGCTCTCCGGGCATCTGGCTGTCCAGACAACATGTGTGTGGTCTGGTACATCAACAAATGGAGGAACTTGTTCCTACCATCTCTGCAGGGAGGCAATGTGAGTTTGGGATTGGGCAGCGAAGCACAACCTTCACCTCACGGCAATTCACATCCCAGGGGTCTAGAACACATTGGCAGACCACCTCAGTTGGTCGTCTGCTCATGCTCGCAAGTGGGAACTGGATCAGGGGGTAGCAGACGATATCTTCCTATGTTGGGAAACACCACAGGTAGACCTGTTCGTGTCTCCTCACAACGCAAAACTTCCCGACTTCTGCTCGCTTGCTCCAAGGTGCGGAACTTTTTGAAGAGACGTCTCTGTCTCTAGACTGGAAGGGCAGATTCATAGATACATAGATACATAGACAGTGTCGGCAGATAAGGGCCTATGGCCCACTCAGTCTGCCCATTTGAGCTTGTAAGTTCAGTTTATGTTTTCCTAGAAGTCTGTTGCCCCTTACCCCTAACTTCCAGAATTCCTTTATGTCTATCCCATGCATTCTTAAATCCCGTGATTGTTTCAGCCCCCACCACTTCCTCTGGCAGGGTGTTCCACTTGTCCACCACCCGTTCTGTGAAGAAATTCTTTCTCATGTTTCCTCTGAATCATCCTCCTCCAACTTCATCCCATGCCCTCTAGTCCTGGGACATCTTTTCGCTTAAAATAGTGTTTTCCTGCACCCTGTTCCTCCCTGTAAGATACTTGTATGTCTCAATCATATCCCTCTCTCCTCTTCTCCTCCAGGGAGTACATGTTCAGTTCCTTCAACCTGTCTTCATAGGACTTGTGATGCAATCCATGCACCATCTTTGTTGCCCTCCTCTGAACCTTCTCTACCCTGTCTATGTCCTTATGTAGGTATGGTCTCCAGAACTGTACACTGTACTCCAGGTGGGGCCTCACTAGTGTCTTGTATAGAGGAATTATGACCTCCCTTTTCCTGCTGGTGATGCCCCTGCCTATACATCTCAGCCTCCTATTTGCTTTACCTGCTGCCTTGTCACACTGTTTTCCTACCTTGAGGTCATCAGAGCTGATAACCCCAAGATCCCTTGCCTGCTTGGTGCATGCTATATCCTCACCCCCCAACTGATATATTGTGCCAGGGTTGTTGTGCCCCATATGCATTATCTTGCACTTCTTTGCATTGAATTTCAACTGCCAAACCTCTGACCATTCTTCAAGTTTCTGCAGGTCCCTTCTCATTCTGTCTACACCCTCTGGTGTGTCTACTCTGTTACAGAGTTTTGTGTCATCAGCGAACAGTGAAATTCTGCCTTCTAGGTCCTACGCAATGTCACTGATGAAGATGTTGAATAGGACCGGTCCCAGCACTGATCCCTGTGGTACCCCACTGGTCACTCTTCCCTAAAGCTTTTTTACAGGAGCGACCTGGGAGCACAAGGAGGTTAAGTGACTTGCTCAAGGTCACACAGTATGCAAGTGGAAGCTGTGGGATTCAAACCCAGGTCTGGTCTGCTGGATGTCACCAGATTTTCAGCTCAGAGCCTTAGACCACTGCGCTATAGCATGCTGAACATTCATCTATGCCTTCCCCCCGATCCCTTTGATTCTGAGGGTCTTACAGAAATTCAGCTCAGAAGGAGCTCGCATGATCCTAATCACTCCTTTCTGGCCCAGGCAAGTTTGGTTCTCTCTTCTGCAACAATATTCAGAGGAACCTCTGCTTCCTCTTCCTCTGTCGCATCTTTTGCTGACCCAGGATCAGGAGACCTTGATCCATCCAGGCCTCAAGTCCCTTCAGTTGCACGTGTGGCTCCTGCAGACGTAGCTCAAGCCTGATTCGGGGTTTCCCTGCTGGTGGCTGAGATTGCGGTGGAGGCCAGAAAGCCCTCCACTAGATCTACTTATGCCATGAAATGAAAATGGTTCTCTATTTGGGCAGCTTCCAAGGATTTCGAGCCATTCTCTTGCTCTGTTGGGCAGTGTTTGGATTACTTGTGACACCTCTTTGATCTGGGTCTCAGTCATTCCTCTCTGAAGGTTCACATGGCAGCCATCTCAGCTTCAATCAATCAATCAATCAAATCTTTATTTATGCAGGCGAACATCATTGAGCAATGCTCATTTGCAAGATGGACCTGGTAAGGTCAAGATACAATATATAGGAAATATAACATGCAGAGAATACACAACTTTGAGAGGATAGCAAATGAATACAAAAACATCAACTCCAAGGCAGAGTACATTGAAAAGCTAATAACAAAAAAATATATATTACATATATACATGATTCATAAAATAGCCAGCTTGTTAGTGGAGGACACTTTAGAAACTAGCACTTTTTGGTGAAGGTTAAATGTGTCAAGGGAATTACTAGATAGTTTTTAAAACTCGGGTGATGAGCTGTATGGACAGCTGGAAGATATATCTACAGGGAATGATTTGTAAGAGGCAAGTACCGGCTGAAGCAGTGACAGGGGGATGAAAGGAGTGTATACAGAATGTTGTGGCCAAGGGTAGGGAAATGGATGGAGGGGAAGGCGTGGAAAAGGCTGTGTCAAAGTGGGATCAATAGTGGGTCAAGAGGGGAGGGGGTTGGACTGGGGAAGTAAAAAACTGAAAGTATAAGGAGACTAAATATATAATGCATAAGAAGGAAGGATTGTAGTAAAGGTTTATGAGATGTGAAGTAACTGCTCGTAGGGTGCTGAGGAGCTACCTTGAATGTCGTCCAGCTGGTGAGAAAGATGGAGGGTTAGTCTAATGTTGGCGGAAGCAGTTACATTTTTCTTTGAATATCTTGTTGTATAGATATTTGAAGGCTGTGATAGATATGAGCTTGTTCACTTTCAGTGTCTTCTGCATCGTGTTCCATAGGGTAGATAACACATAACTAACAGCATGTCTGCCATGTCGAGAGTGGAACTTAGGCACTTTAAGAGTAATGAAGTTCAGGCTTCTTAATGCATAATTACTTGATGTGGCTTGTAGAAAACAGTCTGAGATATATTTTGAAGCTGCTGTGATATTGCTCTGTAAGTCCATAGTAATGCATTCCTATCCCTTCTATATTGAAGCGAGGTCCAACCAACTGCGGAGTATAGCAAACAGTGGTGAGTTCTGTATGGTAAGTCTGTGATAAACCTCAAAGCTCTGTGGTATAGTGTATCTAATTTGTTCAAGTATACCGTAGGGCAGCGACTATATAGGAAGTCAGCATAGTCTAGTACTGAGAGGAATGTGGCCTTACCATGTTCCTTTTGGGGATAGGACTTTTGCACAGCTGTAAGTCTCCAAGACTTTTCTTAGGGGGGTCCTCCACTTGAGACCCCCAATTCGGGTTCATGTCCTTCTTTGGGATTTGAATTTTATCCTTGAGAAGCTTACTCTGCCTTCTTTCATGCTGGCAGCCTCAGCAGACTTAAAGTTCCGTTCATGGAAGACTCTCTTTCTTGTGGCCATTACTTCTGCTCAAAGGATTTCAGAGCTCCAGGCCCTCATGTGCAAAATCCCATATTTGATTTTGCACAAGGAACCTGTGGCTCTGTGCACCAACCCTAAGTTTCTCCCCAAGGTGGTAGCGGAATCTACGCAGAATCAATCTATGGAGCTGCCTGCTTTCTTTATGCAGCACTCCAATCAAGGGGAATACCTCTTGCATACTTTGGATGTTCACCAAATTCTGAGGTACTACACCACCAGGATGAAGGATCTCAGAAAGACTGATCAACTATTTGTCTCTTTTGCTCATAAAAGAGAAGGCAGTGCTGTTTCTAAGCAATGTCTATCTAAATGGTTGGCTCATTGTATCACTTTCTGTTATGACAAGTACAACAAGACTCTGCCGGGTCAAATCAGAGGCCACTCCACCAGAGGGGACACTGCCTCTGCTGCTTGTTTCAAGAATGTGTCAGTGGCAGACATCTGTGCAGCAGTAACTTGGACTTCTGTCCATACCTTTATGAAACATTACAGTTTGGACATTGCCTCTCGCCGTAGAGCGGGCTTCGGGTTGGCTGTTCTGCAAGGTCTTCTTTCCTAAGATCTTCACAGCCAGAGGGTCTACTTTTGGGTAGTTTCCTCCTCCCATTTGCTTCTTCTTGTTCCAAACTGCTTGGGACTCAGTCCTATTTGTAATTACCTACTGCAGGAGCCCTCTTGAAGTAAGATAGTACAGTTACGTAAGAATTTACCATAACAGTAGATCTTCGAGAGAGGCTCTTGCAGTAGGTAATGCCTTCCCGCCCTCCATCCCCCTAAGCTTTTTCAGCTCCTTTTCCAGGGAAGGAAACATCCACTTCTCTCTCATCTTGCCTTTGGAGGGAAAGAACTGGAAGGTGGGCATGGGGGACCGCCCCTTTATACTGACGTCGGTCACCTGACGTGGGGGCAGTCCCCCACCAGAGACTGCTAGCTAGAAATTTTTCCATGGGGTCCTGACACCTGCTGGCTTCAGTACCATTTGTAATTACCTTACTGCAAGAGCCTGTCTTGAAGAGCTACTGTTATGGTAAGTTCTTACGTAACTGTACTTTCCTTACCACTTAGGCGTGATCTTGTTCAGAAAATGATACTCCCTGTATTTGACTATTGCAACATAGTCTACAGTGCTGCTCCTAAGTCTTCCCTTACCAGGTTTGATACTCTCTTCAGTGCTTTCTGTCACTTTGCTCTTGACTCTCCCTCCTGCACACATCACTGTACCTTGTGTCATTCTCTAGCTTTCCCCTCCCTTGAGTGTAGGCATCTCTTTCACTGTACCAGGTTCACTTCTAAATTCTGGTTTGGGACTCTTCCCCTCTTACCTCTCCTCCTTACTCTCTGCTCCTCCTACCCTCTCAGATCTACTGATGCACACACTCTAGCTATTCCTCATCGCTCTACCTCCATAGGACAGGAAGCTTTCTCCTACTGCTTCCCAAAGCTTTGGAACTCACTGCCACCTCCTATCAGCTTTTCATCTTCAATTTCCTTAGCCCTTCACAATTTCTATTCCCCTGACTGCACTTGTTCTTAGGCCCCTTTCAGCAGTCCACACCCTGGCACATTATCCTTCAGCTCTACTTTACTTCTATTCTCCTAACTGTACTTGTTCTTAGCCCCCCCATTCACAACCCTCCTAACCCTTGGGCACTATCCCCTACTCCTCTATCCCTGACTTACCTCCTGTCTCCTAACCAAACCCTTCCTCTGATTACTTCCTCACATGCTACCTCCTCCAACCCCCAACCATAACCTACTATGCCATTTCAACACTCTACTACCATCCACAAGCTACTGTGCTATTTCGACACTCTACGGCTGTCCTCCCCCACAAACCCCACTTCCCCCCACTGATGTTCTCCCCTTTTTCCATTCCTAGTTTACCCCTATTTTCTCCAGCCTCCCTATTCCTTATTCCTCTTCTCCCCTCCGGTCACCCACCAAACTCCACTTCTCCTCCCTGCCCCCCTTCTCTCCCCTCCTTTTCTGTCTGGTCCTGTTCCCCTTGCAGGGTTCTCTGTCATCCTGAAGGGGTATAGATCTTGGCTCCGTCTCTTCCTTTCCTCCCACTTTTTAATCCTGACCCCCCTTGCAGGGTTCTCTGCATCCTGAAGGGGTATAGATCATCTCTCTCTCTCTTCTTTTCCCTCTGCCTTCCCCCCACTTTCAAATCCATTGCCCGCCCACCTCCCTTCTTCCTTATCCCCTTCCTCTCCTCCTGTTCCCCTGCCCCCCTTCTCTACCACCCCACTCTATTTCTCTACTGTCTCTTTCTGCCTGGCCCTAACCCCCTTGCAGGGTTCTCAGCAACCTGAATAGGTATAGATCTTGGCTGTCCTTCTCTCTCCCTCATCCATCCTTCTTCTTCTACCCCTCACCTGTCCACTTCCCCACTTATCTTATAACTGTCCTTCCTTGGGTATACAATAGCACTTTGAATCTTCTGCTCAGCCTGCTACTTCTAGCACTTCAAATGTGTTATCCATCCTCTAACCTTTACCCTACTGGATCACCTCCTCTTGGGTTGTTGCAATGTATGCTATATCCAAATATGAATTTTGTTTACCCTGGCCAGTTGGTCTGGGTTATTGCTGCTCTGTAATTGTACTACACTGTTTTGTTTTAGTAATTGTACTTGTATTGCTATGTGTTTGCTTGTTCTCCCAACTCTTGCCCCCCCCCCCCCCCCGGATGCTTCTGGAAATGAGCTGTTTACAACTCATGTTGTCTTTCCTGGTGAAACATTTTCCAAATATAAATAAATAAACAAATAAATAAATAACATTTAAAACAGACTGCAGTTAAGAATTTTTTATCTACATAGTTTAACCTTCCAAAATATAGAATATTACACCAAAAATAACTGTTGCTTTTGTTGTAAATTAGAGACATCAGTGGGGATAAATATCAACAGGTAGGATTCTCATAAACTCAAACAAGTAAAATTATGGAGAGTGACCTTTGTACCTCAGTACAGAGCTAGATATGCAAACGCAGTGCATTAAAAGCACTGAGTAACACAAGAATAATCACTCTGTGAGTAACTGTCAAATGAGAGCAAGGGTCAATGTTATGAAGATGGGGGAGGGTAAAGGCAGCATGAGAGGTAGTCTCGAATCACCTTAAGGCTCCCTCATGTAAAGGTCCTATCCATAGAGGCACAGTCTGAATCATCATTTAAAGTTAGTAGTGTGCCATACTGTTAAACATATGTTACACCAGGATAGACAGAACCCCTATTTTGGCACCTGAAAAACCTTCCGGTACATACCTCTTGGCCACCTCCCACCAACAGTATATTTAAGCAACTTCAGTATTACTGTATTAGGTTACCTCTTCTCATTCAGAGTTGGAGTCATCTCCTTGAGTAGGCAATTGTCGCACAATTTTTTCAAGGAGCTTAGATGCTTCAGTGGCATCGGGGAATTGAAAGGCTTTGTAACTGTACAGGATTCTCAAACTGGATGGCATTAACATCACATGGTGAACCCAAGAACATGGAGATGGGCCCAGATTCCATCAAAACTCTTCCTCTGCATGTGGGTGGCATAACTAAGGTCTGGAAACAGGTGAACTCTTGCGTTTTTGCCAGAAGAGAGGGCTGAGATTTTTAGCTTGCTGCAGGATTACATCTCTCTCTCTCCCAAAGTATGAAGCACCATGAGGATGGTACCTGGAATGGGATCTCCTGTTGCTGCTTGTGGCTTACCGCCATGTGGTGAAATGCGGTATGCCTTCAATATGTCCAAATCTTCCTTGAGATTTAGCAGTTGTTGCAGCCAAGATTTCAGAAATATTTTTAAGTTGTCTCCTTCCAATTTTTCCAGTAGCCACAACATTCTGATATGGGTGGCTCAGTCAGTATTTTCTAAAGTTTCTAGGTGGTGCCGCAGCAAGGTATTTTCTTTAGTTGACCCTGCTGCAACTGCAAGTGCTTAATCTGCTGTTTTTTGTCACTCCTTTAGTATCCTCTGACAAGGTGCCCGACTTAGCACTAAGTTTTTTTACTTTGATGTTGTACTCCTCCAGTTTGCAGTTGAGCCCCTGTATAGCCCAGGGGAGCATCACGTTGGAAGGCTGGGCCACATCTTTCTCCCTGACTCCAGGCTGTTGGTCTTTGCCAGCTTTGGGCTCTTTTGGGTGGACTACCTCTGCATTCACTGCCGCTTTATTTCCCTGCACTACTGTGGCAATCCAATACACACCATGGTCACAATGTTTAGGTCCTTTTATAGTTATTAAGCTTCTCTGTTGAGTGAGGCCCCTTAGAATTTGAAGTGTAGCTATCAATTATTTGTTAACTCTAATAAACTGCTGCTGTCTGCAGAGCTGTGCAAAATTGCTAGTCACAGCTTGGCTGCTGGCCCCGCCCCACTCAGTTAACCTAGTTTTAGACTACCCTATCCAAAGGGGGGCTCAGCTTTACTGGGGGGGGCTTGAGCCTGGAAGTCCCCCAAACTCTACACCTATGATTTAAAAGACAAAAAAAAGACTGTTGGGCATGGCAAAGTGCACCATGATCAAGAGGGCCACTGTAGTCCACTGTGCATGTGCCAGTGATTGTGCATGCACAGTAGACTGCAGTGGCCATCTTGGAGATGGCAGAGTGTGATGTGACCTCCAATTTTCTTTGTCTTTTAAATTATAGATATCCCCCACCCAACCTCTCCTCTCAGCAACCCCCTCCTAAACATAAGAGTGACACTGGGGGTGCCCCATCTCCCAGTGTCATGATCAGGATGCCCTCAATGGTTGTTTTAGTAAAAAATCATGCAGTGCGAGCAGAGTGCTCTATGGACCCAGAGGAGCCTGTGGAGCATGTTGTTCATTTGCAAAGAATGAATGGAATGTGGCATTCTTTTTTGAAAACAATAGGTCTGCAGGGCTCTGCTCACTGCAGCCCTAAAAAACACTTGTTAAGATCAAGGAAGAGTTCATGGAACTGGGTCACAAAATAAAAAAAAAAGCTGAGTTTTAAAGTAGTTTTCTTGGAAATTCTACCAATACTGAGAGACACGAGTGAAAGAAACAAACTCTGGTCAGAGCCACTATGGCTGCTAATGTATTAAATTGATAAGGGTGTTTCATGGGCTTAAATGTAAGAATGAATTGCCGTTGGCAGCTTAGTATGTAAATGTCATTTTCAGTAAAGTCAAATCATTTATATGGTTGATCCTGTGTTTCCCATGTGTTAAAGTGCGAGTGACGAGTGTGTCTTGTACTCTGTGGGGAAGAAGAGGGAGCTCCACACCAAGGCCTTCAAGTTATGGTAGAAGAAATGGTGCTGAGAGGAGAGGTATGGCTACAATGGGGACTGAGGGCTAACCTGGAAGGATAAGAGCCTATACTGAGGTGAATGCCAGCTTCCATTAAGGAGGGAACCATAGTCCTCAGTACACATTTTAAGTGTTACTTCGATGGACATTTAAAGTAGCCGAGGGGGGTGATGAAACAAATGGGGGAGGCAGAAAGTGGGCCACTACAGGCTGAGATAGAGAGCAGGGAGATCCTAAGCAGGGGGTTAGTAAAGGAGGAAGGGGGGGAGAGGAGCAGTCAAAGAAGAAAGGTGAGGAAGGAGGAACAATTAGAACATGCTCTGTCAGAGCCAATATAGATGTGGAGAGCTTTTAGGAGTGGCAAGAGTGGGGGGCACTGTGGAGCCCGAGCAAAATGGATGCCTGAAGATATAGCTGTTCCCCATTATCTTCATTTTTACAAGAAATTTGAAATTATATCGGAAGAAAGCGCCTTTTTTTTTCGACAGAGATTGAGAGATAAAGACTCATGCAACATTATGGGCAACCCTCGTAAAGATAGAGCGATGGGCGATGGAGTTAAGCAAAAAATGAATCCTGCAACTCCCACCACGAGGGCTACAGTAGGCTGGGAAACAATACAGGATGATCTTTCCAGTGAGGAAACTTTACAAACAGTTGGAGCAAAACTAAATAAACTTATTACCTCAGTTACCGGACTCTCAAACAAATTCGACATGTTAACAAATAGGGTAAATGCTGTCGAGACATCAGTCGAATCGATTACCCTAGCCTCCCATGAAGCCACTTAAAGGGCAGATGCAGCAATGGGTGCCGTTACACAGATCATCAAAGAAAACACACACCTGAGAAATAGAGTGGAGACTCTGGAGAATCAAGCTCATGCCAGAATCTGCGGATACTGGGCTTGGCAGAAGAATCTGAAGGAGACCACTTATTGCTGTTTGTCCAGGAGTGGTTAACGCAGCAATTGGACGAAGAGATAGCCCCCTTGGTGAGGAGTTTCCAAAAGGCCTACCGAGTTGCTACACGAGGCAGACCTGATGATCCTGAAACCCCAAGAACTGTGCTAATCATTACAGACGGCATAGGATCTAGAGACTATTTCCTTACTATGGCCAGGCAGAAGCAAATGCTACTCCATGAAGGGCACCAGATAAGAATGTTTCCAGATTTGGGCTATGAAACACTCCAAAAGCGCAAGAAATTTGATGGCACCAGAGCACTACTGAGGGAGTCGGGGATTCCACATGGCCTTGTTTTTCCGGCTCGACTGCGAATTGTACACAGAGGGTGAGTTTGTCTTTTCAGACCCAACCGAAGCCATGAAGTGGTGTCAGAGAAATACTCCCAGAAGAACGAAAACTGCCAATGCAGAGGAATCCTCCTCTGAGGAAGACCACACTTGAAAAGAACTGTAAAGTACAAATCTAACTGATCTATTACAAATGCTTGGGTAGTGAAAAGAATAACTTACCAAGAAATATCTTTTGTTAAAGTTAATCTATGGTTAATTTGCCTATTTCCTGTGTTATTTTAAAATAGTGATGGCAATACTACAGTAGAAAAGTTAAAAATGTTTGTTTTCTGTTCTTCTACTGCCCCATGCTATTTTTACAAGGCACAAGGTAGCTTAAAACGTAGCTCTGATACTTTACATGGTAATTAGTTATGGGATAATTGAGAGGCTCAGTTTAATTAATTTGAAATTATGGCGCTTTACTAATATGTAAGAGGGTATTCACTAGAAGGCATATAGTGACTAACTGACTGGATTATGCATTATGATTTAAATGTTCTTACATTTATGCTTTAACCTGAGTTTTGGGGGAAGAAGCTATTTGTATCTTCTTTTTAGGATGGCACATTGCTGCAATTACTATGGGAAAGCATAGTGAACTTCCCTTGTCCCCTTTGAGGGGAAAGGACTTCGGGACTTAAGACTTTGTTTTACTTTGTAATACTATGCAGCTCTTGGGCTCACTACACAGTTTAAAATGTTTGTTTTAAATCTCTGTATCTTATAAGGATCCCTTCCAATGATGTATCTTTATTACTGTGGATGGATATATTTTATGTATTATGAGGAGTGGCGCCCTCCCGGTTTTAAAATATGAAAATGTTATATCCACTGTAAGTAATGGAAACTGTATGTTTTTGTCAATACAACAAACATAAAGTTTAAAAAAAAAAAGGAGTGGCAAGAGTGGTGAAAAGAACATGCAGTACTCTCGCTGCACTGGAGTCAGCCGTAATACTGCAATGATTACAGTACTGCACATGCACGATACTTGCACATGTGCAGTTTGCCCTGGAGTCAGCCTTGCACAACATGGCAGTGCTGACATAACTATGTGTAACAACCCAGTCTCCTTGTGTTACTAGATTCCCATTAGTAGTAGTCTTAAGGAGGTAGGAAAAGGCAACTGGTGGGGAGCTCATTAGGGTCTTTCTACATAATGACATCATTGTTTGCTCAGCTAGCCTGAGAAAAGGATGATTATGTCATTAAGAATGCTTACAGCAGCATGACCAATTTAGAGTCAGCTGCTCTTGGGGAGCTTAAAATATTCATCAGTAAGTTCAAGTATGGCAGTCAGAGTGGCAGGAGGTCTGACATTGGGGCTCTGTCAAAGGGAGCTCTGCTATTTCTCACCCTAGTTTTGTAAAATCTTGTTTGCCTGCAGGAATCTTTAGTTTCACTACAGGTGGAGTTAGATGGAATGCAGTTGTTGTAGATCCAAGGGACAATCTCCGGAAGTTTCTGAAGTTCACAGCCACCTTAAGGAAAAAAAAATGAGTAGAATCTGACAGCTACCAGAGAAAGAAAGGTGCTTTTCATTCTTTCCATGCCTGGGAGGAAGGAACAACTAATCTGTGAGTACAGAATTTGAGAGTGTTCTCTGAGGGAGTTGTCTGAGGTGTGTGTGCTCTAGATAAGGCTAGATCACATTGGTCAGGAACCCTTTCAACACAACTGTGCTGAATTTAAAGTTAAAGTTGGGAGACTATAGCAATTCATTGGGGATTGGAGACTAATTTGGTGTAACCCTGAAGGAATGGCAGATGCTGTTTAGGGAAAAGGGTGGGAGGAATGCCATCTGGAGTTTCAGGCAGGGCTAAGGGGTTCATGGATGGGCACCACTGTTACCTGGGCAAAGACCATGCACCAGGAGGATTTTAAAGTGTGTGGTACATCCAACAGATATACACTTTGGAAATGGAAATGTGTGGGAAATGTCTAAAGTGTGTGGCACATCCCACAGATATACACATTGGAAGAGAGATAGAGATGTTTTTGTGGAAAAAGAGTACTACCTAGCAAAGTGTCATGCAAAAGAGAATGTGCCTGTATTGCAATGACAAACCTTTGAGGCACCACCCTTGCTATAAGTAACATCTGTGAATAAAGCCATACTGCAAAATCCCAGTTACTGCTTTGGACATTCTGCTTGTTGCTTCTAGTGAGAACATTATTGGTGCCTCTCAGCAGTTAGGTCTAGCATATGCTTAGCATCCTCTCCCCTGGAGCTGGTTGTAAATAAAAATGTTCATTTCAGGGGTGGTGTTGAGGATTTTGCACAGTGTGCTCCTCGCAAATAGAGGAGCACAGAAACTCTAAATTGTACCCTAAAATATGTGCTCCTTTAAACCTTGGCCGTGCTTCTACCCATCTTCTTTTTAATTTACTAGTTCATTAACAATTTCTTGCTTGTAATGAACATTCTGAGTAATTTATGTGCAATAATCGTGTTGCCCATTTCCTATGTGTTATTGAGATCTAAGCACATGGCAGTGTGACACCTTAGTGTGTGTTACTGATGCCATCAAGTGTTAAATGCACCCACACAATCACTACTAGACATTGAATCTCCAAGCACCATAGCCAACTGCAGACAGATGGATAGACACACACCACTGATTTCTTCACTCACCTCTGGCTCATAGTCCACAGCCACCTGTCCAGACCACATCACCTGGGCTCACATATCAGTTTGACATTTCCCTCCCTATAACTGTGGCATGGTTTCTTCCTGAATTGCTTTGTTTTCACATGTAAACAATACAGGTCTAGATCTGAAGCAGTTTCCTGTAGACTGCTACTGTACATTTGCCTGTTAAATACAGGGATCTGTTTAGACCTTGGAGCCCTGCACCACTTCATCCCATGTGCTGACCAACTGCATTCAGTAGAGACTCCAGCAAGACTACCAAGTCTACAAGTATTCTTGAATTTTTAAAGACCAACTGTCATCTTCAGGCTCAGGCAGGCAACTCATACTAAGTAGCTGCCTGCCCGAGGAGCTTTTCTAGACCAAAATGAAAATGTTTAGTTACCTAATAACATAATAACTTACATTTAGTAGCTCAGCTCATAACTTCCAAGTACGAGCCGAGCCATGACAGCGCTGCAAAAGCACTTACTTGATGGCTGATACTCATGAACAGGGCTGCGATAAGGTACTATATGTATAACATTGAGATTAGAGGGTCTGTCTAAATATACATACAGTACCTTTGTCTGCAGGTTTACATGTATGGGGCTAATATATAATGTATACTCTAGCCTGTACATATAAAACTGCAGACAAAGATACTTTATGTATATTTAGACATCCCTCGGTCTCAGTGTTATACATGTAGCGTGCCTGCAGCCCCATTCCTGAGTGTACGTCATCAAAGTGCTATTTTAAGGGTCAGGGCTGCAGCGCTCAGCAGCTGCTTGGCTCGTACTTGGAAGTTATGAACCAAGCTTTCATATATAAATTATTAATTAATTAACATAACATAGAAACATAGAAACATAGAGGTTGACGGCAGATAAGGACTGCAAGTCCCATCCAGTCTGCCCATTTCTTTTTCTACCTTATAAATGTGCCATCGGCCTTTGCTCTGTCAGTGGCCTATCTATTCATACTCATCTGTATTGCTCCCTTATGCCTATCCCATGCCTGTTTGAAGCCCTGCAGTGTATTCATAGCCACCACTTCCTGAGGTAGGCCGTTCCATGCATCCACTACTCTTTCTGTGGAAAAGAATTTCCTCACATTCCCCTTAATTGGCCTCCCTCTAATCTCATGCTGTGTCCTCTTGTCCTGCTATTTTTCTTATATTTAAACATGTTAGACTCTTTCACCTTGTTAATGCCCTTAAGGTGTTTGAATGTTTCGATCATATCACCTCTCTCCCTCCTTTACTCAAGGGTATACATATTGAGCTCCATTAATCTCTCCTCATATATCTTCTGATGCAGTCCCTGCACCATTTTGGTTGCCCTTCTCTGGACTGCCTCAATTTGGTTAATGTCCTTGTGAAGGTGTGGCCTCCAGTATTGCACGCAGTACTCCAGATGGGGCCTAACCAGTGTCTTGTAAAGAGGGATTATTACCTCCCTCTTACAACTTGTGATACCTCTACTAATACACCCTAACATCCCCCTAGTCTTACCTACTGCTTTAGAGGTCTGCTTGGATGATTTCAGGTCATCGGTGATGATGATGCCCAAGTCTCTTTCCTCCTTTGTGACTGCCAGCAACTCCCCTCCCAGCCTATAGGTGGCTTCAGGGGTTCTCTTCCCTATGTGCATGATCTTGCACTTCTTTGTATTAAATCCCAGTTGCCACTCTTCTGACCATTTTGTTAGTTCATTCAGATCTCTTCTCATTCTGCCCACCCCATCTGGATCATCTAGTCTGTTGCAGATCTTGGTGTCATCTGCAAACAGACAAGCCTTACCTCTAGTCCATCTGCAATGTCACATGAAGATATTGAAGAGGACTGGCTCTTGGACTGATCCCTGAGGTACCCACTTTGTGACTTGCATCTCTTCTGACTGTATACCATTTACCACCACTCTCTGTTTTCTGCCCGTCAACCAGTTTGCCACCCAGTTGACCAACTTCTGACCCATCCCAAGCCTACCCAGCTTATTTATCAATCTTCTATGTGGAACAGTGTCAAAAGCTTTGCTGAAGTCAAGGTAGGTGACATCAACTGCTCCCCCTTGGTCCACCACTCTGGTTACCCAGTCAAAGAAATCTATGAGATTAGTTTGACAGGACCTTCCTTTTGTAAACCCATGCTGTCTTGGATCCTGTGCCCCTATGGATTCCAGGTGTTGCACTATCCTTTCCTTAAGGAGTGCCTCCATAATCTTGCCCACTACTTAGGTAAGACTGACTGGTCTGTAGTTCCCTGCCTCCTCCCTACTACCACTCTTGTGGAGTGGGATCACATGAGCCCTTCTCCAGTCTTCTGGGACCTCTCCTGTGCTCAGATACTCACTAAACAGTTCTGCTAATGGCTCTGCTAGTTCCACCCTTAGCTCCCTAAGTACCCTTGGATGTATGCCATCAGGTCCCATTGCCTTGTCCACCCTGAGCTTAGTGAGCTCTTGTAGGACCTTTCTTTTGTGAAGGGAGTAGTGCTCACCTCCATCCCCCCTGTGTCCATGGTGGCCCTGCCCTACCTTCTCTTCAGTAAATACTGAGCAAAAGTATCTATTTAGGATAGATGCTTTTACAGGGTCCTCCTCCTCACGTGCCCTCTTATCTCCTTTGAGCTTAGCAATACCCCCTCTGGACTTTTTCCTTTCACTAATGTATCTATAGAAAGTCTTGTCACCTTCTTTTACTGTTCATGCTAGTGTTTCCTCAGTTTGGGACTTTGCCTGCCTTACTGCCTTCCCTGCTTCCCTTAGGGCAGTTTGGTATGCCTCCCTATCTTCATCCCGCTGTGTTCCCTTATATTTCCTGAAGGCCGGCCTTTTGGCTCTGACCTTTTCTGCTACTGCATTTGAGAACCAAAGTGGTTTCCTTCTTCTTTTCACTTCCTTTTCTGTCTAACACAATGGGATGTTGCTTCAAGTATTGCATCCTTAATGCTTGCCCACTCTGCCTGTACCCCCTCACCTGTGTTTTTTTTTTGCCAGGGCTAGCTTAACTCTGTTGGCCATCTTATCAAAGTCAGCTCCTCTGAAGTCTCATATTTTTGCCTTGGAATGGGCTGATTTAGATGTAGTGGCCAAATTGAACCATACCATGTCATGGTCACTGGCCCCCAGGTGACCTTCTACCTGGAGGTCTGTGATCCCTTCCCTGTTAGTTAGTACTAGATGTAGGATAGCCCTGTCTCTTGTGGGTTGTTGTACCAGTTGTTTGAGGCCCTCCCCCTGCAGGGTATCCACCATGTGTCTAGTTCTGGCAGATGTTCCTGCTGGTATTGACCAATCTGTATCCGGCATGTTGAAATCTCCCATTATCAGAACCTCCCCTTTAGCTGTCAAGTTTTGTATATCTTCTAACAGTAATGTGTCTATGTCCTCCCCCTGGTCTGGGGGCCTGTAGACAACCCCAGTTCTTATGGCTGTCCCATTTTCTGTTTCCAGGGTGACCCACAGTTCTTCTGGCTCCTTATGTGTATTCTGAATTTCTGTAGCTTTGATATTTTCATTGACATACAGGGACACTCCACCCCCCCTTTTTGCACCTTGGACTCTTCTGAACAGTACACAGCCAGGTACAGAAGTCTCCCAAGTGTGGTTACTGGTAAACCACGTCTCACTAATTGCTACTATGTCCAGTTTAGCCTCTGACATTATTGCCTGCAGGTCTGGGATCTTATTTCCCAGGCTATGAGCATTTGTGTACATGATTTTCCATTGGCCAAATTTCGGTGTGTTAGTTGTTGGGTGAGGTTTGGCATTTCCCCTGTGCGTCGTACGGGGAGACGTTCATTTCTGTTCATTTTGGTCTAGAAAAGCTCCTCAGGCAGGCAGCTACTTAGTACAAGCTGCCTGCCCCAAAACTGTCAGTTGTTCTTTAAGGTAAATTGAGAAACAGTCTACAGGAAAAGTGTGTCCATAGACTTGTGTTGTGTACACAGAGGTAAACGGAGCAATTCATCTTCCATATCCTGGACTAGTTCTTCACATTCACCATATAACAATTTCCAACAAAAGCATACAGTACATCAGTTACAGATCATTCAGACCTTCAGTGACTTATGGTTCAAAGTATAAAACAAAAGACAGTATTTTTTTTTTAATATTCCAAAGACAACCTGTTGAAATTAGGCAAGTTTCTAAACAAAAAAACAAAAAAAATACACAAACACACACACACAAATTGAATTACCTATCAGTCTTCCTTCGGTACATGCAGGACACCCCATGACTGTTGGTCTCACTGTCTTACTGCTTCTTTTGTCTCACCTGTCTCTGTGATTTGTTTTTAATTTTAATTTTTATCCCTCTGTGATCTTTGTTCTTTCCTTCCTGTTTTGCTTCTTACTCTGGTCTTTCTGCCTCACTTTTGCTGTCATTCTTTTATCTTCCTTAGGCCACAGTTCCTCTGTTATTGTTTCAACTGTTTTTTTTTTTCCTTTCTTTTGTCTATGGATTTTAAAATATATTATCTTTCCTTCTTTGCTTGTTCACCTACTTCTAATTCACCTGTGGTTGATACTCATTCCCTCCCTGTCATTCTTTCCCACTTTTGTTTGCCACCCACCCATAAACCCACTCTAATCCACGCATGCTCAGTCCCTCCCTGCCTACTCATATGCACATTAGTCTGCTAGTTGCACTCATTCTCTTTCCCTACCTGCCTACCAACTCAGCCACTAACTTGTGCCCGTATGCTTGCACGTCAGAGTGCACACTAACTTTCTGGTTACCCACACACTTGATCCTGTCGGCCCACCAATTAACATAGCAGCTGCCCGCTCGCCCAGTCATTTGCTGATCTAACTTTGAACTCCACCCAATTAATAAAAAATCCTGATTTTTATCCCAGTGTCCCTGCTGGGGTCCCCCCCACCACCACCACCATCCCTCTGCCAGGAACTCCCACCCCTAACGCACAGGAGGCAGGAGGAACACATATAACTGAATATTTTACAAAGAAAGTGTGCTCCTGCAATCACTGACTGTGCTCAGAGCATGGAGCACACTCATAATGCTATCCATGGTTCATTTTAGTATGTACTCCCACCCCCTATCCTCTAGACAATGAGCCTGGTATACACTCCAGTGTTAGGGATGGTACCATGAGTGTAGCTCTGCCAAAAGAAAATTGTATGCCATGTAGTTGGCAGTAGTTCTTTAAAGGGGGTTGCCAGCTAGCCAAAGGTGGCATGGGGGTTACCTATGTATGCATGATACTTGTGCATGCACACTTTAAATCAGTGCCACCATGTTGCACCTGGTGGCCGTCACTTCTGCAGTTGTGGAAAATAAAAGTAGTGCACCAGGAAGTGGGTATGTTTATGTGTCCCACAGAATGGAAGTGCTGCATAAACAGAAACACTGTAAACTATGCTGGAGCACTGTGGCAGAACATCAGACAGCGGTCCAGTTATGTGCTTCCACAGTGTTTTTATATAAATCTGATGATTTTGTAACATCTGTGGAGCTTGGCCCACACAATCATAAAAATCAGACTCGGGAGGAGACTATTAACAAACTAAAGATCTGGTCTGGGATTTGTTTATCATCATAGTCACTTTCTCATTCTTTTCTAAGCAATAATTTCTGGTAAATGTGCCTTATCCATATTGATCTCAGTGCTGGTAGACTACTTCTGGTTTACACTGATTGTATTAGGTGGGGGTAGTAGCAGTTTTGAGGTGGTAGCTGCTGGTGATGGTAAGCTCTGAAAAAAGTGGTCCCCATGCTTGTCTGCACATTTTAGAAATGATCCCTTTCCTTGTTTTTGCTGTAAATCTAAATTCTTTATAGTTTGTTTTAAATTGCAATCAGAAATGTGATTTAAAAAAATGGAAATACAGGTAATAAGATTACCATATTTTACAAAATATAAAGAATTTAGATTAGTGACTACCCTCATTTGAAAGGTCTTTTTGTCCTGAACTACTTTCAGGCTGGTTGCTTTTTTGTGCACCTGGAATAGTTTTAAAGATATTTTGATTTGTTTTGAATGTGTGCACATTCCCTATTCAATCCCTGCCACAATCTGTGTCCCCCTAGACTAGCTGTGCATATATGTGCTACTTGTTTTTGTGTGTTTGCGCTAACTTTCCCTAGTTTTTCTCTGTTAGCCTCACAACTGCTACTGTAACTACCTGACTAAGTACTGCTGTACTGATATGTAACCTGTCTTTCTCTGTTTGTAATATTTGTGACATGGAACCTTTGTAAAGGAGTCTCTGACTCAAAGGTATTTCCGAATCTCCAATAAACAATAAGCATTTGCTAAGAATTCTGTACAGTGCCTTAGGAAGATTCTCAACGAAAAGCAGTTTGGAGTTCTGCCTCCAATGTTCTAAATACACAGTGGGTCTGAATGAGTTAAAGGGGAGAGGAATTGAATACTTCTCACCCCAGGAATTCTTTAGCATCTCTTGATAGATGCAGTATGCCAGCTGGGTTCAGCTACCCCGGAGAGGAAAAGTCAATGCGAATGAGGAAGGCATTGGCCAATCAGGATACAGTTAGAGTGCTGCCTGCAGTCAGCCTGAGGGACCTCAGAACTTTTTCTCTGCTCTGCCCTGGAGCTCCTCTTCAGAGATCTTCCTGTGCCATTTTCTTTCTTTTTGAGTGCTGCTTTTAAGGTATTTTGCATATTTTCTTCATTTAATTTATTTTTACCGCATCTGCACTGGGTTCCACACAGTTGCAGGATTTTTTCGTGTTTTCCCCACTTCAACGTTTTTTTCTAAAGTAAATTTTGCCTGCATGCATGATAATTTGTGTCATTTTTATTTAATTGCTTAGTTTTTTAGTATTTTGGGTGTTTTTTAATGCTTTTGCGCTAAAATCATTGATTTGTATTTTCGCATGCATGCGCATTTTTTTCCGCTGCGCAACAGCGTGAATTCTTGGAACCCTTTTTTCTCTAATTAAATTCAAAATGATTGATATTTGAAGGGTAATCCCCTCTCTTTTGGGGTGAGACTCTCTTGTTTATTGTTCAGTGGGCTTTGTTGACAAGAGGTGTGGAGGTGGTTCTGTTTTTTCCTATTTGTGAAAATAAAAATCTCAAAGTTGATTTTTATTTGTTTAAGCTTTGGCCTAACTGTTGTTTTCTGGGCTTTCAGTCTACCTCCCCCTCCTCTAAAAGTGCTGAGGGTACCTCAAGTTAACACATAAGAAATGACAAGTTCCCTTTTGCGCTTGTGTTATTACAAGTCTGGTTCTGTAGTAGTTGTTTCTCTGTCCAAGCCTTTAATTTGAAAATATGCAGGGTGCCTCTTCCCTGCAAAGATAGAGATTAATCTCCTCTGACCCTCCCTCCTGAAAGACTTACAGAATCATCAGGGGTTGTTAAAATTATGCCCTCTTCAACTGAATTTCTGACAGCTTGGCAATTTTTCCAGACTTCATATTTCCGGGCGTGTTCTCGGCTCCTTTGGGTCCGAGTATTCCTCTCCTTGTTATTCCTTATGCCCAAGGATATTATTGTTATTATTAGTAATTTGGGAGAGGATTTTTCCTTCATGAACTCCTCTCGGGGCCCACTAATTCTAGTTGGTCACCCTGAGGTTGATTCAGATTTTGGTATAATGAGACAATTATATTCAACCAGTGGACTCCCTGGACTTTTACCTCCAGGATGACACCGATAAAGAGGTGGAGGATGACGACTTCGTAGATCAGGTGGTTGATCTCCTCCAAAGATGTTGACAACTCTCTGAAGACTCTGACAGGTAGCTTCTGGCAACCCCTCATTCTCTTTTGGGGTTGACAGAAGCATTCAGATGAAATACCAGCTCGGTAAGTGTTCTGCTGTTTTTATCTGTACACTTTCAGACTAAAGAGAGGTACTGAAAACAGTGGCCTGCCTTTCAGCCTTGGGCTACTGTCTGTTTTCCCTCCAGCGATAGACTCTAGATAATCATATATCATGTGAAAGAAATTTTATGTAATGCTGCCTGCCTTTGTAGCATACGCTATCATATATTAAGAGTTTTTTGATGTATTCTATCCTTACCATAGTGTGACAGCTCTGGAGCACTATTCCCAAGGAGGTTTGCAGAAATACCCAAGGGGCGTATAGTAGCACTATGCTTTTATAGCCTTAAGTCATAATGTTTCAGCTTCTAGAGACTTGGCGTAGGTCATTTTCCTCAGATGGGCGTGTCTTAAAAGTTCCAGCCTTTTGGGTTATGCTTTGGTGCAAGTTTTGGTTTGTCTTTACAGCAAACTGAAGCTGACAGGCATGTATGGACAAGTTTAACTCTCCTAGTACTCAGTTAAAGATAACCGTTACTTTCCCAGAAGTCTCAGGATGGAGGGCTTCCGGTAGGAATTATTCTCCCTTTAACCTTTTTTCCCCTATGCCAACACATTAGGAATTTTCCAAATGTTACGTTTTCCAGGGGTATAGGCAGGAATGCTATTTTCATTCCTGGCAATCCCCTTTTTCTTCTGTAATTTTTCTTCTTGGTTTAAGTTTTTACCCCTTCTTTGATTGGTGTAAAAAGATATATATATATATATATAAATAAGATATATGTATGCATATATTGTCATATAAATATATATGTATATGTCTATGGACATAAGTAAATAACTAACTAACGTTTACTTCCAAGTGCTGCATTCTCTGTTTTTCTCCAGTAGCATGTCAGCAGGGGGAACTGGAGCACTAGAACCTCGTGAGGTTCAAAGTCATGAAAGGGTTCCCTTCTCCTTGGGAGTTGGACCTCTTTTTTGGGCTATTACCTGAATTTTAAAGGAAAATAGGGAACAGCAAATTATTATCAACTTTTACAACCTGAGTTCAGGATGCTTCCTTGACTCAGGTCTTTCTTTTGCAAACGCAGGGGATTTTCTTGTTTCCCTCATTATATTCTATGTTCTCAGTTCCTTAGCCTGGGTTTTTTCTCAGGTGGCTACCAGTTTTCTTCCATGCTGTTTAGACTGCCTCCAGAGTGTTCTCAGATACGGAGTAAAGATCAGTCTATTCTCCAGGTATCTGGGAAGGTTGGCGGTTCTCACTTGAAGACAGGAAATCTCTGGTTTCCCTTCTCAGAGGCTTGGCTGTCCTTAGCCAATTCTTAACTTTGGTTTTCAAGCCCCAAGTCTGACATGTTATTTCCTACAGTCTTGGGTGGTCTCGTACCTACTAGAAAAAAGTTCCCTAACCAACAAAATCTAGGCAACTTTTAAGGGACAATGCTCATCTCTTGTCAGGGGAAGTTTGTTCCCTGTATTTCGTGCATAATTTGTCACTTGAGTCCCAGGGGCTAGACCTTTAGGTCAGATTTCAAATAAGAGAATTTTCATGAAGCCTGAACCCTGTTACAGTTTGGACTGGTGTAAGGAAACCATTAACTTCACACCTCTCCCCTTTGAATCTTTGGTACAGAGGCTTCCTTCTGGCATGTGCTTCCCTTCGAGGGGTTCCATCATTGGGGCTTGGTTTCTGAGAAAGTCCTTCTTTCATCAGTCCCTGGAGTCTCAGAGCATCCCTATCAGGCCTGCATTTTTTCAGTCCAGAGGTCATTTAGTTCAGAGAGGACCGGATGATATTCCTGCCCTGTATCACACCAACGAGCATTTGGGACACAAGGCTTCCAATCTCTCCACGATAGCTATGAGTTTTGATCTCTAGCTGGCTTTTTTGGAGGTGTCTTAGTCTCTCATCCATCTGTTGAGCAAGGACAACACTTTGGCAGGGCTACCGCAAGTGGATCTTTTGGCATATCCTCTAAGCCGCTTTAGTCAGGGCCACCTCGAGTGAGCCCTCAGCACACAAGTCCTTGCCACATCATTCAAGGGGTAAAGTCAGGTCCAGATCTGAATTTTCACCTCCAGCCTGAACCACCAGTTTTTTCCTTTTTCCTGTTGCAGACTCCAGCTCGGGGTTCCCTCCAACAGACATTCTTATCACAAGACTGGTCAGAGAAGTGTTCTCTCTCCCATATGTACCTTGTTTCCTAAGTACCTCTTTAGTTAAGGAATCAACCACCATGATGCCGGTGGCTCAGGACATCCTTGCTACTTTCTGAAAAAAAAAAATGTCAGTTAAACAGCCTTCTGGCTGCTTTTGTTTCCACAAGCTACCCCATTTCTTGCACAGGAGTAGTGTTTTCTCAGCCCCCGGTCTTTTCTCCTCAAGGCCGGGCTCTTGAGAGGCTAGATCTACTAGAGTTCCTGTAGCCAACTAAGACCTGGAAAGTTTTTGAAAAAAAACAAACAAAAAAAAAACAGTTTTACTTCCACGAAAACTTCAGTTTCCCAGTGGAAGCATTTTTTCTCCTTGGTACAAGGACAAGAGCCTACAGTTTTTCAACCCTCTTTCCTCTTATGACTGGATTCTTCAGTTCATATCCAGGCATTACTGTCTTGTACATGGAACTAGTTTGGGCTTTGTGACTTGTTTTCTGTAAAAATATAAAGGTTTTTATTTTCTTACCTATAGTAGGCCTCTTTTTTGGGAGTACACCTAGCGGTTACTCGGATTCGTTTTCTGTCTGACAAGAGAAATCTGTCTTTTCTCAGACCATTTCAAAGAATTCAGCAAGGGGCCGTGTCACTTCCAGACCCTTCTAGGGACCAGAGTTTTTTCCCATGGAATGCAAACCTCTGTATATTCAAGTTCATGGGGTGTCCGTTAAACCTTTGACAGTCCTGTCCTGAAGAGAGTAACTTCAAAGACAACCTTTCTGCTTGTCTTTTCCTTGATTAGATGGGTTTCAGAGTTTTCTTTTAGGCCTTTTCCTCTCAGTACCTTTAAGAACAATTTAATCCTCTAGATGGATGGGAAATCCTTTTCACAAGTGTTTACCATTTCCACCTTCATCGACCCCTTTTTTCTCTGCCTGTACTGCTCTCAGGCAAGTCCTGTCTAGGTTATCTCAAGCTGCTCGGATGGAGCATGAATTAATCCTGCTGTCCGGTGTGTGCAAGCGGTCCTAGCAGTTCAGGTACTCTCTTTATCATCCCTTACTTTCCTGCAATTTCACAGAAAAGGAGAAACCAGTGACCAAGAGTAGTTTCCCACGGGACTGTGTTCCTGTGTTTCAGGTCAGGTACAGCAAGGCTGACATTCAGCCCTTCTCATGCTTAGGACCTACTTCCTGGAGAACAGCTGCCTCCTGGGCAGCATTCAAGGCTATATCCTTACTAGAAGTGTGCAGACCATCTTTTGGAAATTTGCATCTCACATTCAATAAGATTTTTTCTTGGATATGTAGTCTGATAGGATGCCAAATGTGGCAGGACAGTACTTCAGAGCTTCTTCTCAAAATAGGTTTCTGTGCCCTCCTCTCAACTACACTGCTTGGAAGTCTGCATCTGTCAATAGATGCTAAAGAATTCCTTGGGTGAGAAAAAACAATTACTCACTGAAGTAATATTACTTCTTCCAGGGTATTCTTTAGCATTATTGACACTCCCACCCTTCCTCCTCTGGAAACCTTGTCCAAAGGCTCTGTTAGGGGATTTTGCCAAATTTGACGACTGCCATTCTTTCCTGTGATTTAAAAAAAATAAATACATATATAATTTTTTCATTTTAGTGGGTTAGAATATATGATGGGTTATTGCTAACAGTTTTTGGCCCCTAGCGGGCACAGTTTTTGCTCTTTTTCAGCTCTGAAATGTGTTCTGAAGTCCCTCAGACTGACTGCAGGCAGCACTCTACTTCTAACTGTATCCTGATTGGCCAATGCCTTCCTCATTTGCATTGACTCCTCCTCTCCAGGGCAGCTGAAACCAGCTGGCATACAGCATCTGTCAATAATGCTAAAGAATAACCTGGAAGAAGTAATATTACTTCGGTGAGTAATTGTTTCTTATGTGCAGGTGTTTGAAATATCTCTATTTTCATACCTCTAAAGGATCCCTATTTAACTGTGCCAGAATCAAAGCTGAAGCTGTCAGTTGTGTTTTGTTTTGGTTTTAGATTTATAGAACTGTTATTTAACACAGAAGCAGATTATGTACATATAGGCACATGTTGATACGTGGACATATTAGGATAACAGCATCTAAATTACAAGGGGGTCTGTGTTAGGTTTGGGCTTTGAATATACATGTACACGAGTCACTTATTACAGAATTGAAGATATATCATGTTTAAGACAGTATAAGTTTGAATATTCATGAGTAATACGGACTTATTGTACACAGAGTTTAAGAAAAATGTATCTGAACAGTACACTGTGTAAAATTTGATTGACACCACTGTGTGAAACAGCTGGTGAATGCTTAATTTACACTAGGGCAGGTTGTCTTCTCACCTGTTTTTTTACTTAACACGTATATATTTTCATATGTATAAGACTTCTAACATTATTTACTATGTATTGCTGAAAGAGCTTTTGATGCCTGAAAGAAAACTTTGAAAAACATAATGGCCCCATATTCAAAGGTGATGCGCGATACATCCCAGCAAGAAAGGGAGATGGGCCATGCATCCCCAACAATACACCAAAGTATGATATTTGGTGGAGTGAGATGTGCCCGCCATGAAAGAATCAGCCTGGGTGCATTATAATGTATGTCATGAATGTGGATGGGGCATTCCCAGGCACATGCTGTGCTGCAGCATATTCATAGGGAATGCACCCCTCAGACCGGTAATGTGTGGCACACAGATAGGCCTCAGAAAGCTAAACTAATATGGCCAGCCACCCATAGTCGGGCCACGGAAGTGCCTCCAGTGCCATGAGGATGTAGGAGGGACAGGGCATGTTTGTGGGATGAAGTGTGAGATGTCCTCTGCAGTCAGGGACAGGTGAGTGCCATGCCACACCCCAGTGCATGGCTGAAAAAAACAACCCCCAGTTGCCATAGTGTAGTGTGTCCCCCACCAATCCCTGAACACCGTCCAGTACAATACACACCCCCAATCCCTGACTGCTGTAGAAAGTACACCTGATCCATGATTGTTGCATAAAGGACCCCTGATCCCAGAATCAATATGGAACTCACCCCTGATCCCATGTCAATAAAGAAATAATCTCTGATCCTGGTTCGTTAAAGAAATACCCCCACTCCAGGTGCAACATAGAATATACCCCCCGCGAGTCAGGTTCCAGTAGTAATAGTCCCCCAATCCACTGTCTGTTATACAAGAGCCCTGATCCTGTATGAGGTCTGCAACAGCCCCCACCTGCACCTATGCCCCATGCCCATAAAATTGTCACCCCAGTATTTCATAGTAGCACCCCACCCCATCATTACTGGACCCTCACCCCTTGCCCCCAAACCCAACCGGAGTTGGAGACTGGCTCAGCCCTCCACACACCACCAGAGCCAGCCGCTGACTGAACCATCCATGATCGGTACTGTACATACTATGTGCTCACAACCAATGAGCGCGTAATATGTACAGTACCGTTCATATACGGTTCAGTCGTTGGGTGGCTGTGGTGGTGTGTGAAGGACTGAGCCAGTCACCAACTTCATTTGGGTTGGGGGGAGTAGGGTCAGAGGTTCAGTCCTGACAGGGTGGGGGGACACTACATTATTCAACAGCATGCGGTGGATGTTTTGTATTGTGATAGGGCATGGGAGGCGGGGTCCCTTCACTATGGAAAAGGGGTAGGGGATCTTTCTAATTCAATTGGGGATCAGGCATGAGAGGGGGATCCCTACACTATGCAACACGGGTCGTAGATGAGTGTATTGTGAACGGGGATAAGGCATGGGTGTATATCTGTTTCTAATGGGGATTGGGGCAGGGTGGGGGTATGCTTGTGCTACCAACGGGGAGTGAGGATGGGAGGGGGATACCACTGGACTGTCATGGCTGGCAGGGGGACTGGCTTTGCCTGTGATGGTCAGGGCTGGAAGGGGGCTGGTCTGGTGCATTCAGCCAGGTGCAGCCATGCTAATGAGCCCATAATGGGCATACATGAGGCCCGTTTGTGTCATGCATGCCCAATGAGCTCATTAGCATATGCTAGCTGAATATTGCCCTTGGGGAAGTGGTGCATCCAGGTTTGTGCCATGCATTCCCCCAGTTGGCGGTGTTCAGCCCCGGCCCTGGATGCGCTGCATCCACCATGGCAGCCTCCTGCTTTGTGCCTCACATCCAGGGTCCCATATTCAAACAGGACACGCGATCATGCCGATCACACATACTGTTTGGTAGGGTAGGACACAGACAGTGGTCACTGGAATTTATTCTTCTGATGCTCTTCCTCTATGCTGCAGGGTTCCATAGGGCTCCATATTGTCACCCATGTTGTTCACAGTGTATATGCTGCCATTAGGGGACATCATTAAGTGGTACAGTCTGAGTTTTCAGTTCTATGCAGATGACACTCAGCTGTACATGTCCTTTTGGCCCAAACAGGGTGATATAGTCTTGTTGTTTAACAACTGCCTCTCTGAGATCCAGGGCTGGATGAGTGCCAGTTGGTTGAGGTTAAACCCTGCTAAACTGAGGTGTTGGTGATGGACCCAGATCACTGGGGGCAGGTGTGTTAGCTGGTCAGCCCTCTGGGCTTTGGCTTGGGGGTGTTTAGCTGGCTACTTCAGACCGGGTGTGAAGCCTGGGCATTATTTTTGATGACAGTTTGACCCTGAAATCACAGGTGACAGCCATTGTTAAGACCTCATTTTACCATCTGAGGAATATTGCCCACATAAAACATCTAGTTCCTCCTCCCGATGATCTTCCAACATTGGTCCATGTCTTCATGACCTCCCACCTTGACTACTGCGATGCCCTGTACCTAGGGTTACCTGGGGTTGATATCCATTGCTTGCAGCTAGGGCAGAATGCGGTGGCCAGACTGGTGACTGATACTTCTAGGGCCTGCCGCATTATGCCTGTGCTCCGTGGACTGCACTGGTTGCCAGAACAGTGGTGGATCGCCTTCAAGGTCGGCTTGCTGACCTATAAAGCCCTACATGAACAGGGACCCTGCTATCTGCAAGACCTTCTTAATCCTTATTGCTCCTCCTGCCCACTTCAGTCCACTGACAAAGGATTCCTAGAGATTCTCAGAGTGCGTTTGAAGACATCTGGGGCCATTTTGTTTGCATATGCAGCCCCTACCCTGTGGAATTCTCTTCCTTGTCTAGTAAGAGAGTGCCTGACCATCCTGAGCTTTAATGTAGCCCATAAGACCCATCTCTTTACTTTAGCATTCCCGAGAGAGCTTAGATAATGGGTCAGTTTTTATTATATAGTATTATTTAAATGATTAACAACTGATTTTATTTTTTCTGATTTTATATTTTGTATTATGAGTATGTGCAGGGCCTTGATCTTCCTGGAAAGGTGCTTTTATAAATAAATTTGACTTGACTTGTTTGAATATTGCTACAGTGTTGGACAGTGCATCTGTTTTACACTATGCACTGTTATGCACGTGCAATCGGCTGGCACTGAATATGTCCCCCAATAAGTAGGTAAAATTCTGCTTGTATTCCATATATATTCTAGATTTCTCCTCCCCATTATTTATTACTGAGGAAATGTGCATGAATACATGATTTGTATCCCTTGCAGTTACTTTAAAGTTAATCTGCCTCTATAGCTTACTCCCTATTTCAAGTCATAATGCTCTGTTGTGACATCATAATCTGCTGCCATGAGAGTAACTGTCATGTCACAAGCAGCGCACTATGACCTCAGGTAGGGAGACAGCAACAGAAATAGATGAACTCTTCAGGAGGAAAAATCCTGTTTTCATGCAGTTGACCTCAGCAATAAATAATGGGGAGGAAGAATAAAGAACTAATGTGAAATACAAGCTGAACTTTATCTAAATATTATGTTTTGTTAAAGTTCTCCTGAAGTTGTCAGCTGCTCTTTAAGCTTATTTTTCCATATGGTTTTTAATCATTGTCATTTACAAATGTTAGCACAGACACACACACAGAGGGTTTTAAAATTAAGCCTTAGTTGGTTTATATCTTTTCTCAGGGAGTGAATTTTCAAGTTAGTGTCATTTGATCTTGGGGTAGCTTTCTTTTGATGGAACTTTTGCTGCCTTTACATGGGTATGTTGTTTTTTTGAATGCAGTTTTAACTAATGGGGTCCTTAATAACTTTCCATCTGTCTTTTTGTATGAGCTGGATTTTGAGAAATTATGTTCTTCTAAAACAACTGCCGGTGTTTTCTGATGAAGGATTCTGTGTAATCCAAAAGCTAAAAGCACCTGTGTTCTTTTGTAACAACTCTGTTGGTCCAATAAAAGGTATCACATCATCTATTTCTGTGAATCTTGTGTTGCAAGGATCAATATGGCAACACTTTTTTTGTGCCTTCGTGGTTTCAGAAATGTTAGCAGGAACTTATCAGTACAGTGCTCATGGTTCTGAAACCATGAAGTGACATAGTCAAAACTCTTAATTCTTGGTTCCATGAAAGGAACTGCACAGAATTTTGTCCATACAAAGAAAACAATACAAAACACAACTGACAGCTTCAGCTTTTATTCAAACACAGGGATCCTTTAGAGGTATAAATGTAATTTATGAAAATACAGATATTTCAAACAGCTGCACATAGGTAATCAATTCCTGTCCACTTTAAGGAGCTACTGACACCTTAAAGAAAACTTTAAAATAACATAATAATTAGGTACAATTCTACTTGCATTCCAGTTATATTCTATATATTTATTCTCCACATTATTTATTACTGAGAAAATTTGCATGAATATATGGAGCCTGAAATTCAAAAGTGCACCTGGCAATGGCACAAGTGGTTGCTCCATGCAACTGAGTTGCGTTGGAGCAACAAAGGGATATATTCAAAAGAGATGTGCCATGGTGCATGTTATCTGAATACACCAAAAAATGCCTGCAGTGCAAATACAGTGCACTGGCGCATCCCCCAGACAGGTCTGAATACCAGGAATGAGAAATGCATCAGTGCATCAGAGATACGCCATGTGCAAATTCCAGATATTCAGATACAAATATGCAAATGGGGCCATTTGCATGTCACTATGGCCCCATTTGCATGAGATGTACAGGGCTGGCCAGCAAAATGCACCTGGTGCCCTGCACAGCATGTGGTATTGTCAGAGGTGATCCATTGGTACCCATCCCCACCACCATAACCCAAATTGCTGTAGTTTTGTTTAATTTCTTTCCCTGGTAGTCTAGTGATACCCCCTCCTGCCCGTAACCCTGATCACTGTAGTTTTTTAATTCTTTCCTGGTAGTCTAGTAGTACCCCCACCCATTACCCTGATCACCATAAAAATGTAGAAATCCTGTCCCTGGTAGCCTAGTGGTCCCCACCCCCACTCACACAGGGCCAGCCATCCAGCCCCCCCATCATCAATGAGCAGCAAACCTCCCACATACCTCCATGGCTTCCCACTTTGGATGACGGCTTACAGTATCTGCTGCAGCACATTGGTCACACTGTGGACCAATGGGCTTGCAGCAGCAGCTATTGTAAGCTGTCATTCAGTGGGCAGACACGGAGGTATGCAGGTGGGCTTGCTGCCCGCTGATGACCGGGGTGGGCTGGGGGCCTGTGTGGGTGGGGGTTGGGGGCCCACAAGACTACCAAGGACAGGATTTATACATTTTTACTGTGATCAGGGTTACAGGCGGGGAGGGAGGTACTACTAGACTACCAGGGAAAGAAATTAAACAAAACTACAGCAATCTGGGTTACGGGCAGCAAGGGGAATACCACTGGACTACCAGGGATTATTGTAGGTGCTTGTGTATGGTGGTCTTGGGGGTAAACCACCCATGGCTGGTGGCTGCTGTGATGCACCTTGTATTATGGCAGCTCACCTGTGGGTGACTTCCACCTGAGCATGATTTTTTCCATGCTCAGCTTTGTGCCTAGACATGCAGCACATCTCTGGGATGTGCCCGCATATGCACCACACATCTCAGCCAAATATCGAGATGTACCACATATTCATGGGCATGCCCCCTGGAGATGCACTGCATACATTATCTTTGTGCCTCAGTGCATCAGGAATTGCGTTGCACGTGTCCCCCTTTTGAATATTGCTCCAGGGTGCATTTCTGGGGTTGCACTGGTGCAACTCCATTGAATATCTAGACCATGATCTTTATCTCTTAAAGTTTCTTTAGAGTTCATCTGCCTCTATAGCATACTCCCTACTGGAAGTCATAATCCTCTGTTGTGACATCAAAAATCTTTTGCCATGAGAGTAACTGTAATGTCACAAACAGTGCATTATGACCTCCCATAGGGAAAAAGCAACAAAAACAGAGGAACTCCTCAGAAGCAAAGATCCTGTTTTCATGCAAAATGACTTTGGTAAAAAATAATAGGGAGGAGGAATACAGAAAAAATGTGAAAGACAAGCAGACCTTTGTCCAAATATTACGTTTTGTTAAAGTTATCCTGAGGGTGTCAGCTGCTCTTTAAATTAAGCATGACAAGAGATGAACAAGGTGATCTGGTTTAGAATTTCACTTAAGTGGCGTAGTAATTTGCAAAACAGGCTGTTTAGAAGTGCAGTTGGAGTTGTGCTTAACAAATGTAAGCATCTCTAAAAGTTTATAAGTTGCAGATAAAAAACAGTTTGAAAACTGTTCAGGACAAAAAGACCTTTCAAATAAGCCTAGTCAATAAGCTGCACTAATTATATTTTTAAAGCTATGGCCATCTGATTACCTCAATTTTCATTTTTTATAGAAGTTATGCCAAACAAATGTACATATCTCTAAAAGTATACACGTTACACATAAACCATCAGTATGAAAGTTGTTTAGGACAACAATACATTTCCAATGAGCCTATTCATTAAGTTGCACTAATTATATTTTTTAAACTATGGCTATCCGATTACATGAATTTTCATTTGTGTTCACAATTTTCACCTTTTGGATGGCTGTATTTAAAAAAAATATAATGAATTCGGATTAGTGATTAGCCTCATTTAAAAGGTAATTTTGTTCTGAGCAACTTTCATGTTGGTTGTATATTGGCAACTTGTATACTTTCCATGATATTTACATTTGTTTGGCATGACTCCTAGGACCAGATATTCAAAGCATTGTACCCGGTGAAAATCTGTAGCGCTGGAACTGTGCTGTATTAGAACTGGACTGCAATATTTAAAGTTCTTTTTGCGCCTGCACTGTGTGATAGCGCTGATAATAAAAGTTAATGTATACAGGGGAGGAAGGTAAAGGAGTGGCCATGAATACCGGTGCACCGGCATATTCAGAATAGTAGCACTGTGCTACAGGTTGTTACGCCACTGGTAGTGCACCACTAAATTCCACCTGCATAAAGCATGTGGCAAGTGGCAAATGGCAGTGGAACCCAAAGTAATTTGAAGTGACACTTCGAATTACTACCATAGTAATTTGAAGTGTAACTTCTAATTACTACTAGGTCCAATTCTGGTAGCCTAGTGTCCCCCCTCTGCCAGCCCATTTTCAGTGCCGACGGGGGTACCCAATCCCTCTGTCGGTGACATATATCCCCCAACTCATGTGGCACACTGGGAGCCCACCCCAGTGTGAAGTTATATAAATTTTTCTTTATTGCATTGCCAACGGGGGTGTCCAATCCTCCCTGTCAGCAGCATGTATCCCTCCCAACTCATGTGGCACACTGGGAGCCCACCCCAGTGTGCCCACATTTACCTATTTATTGTTCCTGTAAAGAAAGAAAACTGTCCTCCAACGTGTAATATGTATTTGTAACCTGGAAAAAAGAAAATGGCCCCTCATCAACTTCCCAGTCCCCCCTTCCCCCATCCTCCCACTGAGCACCCACCTCCCCTTACCCCACCTTAACCCATACTTACCTCCAGAGCTCAGTGCTGTCATCTTCTGAGGACCAGGACACGTCTGCACTCTTCAAAGTCGAACTGCAAAATGAAGAATCAAAGGTAGGTGCTGTATAATGGCTGGCAATGGGGGGTTCAACTTATGATGATATCTCAGTCATTTTTTAGGAATTTTGACTGCAAATTTCAACATAGGGTTCTTGGTATCCCACCTTGTGAACACTGTCACTGTCATTTCATTACACAGTCCCAAAAGGTGACCTTGGGGTTGCTGCACGGAATCACCTTTCAAGACTGATTAATCAAACAGTGTTACTGTTCATGAGGTGGGGTCCTAAAAAGCCCATGTTTCAAATCTGGAGAAAAATTTCAAAAAAATGACTGCATTACGAGCATGCATTGCTGACTTTCTACTCACGCTCGTAACTTCGCCAGTTTCTAATATTTTCACCCCAGAGTTTTAACATTGCCATTTTGTCACATCTCCTCATGAACAGTACAGCTGTCATTTTTCACATCCTGCCCAAAATGTGTTTTGGCACCTGTGGTGCAGAATGGTGTGGGCGCTGTGCAAAATCACCTTTCAGGATGGAGTAACAAAATCACAGTGCAACTGTTCATGAGGGGAGGTCTCAAAAAACCCATGTTGGCAATTTGATGAAAAGATTCAAAAAAAATGGCAGAGTTACAAGTGTGCATTCGCAGTTTCTACGTACACTCGTCACTTCACCAATTTTTCATATTTTCACTCCAGATTTTCAATATTACCATTTTCACACCACCTCATGAATAGTACAGCTGTAATTTTTCAAATCCTGCCAAAAATGTTTTTCTGCACCTGTGGTGCAAAATAGCATTACAGTTGCCCAGCATTATATTTCCACAGGGCTTTGAAGGTTTTCTGTACTGGGTACATGCAGTGATTAAAAAGGTTATGTTTAACATTTGGGGAGAAAATTATTTAAGATGGCACAGTTATGACTATCTGTTGAAATTTTGCTATGCCTACTTGTAACTTTATGTGTGGAAGTGCAGGGGCCAGAGACCCCTGTGTTTCCACAGCTAGATACATATGTGCATTTGTGGAGGTCCTCCTTTGGACCCTGTGCTCCCACTGTGACATATGGATACTGTTGTACTATCTGGATGGAGGGATGGGACCCTGCTCTCCCACAGCAAAATGAGGATGCAATTATACTATCTGAAGAAGAAGGGAAATTCATTGCAAACAACTCCATTAATGCATCAGCTAGGGTGGCTACCACAATGAAAAAAGCAGGGAAAAGAGGCGTTATGGTTTCCAAACCTAACACCCCACCCCAAGGGTTCCCACCCCTCCCACTCCACCCCACCCCTCCACCCTCCACACACTTACAAGCATCTGGGTGTGCATTGGGTTGTCAGCCTAACTTTCACCCCATTCTCCTGTACTGCATCACCTCAGCTTGTTTACATATAGAATGGGGTGAGAGTTTAGCTGTCAACCCCAATGCACACCCAGATGCCTGTTGTTGTTGGGAGGGTGGAGGGGTGGAGTTGTAGGGGTGGGGTGTTAGGGTTGGACTGCCTAATTTCCCTGCTTTTGTGGCTATATTATTCACCTTAACTGATGCATTGACAGCTTTTTTGCAATATATAATATTATAGGGGTGCCACCATAGTTAGGGTTCAGCAGTCAGTTACATACTAAAGTCAAAAGTTTGGATGTTAATAACTTTGGACCCATTTAATGGATTTGCCTGAAATTTGGTACATGCATTGAGGCACACTAGATCTCTTGATTTGCCAAATTGCATTTTGGTCAGAGAGCTGGTCTTTGTGTACGAAAGCGCTGAAAAATGCAAAATTATATCATTTTGGAGGTACCTTTTGGCATTCTTAATGTGATCCTGCACGGCCATTGTGTGGTGTGCTGCTCTACAAGATGGCTCATTTGAAAGAGCTTTGGTGGCCGAACATGCCACTCTTTGTTTTGTGAAAAAATATTAAGGCATTCAAAGGTTATGGCACTTTTAATTTCCCATTATAAGTCAATGGGAAAATTTACATGTATATCTTGTGATCAAAGAATGGGGGTTCTGGCCATCTTGTCCCACCTGGCGGTCAAAGAATTTGCAGCCTCGTGGTTCAAGAATCTTTGTTCCTGAGGAATTTCAAAAATTCTTTGACCGCGAGGTCCGTCATTTTGTTTTCAGTTTTCCGATCGCACAAACACAAATATCTCGGCTCAGGGGTCACTTCTGAAGTAAAACTTCGATGGGTTTTACTCAGGGGACCCCGATCTATTCAGCCATGGCTTTGGTTCCATCCAAATCAGTCCAAAAATAGAGTTATTAGCTTTTAAATTCTTAGTTTGTGGCTCGCTAATGATATTTGATCGCAAGCTGACAAATTCTTTGATCGCGAGAATCTTTGATCACGATCGTGCATCGAGAGCAAGGGACGAGATGGCCAGATTTCTAAATCAATTTGTATAACCCAGGGGTGCCCTAGAGTGTTAAATTATTATGGATTTTGCTCAAGGGGCTTCGTTATGCCCCATCTCCATAACAAAAATAATGTACTACCTATCCCTGGTAGTCTAGTGGCCCCCCATCACAATAAAGTATATTATCCTATCTACTGCCCTGGTAGTCTAGTGCCCCCAACCCCCTGTATTTTTTAACATCCCTGGTAGTGTAGCGGCCCCCCTCAGCATAATGAAATTAATAATTATTTCCATTACCTGGTAGTCTAGTATTTACCCATCTATGCCCAGCCACAGCACCCCTCACCTTAGCCAGCCAGTGACTGGCACAGCCCACTCTCATTTCCATGGCCAGCCACTGACTGTCTGCATTACAAGTAATAAGAGTGCTCAGAAATATTTTCAGAGCACCCTCTGCACTACCACAAGAATACAGACAGTTAACAGCAGCCATGGAAATAGTGGCTGTGCCAAACACTAACAGTGAAAGATAAGTACTGGAAATGGCATAATAGGGCACCAGACCATCAGGCAATGTAAATAATTATTAATTTCATTATGCTGACGGGAAGGGGCCACTAGACTACCAGGGATATAAACATGTATAATAATATTATACAAGTTAGGGGGGCCATTAGACTACCAGGGATGTTAAAACATACAGGGTTTGGGGGCCACTAGACTAGCAGGTAATGGAAATAATTATTAATTTCATTATACTGGAGGGGGCCGCTAGACTACCATAGATTCATAAATTTGTACAAGTTCAAAAGGCATTAGCCCATAAAGAACTCGCCACCATCATGTCAATGGTGGAAGGTGTATTTCCTGTCCCCATATACAAGTCCAATCTTTCTTTAAATTGCTCTATATTTTTACTCATAACAATGTGCTCTGGGAGTGAATTCCATATTGGTGGAACCCTCTGAGTAAAAAATCTGTTACATTGTACAGTTTTACATAAAAAAGTTTTAAGCTTGTAATTATGAGATCTGGTATTATTTATAATGAAATTTCTTTCTAAACCTATTGTATTCAATGTATATTCATTTTGGAATGCCTTAAAGATATAAATCAGAGCGCCTCTTAGAGCTCTATGTTCTAAAGAAAACAGTTGAAGTGATTTAAGTCTTGTTTTGTAATCTAAAGATGATATATTCTGTATTCTTTTAGTTACTTTGTATTGGACTCTTTCTATTGTACTTTGTGACCCTTTAGATGTTGCTGTAGAAAAAGGGGCACAGAAGTCCAGGTATGGACACGCAAGACTAGTATACAGTGGAAGAATTATATCAGAATTTCTACTTTTAATATGTTTGAAAATATTACCCAGAATTGAATGACATGTTTTGACTACTTTATTTGTATGTGTGTTAAATTTTAAGTTATCTGATATCATTATACCTAGGTCTTTTTCTTCTGATGTTACAAGTAACTCTAAATTATTCATGGAATAAGTAGCTTTGATATTGTTTCTCCCCATGTGCATTACCTTGCACTTTGAAACATTAAACTTCATGTTATTATGGGCTGCCCAGGCACATAAATTATTTAAGTTATTTTGCATATTTATTATTGATTGACTATCAGCTACTATGGTACCCAGTTTGCAGTCATCTGCATATTTATTATCTGATGATTGCATACTGGACGCTACAATATTAAACAAAAGGGTCCCAAAATGGATCCCTGAGGGACTCCACTAGTAACAGGGATCCATTCAGACTTGTGTCCTTTAATAACCACTCGTTGTTGCTGTTCATCCAGCCATGATGTAATCCACTTTATTAGTTTTAAATCTAGATTAATTTTAAATAATTGTTCTATCAGGGTTTGATGGGACACCTTGTTGAATGCTTTTTCGAAATCCAAGAATACAATATCTACAGACAGACCACTATCAAGGGCAGTGCTGACAGGTTCAAAAAAAATTTATCAAATTTGTAAGACATGATCTACCTGCTGTAAAACCATGCTGAGTGAAATCTGTATATCCTGACATAATAATATGGTTTACAATTTTATGATATAATAATTTTTCCATTATTTTACTCAAAATAGATGTCAAGCTAATCGGTCTATAGTTGCATGGGTGTTGTCTACTACCTCCCTTAAAAATTGGGGTAACATTTGCTTCTCTCCGAGCTTGCAATGCTTTTCCTTCTTTCGAGGATATATTAAATAGTAAACTAAGAGGGCCTGATAATTCTTCACAAGTTCTTTTAAAAAATTTTAATTAATATTGTCAGGTCCTGAAGATGTTTTGACCTTAATTAAGTTAATAGCTTCCATTATGTCCCGTTTAGTAAATGTCATAACAACATTGTTTATTGGATATATGTTGTCAGTGACTGGATTTTCTTTAATTTTAAATATACTCCCAAATTAGTGGTTTAGCTCCTCAGATATTTCCCTTTCTTCAGTGATTATTTTGTTGTTCACATTCAATGGTCCGATTCCTTTTACATTTCCCTTGATTGAGCCTATGTAATTGTAAAACTTTTTTTTAATTGTCCTTAACATCTTTTACTAAATCTGTTTCTAGCCTCATTTTTGCTTTTCAAATAACTTTCTTAGTTCTTTTTGCGAGTGATTTAAATCTTTCCCAATCCTTGTCTTTTTTGTTTTGTTATACTTATTATATGCTCTGTTTCTTTTTAATAATATGCCTGATTTCCTTTGACCACCATAGTGAGATCCTCTGTCCTTCATTATTGTACTTAACTCTAACAGGGACCCAATTATTAACACAATAGTCCATTTTTGCTTTTATTTTATCCCATGTTTCATCAAGGTTCAGATCTCTTAAATCATTCTCCCAGTCCCAGGATGTAAGGTATTTTTTAATATTGTTATAATATTGTTATAATCAGCTTTAAAAAAGCTTTTAATTTCAGTGATACCATTATTACACAGTACACTTTCTTGAATATTACAGGTTACTATATTGTGGCCACCATCACCCAGCGGATGTGATATAATTGGATTTGATACTAAGTCTATGGCATTCGTAAAAATTAAATTTAATATATTATTATTTCTAGTAGGTTGAGACACTATTTGTTCCAGAGCCATGCTAAAAGTAATTTCTAGAAATATCTGTTCAAGTTGACTTTTGGTTTCAAGGGTATCCCAATTTATATTTGGGAAATTAAAGTCTCCCAATAGCATTAAATCCCCTGAAACCTCTTCCTTTTCCAGCATGTTTAGGAATATATTATTCTCGTCCTGGTTAAGATTAGGTGATCGATAACATAGGCCTAGGGTAAGCATTTTATGACCTAGTTCTATCCTATTCCATAGAATTTCTGCATCAGTGTCATTGAAGTTTACTTGATAACTTTTAAGCTTATTAGAAATATACAGAGCAAGTCCTCCTCCAGTCTTATTTTGATGTTTTTTTAAATATTTTGAATAAACTGGTATATCAGTATTCCAGTCATTTTCTGTAAACCAGGTCTCTGTTATCCCACATATATCAATATTCTTGTTAGTCAAGATGTACCTTAATTCACCCATTTTATTGGTTGAACTTCTTGAATTTGTCATTAAAATCTTAAGCTCTTTTGTGCTGTCCAGAAACATCGAAGTTCATGAGGATGTATTATTATTATCTTTAATTAAAGTATTATTTTGTGGAAGAATGAAATTCTTCTCAAGATTTTTTTTTATTATTTACTCTTCTTTTTTTATTCCTATTTTTTATTTTATTTGGAATCTTTGTATTTGAGAGTCCTACAGAACAGTGGGGATCTGAGATTACACATGATTTCACCCCTCCCCCCTTACAACTAGTTTAAATAATTATCAATATAGGTATTCAAGTGTTGACCAAGTAACTGCGACCCATATTTACTGAGATGTGGCCCATCATTACTATATAAACAAATACCAGGGATATAAACATGTATAATAATATTATACAGCTCGGGGGGGGCACTAGACTACTAGAGATGTTAACAAATACAGGGGGTTGGGGGCAGTAGACTACCAGGGCAGTAGATATGATTACATATATTTTGGGTATGCAGATGGGGCACAAAGAAGCCCCTTGAGCAAAACTCACCCTAATTTAACACTCTAGGGCACCCCTGGGCTACAGAAATTTATTTAGAAATCTGGCCATCTCGTCCCTTGCTCTTTATTCACAAGCAAGCAATTTCTTTGATGGCGAGCATGCAAATACTTTGACAGCGAGATTCTTTGATCGCGATGGTGCATCGCGTGCGAGGGACGAGATGGCCAGATGAAAAAAATCAATTTACTCAGTCTAGGGGTGTGCTACGAAGAGAAATGAGTGTGGGTTTTACTCAGGGGGCTTCGTTCTGATGAACTATGGTGGTGATTTACTGTGATTCTGTTTGTTTTTTGAATTTGAACAATTTAAATTCTTTGATCGTGACTCTGCAAATTCTTTGATCGCGAGCCTGCAAATTCTTTGATTGTGAGATTCTTTGATCATGATTGTGCAATGTGAGCTAAGGAAGGAGATGGCCCAATTAAAAAATCAATTTTCTCAGCCCAGAGTTGCCGTAGGAAGTCAAATGAGGGTGGGTTTTACTCAGGGGGCTTCGTTCTGTTGAACCATGGTGGTTTACCACAATTCCTTCTTTTTGATTTATAAGGTTTTTAAATCTTTGTTCATGAGCCTGGAAATTCTTTGATCATGAGATTCTTTGATTGCCATCTTTGATTGTGGGGGAGGGACAAGATGGCCAGATTTTTTATAATGTATTAGATAGGGAAATTTTAGTAATCTTTCATATTGAATATCTTGGGAACGGTTTGGTCTTTTGACTTGAAATTAAGAGGAAAAAAGGCAATATCCCACACATGTGGCTTTTGGTAGTTTGGTCAATAAATAGTACAAGGCCACAAAGGTATGGCACTACAAAGTTGACATTTTTCCCATAGGATGACATGAAGGCATTTGCCGCATTACAGGAATTCTTTGCCGCATGGCTGCAAAATAACAGTTTGGTTGTTTGGGCTGAAATTTGGAGGGAAGAAAGCCAACATCCCACATATGTGCCTTTTGGTGGTTTGGTGAAATAATATTACAGGGCAGCAAAGTGACGGCACTCCGAAGTTGACGCTTTTTGCCATTGAATAACATTATGGCGTCAATTGCTTCTTGCAAGGCCCATATCTCGGAAACGGTACGAGATACGGACTTTTTGTCAAAAAAATGCTTAGCCCCTTCATAGAACTAGCCAGGAAAGTAATAATTCATACAATTTTTTAATTTTTTTTCTATGTCATATGGTTCCTGAGATATAAGCGATTTAGTATTCCAAGTCGTAATTTTCTGCTCCAAAGTCAATTATAATGCATACATTCTTTGTTTTCAAAGTGTTTTTTCAATGCAATTTTTGTGGAAAAGAAGGGTGTGCCCTTTCATTACTGTGTCAGTTAGCGTTTCCAGTTGCGCTTCTGTTACTGTTCGCATCACTGTTCCCGTCTACGCCACCATGTGCGTCACAGTTTGCGTTTTCATTTGCACTTGCATTTCTGTTTTGTTTTGTGTTATCGTTGCTGTTACCATTACCATTTACATTTGCAATTGCGGTACCATGCCCGTACGCATTACGATTTGCGTTTTCGTATGCACTTGTGTTTCTGTTTCTGTTGGCTTTATTGTTGCTGTTACTGTTACCATTTATGTTTACAATTGCAGTACCATTACCTTGCGTGTAATGGTTTGTGTTTCCATACGTACTTGCATTTCTGTTTCTGTTGGCTTTATTGCTGCAGTTACCATAACCATTTGCATTTACAATTGTGGTTCCATGAGTGTGTGCGTTACGGTGTGCGTTTTCGTACGCACTTGCGTTTCTGTTTACTTTGGCATTATTGTTGCTGTTACTGTTACCATTTGCATTTACAATTGTGGTACCGTGAATGTGTGTGTTACCAGTTGCGTTCTGTATGCACTTCTGTTTGATGTCTCCATTTACGTAAATGTTAGATTTTGTGTCACTTTCTGCTTGCATTTCTATTACTCTTTGTGTTACCATTTACATTTGCGTCACCATGTGTGTAAGCCTTTGTGCTTGCATTTCCAGTGCACTTACTGTTACTATAGTCACACAAAATCATGTGGTGGCTCCCACCAACTTGCGCAACTTTCTACTTTTCTGTTCTTTCTTAAAAAGTATGGAAATTCTATCCAAAAAACTTCATTAATGCATCAGTTAGGGTTCTTCTATAGTGACAAAAGTGAGGAAATTCGATATTAGGGTTCCCACCCCTTGAACCCCACCCCCACTCTACCCCCACCAACAGGCATCGGGGTGTGCATTGGGGTCATCTGTTCCATCTCTCACCCCATTCTCCTACACTTCACCACCTCAGCTTGTTTACACATGGGATGGGGTGAGAGTTAGGACCGACGACCCTAATGCACACCCCGATGCCTGTTGGTGGGGGTAAGGTGGGGTGGGAACCTTAATGTCAAATTTCCTCACTTTTGTCACTGTAGAAGAACCTGATGCATTAACAAAGTTTTTGCATAGAATATATATGTGTGTGTGTGTGTGTGTATATATATATATATATATATATATATATATATATATATATATATATATATATATATATATATATATGTATGTATAGATAGATAGATACATACACACATTTATACAGTCCTCTACAGTGTCCCTTAGTACAGGGAACATTTCTCTGTGTTCCTCTCACTATAGCCCTGATCTGCATTCATCCCTCCTGGGAACAGTGGTGCACACACAGAGACTGTACTGTACATCCAGACTTTCAAGCAAGGAGTTATATTATTCTACAGGGCTACATAACTCTTACCTTGTGTACATATGAAGGTAATGGTTTCCATTGTGTCCTGAGTTTGTGTCTCCATGTTTGCAGCTGTGCCTCTCATTATGGGGATCAATGTCCCTCTTTGTTCCACATGCAGAGTGTCTGTGTTCTCATTCCAGTGCCGAGCTGGTGGGAGATATGCACTGCATATGCCTGCTGACACCCATGGCCTGTAGCTAACAAACTGTTTCTCAAGGCTGGCATACAGGTAGAGCTGTGTGCACATCCCAGCCTGTGGCTTTTAGCCTGTATATCCAGTTTGACCTACAGGGGGAGCTGTGTGCACCATGGAATAGCACCGGGCAATCTTCATGCTAATGTATGCTAAACAGACATTAATGAGATGCTAATGTGGTTGTTTGCACATGGATTGCCTAAGTAAGCTCATTTGCATAGCAGCTTTGAATATAGCAAACTTTTGCCCCAGGCTAATGTATTTCCACCTGGCTAACGTGTTTCACGATGCAGTCAGGTTAGCCCCGGGCAAACCTCTCACAAGCATATCACAGTTCTACAGTGTGTGGACTGCATTGTTGTTTGCAGTTGTTGTGCAACACTTCATTGCTATCACACACATTGTCCACTAACTTCAACTCTGCCTTACTCCACCTCTGTGTCCACTGAGCTGCTGTTGCATTTTTTGCACTTCCCTGTTGCTATATTCAGAGCTGTCTTAGTTCCCTGGCTATTTTAGCACTGCACTCCCAGCCCTGTTTGCACTGCTTCCTTTGCATGCTATATTACTTGGTAATTGTGGGGCATAAGTAGGCGTGAGCCCATTGAGAATGCCCCCCACAGTTCTGTGGAACACTGTCACATTAGATTGCAGTTTAACCATATATCTAAACCCTTTTTTAAGGCTTGTTTTGCTATTCCTTTGAATATAGCTTGCTTCTGGTTCAGGGCTAATTTAGCATGCTGTGCAGTGTTAATTTAGTCCATGGGCTAAGTTTTGAATATCTGGCTCATACTGTGTTCACTCAGTGAGAGAAACAAATGAGGTTGTTTGGAAGACCATATTTTACAAAATGTAAAGAATTCAGATTAGTGACTACCCTCATGTGAAGGGTCTTTTTGCCTTGAACAACTTTCATACTGGTTGTTTTTGTGTACCTTGAATGGTTTTAAAGATATTTACATTTGCTTGGAAGGTGTACACATATGCTTTCAGAGAAAAGCAGCTTGGAGTTCTGTGTCCATCATTCTAAAAATAAAGAAAGGGACTATTTTTAACTGCCATAGGGATGAGCAGTGTTGTGGAAGGATACACTGAAAACTACTAAAAATTGATCCACAGAAACCCCTTTTCAAGTTAAAGTGATATGGCTGTAGGCTCCACCCACAGCCATAAAAGGAGAACGTGACAAAAAGAAAGCTGAAGGATGTCAAAATGGTGCAAGGTCTGCATCAGAAGCCCTATGAGAGGAAATTGAAAGAGTTCAATATGTACACCCTGGAGGAGAGGAGGGAGAGTTGGGATATGATGGAGCCCTTTACCCCCTCATGGGGGGTTAATAAGGTACAGAAGGGAGGTATGTTTCAGAGAAAAAGATGCTGTAGAACAAGGGGTCATGATATGAAGCTGGAAGGATGTAGATTCAGGCGAGATGTGAGGAAGTAGTCCTTCACAGAAAGGGTGGTAGATTCCTATAATAGCCTTCCATGGGAGACAGTGGGTGTGAAACCAGTGGTGGGTTTCAAAAATGCCTTAGATAGGCACCAAGGAACCCTTGGAGGAAGGAAGGGGATGGAAGATAGTGCTGTAGCTCAAGTTGGGTCTCCTGCAAAACTGATTATAATTAAAAATGGGCAGACTAGATGGGCCCAGTGGTCATTGTCTGCCACCTGTTTCCATGTTTCTATGTATGACAGGTTAGGCGATTCAAATGGATAAAGCGTAAAATTATTACTACGCACATTGTTGATACTGTGAACTGTGTGGTACAAATAATTCATGTTGTACTATGCTACACAGACATGATAATCAAATCAGTAATAATATGCATTGAGCAAGGCTGAAAAAAATCAAGGGAAACATGTGTGAAGGAATATACTAATCATAGTCATGACACCATGATATGTGCATACTGTATGAATTTACTGTATCATGATGATACTCAGTTGTATACCAGTGTTGAGTAAATATAGAATAATGCATGAAGAATTGTGGTTTATGGGGATATTATGCACCCCCGAGGTATGTGATGCCCCATAAACCCTGAGAACAAAGCCCGAGAGGTTTATATGGGCATCACACACCAAGGGGTGCATAAAATCCCCAGGAAAAAAAACACACTCTTCCATGTTTTATTTTTTATATTTACTGTTTTTTGCTGCTTTTTGGTTGAAGTTGTCTTTTTTGTCACTTTGCGAGGGTAACTGTTAATGCCAACAAGCTTGTCTCTTTCTGAGTGACTGATTGTGTAACACTTTGTTCAGTGTGAGGGCAGCTTGTTCGGTGTTTTTTCTGGTGATGCTCCTGTATTGTTCTGGCCATGGTTTACAGAGCTCCATAAACCATATATGTGGTTTATGAAGCTGCTGGACAGTCACTGGCAGTGGTTTATAACCACTAACTGGTAAATATGCTACAATCTGGGATTTTATTTATTTTTACTTTATTTTTAATAATCTAGACATTGTCTACACAGTAATGACAGATAGTCAATGATGCTCTTTACAATTTGCAACCTTGTTTTTTTTTAATTCATTTTTGGAAAATCACTTGTAATGGGACTGCAATTCTGGTCAACCAATTAACTTTTGGTTTGGATGACAGAAGGAGGTGGAAGAGACAGTGCTGTAGATCAAGCTGGGTTTGCAGCAAAAGTGAACATACAGTAAAATTAAATACAAGCAGACTAGATGGGATCAACAGTCATTATCTGCTATTAGTTTCTATTTTTTTGTGTATGACAAGTCATGTGAGTCAAATGGCTACAGTCTAAAGTTATTATTATGCTCAATGTTGATACCATAAACTGTGTGGCACACATAATTCCTGTTGTACTATGCTACAGTACACAGACAGGATAATCAAATGGGTAATAGTGGATAGAGGAGTTGAGACTGCTAGGTGTTGCAAGTTCAGTGACAGCTGGTCACTTGTATTTTCCTGTGGACAGAGTGCAGAGAGATGCCTGAATACCTACCAGCCATGTACAGTCTGATGTCATGCCTCTACACAAGACTGTAGGTATAAAAACTTATAAGAGCATATTGTTTTCCTGTTTCCAAAACTGTTTTCTCTAACAGTGTCAGTGGCTCAGTAGGTAGCACACTCACCTCTGAGGCTGGGAGATCAGTGGGCTGTGGGTTCACTTCCCGCATCTGGCACTTGGGTTAATATCCCAGTACTGACACTGTAGTGCAGCATGAGAGGGGTGCTGCACTTCTGAGGTGCCATCTTTCAGATGAGATGTTAAACTGAGGTCCCATTTGCCTGGATTGGTGGTAGTTCAGGTGGATGTTAAAGATCCCATTCCACTTATTGAAAAGAGTAGGGGAATGCCCCCAGTGTCCTGGCCAAATTTCCCTCATTCACTAAAAATACCACCTACAGCTTAATCTGGTTCAAGGTCAGTTGGCATTCATCTGTATCCCCCTCCCCTGGGTTGTGCCTGAAAATAGGCAGGATTTGTCTAGTGCACTTACCCGGTCAACAAAAACTAAATAAATAAAAATAAATAATACCTGGAGTTATTGCTAGTAATTCTGAGACAACAGGAGATGTTGTGCATCCATATATTGTTGTCTGATAATCATGCAAAATGGTCATTTAGTTATCCCCATGCATATATGTGTGTAGATTTCTCTAGGCTCCTTATTCCCACAAAGGGCTGTGATAAGGAGTAAGAACTAATAGGCTTTTTTTTAACTTTCTTTATGCTCCACTCTCTGGCTCCTTAGGACTCTCTCTGGTGTGGTCTCTCGGATCAACCAACTCCTGCTCTGCCTGAAGTCTTCCCAGACTTAGCCTCTATCCCTGGATCTCTCCTCACCCTACTACCAACCCACCAGCTATGAACTACCCAAAGTGAAATCACTAGTAGAACAGATGGAACAGGGAGGAGATTTGGAGGCTGGGTGGGGTAGACCCAGCATTGACCGTGGGGGCCATCCACTGCACCCACCTTTGCCTTCTTGGGTGCCAGGGCCTTTTTCCTTGTTTTGAGTTCCTAGAGGTGTGGCCGTGCAATGATGCCCAGTGTATGATGGGCATGCTCCCACGCACCACCTTCATACCCCATGTAGATGTCCACCGCCACCTTCATTCCCCATGTATATGCCCCGCTAATGGCAATGCTCCCAGTCTCCACTGGGAGCCACTAGAACTGTGGCATACACAACCCACGCTCTCCAGAAGAGGTGAACAGTCCACTGGATGCTTAATCCTCTCCTCTCCTCTCCTCTCCGGCTGACCCTCAGTGACCCGAGTCTGCTCCTGAACATGGGTCACCAGTGTGATGCAAGTTAAGGCTAGTTCCTCAACTCTCAGCACCACCAGGCCAGCTAAGAACAAATTAAAATTGCTATTGTCCAACTCCAAAGTGTAAAAGAATGTGATATGGGAAGGGGGTACAAAATATTTCCCTTATACATCCTGCACATGGTCCAGTGCTGCTTCATGTCAGCTGAGTAAATGCTGGGGTCTAAAAATTAGCCAACGGCTAAAATGCATCCAGTGTTTTAGCCACTTGTAAACTGAATTAGCCACTCTACAAACATGGTCTGATGCTGCTGTCCTGTCTCTGTGACCCAAACATCCTGGGGTTTTCCACTGTTTGGTGCAGGAATTGAACTGACAGATATCATGTTCTCAAGGGGCTGGCAGTATAGCCTAGAGGTTGGAGTAATGAGCCGTGAATGATCTTGGTACATCCAGCAGACCTGGGTTTGATTTCCACAGCCTCCACTTGCATACTGTATGACTCTGAGCAAGTCACTTAACTACCCCAGTGCTCCCGGGTCACCCCTGAAAACAGGCAATTGTGCCCGGTGGGCCTTACCTGGTTACCAAAAAAAAACAGAATAAAGGGGCAGTGAGTGAACTTGCACTCTCTAGCAGGCTTTGTTCATGATTTTTGTAAAGACAAAAAAAAAGATCCTGAAATGGGAGTCCAGAGGTTTGTTTCTAACTGGCTGGTGGTGATTTCCTGGGCTTTTGTTTCACAAATGCAGAGCTGCTATTTAGTAGTAAAAGATTTGAGTTTCATACAGGCATTTTGAGTACTCTGACATCAAAAGGGCAACAGAGCCATGTGTACAAGGTGGTCCTGTTTCAGGTTACAGTGTGACTATTGAACCCTAATTGCAGACTGCATATGTTTAAACAGTGTGAGTCTATTCACAAATAATATTGACAAATGAACACACAAAGCACACACACACACACACACACACCTCAATTTCTTTGGCTTCAGTGAGATTTAGAACATCTGAGGAGTCGGTACATAGCATTCCATTCTGCAGTGTTTGACTTACTAGTCTCAGCCTCAGGGATGTTTGCTAATCTCTGGTTGTATTTCTTGACTAATCTGTTACACTCATGTTTTAATGTTTTTTTCCTCGGGTTATTTAAAAACTCTCTTAAAAATGGTGCACAAATTAAGACTGAAATACATGTACTGTTATTGTGACCATTATTTCCCATCAAAACTTAAAAACACTGGCAGAGTGAAAGAAAAAATATCAACCACTGTAGAATAGCATAGTTCAAATCACAGGAAATCTTACTGTATTCTGATTTACGCAGTATGGTCTCACCATAGGACTGCCCTGGAGCCGAAATGGTTAATAGAACCTATGCAAATGATGGAATGCTAGGCTCAAACTCGGTTTTCAAATCACTGTCCCTGGTAAACAACTCTAAATGATCAGATTCTGTATTCCACTTGCCTCAGTAAGACGTCTCCAGAGAACTCTCCTTCGTCGCTTGAAGAAACTTGTTTTTTCTCGGTTATTTATCAGTAAAATTATTTTATTTGGTGTTCTTTTCATTGTCCTTGGTTTTCAGGTAGAAATTGTTTAGATTTTTAGTCAGTAGGGGTAAGTAGTCATTTTCCTCCCAGTTCTTTAACCAATGGGAAACCGACAGTCTCCCTTCTTAGTTTTTATTACTTTTAAAAGTTAAATATTCTGTTCCGACTCGGTATAGTCAGTTTATTATTATTATTTGAATTTCAGCTGGGGTAACTCCTGGTTTATTGTTGTTTGAATTCAACCGGGGTAACTCATGGTCTATTATTGTTGAATTCAACCGGGTTAACTCCAGGTTTTTGTGGCTGGTTAGCGTAACTGACAAATATATATATATATATATATATATATATATATATATATATATACACACACACACACACACACACACACTTCTAGTGTGGTTATCTGGGTTATGTCACAGAAAACCAAAAAGAGAATAGGACCCACAGGTTTCCAGCACTGTACTGAGTGTGGGGAACTTTTTACAAAAGCAGATCCACACTTAATTTGTTTATTCTGTCTGGGGTCTGACCACTTACAGACAGATTATGAGATTTGTGCTAACTTTCCTCAGTCTCCCATAGAAAGACATTTAAAAAGGCTGAAGGAAAGGATGGCTGAAAAGGCTGCTAAGCCAGCCACAGAGCAACTGGATGAACCAGAGGGGCTGCCTCTGAAAGGGGCGATAGCTCTTCTTGCAAGACACGTACCACAGAAAAGCCTGTTGAACCAGCTGTCGTGATTAAGAAAAAGAAGGGAAAGCATTAGGAACCACAACCGAAACAAAACCGTGGTTCCTTCTGCCTAAGAGATAGCAAATCCGATCAGAATAATTCAGTCTCTTCAGTCCCCAGTTACGGTTGTCACGCAACCGTTTCCTCAAACTCCCGGTTCAATTACAAACCCCGGTTTAATAGACCAAAGTGGGGAGCCTATTGGGATGATGACTTTGGAAATGAGCCTGATGATGGTGATGAGGAGGACAATTACGGGGATCCTATTTATCCAGACATTTCCCCTGATCCTCACAGACCAGATTCCCCTGATAAGGGAACAGAGGATTTGACCTCATATTTTGCTTTCATGAAGCAAGTGGCTCAGTCCCTCAACCTCCCATCCCAGGAATCTGTAGAGGATGAGGAGGAAGAGGATTATAAAGAGATGATGGATGTTCCACCATCAAAAAGGTTGCTCCCCCATCTCTATCAGTCTTTGAGAAAGCAGACTATGAGAGTGCTGCAGACTCCCACTTCTGTTCCAACCACAGACAGGAAGGTGGACAAGAAGTACTGAGTGGCTAAGACTGGGGCTGAGTTTCTTTTTGGGCACCCCAGCCATGAAGATGTTGTGCAGGCTGCAGCTTCTGACAAAGCTGGCATCCCTCTGGCCTCTCATCCTCCAGACAAGGATTCTAGAAGGATAGACTCTATAGCTAAAAATGTGTACCTTGGATCCTCTCTGGCTATCAGGCAAGTCTCATATGTTGTACATTGCCAGGTACCAGAAGAATATATGGTGCACACTACAGCAGCTCCCCCTCTCATGGCTGCTGACCTGGAGGAAGCTACAAAAAGGGGTATCAAAACTTCCAAGACTCAATTTAGGATAGCAGTGGATGCCAATGACACTACATCTAAGCAGATGGCATCTGCAGTGTCCCTTAGAAGATTCGCCTGGCTTAGGACCACTAATTTAACACAAGATACCCAGAATAAAGCCATGGATTTTCCCTGTGACCCAGTGTCTCTGTTAGGGGAACAAACAGAGGCATATATGAAAAAAATGGATGAATACAAGGCTGCATACAAGAGTGTAGCAGCTAAGAAAAGAGTGCCTACCCCTCAGAAGCATCGTGCAAGGGGTGGCAGAGGCAGATCTGCTTATAGGCCTTTGTTCCAGCCTCAGGCTTTTCCCCAGTATCAACCAAGGGGATACTTCAGAGGTAGGGGCATAAGGGGCAGTGGCCGCACTAGCCCTAGTGTCCATTCAGTAGCACAGGCCAAACAGACACCCTGAGGGGACTTTTTGGGTCACCACCCCAATTCCAGTAGGGGGCAGGCTGGCCCACTACTTCCAGTAGTGCAAAAATATCACCACAGACAAGTGGGTCTTAGAAGTAGTGGGCCAGGAGCTTGTCCTCAGCTTCGAGGCAATGCCAAAGCTGAGGTCAAGAGCCTTCAAACCCTCTTCCCCATCAGAAACAGTCTTTCTGGGAGAGGAAGTCTCCAGCCTTCTGCTGCAAAAGGCAATAGCTAGTTTCTTCAGACCAGAAAGGAAATGGCCTCTACTCAAGGTACTTCCTCACAATAAAGAAAACAGGGAAGTGGTGACCAATTCTAGACCTCAGATATTTCAGGTGTTGCACTATCCTTTCCTTATGGAGGCACTCCTTAAGGAAAGGATAGTGCAATACCTGGAATCCATAGGGGCACAGGATCCAAGACAGCATGGGTTTACAAAAGGAAGGTCCTGTCAAACTAATCTCATAGATTTCTTTGACTGGGTAACCAGAGTGGTGGACCAAGGGGGAGCAGTTGATGTCGCCTACCTTGACTTCAGCAAAGCTTTTGACACTGTTCCACATAGAAGATTGATAAATAAGATGGGTAGGCTCGGGGTGGGTCAGAAGTTGGTCAACTGGGTGGCAAACTGGTTGACGGGCAGAAAACAGAGAGTGGTGGTAAATGGTATACAGTCAGAAGAGATGCAAGTCACAAGTGGGGTACCTCAGGGATCAGTCGGGGCCAGTCCTCTTCAACATCTTCATTAGTGACCTTGCAGATGGACTAGAGGGTAAGGCTTGTCTGTTTGCAGATGACACCAAGATCTGCAACAGAGTAGATGATCCAGATGGGGTGGGCAGAATGAGAAGAGATCTGGATAAACTAGCAGAATGGTCAGAAGAGTGGCAACTGGGATTTAATGCAAAGAAGTGCAAAATCATGCATATAGGGAAGAGAAACCCTGAAGCCACCTATAGGCTGGGAGGAGTTGCTAGCAGTCACAAAGGAAGAAAGAGACTTGGGCATCATCATCACTGATGACCTAAAATCATCAAACAGACCTCTAAAGCAGTAGGTAAGGCTAGGGGGGTGTTAGGGTGTATTAGTAGGGTATCCAAGTCGTAAGAGGGAGGTAATAATCCCTCTGTACAAGACACTGGTTAGGCCCCATCTGAGTACTGCGTGCAGTATTGGAGGCACACCTTCACAAGGACATTAACAAATTGAGGCAGTCCAGAGAAGGCAGCAAAATGGTGCAGGGACTGCATCAGAAGACATATAGGACAGATTAACGGACTCAATATGTATACCCTTGAGCAAAGGAGGAGAGAGTGATATGATCGAGGCATTCAAACACCTTAAGGGCATAAACAAGGTGAAAGAGTCTAACATGTTTAAATATAAGAAAATAGCAGGACAAGAGGACACAACATGAGATTAGAGAGGCCGATTAAGGGGAATGTGGAAATTCTTTTTCACAGAAAGGGTGGTGGATGCATGGAATGGCTTACCACAAGAAGTGGTGGCTATGAATACAGTGCAGGGCTTCAAACAGGCATGGGATATGCATAAGGGAGCAATACAAATGACTATGAATAGATAGGCCACTGACAGAGCAAAGGCCGATGGCACATTTATAAGGTAGAAAAAGAAATGGGCAGACTGGATGGGCCTTGCGGTCCTTATCTGCCATCAACTTCTATGTTTCTATGTTTAAACAAGCATCTGTCAAAACCAAAATTCAAGATGGTTACTCTGGCTACCATATTACCTACCCTAAGACAGGGAGACTGGCTAGCATCCCTGGATCTGAAGGACACCTACTTTCACATCTCAATCAGAAGGTCATGCAGAAAGTACTTCAGGTTCAGGTTGCCATCAGGCCATTATCAATTCAGGGCAATGCCTTTCGGACTGACATCCACTCCAAGGGTGTTCACAAAATGCCTGGCTGTGGTAGTGACGCACCTAAGGTGACAAGAGGTGTCAGTGTTTCCCTACCTGGATGACTGGCTGATAGTAGGCCAGTCACACCAGGAAGTGAGGGAGGCTTTGTCATGAACACAAGACACTCTGCGCTCCCTGGGATTCCTAGTAAATCACAAAAAGTTTGTTCTGGAACCAGTTCAGCTGCTCAGATTCATGGGGCAGAACTGGATACAAGAAAAGGGATGGCCTTCCTCCCTCAGGACAGGGTGGACAACCTTATCCAGGTGGCCAATTCCTTCAAACGTCACATCTCTAGGCCAGAAGGCACTTTCTACAATTGCTCAGCCTTATGGCAGCGTCCACTGCAACTGTATCTGGGGCCAGGTTCCAGATGAGACATCCAATTTCATTTAAGGGACCACTGGCTCAAGAGAAGGGACTCTCTGTCAAAGCTATTTCCATTTACAGCCACCTTTCTCCAAGCCCTGCAGTGGCGGCAGGAAAGGGGCAATCTCAGGCAAGGAGTGCCTTTCCTACAGCAGGTCCCATCTCTGGTACTCACAACAGATGCATCCCTCCTAGGATGGGGGGCACATCTGGGGGATCACACTGCACATGGCACTTGGGAAAAGCAGGAATCTCTCCTGCATATCAACCTGTTAGAACTCAGAGCAGTTCTTCTGTCTCTTCAGTCATTTATCAATCAGATAAGGGGGAAGGTGGTTCAGGTCAGAAGACAATACAACCACCATGTACTACATAAACAAACAAGGGGGCACAAGGTCAACCCCTCTCTGCACAGAGGCAATGAGAATGTGGGCCCTTGCATACTCCCTGAATGTTTCCCTCTCAGCTGAAGACTTGGTTTGCTGGCCAAGGCACCTAGCTTCACCTGAGCTCTTTCCTTCCAAGACTGCTTGAAAGGCAGAGTAGAGAACCTTACCAGAGCAAGGGAAAAGGATTAAGACTTCGTTTGGCTAAGCAGATTTACTGTGTGGTGTTGTTTTTATTTTTTACTCACAGGGATTGCTACTGTTTGTTGCTAAGATTTCATTGCTTTATTTTTCTCTGTAGCAAAGTGTTTCTTACAGCGTATATCTTCTCTGAAATTATTACAGGTGGTGCTTTACAGGTTTTACAGTTTTATCTAACATTAGGATAAGCTTTCAGGGTTACTGCATTTGTTGTTGACTGATTGTTTCTGCTCTTACCTCCTTGTTCTTTCATCCGTGGTTCTTCTTTTTCGGCAGGGGAAGGGCCCAGCCACCACCCCTATCCCCAACCACCCACTACACTCCTTTTATAGGGTACCACAGTTGTGACATTTCCTGTGGCAGAGCAGGAAGGGCGGATCTGTGGGGCATCCTAAGGTGAGCTCATTTACAGGGCACTAGTAATTTAACTTGTTATAACAAGTTAAACAAAAACAAAACACAATCAAACCATTACTTGCATTTTTTTCCTTCTAATTACTCTGACTAGGTTATAAACCCAGCAACTTATCTGGAATGGATATCATTAACTGCAGGTACTGTGGAACAATTTTCAGAAGAACAGTCTTACAGGATTTAGGACACTGTCCTACATGCTGGGCCATTGGAGATCTTAGGGCTCAGCTCCGGGCAGCATGGGCAGAGATTACACGCCTCAAATTTCATATTCAAGAGAAATACATCATAAGAACCACCGCCATTTCCCCAGCATCCCAACAGAAAAACCTGGACCGCAGAGGTAGTTGGACCAGGAGGTTGGCAGGTGGTTAGGAGAGGCAAATCGGTGCCCCATCACTCTCTGCTCTCCAACATATTACCTCCAAAACCATATAAACACTACAAACAGGTATCTGCCTCTATCTCTGAAATCAAACAAAGAGGCAGAAGACACTGCAGTGCAGGACACTGCGCACAGGAGCTAGCACAACAAAACTCACCCAAATCAGGAACCAAAACAAAAAAAGCAAAAAGGAAATCCAAAAACTTCTGATCATAGGAGACTCCATGATTCGGGGAGTTGATACCCATCTCCAGCCAGGGGTAATGGTCAAATGTCTCCCAGGTGCATCAGCATGGAGAGACACTGACTGCATTGCTAAAATTGTTCACAAAGCTGGAGAAAGCATTGATGTCCTAGTACACATAGGGACTAATGATCTCACCAGCCGGTCAGTTGTGGAGACCAAGGAACACCTGACCAGGCTGGGTGACAAACTATCATCTATTTCATCTGGCATCTCCTTCTCTGAGATCCTGCCAGTCTGGGAGAGGGGGGCAGATGGATGGAAGGTCAGACAAGGGGAGATAGGGGAGCTAAACACGTGGCTCAAGGGCTGGTGCCAGGAAAAAGGACACAGATTTGTAGGGAACTGGCAACAGTTCTGGGAGCGAAAGTTCTTTAAATTTGATGGACTGCATCTGACTAAGGAGGGAGTCAGTGCATTGGGGCAGAAGTTTGACGTCTTTGCAGAATATTTAAACTAGCAAATGGGGAGAGGGGTGCAGCACCCCATACATCGAATGGGAAGAACACCCCCCCCTCAGCTAGTGGTCAAACAGGGATTCAGCATGTTTGCAGTTCATTTGCATCACCAGGTAAGAAAAAGGTTTGTCTCCCCATATGACGCACAGGGGTAATGCCAAACCTCACCCAACAACTAACACACTGAAATCTGACCAATGGAAAACATGTACACAATGCTCACAGCCTGGGAAATAAGATCCCAGACCTGCAGGCAATAATGTCAGAGGCTAAACTGGACATAGTAGCAATTAATGAGACATGGTTTACCAGTAACCACACTTGTGAGACTTCAGTACCTGGCTATGTATTGTTCAGAAGAGACCAAGGGGCAAAAAGGGGGGGGGGAGGAGTGGCCCTGTATGTCAATGAAAATATCAAAGCTATAGAAATTCAGAATACACATAAGGAGCCAGAAGAACTGTGGGTCACCCTGAAAACAGGAAATGGGACAGCCATAAGAACTGGGGTGGTCTACAGGCCCCAGACCAGGGGAGGACATAGATACATTACTGTTAGAAGATATACAAAATATGACAGCTAAAGGGAGGTTCTGATAATGGAGACTTCAACATGCCGGATACAGATTGGTCAATACCAGCAGGAACATCTGCCAGAACTAGACACATAGTGGATTCCCTGCAGGGGAGGGCCTCAAACAACTGGTACAACAACCCACAAGAGACAGGGCTATCCTAGATCTAGTACTGACTAACAGGGAAGGGATCACAGATCTCCAGGTAGAAGGTCACCTGGGAGCCAGTGACCATCACATGGTATGGTTCAATTTGGCTACTACATCTAAATCATCCCATTCCAAGGCAAAAATATGGGACTTCAGAGGAGCTGACTTTGATAAGATGGCCAACAGAGTTAAGCTAGCCCTGGCAAAAAGAAACACAAGTGAGGGGGTACAGGCAAAGTGGGCAAGCATTAAGGATGCAATACTTGAAGCAACATCCCATTGTGTTAGACAGAAAAGAAGTGCAAAGAAGAAGGAAGCCACTTTGGTTCTCAAATACAGTAGCAGAAAAGGTCAGAGCCAAAGGCTGGCCTTCAGGAAATATAAAGGAACACAGCGGGATGAAGATACGGAGGCATACCAAACTGCCCTAGGGAAGCAGGGAAGGCAGTAAGGCAGGCAAAGTCCCAAACTGAGGAAACACTAGCACGAACAGTAAAAAGAAGGTGACAAGACTTTCTATAGATACATTAGTGAAGGAGAATGTCCAGAGGGGTATTGCTAAGCTTAATGGAGAAAAGGAAGCATGCGAGGAGGAGGACCATGTAAAAGCATCTATCCTAAATAGATACTTTTGCTCAGTATTTACTGAAGAGAAGGTAGGGCAGGGCCCACAGCTCAGCACCATGGACACGGGGGGAGGGAGGTGAGCACTACTCCCTTCACAAAAGAAAGGGTCCTACAAGAGCTTGCTAAGCTCAGGGTGGATAATGCAATGGGACCTGATGGCATACATCCCAAGGTACTTAAGGAGCTAAAGGTGGAACTAGCAGAGCCATTAGCAGAACTGTTTAGTGAGTCTCTGAGCACAGGAGAGGTCCCAGATGACTGGAGAAGGGCTCATGTGATCCCGCTCCACAAGAGTGGTAGCAGGAAGAGGTAGGAACTACAGACCAGTCAGTCTTACCTCAGTAGTGGGCAAGATTATGGAGGCACTCCTTAAGGAAGGATAGTGCAACACCTGGAATCCATAGGGCACAGGATCCAAGACAGCATGGGTTTACAAAGGAAGGTCCTGTCAAACTAATCTCATAGATTTCTTTGACTGGGTAACCAGAGTGGTGGACCAAGGGGGAGCAGTTGATGTCGCCTACCTTGACTTCAGCAAGCTTTTGACACTGTTCCACATAGAAGATTGATAAATAAGCTGGGTAGGCTCGGGGTGGGTCAGAAGTTGGTCAACTGGGTGGCAAACTGGTTGACAGACAGAAAACAGAGAGTGGTGGTAAATGGTATACAGTCATAAGAGATGCAAGTCACAAGTGGGGTACCTTAGGGATCAGTCCTGGGGCCATTCCTCTTCAACATCTTCATTAGTGACCTTGCAGATGGACTAGAGGGTTAGGCTTGTCTGTTTGCAGATGACACCAAGATCTGCAACAGAGTAGATGATCCAGATGGGGTGGGCAGAATGAGAAGAGATCTGGATAAACTAGCAAAATGGTCAGAAGAGTGACAACTGGGATTTAATGCAAAGAAGTGCAAGATCATGCACATAGGGAAGAGAAACCCTGAAGCCACCTATAGGCTGGGAGGGGAGTTGCTGGCAGTCACAAAGGAAGAAAGAAAATTGTGTGGGCATGTGTGATTTTGTATTTTCTTGAAACTTGGCTTCCAAATGCCCTTTGGGGTAACCCTTGCCTCAGTGTTTGCGCTCAGAGGTTCTTTGTCTTTAAATAGTTTTTATTTTAATGGGTTCACCACAATATAACCCAGACAGACTGTCTTAGGAAGCTGGTTCATCCCACTGGGTGTCAAACAGACGAGACATACTGATGAGTCCTGGTAGGATGAAACACGTGTCTATGTCATCTGTTAGCCTTCCTGAAACTGTGTGAGAGGCCTTTTGGCACCATGCAATTCTGTTTAAAGTTGAACCAGCATAACATTCTGTGGTGATTTGCATATGCAGCCTATGATGCTTTGCATTGTGTGGGCATGTGATTTGTATCATCACCAATGACCTGAAATCATCCAAGCAGACCTCTAAAGCAGTAGGTAAGGCTAGGGGGATGTTAGGGTGTATTAGTAGTGGTATCACAAGTCGTAAGAGGGAGGTAATAATCCCTCTTTACAAGACACTGGTTAGGTCCCATCTGGAGTACTGTGTGCAGTAATGGAGGCCACACCTTCACAAGGACATTAACCAAATTGAAGCAGTCCAGAGAAGGGCGACCAAAATGGTGCAGGGACTGCATCAGAAGATATATGAGGACAGATTAATGGAGCTCAATATGTATACCCTTGAGCAAAGGAGGGAGAGAGGTGATATGATCGAGGCATTCAAACACCTTAAGGGCATTAACAAGGTGAAAGAGTCTAACGCTTAAATATAAGAAAATAGCAGGACAAGAGGACACAGCATGAGATTAGTGGAGGCCGATTAAGGGAATGTGAGGAATTCTTTTTCACAGAAAGGGTGGTGGATGTGGAATGGCCTACCTCAAGAAGTGGTGGCTATGAATACAGTGCAGGGCTTCAAACAGGCATGGGATAGGCATAAGGGAGTAATACAAATGAGTATGAATAGATAGGCCACTGACAGAGCAAAGGCCGATGGCACATTTATAAGGTAGAAAAAGAAATGGGCAGACTGGATGGGCCTTGCGGTCCTTATCTGCCGTCAACTTCTATGTTTCTATGTTTCTATGTTTCTATGCTTCTATGTAGCTGTCCACCTCCCAGGAAAGGACAATGTCTTGGTGGATGCCCTCAGCAGAATAAATCAGAACCACCACGAGTAGTCACTGAACAAACAGGTCTTGGAGACCATTTTCAGGAGATGGGGTACCCCACAGGTGGATCTGTTCACAACTCCAGACAATTGCCAGCTCCCACAGTATTGCTGCAAGCCCCCATCAAGGGCGCAATCCCTTTGGATGCACTTCTGCTGGACTGGAAGGGAAGGTTCCTCTATGCTTTCCCTCCTTTTCCTCTGTTACTGAAAGTGTTGAACAAACTCAGAGTTCAACAATCTTCAATGATTCTCATTGCTCCAGACTGGGCCAGACAGCCTTGGTACTCCATGATCCTATCATTGTCAGTAGCCAAGCCAATCAGTCTTCCAGGGAGGTACAACCTGTTGTCATCCTCACAGGGCAAGATCATGTATTCCAATCCTCAACCTCAAGGCATGGCTCATGAGGACTTACAATACACAGAACTGCATCTCTCAGAAGAGGTCATGGATATACTGAGAGTATCCAGGAAGCTTTCTAACAAGAAAACCTATGCTTCCAAATGGAAGAGATTTTCAATTTGGTGTCAGTGCAGGGGGTTAGACCATGCCCAAGCCAATCTCTCTATAGTTCTGGACTATAATGTTGTGGCATTTATTTATGTCGTCAGGTTCAGAACGTATTCATAGAACCAGAAGAAATGGATTCTCTAGGCAATGAAGATTATTTAATCAGGTTAGAATCCAATGTTTTTCACCTAGAAAATCCCACTTAAAATTAACTACACCATTTGTTTGTAGCATAGTAATACTGCTTGCAGGTGATGTGGAGATAAATCCCGACCCCAAAGGAGTCAATAAACAAAATTTAAAAATTTCACTTGAAAACTCAAGAAGTGTTATAAACAAGATGCATGAATTTCAAATATAGACTAAAAGTTATGAACCAGACATGATAGGATTAAGTGAAACATGGTTATCTCAAAACATACAGGATAAGGAAATATTAATGGATGGTTATAATCTTTTTAGATTAGATAGGGAAAAGAGGGGTGGTGGGGTTCTTTTATATATCACAGAGAAACTAGGTTTGGGAGAAGTTGTTTTTTAGGGTAATTTAGAGGGAATTGAATGTCTTTGTGTTAAATTTGAAAGATTGCAGCTCTTAATTAGTATAGTATATTCCCCTCCAAAAGTAAATACTACCAAGTTTGAATTATTGGCATCTAAATTAGCATTAGTGTCAGATGGCAATGATTTAACACTAATTGATGATTTCAACGCTGCTTGGGGCAAGCCAAGGGGATTAAAATTGGAACAAAGTTTTGAGATACTAAATGTCAATCAAATAATAAATCAAAGTACTAGGAAAAGTGGGGTTAAAACTCAGGGGAGTATTTTGGACTTGATTTTTCTCTCTAGGAGCTTTCATGTCGAAAAATGTTTCATTTTACCTCCAAATTTGAGGGATCATAATCCAGTATATTGTATTGTAAAAGATTTAAATCAAATAATTGAGGAAGACAAGATTACCCTAAAAAGAAACTTTAAGAACTGTCACACAAATAATTTTGTTTATGATTTAAATTGTATAGAGTGAGGAAGATTAAATTTAATTCCAGACGTAAATTTGGCAGTTGAAGAATTTTCAAAAACATATTTAGAGGCTTGTAATAGGTATGCACCATTTAAAAAAATTAAAACAAAGAAAAAGCATCTTCCATGGATAAATGAAAATTTGGAAAAGAAAATTCATATCAGAGATAGAATCTGGAAAAGAGCAAATAAAACAAAAAGGGAGGAAGACTGGGTTCATTTCAAAATTAAGGAAAATGAATGCAAAAGGTTAATTAGATCTGCAAGAAAAAAAATTTTACAACATTAAAATTGAGACGACTTATGATCCTAAACAATACTGGAATATGATAAAAGAATTGGAAAACCCTTTGAGAGCTAAGTCTTATATAAAAATGTCTAATAATAAGGGTGAGCTCCTTGACTCAAAGAAAACAGCCCAGTTGTTGAATAAATATTTCTTAACATTGCCTGATATTACCATCCCAGCTGGTTCACAAGTACAAACAGATTTAATAAATAAAGAAACTTATAATGAAAATTGTACTCTTTTTTATTTTAAAAAAAGTTAGGCGGGAGATCTTAAAATTAAATAAAAATAAATCATATGGTATGGACAAATTGAAGAGAAATTTTTTAAAGATGCAGTTGAAGTCTTATCACCAATACTGACTGATATATTTAATCAAAGTTTGATGGAAAATGTTTTCAAACAACATGAAGTCTTGCTGTATTCTGACTATTGCAGTTAGGTCCTGCCTTTCAACTGCCCCGGAGAACAAAGGGTTAACTTTTCTATGCCTTGCATAGAACGTTCATCATGAGCTCGGCTGAAGCCCCTGTCTGTTGTTGTTCAAACTGCAACTGTCAGATTCTTTACTCTGCCTCACTGAACAGTCGCTCTGGAGATTTCTCCTGCTTCTTGGTTCAAAAGTCGGTTGAAGTGTTGGTTTTCGGTTGGTTTCTACCTAATTGTTGTTTCCGTAGAGTCGTTCAAGTCACTGTCTGTGGTACCGTGAGTACTAGATAGGTTTTTGTTCTGTTTTCTGTGCGGAACTTGTAAACTGTGGATTGGTTCGGCTGAACCAATCAATTTGAGTTAAAAACTTGTACTTTACTTTAGAGTGTGGTTACCGGTCAGTATCGGTTCTAAAAAAAAACGGATTTTAATTACGTTTTTTTCCAAGACCCGTGACACGATTAGGAACCGATAGGGGATCTTGCCTGACAGATTGCCAAAAAAAGGGTACGTTTTTGGTTAGGCTGGCCATGTCTGAGAAACCCAAGAAAAAAACTGGGCCCACTGGGTTTCAACACTGCAGTGTATGTGTGGGGAGGTCTTTGCTAAGGCCGATCCCCACACCACTTGTGTTTATTGTCTGGGGTTTGACCAACTCGATTCAGACTGCCAAATGTACAGGAATTTTCCCATATCTACCCTGGAAAAGAAATTAGGTAGACTGAGAGAAAGGGAGGCCGAGAAGTCCGCTGACCCGGATGGCCAGCCCGATTCAGTTCCGACCGAACCAGAAGGAGTGCCCTCTGACCAGGGCGATACTTCTTCGGGCAAAAGGAGAGCTGATTCTTAGGAGTCAGTTCCAGTGAAAAAAAAGAGAAAAGGTAAATCGTCTGGTTAGGACCCAGAATCTCATACTCCAACCACCGATGAGATAGCCAAGGCAATCAGGATTGTGCAATCACTTAGTTCAGTTCTGACCGAACTGGCACCATCTGGCAGGTGCTCAGTTCGGTCAGTTTCCCCGGTTCCAGATTACACTTTGGAAGAATTTTATGAACCGGAGTTTGAGGAGGAGGGAGAGTATGAGGATGATTATGGTGATGGTGAAAGTCTGGAAGTGCTTATTGACTCGGACATCTCCCCAGACAGACCTTCAGGTGTTTCTCCTCCTAGGCTTTTTGAGTTCCCTTCACACTACATGTTCTACAAAAAGATGGCTGTTACCTTCCAGCTTCCTGTGGAGGAAACAGTTGAGGATCAGGAAGAGCCTGATTATGTTGAGATGATGGACATCCCAGAGTCCAGGAGACTGTCTATTCCCCTCCACAAATCTTTTAGAAAACAGACACAAAAAATTCTTAAGTCTCCTAATTCTATACCTCCTGTGGACAGACAAATGGACAAGAGGTACACTCTCTCTGGCTCAGACATGGAGTTCCTTTTTCAGCAATACAGCCATGTTGGGGTTGTACAGGCTGCTGCCTGTGATAAGGCAAACATCCCTTGGCATCACACCCCCCAGACAAGAACTCCAGGAAGATTGATGCCATGGCAAAGAAACAATACATGGCAGCATCTTTGGGACTCAGGCAGGCTAACTATATGGCCTATACAGCCAGGTACCAGAAGTCCAGGTGGGACACTGTACTGGCACTGGCTAAATAGGTTCCCACCCAGCTTGCCAAGGAGCTGGAGCAGGTGGCTGCAGATGGGATTGAGGCATCGAAAGTACAGTTTCATGCTGCAGTGGACTCCAATGATGTGTCATCAAGAGTCATGGCTACATCTGTGGCTCTTCGGAGAATGGCTTGGCTCAGGTGTACTAGCCTGTCACAGGATACCCATGCTAAGGCCATGGATTTTCCTGTAATTGGTAATTCTCTGTTGGGGAGCAGACAGAGAATTACATGAAGAAAATGGACGAATACAGGACCACTTACAGGAGTGCTTATGCCAAAGAAAGGCAAGCAACTCCTCAAAGGCAGCAGTCCAGGGGCAGGGGCAGGCCTTTTCAAAGGCCTTTTTACCAAGCTCAGGCCTCCTCTTCTTCCTTTTCACAGAGGGGGTTCTTTAGAGGGAGAGGCAGAAAGGGGATGAGCAGGCCTTCATCCACCTCTCAGCCTAAAGCGCCTGCCAAGCGGACACCCTGATGGGTCTGCCCGGATCGATTCTCCAATACCAGTAGGGGGCAGGCTGGCTTACTTTGTCCAGGACTGGATGTCTCTTACATCAGACAAGTGGGTCCTGGAAGTAGTAAGCCAGGACCTGGTTCTCAGCTTCAAAAAATTTCCCAAGATGAGAGCCAGATCTTTTTCACCTGCAAATATCTGAGACCCTTGCCCTAGAGGCAGTGGTTTCTTCTCTCCTAGCTCTTAGAGCTATAGAGAGAGTTCCCACCCTTCACAGGGGCAAAGGATTGTACTCCAGGTACTTCCTAACCCCCAAGAAGACAAGAGACTGGTGACCCATCCTGGACCTAAGATATCTGAACAAACATCTGTTAAAGCCAAAATTCAAAATGGTAACTCTGGGAATTATCCTTCCCTCTCTAAGGCCAGGGGACTGCCTAGCCTCCCTGGACCTCAAAAATGCCTACTTTCACATTCCCATCAGGTGCTCCCACAGAAAGTACCTCAGGTTTGAGTTGCCCTCAGGCCACTATCAATTCAGTGCAATGCCCTTTGGCCTAACATCAGCCCCAAGGGTCTTCACAAAGTGCCTGGCAGTAGTTGTTGCCTTCCTAAGAAGACAGAAGATTTCCATTTTCCCATACTTGGATGACTGGCTCATAGTAGGTCAGTCTCCAGACCAAGTCAAGTCACATCTGCAAGTGACCCAGCAAGTGCTCACTTCTTTAGGATTCCTTCTCAACCTACCCAAAGTCAGTTCTTGAACCAGTGCAGCTCCTCACCTTCATAGGTGCAGTACTGGATACAGTAAAGGCAAGAGCCTTCCTTCCCCTGGAAAGGGCAAGGACCCTTATGGAACTGGCCTCTTCATTCACCCTTCAGGTGTCTCGACCAGCAGGCATTTCCTTCAGCTACTGGGCCATATGGCAGCCTCCACAGCAGTGGTCCAGGGAGCAAGATTCCAAATGAGGGACATTCAGTTCCACTTAAGAGCCTTTTGGTCCCAAGGAAAGGATACCCTTACCAAACTAATCCCAGTGACTCGAAGCCTTGCAATGGTGGCAGGATCAGGACAATTTGAGATAAGGGGTTCCATTTGTCACTCAGTCTCATTCAGTGATACTCACCACAGATGCTTCCCTGCTGGGCTGGGGAGCCCATTTGGGGGATCTTACCTCCCAGGGACTGTGGTCACCTCAGGAATCTCTGCTTCACATCAATCTCTTGGAACTCAGAGCAGTGTTTCTGGCACTGCAAGCTTTTTTCAAATCTGTACAGAACAAGGTGGTTCAGGCCAGAACAGACAACACCACCACCACGTGGTACATCAACAAGCAAGGAGGCACTCGGTCTATGGCCTTGTGCACAGAAGCAATGAAGTTGTGGTCTCTGGCCTATTCCCTGCAAACCTCTCTGATAGCAGTTCACCTCCCAGGGAAGGGCAATGTCCAAGCAGATGCACTGAGCAGAATATCCCAGGGCCATCACGAATGGGCCCTGGAGACTGGTTTTGAAAGTGATTTTCTTGAGATGGGGCACTCCAGAGATAGATCTTTTTGCTGCCCCGATCACCAACTTCCTCTCTTTTGTTGCAGACCCCCAGTCTTGGGCTCAGCCCCCCTGGATGCTCTGATTTTGAACTGGGAAGGGAAATTTCTGTATGCTTTTCCCCACTTCCCTCTCCTGTTCAGGGTGATAGTCAAGATAAGGTCACAACCATGCAAAGTGATTCTGATTGCTCCAGACTGGGCCAGACAGCCATGGTACCCCATGTTGTTGTCCCTAACAGTCCACCTTCCGCTGTTTCTTCCCAGGAATTACAACCTGTTAACATCTTCTCAGGGGAGGATTTGGTATCCCAATCTTCAGTCTCTCAATCTCAAGGCTTGGATCTTGAAGAGTTAGAGTTTGCAGATCTGCATCTTTCCCAAGGGGTTCTGGATATCCTTAAGGCTTCTAGAAAGCCTTCCACCAGAAAGACTTACAACTCCAAATGGAAAAGATTCAACATTTGGTGTGCTAAGAAGAATATTTCTCCAGACTCTGCTGAATTGCCTACCGTTCTGGATTATATGGTCCATCTTAATGGCCTAGGCCTCAGACCAGCTACCCTCAAGGTACACTTGGCAGCTGTTTCTGCTTTCCTGTCAGTAGGCAAGTCTTCCTCTCTGTCATCCCATCCTGTATTCTGTAAGTTTTTCAAGGGATTGGTTCACACCAATCCCCCTTTAGGGATCCTGCTCCTACTTGGGACCTTAATGTTTGCATTGCTCAGCTTATGCAACCCCACTTTGAGCCTTTGTCCTCAGAGCAGAGCTTAAGTACCTGACTTGGAAAACTGTGTTTTTGGTAGTGATTACCTCTGCCAGACGTATCGGTGAATTGCAAGCCTTGTCAGTGGAATCTGATTTCATCTATTTTCACAGAGATAAAGTGGTCCTTAGAACTAACAGAAAGTTCTTACCTAAAGTGATTTCAGATTCCCACCTCAACCAGTCTATATCTCTCCCTGTTTTCTTCACTGACCATTCCTCCTTGGGAGAGAGGAAGCTACACGGTTTGGATGTTAAAAGAGCCCTTAGCTACTACATAGAGTGTACCAAGGGTCACAGGTTTGAATCCCTCCAGTTGTTCCTCACTTATGGAGAAGTTGATAAAAGCAAACCTGCCACTAAGAGATCTATTGCCAGGTGGATTGTTTCTTGTATACAATTCTGCTATGAAAAACTGGGCATAACTCCACCCTCAGGCCTGAGGGCTCATTCCACAAGAGGTACACCTGCCTCCCTGGCTGCTGCCAGGGATATTCCTCTTTTAGAAATTTGTCAAGCAGCCACCTGGAAAACAGTCCATACTTTCACCAAGCATTACTCTCTGGATATCCAGGCTAGGAGTGATGCTCGGTTTGGCACAGCAGTACTTCAGAGCCTATTTCCAAAGTAGGTTCTGTCCCTCCTCCATGGAGGTACTGCTTGGTAGTCTGCAATAGTTATGATACAGCAAGACTTCATGTTGTTTGAAGAAAAAATTACTCACCTTAGTAATTATGTTTCTTCTAGTGGAGTCTTGCTGTATTCTGACCTCCCCCCTGCCTCCCCTCTCAGAACCTAATTTTTGGGATGTGGGTGGGCAGGAGCAGTGTTGGCACCCTAGGGGTGTCCTTTTTACACCCTCTTTTTTGTTTGGGTGGAATGTTGTGTTTTGGGTGTATTTTTGTTTTTGGGTTTCCTGACTTGAGTCTTCCTTTGAAACCGAAAACATTATATATTTGCCAGTTGGCTAGTAAAAAGTTTTGTTTCCACACAGAACACCTAGTGAGTTTTTGCTCGTAAAGATCTGACGGTTGCAGTTTGAACAACAGACAGGGGCTTCAACCGAGCTTGTGATGAACGTTTTATGCAAGGCATAGAAAAGTTAACCCTTTGTTCTCCAGGGCAGTTGAAAGGCAGGACCTAACTGCAATAGTCAGAATACAGCAAGACTCCACTAGAAGAAACATAATTACTAAGGTGAGTAATTTTTTCTTTCCTTCTATCTGGAAAATAGCACCTCTATTTAAGGGGGGGGGATTCAAATGGCCCCTCAAACTATAGACCAATAGCAATCCTCCCCATCCTCTCTAAGTTAATGGAACGAATGGTGTTTGGCCAGTTGTATAGTTACTTAGAAAAATATAAATAATTGACTAAATACCAACATGGCTTTAGGGCAGGTTATTCAACTTGCACTGCGCTCATGGACTTTGTTGATAAAGTGGCAGTGGCCTTGGATAAGGGAGAGTCCAAGTCCACAGGCACAGTGTATGTTGACCTGTCCAAAGCCTTTGATTTGGTCGACCACTATTTATTGTATGAGAGGATGGAGAGGATTGGTATAGCCGCTAGGTCATTATTATGGTTTAAATCATATTTGAGTCAAAGAAAACAGCAAGTAGTAATAAATGGTAAATTTTCTGAAGTAGGTAATATACTAAAAGGTGTCCCTCAAGTTTCAATTGTGGGGCCATTATTGTTTTTGTTATATATTAATGAATTACCTACCAAAATAAATAATACACAAATCAGGTGGTATGCAGATGATACAGTACTTTTAGCATCAGCCAAATCTCAAAATGAAATGATGGTTAAATTACAGATGGATTTTGATGTTCTACAGGATTGGTTTTCCAGCTCTAAATTAGTGATAAGTGATGAAAAACCTCAGGTTATGTTTTTCAGTAAAAAAACAAAGGTTAATAAAAAACAGATCAGAGATAGGGAAATACTAATGAGGAATAGGAAAAAATTAATAATCACAGATCAATATAAATATTTAGGGGTAGAGACTGATTATACTTGATCATTCTCAGCTCATATTAATAATACAATAAAGAAAATTAATAATAAGATGGGGCACTATGTAGGTCTTCAAGGATATTAAATCTACAAACCCGGAGGTTAATTGCAAATCAATTAATAATGCCTGTATTAGAATATGGAAATATGGTGTATTATTTTGCAGGTCAAACACATTTAAATAAATTAGTCATATCATATAATCGATTGGGAAGATTTGTCCTGAACTGTAGCTATAATACTCATCATTGCATTTTGTATAAAGACCTAAACTGGGACAGTTTATCAGTACAATTTAAAAAACAATATTCAGTATTTATCTATAAAATAATAAATGGGATGATTGATGGAAACATGGAATTGCCTTCTGTTAGTAAATATTATCCATATCTTTTAAGGAATGTAAAGCGTAGAGGTTACACTTTTCCAAAACCTAATACAAGATATGATACTATGACACTTGAGGCTCAGACTGTAAATATTTGGAATAATATTCCCCCTGAATTAAGAAAAGCAACTAAACTATCCCAGTTTAAATTAGGATTGAGCACTGTATTTTATGATGAATGTACTTGTTTTTAAAATGTGGATAAATGTGTTAGTTGTTGATCTGATTGAAGATTTTTGTCTTGTATAATGTCAAAAATTATTTATTAGTTTTATGTAGTCTGAATTTTTGTATGTTATATTGAATGTAATTTGCTCTTGACACAGGACAACTTTGAAAATAGGTCTATGACCTAAAGTTTGCTATCCTGTGTACAAATAAACATTTTTACTACTACTACTAGTACATATGGCCCATTTGCATTCCACGGGTTTAAGTATTTCCACTTTGAAGGTGCATCTGGCAGCTGTTTCAGCATATTTATCAGCAGGTAAGGAATCTTCTTTGGCTTCGAAGCCAGTATTCAAGAAGTTTTTTAAGGGATTACTGCATTTGCACCCACCACACAGGGAGCCTACACCTATGTGGGATCTGAACATTTTGTATTGCCCAACTCATGCAGCCCCCTTTTGAGCCCATGTCTTCCACAGATCTCAAATATGTGACTTGGAAAACAATATTCCTGGCAGCCATTACCTCTGCCAGAAGGAACAGTGAGCTCCAGGCACTGTCCACAGATCCTGGTAACATTGCTGTCCATAGAGACAAAATAGTTCTGAGGACTAACAGAACATTTTTGCCCAAGGTGGTATCCAGAGTTCCACCTCAACCAGTCTATTACTTTGTCAGTCTTTTTCACAGGCCATTCCACCTCAGGTGAGCACAGGCTGCACAGCCTGGATGTGAAAAGGGCAGTTAACTACTACCTTGACCACACAAAAGGTCACAGGCAGGGTCAAACCCAGTTTTTCCTCACTTCTGGAGAGGTGGGGAAAGGAAAATCTGCCACAAAATGATGAATTGAAGGATGTATTATAGCCTGTATTCAGTTTTGCTACAGCAAGGTGGGTAAGCAGCCATCTGTAGTCCTCAGGGTCCACTCAACCAGGGGTACCGCAGTTTCTCTAGCAGCTGCTAGAGATATTCCCAAGTGGACATTTGTAAAGCTGCCACTTGGAAAACCATCCACACATTCACCAAACATTATTGTTTGGATGTCCAGGTCAGAGGAGATGCCAGGTTTGGCACAGCAGTCCTGCAGAGGCTGATTCCTAAATAGGTCCTCTGCCCACCTTCAAAGGCACTGCTTGGGTAATCTGCATAAGTCAGAATACAGTAAGATTTCCTGGGGTTGAAGAAAAAAATACCCACCATAGTAACCTTGTTTCTTCTAAGGGAATCTTACTGTATTCTTAGCTCCCTCCCTTACTCCCCTACTAGAAACCTATGGTAACTGCACTACAGCTGTGGTAGAGATGTTGCAAACCTGGGGGTATATAATGTTCTTGTTTTGGGCATCTGTGACTTGAGTCTTAGTGATGCCACCTTGGAAGTTTTTTGAAAAAAGGGGAAAACATTCCTTATTTATAGTTTAGAGTTTTATTAAGGAGGGTTGCTATTAGTGTTATATTAGTTGGAAACTGCTTAGTGCATGCTTCATAAGAATCTGATGGTTTAGAGTACTTTGCCAGGGACAGCGATTTGAAAACCAAGCTCGAGCCTAGCATTCCATTATTTGCATAGGTTCTATTAACTATTTTGGCTCTGGGGCAGTCCTATGGTGAGACCATACTGCATAAGTCAGAATACAGTGATTTTTTCTTACAGATGACAGCCTTGAGTTCCTGGAGTAAAAACAACACTTCATTCTGTGTTGATCTGAGAAATCTGAACCTCATTCCTCACTGAGAAACACTAAGAGAGAAAAAGTAGTGCAGTAAACAGACTGCTGATTGGAGGGATTGCTATAAAACTCCAATAAAAAAAGAAGTCTGTTAGACATTTGGTGAGCTCCTTATGTCTACTGTCCTAGCAAAATGACTGCAGAGCTCCACCCTGCAGCCATAAAAAGGAACAAGACATAAGAGAGTTAAACAGGTGGCTAGATGACTGGACATTTGCAGAAGATTTGTATCTCCTGAAAAATTGGGACTACTTTAAAGGAAGGGAGTATCTTTATTCAAAGGATGTGCTGCACTTAAACACAGTAGGGACTCAGGCACTGGCTAAAAGGTTAAATAAAATAATGGACAGAAATTTTAAATTGTACCTGGGGTGATAGATCAAATAAGGACAAAATGCATGTATTCTTAGAAACAAAATATGAAATGGACACAGAAAATCTAAAGAATTAACTGTCATTGTTTTAAATGCAAGAAGCTTTAACCAATAAAATGGATGAACTGAGAATTAGGGTACACGAGATGCAGCCAGATATCATTGCAGTAACAGAAACCTGATGGAGTGAAAAAGATGACCGGAATAGAAACCTGGAGGGACAGCAGTTTTTTTGGCAAGAGAAGTGATGATCACTAGTGACCTGAAGCACTTCATGCAGTGCAAGAAAGTAGCAGCAAAGGCAAACAAGATGCTGGGATGCATATCTAGGGGGATCAGTAGTATGAGAGTGGAGGTTATATTGCCCTTGTACAGGTCACTGGTAAGGCCACATCTAGAGTATGGAGTTCAGTATAGGTATCCACACCTCAAAAAGGACACTAACCTGCTGGAGAAGGTCCAGAGGAGGGCTAAAAAGATGCTAGTGGGTCAGCAGGGTAAGGCATATGAGGAGAGGCTGAGGGCACTGAAGATGTACTACCTAGAAGACAGGAGAGAGAGAGGGGGCATGATTGGGACCTTCTAGTACTTGAAAGGGATAAATAAGGTTGATAAGGAGAGTCTCTTTAAGTTGAGTGGCAACCATAACACAAGGGGGCACAGTCTTAAGCTGGTGGGTGGTGGGTTTAGGAGGGAGATCAGGAAGCACTTCTTCACGGAGAGGGTGGTGGACACTTGGAATGTGCTGCTGGAAGAGGTCATCTCATTGAAGACAGTAGGAAGCTTTAAGAGAGGCTGGGATAGGCATAGGGGAAGGTAAGGATCATGGGTAGGGAGGATGGGAGGAGTGGGAAGGGAAGGCAGGGACATTAGCTCAAGCTGTGGACCCTGCAATAAGAGCAGACTTGATATACCAAATGGCCTTCTTCTGCTGGCTTCTTTGTATGTTTGTATGTATAGGGTAAACAGGAGAGGTGGAGGGGTTGCCATTTATTGGAAGGAGACACTCCAGCCTACCAAACGGGAGCCTAGTAAAGGAGGTCAGACAGAACCATACGGATAAAAGTGAACAATATAAAAGGAAGGTATCTAATGATAGGGAACTGTTACATTCTACCTGACAGCAAGAACACTGAGACCATTACAATGTACGCTAACATCTTTGAAGACACATGCAGGAATAAGGACATATTAATAGTAGGTGACTTTAACATGCTAGAAATAATCTGTTCAAATAATACTACTACCACCAAAATAACCAGTGGGTTTCTCAAAATTATAAATGAATCTGCACAAGTTTAGAAACAGAAACATAGACTTTGTCGGCAGATAAGGACCGCTTGGCCCATCTAGTCTGCCCATTTTCCTACCTACAGGATAGGCCGCAGATCCTTGTTAACCAACAGCCTATTTATTCCTACCCCCCACAAGAATTGCCTTATGCCTGTCCCATGTATTCTTGAATTCTCCCACAGTTTTAGACTCCACAACCTCCTCAGGAAGGCTAGGCTCAGCATATAAATGAATCTACTAGGAGTAAGAATGTGTTAGACCTGGGGCAGGATTCACAAAGGTAGGGCAAAGTGAGTGCAAATGTTTGCACTGCACTTCCCGGCTGTGCTGGTGGGTAACTGTGCTATTCACAGTAGGAGAGGCTGATGGGCTGTACAACTGTGAATAGGGGCTGGTGAGGGCAGTGCTAACCCAGAAAAAAAGTAGTGGAAGACATGGTAGCACTGCCCCCGCAGCCAGCCAGGAAAACAGCCAGCAGCCAATTGCGCTCAGGCGCTAAAGTGCAGTCCACTAAGGTAGGCATGCAAATGAGCCCATTAGGTATACAAGGCTCTAGAGGCCATTAGTATGCCCATTATGGGCTCATTTGCATGCCATTAGTGTGTGATTGCAGCCCCCACCACCAGCTCAAACACCATGCAGCCACATTCCCCCATAGTCCAGTGTAGCCCAACCCCACCCTGATTGTGGCCTCGACGGCAAAAAAAACCCAGTTAATTCCATAGTGAAGTGTCCTACCCCAGTTCCTGATCACTCTGTTAGCCACCTGATAAAAAAAAAGTAGTCATTCCCCATAGTGTAGGGTCCCGCCCCTTCCCCATTCCCTGACCCCTGTTATCATAATAAGAAATTCCCCATTGCCATAGTATAGTGGACCCTCCGCCACGCCCAGTCCCGATCCCCCACCATAATAAAAACGTAATCACATTTTCCATAGTATAGTGGTCCCACCCCCCACCACAGTCCCAATCCCCATCATAATACAAAAGTAATCTCCTTTTCCAGTAGTATAGTGGTCCCACCCCGGTTCTCGATCACCCTCATAATAAAAAAATCCCTGGTTCCTAGTATATTGACCCATCCCATTCCCTGATCCATGAACTCCCAACTGTACTGTATGTACACATTTTCCATGGTGCAGTGCCCACCCTCTCCAGTAACCACATCCCACTCCGCGCCAGCATGGCCCACCAGTCGGTGAGCAGCACAGCTCTCCACACACTTCCACGGCTGCCCGCCAACTGAACTATGAATGACAGTTTACAGTATATAGTATACACAAAGGGTGGTGAACATATGGAGCAGAATACCATCAGAGGGGTGAGCAGCAGTAATTTTATCATCTATAAGAATAATTTAGATAAAGACTTAGCAGAGAGGGGAACAGAAGAATATTACTGCAAGTATAAGGGACAGCTTATATGGGCTTATGCCTTCTGCTGTTTCTGCTATTGAAACGTAAAAAAAAGGAAAAAAATAGATTCTGTACCCAGCTTTCCAAGGTGCTGCTATGGAGCCTGCTGTTATTATGCATTAGTGAGGGATTCCTGGGATTTGAAGAAAAAATTACTCACCATAGTAATGTTTCTTCCAAGGGATCCCTTACTATGACATTCCTACCTTCTCTTTTAGAACCTGGAAACGGTTCTCACAAGAATCATTTTTCTCTTTAATTGCTTGAGCATTACTTGTAGTATAACTTTACAACTGATACTCAGTGATCTTTCATGCTATCCTGTTTTTCTGCTATAGTGTAAAGTTTTTTTTTCCAAAACTGTTTTCATGTTTTATTGGATAATTTGGTGGCCATTTAGCTAGCCTTAGTGGTCACTGCTCACTACAGTTTGAGAAATACATCTACCATTAGAGGGCGGAGGTAAGTGTGACTATGCAGCAGAGTTTTGATTTAAATTTCAATTTCAATTTTATTGGTTCAGAAGATACCTTTGAGCCCAAGCTCTTTTACAAAGGTTCCACGTCAGATTCCATTCTAGATTTATTTATTTAACGCTTTTAGGAATTATGACCCTTTGAGTCAGGGACTTATTTACAAAGGCTCAGCATCAGAACAGAATACACAGGACAGTACCTATACACAGATCGTGACAATGGTTGCAATGACAAAAGACTATAGGTTTCAGGTATTACAGTTACACAGTATTATTGCAGCCTTGTGAGACATAATTACATTGCATGGAGAGCAGTACTGGGAGCTACACTTTACAGTTTTAAAATTACAATTTGTAATAATACAAAGCATTTGTAACGCTATTAGTGGGAGTAACATATTGGCCTTTATATAGTAGTAACACTTAACAGGTATCTAGTGAGTGCAGTCTGTTGAGGCCTTGTCGAGAGGTATTATACAGTACACTGGACTGGAGAGATTGGAAGACCTGATAATGCAGGGCTAGGAGTTGTTAAACAATTTCAGAATCCTGCATGAACAAATACAACAGTTCAGATTGCATAATTAGCATAACATTCTACATCTTCAGAGCAACTCATTCCAGGGGAATGATTACTGTTGTTAACAATAGTAAGGGATCCCTTTGGAAGAAACAACATTACTATGGTGAATAATTTTGTCCTTCTGCCCTCTTACTGTTTCAGAATCAAATGTCATATGTTATTCCGGTAGATGGAAAGGAGCATATTGTTCATCTGGAGCAGAACAAGTAAGTGATTAATAGTACTTGTCAAAACTGTTTCTATCATTATGTTTCGTTTTTGAATTTAACAATTAAAGAATGGAGTTACAACTTTCTGATAAAATGTCACTACAGGTGAGTGGTGAGAATCCTTGCTCCCAGGGCCCATTGTTATCTCATCATAATCTTATATCTGACAATTCCATTATGGAATAATCTGAAAGTTGTTTTAAAATAATTACTCAAGTTATTTTTTTTGGTGTAATTTGACTATACAGCAAACTATGACCTTATACCTTTACAATATCACTGTTAGAGAAACTAACTAACCAGCCAACCACCCAAACAGCTAACCAGCCAACCAAACACCCACACAACCAACCACACACATCACTGACTGACCAACCAGCCAATCAACCAAAAACCAATCAATTAACTAACTCCACAACCAAGCAACCAAATAACTAACCAACAAATAACTAACTTGCCAACTGATCAATCAACCCTCCAGTGAGCCAGCCAGGTAACAATCCAATATCAAGTTATATAGATGTTCTGCCCACCTGAAAACTCCTTCCCTCCCACAGCCCAGAAGGCCTCCAGCCACCTAGTTTGCAAACATTCACCCTTGCTGCTGAGTAGCCAACCTCTCCACCCACCAATGCACAACCCACTGATGTGGAGAACTATACCCACCACCTAGCCAATCAGTAACCCCTCCCCCCACTGTTAAGAAGCTGGCTTGCCAATAGACACCTCCCACTGGTGAGAAGCCAGCTCACCAGCAAACACTTTCCCAATGCAAAGAAGCTTGCCTCCCTACTGTGTCACTTCAGTATCCACTGGAGCCCTGCTTGAACATTTTTATTCACAGCTGTGCCAGTCTAGGTCCCTTGGGTTTGGTGGAGACTTTTGAAATTGTAGCTGTGATGCTTACATATCTGTGAGCCTAGTGGGAGCTATTGAATATGTGACAGTATCATTCCCATGTCCCATTGTCCTGACTGGGACATTTACATTTCTGACTGTGATTCTGTTTGCTCTTCAAGAGGAAAACATGATTGCTAGCTTGAATGACAGGTTACACCTTTACAGGAAGAGAAGGGAGAAACGTGTTGCATTACTTATGCTGCCTGAGTAAGGAGATCACTACATACAAATGTTAAAAGTATTAAGGGTGTAGTTTCCTCTACAAAAAGACAACTATCACATTTGTAAAACTGAACTAGAAGTACCATAATGAAACCATGGCAGTCTTCTCTTACAAAAAAAAAGTTCATAGTGTATGTACCACAGGGGGGGGTGGGGTTACTGTTGTCACATAGATGTTCTGTGATGTTGTATTTCTGTAGCACTCCACAATGTGCATTCCTACTAGGGTTAGTGGTACAGCCCAAGAAGCCTGGAAACATGTAGATTACAAAGAGCAAAGATTCTCCAGTCTTTGTTGTACCACTCGGGGGGAGGGTAAACCACATGAAAGAGTCTCTCTCAGGAAGATATTGCAAATTTTGTTATTTTTTTAGCAGGATTGCACAGCTGCTAAGCTAGTGGGGACTACCTGGTGACAGGGAGCACCCCCAAATTTAGAAATCATTCCCAAGTTTCGGCTCTCAAGCTGGTTAATCTGCAAATTTTTTTCCCTTTTTTCCACTGCTTTTAGCATGCATTGTGGGCCAAGTGCCCTGCCTCAAAAGGGTGTTGTAAAGGTCTCCATTTTTCCCTTCTTCCCCTGGTGCCTCAGGTAAGTGATATAAAAATGTTCTTCGGTGGATGGCAGGCTTAGATAGAAAGAGTGTCTTTTTTCTAACGTCTTTTCCCTTACCTTTCCTGCCACAGCGCCTCTGGATATCGGACCCCCCCTTCCTTCCCTTATTCGTCTAAGAGCAGTAAGCAGAAGTATATCTCAGTTTCAACCATGGGACTTGAATCTGGTGTTGAGTGCTCTGTGTAAAGCACCATTCAAGCCTTCTTCATCAGTGCCGCTGGACATTTTGTCATACAAAGTGTGTTTTTTGTAGTGCTTCATAATGTCAATGGGTAGTCATTACAACTGGTTATAAAATGGGCTTTAGAAATCCAAGTCTCTGATTGGCTACTACATCATCTGAGCCATGTCCTTATCTGATGATATAGTAGCCAACCGGGACTGCTGCCCACCAAGATGCCCCACAGCAACAATGGATCAGTGAGCTCTGCCAAGCATAAACAGAAACGCTGACTGGCAGAGCTCACTGAAGCGGCAGCAGTGCAACAGAACGGCACTAGCAGCAGCAGCACAGTAACAGGACACTGGCATTCACATCCACATCCAGAAGCCTAAATCACAAAATAAGTGTTTCTTTTTCAAAACTGCAACCTGATCTGTGTTCCTTCCTTGCTGTACTTCCAAGCTGTGAGTAAAAGTCCAATCAGCCAGTCCCGCAGCTATAAACCTACTCGTTCATATGCCCTCACATCAACAAATCAGACCCACTCCTCCACCAGTACATATCCAAATGGCAAAAAATAAATGACAGACCACCTGACGGTTAGAAATACTATGTACGATGCGCTGAGCGAAAAGTGGTGACTACAGTGGCTGCAGTGAGACACGCTCGCGCTCATTAAAACCTAACGTTCGCTGTAACACAAATGGGCACATTTCACTATTTTAAGGTAAAAACAAATGACACATGACAGGCTTCAGTTAAGATGAAAACTTCCACATTTACAAACAAAAACATTGTGTCTCTCTGACTGCGTGCGTCGGTGGAGGGTGTCACATCAGACAGCACTTCTAAGATCGCGGTCATCTTTCTTTGCTGCCCCTGAAACAAATGCTCTCGCTCCTAGGTACCAAAGACAAACTAAATAAAAATGAATGTGTGCCCTTCGGGAATACAGTGTATGGAGGCATGAAGGAACAACCTGTCCACTACCTGTGTATGTCTGGGGTGGGGGGAGCAGCACCCTGTATTGGCCATCAGAAATCATCAATGGGGGACTATTTTTTACTGTTTCATTATTTTACTTAAATTTTTACATTTTTTGCCATGTTTTTTCTTCTTTTTTTTTATTCTTAAATACTTACTTAGATGCCCATTTTATATGCGCAATAACACACTCCGAGGTGTGGTTTATCGCCTGATAAAAGCACACCCAGTGGCATAAGGCACTCGGCACAAGCGCCTCATGCCTTAGTACACCCTTGGGTGTGCTCTTATCAGGCAATAAACCACAGCTCATCGTGTGCTATTGCTTGCGTATTGTGCACCCCCTGCTGGGGGAAATAGTGCAGTCCAAGGCTGTTAACAGAATAGAATGTTGGGCACATGAGGATTCCGGACAGCAGCAACTCTCCAGTCTTTGCTGTGCCATCGAAGGGGAAATAACTGAAAAGCTTCTCTGAAGAAAAATCAGCTTCTAGTTTTGTGGGGCTACAATTCTACATAGCAGATTGGGGCTACCTGGCAACAGGGAGCACCCCTAAATTAAAATAGTGCCTGTTAAGCTAAAGCTTTCAGACTGGCTAACCTGCTCTTCCCAGTTCCACTGTCAACAGGTATCTGATTTCTTTATTAAAAAAAAAAAAGCTGCCTCAGTTAAGTACCTGTTTTTTCATTGGGGGTTTAGTCTTGGATATTCCTTGGGGCTTCCTTCCATCTCTAGGCATCGGTTTATCCCCCCCAGGTTTTTAGGATCTCTCTTAGTTGTGTTTGCCTATCAGGTGTTTTTTAGTACTCTTTGAAGGGACAGTTACCGTGCCGCCTGCAGACGTATTGCTTTGAGAAAAGGACTACCTACATAATTACCTTCCAAACAACATGGTAGACTGTTAAAAATAGTGTCCTCCACTGAAGCATCATTACTACACTGCCTGTGTGTGTATGGGATTTAAAGCACACTATTTTTTATTTGGCTCATATTCCCTCCCTGCAAGGCATCAGTGGAGGCAGGACTTTGTCTAGGGGCATGACCAGGACACCTAGATAAACAGGTTTGGGGAGGAGGGCAAGCAGGTATCACCCACTAGGGGCAGGCAGGTGTTCCCAGGGTGGAGGGAACTTGCATCCAGGAATAGAGAGGAGATACCTTGTCATTTCTACCTTTCCTAGGTTGCAAGAACAGCCTCAGAGGGAACATCAAGGTTTTTGATGAAGAAGATACCTTAAACATTTTAGTAATACTGTTTTTGCTTTTAAACTTCAGCTGGCTTAACAGGATGAAGGATTCTTCCTGTACTGCACCTGCCTGCATCATGATGTGATATAAAACTAAGTCTGATGTTCACTGTAACCAGCTTAATGTTTCCCTTTCAATAATGATGTACTAAATTATCACCTTACTTTGTCGCTTATGAATATCTGTATTGTCTGAACATCTTATCCTAAAACAGTGTCTTTACAATACAGAAAAGTACCGTATTCAAAGTATAAAAAGAGAAAGAACCAAATTGCTTTGCATTTTAAATGCAGTTGGCCAAAACTGTAACTATAAAAAGAAATAAAAAAATATTTTTTCACTTCAGTTAGGCATCCAATGTCAAAACAAATAATTTTAGCATCTTGCCATATATTGTAGGTACTGTTTGGGTGTTTGGGACGCTTTGCTGATTATTGGGGTTGTGAGTTGAGGAAGTGACTGCACCTGTTGCTGTTTACTGGGACGTTGGCTCTTCTGCCTTTTAAAAGCTCACGCTGCTATTATCTCCACAGTAGCTGCTGTTTTGTCTGGTTCTGAGAGGAGCTCTGTGCAACTTGTTTCAAGGGAGCAGTCCACAAGGGATCGTGTCTGCTGTCATCCCCCCCGGTACTGTTTGGGATACTTTGCTGATTACTGGGGTTGTGAGTTGGGGAAGTGACTGCACCTGTTGCTGTTTACTGGGAGGTGGGCTTTCCTGCCTTTTAAAAGCTTGCGCTGCTAGCAAGCGCGAGCGATTGCGAGTGTCGCGAGCACCACTCCATAGAAGAAAATCTGTTAGCAAGTAATCCTGCTCTCTTTCTCAGAAGGCAAATTTTATCTTGATTTGTTAAGTATTTTAAAGCCTTGTTTGAATTTGTTACGCTCTTTTTGTTTTGTAATTTTATTTTTTTCGTTTTAGTTTGTTTTAAGTTTTGTTTTTTCCTTATTTTCTTTTTTATTATGTTTTTTATTTACACAATGTTGATGTTATTAACGTTTTGCTCATTTTCAATTAATGTTTCACATGTTGAAAAAGTAGAGTGTTTATTGCACTATTCTTGTCCATTCAGTACAGATCAGGGCAATGGGTTTACAGGGATGTATTTGTCAGAATCTCATGTTTTACTTCTGTCTTTTTCTTATGAAGTTCATATAATTCATAATTTTCAATATAGTGAACGTACATGTAGATTGGTGACTACCTCATCCACTAAAAATGAAAGACAGTGAAAAGGAATAATGTAAAAAGATTAATTATGTTATTGTCCACATCCTGGGCCTAACTTTTCTTCTGAGATAAACTGTGAGTCAGCCACAGTTAGTATTAACAAGGGTTCAAACAACATGAAGTCTTGCTGTATTCTAACTATTGCAGTTAGGTCCTGCCTTTCAACTGTCCCGGAGAACAAAGAATTAACTTTCCATGGCCAGCATGGAATGTTCAGCGCCAGCATGGTTGAAGCCCCTGTCTGCTGTTGTTTAAACTCAACTGTCAGATTCTTTACACCGCCTCACTGAACAGTCGCTCGAATTTCTCCTTTGCTCGGTTCAAAAAAGTTGGTTAAGTGTAGTTTTTATTTCCGGTTTCTACCAATTTCTGCTACTGAACCTGTCGGTTTAAGTCTCTGTCTGTGGAACCGTGAGTACTAGATAGGTTTGCATTTAGTTTCTGTGTGGAACTTGTAAATTTTGGATCGGTTCAGTTTGAACCGATCAGATTGGTCTTAAAAAGGTTTTGAATTTATTAGAGTGTGGTAAGCGGTCCATATCGGCTCTAAAAAAAAGGGATTTAATTACGTTTTTTTCCAAGACCAGTAACAAGGTCAGGAACCGATAGGGGTGTCTTGCCTGGTGGATTTCCAAAAAAAAGGGTAAGTTTTGGATAGGATTGGCCATGTCAGAGAGCCCAAGGAAAAAGACGGGCCCACTGGGTTTCAACACTGTAGTGTGTGTGGGGAAGCCTTTGCTAAGGCTGATCCCCACATCACCTGTGTTTATTGTCTGGGGTTTGACCACCTCGATTCAGACTGCAAAATTTGTAAAAGTTTTCCCAAAGCTACCCTGGATAAGAGAGTAGATAGACTGAGGAAAAGGGAGGCCAAGAAGTCTGCTGACCCAGATGGCCAGCCCAGTTCAGTTCTGACCGAACCAGAAGGAGTGCCCTCTGACCAGGGCAAAACTTCTTCGGGCAAAAGGAGAGCCAATTCTGAGGAGTCGGTTCCGGTTAAAAGAAAGAGAGGAGAAAAATCATCCAATTCGGATCCACAAATTCTTTCTCCGACTGCTGATGAAATAGCCAAAGCGATAAGGATAGTTCAATCGCTAACTTCGGTTCCAGCCAAACCGGCAGTATTTGGCAGGGGCTCTGTTCGGTCGGTTCCCCCAGTTCAGGATTATACTTTAGAAGAATTTTATGAACCGGAGGAGGAGGAGGAGGGAGAGTATGAGGATAATGATGATGATAGTGATTATGAAAGTCTGGATGTGCCTCTTGACCCGGACATCTCCCCAGACAGACCCTCAGGTGTTTCTCCTCCTAGGCTTTGAGTCCGCTTCCCACTTTATGTTTTACAAGAAAGTGGCTGAAATCCTCCAGCTTCCAATGGAAGAAGCAGTAGAGGATCAGGAGGAGCCTGATTTTGTTGAGAAGATGGACATCCCAGATTCCAGGAGATTGTCTGTTCTCCTCCATAAATCTTTTGGGAAACAGACTTTTTAAAATTCTAAAGACTCCTAATTCCATACCTCCTGTGGACAGATGAATGGACAAGAGGTATACACTTTCAGGCTCAGACACAGAGTTCCTTTCCCAGCAGTGCAGCCATGTTGGGGTAGTGCAGGCTGCTGCCTGTGATAAGGCAAATATTCCCTTGGCATCACACCCCCAGATAAGGACTCCAGGAGGATTGATGCCATGGCAAAGAAGCAGTACATGGCAGCATCTTTGGGACTCAGACAGGCTAACTATATGGTCTACACAGCTAGATACCAGAAGTCCATATGGGACACTGTGTTGGCTCTGGCTAAACAAGCCCTGACCAGCTGCCAAGGAGCTGGAGCAGGTGGCTGCAGATGGGATTGAGGCATCCAAGGTGCAATTTCATGCTGCTCCAATGATGTTTCATCTAGAGTCATGGCTACATCTGTGGCCCTTTGGAGGATGGCTTGGCTCAGATGTACTAGCCTATCACAGGATACCCAGACTAAGGCCATAGATTTCCCTGTCATTGGTAATTCTCTGTTTGGGGAGCAGACAGAGAACTACATGAAACAGATGGATGAGTACAGGACCACGTACAGGAGTGCTCAGGCCAAAGAAAAGCAAGCCACTCCTCAGAGACAGCATTCCAGGGGCAGGGGCAGGCCCTTTCAAAGGCCTTTTTACCAAGCCCAGGCCTCCTCTGCTTATGCTCAGAGAGGGTTCTTCAGAGGGAGAGGCAGACGGGGAATGAGCAGGCCTGCTTCCACCCCTCAGCCTAAAGCCTCTGCCAAGCAGACACCCTGATGGGTCTGCCCAGGCCGATTCTCCAATACCTGTAGGGGGCAGGCTGGCTTACTTTGTCCAGAACTGGAAGTCTCTGACATCAGACAAGTGGGTCCTGGAAGTAGTAAGCCAGGGACTGGTTCTCAGCTTCAAAAAATTTCCCAAGATGAGAACCAGATCCTTTCCACCTGCAAATCCATCAGATACCCTTGCCCTAGAGGCAGAGGTTTCTTCCCTCCTGGCTCTCAGAGCCATAGAAAGGGTTTCTACCCTACACAGGGGCAAAGGATTGTACTCCAGGTACTTCCTAACCCACCAAAACACAGGAGAATGGTGGCCCATCCTGGATTTAAGATATCCGAACAAGCACCTTTTAAAACCAAAATTCAAAATGGTGACTCTGGGAATAATTCTGCCCTTTCTAAGGCCAGGGGACTAGCTAGCCTCCCTGGACCTCCAAGATGCCTATTTTCACATTCCCATCAGGTGCTCCCACAGAAAGTACCTCAGGTTCTAGTTGCCCTCAGGCCACTATCAATTCAGAGCAATGCCCTTTGGTCTAACATCAGCCCCAAGGGTGTTCACAAAGTGACTGGCAGTAGTGGTTGCTTTCCTAAGGAGAAAAAAGATCTCCATCTTTCCATACTTGGAAGACTGGCTCATAGTGGTTCAGTCTCCAGACCAAGTCAAGTCACATCTGCAAATAACTCAGCAAGTGCTCACTTCCTTAGGATTCTTCCTCAACCTTCCAAAGTCAGTTCTTGAGCCAGTACAGCTCCTCACCTTTATAGGGGCAGAGCTGGATACAATAAGGGCAAGAGCCTTCCTTCCCCTGGACAGGGCAAGAACCCTTATAGAACTGGCCTCTTCATTCACCCTTCAGGTGTCTCAACCAGCAAGGCATTTCCTGCAGCTCCTGGGCCACATGGCAGCCTCTACAGCAGTGGTCCAGGGGGCAAGATTCCAGATGAGGGACATTAAGTTTCACTTAAGAGCCTTCTGGTCCCAAAGAAAGGATTCCCTTACCAAACTAGTCCCAGTGACTCGAACCCTGATCCAGGCTTTGCAGCGGTGGCAGGATTAGAACAATTTGAGACAGGGAGTTCCTTTTGTCACTCAGTCTCATTCAGTGATACTCACCACAGATGCCTCCCTGCTGGGCTGGGGAGCCCACTTGGGGGATCTTACCACCCAAGGGCTGTGGTCACCTCAAGAATCTCTGCTTCACATCAATCTCTTAGAACTCAGAGCAGTGTTTCTGACACTACAAGCCTTTTCCAAATCTGTACAGAACAATTTGGTCCAGATCAGAACAGACAATACCACCAAAATGTGGTACATCAACAAGCAAGGAGGCACTCGGTCTATGGCCTTGTGCACAGAAGCAATGAAGTTGTGGTCTCTGGCCTATTCACTGCAAACCTCTCTGATAGCAGTTTACCTCCCAGGGAAGGACAATGTCCTAGCAGATGCTCTCAGCAGGATATCCCAGGGCTATCACGAATGGACCCTAGATCCCCTAGTTTTGAAAGTGATTTTCTCGAGATGGGGCACTCCATAGATGGATCTTTTTGCAGCCCCAGACAATCACCAACTTCTTCTCTTTTGTTGCAGACCCCCAGTCTTGGGCTCAGTCCCCCTGGATACTCTGATTCTGAATTGGGAAGGGAAATTCCTGTATGCTTTTCCCCCTTCCCTTTCCTGTTCAAAGTGTTAGTCAAGATCAGGTCTCAACCATGCAAAGTGATTCTGATTGCTCCAGACTGGGCCAGACAGCCCTGGTACCCACTATTGCTGTCCTTAGCAGTCCACCTTCCCCTGTCTCTTCCCAGGAATTACAACTTGTTGACATCCTCTCAGGGGAGGATTTGGTATCCGAACCTCAAATCTCTCAATCTCAAGGCATGGCTCTTGAAGAGTTAGAGTTTGCTGATCTACACCTTTCTCAAGGGGTTCTGGATATCCTTAAGACTTCTCAAAAGCCTTCCATCAGAAAGACTTACAACTCCAAATGGAAAAGGTTCACTGTTTGGTGCTCAAATAAGCATATTTCTCCAGAATCTGCTGGGTTGCCTACAGTCCTGGACTATATGGTTCATCTTAATGGCTTGGAACTTAGGTCAGCTACACTTAAAGTGCATCTGGCAGCTGTTTCTGCCTTCTTGTCAGTAGGCAAGTCCTCTCCTCTGTCAGCCCATCCTGTGTTTTGTAAGTTCTTCAAGGGATTTCTGCACACCAATCCCCCTTTAGGGGCCCTGCTCCTGCTTGGGACCTCAATGTTTGCATTGCCCAGCTTACGCAACCACCCTTTAAGCCTTTGTCCTCTGCAGAGCTTAAGTACTTGACTTGGAAAACTGTGTTTTTGGTAGCCATTACCTCTGCCAGGCATATCAGTGAATTGCAAGCCCTGTCAGTGGAGCCTGATTTCATCTCTTTCCATAGAGATAAAGTGGTCCTAAGAACTAACAAGAAGTTTTGCCTAAGGTGGTTTCAGATTTCCACCTTAATCAGTCTATGTCTCCCTGTTTTCTTCACTGACCATTCCTCCTCGGGAGAGGAGGCTGCACAGCTTGGATGTTAAAGGGCCCTCAGCTACATAGAGCGCACCAAGGGTCACAGGTTTGAGTCCCTCCAGTTGTTCCTCACATATGGAGAGGTTGGTAAGGGCAAACCTGCCACTAAAAGATCTATTGCCAGGTGGTATGTCTCTTGTATAGAATTCTGCTATGAAAAACTGGGTAGAACCCCACCCTCAGGCCTGAGGGCTCACTCTATTAGAGGTACAGCTGCTTCCCTGGCTGCTGCCAGGGATATTCCTATCTTAGAAATTTGTCAAGCAGCCACCTGGAAAACAGTCCATACATTCACCAAGCATTACTCTCTGGATATCCAGGCTAGGAGTGATGCTCAGTTTGGCACAGCAGTACTTCAGAGCCTATTCCCAAAGTAGGTTGTGTCCCTCCTCCATGGAGGTACTGCTTGGCAGTCTGCACTTGTCAGAATACAGCAAGACTTCATGTTGTTTGAAGGAAAAATTACTCACCTTAGTTATGTTGTTTCTTCTAATGGAGTCTTGCTGTATTCTGACCCCCCCGCCTCCCCTCTCAGAACCTCATTTTTGGGATGTGGGTGGGTAGGAGCAGTGTTGGCACCCTAGAGGTGCCCCCTTTTTCACCCTCATTTATTATGGGTGTGTGTTGTGTTTTGTTTTTTGGGTTCCCTGACTTGAGACTTTGCTTTGAAACCAAAAAAACCTTTTTGAATAAATTTAGTTGCCAGTTGGCTAGTGTGAGTTTTATAGTTTCCACACAGAACTTCTAGTGAGTATTGCTCGTAAAGATCTGACGTTGAGTTTAAACAACAGCAGACAGGGGCTTCAACCGAGCTCACGCTGAACGTTCTGTGCTGGCCATGGAAAGTTAACTCTTTGTTCTCCGGGGCAGTTGAAAGGCAGGACCTAACTGCAATAGTCAGAATACAGCAAGACTCTATTAGAAGAAACAACATTACTAAGGTGAGTAATTTTTTCTTCTGTCTCTCCTACTCTTAAAATTGTTAATTTGAACATACAGAGTTTGTTATCTAAATAGTCTCAATTTGTGGCCTGGTCCCAATATCATTCTTTTGATATTATTACTTTATCTGAGACATGGTTGCATACTGGTATTAAGGACTCTGAGATTTATCTCACTAATTATAATCTCGATAGGCAAGACAGAGTAGGAAAAAGAGGAGGTGGAGTTGTAATGTATATTCTTTGTAAATTTGATTACACTATTTTTGACTTTTCTGTGACAAATTCTGGATGTAATATGATTTCTATTGATTTGATTTTTGGACAAAGTAAACATTTGACTCTTAGTACTGTTTATTTCCCCCCGGTAACATTTTAAATGGTTTAGATTTATTGACCCTTTTTCGTGAAGTTTTTCCCCAATAAAGAATGGATTACTCTTGGTGATTTTAATTGCAGTTGGGATAAAAGTCTGAAGGGTGTAATCAGAGAGACTTTGGTTAATCTGGGTGTAACACAATTAATTAAGGAAACTACCAGATTCAGTTATAAAACAGGTGTAGGGACCATCCTTGATTGGATCATTGTCACTCATGTTGGTAGAATTTTTAAATCTGAGGTTATGGCCGACACCATGAGTGACCATTGTCCTATCAAATGTGAGTGGTCCATAAAATTATTAAAAAGTCCTCCCAGATATGTTGAATGTTGAAATTTGGCTAAGTTTATCCCCAGGGAATCCAAAATTTATATAATAAAATTGACTGGTCCCCTTTGGTAATTAGCACTAACATTGATGAAATGTGGGAATTATTTTGCATAGCTTATCATGCAATTGCAAATATAATCTCTCCCTTAAAGAAAATAAGATTTTAATCATCCAAACAAGAATGGGTTACAAGGGACCTCATTCACTTAATGAGAAAACGTGACAAGTGTTGGAAATCTTATACTCTTTCTAGAACCCTGATTGCTCTTCAAGAGTATAAGACACTTAGAAATAAGTGTAAATCTGAAATTAGGAAAGCTAGGGTCGCCTATTGTTTAAATGAACAAAGGAATTCCAGGGCCAGTCCTAAAAAGACTTGGAGTTTCTTAAATAAAATTTTGGGAAAGAGTAAAGTAGATTCCATTCCTATCCTTCATCATGATGGACAAAGTATAACTGATCATCTTAGGGTATCTAATATTTTCAATAGTCATTTTGGGAACTTGGGCCCCTATAGAACTCCCATAGATTTGGATGATGTATCTGATAATAATGATATTCATAATGACACTAATCCAAAGTTTTATTTTAAGTCTCTTTCCCCTTCCTCAGTAAAAAAAACCTTTTTTGAAAAATAATCCAAAACCTTTTCAGGGCCAGGATGGTGTTGATGTTAGGATAATTAGAATGGGTATTGATTGTTTTGTTTATCCATTAGTTCATATCTTTAACTTTTCCTTATATCATAATGTTTTTCCGAGTAGCTGGAAACGAGCAGTTACAAAACCCATCCTAAAGAGTGGAAATCCTTCTCTAGTTACTAATTATCATCCTATTTCCCTTTTGTCACCTATTTTAAAAATTCTGGAAAGGATTGTCATGGACCAAACCTTGAATTTTCTTGGGAGGTATTCTTTGTTATCAGAGAACCAACATGGCTTTAAGCCAGGATATAACACTGAAACAGCCTTGGTGGGGTTCATGGGCAGTGTCCATGGAGCACTTGATAGTGAACTTTCATGTGCTGCACTGTTTGTGGACCTCACCAAGGCTTTTGATTTGGTTGAATTTGATCTTCTTCCTGGTGTGCTTCAAGGTCTTCATTTTTCTGATGAAGTAAATATGTGGTATCAAAACTTTTGAAAGATCATTTAGAACTATTATTGGTTCATCTTTATCCCGTCCTCTTCCCTTAGTTTGTGGTGTTCCCCAGGGTTCAATTCTTGGACCACTTATTTTTTCCTTATTTATGAATTCTGTATCTGATATATGTACAAAAACTAAAATGATTCTTTGCGCAGATGACGCTGTACTTTTTTGTTCAGATTCCAGACCCAATGTCGCCCTTTCCTATCTTCAGACTGATTCTAATTTCCTGCAGGATTGGTTATCCTTAAGTGACCTGGTTTTGAATTCCCAGAAAACCAAAGTAATGGTGTTTTCTAAGAAGAAAAATGTACTAATTGATTTGCTTCCAATTTCTGATAGGACAGGAAACATAATTGAAAATGTATCTGTTTTTAAATACTTAGGTATTATGTTGGACACACATTTTTCTTTTGAGCCTCACATTCAGAATCTTAGGAAAATCCTTCATCAGAGGTTGGGTATGCTTTATCAAGTTAAATCTTTTTTGACTTTGGAATCCAGAAAGCTCTTAGTTGATAGCTTTCTGTTCTCCATACTCGATTATGGCATACTGAGTTATACATCCTTATGTACTAATGTTTTGAGTCTTCTTAAAGTAATTTACCATTCCACTCTGAGGTTTTGGCTAAATTTACCCTTTTGAACCCATTCCTCTGATCTGTACAATCAGTCATCTTCCTTATCTTTTGAAAATCGAGTACTTTATAAGATGGGCATTTTCTTATTTAAAGTTAAATGGAATTTTTTTTCCTCATTTTATTTCTTTAATGTTTCCTAGATTAGTTAATGTGTTGTTTACTAGGTCCAAGCACAATTATAAATTTAAAATACCATTTTTTTAAGACAACTTTTGGGCAAAGATCCTTATTATTTAGAGCACCTAGTTTTTAATAGAGTTCCATTAGAAATTGTTCAGAATAGTTCTTTTCAGGTTCACATGAAATCTTCAGAAGTTGTTAATAATAACTCCTGCCAGGGTTTTAAGACATGGTTAAAACAGTGGCTATATTTGGAAACATGACGTATTTTTATGTATTGTATTGTACTGATTGAATGTTTTGTTTGTATTACGTGTGTTTGTTAATTTTTTGTGTGTTTTTTTAGTTTTAAACTTGTCTCCAATGAAAACAGGCAGTTTGCTCATTTGGATTTACAAGTATAAAAAATAAAAATGAAAATGAAAAAATGCTGAAATAAATGAGAAAATCTATCAAGGGTGATGGTCTTCTCAAATAACAGTAAAAGCACAGTTACTGACACAAGCAGTATCATTAATTTTCAGGGAGCATTGCAAATGCCAGCATAAAAGGCAAAAGGAAAAATGTATACCTGTATCACTTCAGTTAGATCCAGAAGCAAATGATTTGATACCTTTAAATGGACCAACATAGATGTAACAACAAGAACAAAGTGCTCTAGCTTTCAGACCAACCAGTCCTTCTTCAGAAGCATAATGACAGTTATTTAGAAAAAACAATACTTTTAACAACTAGATCATGTAGAAACAAGCATTTGTCAATGCCGAATATTGTCGCGCTGGCATTGACTTTGGTAGTGCAGTTCGGGAAAACATTTTGGGCAAGATGTAAAAAATGACAGCTGTAGAGTTCATAAAGAGGTGTAAAAAAATGCCAGTGTTGAAAATGTGGCATGTAAATATTGCAAATTTGCGAAGTTACAAGGGTGCATGGGAAATGCTCAGTGCATGCTAGTAACACAGTCATTTTATGGACGTTCGGCACCAAATTTTCAATATAGGCATTTTAGCACCTCTGCTCATGTACAGTGTCACTGTTATTTCCTCAAACTTTCCCAAAAAGTGATTTCGCACAGCGACCACACTATTCTGTGCAGGATGTGCAAAAACACATTTTGGGCAGGATATGTGAAATGACAGCTGTACTGTTCATCAAGAGGTGTGGAAAAATGCCAATGGTGAAAATCCAGAGTGAAAATATTACAAATGCATAACGTTACGAGTGTGCGTGCAAACTGCATAACGCAAGCTCGTAACACAGTCATTTTATGGAGTATCGTCACCAAATTTTCAACTTAGGCATTTTAGGACCTCTGCTCATGAACAGTGTCACTGTCATTTTTGTAATCTGCCCTGAACACTGATTCCCACAGCAGCCGCATTATTGTGTGCCGGAAGTGCGGAAACACATTTCAGCCAGGATGTGAAAAATGACAGCTGTTCTGTTCACAAAAGAGGTGTAGAAAAATGACAATGTTGAAAATCTGATATGAAAATATTGTGAATTTGCGAAGTTATGAGCGTGCATAGCAACTGCGCAATGCACAATTGTAAAACAGCCATTTTTGGGATTTTTGCCACCAAATTTGCAACATAGGCTTTTTGAGAGCCCACGTCATGAACACTGCCACTGTCCTTGTGTTAATCAGTCCTGAAAGGTGATGCCACACAGTGACTGTGAAATCACTTTCCAGGACCGATTAACATCATAACAGTGACAGAATTCATGAGGAGAGGTCCCAAAATCACAATGTTGAAAATTTGGTGCAAAAATTAAAAAAAAAAAATGCCCGAGATATGCATCAAAGTTGAAAAAAACCTATTTATTCCATTATACAGCTTACCGGCATTTCCTCAGTTTGTGGTTGGCTTTGAAGAGTGCAGACATGTTCCTGGTCCACCGAAGATTGTTGCGTCAAGCTCTGGAGGTAAGTATGGGGTGAGGGGGGTTGTAAGGAGGCAGGGTGCACAGTGGGTGGGTGTGGGTGGTGAGAGGGGGTAGGGAGACTTTGAGGGACCATTTTCTCTTTACAGGTGTTTAAAAAAAAGACTTCGGGGGACAGTTTTCATTTTAATAGGTGGTTTGGCATGCTCGAGTGGGCTCCCAGCATGCCACCTGAGTGTGTGTGGATGCTTTAGCCGATGGGGGATTGGGCACCTCCATTGGCAAACAAGGAAAGGGGGGGCTGCAGGAGCACAGGGGATTGGGCACCCCTCGGCAAGCAAAAAAAGGGGGGGTTACATGATGCCGATAGGGATTGGGCACCCCTATCGGCACTCAATAAACAGGGGTGTTGACAGGCAACAGTGGCCATCACTGCTACCATGTTGCCTGCACGTAGGGGGAGGCATGTTGTGGTCATGCTGCATGAGAGCTTCGCTCTCCGCTCTCATTGCAGCGGACCTTTTCTCTGATCTCTTTGCCTTATTAGCTAGGCAGGGTGTCAGTCCCTGCTGCTGTCTGATTGGGGAATGTGGGACGCACCTACTGGTGCATGCCCTGCATTTTCCTAACAGTGACTGTGCCTCCAAATCTGCACTACTGCAAAATGTTGGCTGCGCAACTGCACCAACATAAAAACAGAAAAAATCCCCATTGGTTTAAAATACTCATTAAAAAAATCAAACAGAAGATGATGTCAGAGAAGTTTAACAGTACCATGTTACCTTAAGCTGGGAGGGTCCCAGGGTCAAATGTGCTTGGTGCAAAACACATACAAAGAATTACTATATCTAAATCTAATATTAAATCTAGATTTCACTTCAGTTTGGACATATAGGGAGACAACAACTGGCACATTGATTTGACTAGAAAGGCATTATTACTGTCTAACAGTGATTTCAGTGCAGAGAGCAGCAGTGATTCACAAAGGGATAATCAGGTACCCTAAATGTAATGTGTCTCTATAAAAATGTGATCCAGTTCCTGGGCAGCATTACCTGATATGCATAATTTCTGTTATACCTTTGCATAACATCTGCCACTGTACCACATTTGGCAGTCATTGAAAAATGTTTTCCTACCTATTCATCCTTGAATTATAAACAGTAGAATCCAAACAAGCCAAACCATATGAAGATTCATCACTGTAAGCCTTGTGCATTATGCAGACTGTGACACTCAACAGGTTTAGGGTAAGTTAGTCCATCTTGACTTTATTTGCTGCATATGCATCTCAATTGCTAAGGGGTCCTGACTATGTTCACCCTTCCTCAAGCCAAGCTACCTACAGTATGTCTAGCACTAACACTGATGGGAAGATTATGCCATTAGAAAGAATCTCTTTAAATAGCCTTTTTGGCAGATTGAAACCTCCTCCTCCATAGTGTCTTATTTGGCTTGCCTCTGGCTTCAGAGAAGTTAAAGGAAAACTTCACCCAATGTCCAAGTCTGGTGCCTCTGTGATTTCTCTGAATTTGCTAAAAAAAACTATCCTGCACATTCTGAGTCCCTCCATAGGAGACATCAATAAAGTAACCAAATACTAGGTAAGGATTGGATCACATAAAAACAATCACAAAGCCTACTTAGCCAGTAGATGACCACAACTGCAAAATGATTAGATTTGTTTACAAGCAATCAAGCACTGCCTTCTACACAAGACACACACACACACACGCACAGCAGAATATAGCTGCAAAATTATTAGATTTGTCTACAAGCACTGTCTTCCATGCAAGACACAAGCAATTGAATCAAAAGTACACAAACACACACACACACAGCAGAATACAGTTGCAGAATGATTAGGTTTGTTTACAAGCAGTCAAGCACTGCCTTCTCCACAAGACACACACACACACAGAAGAATATAGCTGCAAAATGGTTAGATTTGTCTACAAGCACCGTCTTCCACACAAGACACAAGCAACTGAATCAAAAGTCTGCACACACACAGCAGAACACAGCTGCAAAATGATTATATTTGTCTAAAAAAACTATGCAGATTATTATTACTCTGTTGTGTGAGTGAAGCATATCTGAACACAGTATAGGTCACAGAAATTAAATCTACAAATAAACTACGAACATTATTATTAAACTGCAGTGTGAGTAAAGCATATCTGACCACTAATGAGTAAACAGACCTGCACTCAGTGGGGAGGGGGGGTTACCCTGTAACAAAAAAAAAAAAATAGTACCTGGAGGTTTAAAGTTAATGTACAGCTGTAGTAAAGGGTACTTAATAAATAAAGGTCCACACTAATGTTTACCAGATATTTTCTCCACGTAATGGTCACGGCAAATATTACAGGAAATGCTCCCCACAGTGATCTTTCACTGGCCCAGTGGGGCATGCAGTGTTTGTTTTGACCATTAAATGGAGAAAATATTAAACATTATTGTGGATCTTTATTTATTAAGTAACCTGAGCTAGGAAAGATCTGAGACTTTAAGCCCTCACACATCTGAACACTGGTTATGTCACAGAAAGGAAATCTAGAATGCAATTGGCAGTATGACCCAAATTAAATATTACTCTGTTGTGTGAGTGGAGTATATCTGAACACTGTGTAGGTCACAGAAATTAAATCTACAAACAAACTACAAACAGTATTATTAAACTTCAGTGTGAGTGAAGCATATCTGAATGCTAATGAGTAAACAGACCTGCACTGGGGGGGAGGGTACCCTGTGACAAAAAAAAAACAACAAAAAAAACAGTACCTGGAGGTTTAAAGAGGAACTTCTCCAGTCCTTTTTGCTTTCATGCATAAATTACCCCTTCTTGCATTGATTCTGGAATTGTATTTCATTACTGTTCACTGCAGTTAGTTTTTGCACTCTGATCTTCTAAAAAGTGCAGTGTGTACCAGAGCTTCTATAGAAAGCCTAGTGTTGCTCTGAGCCCACTGTTGACATCACTTTAGGGTGGAGTCAGTTTCACACACAAAAAAAAAACAAACTGACAAGGCATTTGGATTTTGGCATGATGCATTGCCAGCAGGGTGTCTTGGGGAAGGGGAACACAGTATGTACACTGAATACTAGTAGGTTTCCCTTGCAACATTGTTGCAACTGCATGGTACTGTACAGTGTGAGTCACTTCTCTACCTACAGTGATGTCATCAGGAGCCCAGCAGCTTAACAACAAAGTCAAGTGCAGCATAGCTCACAAACAAATCCAAATTATGGAAGGCAGAGAAAACCTTGGCCAAAAATAACAAATGCACACACCTTTTCATGTCTAGTACTGCATATAATGACTAAAAGCTGTAACCTTCTGGACCATCATGAAAGTTTCTCTTTAAAGTCAAGGTACAGCCTAAGGTGTATAACCTTTTGCACAGATCAGTGACCTCCCTGTGTCAATGGCCACAATTACTGTTAAGCATTGAAAGCAGGCAACAGACTAAATAAGCATAAAACATGGACATGGAGAAATTATTATAATTTTCAGGATAGAGTATTGGGTTGCTTACTGTACTGCTGTTTTTCCCCCCTTGTGTTTGGTGTTGTGCTAGCATATACTGCAACAGTAAAATTAACCATCAAAGTCAAAAGTTTGTGCACTGGAAAGGCTCAGCTGCCTGCAGAGTCCTTCCTTCCCTCACACACACACACACACACACACACACACACAAAGAATCACGGTGTGGTGCCTATTACATGAAAATTCCTACTAAAATATGAATATAGCCCTTGAGGTTGTAAAGGTGTCCTGTGAACATTTTTAAATATTATAAATACATTTGCAAGTACCTAGATAATGAAATTAATGTATCTGAGCAGTACATGAATAAAAAATGTAATTATCTCCAATGTGTAATAATTACATGAGAATGGATTTAATTTTGTTGCCCTGTAAGTTTGGTATCTTGGATCAGTAATCGATGCAGGTTATAGTACATTAAAAAATGACAGTACATAAAAGGTAGTAAATATAACAGTGGGTGCATGGTATAAAAGCAAAAAAAAACTTACCAAAGTTGGTACAGAAATGGAAATGTTAGTCCTGTAAAGGACATCATTGAAATAATCCAATTTGTGAAGAAGTTTGGTAGGAAATACACAGAAGAGTCACTTATTTTGAGTTGATCCATGTAACAAGGAAATATTTTGGTAATGATATACCAGTAGCAGTAATGCAGTAGCCAGTTAACTATTAGCCAGTCACTTTCAGTCCATATATCCAGACTATATAGGTTTGGTTTCTTAGCAGTAATTTAAGATTGCTTATCTCTAGCAATCTTAGAAGCAAATATTGGATGTGATATGATAAGTAACACTGTATAGGCACTAAAAACAAAGGCCTTGCTTAGATTGATATCCTTTGCATGGAAAGTGGATTTGACACCGACATGTAAGATTCACTCAATGTGAATTACTGGGAAAGGAATTTAATGTCATTTGCATCTCAGACAGAAAGTTTGGCAGTTGTCCTATAGATCCTTGTACCTGACATGTATCATTATTATGTGAATTGACTGAAGGCTTGGGGATTTTAGCTTATGAACAGGTTTTGTGCTTTGAAGTTTCATAAATAGAGTGTGATAATGTCATGGGCAGAGGAAAAGGATGGAGTCAATAGGAAAATAAGCTTTATAGAAAATAATTTATTACTCTGTTGTGTGAGTGAAGCATATCTGAACACTGTGTAGGTCACAGAAATTAAATCTACAAACAAACTACTAACATTTTTATTAAACTTCAGTGTGAGTGAAGCATATCTGAACATTAATGAGTAAACAGACCTCCACTCAGCGGGGGTGGGGGTGGGGTAACCTGTAACAATAAAACAGTACCTGGAGCTTTAAAGGAAAGGTACAACTGTAGCAAAGGGTACTTAATAAAAGAAGGCCCACACTAATGTTTACCAGATATTTTCTGCATGTAATGGTCACAGCAAACATTACAAGAAATGCTCTGCACAATGATCTTTCCCTGGCCTAGTGGGGCATGCAGTGTTTGTTTTGACCATTGAATGGAGAAAATATTAAACATTAGAAAATGGCAAGAATACATTCTCACACCTGATTGGCTGAGACAGGCTCCAAGATGGGCATTTATTTTTCAATAGATGCCCAGCTAAAAATAAGAGGCAGTCCAAGTGCCACTTCACAAGCTACCGTTATACCCTGCTGCCCAGCTCACTGTCTCAATGGCTAAAGACACCTGAAAGAATTTAAAATCCCCACCATGTTTTTCTGTTGCTTAGCGAGAGACTACTGCCCCCCCCAATACGCTATCCCTCGGTAGCAGGCAGCAGTAAATAGATAAAAAAAAAAGAACAGACATTCCGGTAACTTCATAGTCAGAAGAGTGTAAACAGTTTTCTTGTAAAACAGCACCACTCTCCTGACCACGCTATCTCAATGCCAACTCACTACAAATACAACAAAGCCATCAGTCGCATCGGCTTCATCCTTCATGCGGCAAACCAGGAAACCAGTAATTACAGGAAACCAGTCATTGTAAACCACACTCTCTTCTTTTTGAAAAATAAATAAATGTACCTCACAAGTTTCCCTCACATCAAATACAGGATCCCATTTCCACTACGTTCAAAAGTCACAACCTCAACACACAGCTTCAGAGTTCCCACTGGCGACCACATGTAAATTAAAAAAAAAACTGAACAAATAAAAATAACTACAAACTGCCCAAACAATGTAACATCAATTTTTTTAAATCCACACTCCTTTTTTTCTTCAGTCTGCAAGTGGGCGTATTGGGGGGTCAACTCCACCAGAATGGTTCTGTAGATAGGAGGGAGGAGGAACAGGATCTGGAACAGCCTATGCACTACTTTCTCAATAAAGTGTTTTCTAATACTTATAGACATTTTTTTGACACTAAATTACTCTCTTATTTTATCACTTCCCAAATATTTACTAAGATGGCCATTTTCTAAGTGCAATAATACACTCCAGGGTGGACATTATTGGGAAATACCGGGCCTTCCTGGGGCTAAAAGGCCCTCCACCTGTGGTGTTGGGCCTCATTATGCCTCTGGGTGGTCCAGTATTTCCCAATAATGCCCACCCTGTTGGGTATTATTGCTTACTTATTGTGGATCTTTATTTATTAAGTACCTTGAGCTAGGGGTTGATCTGTGACGTTACGCCTCCACATATCTGAACACTGGTTACGTCACAGAAAGGAAATCTAGAATGCAATTGGCAATATGACCCAAATTAAATATTACTCTGTTGTGTGAGTGCAGCATATCTGAATGCTGTGTAGGTCACAGAAATTAAATCTACAAACTAACTACTGTAACTGTAACAAAATTGAAGCTGACCCTACCCAACATAGTTTTGTTAAGGCTAGATCTTGCCAGACTAACCTGTTGAGTTTCTATAATGGAGTTAGTGCAACATTGGATAGGGGTGAGGCAGTGGATGTCATATTTCTGGATTTTTCCAAGGCATTCGATAAAGTTCCTCATGGTCAACTTATAGCGGACATGATCAGTCTAGGAATAGGAGGAAATATAACATGTTGGGTGGAATCATGGCTAAAAGTCCATACCCAGAGGGTGTGTATTAAAGGTTTTTTCTCAGACTGGGATATAGTGACTAGTGGGGTGCCTCAGGGCTCTGTTTTAGGCCTATGTCTGTCTAATATATATATTGCATCATTAAAAACCTTGACGAATGTTTGGTTAAATAAATTTGCTGACGATACAAGCATAGGACACCCAATTAAAAATAATGATGACATAATTACCCTCCAGTATGCCCTAAATGAGATGCTAAAATGGGCTACCCTGAAGCAGCTGTCATTCAATGTGGATAAATGTGTTGTGATGCATTTTGGTAATAAAAACACTCAAGCTAAATATACTTTAGGAGGGAAAACATTAAGAGCTGTGGATGAAGAGCGTGATCTGGGTATAAGAATACCTAATGATCTCAGTTCCAAACTTCACTGCCACACTGTTATTAAGAAGGCAGCAGGTGTGTTACATTCCATCAATAAACACATCAGCAGCAAAAGTAAAGATGTGTTGCTCCCATTGTATTCATCACTAGTGAGGCTCCATTTGGAATACTGTGCCCAGTTTTGGGCACAGGAGACAAAGGCTCCATTAAATCACTGGAAAAAATACAACATAGAGCAACTAAAAAAATCAAAGAAGTCATTAACTTAGACTATGATACCAGACTCCAGAATCTGGGGCTGTACTCTTTGGAATATCACAGGATGAGGGGTGATTTATGCCTAGTATTTAAGGCATTATATGATAATCATCTTTGGGAAGTTTTAGGGCTCGAATTGAGGGAAACAATTCACTTAACTAGGGCACATTCTTTACAATTGAAAATTGAACAGTGGAAAACCAAAAAAAGACGTAATTGGTTCACTGTTAGAATCTGTAAAATTTGGAATAGTCTTCCTATGGAAATAGTATTGAGTGAGAACATGACTACCTTTAAAAAAAACTTGGACACCTATTTACATCACAAATGCATAATGGGATATAATTAAAAATTGTGAGCGTTATGGACTATGGTCTACTAGCTCTGAAATACCTATGATACTTACCTATGATTATTATTAAACTTCAGTGTGAGTGAAGTGTATCTGAACACTAATGAGTAAACAGACCTGCAATCAACGGGGGGGGGGGGAGGTGTTACCATGTGAGAAAAAAAAACAGTACCTGGAGGTTTAAAGTCAAAGTATAACCTAAGGTGTATAACCTTCTGCACAGATCAGTGACCTCCCTGTGTCAATGACCACAATTACTGCTAAGCACTGAAAGCAGGCAAACAGACAATATAAGCATAAAACATGGACATGGAGAAATGATTATAATTTTCAGGATAGAGTATTAGGTTGCTTACTGTACTGCTGTTTTTATGTTGGCTTGTGCATGCGCAAGCAACATGTAGCAGTAGCTTGGAATAGCAGGTTTTGGAGGTGCGGCCCTGTTGTGGCCAGTGGTGCCACTGCTTTTCAAGGCTGGGCTCTGTGGCATGAACTAAACAGCATGCTGTATGATAGCAGCTGAAAGCGTGCCACCAACTTCAAATAATTTGGCATGCCTTGCCTGGTGTAACATTTCAATAAACATGGTGGAGCCATCTGCCTCTCACAGTCCCCATAACAGCCAACATCGGGGGTGCCCAATTCCCCTGTCGGCATATCCTCTCGCTAGTTCATTTGCCAACTGTGTAGCCCAATCCCTGTCAGCATAATGTCCTCCCCCCAATTTGTTGTGTGCCAAGGGGGTGCCCAATCCCCATGAGCTCCAGCTCCCCCAAAACAAACACCCAGTGGCACACTGGGAGCCCACCCCAGCATGCTTGTGCTCCCCCAGCACACAGTATGGCCGATGGGGTGCCCAATTCCCATCAACTCCAGCCCCCCGAGCAACACCCAGTTGGCATGCTGGAAACCTACTCCAGCATGCCCAAAGTGTCCTACATTGTCTTTTTTTTTAACCAATAAAAACAGAAAATGGTCCCTTGTGGTCTCTCATGCCCTCCCCACCCAGCACCCACCCTCTGAGCACCCCACCTCCTCATTCCATACTTACCTCTGGAGCCTGGCGTGATGTTCTTTGGTGGACCAGGAACACATCTGCACTCTTCAAAGACTGCAAACTGAAGAAATGCAAATAAGCTGTATAATGGCATGAACTGTTTTTTTTTTTCCAACTTATGTGGCTTTCTCAGCCATTTTTAGGAATTTTTCCACCAAATTTTCAACATGGGGTTCTTAGGACCCCACCTCATGAATTCAGTCACTGTCATGTCATTATTTGATTCCAGAAGGTGATTTCATGATCACTGCGTAGAACCACCTTTTGGGACTGATTAATGAAACAACAGTGTCACTGTTCATGAGGTAGGCTCCAAAAAACCCTATATTGGAAATTTGGTGAAAAAATTCCCCAAAATGACTGTGTTATGAGCGTGCATTGTGCAGTTCCCACTTGTAACTTCAATGATTTTTAATATTTTCACTCCAGATTTTCAACATTGCCATTTTACCACACCTGCTGATGAACAGTACAGCTGTCATTTTTCACATCTAGCCTGAAATGCATTTTTGCACTAGTGGTGCACAGTGGCCTGGTCAGTGTGCAAAATCATTGTTCTAGACAGATTAAGAAAATCACAGTGACAGTGTTCATCAGGAGAGGTCCTAAAATAACCATGTTGCAAATTTGGTGAAAAAATTCCTCAAAATGACTGCGTTACCAGCATGCGTTGTGCAGTTTCTATGCACGCACGTAACTTCACCAATGTTTTATATTTTTACTCAACATTTTTAACATTGTAATTTTTGCACACTGCCTGATGAACAGTACAGATGTCATTTTTCATATCCTGCCTGAAACATGTTTTTGCACCTGTGGCACACAATGGGTGCTGTCGCTGTGCAAAATCAATGTTTGGGACAGATTAAGAAAATCACAGTGCCACTGTTCATGAGCAGCGGTCCCAAAATGGTTATGTTGGAAATCTGGTGTAAAAAATCCACAAAATAATTGCATTACAGATGTGCATTGCACAGTTCCTATGCATGCTCGTGCCTTCATCAATTTTGTTATATTTTCTCTCCACATTTTCAACATTACCGTTTTTTAAACCTCCTCATGAACAGTACAGCTGTCATTTTTCACATGCTGTTTAAAATGTGTTTTCGCACCTGTAGTGCCAAATGGCATAGTCATGCAAAATGACATTTCAGCTAATGAACTGACAGTGTCACTGTGCATGCACTGGGATCACAGAAAGCATGTTGAAAACTTGGAGTGAAAATACCAAGAAACGCCCAGGACATTAGGATTTCTGATCATAACGCCCTACCCTGTAGGGGCTGACAGGAGTCAGGGGAGTGACTTGGGATTGTCGACTGTAATGCTCATGCCATTCCAACCCCACCCTGCAGCCAGTGACAGGCATGGAGGTGTGCCTTGGACTCTTTGGTCCCAAAGTTCACCCCATTCTCTTATACTGCACCCATTTCAGCATATTTCCTTATGGAATGGGGTGAGTGCAAAGCCCAAACACCCCAAGGCACACCTCAACACTTGTCGGTGTCTGCAGGATAGGGTGAGATGAAATGGCATGACCGTTATGGCTGTTGACCCAAAGGCACACCCCAATGACTGTCAGCCTCTGCAGGGTGGGGTGGGGTTGACATTGGTTCCATAATTCACTGCCATTCCTATTATGCATCTCTCTAATTCCTGCACTACCAATACCAATGCCAGCAAGACAACATTCGACATTGACAAATGCTTGTTAGTTTAGCTTTCTGCCTTACAGGGACATTTTCCCTTTAATTTTCCTTAGTCAAAAAAACAACACAAAAACAGGTTTCTGAAGTGAGAGACTGTTGGCTCTGGGTACTTTGAGTCTTTTCAGTGGGTTAATAGTCCATATTTTCTACCCTTCAGGCGGTTTGGTGGTTTTTCTAGGTTCCATTCAGTGGCACAGCTTCCCCCACATTTTTCCGCCGTTCTGTGACCATTGGGTGTGCACTCCTTTTCCAAGAGGCTTCTCTAGCCTCAGCACACTGTTCACACTCCAGTGTTGTACGTACACCCCCCTCTGGCATGCCAATGTTACGCACAACATCGTGACATGGCACACATTTTCAGACAGCATGCACCTACATTTCCCCTAGTGCAAGATGCAATAGCTCTGCTTATATAGACCTTTTCTTTCTGGCAGTAAGCTTTAGGGGCTGAGAGGTGTACCTTTTCAGGTTTCTCTCCTTTTCCCTACAATTGGAGGTGGGGATCGTGGCAGTAGTATGCTGTACTATATTTCATTTTGGGGAAACAACTTCAGGTTTCTAACCTTGTGCACCTGTAGGGCAACTTTAGTTGGCACTCTGGCTTATCAGAGACCTTTCATTTTTAAAAGATGTAAGACCTGCAGAAGGGTAATGTGACCCTCTCCTCTGGGCTCCTTGCCCCCACTGTGTTACTCAAGCTAATATGTCTCTTATGGTTCCCCCAAGTTGGATATCCAAGCGGGGTGCACCTGGTGTATCATCTGGCAGTGGTAAAGCAAAAGTATGTAAATCTTTCTTGTTGCTCTTAGAACAACTTTTGGGCCCACATGTTCTGTAGAACATCCCATCAAACATACTCAACCCCAAACCAGGCCCCTCAGGTAAAGGGGGCCCCACACAAGCACATCCAGGTGCACTGCAACAGGATAGGGATGTTAAAATGGATATGCAGGCAGACCTCGACCCTGATCATACAGAGGGTCAGGAAGAGGCTATAGGGGATCTTGGGGGAAAATCTTGACCCTAGGAAGCTACTTGATGATGATGTGGAGGACAAACCTTCTGAGAAGAGGAGAAAGGAAGTGGACAGAGCCAAAGAAGTGGATTCCTATCCGTCCCCTGTATGATACCAAGTCTTTGTCCTATCTGATAACTGAGGCTTGTAGGACATTACAGCTCAAGGAAGTGCAATCCATGGAGGCATTTGATGTTAATCCTTTCAAACAACATGAAGTCTTGCTGTATTCTGACAAGTGCAGTTAACCCCAGTTTTAAACTGCCCCGGAGAACAATGGGTTAACTTTTCTATGCAGGGCATAGAATGTTGATCTCGAGCTCAGTTGATGTCTCTGCCTGTTGTATTTTGAACTGCAACCATCAGATTCTTTACTCCACCTCACTGAACAGTCGCTCTGGAGATTTCTCCTGCAGCTCGGTTCAAAGTCGGTTGAAGTGTCGGTTTTTGGCCCATTTTACGAGATTTAGTTTCCGCATAGTCGGTTCAAGTCTCTGTCTGTGGTACCGTGAGTACTAGATAGGTTTTGTTCTGTTTTCTGTGTGGAACTTGTAAAAAGTGTGGATCGGTTCGGCTGAACCGATCATTCAGGTAATTTTTGTATCTTACTTTAGTGTGTGGTTACCGGTCCGTATAGGTTCTAAAAAAAATGGGTTTTAGTATGTTTTTTTCCAAGGCCCATGACATGGTAAGGAACTGATAATGGAGTCTTGCCTGGCAGTTGCCGAAAAAAGGGTAAGTGTGGTTAGGTTGTCTATGTCTGAGAAACCCAAGAAAAAAACCCCGCCCACTGGGTTTCAACACTGCAGTGAGTGTGGGGAGGTCTTTGCTAAGACCGATCCCCACACCACGTGTGTTTATTGTCTGGGCTTTGACCACCTCAATTCAGACTACCAAATTTGTAAACATTTTCCTAAATCTACCCTTGAAAAGAGATTAGGTAGACTGAGGGAAAGGGAGGCCGAGAAGTCCACTGACCGGATGACCAGCCTTGATTGAGTTCGACGAACCACAAAGAGTGCCCTCTGACCAGGGCGATACTTCTATGGGCAAAAGGAGACCCGATCCCAAGGGGTCGGTTCTGGCAAAAAAGAAACACAAGGAAAAATCGTCCGTTCAGATCTAGAATCTCATACTCTGACCGCCGAAGAAATAGCCAAAGCGATTCGTATTGTGGAAACACTTCGCCTGGTCCAACTGATCCGGCACCTTTTGGCAGGGGCTCGGTTTGGTCGGTTCCCCCGGTTCATGATTATACCCTGGAAGAATTTTATGAACCGGAGTTTGAGGAGGAAGGAGAGTTGGAAGATGAATATGGTGATGGTGAAAGTCTGGATGTGCCTATTGATCCGGACATCTCCCCAGACAGACCTTCAGGTGTTTCTCCTCCAGGCTTTGAGTCCCCTTCCCACTTTATGTTTTACAGAAAGGTGGCTGAGACCCTCCAGCTTCCTGTGGAGGAGGCAGTGGAGGACCAGGAGGAGCCTGACTATGTAGAGATGATGGACATCCCAGAGTCCAGAAGACTATCTATTCCCCTCCACAAATCTTTTGGGAAACAGACACAAAAAATTCAAAAGTCTCCCAATTCCATACCTCCTGTGGATAGAAGAATGAACAAGAGGTATACACTTTCAGGCTCAGACATGGAGTTTCTTTATCAGCAATGCAGCCATGTTGGGGTTGTACAGGCTGCTGCCTGCGAAAAGGCAAACATTCCCTTGGCATCACACACCCCCAGACAAGGACTCCAGGAAGATTGATACCATGGCAAAAAAGCAGTACATGGCATCTTCCTTGGGACTCAGGCAGGTGAATTATATGGCCTATACAGCCAGATACCAGAAGTCCAGGTGGGACACTGTACTGGCACTGGTTAAACAGGCTTCTCCCGAGCTTGCCAAGGAGCTCGAAGAGGTGGGTTCAAATAGGATTGAGGCATCAAAACTTCAGTTTCATGCTGCTGTGGACTCCAATGATGTGTCATCAAGAGTCATGGCTGCGTCTGTGGTTCTTTGGAGAATGGCTTGGCTCAGATGTAATAGCCTCTCTCAGGATACCCAGGCTAAGGCCATGGATTTTTCTGTAGTGGGTAATTCTCTGTTTGGGGAGCAGACAGAGAATTACATGAAGAAAATGGATGAGTACAGGACCACTTACAGGAGTGCTCAGGCCAAGGAAAGGCAGGCAACTCATCAAAGGCAGCAGTCCAGGGGAAGGGGCAGACCTTTTCAAAGGCCTTTTTATCAAGCACAGGCCCCTTCTTCCTTTTCGCAGAGGGGGTTCTTCAGAGGGAGAGGCAGAAGGGGGATGAGCAGGTCTGCATCCACCCCTCAGCCTAAAGCCCCTGCCAAGCAAACACCCTGATGGGTCTGCCCAGGTTGACTTTACTATCCCAGTAGGGGGCAGGCTGGCTTACTTTGTCCAGGACTGGATGGCTATCACATCAGACAAGTGGCTCCTGGAAGTAGTAAGCCAGGGACTGGTTCTCAGCTTAAAAAATTTCCAAAGATGAGAGCCAGATCTTTTTCACCTGCAAATCTTTCAGAAACCCTTGCCCTAGAGGCAGAGGTTTCTTCTCTCCTAGCTTTAAGAGCTATAGAGAGAGTACCTACACTACACAAGGGGAAAAGGATTGTACTCCAGGTACTTCCTGACCCCCAAAAAGACAGGATAGTGGTGACCCATCCTGGACTTAAGATATCTGAACAAACATCTTTTAAAGCCAAAGTTCAAGATGATAACTCTGGGAATTATCCTTCCCTCTCTAAGGCCAGGGGACTGGCTAGCCTCCCTGGACCTCAAAGATGCCTACTTTCACATTCCCATGAGGTGCTTCCACAGAAAGTACCTCAGGTTCGAGTTGCCCTCAGGCCACTATCAGTTCAGAGCAATGCCCTTTGGTCTAACCTCACCTCCAAGGGTTTTCACAAAGTGCCTGGCAGTAGTTGTTGCCTTCCTAAGAAGACAAAAGATTTCCATTTTTCCATATTTGGATGACTGGCTCATAGTGGGTCAGTCTCCAGACCAAGTCAAGTCAGACCTGCAAGTGACCCAGCAAGTGCTCACTTCTTTAGGATTTCTTTTCAACCTACCAAAGTCAGTTCTCGAACCAGTGCAGCTCCTCACCTTCATAGGGACAGTGCTGAATACAGTAAAGCAAGAGCCTCCTCCCTGAAAAGGGCAAGAACTCATGAGTTACTACTGTTCAGCCTTCAGGTGTCTCGACCAGCAAGACATTTCCTACAGCTCTTGGGCCACATGGCAGCTTCTACAGCAGTGGTCCAAGGCACAAGATTCCAGATGAGGGACATTCAGTTCCACTTGAGAGCTTTTTGGTCCCAAAGAAAGGATTCCCTTACCAAACTAACCCAGTGACTCATACTGTAGAAACATAGAAACATAGAATTTAATGGCAGATAAGGACCGCTTGGCCCACCCAGTCTGCTCATTTCCCTACCTAATAGATAAGCTGCAGATCCTAGTTAACCAGCAGCCTACTTCTTCCTACCCCCACCCCCTAGAATTGCCTTATGACTGTCCCATGCATACTTGAATTACACCCACTGTTTTTGACTCCACAACCTCCTCTGGAAGGCCATTCCATGCATCCACAACCGTCTCTGTGAAAAAAATACTTCCTTAAATTACCACTGAGCTGCCCTCATCTTCATTGGCCCCTTGTTCTTGCACACCTCTTTTGAAAGATGCTACCCTCTTGGACTTTGTTGATTCCCTTGAGGTACTTGGAAAGTTTCTATCATGTCCTCCTTTCCTCCTTTCCTTGAGGCTATACATATTAAGCTCCTTAAGTCTCTCTTCATATGTCTTCGGTGCAGACCCTGCACCATTTTAGTTGTCCTCCTCTGACAGCTTCCATCCTGTCTATGTCTCTTGTGGAGATTGGGTCTCCAGAACTGCACACAGTACTCAGATGGGGTCTCACCAGCTGTCTGTACAGATGGATAATAACTCCTGTTTTCTACTGGTGATGCCTCCCTATGCATCCCAGTATTCCCCAGCCTCCTCTTGCTGCCCTCACATTGCTTGCCTCCACCTTTAGGTCATCTGATATGACTACCCCAGGTCCCTTTCCATTTTTGTTGTTGTTACTACCTCACCCCTCATTGTGTACTCTTCCCCTGGGTTTTTGTTTGCAAGGTGCATTACCTTGCACTTCTTAGCATTGAATCTAAGCTGCCATACATTTGACCATTCCTCTAACCTTGTCAAGTTCCTTCTCATCCTTTACACCCCACCTTGTGCATCAACTCTGTTGCAGATCTTTGTGTCATTTGCAAAGAGACATACTTTTCCTTCCAGTCCCTCTGCAATGTCACTTATAAAGACATTGAAGAGGACCGGTTCTAATACTGAACCCTGCGGTACCCCACTAGTAACCCCCCTTTCTTCAGAGTGGACTTCATTTACCATTACTCTCTGTGTCCTACTCTCCAGCCAATTTTACCCAGGCTGTCATCTTGGGACCCACTCCAGGCTGGCTAACTTGTATATTAATCTTTGTGTGGACTGTGTCAAATGCCTTGCTAAGGTCTAGGTAGGCCATGTCCACAGCCCCTCCTGATCTACTACTTTGGTCACCCAGTCAAAGAAATCTATCAGATTCATCTGGCATGACCTTCCCACTGTGAATCCATGCTGCCTTGGGTCCCAGCCCTTCCTCTAGATACTCGACAATTCTTTCCTTCAGAAGGACGCCATTATTTTCCCTATCACTGAGGTTAAACTAACAGGTCTGTAGTTTCCTGCTTCTGCCTTGCTCCCACTTTTGTGAAGGGGAATCACATCTGCCCTCCTCCAGTCCTCGGTAACACCCCATCCTCCCATGATTTGTTAAAGACTGTAGTCAGTGGTGTCACTAGTTCTACCCTTAGTTCTTTTAGGATTCTTGGATGAATCCCATCAGGCCCCATTGCTTTGTCCACCTTCAGTTTTAAGAGTTCTTTCAGAACCCTTTCTTCTGTAAATGGGCTGGTATCAACTTCTGTATCCAGAGTGTTTCTATTGTTTGTTTTAGGTACCTCCCCCTCTTCATTTGTAAATACTGAGCAAAAATATTTGTTTAGTATCTCTGCCTTTTCACAGTCACCCTCTGCCAACCCCTCCCCTTTATTAAGCCTCACTATCCCTCCCTTGGTCTTCCTTTGCTCCCTGATGTACCTATAAAGGTTTTATCCCCTTCTAACTGAGTTAGCTATCTTTTCCTCAGTTTGGACCTTTGCTGTTCTGACTGCCTTCCCAGCTTCCTTTGCTTTAACTGATACAGTTCTCTGTCCTGCTTCTTCTGTGATTCCTTGTACTTCCTGAATGCTTTCTTTTTCTCTTGAACCTTCACTGCCACTTCCTTTGAGAACCATAGTGGTTTCTTACATAGTTTTGTTTTGTTTATTTACTTCACATAAAGGCTTGTTACCTCTGTGATGGCAATTTTTATTATTCCCCATTGTTCTTCCACCCCTCCTTCCTGCCCATTTGCTAGTGCATTCCTTAGGCACTCACCTATTTTGGCAAAGTCAGACCTCCTAAAGTCCAGTACTTTTGCCTTTGTATGGCTTGACTCTATTGCACTGTTTATTGTGAACCATACTATTCGATGGTTGCTAGTTCCCAGATGGCTACCCACTTCTACATCTGTGATCCTCTCTCCATCTCCATTTGAGAGAACCAGGTCTAAGATTGCTCACTCTCGAGTGGGCTCCAATACTAGTTGTCTAAGGCATGCCCCCTGTAGGGCATCTAGAATAACCCCACTCTTTGAAGTGGCTGCTGCAACTGCACTCCAGTTAACATCTGGTATATTCAGATCACCCATCAGCAATATCTCCCCTTTTTCTGCCATTCTAAGTATACTTTCTTTCATTTCCTTGTCCATTTCCTCCCCCTGAGAGGGGAGTCTGTATACAACCCCTGTGTGGATTGTGGTGGCATTGCCTGTCTCTAAATTGACCCACAGTGCTTCTTCTCCTCCCTGTTTGCCCTTTTGTTCTGTTGCTTTGATGCCTTCCCTTATGTAAAGAGCTACTCCTCCTCCTCTTTTACCCTCCCTGTCCCTCCTGTAGATAGTGTATCCTGGTATGTTTACGTCCCAGTCATGGTTTTGTATGTACCATGTTTCTGTGACTGCCACAATATCCAGATGTTCCTCCTCCATCAAGGCCACTAATTCAGGAAGCTTGTTACAGACTATGGGCATTGGTACTCATTGCTCTCCATTTTTTGATGGCTTTACCTTCTGTTGCATCATCCCCCCCCCTGACCTTTCTACCTGGGTCTTTTTCTCATTTAGCACCCTGTTTTGTAGGGAGAGACTGGGATTTTCCTGCTGCTTATCAGTGCCTCCCCCCTTGACTAGTTTAAAAGCTTGCCAATGAAGCATTTAAACTATTGCTCAAAAGACTTGTTCCCTTCCTGGACAGATGCAGACCATCCTGCCAGTATAGGCTGGTGTCCCTCCAGGTGGAACCCCAGTCCCCAATGAAGCCAATCCCCTGTGCTCCACACCATTTTTTCAACCATTCATTAAAGTGCATGGTGCAAAGTACCCTCGCCTCACCCATGCCATTGACAGACAGCACCTCTGAGAAGGATACTGTGTGTGCTACTTGTCTTAGGCCCCTCCCCAACTCTACAAAGTCCTCCTGCATTGCTCTAATCTCATGATGAGCCAAGTCAGTTGTCCCTAGGTGGACAATGACATTCAGCTCAGACTCCCGTGCAGCTGTTCTCGTGATCCTGAGGATGCGCTTCCTGTCCCTCCAAGCCATGGCACCAGGTAGGCACCTTACTTCAGTTTTCCCTGCTCCCCCAGTTCTATTCCCCTAATAATTGAGTCCCCCACCAGGAGCTGCTTCCTTTCCCTGTGGTGTCCTCTGCCTCCTTCCTGTGGGCCTCCCTTGTGACAGTTGTCCTCAGCCTCCTTAGTCTCCTCTGCAGGCGCATCCATAGGGGAGCTATGCTCCCCCAGAATGGTGTATGGCTTGCGGAGTGGAACTACTGATTGGGTGTGCCTCTGTTCCACCATCCTCACCCTCCCTGAGCCCACTGTGGTCCAACTGCTGTGCTTTCTTCACAACCTCTGAGGTAGTGGTGGTGGCTCTGGTGCTCCCTGGATGGGGAAGGTTCCCTTCCTACTGTCCAGTGTGACCTGGGGGAAGGGTCCCTTACTACTTTCCAGTGTGGCCTGAAGACGGGCAACTTCCTCCCTCAGGTAAGAGAGTTTTCTACAAATAGGGCAGCATCTCAGCCTCCAGAAAGACTCCCGGAACTGCTGCCCCACAGCCATTACATTGCACTACTTCACACATGTTGATCTACTCTTTTTTTATTTGGTGTGTGTGTGATTGGTTTGTTATATAGAAATATATATATTATACAATGTGTATGCTTATATTGTCAGTGCCGTGTGCTAGAGAGGATATGACAGTGATATGCACCTTGCACTCTTGAGGAAATGATGTCAGAACCCCATGTATAAAGGAACTATTTCCAGGGGTGGGTGGGGTGAGGGGTGGATAGTGGTTGGGCCTAAACTGTGCCCTCATGAAACAATCAGCTAAAAGCTCTGATCCACCACTGCAATGGGTGCCTTCCTGTCAGCAAGATGCCCTACACAGCAATTTGACAGAGAAAATACCCTGCTAATCAAACAGAGAAAAATCCAGACATCCAAGTCAGATACAGGTAAACTTCCCCAGCCCCAAAACAGCCTGGTGATTTGTGCTCTGAAAGCAGTCAGCCCCAAAATAAGTCAGCTGTGCTTTAAACTCTTCTTGCACTGAAAATCTTAACACTTGTAATAAAAGTAAAGCAAGATCCACCTCCCTCTGTTGCTTGAAAGACTGTCTTTCCTGATAATTCTAAGTTCCTTATTTCACCTTTCAGTTAGAAGTAGCCTCCACCTGCAGAATATCTGCTACAAACCAAAGACAATTGTAAGGTTCACCTCCCTCTGTTATGAGCACAACTCACTTTCTTGCAAATCCTATGTTCAGTATTGCAGCTTCCAGCCAGAGGTAGCTTCACCTGAAGAATATTAGCTGACTCAAGCTCTGATCCAAGCCCAGCAATGGTGGCAGGATTGGGACAATTTGAGGCAAGGGGTTCCATTTTCCACTCAGTCTCATTCAGTGGTTCTTACCACAGATGCTTCCCTGCGAGGCTGGGGAGCCCATTTGGGGGACCTCACCACCCAGGGACTGTGGTCTCCTCAGGAATCTCTTCTACACATCAATCTCTTGGAACTCAGGTCAGTGGTTCTGGCACATCAAGCTTTTTCACAGTCAGTACAGAAAAAGGTGGGGTTAGGTCAGAACAGACAACACCACCACCATGTGGTACATCAACAAGCAAGGAGGCACTCGGTCTACGGCCTTGTGCACAGAAGCAATGAAGTTGTGGTCCGTGGCTTATTCTCTGCAAACCTCTCTGATAGCAGTTCACTTTCCAGGGAAGGACAATGTCCTAGCAGATGCACTGAGCAGAATATCTCAGGGTCATCACAAATGGGCCCTGGATCCTCTGGTATCAAAGGTGATTTTTTGAGATGGGGCACTCCAGAGATAGATCTTTTTGCAGCCCCAGACAATCACCAACTTCCTCTCTTTTGCTGCAGACCCCCAGCCTTGGGCTCAGTCTCCCTGAATGCTCTGATTCTAAATTGGGAAGGGAAGTTTCTGTATGCTTCCCCCCTTCCCTCTCCTGTTCAAAGTTCTAGTCAAGATAAGGTCACAACCTTGTAAAGTGATTCTGATTGCTCCAGACTGGGCCAGGCAGCCATGGTACCCCTTGTTGCTGTCCCTAGCAGTCCATCTTCCCCTGTCCCTTCCCAGGAATTACAATCTGTTAACCTCTTCTCAGGGGAGGATTTGGTACCCCAATCTTTACTCTCAACCTCAAAGCATGGCTCTTGAAGAGTTAGAGTTTGCAGATTTGCATCTGTCTCTGGGAGTTCTGGATATTCTCAAAGCTTCTCGAAAGCCTTCCATCAGAAAGACTTATAACTCCAAATGGAAGAGATTCAGCATTTGGTGTTCCAAGAGGCATATCTCCCCAGATGCTGCTGAATTGCATACAGTTATGGATTATATGGTCCATCTTAATAGCCTGGGCCTCAGAACAGCTACTTTCAGGGTACACTTGTCTGCTGTTTCTGCTTTCTTGTCAGTAAGCAAGTCTTCCTCACTGTCATCCCACCATGTATTCTGTAAGTTTTTCAAGGGATTGCTTCATACCACTCCCCCCTTTAGGGATCCTGCTCCTGCTTGGGATCTTAATGTTTGCATTGCTCAGCTCATGCAACCCCCTTTTAAGCCTTTGTCCTCAGCAGAGCTTAAGTACTTGACTTGGAAAATTGTGTTTTTGGTAGCCATTACTTCTGCTAGACGTATCAGTGAATTGCAAGCCCTGTCAGTGGAACCTGATTTCATCTCTTTTCACAGAGATAAAGTGGTCCTCAGAACTAACAGAAAGTTCTTGCCTAAAGTGGTTTCAGATTTCCACCTGAATCAGTCTATGTCTCTCCCCTGTTTACTTCACTGATCATTCTTCTTCAGGGGAGAGGAGGCTACACAGTTTGGATGTTAAAAGAGCCCTTAGCTACTACATAGAGTGTACCAAGGGTCACAGGTTTGATTCCCTCCAGTTGTTCCTCACTTATGGAGAGGTAGGAAAGGGCAAACCTGCCACTAAGAGAACTATTGCCAGGTGGATCGTGTCTTGTATACAATTCTGTTATGAGAAACTGGGAAAGATTCCACCCTCAGGCCTGAGGGCTCACTCTACTAGAGGTACAGCTGCTTCCCTGGCTGCTGCCAGGGGATATCACTCTCTTAGAAATCTGTCAAGCAGCCACCTGGAAAACAGTACACACCTTTACCAGGCATTACTCTCTGGATATCCAGGCTAGGAGTGATGCTCAGTTTGGCACAGCAGTACTTCAGAGCCTATTCCCAAAGTAGGTTCTGTCCCTCCTCCATGGAGGTACTGCTTGGTAGTCTGCACTTGTCAGAATGCAGCAAGACTTCATGTTGTTTGAAGAAAAAAATTACTCACCTTAGTAATTATGTTTCTTCTAGTGGAGTCTTGCTGTATTCTGACCTCCCCCCACCTCCCCTCACAGAACATGGATTTTTTGGGGGGATGTGGGTGGGCAGGCACAGTGTTGGCACCTCAGGGGTGCCCCCTTACACTCTCTGTTACTCATGGGGTGATATGTTATTTCAATTTTATTGTTTTTTGTGTTTTGGGTTTCCTGACTTGAGTCTTCCTTTGGGAACCCAAGAGATTAATTTTTCTGCCAGCTGGCTAGTAAAAATTTTACAGTTTCCACACAGAACACCTAGTGAGTTTTTCCTCGTAAAGATCTGACAGTTGCAGTTCAAAATACAACAGGTAGAGATATCAATTGAGCTCGAGATCAACATTCTATGCCCTGCATAGAAAAGTTAACCCATTGTTCTCTGGGGCAGTTTAAAGGCCGGGGCTAACTGCACTTGTTAGAATACAGCAAGACTCCTCTAGAAGAAATATAATTACTAAGGTGAGTCATTTTTTCATCCTGTCTATGTCTTCTTCTGTTCCAAAGTGTTATCCAAACTTTATTCACTGTGACCAAATTATTGAATAGGAATGGGCAGGTGTTAACCACAGATAATATCAGCTGAAACCTAAGGCACGGTCATTCCTTTTTGGGAAGAAAATACTCGCAAGTGGGGAAACCCCTCCTCTGGTGGATAAGGTGGTTCATAACTCCATCAGACACACCACTATTCTTATTGAAGGGTCCTTGGCCTTAACAGCTTCACACAACAAGCAAATGGATGATTTGTGCAGTACAGCTTTCGTTTCCAATGGTGCAAACCTCCACACCTCTTATGCCTCCTTTATTGTTGGCAGAGCTTTAAACTTGTGGGTTATGACCCTGAGCAGCTTCATTCCCCTGGGTTCAGAGGGGGTGAGGATTTTCAATTGGTATCCATGGCCTCCACTTTCTTAGGAGATGCCATGGTGGAGAATTTAAGTATGTCAGTTTGCTACATTATGTCCGCTATGCAAAGAGTGTGTCTTCAACATTGGGTCAGGTTTCAAAGACCAAACTGTTTAACGTAGCCTTTGAGGAAGGCTTGCATTTTGGTTCTGACCTGAATGATATTTGAAATATATCCAGGATAAAAACGACCACCTTCCAGTGTCAAAGCAACAGCAAAAGTCCAGTTCAACTCCAAAAGGTCAAGGAGGCAGTGACAGAGGCAGTATTAAGGAGATTTTCATCCTTTTCTGAACTTTGGGAACCAGAGGAGCAAAGGATCCTATTCTGGTTTTAAGAGCAATAGTAGCATTGGAGTCCGTGCCTGGAGTCACAGCAGAGACACATGGCAAATAGCAGGCACCTCACAGTGAGGGTATGTGAACCCATCTCTGCCTCCCTTCCCTTGTTGGAAGACTGCACAATGTTTACACAAGATGGGCCCAGGTTACATCAGATGCTTGGGTTTTGGAAATCTAGCTTTGGTTTGTGCAATAGAAGTTTCAACAATTATCTCAAAGGGGTGTTTTCTGCCAACCCCAGTTCCAAAGGACCCCATGAAGAGGCAAATGGTGTCTCAGATCCTGGACCACCTCAGATTGGGACAATTGTTATGGTGCCTCCCAGTGGGCAAGGCCAGGGATTCTACTCCATTTTTTTGTTCCCAAGATGTCGGGGAGTGTCATACCTATTCTGGATCTGAAACACCTAAACAAGTTTGTTCATCATTTGACCCTCAAGATGGAGTCCCTGTGTTCAATCATCCAAGCTATTCAGATGGGGGATAATCTAGCTTCTATAGATCTGTGGGATGTGCACCTCCACATCCTCATTCGGTAGACTCATCAGAGGTTACTCAGGTTCACAGTCCTGGGACAGAACTTCCAGTACAGGGTTCTCCCATTTGGACTGGCAACAGCCTCCAGGGTTTTCTCAAAGGTGCTCATAGTCCTGATGGCTCAACTCTGACTGGAGGGACATCATGTCTATCCCTACCTGGATGATCTCCTCATTTGAGTGCCATCTGCACCATTGGCAAGGAAGTCAGTGACCAGGACTCTGGAAGTGTTGGAGTCCCATGGCAGGGTGGTGAACCAGGAAAAGAGCTTTCTTGAGCTGTCACAGACCCTCAATCACCTAGGAGTGGTGTTCTGAATGGACAAGGGGAAGGTCTTCCTCTTGCCAGGTGGGACAGAAACCCTGTTGAAGAGGTTCAGTGGCTGTGGATCCAATTGTTGACTGTAGTTCACTGCATTCTGTGAATTTTTGGCCTCAAAATGGCAGCAATAGAACTAATTCCATGGGCTCGCCTTCACATGAGGCCCCTGCAAATTGAATTGCTGTCAGCCTGGGATACAAACTTGGAGGATTATCAGGCCAGGATCCCCCATTTCTCCTTGACTGTGGAAGTCTCTGAGTTGATGGGTGAGTTTGGAGAATCTGAGCAAAAAGTCTCCCTTGGAAATCCCTCCAGAGTTAATTCTGACATCTGATGCCAGCCTGTAGGATTGGTGGGCAGTTTTGGACCATATTCCCATTCAGGGGACTTGGTCAGCACAGGAATAGCACTGACACATAAATGTTCTGGGGATGAGGGTTGTGCACCTTGCTGTCCTTCATTTTCAGTCAGGTGCAGTCAAAAGCCATGAAATAAGGTTGGACAATGCCATCACGGTGGTGTATGTAAACAATCAAGGGGGCATAAAGAGTAGGGAGATGCTGAAAGAAGCCACCAATCTCCTACTTAGGGCAGAGGAAAATCTTCTTACTCTGTTAGCAGTTCACCTGGCGGGAAGTTGAACATTCAAACCCCAGGAAATCTTACTGTATTCTGACAAAATGCAGCATGGTCTCACCATAGGACTGCCCTGGAGCTGATATGGTTAATAGAAACTATGCAAATAGTGGAATGCTAGGCTCGGGAACAGTTTTCAAACCATTGTCCCTGGTTGTACTTCCTGCAACCATTAGATTCTTTACTCCACTTGCCTCACTTTCTTGAAGAATATTTGTTTTTATCAGTTTTCTAAGTACCGGTTATTTCTTTTGGTTTTTTAAAGCACTGTCCTCAGTTTACAGCTAGACTAGTTTAGATTAGTATAGTTTCAGTTAATTTTTTGGTTCCTTGACGTTATTTTCCAACCAAGAAGGAACCAGACTTTACTTATTCTGTGAAAAAGTAGTTTGGTTTATATATTGTTTTGATTATGATTTCTCTGGTGGCTGGACTTCTTGGGCATTGTTTTTACCTAACTAATCCTTGGCTGTTGTTTTTGTCTCTGAACCAACAAAAAAAAAAGAGATCCAGAGAAGTTACCCTTTTTTCTGGGTTAAATCTACTAAACCCGCTTTTAAGGTTATTTAGTATGTCTCAGACTCCCAAGAAAAGAATGGGTCCTACAGGTTTCCAGCATTGTACTGAATACTGAGAACCATTTGCTAAAGCAGATCCTCATTTGGTTTGTGTTGTCTGCTGAAAGCAGACTGTGAGATCTGTAAGAATTTTCCCCAGTCCCCGCTTGACAAGTGACTTAACCGACTGAGGAAAAAATGTCAGATAAGGCTGCTGACCTGGCTTCGGACAAAATGGCTCCTCCTCACACTAAGGAACTGGAGGAACAACCCTCTGACAAAAGTGAAACTTCCTCAGGGAGGAAACAGGTTGCTGAACCAGCTACCGCAACCAAATGGAAAAAGAAAGAAAAACACTCAGTGCAGGAACTGCAACCAACAAAATCACTGGGTCCAACCACTGAAGAGATTGCTAACACTATAAAAATAATAGTCGCTGCAATCTGGCACACTGGTTCCTGTTCAGCGAAAAGTTCCTCACCTCACACCAGTTCCCAGTTCTTTTGATTGAGTACCGGAATGTTATGATGAGGATGAGGAGGAAGAAGAAGAGGAGGAGGAAGAGGATGAAGACTAAGGTGAGCCTTCTGAACCGGATGTCTCTCCTGATCCTCAACACCCTGATTCCCCTGACAAGGGATCTGAGGATTACATATCTCATTTTGTGTTTATGAAACAGGTGGCACAAACTCTGGACCTCCCTGTTCAGGAGACATCTGAGGAGGAGGAGGAGGAGGAGGAGGAGGTGGAACCAGATTATATATAGCGATGATGGATGTGCCCACTGCCAGCAACTAAGAAGTTGCTATTGCCCATTCATAAGTCCCTTAAGAAGCAAGTAACAAAAAGTTTGCAAACACTCACTTCTGTCCCCCCTGTGGACAAGAGGATGGAGAAGAAGTACTGGGTGGCCAATGGAGGAGCAGCGTTCCTTTTTGGACACCCCAGTTATTAAGGGGTGGTGCAGGCTGCTTGTGACAAAGCAGGCATACCACTGGCATCACATCCTTCTGAAAATGTATTTAGCTGGCCCGCCGGCACAGCGGTTGGATTTTTACTTCCGATGCCTGCTACCTGGGTTTGAGAATGGACCCAGGTCGCTGAAGGGCTAGCTGAGGGAGAAGGATTGAGCATCCCATGCGGACAGCCTTCCTCGGGGAGGGTGGGGAAGTGTCTGGCGCGTGATGGACCCCTAGTGGAGGCCAGGGGTTCCGCAACACCAGCACTCGCACTCAATGGAGGCAGGGCGGATGCTGGACATCATTGTACATCCCCGCCTCGGAGGAAAACTTAAAGAAAAATGGAGGGGAGAGCCTCCATTTACATGAAGCCCACTCCAGGGCTTCAATTAACCACTGCCACTGTACTCCCAACCAGATACCAGTTCCACAGCACTGGAATTAGGGGAACCAGCTCTGTGGCCATGCCCTCCAGGGGGAGCAAGCCAGGAGTAAATGGGAGTTGTCGTGCTTGGCAGTTGGTGGAAGTCTTGGGGGCCGTGACCAGGGCAGAGACAAGACGGAGGCTTCCCAGGGAAAAATGATAAAAAAAAAAAAAAAAAAAGAAAATGTATTTATTTTATTTATTTATTTAAAAGTTGATGAAAAGGCATTATTGAACCAAGGCACATTTTCAGGAGTGACCCGGGGACAAGGGTACAAGGGTACAAGTGAAGAAAATAACAACAATCAGTAAGGAGCATAAATTAAGGATACCATAAACAAGGGTCAGGGTTACAAGACCCAAAAACAGTGCAATATAAAAAGCAACAGTAGCAGGATTATAAACACAAGCAATTTGTGCAAAATGGAGTAACAGAAATTGGATACTACAGGGGCAAGCAAATACCCCATAGGTAAAAAAAAACAGAAAAAAAAACACAAAGATGCAGGCTACTTTTGCCTGAACAGGCATAACTACAAAATGTTTCTCAACATTAGGGAGTTAACAAGAGGGGGTGGGAGACCGAATCAATGAAAAAAGATACAGAAACAATAAGGTGGCAAATATTAGGGACACTGAGAGCATGGTTGGAGAGGCAGGAGTCTGAGAAGCCTTTTGAAGGAAAAGAGAGAGGAGGATTGACAGAGATCAGGGGGTAGTTTATTCCAGAGTGAAGGGAAACGGAATGAGAAAGCAGACTGCCCAGAAACAGAGTGAGGGTGAGGGATAGAGAAGGTACAAGGGACTCTGTGATGAAGGGAGTAATTTGAAGAGGCGGCTTAAGAGAGGTGGGAGGAGAGATAAGAGGGGACAGAACCAGACCAGAATTTAGCAATGAAAGAAGTGCAGTGAACCAGTCTCCTGTGGGGCAGGGGAGCAAGTGATAGGGCAGAATAAAGAAAACAGTGGTGAGTAAATAGATGAGAGGCTGAAATGAAGCATCAGAAGGAATTTAACAGGATATCGAGAATGCCTAAAGAGGCCTGAGAATCAGTGACATACACCTCATTAGCATAGTCAAAGGTGGGTAGAATCATCTTGGTGACAAGCTCATGACAGGTGGGGGGGCAGTTTTTGTGCCGGTAGAGAGCACCTAATTTGGGGTGAAGCTTGGTACAGATGGCATCATCATGGGTGGAGAAGTCTAAGTGGGAATCCAACCAAACCCCTAAGTACTTAAAAGTTGAGACATTCTTAAGGCAGGAACCATCCATGGTAGGAAAATTTGGAGGGATCTGAAGGGTGGCTAGATTTTGCCCGGTACTGAAAGTCAAGGCCACATTTTTTTTTTACATTAAGTTTGAGTTTGTTATGCTTGAACCAGGACTGCACCCTCTTGAAGCCATCCTGGAGAGGGGGGGCTGTACACTGTTAACTGAGGGACCAGACAGGAAAAGAATAGTATTGTCAGTAAGGACAGAGATGGGGCAAAAAGGGGTAAGGCCATCAAGAAATGGAGGGTAATGAGTACCAATGCCCATAGTCTGGGCAACAAGCTCACTGAACTGGTAGCCTTGATGGAAGAGAGAGATGCCTAAATATTGTGGCAGTCACAGAAACATGATACACAGAAAACCATGACTGGGATGTTAACATACCAGGGCACATAACCTATAGGAGAAACAAGGAGGGTAGAAGAGCGGGGGAGTAGCTCTCTATGTAAGGGAAGGGATAAAAGCAATGGAACAAAAGTGCAAACGGGGAGGAGAGGAGACATTGCGGGTCACCTTAGAGACTGGAAATGGCACCACCATACGCACAGGGGTTATATACAGAGCCCCATCTCAGGGGGAGGGAATGGACAAGGATATGATAGAAGACATCCTTAGGATGGCAGAGAAAGGGGAGATATTGTTGATGGGGACCTGAATATGCTAGATGTTAACTGGAGTACCTTTGCTGCAGACATCCAAGAGCAGGGCCATTCTCGGTGCCCTTCAGGGGGGCATACCTCAGACAGCTAGTGTTGGAACCCACTCAGGAGGGAGGATCTCAGATCTAGAAGTGGGTAGACATCTGGGAACAAGTGACCACCAAACAGTGTGGTTCACAATAAACTCAGCTGCAGAGTCAAGCCATTCAAAAGTGAGGGTACTGGACTTCAGGAGGGCTGACTTTGTCAAAATGGGAGCGTGTCTTAGAAAAGCATTAGCAAACAGGCAAGAAGGAGATGTGCAAGAACAAGGGGACACAATTTGAAGATAGAGTGGGGGCGGCTCGGGGAAATGTGAAGAAGTATTTTTTCACAGAGAGGTGGTGGACACATGGAACAGCTTTCCTGAGGAGGTTGTGGGGTCTAAAACAGTGGAAGAATCCAAGATTACATGGGACAGACATAAGGCAATTCTTGTGGGGGGTAGGAAGAAATAGGCTGTTAGTTAACTAGGATCTGCAGCTTATCCTGTAGGTAGGGAAATGGGCAGACTAGGTGGGCCAAGTGGTCCCTATCTGCCATCAAAGTCTATTTCTATGTTTCTAAGGAGGGGTAGAGCAACAATGGGGAAACATCAAAACTGCCATCACAGAGGCAACAAGCCTTTGTGTAAAACAAATAAACAAATCAAAATGAAAGAAAAAGCCACTGTGGTTCTCAAAAGAGGTGGTGGGGAAGGTTAGGGAGAAAAAGATAGCATTTAGGAAGTATAAGGAAACACAGAAGGAGCAGGACAGAGAACTGTACCAGTTAAGGCAGAAGGAAGCAGGGAAGGCAGTCAGAATAGCAAAGACCCAAACTGAGGAAAAGACAGCCAACTTGGTTAAGAAGAGGGATAAAACCTTTTATAGGTACATTAAGGAGCATAGAAAGATAAAGGGAGGGGTAGTGAGGCTGAATAGAATGGAGGGTGGGTGGCAGAGATGGACAGTGAAAAAGCAGGGATACTGAACGAATACTTCTGCTCAGTTTTCAAAAAAGAAGAGGAGGGGGAGGTACCTAATCCAATTAACAGAAGCACTCTGGATAGGGGGGCCGATCCCAGTCCTTTCACAGAAGAAAGAGTTCTGAAAGAACTCCTAAAACTGAAGATGGACAAAGCAATGGGGCTGGATGGGATTCATCGCCAGAATTCTAAAAGAATTAAGGGGAGAACTAGTGACACCACTGACTACCCTTGTTAACAAATCATGGGAGGATGGTGTTGTACCTGAGGACTGGAGGAGGGTGGATGTGATTCCCCTTCTAAAAGTGGGAACGAGACAGAGGCAGGAAATTACAGACCTGTCAGTTTGACCTCTTTGGTAGGGAAAATGATGGAATCACTTCTGAAGGAAAGAATTGTTGAGTACCTAGAGGCCAGTGGGTCACAGAACCCAAGGCAGCATGGATTCACAGTGGCAAGGTCATGTCTAATCGATTTCTTTGACTGGGTGATCAAAGTATTAGACCAGGGAGGGGCTGTGGACATGGCCTACATATACTTTAGCAAGGCATTTAACACAGTACCACTCAAAAGATTAATAAACAAATTAGCCAGCGTGGGAGTGGGTCCCAGGGTGGTAGCCTGGGTAAAACATTGGCTGGACAACAGGACACAGAAGGTAATAGTAAACAGAGTCCACTCTGAAGAAAAGGGGGGTTACTAGTGGGGTACTGCAGGGTTCAGTACTGGGTCCAGTCCTTTTTAATGTCTTTATAAGTGACATTGCAGAGGGACTGGAAGGAAAAGAATGCCTCTTTGCAGATGACACAAAGATCTGCAGCAGGGTTGATACACAAGGAGGCATGAAAAGGATGAGAAGGGACTTGCAAGGTTGGAGGAGGGTCGAAGTATGGCAGCTTGATTCAATGCAAAAGTGCAAAATAATGCACATGGGAAACAAAACCCAGGGAAGAGTATACAATAGGGGGTAACAACAAAAAATAGAAAGGGACCTGGGGTAATCATATCAGATGACCTTAGGGTTGGCAAGCAATGTGAGAAGGCGGTAGGGAGGGCTGGGAGGATGCTGGGATGTATAGGAGAGGCATCACCAGCAGGAAACAGGAAGTTGTTATCCCTCTGTACAGACAGCTGGAGAGACCCCATCTGGAGCACTGCATCCAGTTCTGGAGATCCCATCTCTGCAAAGACATCGACAGGATGGAGGCAGTCCAGAGGAGGGCAACTAAAATGGTGCAGGGTCTGCAAGAGAAGCCATATGAGGAGAGACTAAAAGAGCTTAATATGTATACCCTTGAAGAAAGGAGGGAGATGGGGGACATAATAGAAACTTTTAAGTACCTTAGTAGAATCAACAAAGTCCAAGAGGGTAGCATCTTTCAGAAAAAGAGATGTGCAAGAACAAGAAGACACAATTTGAAGATAGAGGGGACGACTCAGTTGAAATGTGAGGAAGTATTTTTTTCACAGAGAGGGTGATGGACGCATGGAACCGCCTTTCTGAGGAGGTTGTGGGGTCTAAAACTGTGGGAGAATTCAAGAATGCATGGGACAGACATAAGGCAATTCTTGTGGGGGGTAGGAAGAAATAGGCTGTTGGTTAACTAGGATCTGCAGCTTATCCAGTAGATAGAGAAATGGACAGACTAGGTGGGCCAAGCGGTCATTATCTTCTCTCAAAGTCTATGTTTCTATGTTTCAGCATACATGTAATTCAGCGGATCTACAGATTAACGGGAGGTTATTTATAAATAGGGAGAAAAGGACTGGGCCAAGGATGGAGCCTTGAGGGACACTGGAGAGAACTGGAAGTGGAGGAGATAAAACACCACCTATTTGAACAGATTGTTCTCTATCATGTAGATAGGAATGGATCCAGTTGACAACAGGATCAGCGAGGCCAACAGAGCTAAAGGTTTGTAGCAAAAGGGGATGGGAGACAGAATCGAAAGCTTTTGCCAGGTCAATGAATATGGCAGCAGTAATTTGGCTCTTGTCCATTGCAGAGAAAATAGAATTTGTGTCATGCAGAAAAAAGATATGGTCGAGTGATGCTTCTGGAAAACAGATTGCACGAAAAGGACTCCAGAAGGATAGCTTCTATGGCCAAGAAAATTTATCTGGGGTATTCTCTGGCCATTACATAGGCTTCATATATGGCCTGTGTTTCCAGGTACCAGAGAAATCTTTGGAACACTGCATTGTAAATTGCCAGGGCTGTTCCTTCCTGTCCCCATGGCATTGGATCTGACAGATGCTGCCTAACAAGGCATAGAAACTTCCAAGTATCAGATCTTCCGGGACTAAAAGTCTCCACCACTCATTCACACTAATAGGACTACACCAGAGGTGCTAGGACCCAGCAGGAGCCAAAAATATTCAGGAGGGCCAGTGCTGGGATAGTACTGTGCATGTGCGGCACTGAGAGACTAGCTTGCGCCACATAGGTTATCTTGGCATCGACCCTCCAACCGCCTCAGTTCCTTTTCTCCCTCCGTCGAAAGCGCTTCAATGATGATGTTGCTCATCTGCCGAGAGTGATGTCTTCATCTATACAACAGCAGCTATAGCCATTCATTGTTCATTTAACTTACAATTTTTTGTGTTCTTTTCTTATTTGAAAAAAAAAAAAAGATGATGATGAAGAAGAAATTCTCAGCCTGTCATCAATGGAGTTGACCTTGGACGGTAGCGGTGATGGTAGGGAGACTTCATTTGAAAGCTGTGATGGCAGTGGGGCTGTGTCCAGTCCATCACCCTTTGTGGAGGGGGGGAGTCCAACCATGGGCAGTCTGGTGCTCAGAAGGAGGACAGTCCACCCTAAGCACAAAAGTAGCGGGGTGGAAGAAGAATCAGTACTGCTTGAGGTCGCCCTCTGGTACGTCTGTGCGGGGATAATCAGTGGTGGAAAACGGTAGGCCTGAACCAACTCCAGTGGGTTCCTCTGTGGCTCCGCTCTTAATGGCTGCAATCTTCGACACCGATCCCATCTCTGTCCTCAAGTGGGTTCTGGTGAGCAGTTTGACCTCTGGGCAATTATTTTAGAGCAGGGGGTACAGAGTCTGCTCAGTTGTCCTGGCCAGTGGACCCGGTTCTGGGACTGCAGGCCTCATAGCCATTGGGCCATAGCCGGGTAGGTTGGGACAGGATGTGTGCAGTGCCCTCTCCGGTGCCAACACAATCAACGCCGACTCCTCGTGCCTACCCCCTCTCCTTTTCCCCTGCAGGGGCCGGTACGGGTACTGCTTTCCTTCTCCCCCTTTTTCTTCAGGTCTGGCAGTGGTTTTGGCACTGCGCAAGGTGCTGATGCCCTGTTTGGTGCCAGCGCCATGTTTGGTGTTGGTGCTGGGAGTGGTGCTGGTGCTGGGTGTGGTGCCAGTTCCAGGTATGCCATGTTTGGTGCTGGTGCTGGGTGTGATGTTGGTACCATTTGTGCTGGGTCTGGTGCTGGATCTGGTGCCGGGTCCAGTGCCCAGTCTGGTGCCATGTCCAGCACCGGGTCTGGTGCCAGGTTTGGCACCGGTGCCGCAGATGGTGCTGAACTCTTCGCCAATCCAGGTGGTGGCATCTCCCATGTTCCTGGTGTAGACCTGCCTTTTGGAGGTTATTCTGGGGTAGAAGTGGATCTGGATGAGTCTCTCCCTGTTCTGCTTTGTCGAAGATGCAGCAGATGACTCATTTTATGGGCTGGACTGCAAGCCTTCTGTAGCAGTGTGATGGAAGATCTTCTTTCCAGTTTTTTTTCCTCTGGGATATGGGGTCCACCATAACATTTCAGTCTTCATCTGCGGACCAAAGCAGTCTTCTATGTCTTGAGTTCCTACATTCCTCAGTAAGAGTACACACTGTGAAATACACTCAATATAATGGTTGAGAGCCTCCCGGAATCGAATGCTCCATTGCTAGGGGCTTATAGCCCAATAATCAGCTGAAAGCTTTTCTGGATGCCTATGACTCTGCCTTTAGGGCAGCTGCTGCTGGCAACAGGTGGTTAACATTTCCTGGACAGCGCTTATCTGTTTGGCCCTCAGGTTGAGTTCTGGGGGCCACTCAGAACAATACGGCTGACATTTAAACAACAGACAGTGCCTGCTGCTTCTCAGAGGGACGGGACCTTCGACATTCTCATACAGGCAGTCCTTTAAAGGTAAAGGCCTAGGTGCCTTATCAGGAACCAACCCAGTAGAGGGCACAGGGCCCCAAAATGCCCTGTACCAACCTCTGTGGATCCAGCCCAGGTCCCACCTCAGCTGTCTTAGGGGGATGCCTCTCGGTGGTAGGATGGGTGTCTAATTCAGTTTTATAGCCAATGGAAGTCCATTACAGCAGACATATGGGTCATCAGGATTGTCTGAAAGGGGTACTCTCCCAATTTTGCAGATTTCTACAGACCTTCCATCCAGATGGCAGCCCAGTCTGTCTGCCTCTTAGTCACACTCTCTTGCTTCTGAGATATGGGGCCTCTGCGGGAACTGGGCAGTAGAAGTTATTCCACAGTGGAATGGAGCACAGCCTCCTATTTCCATTGTTTCTGGTTCCAAGATAAAAGGCAGCATGTGCCATTTTTCAACCTTGAAGGGTTAAACAAGTACCTATTCAGGGAGGAGTTCACTAAAACCTCTGCATTCAAGTATTAATTTCCTGGACATTTGGCTTCTAGCTACCCATCCAGGCAAGAGACATAGGAGGCAGTTGCCACAGCTTCTCAGTTGTTTTCTTCAGGGGAGTTTCTGATTCAGGGACGGTGCCAGTTTCATCTTCCCAGCAGCTTCTCTTCTTAGGAGCCCTCCTGGATACCCTCAGGGTGTCTTTTTTCATTCCAGAGGAAGGGAGAAATGACATATTCAGATGGTTTGTTATGTCATGGAAAACAAGTCTTTCAGGCCCCTTTTGGTTGAGCGGATGCTGGGACTCGGGGCGTCCCTCGCAGCAAGCAGTGGTCTCCGATCACGCATCTGCAATCCTCCATTCAAAATGATGGAGCCTTGGACAAAATCTCTCATGAGGAGCTCACTGTCAAGACCTCCTCACTCAGGTGTAGAGCCAGGAGGAACCTCATCTTTTCATGAATTTCTTAGAGATGAGAGCTATCTTATAAACAAAGTCCTGAAGGATGCCCTCTGCCACAAAGTGATCCTGCTTCAAACAGATGACAGCTGTGATGTATTGCATCAGCAAGCTGGGTGGGGCACCCTTCTACCCTCTCTGCAGGAAGGCCATGAGGTTTTGACAGTGGTACCTCGAGTACGTTGCGTCAGTTCAGATTTTGTGCAGTCACTTTCGGTGAGTGGAGGAGTTCGAACCTGCTCCGTTTTGTGTCCCCTCTCAATGCAAATCTGCCTCTAGCCTGCTTCTGGAATCCAGATCCTGGTGTTTCCTGTCAGGATGTATTCACTGCAGTAGATAAGATGCTCTCTGTATGTTTTCCTCCTCTTCCCTTAATTCAGAGGGTGCTGCACAAGTTGTAGGCACAGGGGGACAGGATGATTCTCAGTGTTCTAGACTGATATGATTGCTTTGATCAACAGTCTGTCAGAAGTTATCCTGAGGCAACTCTCTCTATGAGTGGACCTCTGACACAGGGACTTCAGTCCATCCTAATCTGAGTTCCCTTCATCCCCATGCTGGGCTCCTCAGGAAATGAAAGTGGGCAAGTTTAGGTTTCTCAAACTATCACATACATCTTCTAAGCCACATATAGGCCTTCCACCAGGAGGGCTTGCACGGCTAAGTGGAAACCCTTCTCCTTCTGGGTTGCAAGTCCCATCTGGACCCTCCAGTTGCCCACCAAGTAAGGTGTTTGGGCGCCTCTTGGACCTGTGAAACACAGGTTTGCATTACTCGGCAGTGAAGGTACACCTCTGCATGTTTTCAGTCTATCTGGAGCCAGTAGACAGCATGTCGCTGGCTCAGTTACTGTTAGTCAGGTTTTACTTCTTCCTACTTACTTCGTTAAATCCAGAATGAAGGAAAGCGCTCCCTTCATTTATCTGGATGTTAAGGGGTTCTGCACTTCTTCATCAACAGAACGAAAAGATATGCATACGAGCAACTATTGTATCTTTCAGCATGCCTTGGCTGGGTTAGCCTGTTGCCACAAGATGTATTTTGCCTTGGTTAGTTGCATGTATTCGACACTGCTAATCCATGGCACAGGTCAAATTGGAAGGCTGGATTCACACCACTTTACAGGAGTGGTTGCAGCTTTCCTAGCTGAGATTCATAAGATACCCATTGCAGACTTTTGCAAGGCAGCGTGTTGGAGCTCAGTGCATACTTTTGTAAAAGCACTATGTTCTGGATGTCCATGCCGGACAGTTCCCTTTTTTTGGCAGGACAGTCTTTATGGACTTCGGTCCTGAGTGAACTCTGTTTCCTACTGCCTTACTTGGGGATTTGATTTTCAGCTCGGTACTCTCCGATTAGTGTGAATGAGTGGTGGAGACTTTTAGTCAAAGAAGATATGGAAATTAAGTACTTATCATAATTCTTGATCTTCTTGGACGAAGTCTCCACCACTCATTCATGTGTCCACCCACCATTCCCAGAGCTCACTCGTTCTGTTTTGGTCTTCACTTCCTTGTTGTTTGGGTTATGAAGACATTATTGAAGTGACCCTTCTTACATGGGTCATCCAGGCCTTCAGATGCCTGGAAGTTAGGGTTAGTTTTTCTTTCTTTAGTTTACACTGCACCTCCTCAGTCGAAAAGGTACTGAGGTGGTTGGAGGGTTGACGTCGAGATAGCCTATAGGGTGTGAGCTAGTCTCACGGCACCACACATCCATGGTCCTATCCCGGTGCCGGCCCTCCTGAAGATTTTTGGCTCCTGTGGGGTCCTAGCACCCCTGGCGTAGTCCCATTCATGTGAATGAGTGGTGGAGACTTCGTCCAAGAAGATCAAGAATTACGGTAAGTATGTAATTTACATTTTTGTATGGCAGTGGATGCCAATGACACTACAGCTAGGCAGATGGCTACTTCAACATCCCTTAGAAGGTTTTCCTGGCACATGACTACTAATGTGTCCCAGGATACCCAGACAAATGCCTTGGACTTCCCTTGTGGGCCCACAACTCTGTTTGGGGAGCAAACAGAGGCTTACATGAAGAAAATGGGTGAGTACAAGGCAGCTTACAAAAGTGCAGCTGCCAAGGAGAAGGCGTCCACTCCCCAAAAACACCACAGTAGAGGTGGTAGGGGTAGATCCCAATACAAATCATTTTTCCAGCCTCAAGTCTTCTCAGTCTATCAGCAGCAGTGGGGGTATTTCAGAGGCAGGGGCAGGAATGGCAGTGGTCATACTGGCCTCAGCCCACAGCCTGCTGCACAGGCAAAAACAGAACCCCTGATGTGCCTGTCAAGGTCACCTCCCCATCTCCAGTAGGGGGCAGGCTGACCCACTATCTCCAGGCTTGGCAAATCATCACCACAGACAAGTGGGTCCTGGAGGTAGTGGGCCAGGGTCTGGCTCTCAGCTTCAAGATTATGCCCAGGCTGAGGGCAAGGTTTTTCAGACCTGCCACTTCATCAGAAACAGCTCTGTTGGAGGAGGAGATAACCAACCTTCTATAAATAGAATTAGTATTTATCAATAGGGTGATAGAATCTGTCCCTCTGGCACAAAGAGAGAAAGGTCTGTACTCAAGGTACTTCCTCACAGCAAAGAAAACTGGGGAATGGTGACCCATACTGGATCTCAGACACTTAAACAGGCATCTAACAAAACCAAAGTTCAAGATGGTGACCCTGGCGACCATTCTCCCAACATTAAGACAAGGAGATTGGTTTGCATCTCTAGACCTAAAGGATGCTTACTTTCACAACCCCATCAGGCAAACACACAGAAAGTACCTCAGGTTCAGACTGCTATCAGGTCATTACCAGTTCAGGGCTTTGCCCTTCAGCCTGACTTTTGCCCCAAGGGTGTTCACAAAGTGCTTGGCAGTGATTTTGGCACACCCAAGAAGAAAAAGGGTAACAGTGTTTCCCTACCTGGACAACTGGCTAGTCGTAGGTCAATCACCTCAGCAGGTCAGGTATGCTCTGGTAGTCACACAGGATATCCTGCAGTCATTAGGGTTCCAGGTGAATCTAAAGAAGTCAGTGTTAGAACCACTACTGCATGCCAACCGCACTGTGAAACCCACATGGCAAAATCCCCTACAGTGACAGTCTTGACAGGTTTTGAGATTGTCGCTGTGAGGGACCCGAGGGTGAAATTTTGCCCTTTCACCAGCTTTCATTCCCCCCTTCAAGATAATTCCAATTTGTAGTTAGTAATCAATAGAAGGGGTGGTGCCGGGGGTCACAGTCCCCTGATAGAAAATGCACACAATGTCTGTCAGGTGAAATTTTGCCTATTAACATCGGGATCTCACTATGCCAAACATCGACAACAGTGTTGTTGATTTGGCTTAGATAAACTTCCAACTCCTGGAGTTCAGAGGAGTAGAATTGGATACTCTGCAGGGAAAGGCATTCCTTCCTCAGAGAAGAGTGGACAGCCTGGTGCAGATAGCCAGCTCCTACCGGCTACACACCCTCAGGCCAGCAAGGCACGTCTTACAACTGTTGGGCCACATGGCAGCATCAACAGCAATGGTGCCAGGATCCAGGTTCCAGATGAGAAACATTCAGTTTCATCTCAGATCCCACTGGTCCCAGAAAAAGAACTCCCTGTCAAAGCTGGTGCCAGTCACAGGAGCTCTCATCCAGGCACTCCAGTGGTGGCAGGAAAGCGGCAACCTCAGGGAAGGTGCACCATTACTGCAACAGCACCCAACAGTAGTTCTAACAACAGATGCCTCACTCCTAGATTGGGGTGCCCACCTAGGGTAGCACACTGCTCATGGGACATGGCTTCAGCAGGAGTTACTGCTGCACATCAACCAGTTAGCGCTCAGGGGAGTTTTTCTGGGCATTCAGTCCTTTGCCACAATGCTCCAGGGCAAGGTGGTGCAGGTCAGGACAGACAATACCACCGCCGTGTACTAACATAAACAAGCAAGGAGCAGAAGGTCAACCCCACTGTGCACAGAGGCCATGAGAATCTGGAGTTTGGCTTACTCTCTCAGAATCTCTCTGTTAGCCATCCATCTCCCAGGAAAGGACAATGTCCTAGCTGATGTACTCTACAGGATCAATCAAAACCACCATGAGTGGGCACTCAACAGGCAGGTCCTGCAAACTGTTTTCAGAATGTGGGGCACTCCAGAGGTAGATCTCTTTGCAGCCCCCGACAACCATCAGCTGCCACAGTTCTGCTGCAGACCTCCTGTGGTAGGCACAGTGCTGGTGGATGCACTACTGCTGGACTGGACAGGGAAGTTTCTGTATGCCTTCCCTCCATTCCCTTTGTTGCTAAGAGTACTGAATAAGCTCAGGACCCAGTAGGCAACAATGAACCTCATTGCTCCAGATTGGGCCAGGCTACCCTGGTACTCATTGCTTCTGTCTGTCAGCAGCCAGACCAATCAGCCTACCCAGGAGGCACAACCTACTGAGCTCCTCTCAGGGCAGGATCCTTTACCCCAGCCTCCATTCCCTCCGGCTCATGGCCTGGCTCTTGAGGATCTAGAGTATGCCAGCTTGCACCTCTCTAAAGAGGTTTTGGAGGTGCTCTGGGTCTCTAGAAAACCCTTTACCTGGAAGACCTACACATCCAAGTGGAAAAGATTTTTCATTTGGTGTCAGAACAAGGATATAGACCATAACCAGGCAGGATTGCCAGTCATCTTAGGCTATCTGACACATCTCCATTCCCTTGGCTTAAGACCATTCACACTTAAGATACATTTGGCAGCTGTCTCTGCTTAGCTATCGGCAGGTAAGGACTCATCTCTGGCTTCAAATCCAGTATTCAGAAAGTTTTTCAAAGGCTGCTGCACTTGCATCTCCCACACAGGTAGCCAGCCTCAGCTTGGGTTCTCAACATATGCATATGCACCCACATCAGCTGTGAACCATCCAGCCTGCCTGCTCGTGTAACAACTTGGCTGGCTCTGCTTGTTTACTGCAGGTATTTGTCTCCTTATCTGAACGCAGTGTCTGAAAAGCTGCAAGAACTAGCTCCCGGAGTGTGTGTAGAACTGTTCTACCTGTATACTGATAACCTGCTGGTGCTGAGTAGGAGGACAGATGCATCAGATGGAAAGAGGAGGGGCAGTGCAGCGTAAAACACTCGTGCTCCTTACTGCACGAGCGTGAGTGGGGCGAGCGCCACTCAGAAGAGAAAAAGCTATTTGGACTGTCACAGTGTAAGAGGTTTGCTTTAGTTTTATCCATGCTCACATTGCTCATGTAGTTTAATAGGTAGGTATTTGCTCTTTAAAAAAAAAGATTAAAATGTGTTTTTCTTATATGCATAGTAAGATTGGGGGGTTTTCTCTATTGCATTTGTCTAATAATGTGACTGCATACAATACTGTTACTGTTAAGAAGTGAATTTTGTGGCATTGAAGTGGACCTGTTTAGGGGCTTTAATCTTTATATGACTTAAAATGAATGGAGAAACCTTACTATCTAGGTTTGTATTTTAAGTAAGCTTATTCATTTCTGGTTTCTTCCTTCATTTCTTCAGAAGTGACCACTGTAAGGAATTCCTAGTTTGTTTTAGACTCTGATTAATAGATTTAGAAGTTTTATAAGAAGGGGGACCTGCTTTTGGATCTGTTTTATGTGATGTAGAAACAAATGATACTGTTGAGAAGTGAATCTTACGGTATTTGGAGTAAAGCCATGCTCTAGTTTTTAAAACTGTGTGTCTTTCAGTTGAATTAGAGAAGCCTTAATGTTTATTTAGTACATTGAGCGATTCTATCATTCTGGTTTCTCTTTATTTTTCTGAAAGTTTTTAGCATAAACATTTCTAGTTTGTTTTAATTTTATTTTTCTTTATTTCTATGTTATGTATATCTAGGCTTCCCTCCAAATATAGACTCTCTGTAATATTAAAAAAAATAAAAAATAAATCAAAAATCCTCAAGCCAGTTTGTTTTTTAAACTGCCATCTTGCCTGACTTAGAACTTAAATAGCTATAAAATTATAGCTTATTTTGCCCTTTTGTTAGGAATGTTGGTTCTGGTGTTTTTGGATAAACAAATTCTTGGGTTTCAGTCGGACTCTGAGATTAGGACATGCTCACTTTCTGTAGCTATGACAAAAATAGCTCCCCCCATAGAAGGGGATAGCAGTAGAAATAAATTTCATACCTGTTGCCACATGGGTAAAACTAGGTCCACTGGACAAAATTTAAGTCAGAGGGTAAATTTCCCCAAGGCTAGCAAAGGTTTAGTACCCCCCCTTGTCATTGCTTTGGCTAGTGGGGATATTAAACCAAATTCAGGCCCAGTGAACTAGACTGGTATTGTTAGGATTGTTCATGACAATGCCAGAAGTTTTGCTGGAAAACAGCCTTTGTTTGATCATTGGTTACTTGAAAATGATTATGACATTATTGGCATCACTGAGATGTGGCTTTCAAAAAAACATCTGGATTCTGAATTCCAAAAAGAAAATTATGATCTCTACAGGTGTAACCCCCCCTACAAATGGGGGTTCCTAAAAGCCTTCTTGGTGCTGCTTAAGTGCTCTTTGCCTAACTGGTGTCCGGCGTAATGCCGGTTGAATGTGGGCACTGTGAGTGTTTTAGAGCCTCTGGTACTGTCTCTTTAAGAGCTGCCTGCTCGCAGGCCTGATTAGTTTGTATAGGGGGGCTGTGGGTTTACTGCTCAAATCCCACTCAAGCTGCTGTTTGAATCATTCCGTTTCTGCCCATCGCTAAGCGAGCAGAGGGAGCATTATTGAAGGATGTAACTGTTTGCTGGGAAATAAGTAGCGTAACAATGAAAATGCAGCTTGTTTAACTTGCCTTTAATACAGCTGGGACTCTGTGTGTTTGGCCCCTCCATTTTGGACCTGGACTGCTGAGATGGGCCAATTGGAGAAGGGGGGCCTTAAAATGGAGACTGCTGGAGCCAATCAGAATTTGGACTCCCACCGGGAGCCTGCATTAAGGGGAATTTATGGCAGGTGCTCCTGGGAAGTGTAGTTTGGACCCTGGTGCCTTTTTGCACCAATAGAGGAAGCCTGCTGTGACTGGCTGCAGGAATCAGCCAACTGGATCCTGTGGAGCAAGAGGAAACTGCCCTGCAACTGTTCTGGAGGGGCAGAGTCGTTTGTGATCGTGAAGAGAGAAGGAGCTCTGGCTCCTGCACTGTGAAAGTCTTCACGTGGGAAGCGCATGTGCAGGCCAAGAATTCGGGTGGCAGAATCGCTGTAAGGAGCAGACAAGATCCATGGAGGAGTGCAGACAGAGGAGGATGTACGATTACAGCTACCTACCAGGCTCACCCTGTAGAGGACTGGAGAATCCGCTTCAATCGTGCTCGGTCTGTCAGGACATGTGCAGCTGTGTCGCGTCACTCGGTTTGTGCAGTGAAAGCAATCGGGAGAATAAAGCAGCTGCCTGGTATGGTACCCCTCTGTGCTAAATATAAATGTGTGGAGAAGTGTCTGGATCATAGGCCAAGTCCTGACGTGGTGTGAGAGGAATCGTGCTGCAGGAGTCGTGAGTACTAAATCTGGGTAGCTCCCTGTCAGATGTTCACTTTGAGGGCAAGATTTGTCTGGCTGCTCCGTTGACTGCATGAACTGAGCCTGCTGGCTCTTCTTAATCAATTTAGGTATCAATTGCTTATTCTCTGCGTCAGGGTCCCAACCAGCTGCACCTATTAGGCTAGCCTTATATTGCCTGGGTACCCTGAGACAGTGACTGATAGGTCTGGCCTGTGCACAGTGCCCTATATATAGAGAGAGTGTTAAGCTAATCAACCTGATCTCCCCCATCCTTGTTACTTCCCCTTCAATAAATCAGATTTGTTGTTTGCAAGGTATACTGTCTGAACTGTGTATTTGTGCTTCTCCCTTGTGCATGGGTTATTGTGTCACTGCATCTTATTTTACAAGGGGTCCTCAGCACCAAGTTGGTCATTCTAATCTGAGGGTAAGTGCAAGTCATAACGATTGTGTGGGAAGTGTTCGTGGGCCACTAGCTGAAGGAAAGGGGGGGTCGCAGTGACCCAGAAGGCTGTGACCAAGTTGTGTTTGACTGTTCCAACCCCGACCTCTGGATGGAGGCACCCGCCATTGGATCCAGGCCCCTCCACGTGTTAGTGGCAAAGCAGGCAGTGGTAGTAGCCCTTGGGATAGCACCCCCGGGAGTTACACAGGTATGATAGGCCAACTAGAAGGGGAGGTGCAGCACTTTATATCAGAAATAACCTGGGTCAAGTAGAGATACTTTTTTCAGGAAATATCGAGGGTATTGAGATAATGTTGATCTATATAACTGGGCTGAAAATGTGTTTTGGAGTAATATATTCCCATCCAAGAATAAAAACATTTGTTTTTGAGGTATTGGCTATAAGGTTAAATGAGTTGTTGGGGCAAAGGGAAGCAGTTTTGATTGGAGATTTTAATGCAGCATGTGGAGCAAAAAGAGGCTTCAAGCTTCAATCTGAATTTCAGATCTTGGGCCTCAACCAAATTGTGGAAATCCCAACAAGTAGAAGTACGCATGCTAGTACAGAGAATATTTTGGACTTAATATTTATAACACATGGCATACATTTGCTGGATTACAGGGTGAGCTATCCGAATTTAGGAGATCATAGCTATCTTGAGTGTAATATAAAGCAAAATCTTGGAAATATTGATATCTCAAAATGTAGGTATGTTAGAGACTTTACCTATTTTAAAAAAAATCTTCTTTTCAGTTTTAAATGGAACAAGTGAATTGAGCATGCATAGATTTGATCCCAGAAGTAGATATGGCAGTTAAAGAATTTACAAAGATCTACCTAGAAACGTGATAAAAATGCCCCTTTTAAAAAATCTAAAGAAAGACATAAACATAATCCTTGCATAAATGAAGCAATTAAAAAACAAACACGATGGAGGGATAGGGTATGGAAAAGGGCAAATCAATCCTTAAAAGTGGAAGACTGGAATTGTTTAAAAAGATCAGGAATAAAAGTAAAAGTATGATAAAAAAGGCAAGGAAAATATATTATCAAAACAAAGTAAATCAAACAAAAAATCCAGCTCAGTATTGGAATGTAATAAAAGATTTGGAAGGTAGGGAAAGAAAACATTTGAATAACATTTAAGGATGAGTTGGGAGGGGAGATGCCAATAAAGCAAGTGGTAAATAGTTTGAACCAATATTTTTGCTATCTCCCGGACATAACAATGGAATAGGAGAATAGCGAACAGAAACATGTTATTCAGCAAACTTTCCATTTGGAGAGACATCATAAGTGGGATATTCCATGCTTTTACTTTCAAGCAATTAAAATTGGTGATGTAAAGAAACAAATAAGGCAATTAAATCCACGGAAAGCAATTGGTTTGGCCAAAGTGGAGATAAACTTCTTAAAAGCTTCAGTAGAGCAAATAAACTCAATTCTGTCTAACTTCTTTAATTCCAGTTTACAGCAAAAAAGTTTCCCAGACTTTTGGAAAAACTCTAAAGTGATTCCTGTATTTAAAGGAGGGGATAAGGACAACCAATCAAATTACCTCCTGATAGCTTTGCTATCGATTGTATCGAAGGTCTTTGAGCATCTGGTCCGTGCCCAGTTATATGAATACCTGGAGAAGTTCAAACTATTGACAGACTGTCAAGCAGTTTTCAGACCTGGGAGGTTGACAAACACTGCCCTGATGGACTTCACTGATACTGTGGTAAGTGAGATTGAGGCGGGGGGGGGTCTGTTGGCATGGTGTTCGTCGACCTCTCAAAGACCTTCAATTTGGTTGATTTCAATATATTGTTAGGGAGACTGGCTCAAATAGGCATGTCTGAACCTGTTCAAACTTGGTTGCTTTCCTATTTGACCGAGCGTACACAACAGGTTTGTATAAACGGAATATTGTCAGATAGAGAAGGCATTTTCATGGGTGTCCCTTAAGGTTCGATTCTGGGCCTCCTGTTGTTCCTGATATAAATAAACCCCCTCCCATCATATATTAAAAACAGCAAGATTTATTTGTATGCCAATGATATGGCTTTAATAGAAAAAGGTACAAATATAGACAGTTTACAAAAAACTCTTCAATCTGATTTTGATATTTTACAATATTGGCTACTTCAGTCAAAAATGGTTCTTAGTATAAAGAAAACTCGGGTAATGTTGTTTCACTCAAAAGGTAAATCATCTCATAACCAGACATTAAATATACATACAGTAAGTGGACAAGTGTTAAAGCAAGTTCAGGTCTATAAGTATCTAAGTTCGCATAGATAGCACTCTTACTTTTTCTGTACATATAACAACTGCAGTTAAAAAGGTTAATTCCAGACTGGGTGTGCTTAGAAGGAAAATGTTGATTCTCCCGAGAGAATCAAGAAATAGAGTGGCTGTTCATTTACTTCTACCAACATTAGAATATGGCAGCTCAATATATCAATTTGCTTTAAAAACATTATTAAACTGTTTGGATAAAACATACTATAGAATGCCAAGATATGTGGTGAAATGTCCTTTTTCTACCCATCATTGTAGTCTGCTTCAAAATTTAGATTAGGATTCCCTTGCAACTTGTAGAAAAAATGAGTAGGATATAAGGCTTATATGGAGTATGGGGGGAAAATATGCATGGAATGAACTCTTCTGATGTCTCTATTCCTCATAAGCATAACTTGAGGGATTTGAGACATAGATGTTTAAAAATCCCTCTAGAAGTTAACATTCATAGTAGAATGCAAAGACATTTTTATGTACCAAAAATATGGAATTAGATAGATCTAGAAATTAGGATTATTGACAATTTAGGTCAATTTAAACACTCTCTAGATTTAGTCTGGAGAGACAGATGTATTTGTTTTGGTGACAATTGAGTGACATTTGTTTCTGTTTGCTCATTTGGATCGTAATTGTCCAAACTCCTTTGTTTTCTCATTTCTGGGTTGGGGTAATTTGGTTGTATTAGGGCAAGAGTTCTTAGACTTTGTCACAGTAAGCCTCCCCAAATCCATGGAAAAGATTTTGAGCCTCCCCCAAAAATTGAAATAATCTTGGGCCTCCACAAAGAAAAATAACATACTGTACTTTCCGCAGAACACCATGAATAAATTGAAACCCCTTTGAGTACTTGGTTCACATTCAGCTCTTTGTCTTATCCTGATGTGGAACCTTTGAAAAAGAGCTCCTGTGCTCAAAGGTGCTATCTGAATAACAAATAAATAAAGTAAACAAATATTATTATTCAGCTTACTGTAACCCCCTCCCCACAGGCCAGCCTACTTACTCTGCTATTTTCATTCTTAAACCATTGTTACCCCTTGTTGCAGTACCTTCATGGGTCAGACTACTTTCTCTGTTTCCTATCTATATGAAATAACTTTCCTACATACTTTGTCTCTCCCCCTCCTTCCCTGCTCCTAAGCAACTTCTCTGGGATTATTTTGCTCCTTCCTGCTCTTGTTCTTAGCACTTCAATGCTCAGCCCTTGTATTTGGGCTGTTCTGCCATCAGTCTACAAATTGATCAATTACCACCACTCATAATTAGTTTATTGTTCATATTTGTTTGCTCTATTGTTCATTGTGTATTTCTTGATTGTTTTGCAGTTACCTTTTGAAATGTATTCATTACCTACCCTTCCCCAGGTACACCTGGAATGATCCTTGGCTCATTCACCTTTCCTTGTCGCCTATTAGTAAATAAATACACCAAATTCACCCACTATTATCCTCTTTCAGTTGTTTCATCTCTTCACACAAAATGCATAAAACTCAAAATTTAAATACAGTACTTTTTCAGACTTGTTTAAGCCTCCCCTGGAACAGGTTGGGGCCTCCCCATGGAGGCTGGCCTCATCATTTGAGAACCCCTGTATTAGGGTATGAACCACTATATAGCTTTAGATATTGTATATGTTGGCCCAGATATTCAAAAGAGTTGAGTCATGCGCAATAGGGTTGTGCCTGCGCAAGTCCAAAAATGCGCCATTCTGCGATATTCAGCAGGAGGCAGTTGCACCCCCCAATCACACTGAGCAACAGCTCAATGATAATGAAGGCATGCGCAACTGAAGGGGGAGGAACCATGCATAAATGGCGCAGTACGATATTCAACAACTTGCACCATGCGCAATAGGGGACCAAGCGGAAGTTGTGCCATAGCGGAAATGAGCCAAAATAAAAGGGAGCAAGGGAGAGGCTCAAGAACGCTACATGGAAGCCACATATAAGAGCAAAACACAGCAGGACACACTGGGCAGCAGGGACACACAGGGCCAGGCAGGAAAGGGCACCTGGAAGCAAAAGTCACAGGGGAAGGTGTTGGGAGACATTGCACAAGGGGGAGGTACACCACACAGCAGTGAGATAAGCACAGGCAGGTGTTCCCGGTGCAGGGGAAGTAGCAGTGAGAACAGCGGAGGGAATACAGTAACAGCGGCCGGGGAGCTGAACACAAGCCAGGGACATGGCCAGTGCCACATTCCAGATGGAGGTCATTATGAGGGGGGTGAGAAGGCAGGCAGCAGGGGGGCGTGGCCGTGGAAGGGCCCATCGGCAGTATGCCCCCAACAGGCAGTACCGAGCCCGTACCAGCTTCGAGCTGTACAGTGATACCGAGTTTGTGGGCCAGTACCACCTGAATCGGGCAATTCTGAGGTGGATCTGGGAGATGAGATGTGATGCAGACACCCACACGACGGAGCCATGCCCTGTTAATGGAGACCAAAGTGACAGATTGCATGTGCTTGCTCACCATAGGTACCTTCCAGAGACCAACTGGGGACACCACAGGCATAACGCAGTTGGCCACGTCATGCCACCTCACCCAATTCCTCAGCACACTGCTGCCACATGCTGCGGAGTACATCCATTTCCCCAGCACACCGGCGGAGCGCACAGCAAACATACAGGAGTTCCACATGGTAGCACGTATGCCTGGCATGCTAGGGGCAATAGACTGCACCCATGTGGCCATCTGCACACCACCAGGCCCTGATGGGGCCACATACATCAATGGCAAGGGCTATGCCAGCATCAACTGCCAGGTGGTGTGCGATGCCAGGGGGCGCATAATCAATGTCTGTGCCATGCACCCTGGGGAAGCACATGATGCCTTCATCTGGCACCAGTCAGCACTGTGCCACAGATTTGAGAGTGGGGATATCCTCACTGGACACCAAGTGGGTGAGTATGCAAACCACATGGACCATCATAGGGCCTGGGGGGCATGGTCAGAGGTGACATGGGTAGTGGTCTTCATGGCTCGGAGCAGGGTGATGCTAATCACCAAACTAACCTCAACCCTTTACACACAGGTGACAGTGGATACCCACTGCGTCCCTGGCTGCTCACACCCTACTGGTGGCCCACGACCCCATCGCAGCAACGCTACAATGAGGCACACGCCACCACATGTAATGTAATCGAGCGGGTGTTTGGGATGCTGAAGGCACACTTCCGTTGCCTGGACACCTCCGGCGGTGCCCTACAGTATAGCCCCTCAAAGGCCTGCGGGCTATTCCTGGCCTGTTGCATCCTGCACAACATGGCCAATGAATGTGGGATAGCCATACAGGTCGAAGAGGGGGACAGCGATGGGGACAATGAGGACGCCGGTGACGATGGTGATGGGCAGCCCCCCTTGGCCGACGGGACCCCCGACTGCTCCGGCTGGCACAGCTGCACCGGGACATCATCACAGAGGAGCACTTCAGCCAACCCAGGTAAGTCATGGGGCCATGTGCAGCTAACAGTGGCTAAGGCACAACCCACAAACATGCATGGACACACACCAGGGGTGCATGCCATCAAGGGAAGTGGCAAGGCATGGAACCACACACACAACCAGGGATGGGTGAGGACTAACATGCCACACAGATGGACACACACACATGCACACACACACAATGCACCAAACTTCCACAAAGGGCAGGAGGCACACCGACCCAGAATGCCACCCCAGCCACACACATGTCCACAGACCACCACGCCCACTACCTGTCCATGTGCATGTGTCAGATGCTGAGCACCATTGCATGTTGGTGTACAGCACAATGCAGGCATCATCATGCACATGCAACTGCGGACAGCAGCTGGGATGGTGTGCAGATGGACTGTGTGTCCGTGTGCAGGGCCGGGTACCCACCCGTGCACTGCCCACTGAAAGACACAATGCACACAGGGCAGCACCAGACAGTAGCTGCATTGGGAGACAGATCAGTCACGCGACACAGTGCCCCGGCCACCACAGATGCATGGGCGGCCCCGCCGAGACCCACCAGCATTGACAGGCTGACCACTGGCCTCATGGGGTGGCACCGATGGTCCCCCAGGGGTTCCACTGCATGAACGTGACCATGCTCACACAGGGGTCTGCAGCACACTGAACATGCCTGTGCCAGGTGTGCTCGGGATGCCCACAGCTGAACCTGGTGTCAACAGGGAGGATGTCACACGACGCCGGGAACGGGGTGTGGATAGTGCACTGCTTGGTGTCCGTGACGCATGGGCACATGACTGTGTGCCCATTGTGGCCATGACAGCAGTGAATGCCTGTGCATGCCTGTCAATGGCAGTGGTCACATCCTCCCCCAATCGGTCCATCCCTGCCAGGATCAGAGCAGTGTCTCTGCTGCGATGCTCCTCTGCCCGCTCTAGAGCCGCACGCAGTGCATCCACCGATGTCACAAGCCACATCTGCTGCTGGACTGATGCTTGCAGTAGGCGGATGTGCTCATCCAAGAGGTCATCTGCCTCCTCGGCATCCTGTCCCTCAGGGTGTGCATGGCCCTGATGCTCAGCACCCCTTGAGGGTGGGCGCTGCACACCAGGACCAGGTCTGGGCATGTCCACAGGTGGTGCACAGATGCTGCCGCTTTCCTGTACCCCCAAGCCCATTGGCCGACTGCTGATGCTGCCCCTCCAGCTGATGCTCCCCAGGGCTCAGTGGTGCCACCGCAGTGGCTGCAACAGTCCCACTGTCCTGAACAAACACCAGTGCTGCCCCACTGGTGCTGACAGGCACAAGCTGGGACTGTGCTGACACGCAGGCCTCCATGGCAGCACCACCCACAGCCATGGCCATGTTTCCTGCTGTGTGGCCATCCCGTGGCGCACACATGTCACTGCCCATGCCGTTAGCGACATCATCATTGGTGATGGACTCAGCACCGGCCTGAGTCACAGCATACTGGCATCTGTGGATGCCGGCATGCTGGGACACAGGCAGGGCTTCCTCTGCACCTGTTACAACAACATCAGTGTGGACAGCCAGGTGGGCCCACTATTGAACTGAGCCATGTATACCTGTGGAGGTGGATGGGCCCTCCTCCATCTCCAGCTGACTGTTCTCAGTGGACATGCCCACCACCGCTGACCCATGCAGACGCTCAGGATCTATAAGGGAAAACAAAGCCGTGTTACTGCATGTGACCTACCCTGCTCCCCCATAGACAGACCATGACTTACCATGCAGTGATGGGCCACCACCTGTCTGGAAGCCACCACCCAGAACACCCTCAATGGCACAACGCTGCATGCTTCCAGCAATCCTCTCCTCCTGTGGGGTCAGGTGTACCACCTCCAGCTGTCCCCCACCTGTTACAGCTTGTGCTGCCCTGATGGCAGCCACCTTCTCCTTTATCCTCCTCCTATCCATGCCCATCTTTTTCTTGCACTCCTCCACGGAGTGCTGGTGGCTGCCATGCAGGTTCACAGCACATGCCACCTCCTCCCATGCAGCAGCACAGGCTTGAGGTGTTCCCTGCCATCCGCTGAGAAGCGGCTCCTGATCCAGGTAGGCCTCAAACAGGGCTTCAGTCTCGGCCTTGGTAAAATTAGGCCTTCTCCTCCTCCCACCACTGTGTCCCTCCTCTCCCACAACTTGCTCGGTCATTATTTAGCCTTTAAGAATGGCAGTTGTTACCTGTGACTGTGCAGTCCCATGCATGTCCCTAAATCCACAGTACACACTCCGAAACAGCATGCAACTCACCAATAGACTGCAGTAACTGACTATGGCCACTGCACCCCAATGTTGCACTTTTATAGCGCAACCCATGCAAATGAGGCGAGGCGCAACTTTAAGTGGATGCAAATTGCAGTGCTGCGCCATTGCATGGCTGATTAACTGTTTTGCATATGACAACTGAATATCGCGCTGTTGCGCTTTGCTCAATTGTGTTGAAAGTGCTGAGCCAATGGCGCAGTTCTGTGACATGCAAAGTACACACCTCACTGCGCATGCCCAGGTTGCTGACGCAGGCATCTGTCGTGCTGTTGATGGGCTGTGTGCGGGAAGCAATTCAGGGCACAGCCACCATTGTGCCAGTGGTGCTATAGCGATGTTCACCTATATGGCGCTGTGGCACTGGGCCATCATAGGCGCACTGGGGCAACAGCATGGTAGGCCACTACTGGCGGTAGCACACAGGCAGCCAATCACGCTACATGCATTGGGTTCCAATAGTGCTGTGCGTGTCTGTGCGCTAGAGACCCTTGACCCTGTGCCCAACCTTTTCCCCCTAGGCGCCATGCGTCAGGCATGGGTGCACCACTATCATGCTGTTCGGTGACAGCGCGATAGGGAATGGCAGCGCTGTACCACGCAGCATCTGCACGTGGGGAGCCGCGCTGCAGAATGCCATATTTGCAGACCGAGCTGAGAGAATGGCGCGTAGGAGGGCTGCTCAATGGATGCAGGTGGAGTTAGCTAACCTAGTGACCATAGTGGAGCCACACCATGGACCACTGTTTGGGGAAGGCACCCCTGGACAGGTCCAGGAGCCAGGTGTGGGAGGAGGTGGCCACTGCACTGGAGGAGGCCACTGGATGGGGAGAAGTACAGAGCAGTGCCACCATAGGTATGGGGACCTGTGGCGGAGGGAGCCGGAGCTGCTAGCCCACCTGCAGGGACGTGCCAGGAGGGGCACGGTGCCACGGCCAGGTAGGTGTTACATCAACACACTTTTATCTTCCATATGGGTATCACGGTTGTATGTGTCCAGCACATGGGGGGAGGGACTGCCCGGTGTTGGCTGTGGTGGAGTTATCAGAGTGTGGGGTGGGTGGGTCTGGCTGAGTGGGTGGGCACACACCTGGGGGCAGGGGGCCTTTGCTACAGGATTGTACTGATGTTCATCTCTCCATGTTTGCACCACAGGCCCAGAGGAATGGCGCCTGGCCCGTGAGCTGTGACGCAGTGAAGAGGAGAGGGAGGCCAGGCGGGGCAAGGGTCCACAGCGCCCAAGGGACTGGCCCGATGATGGTGAGTGCCATACCTCCATGATTACTATTGCATGCTGTGTAACAGGGTGGGCAGCGGGACATGGCCACCATCCATCGACACCACTGCCATGCACACAACTTGTTACAGTCAGCACTGTCCAGTGGCAATGCATGTCTGGGAGTGCGTCGATGGTAGTCCATGCGTGCACCGGGTACATGGCTGTGCCACTGCCTTTGCACCACATAGCCATGTCACTAAACGGCCACGGTGGTGCTGTGCATGACTTGGCTGGTAGGTGTGTGCAGCATTCCGCATGGCTGTATGCACCTGGGTGGGAAGATCATGTGGACGTGATCAATGTGGGTGGTCACACACCATCACAGAGGTATGTCCCACGGCCGTATGCCATGCACAGTGGGTGGGCTGTATGGGGCTGTGCATTCACACCTATTGACTGTGCTCCCTTGTCCTAGGTACACGCCAGCTCCATGACATCCGGGAGGCACTGTGGGAGATCCTGCAGGTGATGAGGGCATCCCTAGATATCCTTCACTGGATAGATGAGACTGGGGTCCTGAGGAGGCACAGGCAGCGAAAGAGCCAGAGCAGGAAGCAGCACTCCCATTAGAAGTCCCTCTGCCCCTGATATCCCCTACCCCCCTGGACCCACCCTCACACCCCTCCTTTCCTGTCCCATTTGTCCACCCCTGCCCCTTACCCACCCCCACCTTGTTTGTGGCCTTCCCCCCACCTTGTATATATTGTTGCAAATAGTTACCTTTTATATGTTGTTTTAATACAGTTATTTTGGTATGAATACTGTGGTGGTCTCTGATTTGCAGCGGGCTATAGGTGCTCAGCTACAGTGGTGTGCATGGCGTCAGGGGTGGTGCAGTCATGGGTATGTGTGTGTGTCCGTATGGAAGTAACTATGGTGTGGGGGTAGCTATCAGTCAGTGTCTGTGGTGTGTGTGTTGTGTCCTGTGCACTGGATGACTGTGTGTAGTGGTCCATGGTGTGTGCTCTGTGTCCATGGTGCCCCTGTCAGCCCGTCCATGGCCTGTGCAGCTGACACCCATGCATGTCTGTGACCTGCACAGTCTGCTGGCATGTCAGTGGTGGCAGTCCATGCAGGGCAGCCACTGTACCCGTCACACTGCTGCGTTGCTTCCTGTCACTGGTGTGGTGCATGTCTGCCTTGGGTGACACTGTGGCCTCCACAGTTGTTGACCCACCTCCATGCTGTGGCTTGTGTGTGTTGCAGGGGATATGCACCACTGTCTGTGACTTGTGCTCTGGGAAAATGCTGGTGGCGTACAGGTCCACAGTGCCTGCGCAGGGTGGTTGGCACTCCAGTGCCATGGATGACTGTGGGTTGTGTGTACACAGTTTACATGGGCCCACACTGGAGGCTTGGTTGCCCTGCCACTGCGTCCCTGTGTTGTTGTGCCCTTGGGTGTGGGTGGGTATCTGTCCTTGCACTGTGTGGCATCCAGTATGGTGCATGCTTCCATGCACCACTGTGGGTGTCTGAGCTGGCTGTTGTGGCCAGTGCTGGGTCGGGGTGTGTCATTGGGAGAGTGTGCAGGGTGCTGTACCACTGGTGGTGGTGTCTGGGGCATGCTCTGTCCCGTGTGGGGTACCTCATGTGCCAACGCATGGTTGGTCTCTCAGGAGTACCTCGGGGGGGCTGTGCATGGTGGCACTGTGTATCTTGTTGTTGCATCGCTGTGTGCTGCCACCTGCTGATGGGGCTCGTGGTGGGGCTGCCTTGCATGGTTTTGTGGTGCACAGGGTTTCAGTGTCACAGTGGGGGTGGTGGCATGCATGGGGTTTCCTGCAGTGGTGGACGCTGCTCCTGGGCAGGGTGTCTAGGGGTCACAGTGCAGGATGTGCTCTGCATTGGGGGGATGGTGTGGCACGGGGTGGTCAGCCCTCCTTGTGTGCCAGTCACAGCTTGCTGGGGGGTGTGATGGGGCACCATGGCCCGGCTGTAGGTTGGTTGCTTGTCTCCATGGGCCAGTGGTTATTCCAGCCCTCCCCCAGTTGTGCAGTGCATGGGGTGTGGGGGGACGATGTCTGTTCTGCTGTGTGTTTCTGTGCCCATCTGTGGCATGGGTGGTGGGCCCCTACCTCCCTGGTTGTGCAGTTACATTGCCCTGCTGCTGGGGGGAATCCCTGGTTGCGCTATGGCGCCTCTGGACTGCTCAGCTGCACATCCCTTGTTGTGCTATGGCACAGGTGGTGTGATATTCAGTCATTGGCTGTAGGCGCAATTTGGCCTGCTGTGTTTTTGAATATCACACCTCTTGCTCATGGGCGCAATGGACTTCCGCTTGCTCTTGCTATTGCGCACTTTTTGGGTGCAGTTTGAATATCTGGGCCGTTATGTCCCACCCCCCCCTTTTTTGCTCCTTTCCTCCCCTCCTCCTCTCTCTTTTGATGTTCCCTCTCCCCTAACCTGAATCTTAGAACATTTATTTTGTATTAAAGTTCCTATACATTTCCTTGTCCATTTAATGGATAATACCCAATTTTAGTATAAGATTCCATACCTTGATCTATGGTATATTGTGTGTATATGTTTTTGTACTTAATTGTATGAATTTATGCGAGTGTTGTATTTTAAGATTGTCCTTGTCATATTTTATTACACGATGGTTTGTATCTGTGAAACTGTGATCTAAAACAGGATAACTTTGATAAACAGGGCCTGTTGGTCCTAAAAGTTATTCTCCTGTAAAAAAATTAAAGTTTTTATCTATCATTGCACAGCTTATGCAGCTACTCTTTGAGCCCATGTCTTTAATGGATCTCAACTATGTGAATTGGAAAACAGTGTTCCTGGTAGCAATCACCTCAGCCAGGAGGATAAGCAAGCTCCAGACCTTGTCCACAGAGCCCAACTACGTGGCGCTCCATAGGGGCAAGGTAGTCCTCAGGACCAATAGGAAGTTTCTTCCCAAGGTGGTATCTGACTTCCACCTTAACCAGTCCATTACACTGCCTGTCTTTTTCACTGATCATTCCACTTCAGGCGAGCGTAGACTGTATAGCATTGATGTTAAGAGGTTTATCAGTTACTACCTGGACTGTACAAAGGATCATAGGCAGGAAATATCCAGCTCTTCCTGACCTATAGAGAAGTGGGGAAAGGAAAACTAGCCATTAAGAGATCCATTGCATGCTGGATTGTAGCTTGTATTCAGTTCTGCTACAGCAAGGTGGGCAAAGAGCCCCCTGTGGGCCTCAGGGCCCACTCTACCAGGGGAACAGCTGCTTCCCTGGCAGCTGCCAGGGATATTCCCCTGCTGGAAATCTGCAAAGCAGCTACCCGGAAGACTGTCCACACATTTAACAAGCATTATTGCTTGGATATCCAGGCCAGAAGTGATACCAGGTCTGGTAGTACTACAGAGCCTGTTTCCCAAATAGGTTCTATTCCCACCTCCAAAGGTACTGCTTGGGTAGTCTGCATATGTCAGAATACAGTAAGATTTCCTGGTGTTTGAAGAAAAAAATACTTACCATAGTAATCTTGTTTCTTCCAAGGGAATCTTACTGTATCCTGAACTCCCATGCTACCTCCCTTACTGGAACCTAATGGGCACTGCAAACCAGCTGTCCATATCCCATTGCAAACCTGATGCTATGGTTTCTTTTCTTGTGTATCTGTGACTTGAGTCTTAGAGATGCCCACACTGTTTGAAAAATGGGTAGGTTTTTGGGGGAGGGATTAGTTGTTTATTAGGATAGCTTAGATTATTTATGCGTGCTCCGTAAGAATCTGACAGTTGCAGGAAGTACAGCCAGGGTCAGTGGTTTGAAAACTGAGCTCAAGTCTAGCATTTCACCATTTGCATAGGTTCTAGTAACCATTTCAGCTCTGAGGCAGTCCTATGGTGAGACAATACTGCATTTTGTCAGAATACAGTAAGATTCTCTTGGAAGAAAAAAGATTACTATGGTAAGTCATTTTTTCTTCAAGCCAATTGGCTAAGCCACAAAAATGTCCATCCAGGGTAGAGTGGATATTGAACCCAGAGGTGTTTGACCTTCTGTGTCAAAGGTTTGGTCATCCTCAGATCTACTTCACGTCCAGCCACAATGCTCAAGTTCATCCGTTCTTCAGCCGCTACCAGTATACAGGCAGAGGCAGTGGACGCCCTATGACAAGCATGGAATTTTGGCAGAGTGTACGCCTTCCCTCTTCTGCTGGTCATCCCCAATGTCATACACAAAATAAGGCACTCAAGCAGAAGCTTTCTTCTAAGTGCTCTGGAGTGGCCCAGAACACAGCATTTCTCAGACTTAGTGAACCTATGACAACACGCACCATTTTGCCTTTCTGTGCAGGGAACCTTTTCTCAGAAGGCCCCATTCTGCATCCAAATCTAGGAGCAATGCAGCTCATGGCCTAGCTCCTGAAAGGGAGAGACTCCTGAAACAGGGTTTCTCTAAGAAGGTGGTGATGTCTGCCAGAAAGATTTCCATGTTGGTAACTTATGCTCATGTAAGGACTACTTTTTCAACTTGGACCAAGGAAAAAATATTCGGCTTTATAAAGCCACAGTTCCACATATTTTGGATGTCCTGCAGGAAAGAGTGGAAAAAGGTTTGTTCAAACCCCAGGAAATCTTACTGTATTCTGACATATGCAGTATGGAATCACCATAAGACTGCCCCAGATCCGAAATGGTTAATAGAACCTATGCTAATGATGGAATGCTAGACTCATGCTTGGTTTTCTAACCACTCTCCCTGGAATACATCCTGCAACCATCAGATTCTTTACTCCACTTGCCTAAGTCAGATGCCTCGGAGAGCTCTCCTTCATCTTTCCTGAAGATTTTAATTTCTCATTTTCAAGTAATTTTTATTTCTGTTCATTTTTAAAGCACTGTCCTTGATTTTACAGGTAGATTAGTCTAGATTTAGTGTTATTCGGGTAAGTTTTTCGGATCCCTGTTGGTTCTTTCAACCAGGAGGAAACCAACCCTTTCTTTATATTTTTAAGGTAAATTTATGTTAAAAACTACTTCCCTGGGCTGGTTGTTTGAATTTACTTGATTTTAGAAAGAAACTGGAGTAATTTTCGGTTCTTATGTCGGTCGCTGAACCGATCGCAATAAAAAAACAACTTTGTTTACTAGTGTGGATATCTGACTCATAGAAAAGTACAGTTACGTAAGAACTTACTGTAACAGTAGATCTTCGAGAGAGGCTCTTGCAGTAGGTAATTACATATAGGACTGATGCCAGCAGGCATCAAGACCCCATGGAAAAATTTCTAGTTAGCAGTCTGTGTAGGGGACTGCCCCCACATCAGGTGACTGGCGTCACACGACGTCAGTATAAAGGGGCGGTCCCCCACGCCTGCCTTCCAGTTCTTTCCTGCCAAAGGCCAAAAGGTGAGACAAGAGAGAAGCAGATATTTCCCATCCTGGAAAAGGAGCTGAAAAAGCTTCGGGGGATGGAGGGCGGGAAGGTATTACCTATTGCAAGAGTCTCTCACGAAGATCTACTGTTATGGTAAGTTCTTACATAACTGTACTATCTTACTTCGAGAGGGTTCTTGCAGTAGGTAATTACATATAGGACTGAGTCCCAAGCAGTCTGGAACAAGAAGAAGCAACAGGAGGAGGAAACTTACTCAGAAGTAGACCCTCTACCTGTGAAGGCCTAAGGAAAGGAGGCCTTGCAGAACAGCCAACCCGAAGCCTGCTCTACGACGAAAGACAACATCCAAACTGTAATGTTTCATAAAGGTATGGACGGAAGTCCAAGTGGCGCAAATGTGGTGAACATTTTTGGTATGCATGGTGCACAAATGTCGGCCATTGATGCATTCTTGAAACAAGCCGCAGAGGCAGCGACCTCTCTGGTGGAGTGGCCTCTGACCTGACCTGGTTGTACTTGTCATAACAGAAAGTGATACAATGAGCCAACCATTTAGACAGGTATTGCTTAGAAACAGCATTGCCTTCTCTTTTGTGAGCAAAAGAGACAACCAATTGATCAGTTTTTCTGAGATCCTTCGTCCTGTTGGTGTAGTATCTCAGAATCCGGTGAACATCCAGAGTATGCAGGAGGTACTCTCCATGATTGGAGTGCTGCGTAAAGAAAGCAGGTAACTCCATGGATTGATTCAGCGTAGATTCCGCTACCACCTTGGGAAGAAACTTAGGGTTGGTATGCAGAGCCACACGTTCCTTGTGAAAAATCAAATATGGGATTTTACACATCAGGGCCTGGAGCTCAGAAATTCTTCGAGCAGAAGTCATGGTCACTAGGAAGAGAGTCTTCCAAGAAAGGAACTTTAGGTCTGCTGAGGCTGCTGGCTCGAAAGGGGGCAGAGTAAGCTTCTCCAAGATAAAATTCAGATTCCAAGAAGGGGCAGAAACCCAGATAGGGGGTTGCAAGTGAAGGGACCCTCTAAGAAAGGTCTTAGAGACCTCCAGCTGAGCAAATGTCCTGTCTGTAAAAGGGACATGATAGGCCGAAATGGCCACCATGTGAATCTTTAAGGATGAATGACTGAGACCCAGGTCAAAGAGGTGTCGCAGGTAATCCAGAAGCCATCCAACAGAGCATGAGAAAGGCTCAAAATCTTTGGAGGTGGCCCAGATAGTGAACCTTTTCCACTTCATGGCATACGTAGATCTGGTGGAGGGTTTTCTGGCCTCCACCAGAATCTCCACTACTTGGGGGGACCCCGAAACAGGCTTGAGCTACGTCTGCAGGAGCCACGCATGCAACTGAAGGGACTTGAGGTCTGGATGGACCAGGGTCCCCTGATCCTGGGTCAGCAAAAGTTGTGACAGAGGCAGAGGAAGATCTTACTCCGAGAGGGCTCTTGCAGTAGGTAATTACATATAGGACTGACGTCGACAGGCGGCAGGACCCATCGGAAACATTTCTAGTTAGCAGTCCCTGGCGAGGGACTACCTCCACGTCAGGTGACCGGCGTTGGGAGACATCGGTATAAAGAGGCGGTCCCTGATGCCCGCCTCCCAGTTCTTCCCCCACCGTTAATTCGTTGCATAGCCGCCCGTGGAAAGTTTGTTGTTCGTCAGCCTCCCTCGTCAGGTTTTACTGAATAATTTTGACTTTTTTAGACATTCGTCAGGTCATCGTCGGTGTATGTTGCCCCCTACACCCTCCGAGCACAAAAATAAGTGCGACTCGTGCAGCGCCCAACTCTAGCACAAGGACGGCCATTCCCTGTGCCTGTTCTGTCTAGGCCCCGATCACCCGGTCGAGAAGTGCCAGCACTGCCTCAGCTTTAACGCGGCTACCCGGAAAAGGCAGCAGCAATCCCTGGAAGCCCACATCTAGAAGAAAAAGATGAGTTCATTGGAGAAGGAGCTCAAAAAACTGAGGCAGGCGTCCACTTCCCCCGAAGGCCATCGGAAGATGAAAGACAAGAAGAGGCACCAGGACAAGGGCTCCTCCATTGCTTCTCCCCCGGGAGTCACCGGGACTCAGGTAATGTCCCCTCCGGGGGACTGCTCCTTGACGGCCGCCTTGGAGGTTTCCAAGGGAGCGTCAGCCCCTCCCATCTGGCTCGTGCTCGGGCCTTTCAGGTGCCTCCAGGCAATTGGAGGCCTACTCCCCTGGTTCAGCCATATCTTTGCGGCCTACTGGCGTGGGCGACTCTGGTAAGCCAGATGTCAGCTCCTCTGACTTCTGTGCAGAGAAAGCTGGTAAGGTGCATGACCCTTCAGGGCGGCTCCTCTCCCACCAGACTAGGCCAATCCTCCCCCTCGGTCTGCCTCCGGCAAAGGCTCCCATAAGTCGGACGCCAGCTCCTCCAGTGCCCGCCGGGAGCTTGCTGTAAAACTGCACGTTGGTTCGTCTGATGTTCGGTTGGCAAAAGAACTGACAACGGACCTACCCATGTCCGTCGTCCCTGGTTCTCTGCAGCCTTCGCTGCCATCCAGGGACTACGAATCCCCCCAGCCTGACCCCAGGGACTTTTCCCCTCATCCCTGGGCGACGCTGGGGTTCCTCCTCCGTCAGACCCTCCTCCTCTAAGTGTGCCAGATCTGACGTCGGCTCCCCAGATGCCGGCTCCGACGCCGGCACCTCAGACACTGGTACCTCCGATGCCGGTCCCGACGCTGGTTTTACCGACTCTGGCCGACATCCTGCTTCTTGATGTTGCCCTGCTTCTGGGCCCTCCACCCTCCGGGCCCTCCAACCAGGATCCGCCCGTGAGGCCACCAGCTGGGCCGTCTGCTCCAGCAGCTCCTCCAGCTCCCAGATACCCTCCGTCCTATCCGATGCCAGCGTATCCGGGACCACAGTATCTGGCACCACAGTACCCGATGCTGGTCTTTCCAATGCCGCAGTACCCGACACCGGGTTTCCCACCGCCGGGTTTTAGATACTCTCCGTATGGGTACAACCCATACCCTTATCTCCCTCCTCCTCCTCCTCCACCACCCCCACAGCCACCAGTGGATTTGCAGGAGACTCTGGCCTCCTGGTGGGCTGAGGCCAAGGCTCAGCTCACCAGGGAGGTGAAGAGCCACCTATCGATGACAGTGCTGTCTCAGGTTACTGTACGTCCACGGCGGCACACTCCCTCACCACCTCCGGACTCCAGGGCTCTCCCATCTGGGTCCAGAGAGGGGCAGGATATGCTTCCTCGGGTGCTTCCCAATTGGTCCATTCCTCCCCCAGGTTGGGAAAGGGAGTCTTTTTCCTCTTCCTCTTCCTCTCCACCCTCGGACTCTTCGAATTCCTCCGACGGTTGCTCTGAAAGAAATGATGAGCCATGCTTTCCATTGAAGCCCAGGCCAAGGACTCCTCCGAAGTCTCCTCCATAAGATCCTTCTTTTACGGAGTTGCTACGAAAAATCCAGGAGGTTCATCAGTGGCACTCTTTGGAACCAGACCCTCAGCGGTTGAAACTCGCCAAGCATCTGGATCTGCCTGTGACAGCTCCTACTTTGGTGCCACCCTGGATAGAGCCTCACGCCGACCTCATTACCACCATCTGGAAGCAGCTGTCGGCTCTAGCCCCACTTCTGTGGAAGTCGAATAGGCTATACCAGGCTACCGAGGGTGTTGATTTTTTACATTCTCACCCTCGTGCTGACTCGGTTGTGATTAGCGGCGCTCACGGCCGGTCAGCTAACCCAAAACATCTCAGCTCATCACCACCTGACAAAGAATCCCGCCTACTAGACCAGTATGGAAAGAAGATCTTCGCTTCCTCCATGCTGGGGATTAGGGCCCTGAACTATGTCGGTCATATGGGGGACTACCAGAAGGCCATTCTTACTCAGGTGGAAACCAAACTGGACTCCCTGCCAGACTCTCAGGTCAAGCAGGAGTTAGCTGATCTTGTCCGCTCTGCACGTTCTGCCAGTCGACACATGCTTCATGTGACCTACGATGCAGTGGACACTGCTGGATGGAGCTCAGCTTTTGCCAGAGGCCTACTTCGTCATGCTTGGCTCCGTGTGTCCGGGTTGGTCCCGGAAGTGCAGTCCGCTATCCAGGAAGCGCCTTTCCGGGGGTAGGTGCTTTTCGGTGGTGATGTCAAGGACATCATCACTGATTTACAGAAGAAGAAGGGGATGGCACTGAAGTCCGTTGACTCCATGTACTGCCCCCACCAGCCTCCACGCCGTCCCTTTCACAGACGGAATCGGCCCAAGGTGAAACCCCAGGGAAGGCGGGCCACAAAATGTCAGGCCCCCACAGCTACTAAGCCCCCCACCCAAAAAAGCAGCGGGTGCTTCAGCTGCGGCGCTGCCCCACACCACCTGACTCCTCTCCTCTCCCACAGCCTCCGGACTCCCTGGAGGAACTGGTAGGAGGGAGGTTTTCCTTCCCTCTTCCGGGATGGGAGATTATAAGATCGGATTCTTGGGTGCTCCGGCTGATCGCAGAAGGACACTCGATAAAGTTTCTCCAGAAACCACCTCACCACCCCCCCAAAGTCATCATATTCACGGGAACATCTTCTCTTGGTCCAGGAAGAGATTTCAGCTCTGCTACTGAAAGAAGCAATAGAACCCGTCTCCCTTCATCTTCAAGAGACGGGCTACTATTCCCATTTTTTCCTGGTCCCAAAGAAGACAGGAGACCTCAGACCTATTCTAGGTCTCAGTTCCCTGAATCTTTTTGTGGAATACAAAAGGTTCAGAATGCTCTCGTTGCAGAGCCTTCTGCCCCTCCTCCAGTTGGGTCAATGGCTATGTGCCCTGGATATGCAGGATGCTTACCTGCACATTTCCATTCACCTGTCTCATCGCAAATATCTTCATTTTGCATTCCAGGGGGACCACTACCAGTTCAAGGCACTTCTGTTTGGCCTATCCTCGGTGCCCCGAGTATTTACCAAATGCCTAGCAGTGGTGGCGGCCTACCTGCATACCAGGGGGTGCAGGTTTTCCCATACCTGGATGATTGGCTCCTGGCGGCCTCGTTCAGGGAGGAACTCCTGTGCTGCCTCACCCTTACCCAGCAGGTTTTTGCCTACCTGGGTATTACCACCAACCATTCCAAGTCTTACTTGATCCCATCTCAGAGACTACAGTTTATTGGGGCGATTCTAGACACGACCATTGGCAGGGCCTTCCTGCCACTGGACCAGGCATCCTCCCTCCAGACTCAAATAAGTCTGTTGTCTGGCCACAGGCGGGTCAGTGCAAGGTTGGTCCTTCGCCTTCTTGGGCTCATGGTGGCTGCTATCCCGACAGTTCCTCGTGCTCGGCTTCACATGAGAGTCTCTCAGTGGAATCTCCGCTCCCAATGGGATCAGTTAGTGGATGACTTAGATCACCCAGTTCTAGTATCCTCGCCAATGCTCGGAGACTTGCAATGGTGGATGGTTTGAGAGAACCTGTTTTGGGGAGTTCCTTTCTTTCGACTTCCCCCCTCCCAGACTCTAACCACAGACACCTCAGACAAAGGTTGGGGACCCCATCTAGGATCCCATCGGACCCAGCGCTCTTGGTCCAAGCTCAAACAGACACTCCACATCAGTGTGCTCGAGCTTCGGGCAGTGTTGTGAGCTCTCCAAGCCCTTCACCCATACATCCTCCCTGGCCACCTAGCCGTTCAGACGGACAACATGTGTGTGGTTTGGTACATCAACTAACAGGGGGGAACTCAGTCCTACCCTCTTTGCTGGGACGCAATGAGGGTTTGGGATTGGGCAACACAACACGACCTTCACCTCATGGCAATTCATGTTCCGGGAGTCGACAACACCTTGGCAGACAAGCTAAGTTGCTCGTCTGCTCTGGCTCATGAGTGGGAACTGGATCAAGGGGTCCTAGACAGTATCTTCTGACTTTGGGGAACACCACAGGTCAACCTGTTCACATCCCCTCTAAATGCAAAGCTTCCCATCTTCTGCTCGCTCATTCCAGAGTGAGGTGCTTTCTGGAGAGATGCCCTGTCTCTAGACTGGAAGGACAGATTCGTCTATGCCTTTCCTCCAATTCCACTTATCCCATGAGTCTTACAGAAACTAGCTTCAGAAGGAGCACGAATGATTCTGATTGCTCCTTTCTGGCCCAGGCAAGCTTGGTTCTCTCTTCTACAGCAATACTCAGAGGATCATCCTCTTCCTCTATCATGAGGTTTATTACCCAGGATCAGGGGACCCTGGTCCACCCAGGCCTCAAATCTCTTCAGCTGCATGCATGGCTCCTGCGGACTTAGCTCAATCCTGTTTTGGGGTTTCTCCCCAAGTGGCGGAGATTTTGGTGGAGACTAGAAAACCCTCCACTAGATCTACCTATGCCATGAAGTGGAAAAGAGTCATTATCTGGGCTGCTTCTAAGGACGTGGAACCCTTTTCCTGCTCAGCAAGGCTTCTCCTGGAGTACCTATGCCATCTTTTTGACCTGGGTCTCAGTCATTCTTCTCTGAAAGTCCACATGGCAGCCATCTCAGCCTATCATGTCCCCTTTGCAGACAAGACATTTGGTCAACTGGAGGTCTCTAAGACCTTTCTCAGAGGGGTTCTCCATCTGAGACCTCCTATACATACTCCTGCTCCCTCTTGGGACTTGAACTTCATTCTCGAGAAACTTACTCTGCCTCCTTTTGAATCGGCAGCTTCAGCAGACTTGAAGTTCCTCTCATGGAAGACTCTCTTCCTGGTGGCCATTATTTCCACTCGGAGAATTTCCGAGCTTCAGGCCCTGATGTGTAAAATTCCATACTTGATTTTGCACAAGGAACGTGTTGCTCTTCGCACTAACCCTAAGTTTCTCCCTAAGGTAGTAGCAGAGTCTACTCTAAACCAGTCCATAAAGTTACCCACCTTTTTTACGCAGTACTCTAATCAGGGGGAGTATTTACTCCATACTATGGACATTCACCGGATTCTGAGATACTACACTAACAGAACAAAAGATCTCAGGAAGACTGATCAATTGTTTGTCTCTTTTGCACCCAAAAGAGAAGGCAATGCTGTTTCTAAGCAATGCCTATCTAAATGGTTGGCTCATTGCATCACTTTCTGTTATGACAAATACAACAAGACCCTGCCGGGTCAAGTAAGGAGCCACTCCACCAGAGGAGTAGCTGCCTCAGCGGCTTGTTTCAAGAATGTGTCATCGGCAGATATCTGTGCTGCTGCCACCTGGCCCTCCGTCCATACCTTTACAAAACACTACAGTTTGGATATTGCCTCTTGCTGTAGAGCAGGCTTCGGCGCTGGCTGTCCTGCAAGGCCTCTTATCTTAAAGCTTGCACAGCTAGAGCATCTACTTGGAGTAGATTTCCTCCTCCCAGTGCTTCTCCTTGTTCCAGACTGCTTGGGACTCAGTCCTATATGTAATTACCTACTGCAAGAGCCCTCTCGAAGTAAGATAGTACAGTTACATAAGAACTTACCATAACAGTAGATCTTTGAGAGAGGCTCTTGCAGTAGGTAATACCTTCCCACCCTCCATCCCCCTAAGCTTTTTCAGCTCCTTTTCCATTAAGGGAAATATCTGCTCCTCTCTCGTCTGGCCTCTTCTGGCCTGTGGTGGGAAAGAACTGGAAGGCGGGCGTCAGGGACTGCCCCTTTATACCGACGTCTCCAGATGCCGGTCACCTGATGTGGGGGCAGTCCCTCGCCAGGGACTGCTAGCTAGAAATTTTTCCGTGGGGTCCTGCCGCCTGCCAACGTCAGTCCTATATGTAATTACCTACTGCAAGAGCCTCTCTTGAAGATCTACTGTTACGGTAAGTTCTTACATAACTGTACTTTCCTCTGAGTACTGTTGCAGAAGACAGAACTAAACTTGCCTGGGCTAGAAAGGAGCGCTCAGAATCATTCAGGCCCCTTCTGAACTGAGTTTCTGTAAGACTCTTGGAGTCAAGGGAATTGGGGGGGCAAGCATAGACAAATCTGTCCTTCCTGTCTAGAGACAGAGCATCTCTCCAAAAAATGCCGCACCCTGGAGCAAGCGAGCAGAAGTCAGGAAGTTTTGCATTTTGAGGGGATGCAAACAGGTCTACCTGTGGTATTCCCCAGTGTAGGAAGATATCATCTGCAACACTCTGATCCAGTTCCCACTTGCGAGCTAGAGCGGACGACCGGCTGAGGCTGTCTGCCAATGTGTTCTCGACCCCGGGACGCGAATTGCCATCAGATGAAGGTTGTGCTGCACTGCTCAATCCCAGACTCGCATCACCTCCCTGCAAAGAGGGTACCAGACCACACACATGTTGTCTATCTGTACAGCCAAGTGTCCGGGAAGTAGATGCAGATGCAGAGCCTGAAGAGAGTACAGGACAGCCTGAAGCTCGAGCACATTGATGTGAAGTGATTTCTCGGGCTTGGACCAAGAGCCCTGGGTCCTGTGAGGCCCGAGGTGGGCTCCCCAACCCTCACCCGAGGTGTCCATATTCAGCATCTGGGAGAGGGGAGAAAGACAGAAGGGAACTCCCTGGCAAAGGTTCTCCTGAGTCATCCACCACTGCAAGTCCTGAGCCATGGGAGTAGAGACCAGAATGAGTTGATCTAGGTCATCCACCAGCTAATCCCACTGAGACTGAAGCATCGACTGAGAGATTCTCATGTGGAGCCGAGTGCGAGAGACTGTCAGAATCGCAGCTGCCATGAGTCTGAGGAGGCAAAGAACCAACCTGGCACTGACCCGCCTGTGGCTGGACAACTGGCTGACCTGAGCCTGGAGTGTGGCAGCCCTGTCCAGTGGCAGGAAGGCCATGCCAGAGGTTGTGTCCAGGATAGCACTGATAAACTGAAGCCTCTGGGATGGGATCAAGTGGAACTTGGCGTGGTTGATGGTAATACCAAGGCAGGCAAAAACCTGCAGGGTAAGGGAAAGGAAGTGCAGGAGTTCCTCCCTGGACAAGGCTGCCAGAAGCCAGTCATCCAGGTACGGGAAAACCTGCACCCCCTGTGTATGCAGGTGGGCCGCTACCACGGAAAGGCATTTGGTGAACACTCGGGGTGCCAAGGAAAGACCAAATGGGAGAGCCTTGAACTAGTAATGGTCCCCCTGGAATGCAAAACACAGGTATTTGCAGTGTGAAGGGCAGATAGGTATATGCAGGTAAGCATTCTACATATCCACGGCGCACAGCCACTGTCCCAGCTGGAGCAAGCAGCAGGTGCAGAAGACTCTGCAGAGAGAGCATCCTGAACCTCTTGTACACCACAAACAAGTTCAGGGAACTGAGGTTGAGAATCGGCCTCACGTCCCCTGACTTCTTTGGGACCAGGAAGAAATGTGAATAGTACCCCATCCCCAGAAGAGAAGGGGGGACGGGTTCTATCACTTCCTTTGAAAGAAGGGTGGAAATTTCTTCCCGCACCAGAAGAAGATGCTCCTGAGAGTATGACGACCTGTGGGGGGTTTCGAGGAGGTTTCCGAAGAAACTCTTTTGAGTGTTCCTCTGCAATCAGCTGGAGCACCCAAGTGTCTGAAGTTATCCTCTCCCAACCCATCAGATAGAGGGAGAACCTCCCTCCTACCAGCTCCTCTGGAGACCCCAGTGGCTGTGGGAGAGGAAAGGAGTCAGGTGGTATGAGGCAGTATCACGGCTGAAGCCCCCACTGCTTTTTTGGACGGAGGAGCTTGGCAGCCGGAAGGGCCCGGCATTTATTGGCCCACTTTCCCTGAGGTTTAACCTTTTGCCAATTCTGTCTGAGAAAGGGGCGATGCTGCATTTGAGGGGGTTTGTACATGGAGTCCACAGACTTCAGTGCAGTCCCCTTCTCCTGCAGACCGGTGATAATGTCCTCGACATCACCTCCGAACAGCACCGAACCCCAGAAAGGCGCACCCTGGATAGCAGACTGGACTTCTGGGACCAACCCTGACACACAGAGCCAGGCATGACACCGTAAACCCACGGCAAAAGCCGAGCTCCTACCAGCAGTGTTCACTGCATCATACGTGGCATGAAGAATGAGCCGACTAGCCAAACGTGCAGAGCGGACAAGACCAGCCACTTCCTGTTTCACCTGAGAATCAGGAAGGGAGTCCAACTTGGATTCCACTTCACTAAGAATCATTTTCTGGTAATCCCCCATATGGCCGACATAATTCAAGGCCCTAATACCCAGAGTGGAAGAAGCAAAGACCTTCTTGTCATACCGGTCCAGAAGATGGGATTCTTTGTCAGGTGGTGACAAGCTCAAATGCTTTGGGTTAGCTGACCAACTGTGAGCAGCACTAATCATGACCGAGTCAGCTCAAGAGTGAGAAGTAAGGGAGTCAACACCCTCGGGAGCCTGATATAGCCTGTCTGACTTCTGGGGAAGAGGGGCTATTGCTGAAGATTGCTTCCAAATAGTGGAAACAAGGTCGGCATGAGACTCAATCCAGGGTGGCACCAAGGTCGGAATGGTCTTGGGCAGATCCAGGTGCGCAGTGAGTTTTTTATGCTGTGGATCTGGCTCCAAGGAGCGCCACTGATGAACCTCCTGGATTTTGCACAGCAACTCCATGAAGAAAGGATCTTCTGGAGGGGACTTCAGAGGAATCCTTGGCCTGGGTTTGTCTGGAGAACAGGGCTCATCATCCAGGTTGGAACAACCATCGGAGTCATCTGAGGTGCCCGAGGAGGAAGAAGAGGAAGAAGAAGATTCTTCTTCCCATTGCAGGAGAGGAATGGACCCTTTGGGAAGCCCTCTGGGAAGCGTATCCTGCCCTATCCTGGAACCGGAGGGCTCACCTCTGGTATCTGGTGATGGGGAGGGAGTCACTCGTCTCAGATGTTTGGGAACCGGAATCGGCACCGTCGCCGGGAAACAACTCTCCACCTCTCTGGTGAGCCGAGCCTTGGCCTCAGCCCACCAGGAGGCTAGAGTCTCCTTCAAATCCACCGGCGGCTGAGGGGGAGGAGGAGGGGGATACGGATACTGAGTATAACCATATGGCACGTATCCGTAACCAGACAGTGGGGAAATCTAGCGTCGGGTAATGAGGTACCATGTACTGCGGCATCGGGTAGCCCAGCATCAGGTACTGGGGCACCGGATACTGTGGACCAAGGTATGATGGCGTCGGATATGACGGAGTTGGATACCTAGGAACCGGGGGGGTCTGCCGGGGCAGACGGCCTGGCAGGGTGCCCAGCAGGTGGGCCTGGAACCGGAGGACTGGTGGGCGGCCAGCCCAGCATGGGGGTGGCATCCAGGAGAGGGATGTCATCTTGTGTAGGCAGAACCAGTGTCTTGGCCGGCGTCCGGGGAACCGACGTTAAGTCATCTGGCCCAGCGGGCAGAGGAACTGATGGGGGTGCATAAATATCCTCGGCATCGCCCGGGGAAGGAGGGGAAAAATCCCTGGGGTCAGGCTGAGGAGACCCAGGGTCCCCGGAGGACAGCGAAGGCTGCAGGGAGCCGGGAACAGCAGACGAACTAGGGTCTGGCATCAGCTTGGCCGCAGCACGGTCATCAAGCAGCCCGACGCCCGACTTATCAGCGGAGTCTGGGTGGACGTCAGAGGAGTCGACATCTGACTTAGCCGACCCTTCGCCCGGCAGGCTGCGAAGGAAGGTGGGGTCTGGTCCCGGGTGGAACAGGGCCCGTACACCACCCGAAGGATGAAGCGACTCTGGCGGCCACAGTCCAGGCGGACGCTGTGAGCCACGTCCGCTTACCATAACCACTCACACCAGTAGGCTGCACGACAGTGGCCTTACTGGGAGTGGAGGCTCCAGCCTGGAGGTGCCCAAGGCCCGGGAGCGTGAGCCAGACCGGTGGTTAAATGCCATCTTGAAGCCTCAAGATGGCCACTGGAGTGGTCCCCTGGGGGGAACATTACCTGCAACACGGCTACTCCAGCCGAAGTTGTGGTTGACGAGGAGCCCCTATCCTGATGCTTCTCCTTATCCTTCTTCTTACGATGGCCTTCGGGGGAAGTAGAAGTCTGACGGAGCTTTTTCAACTCCTTCTCCATGGAGGTCATTTTCTTTTTAAGGACATGGGCCTCCAGGGACTGCTGCCTCCGACTGTGGGTGGTGGTGTTGAATTTCAGGCAATGCTGGCACTTCTCCACCTGATGATCTGGGCCCAGACAGAAGATACACTGGGAATGGCTGTCCATGTGCGGGAGTTGGGCACCACACAAGTCGCACTTATTCTTGTGCTCGGAGGGTGTAGGGGCTGACATACATCACAGAAAAAGTAAACTATTTTCAAAATAAATGGAGAAAAAACTGACTGTAGAACTACCGACGACAGGCTGAAGAGCGTTGAACTTTACCGTGAGGTGCTGACATGAGCTAATGGCGGGAAAGAACTGAAAGGCAGGCGTGGAGGACCGCTGCTTTATACTGACGTTGCATGACACTGGTCACCTGACATGGGGTTGGTCCCCCACCAGAGACTGCTAGCTAGAAATGTTTCTGTAGGGTCCTGACACCTGCTGGCATCAGTCCTAGATGTAATTACCTACTGCAAGAGCCCTTTCGAAGTAAGATACCCAGTTCTAAGGGTTTTCTCTTGATTATGTCACTACTCAAGAAAAGAACCAGCCAAAGGGTTTTCAGCATTCTGCAGAGTGTGGTGAACCATTTGATAAAGCAGATCCTCACCTGATTTGTATTTTTTGCCTAGGCTAAAACCATGGATTTCTCTGTGGTGGGCAACTCTCTGTTTGGGGAGCAGACAGAGGCTTACATGAAGAAAATGGATGACTATAGGACCACCTACAGGAGTGCACAGACCAGAGAAAGGCAAGCCACTCCTCAAAAGCAGCAGTCTAGGGGTAGGGGCAGGCCCTTTCACAGGCATTTTCACCAAGCCCAGGTTTCATCTTCTTTCCCACAGAGGGGGTTCTTTTGAGGGAGAGGTAGGAGGGGGATGAGTAGGGCTGCATCCTTTTCCCAATCCAAGGCTCCTGCCAAACAGACACCCTGATGTGTCAGCCCGGGTCGACTCCCTATTCCAGTAGGAGGCAGGCTGGCTAACTTCTTCCAGGCCTGGAAGGCTGTTACCTCAGACAAGTGGGCCCTGGAGGTAGTAAGCCAGGGACTGGCTCTCAGTTTCAAAAGATTCCCAAAAATGAGAGTGAGGTCCTTTCCACCCTCAACCATCTCAGAAATCATTACTCTAGAAGCAGAGGTTTCTTCTCTACTGGCTCTCAGACCTGTAAAGAAAGTTCTTACTCAACACAGGGGCAAAGGTCTGTACTCCAGATACTGCCTTACCCCAAAAAAGACATGGGAGTGGCAACCCATCCGAGACTTAAGGTATTTGAACAAACCCATAACAAAAAACAAAATTCAAGATGGTGACTCTGGGACTAATTCTTCCCTCTCTAAGGCCAGAGGATTGGCTAGCATCCCTGGACCTCAAGGATGCCTATTTCCACATTCCTATCAGGTGCTCCCACAGAAAATACCTCAGGCTCAAGTTGCCTTCATGCCATTATCAGTTCAGGGCCATGCCCTTTGGCCTAGCATCAGCCCCAAGGGTGTTTACAAAGTGCCTTGCAGTAGTAGTTGCCTTCCTCAGAAGGCAGGGTATATCTATCTTCCCCTACCTGAACGACTGGCTCATTGTAGGTCAGTCCTCCGATCAGGTCAAGTCAGCTTTGGCAATCACTCAGAATCTGCTCAGCTCCCTGGGGTTCCTCCTCAATCTTCCCAAGTCAGTTCTTGAACCAGTACAACTCCTTACTTTCATAGGAATAGAATTAGATAGTGTCCAGGCAAAGGTCTTCCTTCCACTAGAAAGGATAAAGGCCCTTACAGATCTCGCTTCCTCATTTCGCCTTCTGGTCTCTCGTCCAGCAAGACACTTTCTTCAACTCCTAGGCCACGTGGCAGCTTCCACTGCAGTGGTACAAGGAGCCAGGTTTCAGATGAGGGACATTCAGTTCCACCTGAAGTATTTTTGGTCTCAGAAAAAGGACTCTCTCACCAAACTGGTTCCAGTGACTCAGACTCTGGTAGAAGTTTTCCAGTGGTGGCTGGATCAAGACAATCTCAGACAAGGTTTCCCATTTCTCAGTCAAGCTCCTTCAGTGGTCCTAACCACAGTTGCTTCTCTCCTAGGCTAGGGAGCCCATTTGGGAGCCCTCACAGCCCAGGGTGTTTGGTCTTCACAAGAGCCTCTCCTGGAATTCAGGGCAGTATTCCTAGCCCTTCAGACTTTCTTAGACTCAGTCAGAGGCAAAGTGGTGCAGGTCAGGACAGACAACACCACCACAATGTGGTACATCAACAAGCAACAGGATACTTGGTCCATGGCTTGTGCACAGAGGCCATGAAACTGTGGTCTCTAGCCTACTCCCTTCAGGCTTCCGTGACAGCAGTTCATCTTCCAGAGAAGGACAATGTGCTAGCAGATGCTTTGAGCAGAATCTCCCAGAGCCGTCATGAATGGTCCCTGGACCCTCTCATCCTGAAAGTAATCTTCACCAAATGGGACACTCCAGAGATAGAGCTCTTTGCAGTCCTAGACAATCACCAACTTCCCCTGTTCTGCTGCAGACCTCCAGTCCTAGGGACTGTTTCTCTGGATGCTCGCATATTGGATTGAAGGGGCAGGTTCCCCCTGTTGTTCAGAGTTCTAGTCAAGATCAGGTCTCAACCCTGTACTTTGAGACTAGTGGCTCCAGACTGGGCCAGACAACCTTGCTACCCTCTGCTGTTGTCCCTGGCAGTGTCTCTCCCCCTGTCTCTTCCCAAGAGACACAATCTCCTAACCTTCTCTCAGGGGAGGATTTGGTACCCCCATCTCTAGTCTCTCAATCTCAAAGCCCTACTCTTGAAGAGTTAGAATATGCATGCCTGCATCTTTTTCAGGGAGTAGTGGATATTTTAAAGGTTTCTAAGAAACCTTCTACCAGAAAAACTTATAATTCCAAATGGAGAAGATTCAGCATTTGGTGTTCTCAGAAGGGCATTCAGCCAGATACTGCAGACATTACTACAGTCTTAGATTATCTGGTTCACCTTAATGGCTTAGGCCTTAGGGCTGCAACCCTGAAGGTTCACCTAGCAGCTGTCTCTGCTTTTCTTTCAGCAGGGAAGGGCTCTTCCCTGGCATCTCATCCTGTTTTCAGTAAGTTCTTCAAAGGTCTGGTTCACATCGACCCTCCTTTTAGACATCCTGCTTGGGATCTAAATGCCTGCATTGCTTAGCTTATGTAGCCACCCTTTGAACCTCTGGCTTTGGCTGAGCTTAAGTACTTGACCTGGAAAACTGTTCCTGTTAGCTATCACTTCTGCCCGGTGGATTAGTGAATTACAGGCCCTATCAGTTTAACCTGACTTTATCTCCTTCCATAGAGATAAGGTGGTCCTTAGGACAAATAGGAAGTCTTTACCTAAAGTGGTATCAGATTTTCATCTGAACCAATCTATGTCTCTACCTGTGTTTTTTACTGATCATTCTTCTTCAGGAGAAAGAAGATTACACAGTTTGGATGTTAAAAGGGCACTTAGCTACTACATAGAGCATACTAAGGCACACAGAAATGACCGTCTTCAATTGTTTCTCACTTATGGGGAAGTGGGAAAAGGTAAGCCTGCTACTAAAAGAACTATTGCCAGGTGGTTTGTCTCTTATATACAATTCTGCTATGCCAAGTTGGGCAAAGAACCCCCTTCAGGCCTGAGGGCACACTCAACTAGGGGGTACAGCTGCTTCTCTGGCTACTGCCAGAAATATACCCTTGGTAGAAATCTGTAAAGCAGCCACCTGGAAAACAGTCCATACATTCACCAAGCATTACTCTCTGGACAATCAGGCTAGGAATGATGCTAGGTTACATAGATACATAGACAGTGTTGGTAGATAAGGGACTACGGCCTACCCAGTTTGCCTATTTAAGCTTGTAAGTTTACTTTATGTTTTCCTAGAAGTCTGTTGCTCCTTAACCCTGACCTCTAGAATTCCTTTATGTCTATCCCATGCATTCTTAAATCCTGTGATTGTTTCAGCCCCCACCACTTCCTCTGGCAGGGTGTTCCACTTGTCCACCACCCATTCTGTGAAGAAATTCTTCCTCATGTTTCCTCCGAATTGTCCTCTCTCCAACTTCATCCCATGCCCTCTAGTCCTAGAATATCTTTTTTGCTTAAAAATAGTGTATTCCTGCACCCTGTTCCTCCCTGTAAGATACTTTTATGTCTCTATCATATCCCCTCTCTCCCTCCTCTGCTCCAGGGAATACATATTCAATTCCTTCAACCTTTCCTCATAGGACTTGCGATGCAATCCATGTAGCATTTTTGTTGCCCTCCTCTGAATCTTCTCTACCCTGTCTATGTCCTTATGTAAGTAAGGTCTCCAGAACTGTACACTGTACTCCAGGTGGGGCCTCACTAGTATCTTGTATAGTGGAATTATGACCTCCCTTTTCCTGCTGGTGATGCCCCTGCCTATGCATCCCAGCATCCTATTTGCTTTACTTGCTGCCTTCCCTTACAAAAAGTTCTTCAGAATACCACTGTAATACCATTCATTTGCCATTGCAGTACCACTGTGATTACCACTGTACTACCATTAAGGTTTTCATGGTATCACAGTGGTTTGTTTCAATTCCATTGTGATACCATTGTACCACTGTCCTACCATATCAACAAAAATAATCAAAATTTAAACTACCGTAGTACAACCAGGGTACCACTGGGTAGTATCATTGCACATTTTGTAGCTCACCACTGTGTTGCCATTGTGTCACATTTGGTAAGGGTTGTCACACTGTTTCCCTACCTTGAGGTCATCAGAGATGATAACCCCAATATCCCTTTTCTGCTTGGTGCATGCTATATCCTCACCCCCCAACTGATATATTGTGCCAGGGTTTTTGTGCCCCATATGCATTATCTTGCACTTCTTTGCATTGAATTTCAATTGCCAAACACCTGACCTTTTTTCAAGTTTCTGCAGGTCCCTTCTCATTCTGTCTACACCCTCTGGTGTGTCTACTCTGTTACAGAGCTTTGTGTCATCAGCAAACAGGGAAATTCTGCCTTCTAGGTCCTGTGCAATGTCACTGATCAAGATGTTGAATAGGACCAGTCCCAGCATTGATCCCTGTGGTACCCCACTAGTCACTGTTACCTCTGTGGAGTGACAGCCATTTACCACCACCCTCTATGTCCTGCCACCTAGCCAGTTACCTACCCACTGCACTACTGTCCTGCCCATACCCATATTCCCCAGTTTGTGTAATAGTCTTCTAAGTGGCACAGTGTCAAAGGCCTTGCTGATGTCCAGATAGGCCATGTCCACTGCACTCCCCTGATCCACCTCTCTAGTCACCCAGTCAAGAACTTCAACGAGGTTGGTCTGACATGACCTCTCCCTGGTGAAACCAAGCTGCCTTGGATCCTGTAGTCCATTGACAACCAGATGCTCTACTAATCTCTCCTTCAGTAGTGCTTCCATGATCTTCCCCACTACCGAGGTGAGGCTGATTGGTCTGTAGTTCTCCGCTTCCTCTTTGTTCCCACTTTTGTATACAAGACTACATCTGGTGTCCTACAGTCTTTGGGTTCCTCCCCTGTTTCCAGTGATCGGCTAAACAGGATTGCCAGAGGTTCAGCCACCACCTCTTTTAGTTCTTTAAGGACCCTGGGGTGCACCCCATCTGGCCCCATTGCTTTATCAACTCTTATTACTTCCAGTTCCTTCAGGACCCTTTCTCATGTAAAGGGACTTGTGTACATTTCTGCACCATTCCCACCCCTTGTACTCCCTTCAGACCCATTACCCTCCTCTTCCTCAGTAAAGACTGAGCAGAAATACATGTTCAGTATGTCAGCTTTACTTTTGTCATCCTCAACGTGGCCCCCATCCTCCCCCTTCAGTCTCACTATCCCTCCCTTTGCCTTTCTTTTTTCACTTATGTACCTGTAAATGGTTTTGTCCCCTCTACCCACTGATTTTGCAATGTGCTCTTCTTTCTGAGCTTTGGCTTCCCTTACTGACCTCCCTGCCTCCCTTTGCTTCTCCTGGTACTTCTCCCTATCCCCTTCTGCCTGTGTCTTTTTGTATTGCTTGAGTGCAATCTTTTTGGCTTTCACTTCCTCCACTACCTCCTTGGAAAACCATAATGGCCTCCTCTTCCTTTTCCCCTTGCTAACCTGCTTGAGGCATAATTCTTTTGTTCTTGTAATTCCCATTTTAAATACTGCCCACTGTTCCATAACCCCTGATTCCTGCCCCATTCCCCTTAATGCCTCTTTCAAGCATCTCCCCATTTTCCCAAAGTCTGTCCCCCTAAAATCCAGGATACGTGTTTTTGTGTGGTTTGGTTCTGCTCTTTCTGTGATTTCAAACCACAATGACTGGTGGTCACTATTCCCAGGTGCTCCCCACTGTTCACCCCATCACACTGTCCCTGTTTGTGAGCACAAGGTCCAGTATTGCCTTCTGCCGAGTTGGTTCCATGACCAGTTGCTTGAGGAAGGCACCCTGAAGGGAGTCCAGGATAAATCTGCTCCTAGTTGATGCTGCTGCTGGGATGCTCCAGTCCACATCTGGAATATTGAAGTCTCCAACCAGCACTACCTCACCCTTGTCTGCCATCTTTTGGATGGCTAGCATCATAGAATCATAGATTGATACAAGTTCAGAAGGCAAAATGCCCATTTATGAACTCGCTACCAGCTAAATTAGCAGTGGAAAGAACATTTCTTAACACCCATATATTTATCAAGACTTTTCTTAAATTGTTCTATATTTTCACTGTTTATGATGTTAACAGGCAGTGTATTCCATATTGGAGGTATTCTCTGTGTAAAAAATCTGGAATGTTTGTTAGTTTTGCATAAGGATGATTTCGGTTTCGAATTGTGGAATCTAGTGTAATTATTTACTGACAGCTTTTCTAATCCAATTGTATTTAACATCAGCCCCCTATCTGTTTCTTCCTCCTGGGCTGGTGGTCTACTATAGACCACACCTGTGTGGATGGCTGGCCCCATTTTCCTTTCCAGCTTAACCCACAGTATCTCTCCCCCATTTTGTTCCAGCCAAACTTCTCTCTGTGGCCCTTATGTCATTTTTCACATACAGTGCCACTCCTCCTCCCTTCCTACCTGCCCTGTCTCTTCTGAATATGTTGTAGCCAGGTATGGCCATCTCCTAGTCATGGTTATCATTACACCAGGTTTCTGTGATGGCCACAATGTCCAGGTCTGACTGCACCATGACAGCCTCCAGATACTCCATCTTGTTGCTAAGGCTTCTGGCATTGGCACACGTGGCTTTCCATGATTTGGCCTCCCTAGACTGTTTAGCTGTTCTACTCCAGCCCCTTCCCTGGTTTTCCTTTATCCCTGGTTTTCCATGCTGTCTGCCCTTCTGTTGAATTTTGCCCTTTTTGTGCCTGTCCACCTCTTGGACACTTATCTCCATCTTTTGCACACTGCTTTGTAGAGACATCCATTCCTCCGGTTCACTGGTTCCACTGCTAGCTGTGGGGAGTGGGCAATTAGGTACCCTCCTTGCTGGCCTGCAACCCCCCCCTTGGCTAGTTTAAATGCTTGTCAATGTAGCATTTAAACTTATCATTGAGTGCTTGGATTCCCCTCCTGGATGGATGCAGGCCATCAGGCTTGAACAAGCCTCCAACCCTCCAGGTGGGTCTCCAGTCACCAATGAATCCAAACCCTTCCTCACAGCACCAGTTCTTCAACCTTAGTTAAAGTTCCTGGTGCATGCAGCCCTATGCTCTCCCATGCCTCCCATGTAGTACTGCAGAGCCTGTTCTCAAAGTAAGGTTCTGTGTCTCCTCCTCCTAGGGGAACTGCTTGGTAGTCTGCATATTGTCAGAATACAGCAAGACTTCATGTTGTTTGAAGAAAACATGACTCACTATAGTAATGTTGTTTCTTCTAATGGAGTCTTGCTGTATTTCTCCCTCCTTGCCTGCCCCCTCAGAACCTAGTTTTTTGGACGTGGGCTGGCAGGTACAGTGTTACAGCTCAGGGATGTACCTTGTACCCTCCCTCTTGAGGGTCGGGTAGTTGTTTTCTTACTGTTGCTTTTATAGTATATATTTTTTCACTGCCTTTTTTTCTTGGGTTCTTGTCTTGAGTCTTTTGGACCCAAGTTTGTTGCCTTTTGGCCTAAAGTTAAACAATTTCCATACTTATAGTTAGTTAGTTTGCTTGTAAGAATCTGATGGTTACACTGAGATGTATCAGAGACAGAGGTTTGAAAACAGAGCTCGAGCTCAACGATCTATGCTGCTGCATAGAGTTAACCCTTTCCTCTCCAGGGCAGTTCAGTTGCTATGGCTTACTGCATATTGTCAGAATACAGCAAGACTCCATTAGAAGAAACAACATTAATATGGTGAGTAATTTCTTCTTGTTGCCCATCCATAAATCCCTAAAGAGACAGGCCTTTAGAATCTTGCAGATCCCCACTTCCATTCCCCCAGTGGACAAGAGGATGGACAGGAAGTACTGGGTTGCCAAGTCCAGAGCAGAGTTCCCCTTTGGACATCCCATCCATAAAGGGGTGGTGCAGGCTGCTGCATGTGACAAAGCAGGTATTCCCTTGGCATCACACCCACCTGATAAGGGATCCATAAAGATGGATTCTATGGCCAAGAAATTCTATCTGGGTGCTTCCTTGGCCATTAGACAGACCACTTATATGACTTGTGTTTCCAGATATCAAAAAAGTCTCTGGAACAGAGTTTTAGAGATTGCCAAGGTGTGCCCTTGACCCATGGCATTAGACCTGGCTGAAGCTACAAAAAGGGGCATAGAGGCTTCAAAATGCCAATTTCTGATGGCAGTAGATGCCAATGACATTTCAGCTAGGCAAATGGCAACTTCAGTGTCCCTTTGGAGATTTGCTTGGCTAAGGGCCACTGATATGTCCCAGGACACCCAGACAAAGGCCTTGTATTTCCCTTGTGAGCCCATGTCTCTCTTTGGTAAGCAAACAGAGGCATACATGAAGAAGATGGATGAGTACAAGGTGGCCTATAAGAGTGCTGCTGCTAATAAGAAAGCAGCAACACCTCAGAAGTACCAAAGTAAAGGGGGTAGTGGTATAACCCATTACCAACCTTTCTTCCAGATGCAGGCACTGCCAGCCTATCGACCTCAGACAGGGTACTTCAGAAGCAGAGGCAGAATGGGCCCCAGAACTCAGCCAAGCACACAAACAAATCACACCCCATGAGGGGTCTGCCAGAGTCACCTCCCCACTTCCAGTAGGAGGCAGGCTGGCTCACTATCTCCAGGCTTGGGAATCCATTATCACAGGCAAATGGGTCCGGGATGTAGTGAGCCAGGGGCTTGCTCTCAGTTTCAAGGTTCTACCCAAACTGAGAGCAAGAGTTTTCAGACCTGCCACCCTATCAGAAGCAGCTCTGTTGGATGAGGCAGTAGCAAACCTCCTTCAGGATAAGGCAGTAGAGCCTGTTCCCTTGGCCCAAAGGGGAAGGAGTCTCTACTCAAGGCACTTCCTTACCCTAAATAAAACAGGGAAGTGGCAACCCATACTGAATCTCAGACATTTAAACAGGCATTTGACAAAGCCAAAGTTCACAAAGGTCACTCTGGCTACCATTCTCCCTACACTCAGGAAGGGAGATTGGCTGGCATCTCTGGACTTAAAAGATGCTTACTTCCACATTCCCATCAGGCAATCTCATAGAAAGTACCTCAGGTTCAGATTGCCATCAGGCCATTACCAGTTCAGAGCCATGCCTTTCAACCTGACTTTTGCTCCAAGGGTTTTTAACAAGTGCTTCTCAGTAATGGTAGCAGACCTAAGGAGGTAAGGAGTTGCAGTCTTCCCATACTTGGATGACTAGCTAGTGGTAGGCCAGTCTCCTCAGCTAGTCAAAGATGCACTGACCACCACTCTGCAGGCACTGGGTTTCCTGGTAAACCAGAAAACTATCAGTGCTGACACCAGTTCATCTCCTGGAGTTCATAGGGGCAGAGTTGGACACTCTAAGAGGAAAAGCCTTCCTCCCTCAGGGAAGGGTGGACAGCTTAGTACAATTGGTCAGCTCCTTCCAACTGCATACCCCCAGACCAGCAAGGCATTTCCTTCAGCTGTTAGGACACATGGCTGCATCAACAACAACAGTGCCAGGTTTCAGGTTCCAGATGAGAGACATCCAGTTCCACCTCAGATCTCACTGGTCTCAGAAAAGAGATTCCCTGTCAAAATTAGTACCAGTCAAAGGAACCCTTTTCTAAGCACTACGGTGGTGGCAGAAAAAGGACAACCTCAGGGAAGGTGTACCTTTCATTCATCTGCCACCATCAGCAGTCTTGACAATGGATGCCTCCCTCCTAGGATGGGGTGCCCACCTAGGGACGCACACACTGCACATGGTACCAAGCTCCAGCAGGAGTCTTTGCTTCACATAAACCTGCTGGAACTCAGGGCTGTTTACCTGGGCATTCGGTCCTTTGCTTCAATACTTCAAGGCAAGGTGATTCAAGTCAGAACAGACAGTACAACCACAATGTACTACATAAACAAGCAAGGGGGCACAAGGTCATCCCCTCTGTACACAGAGGTCATGAAAGTGTGGAATCTGGCTTACTCCCTAGGGCTCTCCCTCTCAGCAGTTCATCTCCCAGGGAAGGACAATGTCCTTGCAGATGTCCTTGGCAGGATCAACCAAAATCACCACGGGCGTTCACTAAATAGGCAGAACCTGCAAGTAGTGTTCAGAAGATGGGGCACCCCAGAGGTGGACCTCTTCACAGCCCCAGACAATCACCAGCTGCCACAATTCTGTTGCAGGCCTCCTGCAGTGGGTGCAGTCCCTCTAGATACACTGCTGTTGGACTGGACAGGGAAGTTCCTGTATGCCTTTTCTCCATTTCCCTGTTGCTCAGTACAAGCTTAGGGCTCAATCAGCAACAATGATCCTCACTGCTCCAGACTGGGCCAGGCAGCCCTGGTATTCTCTCCTACTGACTCTGTCAATATCCAAACCAATCTTCCTACCCAGGAGGCACAACCTATTGACCTCCTCTCAGGGCAGGGTCCTTTTCCCCAGTCTTCAGTTCCTTAGACTCAGGGCTTGGTTCATGAGGACTTAGAGTATGCTGATCAGCACTTCTCTGAAGGGGTGCTAGAGGTCCTTAGGGTTTCTAGAAAACCCTGTACCAGAAAGACTTACACATCTAAATGGAAGAGGGTTTCCATTTAGTGCCAACAGAAACAGATAGACTATCACCAGGCTGGTTTACCAGTCATTTTGGACTATCTGACACGCCTGCACTCTCTTGGCCTTAGGCATTCCACCCTTAAGGTACACTTAGCAGCTTTCTCTGCATACCTCTCAGCTGGAAAAGGAGCATCCCTGGCTGCTAACCAGGTATTCAGAAAGTTCTTCAAGGGCCTACTGCACTTGCATCCCCCTCACAGGGAACCCACTCCTGCATGGGACCTCAATATATGCACTGGCCAGCTAATGCAACCACTGTTTGAACCTATGTCCTCAGCAGAGCTTAAGTATGTAACATGGAAAACAATGTTCCTGGTAGCTATCACCTCAGCCAGGAGGATCGGTGAGCTCCAGGTCTTGTCCACAGAGCCAGATTACATAGCAGTTCAAAGGACAAGGTGGTCCTTAGGACTAACATGAAGTTTCTCTTCAAAGCCAAGAATCCCAGGATAGAGTACTACCTGGGTAGAGTCTGAGTATCTTCATCAGAAGAGGAGAAGTACCTGGGAGTGATGATCACTAAGGGGGATCAGTAGTAAGAGAGAGGAAGTTATACTGCTCTTGTACAGGTCACTGGTAAGGCTGCATCTAGAGTATGGAGTTCAGTAATGGTGCCCACACCTCAAAAAGGACATTAACCTGCTGGAGAAGTTCCAGAGGAGGGCTACAAAGATGCTAGCTGGTCAGCAGGGTAAGGTTGAGGGCACTGAACATGTACTCCCTGGAAGACAGAAGAGAGAAAGAGGGGACATGATTGGGACCTTCAAGTACTTGAAAGGGATAAATAAGGTTGATAACGAGAGTCTCTTTAAGCTGAGTGGCAACCATAACATGAAGGGGCACACTCTTAAACTGGTCGGTGGGAGGTTTAGAAGAGAGGTCAGGAAGCACTTCTTCACAGAGAGGGTGGTGGACCCTTGGAATGCGCTGCCAGAAGAGGTCATCTCATTGAAGACAATGGGCAGCTTTAAGAGAGGCTGGGATAGGCATGGGGGAAGGTAAGGATCATGGGTAGGGAGGATGGGAGGAGTAGGGAGGAAGGGAGAGCAGGGACATTAGCTCAAACTGTAGACCCTACAATATGAGCAAACTTGATATACCAAATGGCCTTCTTCTGCTGACTTCTTTGTATGTGTGCATGTATGTATATATGTATGGTGGTCATGGACTTTCATCTGAATCAGTCCATCACCTTACCAGTCTTTTTCACTGACCAGTCCAGTTCAGGGGGATGTAGACTGCATAGTCTTGATGTCAAGAGAGCGATAAGCTACTACTTGGATCACACAAAGGACCACAGGCAGGATAGCACTGAGCTCTTCTTAACCTATGGAGAAGTGGGGAAGGGCAAACCTGCTTCAGAGAGGTCCATTGCCCATTGGATTGTTGCCTGTATTCAGTTCTGCTACAGCAAAGTGGGTAAAGAGCCCCCTGTATGCCTCAGGACCCACTCTGCAAGGGATACTGCTGCTTCAATAGCAGCTGCAAGAGATTTCCCTTTGTTGGAAATTTTTAAAGCAGCTCCATGGAAAATGGTTCACATCTTTACTAAACACTACAGTCTGTATACCCAGGCCAGGAGTGATGCCATGTTTGGCACCGCAGTACTGCAGAGCCCGTTTCCTAAATAGATTCTCTACCCTCCTCCAAAGGTACTGCTTGGGTAGTTTGCATATGTCAGAATACAGTAAGATGTCCTGGGGTTTGAAGAAAAACTTACCATATTAATCTTGTTTCTTCCAAGGGAATCTTACTGGGTCCATGAAAATTAGCTCCCGTCTATTCATTCCCTGACAACCCACTCCCGACAATTCGCTCCAGCGCTAACTTGCTCCGGTACATTACACGCCAGTCAATACACTCCTGCAGAATTTGTGGTGCAGAGAGATAAAGAACTTATTGAGCTTGGCTTCCACGAGGTCACCGTGCTAGCTGTATTTCCAGTTTCCTTTTCTCCCCCGCTGGCTCCTGCCTACTCTTTCTCTGCCCCCAACCCACCCTGTCCTTGGTCACAGCCGCTGCAAACTCTTTCTGTCCCCTTCCTTCCAACTTTTTCATCCTTCCCAGGCCATGGTTGCGGAAATGAGCATGTATGCTCAGTATGTCTTTCCTTGTGAAACCGAGTACAGTTGCCTACCGGAGTGAGAGCTGTGACACAGAGGTGAGGATTGTAGTTGTGTAGTTAGTTTTTTTAAAATCCTCAACATATCTCATTTTACCTTTCACCCAAACTCAGCAATTGTGTCACAGTATTGAAATGAAATTTTAAGGGACAAATTCATGGTGGCGGGTTGACGGGAAGCGGACAGTCATGGCTTATCATCTGTGGGGTTTTTGGAGAGTGTCATTCTGTTGTTTTTATATATATATGTTATGAGCACCATCACCAGTAAACAGAGAATGGCATTCAGAGACAAATGAAGGACATAACAGCCTGGGAGAGCAAGAGGTGTTAGGGAGCAGTAGGTGGTTGTATTTTCTATGTGGCAAGGTTGTTATTTTATATATATATATATATATATATATATATATATATATATATTAGTAATTTTGATTGCAGCAGAACATGTTGGGCTAATTCACAGGGGTGGCGGATTGACAGGGAGCGGATTGTCTGAGGAGTATAATGACGTGGGAATGAATTGTTGGGACCAGATTTTTGGGAGCGAATTGCCAGGAGCAAATTGAGATGCTCCCAATCTTACTGTATTCTGAGCTCCCACCCTACCTCCCCTACTACTGTAGAACCTATGAGCACTGCAACACAGCTGTCCATGCTGTTTGAAACCTGTGAGTGTTTCCTTTTTTTTTTGGCAATTTACTCCTCTTTTTCTGGCCGAACCCCCTAACCCCATGAATGGGCTCACTCAGGCCACAGCACTCAACTCTTAACCCGAGAAGCCCTCCCGGAGTGGAGCTGCTGAAGCGGAACTGTCGTGGCTGAAGGGTCGGGCACCATGCCTGGCTCATACACGGGGGCTGGCAATTTTCCTAATTAGAGTCCCCTTGGAGCTAGGAAGTGCAAAGACACAAGGGTGAGTGCATCTGTCCTAGCTCTACCCCACATCTAGATGTGGCATGCTTGTCCCCCAGCCTCCGTTAGAAGGCAATCGACGCTGACACTCTGGAGTCCCCCCCGCCCCGGAGACAGAGAGCAGTCCTCTTGATGCTCGATCCTTCTCCTCCTCTGCCGACCCCCAACGACCCGCGTCTGTTCCTGAACACGGGTCACCAGCGTGGCGCGAGGTGTGGTGTCCAGTGCCTCAACTCAGTGCCACCGGGCCAGGATACCTGTGAGTGTTTCTTTATTGGGCTTAGTGACTTGAGTCTTAGTGTTGCTCACAATTTTAAATAATGGGGATTGTTTGATCTTCCCTTGTCAATCTTCACCATTCATTACTTCCTGGGTGTAAGCCGGAGGCGCGCACCCGTCATGGAATGCTAGGCTTGAGCTCAGTTTTCAAACCACTGTCCCTGGAATACATCCTGCAACCATCAGATTCTTATGGAGCATACTGTACATAATAACATGCTATCTAAACTACACTAATAAATAATTGCCTAATTAACAATACCCAAAAAATGAAAATTACGTACCTACCGTAATTCTTGATCTCCTCTTGTATCTTCACCATTCATTACTTCCTGGGTGTAAGCTGGAGGCGCGCACCCATCACGGGCTTTTTTTTTTTTTAAACTTTGGCTAATGGCACCGCCCTGATGGCGTCGCCATCATCTCGCGTGAGGGTGGCCGTTAATAGCGACGACTCCTCCTCCAACTCAGTTCTGTTTCTCCCACTGATCGAGGCAGCACCTGTTATGCAGTAGCGGTCATTTTAGTGCGCGGTTTGCCGACTCCCGTTTTTCTTCACAATCGACACCGATCCGTAAGACTGTTCCTTTTCTATCTACGCGCCGGGTGTGTTTCTTGCTGTGTTTTAGACTTGTTATTTTCACGTTATGTCCGGTTCGAGCTGGCGTTTCCAAGACGGCCGCTGGCCCCTATGCATCGGTGCCCTGTGGCCGCATTCTGCCCCGGACCGCATGACGCTACCTCGCTGCCTGGGACCCAACCATGATATGGATTCGTGCGATGCCTGTTTCTCGATGGACCGTCGCGTCCTTGAAATCCACGCGTTTAAGCTCGGCAAGGCCCCGCCGACTTCCGGGGGACGACGTCGCTCTCGGGATTCTCGGGCAAGGTCGTTAGGCCCTTCCCCCGGGTCCCCTCCCAGGCCTATACGGTCTGAGGAGGAGGGGTTTCGCCTTTTCTTGCCGAGGAGGAGGCCCTTCCGCGGTGTTGGGGAGCATCGAGTCCTTCCGCAGTCACCTTCGAGGTGCAGGCTCCCCGTGTCGAGGCCCTTGGCTTTTGGGCCTGGCTCGGTGGACCCTTGACGCTGCCTTCGGTGCTGTTTTGGATCCCGGTGCTGTTCGCGGTGCTGGTGATCAGGGCGGCGCCATTGGCAGTGCCGCGCGATCCCGCACCGTCAGCGGTGCCGGTGATCGAGCGGCACCGCTACGGTGCCGCTATGGGCATCGGCACCGCTCAGGTGCCGATGGACCTGGCGGCTGCCGCGGTGCCACTCACCTCCCGACACCGCCGGGCGCGCCGCGGCCTTGTCCTTCCTCCTAGCGGTGCCGAGCCGCCGGCGCCATCGGGGTTTGGAGTTGGGCCCTGGCTGCTACCGTGGGGGCGAGCGGCGTCACCCTTGGTACTGGGGCCGTTAGCGGCTCCGTGGCCTCAGGGACCCCTGGGGTGGCCAGCATCGAGGTCCAGCTGGTCTTGTCCTCCTCGGAGGGCGATGACTTGGACGTGGACCCATCCTGGCACCCCCACTCTTCGGGGTCTGGGTCCCCTGTGGCTACAGGTACCAGGCGGCACAGTGGGCCCCTCCCTCTGTCCCCCCTTCCGTCGTCTCCTGAGGGTCCCCGCTGCTGGGTGGCTGGAGCCCGGGGCAGGCATGGGGTGATGGAGGGAGGCCCTCTCTGGAGGGCAGTGACAGCTCACCCCACGGTGCTGTTGCCCCTCTAGGGACAGGGGATGCTGGTGGTCGAGGAGGAGGCCTCTGAGTCCGAGGGTTGAGGGGCAGGGGTCTGCCACTCGGTCTTCTTTGGCCACCTCAGGGGTGGCCAGGAGCCAGAGAGGAACCTTGCCCCTCCCTCCAGGGTTCTAGGGTGTTCTCCGGCGGCGCTTGTGCGGACTGCCCTTCTGGATCCATGCAGTCCCAAGGCTGTCACAGGGAGGTTCTCCCCCGGCTCTTCCAGGCTCCCCAGAGTTCCGCTCTGCATGCCTGGTCTGATATCCGGGATCCCTCCTACTAGGCTCCTTTCCTGGATTCCAGAGCCCCTCAGAGAGCAGTTGCCTCCTTGAGGTGCCCCTCTCCCATCTCTCTGCCTTCTCCACCCCGCTCCCAGGCCATGTCGGTCCCACGGGTCCGTTATCCTGGGAGCAGTTCAGGGTTCTGCGTGGCCTTCCCCTCATCGCGTAGATACATGCATGAGCGGTCTTCGACTCCCCACCCCGCAGGAATCCTCTGACATTCCAGCTCCCCATCATCCTCGTCTCCCTCCTCTGAGGGAGAGGAACCCCCTGCTCATCTTTCCTCCGATGCTGATTTCACTGAATATCAGCGTTTCCTCTCGAGGATGGTGAGGGATCTTCGGATTTCCTATGTTCGGAGAGACAATACCGAATGGGAGATGCGAGAATTCCTTGGTGAATTCAGTGCCCAGCATTTGGTGGTACCTTCCTGGCCTATCCCCTTCCAGGAGGCGTCTATCCGTCCCGCAGTCCCCAGCCGCTTCTTCTCCAGCCCCGCTGACTGTCAGCATAGGTATTGTGCCCCCTCAGAGTCTCTAGGTTCTCTTCCCAACCCGCCCTCTGGTTTGGTTTACCTAGATACTCCTTCTGGGTGCCGCTGCCTGGTGCATGACCACCCACCGGATCCGGACTCTCTCCAGTTCGACCGCTGAGCGTAAGAGTGTTCTTCTTCGCGTGCAGTGCCAGTATTGCATCTCATCAGGCTCACCACGCTGCCTACAACCGGCATTTGTGGTCGATGATGTCCCAGCTGTTGGCATCAATGCCTGACACTGAGCAAACCAGACAAGCCGTTGCCCTCTCCGCGGTAGGCCTGGAGCTGGCAAGACACCAAGCAAGGGCATCTTACGACGCCAATGAGGTGGCTTCCAGGCTTGCGGGGACAGCGATCTGCATCAGGCGGACGGCATGGCTTCGTCTTTCCAGGTTGTCACCCCTGGCCCGGCGTAGGGTGATTCGCTCCACCTTCCAGGGGACCCGTCTTTTCTCCTCTAGAGCTAGGAGACTTTTACAGGGCTCCTCTGTCTCTCGTCCTCGGGAGGCACCTCCCAGCTCTTCCCCACTTAGGCTTTCTGAATGAGCCAGGGTCTTCTCCTTCTGTTTCTCACCAACAGAAGGCTGGGGTCTTGTTCCCTCAGGGTATGGCCTCTTCCCCTTCCTGGGGAAGAGGAGCTTGATATCACCTAGGAGTAATGAATGGTGAAGATTGACAGGAAGATATGAAAATTATGTACCCACCGTAATTCTTGATCTTCTCTTGTATCTTCACCATTCATTACTTACACCTCCCTCCATCCCCTCAGTGGCCTCTTCCTGTGGCTTCTCCACCTCCCATCTCCTTCCTTTCTCTGCAATATATAAAAAAAAAAATTATAAAAAATGGGAAGAATTGCTCAATTTTTCCAAAAAAAAAAAAATCTATTTCTTGGGGGGGAGGGGGGTTCTTATTCTCCAGAAAAATTATTTACTCTAAGATTCTTGGGCCATCTAGTGGATTTGCTTTGGTGATCAAACTGCACAACTATCTCTTGCCATCCCTCGGGCGAGATACCTCTGGGGTTTTAGCCTGGCTCAGGCTATTCAGTTTTGATCCTGCAATCCCGTGTTCCAGCTGTTAAGCCCTAGAATCAAAAACCCCTCCCCCTTCCCTAATTCTTGCCTTGCAGAGAGGAGGAACGGGCACGTCTGTTTTTTGTAAAAAAAAAACAAAAAGCTGAGGGAACTCTCTTCGACTGCCATAGGCATTCTTGGTATTCAGGTCACGCTCCTAGCCTGCAAGTGATTATCTGTAAAAAAAAAAAAAAAAAGAAAGAGAAAAACAAACAAGAAGTAAGATGAGAGGGCAGACTACCCTTCTCGCCAGATTTTGATAATTGGTGTTTTCCTTTCTAGTGTCCTCGGACAGTTTTACAGACAAGCAGTGCTGACCATAACCAATCCCAGCCAGCCTAAACCTCTGGCCTGCCTTGGTGAGTCCGACTGAGTCCCACTTCTGTACTTATAAACTCCTGAAAGGCTTACAGTTTCCATTTCCAAACCCCTGAGCAGTGCTCTCATACTGCCGGGGGTTTTATTCTTCCCTCCTCGGGTGTCCTCCAGTTAAAGGCCTTCCGCGGCCAGGAGCCCGAAGTGGTTATCAAAACAATGGCATGTTGAGGATGAGGACTATGCCCTCCTGAGTCTGTCTAGCGGGTTTGGTGAACCTTCTTCAGCTCTATCTCCGGGATTCTTGCTTCCTGTTAAGTCGAGCCTTCAGCCATAAGCTAACTAGGCTCCTTGGGCATTCTGGTCCCCCAACATCCCATCTCTCTTCTCTAATTCTTCTTTCTCATTTCCTCCTTCTCTCTCCTCCTAGAGTCGCCCAGGTAAGGAGGCCCTGCAGTCCTAGGTTAGGATACTCTTATCTCCTCTGTCCTTCCTCCATCGGCTTATTCCTTTTCAGTTCATTCTTCCTTGCTTTGCTATCCCTTGGCTATCTTGCCTCGCTATCTTTATTCTCTGCTTTGCTTTTGCCTCTCCGGCTCACAGAACTGAGTTGGAGGAGAGTCGATGTCACTAACGGCCGCCTGCCAGAGATGACACATGACGTCACTCTCGAGGGCGGTGCACAAGCCAAAGCTTTTAAAAAAAGCCTTGACGGGTGCGCGCCTCCGCTTCACCCAGGAAGTAATGAATGGTGAAGATACAAGAGAAGATCAAGAATTACGGTAGGTACGTAATTTTCATTTTTTGGGTGTTGTTAATTAGGCAATTATTTATTAGTGTAGTTTAGATAGCATGTTATTATGTACAGTATGCTCCATAAGAATCTGATGGTTGCAGGATGTATTCCAGGGACAGTGGTTTGAAAACTGAGCTCAAGCCTAGCATTCCATCATCAGCATAGGTTCCATTAACCATTTCGGCTCTGGGGCAGTCCTATGGTGATACTGTACTGCATATGTCACAATACAGTAAGATTCCTCTGGAAGAAACAAGATTGCTATGGCAAGTAATTTTTTCTTCAAACAACATGAAGTCTTGCTGTATTCTGACTATGGCAGTTAGATTCTGCCTTTCAACTGCCCCGGAGAACAAAGAGTTAACTTTCCATGGGCAGCATGGAACGTTCAGCGCGAGCTCGGTTGAAGCCCCTGTCTGCTGTTGTTTAAACTCCAACCATCAGATTCTTTACTCAGCCTCACTGAACAGTCGCTCTGGAGATTTCTCCTTTGCTCGGTTCAAAAAAGTTGGTTAAAGTGTCATTTTTCGTTCAGTTTCTACCCAATTTCTGCTACCAAATCTGTCGGTTTAAGTCTCTGTCTGTGGTACCGTGAGTACTAGATAGGTTTTACATTTAGTTTCTGTGTGGAACTTGTAAATTTCAGATCGATTCAGTTGAACTGATCAGTTTAGTCTTAAAAAGTTTGTGAATTTTCTTAGAGTGTGGTAACCGGTCCGAATCGGTTCTAAAAGAAATGGATTTAATTACGTTTTTTTTCCAAGACCCGTAACACGGTCAGGAACCGATAGGGGAGTCTAGCCTGGCGGATTGCTGAAAAAAGGGTACGTTTTGGTTAGGATTGGCCATGTCTGAGAAATCCAAGAAAAAAACTGGGCCCACAAGGTTTCAACACTGCAGGGAGTGTGGGGAAGCCTTTGCTAAGGCTGATCCCCACACCACCTGTGTTTATTGTCTAGGGTTTGACCACCTCGATTCAGACTGCCAAATTTGTAAGAGTTTTCCCAGAGATACCTTGGATAAGAGAGTAGGTAGACTGAGGGAAAGGGAGGCTGAGAAGTCTGCTGACCCGGATGGCCAGCCTGGTTCAGTCCTGACTGAACCAGAAGGAGTGCCCTCTGACCAGGGCGAAACTTCTTCGAGCAAAAGGAGAGCCGATTCTGAGGAGTCGGTTCCGGTTAAAGGAAAAAGAAGAGAAAAATCATCTGGTTCGGATCCACAAATTCTTTCTCTGACCACTGATGAGATAGCCAAAGCCATAAGGATAGTACAATTGCTAACTTCGGTTCTGGCCAAACCGGCACCATCTGGCAAGGACTCGGTTCATTCGGCTCCCCCGGTTCTGGATTACATTTCAGAAAAATTTTATGAACCGGAGGAGCAGGAGGAGGAAAGTAGGAGGATGATGATGGTGATTATGAAAGTCTGGATGTGCCTATTGACCCGGACATTTCCCCAGACAGACCTTCAGGTGTTTCTCCTCCTAGGCTTTCTGAGTCCCCTTCCCACTTTATGTTTTACAAAAAAGTGGTTGAAACCCTCCAGCTTCCAATGGAAGAAGCAGTGGAGGATCAGGAGGAGCCTGATTTTGTTGAAATGATGGACATCCCAAAGTCCAGGAGACTGTCTATTCCCCTCCATAAATCTTTTGGGAAACAGACGATTAAAATTCTAAAGACTCCTAACTCCATACCTCCTGTGGACAGACGAATGAACAAGAGGTACACCCTTTCAGGCTTGGACACGGAGTTCCTTTCTCAGCAATGCAGCCATGTTGGGGTAGTGCAGGCTGCTGACTGTGATAAGGCAAATATTCCTTTGGCATCACACCCCCCAGATAAGGACTCCAAGAGGATTGATGCCATGGCAAAGAAACAGTACATGGCAGCATCTTTGGGACTCAGGCAGGCTAATTATATGGCCTACAGAGCTAGATACCAGAAGTCCAGATGGCACACTGTTCTAGCTCTGGCTAAACAGGCCCCTGACCAGCTTGCCAAGGAGCTGGAGCAGGTGACTGCGGATGGGATTGAGGCATCCAAGGTGCAATTTCATGCTGCTGTGGACTCCAATGATGTTTCATCTAGAGTAATGGCTACATCTGTGGCTCTTCGGAAGATGGCTTGGCTCAGATGTACCAGCCTATCACAGGATTCCCAGGCTAAGGCCATGGATTTCCCTGTCATTGGTAATTCTCTGTTTGGGGAGCAGACAGAGAACTACATGAAAAAGATGGACGAGTACAGAACCACCTACAGGAGTGCTCAGCTCAAAGAAAGGCAAGCCACCCCTCAAAGGCAGCAGTCCTGGGGCAGGGGCAGGCCTTTTCAGATGCCTTTTTACCAAGCCCAGGCCTCCTCTTCTTCCTATGCTCAGAAGGGGTTCTTCAGAGGGAGAGGCAGACGGGGAATGAGCAGGCCTGCTTCCACCCCTTAGCCTAAGGCCCCTGCCAAGCAGACACCCTGATGGGTCTGCCCGGGCTGATTCTCCAATACCTGTAAGGGGCAGGCTGGCTTACTTTGTTCAGGACTGAAAGTCTCTGATATCAGACAAGTGGGTCCTGGAAGTAGTAAGCCAGAGACTTGTTCTCAGCTTCAAAAAATCTCCCAAGATGAGAACCAGATCCTTTCCACCTGCAAATCCATCGGAGACCCTTGCCCTAGAGGCACAGGTTTCTTCCCTCCTAGATCTCAGAGCCATAGAAAGGGTTCCTACCCTACACAAGGACAAAGGTTTGTACTCCAGGTACTTCCTAACCCCCAAAAAAACAGGAGAATGGTGGCCCATCCTGGATCTAAGATATCTGAACAAACACCTTTTAAAACCAAAGTTCAGAATGGTGACTCTGGGAATAATTCTGCCTTCTCTAAGGCCAGGGGAGTGGCTAGCCTCCCTGGACCTCAAAGATGCCTACTTTCACATTCCTATCAGGTGCTACCACAGAAAGTACCTCAGGTTCGAGTTGCCCTCAGGCCGCTATCAATTCAGAGCAATGGCCTTTGGCCTAACATCAGCCCCAAGGGTGTTCACAAAGTGCCTGGCAGTAGTGGTTGCTTTCCTAAGGAGAAAAAAGATTTCCATCTTTCCATATTTGGACGACTATTTCATAGTGGGTCAGTCTCCAGACCAAGTCAAGTCACATCTGCAAATAACTCAGCAAGTGCTCACTTCCTTAGGATTCCTCCTCAACCTTCCAAAGTCAGTTCTCGAGCCAGTACAGCACCTCACCTTGATAGGAGCAGAGCTGGATACAGAAAGGGCAAGAGCCTTCCTTCCTCTGGACAGGGCAAGGACCCTTATGGAACTGGCCTCTTCATTCACCCTACAGGTGTCTCGACCAGCAAGGCATTTCCTTCAGCTTCTGGGCCAGATGGCAGCTTCCACAGCAGTGGTCCAGGGAGCAAGATTCCAGATGAGGGACATTCAGTTCCACTTAAGAGCCTTCTGGTCCCAAAGAAAGGATTCCCTTACCAAACTAGTCCCAGTGACTCAAACCCTGATCCAGGCTTTGCAATGGTGGCAGGATCAGGACAATTTGAGACAAGGAGTTCCTCTTGTCACTCAGTCTCATTCAGCGATACTCACCACAGATGCCTCCCTGCTGGGCTGGGGAGCCCACCTGGGGGATCTTACCACCCAAGGGCTGTGGTCACCTCAAGAATCTCTGCTTCACATCAATCTCTTGGAACTCAGAGCAGTGTTTCTGGCACTGCAAGCCTTTTCCAAATCTGTACAGAACAAGGTGGTCCAGATCAGAACAGACAATACCACCACCATGTGGTACATCAACAAGCAAGGAGGTACTCGGTCTATGGCCTTGTACACAGAAGCAATGAAGTTGTGATCCCTGGCCTATTCCCTGCAGACTTCTCTGATAGCAGTTCACCTCCAAGGGAAGGACAATGTCCTAGCAGATGCTCTCAGCAGAATATCCCAGGGCCATCAGGAATGGACCTTAGATCCCCTAGTTTTGAAAGTGATTTTCTCGAGATGGGGAACTCCACAGATAGATCTTTTTTGCAGCCCCAGACAATCACCAACTTCCTCTCTTTTGTTGAAGACCCCATTCTTGGGCTCAGTCTCCCTGGATGCCCTGATCCTGAATTGGGAAGGGAAACTTCTGTATGCATTTCCCCCCTTCCCTCTCCTGTTTAAGGTGTTAGTCAAGATAAGGTCACAACCATGCAAAGTGATCCTGATTGCTCTAGACTGGGCCAGACAGCCCTGGTACCCCTTGTTGCTGTTCTTAGCAGTCCACCTTTCCCTGTCTCTTCCAAGGAATTACAACCTATTGACATCCTCTCAGGGGAGGATTTGGTACCCGAACCTCAGGTCTCTCAGTCTCAAGGCATGGCTCTTGAAGAGTTAGAGTTTGCTGATCTGCATCTTTTCCAAGGGGTTCTGGATATCCTTAAGGCTTCTTGAAAGCCTTCCACTAGAAAGTCTTACAATTCCAAATGGAAAAGGTTCACTATTTAGTGTTCTAATAGGAATATTTCTCCAGAATCTGCTGGGTTGCCTATGGTTCTGGACTATATGGTCCATCTCAATGGCCGAGGCCTTAGACTAGCTACACTTAAAGTGCATTTAGCAGCTGTCTCTGCCTTTCTGTCAGTAGGCAAGCCCTCTCTCCTCTGTCAGTCCATCCTGTGTTTTGTAAGTTCTTCAAGGGATTGCTGCACACCAATCCCATCTTTAGGGACCCTACTCCTGCTTGGGACCTTAATGTTTGCATTGCTCAGCTTATGCTACCTCCTTTGAGCCTTTGTCCTCTGCAGAGCTGAAGTGCTTGACTTGGAAAACTGTGTTTTTGGTAGCCATTACCTCTGCCAGGCGCATCAGTGAATTGCGAGCCCTGTTAGTGGAGCCCGATTTCATCTCTTTCCACAGAGATAAAGTGGTCCTAAGAACTAACAAGAAGTTTTTGCCTAAGGTGGTTTCAGATTTCCACCTTAATCAGTCTATATCTCTCCCCTGTTTTCTTCACTGACCATTCCTCCTCTGGAGAGAGGAGACTGCACAGCTTGGATGTTAAAAGGGCCCTCAGCTACTACATAGAGTGTACCAAGGGTCACAGGTTTGAGTCCCTCCAGTTGTTCCTCACATATGGAGAGGTTGGTAAGGGCAAACCTGCCAGTAAGAGATCTATTGCCAGGTGGATTGTCTCTTGTATACAATTCTGCTATGAAAACCTGGGTAGAACCCCACCCTCAGGCCTGAGGGCTAACTCTACTAGAGGTACAGCTGCTTCCCTGGCTGCTGCCAGGGATATTCCTATCCTAGAAATTTGTCACGCAGCCACCTGGAAGACAGTCCATACATTCACCAAGCATTACTCTCTGGATATCCAGGCTAGGAGTGATGCTCGGTTTGGCACAGCAGTACTTCAGAGCCTATTCCCAAAGTAGGTTCTGTTCCTCCTCCATGGAGGTACTGCTTGGTAGTCTGCAATAGTCAGAATACAGCAAGACTTCATGTTGTTTGAAGAAAAAATTACTCACCTTAGTAATGTTGTTTCTTCTAATGGAGTCTTGCTGTATTCAAACAACATGAAGTCTTGCTATTTATGACAGTAGCAGTTTGATCCAGCTCTAGAACTGTTCGGAGGTGAAATGGTTAAAACCATTCCAAAATAGAATTTTGGCCACGAGCTCTAAGAAGCAGCTCTATCTGTGTTATTTCAAACCTGAACTGTCAGATTCTTTACTCTCCTCAGTGAACAGTCGCTCCGGAGATTTCTCCTACTGCTCGTTCATTTCTGGTTTGTGGTGTTTTCTGTTGATTCAACCGAGAATAGTTTTATTTAACCGCAAACCATTCGGTTCAAGCTTTCATCTGTGGTAACCGTAAGTAAATTAGGTTTTGTCTGTGTGGAACTTGTAAGTTATCGGTTCGTTTTGAACCGCATCAGTTGGTTTAAAACTCATTTAAAACAAAAATTTAATATTTTAGAGTGCGGTTCCCGGTTCTTATCGGTTCTAAAAACGGATTTATTACGGTTTTTCCAATACCGTGACACGGTTAGGAACCGATAAGGGTGTCTTTCCTGACACTGCGCTAAAAGGGCAAGTTTTCTGGTTAGGTTGGCATTATGTCTGAGAAACCCAAAAGAAAAACTGGCCCACTGGTTTCAACACTGTGATGTTTGTGGGGAAGTCTTTGCCAAGGCTGACCCACACACCACATGTGTTTATTGTCTGGGTTTGACCACCCAGTCAGACTGCCAGACATAAGAATTTCCTGCAGCCACCCTGGAAAAAGATTGGGCAGGCTCAGGGAGCGAGAGGCCAAAAGTCCGCTGACCCGGATGGCCTGCCCGGTTCGGTGCCAACCCAACCGAGGAGTGCCTCTGACCAGGGCGAGACTTCCGTAAAGAAAGCTGGTTCTGAGGAACCATCCCAGTAAAGAAAATAAGAAAATCAGCAGGTCTGGAGTCCAAAACCCTTCTCCAACTGCTGCAGAGATAGCAAAAGCCATACAAATTGTCCAGTCACTGTTCAGGGTTCCGTCGAACCGCCACTATCTGGCAAAAGGTCGGTTCGTCCAGTCCCAGTGGTTCAGGAATATGATATTGAGGAATTTTATGAACCAGAGGAGGGGAGGATGATTATGAACAGTATGAATGTGGCTGGGAAGGTCTGGTGTGCCCATTGAACGGACATCTCCTCAGATAGACCTTTAGAATCTCCCTATGCTGTCTGAGTCCCCATCTCATTTCATGTTTTACAAAAAGTTGTTGAAACCCTCCAGCTTCCCTTAGAAGAAGCTGTGGATGAGCAAGAGGAGCCTGATTTTGTAGAAATGATGGATATTCCAGAGTCTAGGAGATTATCTATTCCTTTACATAAGTCTTTTAGGAAGCAAACAATAAAATTTTAAAACTCCTAATTCTGTGCCTCCTGTAGATAAAAAGATGGACAGAAGGTACACATTGTCAGGTCCTGATACAGAATTTCTTTCTCAGCAATGCAGTCATGTTAGTAGTTCAGGCTGCTGCCTGTGATAAGTTATTATTCCCTGGCTTCACATCCTCCTGACAAGGATTCCAGGAAGATTGATGCCATGGCAAAAAACAGTATATGGCAGCCTCTCTGGGACTCAGGCAAGCAAATTATATGGCTTGTGGAGCTAGGTATCAGAAATCTAGATGGGATACTGTGATGCAATTAGCCAAGCAAGCCCATGGCCAGCTGGCTAGTGAACTAGAACAGGTGGCTGCTGATGGCATTGAGGCTTCTAAGGTTCAGTTTCATGCTGCTGTGGATGTTAATGATGTTTCTTCTAGGTCATGGCCACATCTGTAGCTTTTCGTAGGTTGGCCTGGCTCAGGTGTACTAGTCTGTCACAGGATACCCAGACTAAGGCTATGGATTTTCCTGTGGTGGGGAATTCTCTGTTTGGGGAGCAGACAGAGAACTACATGAAAAAGATGGATGAATATAGGACTACTTACAAGAGTGCCCAGGCTAAGGAGCGGCAAGCCACCTCAAAGGCATACCCCAGGGTAGGGTAGGGGTAGGCCTTTTCACAGGCCTTTTACCAGACTCCAGGCCTCCTCTGCCTATGCTCAGAGGGGCTTCTTCAGAGGCAGAGGCAGACAAGGGTGGGCAGACCTGCTCCCACCCCCAGCCTAAAGCCTGCAAGCAGGCACCCTGATGGGGTGCCCAGGGCCGATTCTCCTGTACCTGTAGGGGCAGGCTGGCTTACTTCAGCCAGAATTGTGCTTTTAACCTCAGACAAGTGGGTTCTGGAAGTAGTAGGCCAGGGTCTGGTTCTCAGCTTCAAAAGTTTCCAAGTTGAGAAGCAGACTTTTCTACCTGCAAGTGCTTCAGAGACCCTTGATCTGGAAGCAGAGGTCTCATCCCTGTTAGCTCTCAGAGCAGTAGAAAGGGTTCCTCCCCTGCACCAGGGCAGGGGTCTGTATTCCAGATACTTCCTTACCCCAAAAAAGACAGGAGAATGGCGGCCCATATTAGATCTCAGATATCTGAACAAGCATCTTTTGAAACCAAAGTTCAAAATGGTAACTCTGGCAATGATTTTACCCTCCCTAAGGCCAGGGGACTGGCTAGCCTCCCTGGACCTCAAGGATGCCTATTTCCATGTCCTAATCAGAAGCTCCCATCGAAAGTACCTCAGATTCGAACTGCCCTCAGGTCATTACCAGTTCAGAGCAATGCCCTTCGGCCTTACCTCTGCCCCAAGGGTATTCACAAAGTGTCTAGCAGTGGCAGTGGCTCACTTAAGGAGGCAAAGGATTGCTATTTTTCCCTATCTAGATGACTGGGTCATTGTAGGCCAGTCCCCAGAACAGGTAAAATCTCACCTGCAGGTCACCCAGCAGCTTCTGACCTCCCTGGGCTTTCTGCTAAATCTACCAAAGTTGGTTCTGGAACTAGTCCAGGTACTCACCTTTATAGGGGCAGAATTGGACACAAAGCTAGCCAGAGCCTTTCTTCCCTTAGAAAGGGTAAGGAATTTATTAGCTCTGGCCTGTCCTTCACTCTGCAGGTCTCTCACCAGCAAGACACTTTCTGCAGCCCTGGGGCACATGGCTGCATCCACAGCTGTTGTGCAGGGAGCCAGATTTCAGATGAGACATTCAGTTTCACTTGAGAACCTATTGGTTTCAGAGAAGAGACCCCTTCCAAGTTGGTCCCAGTGACTCAACCTGATCCTAGCCTCCAGTGGTGGCAGGATCAGAGCACTTAAGATTGGGGTCCCTCATTCCCCTACTCACGACTTGACTCTCACTACAGATGCTTCCCTTCTGGGTTGGGGAGCCCACATGGGCGACCTTTCCACTCAGGGAGTGTGGTCCCCCCAGGAATCTCTGCTCCACATCAATTTGCTGGAACTCAGAGCTGTCTTTTTAGCTCTTCAAGCATTTTCTGCATCTGTCCACGACAAGGTGATACAAGTCAGAACAGACAACACCACAACAATGTGGTACATCAACAAACAGGGGGGCACTCGATCTTCAGCCTTGTGCACCGAGGCAATGAAGTTGTGGTCTCTGGCCTATTCCCTGAACACTTCCCTCATAGCAGTTCATCTTCCAGGAAAGGACAATGTCCTAGCGGATGCTCTCAGCAGGATTTCCCAGGGCCATCACGAATGGTCCCTGGATCCTCAAGTGCTGGGGATAGTCTTTGCCAGATGGGGCACCCCTCAGATAGATCTTTTTGCAGCCCCAGACAATCACAGACTTCCTCTGTTCTGTTGCAGGCCTCCAGTGCTGGGCTCAGTTCCTGGATTCCTTCTTCTGGATTGGGAGGGAAGTTTTCATGCTTTTCCCACTTCTCTCCTATTCAAAGTACTAGTCAAAATCAGATCTCAGCCTTGCAGGGTGATTCTGATTGCCCTGGATTGGGCCAGGCAGCCCTGGTACCCACTCCTTCTGTCACTGACAATCCATCTTCCCTTTGCCTCCCCAGGAATCACAACCTGTTGACTTGTGCCCAGGGAAGGGTTTGTATCTGGACCTCAATCCTCAACCTCAAGGCCTGGCTCTTGAGGAGTTAGAGTTTGCTGATTTACACTCTCTCAGGGTGTTCTTGAGATCCTAAAGGCTTCTAGAAAGCCTTCCACTAGGGCTACTTATAGTTCTAAATGGAAAAGGTTTTCCATTTGGTGTGCTGGAAAAATATTTCCCAGAATCTGCTGATTTGCCCATTGTGTTAGATTACATGGTACATCTTAATTCAGGTCTCAGACCAGCTACCCTGAGAGTTCATTTGGCAGCTGTATCTGCTTTTGTGTCAGCAGGAAAGTCATCCCTCTTTCCTCTCATCCTGTGTTTTCCAAGTTTTTAAGGATTACTCCATACTAATCCACCTTTTGGGAACCGCCCTGCTTGGGACCTTAATGTTTGCATTGCCCAGTTAATGCAACTCCCTTTGAACCTCTGTCTTCTGCAGAGCTTAAGTACCTAACTTGGAAAACTGTTTTTCTAGTGGCTATCACTTCTGCCAGACGATAAGTGAGTTGCAGCTTTGTCAGTGGAAACTGACTTTATTTCTTTCCAAGGGATAAGGTAGTCCTTAGGACTAATAGGAAGTTTTGCCTAAGGTGATTTCAGATTTCCATCTTAATCAATCTATCTCCTTCCAGTATTTTTCACTGATCACTCCTCTTCTGGTGAGAGGAGGTTGCACAGCCTGGATGTTAAGAGGGCTCTTAGTTACTATATAGAGCTGCACTAAAGGTCACAGGTTCAATCCTCCAACTTTCCTTACCTATGGTGAAGTTGGGAAAGGCAAACTGCCACTAAGAGATCAATTGCCAGGTGGATTGTCTCTTGTATCCAATTTTGTTATCAGAAACTGGGCAGAGCCTCCGGTTTGAGGGCTCATTCTACCAGGGTACAGCTGCTGCCTCTAGCTGCTGCCAGAGACATCCCTATATTAGAGATTTGCCAGGCTGCTACTTGGAAAATGGTACACACTTTTACCAAGCATTACTCCCTGGATGTCCAGGCCAGGAGAGATGCTCGGTTTGGCACAGCTGTTCTTCAGAGCCTATTCCTAAGTAGGTTCTGCCTCCTCCATGGAGGTACTGCTGTGTATTTTGTTATTGTCATAATATAGCAAGACTTCATGTTGTTTGAAGAAAAATTACTCACCTTAGTAATGTTGTTTCTTCTAATGGAGTCTTGCTATATTTATGACCTCCCCAACCTGCCTTTCTCAGAACCTCTACTTGGGTGAGGTGCGGGCAACTTGGTGTGGGCACCTTTTATGCCCTGTTAGCATTTTTGTCCCCTTTTGGGGCTTTGGGTGTGTGTGTGTGTGTGTGTGTGTGTTTTTATATACTTATGTTTTATTCTCATATGATTAGAATTGTGTTAGTATTTCTGGTCCCCTGACTTGAGTCTTGGGTGTTGGGACCAGCAATGGTTGTTATTATTTAGGTAGCCATTTGGCTATGTAGGTTACAAGCTTCCACACAGACCTTAGTGAGTTTGGCTCAGAAAGATCTGACAGTTCAGGTTTGAAATAACACAGATAGAGCTGCTTCTTAGAGCTCGTGGCCAAAATTCTATTTTGGAATGGTTTTAACCATTTCACCTCCGGAGCAGTTCTAGAGCCGGATCAAACTGCTACTGTCATAATATAGCAAGACTCCATTAGAAGAAACAACATTACTAAGGTGAGTAATTTTTTCTTCTGACCTCCCCCCTGCCTCCCCTCTCAGAACCTGTTTTTTGGGATGTGGGTGGGCAAGAGCTGTGTTGGCACCCTAGGGGTGCCCCTCTTTTCACCCTCCTTTACTTTGAGTGTGTGTTGTGTTTTTTTTTTGGGTTTCCTGACTTGTGTCTTTGCTTTGAAACCAAAAAAAACCTTTTTAATAAATTTAATTGCCCGTTGGCTAGTGTGAGTTTTACAGTTTCCACACAGAACTTCTAGTGAGTATTGCTTGTAAAGATCTGACGGTTGGAGTTTAAACAATAGCAGACAGGGGCTTCAACCGAGCTCACGCTGAACGTTCCATGCTGGCCATGGAAAGTTAACTATTTGTTCTCTGGAGCAGTTGAAAGGTAACTGCAATAGTCAGAATACAGCAAGACTCCATTAGAAGAAACAATATTACTAAGGTGAGTAATTTTTTCTTCTTGAGCACCCTGAGAGGTCTGGTGTTGGTCCTTTGAGCATCTTTGAGTTTGTCCCTAGGGACTAACTGGAAAGTTATTCATTTTCTGTGGGCTGTCAGCAGGAGCTAACCTCTGTCCTGAATGCTCTTTGTAAGGAGCCTTTTGAACCACTTTTGTTGGTAGCATTGGACATGCTGCCTTACAAGATATGTTTCATAGTTGCTACATGCTGAGCCAGGAGGACTGGTGAGCTGTCTCCAACAGAGGTTGTGCTGTGATCAACGAAACAGTCGAGTGGTGCAAATACCAACAGGGCAGTCTGCCCACACATGGAAACATGAAAGAAAAAGTTTGTAAATGCACTCTATACCTTATAACAGAAATTGCAGGTCCAGTCTAAATGTAATGAATAAAGATTCTTTTATTGTGAACACAGGCAGGACCGAAGATCCACAGATAGAACTAAGCAGCTTGCCCCAGCGCTTCAACTTACAATGAATCTTCCTTAGTGGATCATAATACAGGATTGGTGAGCTCCAGGCTTTGTCCCACAAAGAACCTGTCTTATCATGCATAAGGACAAGGTGGAGCTCAGAAGAATCCTGTCTTTTTTTTTTTTACTTTTTATTTATATACTTTGTGTACATTACAGCACAGTATCCTTTGAAGACAGCAATACAACTTACTGCATATTCGAGGGACTATAATAGTATATGTGGTTGCTCCTTTTTTGTTACAGCCTTGGAGGGAAATCAGAGACTGTAGTTACACAGCACTACAGGCTACAGTTTACAATAATATTTAAACAGTAGTTGAGCATTAAGGCAGCCAATGGGCTGGGTTCCACCATAGAAAAAATAATCATTGCAAATAGTTTAACGCACTGCAGTGACAAAGAGCTGCACAGGAACCCTCCAATATACTATAACCAGGTATTCTCTTCAAATTAGAAAAACATACTAGCTCCTATCCATAAACTTCAAAGAACGTGTGGATAGAACCCCCTCTGCACGTGGTTATACCCGGAGCACATATAGTGTACTTAAGGCATCTTATGGCTAATATAAGTGGTCTATTACACTATAACACAAAATTGTACAAGAAACAGCCGGTACTCAGAAAAAGTAGAAACAACATTCATATATAACAAATGGTATCGCTCATTATACTAAAATGAGTTCTGGGTACGCGATCTAAGGTGTTTTAATGAATTATCATTTAGGGATTGCCTTAAAAATTTTAATTGGTCAAGGGTATTTTTGATTCCAGATTTAAATTTGGCTATTCAAGAATTTACGGATTATTTTTTATATATAATTCAAATTCATGCCCCTAAAATAAAAAAGAGTAATAATGTTAAAAGTCCATTGTGGCTTAACGAAAAACTGAAAACCTATTTGCGTATTAAGAATAGAATATGGAAAAAAGCTAAAAAATCTAAATTGGAGGGGGATTGGCATCTTTTTAAAATATGGCGAAATAAATGTAAACAAATGGTAAAATTGACAAAGAAGAAATACTTTCAGAATTCTTTTAGTAATACACATGACCCAAATAAATTCTGGAAGGTTATTTCCAACTTAAAAAGTCCAGTGAAAACTCAAACCTCTATTAATTTCGAAGTGGGAGAAAATTTAATAGATAATTCTTTAGAAGTAGGTGATTTGTTGAATCATTATTTTAAAGATTTACCAGATCTGGAGATACCTAACCTTGGGACCGCTGAACAGGAACACATACAATTTGTTGCTTCTGTTGCAAAATAATAGGGTTTTAATTTGAAAAATATTAGGGTACAGGATGTAGTTAAAGAACTAAAAAACTTGAAAATTTCAAAACGTGCTGGAATTGATGGTATCGATCCCAAATTTTTGAAATTGGAGTTTGATATCATAGCTCCCATAATTACTTATTTTTATAATTGGAGCATACATTCTTCAATTGTCCCTGACTATTGGAAAATAGGTGAAATTATTCCCATCTGTAAAGGCGGTGACCTCACAGTCCCTTCTAATTATAGACCAATTACTTTGCTCCCAATTTTGTTAAAGGTATTGGAAAAGCTGATAAACAATCAACTTAGACAATACCGTGACCATTTGGGGTTATTAACAAATTGTCAGCATGGATTCAGAGAGGGTAGGTCCACAAATACTGCCCTACTTGATTTTGGTAGCCTGGTGGCAACATCACTGAAACAGGGTAATCAAACTGGGGCAGTGTTTGTGGACCTCAGTAAAGCTTTTGATTTAGTTCACCATGAAACACTTTTGTTTAGATTACAGAATATAGGGATACATAATAATTCTCTGCAGTGGTTTAGATCTTATTTAATGAATCATAAACAAAGGGTGGTCTGTGGTGCTGCTGTCTCGGGTCTCCTGGACTTATATCGAGGTGTACCTCAGAGCACAATTTTGGGCCCTATGCTATTTAATATTATATTAATAGTCTTCTAGACTACGTAGCCAATACTGATGTCAGACTTTATGCAGATGACATAGTATTGGCTGCATCTGCTAATAGTCCTGGAGACCTGAGACAGAAACTCCACACAAATTTTTCCAATATTGAGACCTGGATAAGAGATTCTGGACTCTTAATGAGTACTGGGAAGACTCAGAGTATGATCTTTTCTGTGGGACCTCATACAAAAAAAGACTTTACTGATTTGCAGATTAGCTTTTTGGATGGGACAATGGTTCAAGGGGTTAACAATTATAAATATTTGGGGGTTCTTGTTGATTATCGTTTTTCTTTTTCTGAACATATTAGGTCAGATATTCAAAAGGGTTGCGCCATGCGCAATAGGGTTGCGCATGCGCAAGTCCGAAATTGTGCCATTCTGCGATATTCAGCAGGAGGCAGTTGCACCACTGAAAACAGGCTGGAGCAACAGCGCACTGCAAATGAATGCATGCTGAACTGGAGGGGAGGAACCATGATAAACTGCACAGCCCGATATTCAGCCGGGCTGTGTAGAGTTGTGCAGGCGAACCCACAACCTGCGCCTGCACAACTTGAGCCAAAAAAGGTTTAGTCGAGGGCCACCCACAGGTGAGCTGCTGCACTGCAGGGCGCAATACAGCAGCTGCCACCTGTGGCTGGCCCTCAACCCACACCCTGTGCCCCCTGCAGCCCGATCGTGGGCAAAAGGGAGTAATATCCCACCACCACCCCCACTGGCCCGGTCCAGCATAGTGTAAATTTCCACCAGCCCGATTGTGGCATCAAAGTGTCTCCCCAACATATCCCTGCTGGTCCAGTGGACCTTAATCCCCATCGGGGATGGAGTGTCAAACAACCCCCACCTCCTGATTATATCCCTGGTGGTCCAGTGGACCGAACATCCCGATCGGCGGGATGGAGTGTGCAAACAACCCCCAAAACATCCCTGGTGCCTAGTGTCCCCACCCCACCACCTGCGAAGCCTCCCGCTCCTCCCTGCGGCGGTGGGTGGCAGCATCCCCACCGCCTGCCACCCGCCGCCTGCCAACTGACTGCCTGGTAGGGCTGCACGCCTAATGGTGCAGAGCAAGAGCCAATGGGCGAGCAGCCTAGTCAGTATAAGACAGTCCAGATTTGTGAATGAATATTCATTCATTCACAAAACTGACTGTCTTAGATCGGGATTTACGGTCCACTGGACCACCAGGGATACGTTTCGGGGAGCCACATTGCTGCCCGCACTGGGCTGGTGGGGGATTAAACCATGCCCGCGATCGGGCCAGTGGGGGGTGGTGGGGGGGATTATACACTGTTTCACCCACGATCAGGCTGCAGGGGGTGTCGGTCCCCGACGGCTGCTGCCTGGCAGGGTGCCAGGTGCAAGTCCTCGGGGATCAGCGCACCTGCATGCTAATGGCATGCAAATGGGGCCATAATCAGATGCAAATGGCCCCCCCTGCACCTTGCATGAAGTATGGCCCCATTTGCATGTCACCTTTTGAATATGGGGATTTTGCGCATGGCGCAATGGTACTAGCATCACCGCAAGTTGAATGCTCCACTCTGACCACTTGCGGTGGCGCAAGTTCCACTGCGCCATGCACAGTGGCTGTGGCCAGGGGGTGATATTCAAAGGAGTTGCTCAAGGGCGCAACTCCTTTGAATATCGCTCTGGACACACCCCTGCTCAACTATTTTGTGCAGCGCAAGGGCTTGCGCCACAAAATAGCGCAGTTTGAATATCCAGCCCATTTTGTCACAAATTAAAAAAGTGAATCAAAGATTGGGAGCATTAAGAAGGGTGTCAGGATGTTTGACTCGGGATATTAAGATCAAACTGGTAAAACAATTGTTATTACCTGTATTAGATTATGGTTTTCCACTATATATGCACTCTTACCAAACATTTTTACATAAACTGGACCAGATTTATTATAGATTGGGGAATTATATTTTAAAAAATAAATCTCGAGTTCACCATTGTTTAGTTTATCGGGAACTTGGTTGGTTACAACCGATAGCTCGAAAAAAATATTTTTGGCTAATGATATGTCATGGTCTGATTCATTCAAAAATGCATTCCTTAAAACATCTGATATGTTTGAACTTAGATTCAATATATTTAGATAGGCTTAGGAGGACAACTAGAAAATTGCCTGTGACTCAAATTACAAATCGTATGGGGGATATGGTTTTACAGAATAGTTTAGCAAGGACATGGAATGAACTATCTTATCAAATAATTGAGATTTCTGATCTGCATATTTTTAAACTTGAACTGTACAATTATTTAAATGTTTGTTGTAGTTGTTTCTAGGTTATTGTGATTTTGTATTGTGTGTATTTATTTAGTTTTGTTTTGTTGTTCTAGCAATGTACCACAGGTATTTGTAGTAAATGGGGATTTACTCCCCAACAGATTAACCTGTATAAAAAATTCATTTTAAAACAAACAAACAAACAAATGTCCAGTGCACTAAACAACGGCCATTAAAAGTTTGCCATCTTGAACCTCTGTCACAGTTTATATGCTGGGTATATTGATCGCCTTGCCTTCAATAGAACTCATGCTGTCTATTGCTGTTCTCAATACTACCAGTTGCACTCCCAATCCTGCACTCTCAGTTGCATCCCGGCCTTTCTACCTAGCATGGCTCTGCCTCTTTGAAGTCTGCATCCTGAGAGTGGGTTCCTCACTGGTGGTGGGGTCCTTCTATTTCTACCCTATGGTTGAGAAGGTCCCCACTATGAGGGTAGTTTTTGGCTATGTGGACAGTGTCAGCGGCATCTCTTGTTGTAGCATTTCATTTATTTATTTATTTATTTGAATTTTGGTAACTGGGTAAGCCCACTGAGACAGACTTCCCTTTTTCAGGGGCGACCCAGGGGAAGGTACAAGTGGAGGTGCAGAGATACAATGAATAACGGCAGCAAATAAGAGTACAAAGACACTTTTACATTGGTACACAATAAAAATAAATAAAGTAGAGCAAGCAAAATTAAGTTACATATATAACACAGTAGCGAAAAGGCACAACAGCAATGAACAGTGTCTATACATGGAGCAAGTAACATATCACTTAACACAATAGCAAAAGGGAATTTAAGACTTGAGCTGCCAAAAGGTGGGGACTTCAAGTCCCAGGGGGCTCCTTTAGCTATGCTGACAGCATCAGCAGCATCTTTGAAAGCTATTCTCCCTACAGCCACCTAAGGTTCACCTGGTCTCCATTCTCTATCCTCCCTTGTCCTTCCTGCCCCTCAAAGGTTAAGATTGTACAATGCTCCTGTTCTTGCCCTCCAGGGCTCGGCCTTATCCCTCAGGAGTTTGGCTTCTCCTCTAGTCATCCTCTTGGAGGTCAAGTCAGTGCCTTCCAGTGGTTGTTGCTGTCCTCTTCCTCCACTTGCAATAGTGAGTCATCATTAAATCATCCCAAGCCTGGAGGGAAGGCAACCAAGGCCCTGGATACCTAGAGGTTCCCCCTCAAAGGTGTTTTTTCCTCTCCTCCATGCCAAAGGTCATAAAGGTTAGGTAGTCTGTAGACAGTGTGGCAAGTGGACAGCTTGTTCTGATTACACTATGATATTTTTTCTGCAATATAAAATGTGTAGGGTAGTGTCTGTCAGGAGAAACTACTGTCTTGCTGAAATGACACATCAACCCCCCGCCGTATAGGTTCAAAGGACAGGATGTAGGTTAAACTACAGATATCTGGGATGCAATTAGCTTGTTAGTTTGCTTTGAAGCCCAGGAACTAAAATATCCATTTATGACATCGTCAGAGAAATCCTTTGATTTGCACTAGGTGTCCTGAAGAAAAGGAGCATATGCATTGGTTTGAGGTGTCTTAAAGGAAGCCAGTTAATTACATCAAAGAGACTTTGATGTCTGTGTGAAGCAGATCACAGACAGGTTTGGGAAAGTCACATGAAGAAAGGAGATTCACTGATGTCACCTATTTTTTTTAAATATCTTATTAGGACATCCTGTGTTATAAAATATAAATTTTAATACACCAAGGTGGAGTTAGGTGACCTCAGAAAAAAGGCCGGCTCAAGACTGCTTTTATTTACACTGAGCAGACTTTAGAGTCACAGAGAGATTCATTTTCTGACTGAGAAAGAGGAACATCAAAGCACTGAAAGATTAAGAAATTAGGGATACATTAGATAAGACCAGTCTGAGTGTATGGGTTGTTGGAACTTGCACTTTAAAACCTGTTTTGTTTTCATGATTGCATGTGTTGGGATAACATACTAACATACTAAAATGCCAGCAGAATAGGCCTAACGGTCTCTTGAGTCTGCTTGATTTTCAGCACCTGCACTGAGGGTCGATTTTGGTGTCCCCCCTCTCCCCCTTGGGTTATACTATCCCCAGTCCCAGATGTTCCACCTGTACTGGGCCTGGTCAGATATACTCTTCCCCCTGTACCTGTCTCATCCCCATTTAAACCCGTCCACAGCCTCCACCTCTACCAGCTCCCTGGGCAGTGCATTCCATGGCTCCACCACCCTTTCAATGAAATAACATCCCCTCCTCTCCCCCTCTGAGCCTGCTCCCTTCCAGCTTACACCCATGACCTCTCATTGCCCCACCCTCCTTCCTTTGGAGCATCCTGACTGGGTCTCCTTTATTGATCCCTTTCATGTACTTAAAGACCTCTATCATGTCCCCCTGTCCTTCCTCTCCTCCAGGGTGTACGTGTCGAGCTCCCTGAGCCTCTCCTCATAGGTCCTTTCCCCCTGGCCCCAGATCATTTTGGTAGCACTCCTTTGGACCCTCTCTAGGAGTGTAATGTCCCTTTTTAAATGTGGTCTCCAAAACTGCACACAATACTCGAGGTGTGGCCTAACCAAGCAGCTGTACAATGGAATGTACAACTTCTGCCTTTCTGGAGGTAATCCCCCTGGTGATGCATCCCAGCATCCTATTTGCCCTTGCCTCTGCCCTCCTACAGGTCTCTGAGTTGTTCATTTTGACATCTACCACTACTCCCAGGTCCCTCTCACCCTCCGTGACTTGAATCATGTCTCCTCCAAGGGTATACCCCTGGCCTGGATTTCTGACTCCTAGGTGCAGAACTTTGCACTTCCCCACATTGAATTTTAGTTTCCATTTTCCTGAACACCTTTCCAGAGCCTCCAGGTCCTTCTGCAAGGCCACCCAGCCTTCATCCTCATCCACCACTGCACCCAGCTTTGAGTCATCTGCAAAGAGACTCATCTCACTCCTGATCCCCCTCCTGATGTCCGAGACATAGGTATTGAACAGGACTGGCCCCAGCATTGACCCCTGGGGAATCCCACTAGTAACCCACCTTGGGGATGAGGCTAAACCACCAAACACCACCTTCTGAGTACGCTTAGAGAGCCAATTTCCTATCCATCTTAACAACTGTCTTCCTATCCCCATTTCCTTCAGTTTAGCCAGCAGGCCACTGTGGGGTACTGAATCAAATGGCTTGCTAAAGTCCAGAAAGAGGATGTCCACTGGCCTACCCTGGTCCAGGGACCCTCATCACCCAGTCATAGAACTCAACAAGGTTTGTCTGGCAGGATCTTCCCATGACAAAGCCATGCTGCCTATCATCCAAGTACCCAGTTTGCTCCAGTAACCCCCTAGCCTTTCCTTGACAATACCCTCCATCACCTTGCCACCACTGATGTCAGACTAATGGGCCTGTAATTTTCTGCCTCCTCTCTTTATCCCTCCTTGTGGATTGGCACAACATGGTCCACCCTCCAGACTAGGGGCACCCACCCAGTCCTCAGAGAGATGTTGAAAAGCTCTGCTAGAGGGACTGCCAGGACATCTGTCAGTTCCCTCAGCACCATGGGATGTATCTTATCTGGCCCAGGTGCTTTCTCTGTCCGAAGGGACCTGAGGGATACCTTTACTCTTTCTACCAGGATTTCAGCCTCCATGTCTTTTCCCTTTTCACCCTGCATTGCTGGCCCCCCACCTGTTAGTGGTGGCCATTCCTTTTCCCCAGACCAGTCAGGGCCCCTGGTCTCTACCGGTCCCACACCTTCCTCTGGTTTGCTCTCGCTCCCCTTGCAAGTCATAGCTCCTCCATCCCCCCGGTAAGCACTGAGGCAAAGTGCTCATTTAGGACTTCTGCCTGTTCCCCCGCCTCCTGTGCCCAACCATCCCCTACCCTTATCTTGCTGGTCTTCCCCCTTACTTTCCTTTTTTCCCCCCATGTATCTAAAGAACCCCTTGTCCCCCCTCCGGATCCCACTGGCCAAGGATTGCTCTTTTTTTTTGCCTTAGCTGCTCTCACCACCCTGGTGACTCTCTTGGCTGTCAGCTCATTTTCCTCCTGATGCCTTTCACTCCTTGAGCACTTGAAGCACCTATAGGCCGCCTTCTTTTCCATCACCACCTCCTGGACCTCCTGGGTCCACCAGCAGGGTTTTCTGACCTTACCGTACTTACACCTTTCCCTTGCGCAGGATCTGGTAACCTCCTGTATTCCCCTCTTAATGATCTCCCACCTGCTGTCAGCATCCATATCCTGCCTTATCCTGTCCAGATGATCTTAAGGATCCTTCCCTTCTCCCTGAAGTCTGCACCCCTAAAGTTGGTTACTACCTCTCTTGTTCACCTTTCCTCCCCCCCAGGACAGGAAGAACCAAACTGTGATGTGATCACTCCCCGTCAAAGGTTCCCTCAAATCTAGGCCCCTGATCTGATCACTGTCTGCCAGGACCACGTCCAGTGTCCGGGCCTCCCTAGTTGGCTCACCCACCTGCTGTGTCGCTTCCTGGAAGACATCCAGCAGCACCGGCTCTTTGGCCACTGGTGACTTCATAGTCCCCCAGTCTGTTCTTGGCATGTTGAGGTCTCCCATTATCCCTACCCTTCCCTTTCCCAATCCACAGTGTCCCTTGAGATTTGCCACCAAACTTTCTTCCAGGAACTCTGCCAGTGACGGTGGTCTGTACACCACTCCGAGCTTTACTCTTTTACCCACCTGCATCAGCAAGGTGACCCAAATATCCTCCACATTCCCCTCTGCCTCCTCTACCCCTCCAATACCCATGCCATTTCTGGCTAACAGTGCTACACCACCCCCCCTTCCCTCCCTCCCTCCTATCTTTTCTAAACATAGTATAGCCCTCCAGATGTAGGTCCCACTCGTGCCCTTGAGTGGCCCAGGTCTCAGGGACTGCTGCCACATCTACCTCTCCCTCAACTAGCATTGCCTGGAGCTCAGGCATTTTATTTCCTAAGCTCCTGGCATTTATCAGGACCACTCTTCACCCCTTTTCCCTCCTTGAGCTCCCATTTTTCAGCTTCTGCACCCTACCTGGTGACCCATTTCCACATCTCCCTAACCCCCTAGAGGAGTGGAGACCATGTCCCTCATTTATCATACCTGCTGGCACTGCCCCTTTTTTTTGATCCCTTCTCCTTCACAAGTTTAAACCCCACCTTTCATTGATGAACCCAGCTAGTTTGAGCTTAAGGATTTCTTTCCCCTCCAAATTAAGGTGGAGCCTATCCCTAGCATACAGTCCCTTCAAACAACATGAAGTCTTGCTGTATTCTGACATATTGCAGTGATCCCCAACCTTTAAACTGCCCTGGAGAATAAAGAGTTAACTTTCTATGCAGGGCATAGAATGCTGAGCTCGAGCTCGGTTGGAGTCTCTGTCTGGAGTGTTTCAAACTCTAACCATCAGATTCTTTACTCCGCCTCACTGAATGGTCGCTCCAGAGATTTCTCCTTCAGCTTGGTTCTAAAGTCGGTTAAAGTTTCAGTTTTTGTTGTTTTTTAAACTGAAAAAGTTGCCCGCATAGTTGGTTCAGCCTCTGTCTGTGGTGCCGTGAGTACTAGATAGGAATTGTTCTGTTTTTCTGTGTGGAACTCGTAAAAGTGCGTGTCGGTTTGGCTGAACCGACCATTTGATAGTGAGATCTTGTGTTTTGTGTTTTTACTTACTGTGTGGTTACCGGTCCTTATCGGATCTAAAAAAAACATGTTTTAGTACGTTTTTTTCCAATACCTGTGACACGGTTAGGAACCGATAAGGGAGTCTTGCCTGGCGGTTGCCATAAAAAGGGTAAGTTGGTTAGATTCTCCATGTCTGAGAAACCCAAGAAAAAAAAAGGCCCACTGGGTTTCAACACTGCAGTGAGTGTGGGGAGGTCTTTGCTAAGGCCAATCCCCCACACCACCTGTGTTTATTGTCTGGGGTTTGACCACCTCAATTCAGACTGCCAAATATGTAAAAACTTTCCCAAATCTACCCTTGAGAAGAGATTAGCTAAACTGAGGGAAAAGGAGGCCAAGAAGTCAGCTGACCCGGATGGCCAGCCCGGTTCAGTTCTGACCGAACCAGAAGGAGTGCCCTCTGACCAGGGCGATACTTCTTTGGGCAAAAGGAGAGCCGATTCCGAAGGATTGGATCCGACAAAAAGAAAACGCAAAGACAAATCATCCGGTTCTGATCCAGAGGTTCATGTTTTGACCGCCGAAGAGATAGCCAGAGCTATTCAGATTGTGGAATCACTCCATCCATTTCCTACCGATCCGGCACCTTCTGGCAGGGGTTCGGTTCGGGTTGGTTCCCCTGGTTCAAGATTATACCCACGAAGATTTTTATGAACCGAAGTTTGAAGAGGGAGGGGAATTTGAGGATGATGATGGTGAAAGTGAGGGTCTGGATGTACCTGTGGAACCGGATATCTCCCCAGACAGACCTTCAGGTGCTTCCCCTACTAGGCTTTCTGAGTCCCCTTCTCACTTTAGGTTCTACAGAAAGGTGGCTGAAACCCTCCAGCTTCCTATGGAGGAGGCTGTGGAAGATTAAGAGGATCCTGTTTATGTAGAAATGATGGACATCCCAGAGTCCAGGAGACTGTCTGTTCCCCTCCACAAATCCTTAGGGAAACAGACACAAAAAATCCTAAAGTCTCCAAACACTATACCTCCAGTGGATAGAAGAATGGACAAGAGGCATACACTTTCAGGCTCAGACATGGAGATCTTATACCAGCAATGTAGCCATGTTGGGGTAGTTCAGGCTGCTGCCTGTGACAAGGCAAATATTCCCTTGGCTTCACACCCCCCAGACAACGACTCCAGGAAGATTGATGCCATGGCAAAGAAAGAATACATGGCATCTTCCTTGGTACTCAGGCAGGTGAATTACATGGTCTATACAGCTAAGTACCAGAAGTCCAGGTGGGACACTGTACTGGCACTGGTTAAACAGGCTTCCCCCCCCCCAGCTAGCCAAGGAGCTGGAGACAGTGGCTGCAGATGGGATTGAGGCATCTAAAGTTCACTTTCATGCTGCTGTGGACTCTAATGATGTGTCATCAAGAGTCATGGCTACATCTGTGGCTCTTCGGAGAATGGGTTGGCTCAGATGTACTAGCCTCTTGCAGGACACCCAGGCTAAGGCCATGGATTTTCCTGTAGTGGTTAATTCTCTGTTTGGGGAGCAGACAGAGAATTACATGAAGAAAATGGATGAGTACAGGGCCACTTACAGGAGTGCTTAGGCCAAGGAGAGGCAGGCAACTGCTCAAAGGCAGCAGTCTAGGGGCAGGGGCAGGCCTATTCAAAGGCCTTTTTACCAAGCACAGGCCTCTTCTTCCTTTTCTCAGAGGGGGTTCTTCAGAGGGAGAGGCAGAAGGGGGATGAGCAGGGCTGCATCCACTCCTCAGCCTAAAGCCCCTGCCAAGCAGACACCCTGATGGGCCTGCCCAGGTTGACTCTCCTATTCCAGTAGGGTTCAGGCTGGCTTATTTTGTCCAGGACTGGATGTCTATTACATCAGACAAGTGGGTCCTGGAAGTAGTAAGCCAGGGACTGGTTCTCAGCTTCAGAAAATTTCCTAAGATGAGAGCCAGATCTTTTCCACCTGCAAATCTCTCAGAAACCCTTGCTCTAGAGGCAGAGGTTTCTTCTCTTCTAGCCTTAAGAGCCATAGAGAGGGTACCTACCCTACACTGGGGCAAAGGACTGTACTCCAGGTACTTCCTGACCCCCAAAAAGACAGGGGAGTGGCGATCCATCCTAGACCTAAGATATCTAAAAAAACATATTTTAAAACCAAAGTTCAAGATGGTAACTCTGGGAATAATCCTTCCCTCTCTAAGGCCAGGGACTGGCTAGCCTCCCTGGACCTCAAAGATGCCTACTTTCACATTCCCATCAGGTGCTCCCACAGAAAGTACCTCAGGTTCAAGTTGCCCTCAGGCCACTATCAGTTCAGAGCAATGCCCTTTGGCCTAACCTCAGCCCCAAGGGTTTTCACAACGTGCCTGGTAGCAGTAGTTGCCTTTCTAAGAAGGCAAAAGATTTCCATTTTTCCATATCTGGACGATTGTCTAATAGTGGGTCTGTCTCCAGACCAAGTCAAGTCTCACCTGCAAGTGACCCAGCAAGTGTTCACTTCTCTGGGATTTCTTCTCAGCCTTCCCAAGTCAGTTCTCGAACCAGTCCAGCTTCTTACTTTCACAGGGACAGAACTGGACACACACTCAGAGCAAGAGCCTTTCTTCCTCTAGAAAGGCAAGGGTTCTTATGGAACTAGCCTCTTCCTTCAGCCTTCGGGTATCTCGACCAGCAAGGCATTTCCTCCAGCTCTTGGGCCACATGGTAGCTTCAACAGCAGTGGTCCAAGGGGCAAGATTCCAGATGAGGGATATTCAGTTCCACCTGAATGCTTTTTGGTCACAGAGGAAGGATTCCCTTACCAAACCAATCCCAGTGACTCTGACCTTGATCCAAGCCCTCCAATGGTGGCAGGATCAGGACAATTTAAGACAAGGTGTTCCTTTTGCTACTCAGCCTTGTTCAGTGGTCCATGCCATGGATGCTTCTCTTCTGGGTTGGGGAGCCCATCTGGGGTCCCTCACTGCCCCGGGGCTATGGTCCCCCCAAGAATCCCTTCTCCATATCAATCTCCTAGAGCTCAGGGAAGTTTTTCTGGCCTTAAAGGCTTTCTCTCAGTCAGTACAAAACAAGGTGGTTCAGGTCAGAATGGACAACATCACCACCACCATGTGGTGCATCAACAAGCAGGGAGGCACTCAGTCCATGGCCTTGTGCACAGAAGCCATGAAGTTGTGGTCCCTGGCTTATTCCCTGCAAACCTCTCTGGTAGCAGTTCACCTTCCAGGGAAGGACAATGTGCTAGCAGATGCACTGAGCAGGATCTCTCAGGGCCATCACGAATGGTCCCTGGATCCTCTGGTGTTGAAAGTGATTTTTTCAAGGTGAGGCACTCCAAAGATAGATCTCTTTGCAACCTCAGACAATCACCAACTGCCTCTCTTTTGTTGCAGACCTCCAGTCTTGGGCTCAGTCCCCCTGGATACCCTGATTCTGAATTGGGAAGGGACATTTCTGTATGCCTTCCCCCCTTCCCACTCCTTTTCAAAGTTTTAGTCAAAATAAGGTCTCAACCTTGCAAAGTGATTCTGATTGCTCCAGATTGGGCCAGACAGCCCTGGTACCCCTTGTTGCTGTCCCTAGCAGCCCATCTTCCCCTGTCTCTTCCCAGGAATTATAACCTGTTAACATCCTCTCAGGGGAGGATTTGGTACCCCAACCTTCAGTCTCTCAATCTCAAGGCATGGCTCTTGAAGAGTTAGAGTTTGCAGATCTGCATCTTTCCCAAGGGGTTCTGGATATTCTCAGAGCTTCTCGAAAGCCCTCCACCAGAAATACTTATAACTCCAAATGGAAGAGATTCAGCAGTTGGTGTTCTAAGAAGCATATTTCTCCAGATACTGCAGGATTGCCTACGGTTCTGGATTATATGATCCATCTTAATGGCCTAGACCTCAGACCAGCTACTCTAAAGGTACACTTGTCAAATGTTTCTGCGTTTTTGTCTGTGGGGAAATCTTCCTCACTATCTTCTCATCCTGTGTTCTGTAAATTTTTTAAAGGATTGCTTCACACCAATCCTCCTTTGAGAGACCATGTCCCTGCCTGAGATTTGAATGTTTGCATTGCTCAACTTATGCAACCCCCTTTTGAGCCTATGTCTTCAGCAGAGCTTAAGTACTTGACTTGGAATACTGTGTTCTTGGTAGCCATTACCTCTGCCAGGCATATCAGTGAATTGCAAGCCCTGTCAGTGGAACCTGAATTTATCTCCTTTCACAGGGATAAAGTGGTCCTCAGAACCAATAGAAGGTTCTTGCCCAAAGTGGTTTCAGTCTTCCACTTTAACCAGTCTATGTCTCTTCCTGTTTTCTTCACTAATCATTCTTCTTCAGGAAAGAGGAGGCTACATAGTTTAGATGTTAAAAAGAACACTTAGTTACTACATAGAGCGTACCAAGGGTCACAGGTTTGACTCCCTCCAGTTGTTCCTCACCTACGGAGAAGTGAGAAAGGGCAAACTTGCCACCAAGAGATCTATTGCCAGGTGGATTGTGTCTTGTATACAATTCTGCTATGAAAAACTATGAAAAACTCCACCCTCAGGCCTGAGGGCTCATTCCACAAGTGGTACAGCTGCTTCCCTGGCTACTGCCAGGGATATTCCTCTCTTAGAAATTTGTCAAGCAGCCACCTGGAAAACAGTCCATACCTTTATCAAGCATTACTCTCTGGATATCCAGGCTAGGACTGATGTTCAGTTTGGCACAGCAGTACTTCAAAGCCTATTCCCATAGTAGGTTCTGTCCCTCCTCCATGGAGGTATTGCTTGGTAGTCTGCAATATGTCAGAATACAGCAAGACTTCATGTTGTTTGAAGAAAAACTTACTCACCTAAGTAATTGTGTTTCTTCTAATGGAGTCTTGCTGTGTTCTGATCTCCTCCTGCCTCCCTCTCAGAACCTGTTTTTGGGAAGTGGTGGGCAGGTGCAGTGTTGTACACTTAGGTGCTTTTTTTCCTCCTCCTTTTTGTTTGGGTGTTGATTTATTACTGTTATTTGTATTAGATTGGTTTTTGGTTTTTGGGTTTCCTGACTTGAGTCTTCCTTGGGAATACAAAACCTTTTTCTGCCAGTTGGCTAGTAGGAATTTTAGAATTTCCACTTAGAATTTTTAGTTAGTTGGGCTCATAAGAATCTGACGGTTTGAGTTTGAAACACTCCAGACAGAGACTCCAACCGAGCTCGAGCTCAACATTCTATGCCCTGCATAGAAAGTTAACTCTTTGTTCTCGGGGGCAGTTTAAAAGTTGGAGATCACTGCAATATGTCAGAATACAGAAAGACTCCATTAGAAGAAACAGAATTACTAAGGTGAGTAATTTTTTCTTATCCTCCCAGGTCTCCTCCCAGTCCCCCACCAGGCCATACCCCACTTCCCCACACCACTCCCTAAGTCACTGATTTATCACCCTAATCTTCATCTTGTTTTCCCCACTAGCCCTCGGCAACGGCAGAATTTCTGAAAAGGAGATCTTACAGCCTATGGAAAGACATACTCTGGCCAACTCCCGGAACCTTGCCTGAATTTCTAGCACACTATTCCTATTTATGTCATTTGTCCCCAAGTGTACTAGAATGTCCAGGGTCCCCCTGCATTCCCTTGTCAGTGAATACAACTCATGCTTGGCCTTGTGCACCGTCAGGTCTGGGTGGCATTTGGTTCTGATCAGACAGGTTTTAACATCCCCCTACCCCTCCCACTGGATGCCTCTGATCATGGAGTCCCCCAACCGTAGTACTCTAACCTCTCTCTTGCTTCCCTGTTCACCCCTCGGGTTCCCCCCCTTCCACGCCCCTCTTCATCCCTTTGTCTGAGTTCTCCCCCCAGGTGGCTCCTCAAACCTCCCACAATCTGGGTGTCAAAGGTAGCCCCTTCACTATTTTCCCTGGTCACCTCCTCTACCCATGTCCTGGCCTTCTTTATCCCCCCATCTGAGTATCTTTCTCTGTATCTCTTTCCCCACTCCTTACTAATCCATCCATCCTATTCATTTCCCTATTTGGCTTTCTGCTCGCTATCATCCTATTTATGTCCTGTACCTTCCTGCCTGTCATGCTCCCCTGTTCCATACCATCATTCTCCTCCTTGTTCCCTTGCTCCTCCTTTTTCTTCTCCCCCCCACCCTTCTTCCCACATCCTGTCTGGGACCCCCTCTATTGCGCATTTGCCTCTTTTCCCCTTCCCTCTTTCTATCCGTCCCTGCCCCAGCTTCACCAGCAGCATCCTCCTCCCCCACACTCCCCTCTTCTACCAATGGGTGTAGAGGGTTAAAATGATCTGTGAGCCTTAGCCCATCCCCCAGTGCCCCCCGACCCTACCACCCCTCTCAGTTTCCTTTGGACACCCACAGACTCTTGCCTACTGCTGTGGAAATTTCTGCCTTTTGGGATCCACCTGCCAGGGTCCCTTAGAGCCCTCTGTGTATCCCCCTTCCCTCCTCTCCTAGTGTGAGCATCTCTCTTCACTCCTTGTACCTTGTTCTGTATTTACTGTTTGCCTATTTTAACCTATTTTAAAGATATATATTTTAAAAATAGAAACTGCCTGGTGTGCTTTGAAACTTCTTTTTTTTATGAGTGAAGCTTAGATGGCTACAGTTGACACTGTGCATGAGCTTATTGTGGTACCAAACTGGGAAACATGTAAGAATTCTCTAGGTCTTGCATAGAGTTCTAAAGGTTCATTTTGTAAAACCTGGTTGGCTGCAAGGCAAAGATATCTGGCCCCCTGAAGACAGAATTATCTGAGTCTGACAATTGGGTACGCTAACAAGAGGTTATCAGTTTGAATCCCTCCAGAACTATGGACAAAGGTCACTCGAACCCACAAAACAGACAAGAAGGTTACCTTGTTCTGTTAACTGTTCACAATTATATGCTCGGAGGTTGGTACTTTAGGAGCAGAGGGCTGATCTGCTGAGTGGGATTGTGACAGAAAGTAGTACTGTCACAGGTATGTGGGTATAAAGATAACACTGGACACAGTAACAGGATACAACACACCCACAGTGTGTTTTATTTTATACAAAAGTAGAATAAATAAATATAAATAACAGTTCAAACAGAACAAGAAAATAAACAATAGCTCAAGGCTATTTCACCTTACTTCAAGTGCTGTATCTGAAAACAATTAATCAGCTTTCCTGCTGTTAGAGATAAATTCCTGTTCAGGTGCAGGTCCTTCTGCTTACCGTACTCCAGGTAAGTAAGACTGGCTATGCAGCTAATCTGACTCTTGGTGTTTGAGGAGGGCATATATAGCCCTCCCACTTATGGGAAGTCCCTCCCATAACATCCAATTAGTTCTATAATGGTCCCTAAATAGGAAAACTCCTCCTCTATTACGTAATGAGGTTTTAACTCACAGGGTTTAAATACAGCCCTCTAGGGGCCGCTGTTGCCCTATAGGAAATCCCTGAGGGCTTGCTAACAGGTCAGCACCTTAGTTTCTATATATGCAAACAGTACAAACATTTATTGAATTTATACATGTTCTGTATTGTTAGAGTATATGGACACTAGCCCTTTAATTTATATATCAGGGCTTTGTACATAATGGGGCATTATAGGCACCTGTAGAGACCTGTGGTGTATCTTCTTTAATTTGCTTTATCTCTTTATTGTGTTTAGTTTATTTTGCAACCCTCTCCTTATTCTGAGGGCTACTCTCTCTGTAAAGCATTCCCATACATAGGGATGTTCCTGTCCCTTTAAATCATTTGATTTCCATGTTGCAGCAGAGCGGCAGACTGTTAGAGAATCATTCTCTAGCCGGCCTGTTTTGGGGCTCTGCATAAACTTGGTAAGCCCCTTTTTAATTATTTTTATCCTGGGCTGTAGCTTTTAAGTCTAGGGACAGCATAGTCCCTTTTATTTTCAAGTGCTTACTTTTCAGAGCGCTCTATTCATTCAGGGAAGTGGAGCAGCTGGAAATGAAAGTTTGCCACTCTGTGGAAGCCTGCCTGTCTAGCAGCCTGGACTGGCTACACACATGCCATGGACTCCTCCATGGCTAGCTGGCACAATTCTACAGCATATTTTATACAAGGCCAGCAGCCAGGAGTCCTAATAATACAGGGGCATCAGTAATTTTTGCACAGATACCAAGTGGCAGCAAAAGTAAAAGTAAAAGTTTGCCACTCGGTTCAAACAGTTCCTGCTTCGATGCAGGATTTCTTTGGCATAGCATTCTACATAACAACAGAGCGTCAGCAAAATAATTCAAGCAACAAAAGCATAATGCTACTCCGTCTTTATCCATAATCCACCTATCTACGTGGACATTATTTTGTATTCAACTGCCATTTTAAACATTTCTAAACATTCCTGCACCATATGTATAAAAATGGAATACGCATTAACTTAATTAAGCACTGCAGCACTTTAAACTCATAATATGGCACAAAACGCACTCTGTGCACTTGATTTAAAAAAAAAATGCAGTTTATTCAACCAGCACTTTATATACTTAAAGGCATTTTATGTCTTTTGGCATGGAGTCCATGGCATGTGTGTCCCTCTTAGGAACAGCCCCCATCCGGGTTACCCACGGACCTGCGCTGTGGCCTGATTCCACTCCTGTCAGCTGAATACTTCCATCTTGCCAGCCACCCGCCCAGCTGGAAAAGGCACAGCCCCCGTCTGGGCTACCCGCAGACCTGCCTGCGGCCCAGCTCCACTCCTGTCTGCCAAATACTTCCATCCTGCCCGCTGCCTGCCCAGATGGAAAAGGCACAGCCCCCATCCGGGCTACCCATGGACCTGTGCTGCGACCCGACTCCACTCCTGTCAGCTGAATACTTTCCATCCTGCTTACTGCCGCCCAGCTAAAACAGGTACATTATTTCTCTGGCTTCCTCTGGATTGTAAGCCATGCATATGATTGGAGCCTGAGTCTGTGGCTAGACGCCTATAGGGCGCTACCAAATTCAGCTTGCCTTCCATTGGTCCAGATGCTCCTATCTGCATGAATGCACACAGATACTGAGACTGTATTTATTTTTAAACTATAATTTTTTGCCACTCACCCTCCCTGACCCCGACCTCTATTAAATGCCCTTTCCTAGCCCAGACTCCACCCTCCCTTAGTGCCAACCCTCTCTTGAAACACCCTGTCAATCAACTTTACATTTAAAAGAGTTATTCTGTGACCATCAATTTTTCACTTAAAGGGGCAATCACCCTATTCTCTAATTTAACCTTGGCTCCCTCCTAAGTCTTCCTGTTTGGAGATTTCCCATAGCTGTTCCTTACTACCTGTGTTCCATATTGTGGATACATCTCGGTGGTCCTCTATCCTCCTTGGTCACCACTGTATGGGGCCATTTCCCTCCATGCCCTCCTCTCCCCAGTACTAATATCATTTTGTCTTACTGCATATAGACTTCCCTGGTTGTTCTTTCATCTAGTACCCATCCCTCTCTTCGACTCCTCCTCCCCTACCCCTAGCATAATGAGAGTTCATACTGCTGTACTATCGCCTGCTGGCTTAATAATTTTTACACTTATAACACTCTCTGTCCTGGACTATGACTCTCCACCAACTCCATTACTGCTAATCTTTGATGACAACTGCCTCTGCATTTATGGGACATTTACCTCTACACCTGGCTGCAACTTAAAAAGCAGCTCTCTAGTAGCTGCTTCCCCTTTGTGGTTGATAACTGACCTTTGTAGGAGTGAGTTGACCAAATATGTAACAGAAATTTCTCTGTAGTAAAACATTTTCCACTCATAAAATCCAATTTAGGCATTGTTGTGAAAGGGACTGACTTCCGATTGTAAACCATGCCCCATGCCGCCCATGCAGCCCTGTTTTGTGATATCACAAAATGAAGACTTCATGAGAGCACCATTGACTATAGGAGCATTTTTATACCTTTACTGTTACTTTTATTAATCACAGCTAATCGATCAACCAATAGAGACCCTATTAGTCATTGGTCCTTTGATTTATTAAATCCCAACAGTAAAGGGTATAAAAATGTGGATACCGCCCCATATTAGTTTGGCATAAGCATCACATAAAGCCTTTGTTTTGTGACATCACAAAACAAAGCTGTTTGGGCTGGTGTGGGGGCATGGTTTTACAATCAGGAAGTCGGTCCTTTTTTCACGGCAATGCCGAAATTGGATTTTATGAGTGAAAAAAACGTTTTACTACAGAGGAATTTCTATTCCATATTTGGTCAGCACACTCCTACACAGGTCAGTTATCAACCACAATGGGGGGAGCAGCTACTCCACTACTAGGGAGCTACTCTTTAAACTCTTTCATTCTCTGGGACATGTTTCCACCCTTGTTAGGTGGCCACCTGCCCACTACCACAGCATGCTGCCACCCCTCTCTTTTATCCCTGGGTTATTCTCTGTACAGGTAAAACATTACTTGCAATGCACCTCACACAATATGCGCAAGCTGAATAACAAATATCTAAAGGAATACCTGTGCAGACCAGCATTACTATTATTACTGCTCGCTGGCAACATCCACCCCAACCCTAGCCCTCCTACAAACTCTGACTCCCTTCCAAGGAAAAGTGGGTTGCTTACCATTGGATTCCTCAATATCTGTAACCTCTTCCCCAAACATGACCATCTGAAGGTCTGGGTCGCCCAACACAACCCAGATATCCTTTCTCTAGTTGAGACATGGTTCTCCCCGAAAATACCAGATGCATCTATCTCAAAACCAGGCTACACACTCTATAGACAGGATCGTCTCTCCAAAAGAGGGGGTGGCTGTGCCATTTATTTCAGGGACAGCCTTCAGGGTCTCGTCCTACCATTGCCTAATACTTGTGGCTTTGTACAATCTCTTGGGGTTAAAATCCTGCTGGGTGCACACAATAGAGTGCTCACTGTGTTGTCAGTTTATATCCTTCCTAAACATCTGACATCTGGTCTGGACTCTCTCCTGGAAAGTTTTAGTGGCCTAAGTCTCAGCTCTGAAGTTATAGTGCTTGGTGACTTCAGTGTCAACTGGCTGTCCCCGGATGCTAACTCCTTCAAAGAAGCGCTCTCTGCCGCTCACTTCACCCAGCTAGTAAAGTCTCCTACAAGATCTAATTACAGGTCTGGTATGAGTACCCTTTTAGACTGGGAGCTTCCTAACCATCCTGACCATATTCCAAACCCCACAGTACTCCCGGATGGTATGAGCGACCACTCTCCTGTACTATTCATTTGGGCTAATAAATTCACCAAGCCCCCCGCAGGAACAATTTCCACCAGGGTCCTCATCGAGGCCACCTTGCACACCTGAAATCAGACCTCCAAGACTTAGACTAGTCCCTGGTCTTCTCCTCCAGTGATGTTGACGTTGCACTTCAGCACTTTATACATCTTTTCAATGCTATATGTGATAAGTACGCTTTACATAAAAGGTGTAAAATCAAAGGCCACTGTGACCCCCGGATCTCCCCTGATCTCACCGAGCTTTTAAAAGCCAGGGATCATCTATGGCTCAGGGCTTGGGCCACAGGGAATCAGGTCAACCTCCAGAGTTATAAACAAGTAAGGAACAACTACACCAGGGCTATCCATCTAGCAAAAAGCAACTTCTACAAAGACTATTTAAAAGACAAAGAACCTCTGTGTGTAAACACTGAGGCAAGGGTTACCCCAAAGGGCATTTGGCTGGGAAGCCAAGTTTCAAGAAAATACAAAATCACACATGCCCACACAATGCAAAGCATCATGGGCTGCATATGCAAATCAACACAGAATGTTATGCTGGTTCAACTTTAAGCAGAATTGCATGGTGCCGAAAGGCCTCTCACACAGTTTGCAAGGGTGCTAACAGAAGACATAGACACATGTTTCGTCCTACCAGGACTCATCAGTATGCCTTGTCTGTTTGACACCCCAGTGGAATGAACCAGCTACCCTAAGACGATCTGTCTGGGTTATATTGTGGTGAACCCATAAAATAAAAAACTATTTAAAAGACAAAGAACCTCTGTGCGCAAACACTGAGGCAAGGGTTACCCCAAAGGGCACTTGGCTGGGAAGCCAAGTTTCAAGAAAATACAAAATCACACATGCCCACACAATGCAAAGCATCATGCACACCCTTTTGCATTCATGGAATGACGGATGCAAGTTCTGGAGCAACCTCAAAGAGGCCACAGGGTGTGTGCCCAAAACACCCCCCACCATGTTAAACATTGATGGTGTACCTTCCCTTGACTCAAGTGTCTTTGCAAACACTTTTAATAACACATTTACCGATCTAAGTGGAGGCCTCCCCCCAGACTTCTTCAGCCCAACCAACATAAATGATCCCACTGTGAGCCTTGAACAGTCTCCCTCTCACCCACCATTCTATTTCAGGGTCATCTCGGCTGCTGAAGCTAGGAAATACCTCAAGGTGCTGAGGAAGTCAAGCTTCAGTGGATATTCCCTTGACCTTAAGTTCATTGCACTTGCACTTGATGAAATCCTAGTGCCTCAAACTTACATAATTAACCTATCACTTAGGTTCTCGCAATTCCCACAAAAGTGGAAATCTGCTATAATGACTCCTGTGCATAAGAGTGGAGACTGTGCCTGGCACAAGAATTACTGGCCAATCTCTATCCTCCCTCCACTCTCGAAAGCCCTGGAAAAAAATAGTGACTGATCAGCTAGTTGACTACTTGCAGAAATATCAACTATAATGTCCAGAACAGCATGGTTTTAGAACTGGGTACAGCACTACAACTGCCTTGCTTGAGTTCACGGGCTTTCCACCACTCCTTAGACAAAGGTCACCTTGTCGGCGCATCCATTATAGACTTAGCCAAGGTATTCCACACATTGAATCATGCCTTCTGGTTGACCAGCTCTCTGCTATTGGTCTCTCTAACAACACTATTGAATAGTTCTGAAGCTACCTACACAACCGTTCTCAGCAGGTGAAGATAGGTAACACCCTCTCTAGCAGCAAGCCTGTTCAATCAGGAGTCTCCCAAGGGTCCATTTTTGGGACCTCTCCTGTTCAGTGTTTTTCTTAACAGTCTCCCACGTGCTTGCCATGGTCGTACTCTGCTTAATGTGGATGACACTGTCTTGTTCAGTAGTGATCCTAATCCTGAAGCGCTTGAAATGCAACTCCAGAGCAACTTTGCAGAGTCAGAATGGTGGTTCAACAAATGCAAACTAAAGAAAGCTCTGTGCAGTCACTAGCAAGGATGGAGAAGTACTGGAAGATGTAATACACCTTACGGTATCATTTACTTATGTCTTTTTATACAAAAGAAATACATAAATGTAACTGATTACATTTATTTGAAAGTAGCTAGTAACTAACCTATTACTTTAAAAAAATGTAATCTGTTATAGTTATTTATTATTTTTGTATTGTTTCTGCATTAAAAGAAATACGTAACTATAATCGTAAGGTGTATTACTTTTTCTAGTACTTCTCCATCCTTGCTAGTGACTGCACAGAGCTTCCTGGAACAAGTTTCCAAACATAATAGAAAGTAATAGAAAAAGTAACTTACCCAACAATGCCCCTGACTTTGACTTACTGGCTGTTTTCTACCATCTCTCCCTCACTTGTCTCCTCTATCATTACCTGTCTTCACCCCTATGGCCCACTCTGGCTGTTCCTTAATCCCCATACCCTCTAGACCTCTCCTTGTCTCTCAAGTGTCTTCCATTTGGACTTGGCCTTATGGGCTGTATTCTCTTCCCTTGCTTGTAAATATGTACATGGCATCCATTATACTTTGCCAAGTGTGTTGTCATCCCTGAATCCTGATGTTATTCATTGTACCTGTGGAAACTATTGTGAGTCCATGGCACGCTGTCTATTGTATTGTTTTGCTTAAGCTTCCTAATTGCTCTGATTGTCACTTATGTCTTTGTAACTGATGATTTTAATTATTGTTCTGTCTTTTACCAACTATGGACTGTTTTTTCTCCTGTATATAAATCTCTCACGTGGAACCCATGTAAAGAGCTCTAGTTCACAGGTGTTAATCCTAGATAATAAATAAATAATACCATAAATGCACCTTATTTCATTCCTGCCAGATGACCTTAGCCTGGTGCATTATTTTGGAGAGTTCTTCGTGAGGGATGGTTATATAGAAACTGGAAATAAAGGCAGTAGGAAAAATAGGAAGGACTGACGTAGGTGGCTAACTAGAAATAAAGGCAGTAGGAACAATAGAAAAGACTGACATAGGTGGCCTACCTACAGCAGGGGTGGATAAAGGTAAAGTGTAGCATAGGGGATACTGTTGCATAACAGATTACAGAAGGAAAAAGAAGATAGGAAAGGCATCCCTCCACTGGGGTTATCAGACTGGCAGAATGCAGTTACATCAGGTAGTACGTTTGCACAGTACATGTTCACCCAAGTAGGTTTCTGCTGTTGAGTTGGGGTTGGATGGAGGCCTTTTCCTACAGCCACCTAGGTGCATACTGTGTGATTCTGAGCAAGTCGTTTAACTTTGTTGTGCTCCCAGGTCGCATCTGGAAACAAGATCCGGCTTAGTGTGCTACTCCTGGTTAAACAATGTTCCCTTTCTCTTGCTGTTCTCTCTCTCCTTACGGAAGCCACTCTCCCCTGCTGTCAATTTAGATATTGGCAATCATTGCTCAATCCAGTCCAGTGCTATTACTAGTTGCTGTCAATACATGCTCATCCAGGAAATGCTGTCAACTCTTGCTGCTTTCTTTTTGGGGATCCTTCCTAAGGCACCTTTAGCCTAAAGGAATTATCTTCCCATGACACCTCTAGGGGTGGAACCCTCCTCAAGAGAGTTCCTTTGCCTTCACTGGAACCAACAGGGTGATGGGACAGAGAGTAAATGGCCAAAGTATCTGCATATCAGTCACAAAACATTCATTCAGATGCTATCAGACTATCTGTGATGTTGCACAAACATAACTCTTCACTAAGTTGTATACACCCATTGAAATCAAAGGCTATGATTGCAGTTCCATGGGAGGTAGCGACCAGCCATGTCCCCTGCCTGTGCTATTTAAGTTAGTTTCCTGTAGTCTCTGTCTGATGCATTGTTGCTTTGTCTCACCATACTCCCCTCCTCCAGCGGCATGCCTCTCTCCCTGTGGTGATCCTTCCAATGGTACTTTTACCCAAAAGGAATGATCTTACCGTGGCACCTCTATGGGTGGAACCCTACTAAAAAGGGTTTCTTTGCCTGCACAGGTAGGGGTGTATACCTTGCCCCCTCCTCCCAGAGGACTGCTAGGAGTTTGCCAATGTGAGGATAGTGCACCATATCCTCATCCCTAGAAATGAGGGTTACTCACCTGTAACTGCAGTTCTAAGAGTGGCATATGGTGCAGATCCACACAACCCACCCGACCTCCCCTGGCAAGTAGCACATGGATCCCTGCTTCCAGTATGCAAGATATGATGTCACGGGGCAGTGCTTTGGAGGATACCACCTGGGTGGGTGGGAGGAGGTGTGCTTGAAGATGTTCTAGGTGGATTTAAAGGGAAACGAAGACTGCCAACGTGTGGATGTACACCTAGAACTACAGTTACAGATGAGTAACCCTCATTTTTGATTTCAGCTGCCCTCATTTCAGCATATCCTTGTCTCTAATATGTTAGTTATAGAATTTCAGTAGACGGCTGCAGGTGGGGGGTGCTAGCAACCCTGCCACCAGGGCTGGGGGGTGGTTGGGCTTGGGAGTCTGTCACCTACGTTTGGCACCTGCCACCCCCCCCGGCTATGTGCTCAGGGCTGGGGAGTAGAACATTCCGCAGAGAACTACTGCTACAGTGCTGCCCAGGGTCAAGCAGTATTACTGCCTGGCAGACCACAATACTGCACCTCCCTTTCCTCCCTCTCTCTGTCCCCTGACACACAGACTCAGAGACTCAGATGTTCTGCTTGGTGGCCATGAACTTTGAGTTTATTTTTTATTTATTTAAGCTGTGAAGAGGCGTTGGCCTCTGTGTGAGGTGATGGGGATACTGGCCCATGCACAGAGAGATGAAGGGAGTTCCAGGCCTCTGTGTGGTGAGGGGTAGTGCAGGTCCTTGTGTGGGAAGGGGGATTGCAAGCCCATGCAGGGGGAGGGGTAGGAGGTTGCAGGCTCCTTCTGTGGGGAGGAAGTACAGGTCCCTGTGTTTTTTTTTTTCTATTTACTGTACTTTTTGGTGTCCTGGGTCATCAATTCTCAGCCTTGGTCATGGCCCCCCTGTGCTTCCACCTCTGGTGAATGCCGGTGCTCTTCATGGTTACCCTTGGCTTACCCTCAGAGGGTAGGGTTGTGATGCTGCCTCCCTAACAGCGCCACACTACTGGTCCTAGTCAGTACAGCCGTCACTGAAGGCTAATTGAAGCCAGGGGAAGGGCTTCATTAGGATGACCCAGGCTGCATTTTCTCCCTGTAAGCAGGGGCGAGGATGTGCAATGATGACCAGCATTCGCCCCGCCCCTGAGTTGTAATGGCATCAGTGCATGCATGATAAACCCAGCCTCCACTGGGTGTTGCAATTGCACTGGACACACAGCCTCCTCCCTCCCAGAGAAGCAGAGCAGTCTTAGGGATGCTTGATCCTTCTCCCCCAGCTGGCCCTCTGATGACCTGGGTCCATTTCTAAACCCAGGTCGCCTGTGTCGCAAGCGGAAATCAAACCGCTGTGCCGGTAGGCCAGCCAGGTCCCTGTGTCTTTAAGGTGGGTATAGGCCCTGCTTATGGAGGTAGGGTGTAGACACATGCATGGAGAGGTTAGGTGGTTGAAAGTCCCTGCTAGGTGAAAGGTGTGCCAGGTCCTGTGTGGGGGGGGGTTCTGGCTCCTTTGTGGGGAGTATGCAAGTCCCTGCTTGGGGAGAGGAGGTGTAGGCCCCTAAGTGGGGCTGGGGTGCAGGTCTGTAAACAAAATGTTGTATTCCACTTACCTGGACTACATGTTGTGCTCAGTGCCAGCTTGGGAATACAGACCCCCCCCACACCTAACATTACATCTAGATCAGTACAAAGTCCATAAACAAGGTGATTGGGTTGCATACAGATTAGAGTATTTGTTGGTTAAATGACTTATTCAAACCCCAGGAATCTCTCACTAGCTATTTAACAGCATCTTCAGTCACACGGCTGGAGCTTGCCCCATAGTTTTGAATGTTGTGCAAAAAAGGAATGCAGAACAGCATTCAAACTCTGCTGTGTGGTCATGATTACTTCTCCAAAAAAGAAGATAGCATCACCCCAAAGTTACTCCCACTTCAGAAACGCTGTAACCATTTCTGTTTTAGTTATTTCCACTTTCTTGAGTTCGTTTTTTGTTTACTCTACATCAGCTAGGGTTGTTTATTTGTTTTAGGTGTGTCTCCAATTCCCATTTGTTTTTCCGGATCTGGGGAACCAGAGACAGAGGTTAAGAAGTGGCTTCCCTTTCTGGGATCCACCTTGCTATTTGATTAAAAACAAAACAAAAAAACGAAAAAAACCTTTTTTTTGGACTGGTTCCGTTTGGCTTGGGAATGAAATATTTATTTTGGTGCCATCCATTTGGACCTGGCTCCATGATTAGGAGCACAGCACACTGCCTGTTTCTTTAGGAATCACACGTTAGTATCTTGGGACCCACAGGCAAAAAAAAAGGAAAGGTTTGTTTTGAGTGACAGCAGATTGCCACACTCTGCTTTTTTTGCTTTCATGTGCCAGGGTCCCAACCACCTTACAGTTGTACTTTGCTTTAAGTTTTACTCTGACATTTTGTTCTGAGCATTCAAACTTAGAGGAATATGATCCTCCTCTCAGCAAGGCTCATATGAGGGTCCATCCCCTCAGAGTAAGGTCTTGGAAATCAGGGTGTCTGAAAGAGGAGCCATCATTGCTCAAAATGTACATGAACTGCAGAGCAGGCATCAGAGACAGTGTCTGCAAAGAAAAAACCTAAAGAAAAATATGTCACTGCCCCTCCTGTTGAAAGGGCAAAGGAGACGCCAGTGAACAGTAAGGAGGTATTTGAAACAGTGCCTGTGAAGAAAGCCATTAAGAATAGCACAGCACTGCCCCTTCTGCTGAAAGGGAAAAAGAGATGCCAGTGGACAGTAGATAAACATCAGATATGATGCCCTGAAAGAAGCCTCATAAGGAAAAGCATGTTAGTGCCCCTCCTGCCGAAAAGGCAAAGAAGATGCCAGTAAGCAAATCTAATTTTCCCTCATTTGAGGATATGGCTAAAGCATGACAATTCTTCCAGGCTTTCCAAGTTATGGGGACCTGTATGTTTATGCCAGCCCCTTGGCCTCGATACTTGTAGTGATGTCTGTGGGAGAGAAGGCAGAAATGCATGATGATGATGAGGAGGAGGAGGAGGAGGAGGAGAAAGGAGATCCTTTGGAGCCAGCTGGCTCCCCTGATCAGGAGTTTGGTTCCCCTTCTTAGTTTTCAGAGGACTATACCTCCCAATTTACTTTTGTGAAACAGATGGCAAATATCCTCATTGTCTCTCTCCTCAGGAGAAGGCAGAGGATGGGGATGATGTTGAGCTATTAGACAAAATTGGTCTGATCTCAACAAAAAGATTGTATTTGCATGTTCACAAGTCTTTAAAGAGAGCCACCTTCAAGGTCTTGTCAGCCCCACGTCAGCTATGGGCACTGACAAAAAAAATTGAAAAAAATAGCAGGTGGACAAACATGGTGCTGAGTACTTATACAGTCACCCTGACCATTTATTGTATTAAAGCGTTTCACCAGGAAAATACATACTGAGCATAGATAACTCATTTTTCAGATGTGTCGGGGGAAGGGATAAGCATAAGAACATACTAAAAACTATATACATTTGCATAAATGTAAAATACAGAGAAATAAATGAGTAAGAGTTGGATACAATATGCAGATTGCAAACAGAAATAGGTAGGTATATACAATATGTGCAATATACAGTGGCAACAGTTAGGTACCTGGGAAAAAAAAGGAAGGGGCAGACGATGCCTTAAATAATGAATCTGATAAGGGACAGTGGAGTGATTATAAGCCAATACAGGGTGATTGAAAAGGGAATGGGAGCAGGAATCAATATGGGATATACACTGGTGAGCTGTCAGATAACTGATTTATCTTTTTTTTTTAAATGATCATTTCTGTGACTTTCAGTTATTTTTCCTAGTGTGTGTTCACCTAGCATAGTGGTTGCTATTAAATGAAACGCCACTCGTTTTGTAGAAAACTTCGTGCTGAACAAATGTCATGTTCGCCATACCATGCTACCTTTTTTGTTTTAAAGTTATTCACATTTGTTTGTCTAAAAAGTGAAAAGAAAATTTAATTTCATGCTGTTCTTTGCTAATTATAAAAAAAACTAAAAAGTGTCTATAAATCAAACACCATTCATTTTGTAGATATTTTTGTGCTGAACATTTTTTGTGCTCGCAGTACCATGCTATCGTTTTTTGTTTTAAAGTTATTCTCATTTGTTTGACCAAAAAGTGAAAAGAAAATTGAATGTTATGCTGCTTTTTGTTAATTATAAAAAAACTAAAAGGTACATATGACAGAAACACCACTCATTTTGTAAATATCTTTGTGCTGAATTTTTTTCATGCTCACACTACCATGCTACCATTTTTCGTTTTAAAGTTATTCACATTTATTTGTCCAAAAAGTGAACAAAAAAAGTTTTGATTGACAGTTTACATTTATCCCACATATGTGAGATAAATTTAGGGTGGTTAGATTTATTCCACAAATGTGGAGATAAATAAGAGATATACAATGCCCCCATAGAAAATATCTCAGATATTTTCCACTTGAGCAGTTTGACCTTTGACATCACGAGTGGCGAAGCCATGAGTGATGCCATAGGTCAACTGAGCTCAAGTGAAAATATCTGAGATATTTTCGATGGGGGCATTGTATGTTCCATTTATGCAATGGGCTAAGTTTTTTATCGGTGTAATTTTCATTTTTTTAAAATAGGTATGTCTTTATTTCTTTTTGTTTCCGGATGACTGAGCGTTGTGTTCCGTAAAACTGAACTTTTGCATCAGGACACTGTGCCGTTGTACTGCTGGAGAGAGTGGAAAGAGTAAAAAGGAGACAGTTGGTTGCTTTTTTGTATGTGCTGGGGTTTGAAGGAAGCGAATGTTCAAACAACATGAAGTCTTGCTGTATTCTGACATATGCAGTGATCACCAACCTTAGAACTGCCCCAGAAAACAAAGAGTTAAGTTTCCATGCTGTTGTTTAAACTCCAACCATCAGATTCTTTACTCCACCTCACTGAACAGTCGCTCCGGAGATTTCTCCTTCGCTCGGTTCAAAAAAGTCGGTTAAAGTATCATTTTTTTTGCTCAGTTTCAACTGAATTTCTGCTTCTGAACCTGTCGGTTTAAGTCTCTGTCTGTGGTACCGTGAGTACTAGATAGGTTTTTCTATATTAGTTTCTGTGTGGAACTTGTAAACATTGGATCGGTTCGGTTTGAACCGATCAGGTTTGTGTAAAAAACTTCTGTCTTTATTAGAGTGTGGTAACCGGTCCGTGTCGATTCTAAAAAGAACGGATTTCATTACTTTTTTTCCAAGACCCGTAACACGGTCAGGAACCGATGGGGGTGTCTTGCCTGTCGGATTGCTGAAAAAAGGGTAAGATTTGGTTAGGATTGACCATGTCTGAGAAAACCAAGAAAAAAAACGGGCCCACTGGGTTTCAACACTATAGTGTGTGTGGGGAAACCTTTGCTAAGGCTGATCCCCACACCACCTGTGTTTATTGTCTGGGGTTTGACCACCTCAATTCAGACTGCCAAATTTGTAAAAGTTTTCCCAAAGCTACCCTGGATAAGAGAGTAGGTAGACTGAGGGAAAGGAGGCCGAGAAGTCCGCTTTACTTGATTGGTTAGTCTCGGGTTCGGTTCTGATCAACCAGAAGGGGTGCCTCGACCAGGGCGAACTTCTTCGGGCAAAGGAGAACTGACTCTGAGGAGTTGGTTCCGTTAAAAGAAAGAAAGGGATAAATCATCCGTTCGGATCCACAAGTTCTTTCTCCGATCGCTGATGAGATAGCCAAAGCGATAAGGATAGTTCAATCGCTAACTTCGGTTCCGTCAAACCGGCACCATCTGTCAGGGGCTCGGTTCAGTCAGTTCCCCCAGTTTCGGATTATACTTTAGAAGAATTTTATAAACCGGAGGAGGAGGGAGAGTATGATGATGATGATGATGGTGATTATGAAAGTCTGGATGTGCCTATTGACCCGGACATCTCCCCAGACAGACCTTCAGGTGTTTCTCCTCCTTGGCTTTCTGAGTCCCCTTCCCACTTTATATTTTACAAGAAAGTGGCTGAAACCCTCCAGCTTCCTGTGGAAGAAGCAGTAGAGGATCAGGAGGAGCCTGATTTTGTTGAAATGATGGAAATCCCAGAGTCCAGGAGATTGTCTATTCCCCTCCACAAATCTTTTGGGAAACAGACATTTAAAATTTTAAAAACTCGTAATTCCATACCTCCTGTGGACAGAAGAATGGACAAGAGGTATACTTTTCAGGCTCAGACACGGAGTTCCTTTCCCAGCAATGCAGCCATGTTAGTAGTGCAGGCTGCTGCCTGTGATAAGGCAAATATTCCCTTGGCTTCACCCCCCAGATAAGGACTCCAGGAGGATTGATGCCATGGCAAAGAAACAGTACATGGCAGCATCTTTGGGACTCAGACAGGCTAACTATATGGCCTACACAGCTAGATACCAGAAGTCCAGGTGGGACACTGTGCTGGCTCTAGCTAAACAGGCCCCTGACCAGCTTGCCAAGGAGCTGGAGCGGGTGGCTGCAGATGGGATTGAGGCATCCAAGGTGCAATTTCAAGCTGCTGTGGACTCCAATGATGTTTCATCTAGAGTCATGGCTACATCTGTGGCCCTTTGAAGGATGGTTTGGCTCAGATGTACTAGCCTATCACAGGATACCCAGGCTAAGGCCATGGACTTTCCTGTCATTGGCAATTCTCTGTTTGGGGAGCAGACAGAGAACTACATGAAGAAGATGGACGAGTACAAGACCAACTACATGAGTGCTCAGGCCAAAGAAAGGCAAGCCACTCCTCAAAGGCAGAATTCCAGGGGTGGGGCAGGCCCTTTCAAAGGCCTTTTTACTAAGCCCAGGCCTCCTCTTCTGCTTTTGCTCAGAGGGGGTTCTTTAGAGGGAGAGGCAGATGGGGAATGAGCAGGCCTGCTTCCACCACTTAGCCTAAAGCCCCTGCCAAGCAGACACCCTGATGGGTCTGCCCGGGCCGATTCTCCAATACCTGTAGGGGGCAGGCTGGCTTACTTTGTCCAGGACTGGAACTCTTTAACATCAGACAAGTGGGTCCTGGAATTAGTAAGCCAGGGACTGGTTCTCAGCTTCAAAAAATTTCCCAAGATGAGAACCAGATCCTTTCCACCTGCAAATCCATCAGAGGCCCTTGCCCTAGAGGCAGAGGCTTCTTCCCTCTTGGCTCTCAGAGCCATAGAAAGAGTTCCTACCCTACACAGGGGCAAAGGATTGTACTCCAGGTACTTCCTAACCCCCAAAAAGACAGGAGAATGGCGTCCCATCCTGGATCTGAGATATCTAAACAAGCACCTTTTAAAGCCAAAATTCAAAATGATGACTCTGGGAATAATTCTGCCCTCCCTAAGGCCAGGGGACTGGCTAGCATCCCTGGACCTCAAAGATGCCTATTTTCACATTCCCATCAGGTGCTCCCACAGAAAGTACCTCAGGTTTGAATTGCCCTCAGGCCACTATCAATTCAGAGCAATGCCCTTGGTCTAACATCAGCCCCAAGGGTGTTCACAAAGTGCCTGGCAGTAGTGGTTGCTTTTCTAAGGAGAAAAAAGATCTCCATCTTTCCATACCTGGATGACTGGCTCATAGTGGGTCAGTCTCCAGACCAAGTCAAGTCACATCTTCAGATAACTCTGCAGCTGCTCACTTCCTTAGGGATTCCTCCTGTCCGTTCTGGAGCCAGTACAGCTCCTCACCTTTATAGGGGTGGAGCTGGATACAATAAGAGCAAAGGCCTTCCTTCCCCTGGACAGGGCAAGGACACTAATAGAACTGGCCTCTTCTTTCACCCTTCAGGTGTCTCAACCAGCAAAGCACTTCTTGCAGGTCCTGAGCCACATGGCAGCCTCTACAGCAGCGGTCCAGGGGGAAAGATTTCAGATGAGGGACATTCAGTTACATTTGAGAGCCTTCTGGTCCCAGAGAAAGGATTCCCTTACCAAACTAGTCCCAGTGACTCGAATCTTGATCCAGGCTTTGCAATGGTGGCAGGATCAGGACAATTTAAGGCAGGGAGTTCCTTTTGTCACTCAGTGTCATTCACTAATCCTCACCACAGATGCCTCCCTCTTGGGCTGGGGAGCCCACTTGGGGGATCTTACCACCCAAGGGCTGTGGTCAGCTCAAGAATCTGTGCTTCACATCAATCTCTTGGAACTCAGAGCAGTGTTTCTGGCACTGCAGGCTTTTTCCAAGTCTGTTCAGAACAAGGTAGTCCAGACCAGAACAGACAATACCATCTCAATGTGGTACATCAACAAGCAAGGGGGCACTCGGTCTACGGCCTTGTGCACAGAAGCAATGAAGCTGTGGTCTCTGGGCTATTCCCTGCAAACTTCTCTGACAGTAGTTCACCTCCCAGGGAAGGACAATGTCCTAGCAGATGCTCTCAGCAGGATATCTCAGGGCCACCACGAATGGTCCCTAGAGCCCCTAATTTTTGAAAGTGATTTTCTCGAGATGGGGCACTCCACAGATAGATCTTTTTGCGGTCCCAGACAATCACCAACTTCCTCTCTTTTGCTGCAGATGCCCAGTCTTGGGCTCAGTCCCCCTAGATGCTCTGGTTCTCAATTGGGAAGGGAAGTTCCTGTATGCTTCCCCCCTTCCCCTCTCCTGTTCAAGGTGCTAGTCAAGATCAGGTCTCAACCGTGCAAAGTGATTCTGATTGCTCCAGACTGGGCCAGACAGCCCTGGTATCCACTGTTGCTGTCCTTAGCAGTCCATCTTCCCCTGTCTCTTCCCAGGAATTACAACCTGGTGACATCCTCTCAGGGAAGGATTTGGTATCCGAATCTCAAATCTCTCAATCTCAAGGCCTGGCTCTTGAAGAGTTAGAGTTTGCTGATCCGCACCTCTCTCAAGGTGTTCTGGATATTCTTAGGGCTTCTCAAAAGCCTTCCACCAGAAAGACTTACAACTCCAAATGGAAAAGGTTCACTATTTGGTGCTCTGGTAAGCATATTTCTCCAGAATCTGCTGGGTTGCCTATGGTCCTGGACTATATGGTTCATCTCCATGGCTTGGGACTCAGACCAGCTACACTCAAAGTACATTTGGCAGCTGTTTCTGCTTTTTTTGTCAGTAGGCAAGCCCTCTTCTCTATCAGCCCATCCTGTATTTTGCAAATTCTTCAAAGGATTGTTGCACACCAATCCTCCCTTCAGGGACCCTGCTCCTGCTTGGGACCTTAATATTTGCATTGCTCAGCTTATGCAACCCCCCCTTTGAGCCTTTGTCCTCTGCAGAGTTTAAGTACTTGACTTGGAAAACTCTGTTTTTGGTAGCCATTACCTCTGCCAGGCACATCAGTGAATTGCAAGCCCTGTCAGTGGAGCCTGATTTCATCTCTTTCCATAGAGATAAAGTGGTCCTAAGAACTAACAGGAGGTTTTTTCCTAAGGTGGTTTCAGATTTGCACCTTAATCAGTCTATGTCTCTCCCCTGTTTTCTTCACTGACCATTCCTCCTCTGGGGAGAGGAGGTTGCACTGCCTGGATGTAAAAAGAGCCCTTAGCTACTACATAGAGCACACCAAGGGTCACAGGTCTGAGTCCCCCCAGTTGTTCCTGACTTATTGGGAGGTCGGTAAGGGCAAACCTGCCACTTAAAGATCTATTGCCAGGTGGATTGTCTCTTGTATACGATTCTGCTATGAGAAATTGGGTAGAACCCCACCCTCAGGCCTGAGGACTCACTCTACTAGAGGTACAGCTGCTTCCCTGGCTGCTGCCAGGGGATAGTCCTATCTTAGAAATCTGTCAAGCAGCCACCTGGAAAACAGTCCATACATTCACCAAGCATTACTCTCTGGATATCCAGGCTAGGAGTGGTGTTCGGTTTGGCACAGCAGTACTTCGGAGCCTATTCCCAAAGTAGGTTCTGTCCCTCCCCCTTGGAGGCACTGCTTGGTAGTCTGCATATATCAGAATACAGCAAGACTTCATGTTGTTTGAAGAAAAAATTACTCACCTTAGTAATGTTGTTTCTTCTAATGGAGTCTTGCTGTATTTTGATCTCCCCCCCGCCTCCCCTCTCAGAACCTGTTTTTTTGGGATGTGGGTGGGCAGGAGCAGTGTTGGCACCTAGAGGTGCCCCTTTTTTCTCACCCTCCTTCATTTTGGGTGTGTTGTGTTTTGTTTTTTGGGTTTTCTGACTTGACCCTTTGCTTTGAAACCAAAAAACCCGTTTTTAACAAATTTAGTTGCCAGTTGGCTAGTGTGAGTTTACAGTTTCCACACAGAATGCCTAGTGAGTATAGCTTGTAAAGATCTGACGGTTGGAGTTTAAACAACAGCAGACAGAGGCTTCAACTGAGCTCGAGCTCAGCATTCCATGCCCTGCATGGAAAGTTAACTCTTTGTTCTCCGGGGCAGTTCAAAGGTTGGTGATCACTGCATATGTCAGAATACAGCAAGACTCCATTAGAAGAAACAACATTACTAAGGTGAGTAATTTTTTCTTTTGTGTGAGGCTAAAAGTTTTTTTTTAATATTTAAGTCAAAGAACATGGGGTGGGGAGACAATGAAAATAATTTAAGTATTTTGTCTGGTATTTTGGACCTTTAGGAGAAATGGTAATTAGTATTGTGTGCAGCTGAAAGTTTTTAATTTTTTTTAAATAAGTTACAGTGAAAGAACAGGGGAGAAAATGAAACTATTCTGTGTGCTGCTGGAGAGAAATGAAACTGCCAGTGGGAGCTGGAATGCAAGTGAGCAGGTGCATTCTGATTGTGCTGCTTATGCTGCCAGCTCCAACCAATCAAAACCTTTGTGAGCAGTTGTGCTGAAGTGCAGATAGTGCCTGGTTATTACCTACAGTGAGGATAAATGACCTACAGTGAGGATAAATGCGATATTCTCACTGTAGGTCTGACCAGACAAAAATACTGCTGTTATTTGCCACTTTTTATCCTCACACCCATTGCATAAATGGAATTATGTAATGGATTTTGTCTCCACACCTATTGCATAAATGAGATATATTACAGGTGATCAGCAGAAGTAACAGGAAGAGGGGAGAAGTGTCAGGTGTATAGAAGAAAAAGATACAAGGCCAGGCATGTTAAGGACAGTGGCAGGAGGGAGAGGTGTGGGAACAGAGAAGAGACAGTAGGGAGGGTTTTGAAGAGGCAGAGCGATTGTTTAAGTGGAGAGAACTCCAGAGTTTAAGAAAGTGGAAAGAGAAGGCTGATTGACCAGCAAGAGTTTTACAGGAAGGAAGCTTGAGGAAGCAAAACCCAGAGTTTTGGAGGGAGTAGGAGAAGGGGATGGAGGTAGAGAGTTAAGATAGGGGATAGCTAGGAAAGCCAAAGTTTGGATGTGGAGGAGGCACAGTGGGACAAACAGCAATCATCTAGGAAGGGGAGGGAAAGTGCAAAGTAGAGAGTACAGTGGTGGGTGCGGATAAGGCAGTTAAAAGCAAAGTGGCAGAAGGAATGGAAGAGGGGATCCACTCTAGCCAGGGTGGATTTAGGGGCAGCACCATAGACAATATTGCTGTAAACAAAGATGGAGAGAATCATCTTGGTAAGGATGTCTCGGTGGGCAGGGAGGGGGATGCAGCTTTTATGCCTCAAGAGGGCAACAAGTTTAGGGTGAAGCTTTTTATGAATGAAATCTATGTGCTGGGAGAAATGGAGGTAATGGTCAAGACAGATGCCTAGGTACTTGAAGGCAGGCACATTGTCAATTGGGATGTCATCTTGGGTGTTGAAGGAAGGGAGGGGAGGGATGGGAATTTAGAAAGCCTTGGTCTAGAGCCAAACCACAAAGAGTCCATTGTTCTGGCATTTAGTGATAACTAATTTGACTGAAACCATTTCTGGACTGAGTCAAAATCAGGTTGGAGCTTGGACATCAGCTGAGCTGGTGATAAACCACAGACAAATAGGGCTATGTCATCTGCGTACATGTGTATGGACATGGATGAGCAAGCAGAGGGTCATTTAGAAATATGGAGAATAAGAGTGGTCCAAGTATGGAGCCTTGGGGACCACTAGTGGTAATGGGGAGGGGAGGGGATATGGCACCTCCAAGCCTCACAGATTGAGATCCTCTCTGAGGTAGGAGCTGAAGCAATGAACGGCAGAGACTGAAAAACCAGCTGATCAAAGTTTTTGAAGTAGGAGAGAGTGAGAGACGGTGTTGAATGCTTTTGCTAAATCAACAAAAATGGTGGCACTGAGAAGACCTTGGTCCATAGCTGTGTGGATGGAATCAGTTAGTCGGAGAAGGGAGGAAGTGGTGGAGTGGAGTTTTCGAAAGCCAGACTGGAAAGGGGTGAAAAAAGAAGAGGAGGAGTCAAGGAAAGGAGAGAGTTGGAATAGAACTACGTGTTCTTGGAGTTTGGAGAGGGTAGAAAGGAGGGATATAGGTTGGAAGCTACCAGGAGAGGAGGATTTGCTACCTTTGTGGAGGGGGATGACAATAGCGTGATTCCAAGATGCTGGAACAGAGGCCAGAGAGAAGGAGAGACTTAGTAGGGAGGCAATAGGAGAAGCAATGGCATGGGCAGAGGTGCAGGAGCTTACAGTCAAGCCCATCAGGGCTGTTTCTTTGTAAGGGGTTAAGGGCTAGACGGGCTTTCAGAGAGGAAGATGGGGAAACAGGTGAAAAGAAGAAAGGAGAAGAAGGGGTGGGATGAGGGGGGAGGGAGGTTGAGGGAGGAAGGGAGGACAGGAGAGTAGAGCTACAAGTGGTGAAATAAGTGTTGAAGGCAGTGGCCACAGCTGGAGGATCAGAAGCTGTGAAGGCCCCTAAATTTAGTATGGGGGACAGACTGGATTAGGGGGAGAATATGGTTTGAATAACTTTCCAGAACCTAGAAGGGTGACTTAAGTTCCTCTGTAAAGATGATGAGAAAAACTCAGCTTTGGCTAACCTAGTGACCCTGGTGCAAGAATTCCTCAAGGTGCGATACCTGTGTAGATCTGCAGGGGAACCGGAGACCTTATAGGACTTCCATGCCTAGTCTTGAGCACAATGGCAAGTCAGAATTTCCACTGAGATCCAGGGGAGGTGGGAGCCTCTGACCCTGGTTTTGTGTAGGGGGCATGCTGATCCCATATCTGTTTAAATTTGGAATGGAAGTAATCAAGGGCTGTGTTAATGCCAGTATCATTGGAGATTGGGGACCAGTCAGTAGACTGTAGATCAGCATGATCGAGGATAGGTCTAATGACTGGAAGGAGTGGATATGGATAATTTGAGGGGGTGCTTTAGGTTGGTGAATTTTGCGCATGCAGTATACCATGTGGTGGTCACTGAGTGTATCTGGTAGGGTACCAGCATCAGTGATGCAGTGCGGATGGTTGGTGAGGACCCAGTCCAGAAGACAGTGGTTTTGTGATTTCAGGTTAAGTCGGGTTGGGGTGAAGATGAGGTGAGTAAGATGCAGGGATTTTATGTTTTGGCAGAAATTTGAGCTAAGTGGTGAGAGCCAATTAATACTGAAGATGCCCAGAATGAAAAAATCCCCAGAAGGGGTGAGAGCAGTTATGGTAGTCAGGAACTCAGAGATCAGAGAGGCAGGCTGGTGTAACCCCTAGGTGGTGCTATCCCAAGGGCTACTACCCCTGCCTATGTGGCTAGTGACAGGTTGAGGGGCCTAGGTCCAATGACAGGTGCCTCCACCCAGAGGTCAGGGTTTGTAGTGTTTAAACTAGCTCGGACACAGTCCTCTGGGACACTGTGACCCCCTTTCTTCCCACTAGTGGCCCTTTTGACACACAAGAGAAACCTTCCCAATCCCATAGATACGCAAACCAGATATTCATATAGATACCACTTACCCTCAGGACTGGTTCCTGTAGCCCGTCTCTGAGGACTCTCTGTAAAACAAGGTTAGGTAATATACACAAACACAATGCAATGCTGGTTCTATATGTACTGACACCACAAACAACATATAGTTCAATAACAACAATCTAATTTATTCAGGGAACAGTAACACGGGAGGGGGCAATCAGGTGGATTTGGTTTGGCAATATTTAAATCACAGTACTGTGCATACATATAGGGTCCAAAATGTCACACTCTCTGGGTACTCAGGATGGGGGGGGGCTAGCCAGATTTGTTGCCTGGGGTTGGCCGGCTGGTGTAGATAGATGGGGCCCTGCAAGAAGAAATATATGCACAACACACACTTGTAATCCGGAGCCAGATGGCTCAGTTCACAGAAGGAAAACACAAAGCAATCAGATGGTACACTTTTGATTAAATACAAGTCGCAAGGAGCTACCCTGAGTTGTACTCACAATACCCTAAACAGAGAACCAGATGGAGGATGGTCACTCTGGATTGCCAGAAAAGCAGGGCAGGGAGACAAGACCCTCGTGACAGGGCCCAACTGCATTTGATAGCAGGCGGATTCAGTCCGGATCAAGCTGGATGCTGCTTCCAGCTTCTGACCACAACTCACAGCAAGGGGAAATAAAATCGCGATTCCCCACAAGCACTAAGCACATTCATATGTAAAGGAAATTACTATACCAGGCAAGCTGCTCCTCAAACCCCGATCGCAAAACACTGCAAAACCCGGGAGCACTCACAGCAGCTTCAGTCCCTGACTGGACGATCACGTTCAGCAAACTTTCGGTCTTCTTCAGATTAAGCCTGGTTCCCACACTTCGTCTTCCTCTTCAGAACCTCAGGTTCAGCTCAATTCACACTCTCTTACAGCTGCAGGCCAACTTTAGGGCCTCCCACATGCTTCCCGCACGAACTGCATGCCGCAACAGCACAGAGCTCCTTCTCCTTCTACAGTCACCTCGCATCTGGCTTGCCAGCAACAGTTATGGGCATTTTCTTTAGACTCACACAAGTTCAGTTGGCTGGTTCGACAAGGTGCCAAGGTCCAAACTACAATTCCCAGAGGCACCTACCATATAGCCCCTTTATAGCAGGCTCCACATGAGAGTCCAAGTTCTGATTCACCCACAGCAGGCTCCATTTTAAGACTCCCCCAACCCAATTGGTCCAATTCAGCAGTCCAGAACCAAAATGGAAGGGCTAAACAGAAAGAGTTCAAGCTGCAAGAAAGGTAGATTAAACAAACTGCATTTCTACTGTCACTCCACAATTCCCCCAGAACAAGTTACAGCTTTCAAGTGGGCTCCCTCTCTGCTCTTAGCGACTGGAGAAACGGAGCGATTAGACAGCAGCCCAGGTGGGATTCGAGCATTAAAACACACAGTCCCCCCATACTATTAATTATGTCTGCAAGCAGACAGCTCTTAAAGAGACAGTACATGGAGGCTCTGAAAGCACTCACAGCTCCCACATTTAAGTGGCATTTCACCGAACTCCAGCTAGGCAGGGAGCACTTAGGCAAGCTCCAGGAAGGCTTTTAGGAACCCCCATTTGTAGGGGGGTTACACCCTTCCTGGCCTGAAAAAACTTGGCGTCCGTGTCAAGTAGGTACTCTTATTACACTTTAAAGCAGATCATCACATATGTTCATATCACCAACGGTTTAGGCCTGCATCCTTTTAAACAACAGTCAACATATTAAACCTTTGTTATATACACTTATTCTGTATTTTACAGCCTATTAATTGTTACACAACATTATACATACAATGCATTTTGAAATCAGGTCATTACTTCCTGCACATGAAACCTGGAGAGAGGGGGGCCCTTCCCTATCAGCTACCTTGGGGCTGGAGGGAGCAAGGGCACCATACCTAGAGGGCAAAAAAGTAACCTGGAGTTAGCACTTATGCTTAGTTTGGGCAATGAGCTCTGGGACACATACACTCCTTTATGGACCACGTTGAGAGGTAAATCTACAGGTCTCCCAGGGGAATCATAGCTTAAGCGCACTACAGGCTTCACAGCTTGACCAGTCTTTCTAGGGGGAACTGTTACAGTCTCTGCACTTTTAACTTCACTTTCAGCACTGTCTTTACTTGACAGGGGAGTTTCCATCGGGGTAGAGAGGGTAGAACTTGGGGCACTTTCATCTCCAGAATTTGCAATTTCTGAAGTCACATCACTTAGCTCACATGGAGAGGGTTCTGACACTGGCAGTGAACCATCAGGGCACTCGAAATACTCTTCTTGCACTGGCATATCACCAGTCTGTCCCAGTCCATCATTCTCCTCCTCTGAAAGATCATACAATTCCACCATGCACAGTGACTCAAGATCATCAGATTTAAGACTCTGCATCTCACTCTCTGGGAGCATTGGCTCCAAGGACAAAGCTGGGGGCTTAGGCAGTCCAGAAGGCCCAGCTTAATCTCCATAATTGACTAGGGGATTACCTTGAAACAATTGGCTTAGTTCATAAGAAGGGTAGTACCCAAAGTTGCACTCACTTTCCTCTGAAGTAGATTGACAGTCATTTTCAACTGGGGTTTGCTGTGGAGAAAACCTTAACTCAGAAACTGTAGGTGCAGACTTTGTCAGCCTTTGTTTAGCAGCAGCTCTGGTCACTGCTCCAGGGGGAACACTTTCTGGGGGCTGAGACTCAATCAGTATCGGGCCAATAGACAACAAATGATTTTGATGCATTGTCTTAACATCTTTTCAATTGTTTTCAGGCCTTACTTTGTACACGGGCAGATCATCCAGTTTGCCCACTACAATGTGAGGGAGATGATGCAACCTGTCAGCAATTTTGTGTTTGCCATGTAGTTCCAGATTTCTTAACAATACATGAGTTCCTGTGCCTTCACCTTTTTATCATACCATTCTTTGTTGGCTAGATTTCGTTTGACAGCCATGGTTTGAACCAGTTGGTATGCATGATTCAGCTGGGCCTTTAACTTTTGCACATACTGTAGATAATTATCAGCTCGGACCTCATCAGGAGAAACTCCAAAACAAACATCTACCGGTAGTCGGGCTTCTCTTCCAAACATCAGGCGGTAGAGGGAGAACCCAGTGGCATCACTTTTGGTGCAGTTGTAGGCATGTACTAAAGTGCTAATTTGCTGGCTCCATCTAGGCTTGTCTTTTGGGTGGAGGGTGCCCAGCATGTCCAACAGAGTGCGGTTAAAACGTTCAGGCTGTGGGTCCCCCTAGGGGTGGTTCTGGACTTTCGCACTCCCCACAAAGAAAGCATCTCTTCGATCAACCAACTCTCAAAGTCTCTCCCTTGGTCAGAATAGATTCTTTGCGGAGCCCCATAGTGAACAAAAAAGTTTTCTACTAGTATTTTTGCCACGGTGGATGCTTTCTGGTCCTTGGTGGGGAAAGTTTGGGCGTATCTCGTAAAATGGTCTGTGACCATCAGCACATTACTAATATTTATTTGATCTAGCTCCAAACTCAGAAAGTTAATACAAACCAGCTCCATGGGGGCACTGGTGGTGATGTTAACAAGTGGGGCAGCCCTCTGGGGCAAGGCTTTCCTCTGTAAGCAGCGACTACAAGTTCAAATGTGTTGCTCAACATCAGCCCCCATCTTAGGCCAATAGAATCTGGATCTCACCAAATCAAGCATTCTGTCTATACCAAGGTGCCCCATGTGGTTGTGTAGGGACCTCAGTACCAAGTCTTTGAAGGCAATGGGCAAAACTAACTGCTGATTGTCTACTTGTCCCCCTCTGTCCACTGTTTCTCTATATAGCAGTCGATTAATCAATTTCAGCTTAGGACCCTCCTTGTATAACAATGCAGTTCTCAAATCAGTGAAGCGCTACTTGGACACATCTTTCCCTGTGTAGAGGGTTTCTAGAACTGATTTGATCATAGGATCTCAGGATTGAGCCCGCTGAAGACTGTCATTGTTGAGCTGAGGCAGTGCACCAATATCTAATGCAGAAAAGTGGCAATAAGCAACAGGTATGCAATTCTCAGAGGGCCCCAAACAATCCACCATACAATTCACTGCATCCATGGACATTTTTTCCTCCCTGTCAAACTTCTGGCAGAGTGCTCGAATATCAGGTTCTGACAATCTGACCCAGTCAGTCCGGGAAACAGGCCTCCAGGAGAGAGCATCAGCATCTACATGGTTCAGGCCTGCTCTGTATTCAACAGTGTAGTCATATGTGGATAATGCGGAAAGCCACCTATGGCCAGTAGCATCCAACTTGGCTGAAGTCTGCACATAGGTCAAAGGATTATTATCAGTTTTTACCAGTATCTTAGTCCCATACGAGTACTCATGGAATTGGTCAACAATGGCCTGTTTCAAAGCTAGGAACTCTAACTTATGCACAGGACAGTTCTTTTTGAATTGGGTCAGACTTCTGCTGGCAAAGGCCACTGGTCTCAGGCCATTCTCATGTTCCTGGTACATCACAGTCCCCAAACCTTGCAAGCTAGCATCAGTGTGTAGGACATAGAGTTTTGCTGGATCTGCATAGGCCAGGACAGGAGCGTGGGTAAGTTGAGATACAATCTCAGGAAAAGCAGCTTCACAATCAGGTGTCCATCGTGCCCCAAAAATTTAACTGGGACGGAAATACACTCTCTCAGTCTCAGGGGAAGCCAACTTCTTCTATTTTTTGTTGGTAGGAGGGTAACCTTGAGTAAGATTAAGTAGAGGACGAATCACTCTTGAACAGTCCTTGATGAACTGGCGATAGTAGCCACAGAATCCCAGGAATCTTTGCAGTTCTTTTAGATTGTGGGACTGTGACCAGGTGGTCAAGGCCTCAACTTTACTCTGGTCTGTTTCTATTCCCTCGGTGGACACTGTGTCCCACATACTTTACAGAGGTTTGGAAGAACTGATTTTATCAATGGGTAGTTTCAGGCCAAAGTCTTCCAGTCGGTCCAACACCTTGAACAATCTGCTCTCATGTTCCTCCAGTGAGCTGCCAAACACAATAACATCATCCAAGTATACCAGGCACTCCAATAAGTTCATGTCCCCTATTGCACGCTCCATCGGTTGTTGAAAGGAGGCTGGGGCACCTGAAATCCCTTGAGGCATCCTCATGAATTTATAGAAACCAAGTGGACAGATGAAGGCTGGCTTCTCACGGTCCTCTGGGGCCATCGGGATCTGGTAGTACCCACTGCAAAGATCCAGCACTGAGAACCAGTTGCTACTGTTCAGGCAGTCTAAAGCATCCTGAATGCAGGGCATTGTATACTGATCAGGGATAGTCCACCAGTTCAAGGTGCGATAATCCACGCACATTGTTACTGTCCCATTCTTTTATCTCACTACAACGATAGCCGAAGCATATGGGCTTTTGGATTCTTGTATCACTCCAGCAGCAAGCATCTCTTGCAGATGCCATCTTACATCATCTATGTCAGCAGATGCCAGGCGTTGAGACCTCTCATGAAATGGCCTTTTATCATGCAACCGGATATGGTGCTCAGCTCCTTGCACACATCCCATGTCCCATTCCTTTAAGGAAAATACTTGGTCTCTCTAGGCAAGCTTCTCACTGATCCTTACTTTCCATTCAGCTGGCAAAGGGGAGTCACCGAAATCGAACAAGTCGGGCGTCACTCTATCATTCTTCCCCGAACTCTTGTTACTGGGTAGCACTGCAGTATCTGCACAATGTACATTAGCCAGGGTGCAACCTCTATTTACCCGAATCTCTCTATCAGACACATTATGAATTTGGACCATTACCCATCTGGCATAAGCATGGGCTCTGGCAGGCAAAATACTAGGCTTGACCAGCAGTCCTTCTGGCAATTTCCCATCGCCTGGTGCATCAAGCATGAGTATTTTATTCTTGACATCCTTTCTGATTTGGACCTCCCCCTGTAAGGTACACTGGGCATTTGGCGCCAGGATCAGGGACTCAGGATCCTTCTTCCAGACAATTCCAACTGGTTCCTTGGGGTTCACTCCTTCAATATCTCTCTGTGCCGCATAGGCTTTCTTGATCAAGGCCGAAATTCTCAAAGCTCTACCAGTCCTTGGCCCCTGTTTCTCATAACACAACTGTGCCAACTTTCCAAACATATGGGCATTCGTCCCAATTAGTAGAGGAACCCCATCATACAGTCCGGTAGGGGGACACACTAAGGCCAGGGTCTCTATGTGCTTGGCCACTCCAGCCACAGAGGTGGGGGAAGACAGCCAAATTCGGATATATCCGGAGTAGGAGAAGGCTTTCTCACTTAACCTCCAGACATGCAGTCCTTCCAACGGTTGTAAGGGCACATCAGACAGGTGCTTCTGATACCAATCCTGGAACATAATTGTCACTTGGGAGCCACTCTCCAATACAGCTCTTGTAGACACTCCATTCACCTTTACAGTGGTCTCCATGGAGAGACCCACCACTTCAGAGCATTCCGGTGGCACTGACCTGGGTGTCGATCGGGCATTGGCCCGGGTGGCATAACTTTTCCGAGTAGCTACCCCTGGTGGCCGGGCATTAGTCTTGCGATGCAAGGCCACTAACCTATTGGTAACTTTTCTCAAGTTCTCTGGCAAGCGACAAGCTGACTTAAAATGCCCATGCTCCCCACAATGGTAGCAAAACTTAATGTCTCCAGGGTCTTTGAAGGGTGGGGAGTCTCTTCTTTGGGGCTCTACGAGGCTCTTCTTGGACTGGGGACCTACATCCTTGGACTTCTGATTCTCCACTACGGTTAAGAGTTAGGGCAGTCCTTTGCAGTTCTCCCACCATCACTCTTAATTCTCATATCTCTGCTAACAGGTTACCCTCGATCCAGGTCTCAGGGGAAACAGCATGCACTCCCACTCTCCACGTTTGGGCTCAGGGGAAGCCTGATACAGATCCGGTTCTCTGGCTACCTCAATCAATTCTTTAATCAATTCTCTCAACTGCTGGGCCTCATCTAAAATCACTTCTTTCGGGGGTCTGGCAAGTGTTCACTGCCCCAACACAGGGCTCCCAGCCCTCTTCATCAGTTTCAACCTCACAAATTTCTTTCATCAAATGCCAGTACTCTGGAGGGCTTACCCTCCTGTCTTGCAACTTGAGCTTCAATGTCATTACACTCAAAAATCTAGCTGACTTCAGGATGTGGTCTAATCTGACCCGGTTTAGCTCTTTGCCAGGCACTCCACCTTTTCTGTGGGCCCTCTGCAAAACCCTCTCTATCCTAGTGACAAAGGCAAACAAATTCTCATTTTTCCACTGTTTAGCTGACTTGAATTTCCACAATAAATCATCCCCTGATTCTGTGCTGCCAAACACCCCCTCCAGTGCAGAGAGGTATTTTTGCTGCAGTAGCCTCCAAACTAGAGGCACGTAGAAAATGGATGGCTTCCAGGGCTGGGCCTCTCAAACTCTCCATCAATCACTTCCTCTTTTCTCCCTCTGAACATTGCCATTCCTGCACTAAAGGGGTAGCATAGTCCATCCAGGTCTCTAAATCATCCTCCCCTGAAGGCACTGGGACAGTACTGGAGAAAAGTCTGAGCCTTCTGTAGGAGTCCAGCTGTATCGGGGGAATTATGATGGGGGAGGCAGCTACTGGGGAGCTCTTGGGGGACACAGGGGATGTAGTCAGGGAATGCACGGGAGTGTGGTCCTCTTATAGGTCTAACACTTTTACTGGCCCTTGAGCCATTCTCCCTTTGGTTGCTAACAGCTTGAACAGCTTTTCTTTAAACCCATCTATACTAGGAGACCAACCTGGGGTGCCCAGACCACTATGTAAATGGATTACCCTCCATCCCTTCTGATCACCTTCAGGTAGAATCACCAGGGGTACCTTCTCAGGGTCTATTGGGGAACTACACGAGAGCAGTACCATCATAGTCTGTTCAAATAAATCTGCATCTCGTCCCCTTACCTCTACCTGGCCCACACCCTTAATCTGCCCTGCAGTGGTTACAATGTCAGCATTACTTGTCCCTAAGGGGATATCCAATAACAAAATAACCTTATGGGGGTCTAACCCCTCTGCTTCACTCCATCCCATCATTCGGTGCACCATTAACTTATGGGGAGCAATTTTTAGCTTGGGCGTGGCAAGCCCCTCCATATTCTCTCCCAAACTGAACATATTAGGGTAATTCTCCCACATGGCCACTAGAGGACGCTAATCCCAGTAGTGCCTCCAAGATGTAACCCCTAGGTGGCGCTATCCCAAGGGCTACTACCCCTGCCTGTGTGGCTAGTGACAGATTGAGGGGCCTAAGTCCAATGACGGGTGCCTCCACTAAGAGGTTGGGTTGGTAGTGGTTAAACTAGCTTGGGCACAGCCCTCTGGGACACTGTAACCCCGCTTTCTTCCCACTAGTGGCCCTTTCGACACACAGGAGAAAGCTTCCCAATCCCCCGGATACGTAAAACCAGTTATTCATATAGATACCAAATATCCAAAGCTTTAAAGGAGCCTTGAAAACCTACCTTTTTAGTAAAGCTTTTAATGATTGTTAATTATTTTAATGTTGTTTTAATTATTTATTGTTTTATGTAACCTGTACAGGCGCCTTGGTTCAAGAAAGGTGCCTCATACAAATAAAGAATGATTGACGATTGATTGACTGATACCACTTACCCTCAGGACTGGCTCTTGTAGCACATCTCTGAGGACCCCCTGTAAAACAAGGTTAGGTAATATACACAAACACAATGCAATGCTGGTTTTATATGTACTGACACCACAAACAACATACAGTTCAATAACAACAATCTGATTTATTTAGGTATTTAGTAACTTGGGAGGGGCAATCAGGTTGATTTAGTTTGGCAATATTCAAATCACAGTACTGTGCATACATATAGGGTCCAAAATGTCACACTCTGTGGGTACCCACGATGGTGGGGGGCTAGCCAGGTCCATTGTCTGGGATTGGCCAGCTGGTGTAGATGGATGGGGCCCTGCAAGAAAAAATATATGCACAACACACACTTGTAATCCGGAGCCAGATGGCTCAGTTCGTAGAAGGAAAACACAAAGCAATCAGATGGTACACTTTTGATTAAATACAAGTCGCAGGGAGCTACCCTGATTTGTACTCACAATACCCCAAACAGAGAACCGGATGGAGGATGGTCACTATAGATTGCCAGAAACGCTGGGCAGGGAGACAAGACCCTCGTGACAGGGCCCAACTGCATTTGATAGCAGGCGGATTCAGTCCGGATTAAGCTGGATGCTGCGTCCAGCTTCTGTCCACAACTCACAGCAAGGGGAAATAAAACCACGATTCCCCACAAAACCTAAGCACATTCATATGTAAAGGAAATTACTATACCAAGCCAGCTGCTCCTCGAACCACGATCACAAAACACTGCAAAACCTGGGAGCACTCACAGCAGCTTCAGTCCCTGACCGGCCGATCACGTTCAGCAAACTTTCAGTCTTCTTCAGGTTAAGCCTGGTTCCCACACTTCGTCTTCCTCTTCAGAACCTCGGGTTCAGCCCAATTCGCACTCTCTAATGGCCGCAGGCCGACTTTAGGGCCTCCCACGCACTTCCTGTGCAAACTACATGCCGCAACAGCACAGAGCTCCTTCTCCTTCCACAGTCACCTCGCATCTGACTTGCTAGTAATAGTTCATGGCATTTCCTTTAGGCTCACACAAGTTCGGTTGGTTGGTTTGGCCGTCAATCACAGCAGGGCTCCCTCTGTTGGTGCAAAAAGGTGCCAAGGTCCAAACTACAATTCCCAGAGGCACCTACCATACAGCCCCTTTATAGCAGGCTCAAGTTCTGATTTGCCCACAGCAGACTCCATTTTAAGACTCACCCAACTCAATTGGTCCAGTTCTGCAGTCCAGGACCAAAATGGAAGGGCTAAACAAAAAGAGTTCCAGCTGCAAGAAAGGTAGGTTAAATGAACTGCATTTCTACTGTCACTCCACATTTCCCCCCAGAACTAGTTACAGCTTTCAAGTGGGCTCCCTCTGCGATCTTAGCGACTGCAGAAACTGAGTGATTAGACAGCAGTCCGGGCAGGATTTGAGCATTAAAACATGCAGTCTGCCCATACTACTAATTATGTCTGTAAGCAGACAACTCTTAAAGAGACAGTATGTGGAGGCTCTGAAAGCACTCACAAGCATCCACATTTAAGTGGCATTTTGCTGGACATCAGCTAGGCAGGGAGCACTTAGGCAAGCTTGGGAAAGGCTTTTAGGAACCCCCATCTGTAGGGGGCTTACAGTGGCCTGGGCAGCAGAAGACACCCTCCATGTAGATTGGGTGAAAGAAAGGGAGGGATAGTTTGAGTACAAGGAGTTCATAGGCAGCGGGAGTGGACACACATAGCACTGTGGAGAACTGAATAGAGGAGGAGAGGTAGTTAGCAATACCACCACCCTTTTTGGGGTAGTCTTGGTGGGTTAGTGTGAACCCTGGGATTGTAATGGCCAAGTTGGGAATTTTGGGGGACAGCCAGGATTAACAAACAGTGAGGACATCTGGTAGGAGAGAGGTGATGAGAGGTTGAAGCAGGTCGGTTTTCTGAAGGAGTCTGCAAATATTAATATGGGCCACCTGGAGCCCTTTGGGAAGATCAGTAGGAAGGGCATGGACAGGGTCAGGGTTGGGCTCAACATCACTGACCATAAGGAGTAGGAGGGGAAGTAAGTGTTTGAGAAAAAGGGGTACCGAAGGTGGCAAGGAGGTATGGAGGGAGGGGTAGGAGGGTGTGGACAAAGGGAGAGTCTAAAGTGCACAAAATGGAGCCAGGATGAGACAGATGGGAAAAGAGAGGCACATGGATGCCAAGGGAATGGGAAAGAGGAGGGATGCAGTAGATAGAGGGGTAGGGGATGGAGACAGGATGTGGGTGAGGGTTGGATGGAGACAGTAGTGTTGGATTAGGACAGAGGCAAAGGGAGTGGCATATTAGGAAGCAGGCAGAAGGGAAGTAGAAGGACAAATGGAGGGAGATAGGAGAGGTACATAGTGGGGGATAGGGAGATGGGTAGGATGACATGGAAACAGAGGAGATGAGAGGAAGGTAAAGGGTAGATGATAGAAGGAATTGGAGGAGTGGGCTAATGATAGGGTATGAGGGGGAAGAGGGGAAGTTGCACTGATTGAGAAGGAGCAGAAAAGTAATACTGGGGTGGGGGGAGTAGAAAGCAGAATAAAACATAAGTTGCCAGGCTTGAAGATGATAGTGGAGAGTTGAAATGCACTTTTCCTTGAACTCCACTGAGGGAATTCCACTACTAACTAGGAGGCACACACAGATTCTTTCAGGAACTGCACTACACACTTTCTTTTGCAATACACAGGCCTCACAGATCATAAAGGAGTAATTCAAACTGCTACCTGTGACAAGGCTAAGGTACCCCATTTCTCCCAGCCTCCAGGGAGAGATTCTAGAAAACTGGACAGCATGGGGAAAAAAGTGTACACCATCAGCTTGTTTGCTGTTTAGGCAGCCAACTTATATGGCCTATTCAACGCTATTCATTCTGTTCAATGCTTAATCTCTGATATCAGAGTAGGTATCAGGAGCGAAATTAGCTTCTTTGCGGACGACTCGAAGCTAGGGGCAGTGGTGGATGGGAAGGAGGGTAGGGAAGCCCTGCAGGAGGACCTGGATGCTCTGGTGAGGTGGTCAAGCACCTGGAACGTGAAGTTTATCACAGGGAAGTGTAGGGTGCTACTCCTGGGGCATAGAAACCCAGGCCAAGTGTACACCCTGGGGGGGGATATACCACAGGCTTTGAGTGGAGAGAAGGATCTGGGGGTGGTTGCGGATGCCAAAATTAACAATTCTAAGCAAGGTAGTAGGGCTGCGGCCAAGGCAAATAAAATGCTGGGCTGCATCACCAGACAATTACCTCAAGGAGCAGGGATGTGATTCTGCCTCTGTATAATTGCCTGGTTAGGCTATACCTTGAGTACTACGTACAGTTTTGGTGTATACACCTAAAGACAGACATTACACTCCTGGAGAGGGTGCAGAGGAGGGCAACCAAAATGGTATGGGGTCTGTGCGATAGGCCATATGAAGACAGACTGGAGGAGCTCAGCCTGTACTCACTGGAGGAGAGGAGAGGAGAGACACGAGGGGATATGATTGAGATCTTCAAGTATCTAAAAGGGGCATATGGGGAATGCCTGGACAAAGTCTTTCAGAGGAAGGCGGAAGGGGCCACCAGAGAGCATAGTTGGAGGCTGGAGGGAGAGGGGAGGCTTGGGGAGAGAGAAGGAGGCAATACTTCACTGAGAGGGTGGTGGAACCATGGAATGCACTCCCTGGGACAGGTACAGGAGGAGGGTAAAGCTGAATAATGGCATCTCTGGCAGGGGAACTCCAGAGAGGGGTGGGGAAAGCCTGAGGGTGGCAGGGAAGGTGGTTACAGTACTCATCAAGGGTACTGATTCTCAAGCAGACTTGATAGACCACGTGGCCTAATCTGCTGGAATTTTAATATGTTAGTATGTTAGCATTCAGCTCAGTACCAAAAGGCACTTTGCAGTTCTGTAATGGTCATGAGCGAGAAAGCACCTGGGGATTGGCTCGGGACCAGGCAGACATAGCCCAAACTGCCATGGATACCACCAAGTATCAGTTCTATATGGCTGTAGACACCAATGACACTGCTTCCCCAGGGTCATGGCACATGCAGTGTCCCTCAGATGGTTTGCTTGGCTTGCAACTACAAACCTTTCCCATGACACTCAGACAAAAGTGAGAAAAATTCCTTGTTTGGTGACAACATAGAAACATAGAATTGATGGCAGATAAGGACCGCTTGGCCCACCTAGTCTGCCCATTTCGTTACCTAATGGGTAAGCTGCAGATCCTAGTTAACCAACAGCCTACTTCCTCCTATCCCCCCTTAGAATTGCCTTATGTCTGTCCCATGCATTCTTGAATCCCCCCACTATTTTTGAATCCATGACCTCCTCAGGAAAGCTGTTCCATGCAACCACAACCCTCTCCGTGAATAAATACTTCCTCACATTACCTCTGAGCCGTCCCCTCTCTATCTTCAAATTATGCCCCCTTGTTCTTGCACATCTCTTTTTCTGAAAGATGCTACCCTCTTGGACTTTGTTGATTCCCTTGAGGTACTTGAAAGTTTCTATCATGTTCCCCCCTCCCTCCTTTCCTCGAGGGTATATATATTAAGTTCCTTTAGTCTCTCTTTGTATACCTTCTGGTGCAGACCCTGCACCATTTTGGTTGCCCTCCTCTGGACAGCCTCCACCCTGTCTATGTCTTTGCAGAGATGGGATCTTCAGAACTGCATGCAGTACTCCAGATGGGGTATCACCAACTGTCTGTATAGAGGGATAACAACTTCTTGTTTTCTACTGGTGATGCCTCTCCCTATGCATCCCAGTATCCCCCATACCTCCTTACTCCCTTCTCACATGCTTTCCCACCTTTAGGTAATCTGATATGACTACCCCCAGGTCTCTTTCCATTTTTGTTGTTGCCAGTATCTCACCCCCCACTGTGTACTCTTCCCCTGGGTTTTTGTTTCGCAGGTACATTACTTTACACTTATTTGCATTGAATCTAAGCTGCCATACATTTGACCATTCCTCCAACCTTGCCAAGTCCTTTCTCTTCCTTTCCACCCCACCTTGTGTATCAACCCTGTTGCAGATCTTTGTGTTGTCTACAAAGAGACATACTTTTCCTTCCAGTCCCTCTGCAATGTCACAAAGACATTAAAAAGGACCAGTCCCAGTACTGAACCCTGTGGTATCCCACTCATAACCCCCCTTTCTTCACTGTGGACTCCGTTTACAATTATCCTCTGTGTCCTGTTGTCCAGCCAATGTTTTCCCCAGGCTACCACCCTGGGACCCACTCCCAGGCTGGCTAATTTGTTTATTAATCTTTTGTGCAGGACTGTGTCAAATACCTTGCTTAAGTCTAGGTAGGCCATGTCCACAGCCCCTCCCTGGTCTACTACTTTGGTCACCCAGTCAAAGAAATCAATTAGATTTGTCTGACATGATCTTCCCACTGTGAATCCATGCTGCCTTGGGTCCTGTACCCCACTGGCCTCTAGGTACTCAACAATTATTTCCTTCAGAAGTGATTCCATCATATTCCCTACCACTGAGGTCAAACTGACAGGTCTGTAGTTTTCTGCCTCTGCCTTGCTCCCACTTTTGTGCAGGGGAACCAAATCTGCCCTTCTCCAATCCTCAGGTGCACACCATCATCCCATGATTTGTTAAAAAAAGGTAATCAGTGGTGTTACTAGTTATCCCCTTAGTTCTTTTAGAATTCTGGGGTGAATCCCATCAGGCCCCATTGCTTTGTCCACCTTCAGTTTAAGGAGTTCATTCAGAACCCTTTCTTCTATGAAAGAACTTATATCGACACTCTTATGCAGAGTGTTTCTATTGACTGGATTAGGTACCTCCCCCTCTTCTTCCTTTGTGAATACTGAGCAGAAGTATTCATTCAGTATCTCTGCTTTTTCACTGTCCCTCTCTGCTCATCCACTCTCCTCTTTATTCAGCCTCAGTATCCCTCCCTTTGTGTTTCTTCGCTCCCTGATGTATATAAAAGGTTTTATCCCCCTTCTTATCTGAGTTGGCTATCTTTTCCTCAGTTTGGGCCTTTGCTATTCTGACTGCCTTCCCAGCTTTCTTCTGCTTTAACTGGTACAGTTCTCTGTCCTGCTCCTTCTGTGTTTTCTTATACTTCCTGAATGCTGTCTTTTTCTCCCTATCCTTCCCCGCCACCTCTTTTGAGAACCATAGTGTTTGTTTTCTTTTGTTTTGATTTATTTGCTTCACACTAAGGCTTGATGCCTCTGTGATGGCAGTTTTGATGTTTCCCTATTGTTGCTCCACCCCTCCTTCTTGCCTGTTTGCTAGTGCTTTTCTGAGGCACTCTCCTATTTTGACAATCAGCCCTCCTGAAGTCCAGTACCTTCACTTTTGTATGGCTTGACTCTACAGCTGAGTTTATCATGAACCACAGTTTGGTGGTCACTTGTTCACAGATGGCTACCCACTTCTAGATCTGAGATCCTCTCTCTGTCCCCATTTGAGAGTACCAGGTCTAAGATTGCTCCGTCCCGAGTGTGTTCCAACACTAGCTGTCTGAGGCATGCCCCTGTAGGGCATTGAGAATGGCCCTGCTCTTGGATGTGGCTGCAGCAAAGGTGCTCCAGTTAACATCTGGCATATTCAGGTCTCCCATCAGCAATATCTCCCCTTTCAAACAACATGAAGTCTTGCTGTATTCTGACTATATGCAGTTAGCCCCAACACTTGAACTGCTCCAGAGAGTAAAGGGTTAACTGTATGCAAAGGCATAGAACGTTGAGCTCGAGCTCAGTTTTCAAACCTCTGTCTGTGGTACTCTGAAGTGTAGCCATCAGGTTTCTTACTCTGCCTAACTGTGAAGTCACTCCAGAGATCCCTCCTGTGCTTCAGTTTGGTCCAGTTCGAATTGGTCGTTTTTTTCAAACCGTTGCTTCTATATATCGGTATTCTTGTCTCTGTCTCGGTACCAGTAAGTGGTAGTAGTAGGTAGTGGTTATTTAGTGTGTTTTTGCTTAAGAAATTGTTTTATTTCTCGGTTCTTTGCCGGTCAGTCCGGTTCAGAACTGACACTGATCTTCTTTAATTATATAGTATACTTGTGTGTGTGGTTTTTCCGGTGTTTATCGGTTCTTAAAAGAATCCAATATTAGGATTTTTTTAACCAACCCGTGACACGGTTGGAACCAATAAGTGTGTAATCACCTGGCTTAACCACTGTGTAAGGTGATTTTTGGTTGAAGGCATGTCTGAGAAACCCAAAAGGAAAACCGGACCCACTGGGTTTCAGCACTGTATCGAGTGTAAGGAGGCCTTTGCTAAGGCTGACACTCACCTCATGTGTGTGTATTGTCTGGGGTTTGACCACCTCAAGGAAGACTGCCAAATATACAAGAACTTTCTCAAGGCCACTCTGGATAAATGTTTGAGCAGGCTGAGGGAGAGGGAGGGAGGACGAGAAGTCTGCTGACCCGGATGGCCAGCCCGGTTCGGTTGCGGTCGAACCTGAAGAGGTGCCCACTGACCTGGGAGATACCTCTTCAGGCAAATGGACAGCCGATTCTGCGGAATTGGTTCCAAGTAAAAGGAAGAGAAAGTCAGCTGGTTCAGGTCCTGCTTCACATGGTCCGACCATTGACGAGATAGCAAAAGCGATTTCAATAGTTCAATCACTTTGCTTGGTTCCAACCGAACCGGTATCGGTTCAGAGCCAATCAGTTCGGTCAGAAGTATTTGCTTCGGATATAAATCCTGAGGCATACTGTGAGGGCGATTGGGAGGAGGGTGAAGATTATGAAGAAGAACAATGTGAAGGCCTAGATGAGCCAGTAGAGCCTGACATCTCCCCAGACAGGCCTTCTCAGGCTTCTCCCAGGCTTTCTGAGTCCCCTTCCTATTTCTTGTTTTACAAGAAAGTGGCTGAGACTCTTCAGCTTCCTATGGTGTAGGCTGAATAGGATCAGGAAGAACCTGATTATCTGGAAATGATGGATGTCCCAGAGTCAAAAAGAGTGTCTATCCCCTTACACAAATCCTTGGGGAAACAGACACAAACAATTCTAGTTTCCAACATCCATTCCTCCTGTGGAAAAAAGAATGGACAGGAGGTATGCTTTATCAGGTCCTGACACAGAATTTCCTTCAGCACATTGCAGCCATGTTGGGATAGTGCAAGCTGCAGCCTGTGACAAGGCTAATATTCCCTTGGCATCTCACCCCCCAGATAAGGATTCCAGGAAAGTGGATGCCATGCCAAAAAAAGCAGTACTTGGCATCCTCTTTGGGACTCAAGCAATCGAATTACATGGCATATACAGCCAGGTACCAAAAATCTGTGGGATATGGTTCTGGAGCTGTCTAGGAATGCCCCTCCCCAGCTAGCCAAGGAGCTGGAGCAGGTAGCTGCAAATGGTATTAAGGCATCCAAGGTGTAATTCCACTCTCCTGTAGACTCAAATGATGTTCATTCCAGGGTCATGGCAACATCTATCTCCATGAGGAGATTTGCTTGGCTCAGGTGTACCAACTTCTCACAGGATACCCAGGCTAAGACCATGGATTTTCCTGTAACTGGTAATTCTCTCTTTGGGGATCAAACAGAGAATTACATGAAAAAAATGGATGAATACAGGACCACCTATAGGAGTGCTGCAGACAAAGAGAGGCAGACCACTCCTCAGAGGCAGCAGCTTAGGGGCAGGGCAGACCTTTTTACAGGCCTTTTTACCAAACTCGGGCCCCCTCCTCTTCTTTTCAGCAGATGGAGTTCTTTAGAGGAAGAGGTTGATGTGGGGTAACTAGGACCCGATGAGCTTCTCAGTCCAAGCCCCCTGCCAAGCAAACACCCTGAGGTATCAGTCAGGGTTGCCTCCCCAATCCGAGTAGGGGGCAGGCTGGCTCACTACTCCCAGGCTTGGGAGTCTATTACTTCAGACAAATGGGTCCTGGAAGTAGTAAGCCAGGGACTTGCTCTCAGTTTCAAAAGGTTTCCAAGAATGAGAGCAAGGTCCTTCAGTTCTCCCTCTCCCTTGGAAACAAAGGCCTTAAAATCAGAAGTCTCCTCTTTTCTGCTTCTGCAAGCAATGGAGAAGGTATCTCTTTGTCACAGGGGAAAAGGACCATATTCCAGATACTTCCTTATTCCCAAAAAGTTAGGGGAGTGGTGATCCATATTGGATTTAAGGTACCTGAACAAACATCTGACAAAGCCAAAGTTCAAAATGGTGACTCTGTGAGTAATTCTTCCCTCTCTGAGACCAGAAGACTGGCTAGCTTCCATGGATCTCAAGGATGCCTACTTCCACATACCTATTAGACATTCCCACAGAAAGTACCTCAGGTTTGAGTTGCCCTCAGGCCATTATCAATTTAGGGCTATGCCCTTTGGCCTAACATCTGCTCCAAGGGTGTTCACCAAGTGTCTTGCAGCAGTGGTGGCATTCCTCAGGAGGCAGGGCATCCTTCTGTTCCCATATCTGGATGACTGGCTCCTAGTGGGCCAGTCCTCAGACCAAGTCAAGTCAGTTTTAGAGGTCACCCAAAGACTTCTAGAATCCTTTGGCTTCATTCTAAATTTAGAGAAGTCTGTTCTAGAGCCATCCCAGCTTTTCACCTTCATAGGGGTGGAAATAGATACAGTTCAGGCAAGAGCATTTCTTCCTCTCTCAAGGGTTCAGTCATTGGTCACTCTGGCCTCCTCTTTTCATCCTCTAGTGTCTCGTCCAGCCAGGCACTTCCTACAACTGCTGGGCCACATGGCAGCTTCCACAGCAGTGGTTCAGGGAGCAAGATTTCAGATGAGGGATATACAGTTTCATCTCAGATCTTACTGGTCTCAGAAAAAGGATCCTCTCTCCAAACTTGTTCCAGTCTCCAAAACCTTGGTCCAGGCCCTTCAGTGGTGGTTGGAGGAAGACAGTCTTCGACAAGGGGTCCCCTTTATCAGTCAGGTCCCATCTGTAATTCTCACCACAGATGTCTCCCTGTTGGAGTGGGGGGCCCACCTAGATCATCTCACAGCTTAGGGAACTTGGTCACACCAGGAGTCCCTTCTACACATAAATATTCTCAAATTAAGAGCTGTCTTCCTAGCACTTCAGACATTCTCAATGGTGGTCCAAGGGAAAGTAGTGCAGATCAGAACAGACAATACCACAACCATGTGGTACATCAACAAACAGGGAGGCACTCAGTCCTCAGCCTTGTGCTCAGAGGCCATGAAAATATGGTCTCTAGCTTATTCCCTTCATGCTTCCCTGATAGCTGTGCATCTCCCAAAGAAAGACAACATTCTAGCAGATGCTCTCAGCAAGATTTCTCAGAGTCACCACGAATGAACCCTGAACCCTTACATTCTTCGAGCCATTTTCAGGAGATGGGGCACCTCAGCGATAGATCTCTTTGCAGCCTCGAACAATCATCAACTTCCTCTTTATTGTTGCAGACCACCCCTTCGGGGTCCTGTTCCTGCTGTTCTACTAAATTGGACAAGCAGGTTCCTGTATGCATGCCCTCCTTTTCCTCTGATTTTCAGGGTCCTGATCAAAATCAGGTCTCAGCCTTGCAAGGTGATTCTAGTGACTCTAGACAGTGCCAGACAGCCTTGGTATCCTCTACTTTTGTCACTGTCACTAACACTGCCCTTGTGTCTTTCCAGGCAACACAATCACCTCCTCTCAGGGGAGTATTCTGTACCCCAACCTTCAGACTCTGAAGCTCAAAGCCTGGTTCTTGAAGAGCTAGAATATGCAAGTTTGCATCTTTCCCAATCAGTCCTAGATATTTTAAAGGTTAGCAGGAAGCCTGCTACTAGGAAGACTTACAACTCCAAATGGAAAAAAAATTGGGTATGGTGTTCCAGTAGGCATACTAAGCCAGAGTTGGCTGATCTTGCCACTGTTTTGGACTATTTGGTATATCTTAACAGTTTAGGCCTCTGGCCTTCTACTCTTAAAGTACACTTGGCAGCTGTGTCTGCCTTCCTTTCTGCTGGTAAGAGCTCTTCCCTAGCTTCTCATCCAGTTTTCAAGAAATTCTCCAAAGGTTTGGTCCATGTCAATCCTCCCCTTAGGGAGTCTACTCCTTCTTGGGATCTGAACATCTGTATTGCACAGCTTATGCAGCCCCCTTTTGAACCCTTTATCTTCAGCTGAGCTGAAATACTTGACTTGGAAAACTGTATTCTTGTTGGCCATTACCTCTGCAAGAAAGATCAGTGAATCGCAGGCCTTATCAGTGGAACCTGATTTCTTGTCCTTTCATAGGGATAAGGTGGTCCTCTGCACCAATATAAAGTTCCTTCCCAAAGTGATGTCAGACTTTCACCTGAACCAGTCTATGTCTTTGCCTGTCTTTTTCACTGATCATTCTTCCTCTGGAGAGCGGAGGTTACACAGTCTTGATGTGAAAAGGGCTCTTAGTTACTATATTGACCATACTAAGGCCTATAGGAAGGACTGCTCTCAGTTGTTTTTCACTTATGGCAAATTGGGAAAGGGCAAGCCTGCTACCAAGAGGTCTGTTGTCAAGTGGATCATCTCATGTATTCAATTCTGCTACTCTAAACTTGGGAAGGAGCCTCCCTCAGGCCTGAGGGCTCATTCTACCAGAGGTACAACTGGTTCGGTTGCAGCAGTTAGAGATATACCTTTAGCGGACATATGTAAAGCAGCTACCTGGAAATCTGTTCACACCTTTACCAAGCATTACTCTTTGGACATTCAGTCGTGAAGTGATGCTAGGTTTGGCACAGCTGTGCTGCAGAGCTTGTTTTCAAAATAGGTTCTGTAACTCCCTCCTCCAAGGGGGTACTGCTTGGTAGTCTGCATATAGTCAGAACACAGCAAGACTTCACGTTGTTTTAAGAAAAAATTACTCACCATAGTAATGTTGTTTCTTCTAATGGAGTCTTGCTGTATTCTGACCTCCCTCCCTGCCTCCCCTCCTGGAACCTAGTAGTTTTGAGATGTGGTGGGGCAGGCACAGTGCTGCACCCCAGACGTGTTCTGGACATGCCGCCATCTCTTAGGGTTTTTTTTTTCTTTTGGTTTGGTGAATCACTACCTGTTGTATTCTTTTTGGGTTTTCTCGACTTGAGTCTTTGACCCTAAAACCTTATTTTGAATTTTGAAACTATTTCTTACTTTGAGTTAATTAGTTTAATGCTCGTAAGAATCTAATGGTTACACTTCAGAGTACCACAGACAGAGGTGTGAAAACCAAGCTCGAGCTCAAAGTTCTATGCCTTTGCATAGAGTTAACCCATTACTCTCTGGAGCAGTTCAAGTGCTGGGGCTAACTGCACATAGTCAGAATACAGCAAGACTCCATTAGAAGAGACAACATTACTATGGTGAGTAATTTTTTCTTCTCTGCCATCCTAAGGATGCCTTCTATCATTTCCTTGTCCATTTCTTCCCCCTGAGATGAGGGTCTGTATACAACCCCTGTGCAGATTGTGGTGCCATTTCCAGTCTCCAGGGTGACCCACAGTGCCTCCTCTCCTCCCCTCCCTGTTTATCCTTTAGTTTAGTTGCTTTGATCCCTTCCCTTACATAGAGAGCTATTCTTCCTTCTCTTCTACCCTCCCTGTCACTCCTATAGATTGTGTACCCTGGTATGTTGACATCCCAGTCATGGTTCTCTGTGTGCCATGTTTCTGTGACTGCTACAATATCCAGGCATCCCTTTTCCATCAAGGCCACCAATTCAGGGAGCTTGTTACCTAGACTAAGGGTATTGGTACTCATTACCCTCAGTTTTTTGATGGCCTTACTCCTTTTTGCCCCATCTCTGTCCTTACAGCCTTTGTCTTTTTCTCCATTTACCCCTGCCCTTCTCCCTATTGACTTCTCTATCTTGGTGTTTACCTTGCTAACTATCCTGATTTTTTTGGGGGATTTCCCTTCTCATTTTCAGTGCCTCACCTCTTGGCTAGTTTAAATGCTTGCCAATGAAGCATTTAAACCTATCACCTAAGATTCTGCTTCCCCTTCTGGACAGATGCAGACCATCGCACCAGTATAGGCCTGCATCCCTCCAAGTGGAACCCCAGTCCCCAGTGAAGCCAAAAACCCTGAGCCCTGCACCAGTTTTTCAACCACTCATTGAATCCCATGGTGCAGACTACCCTAGCCTCACCCATACCATAGACAGGCAGCACCTCCGAGAAGGTTACCGTGCATGCTACTTGTCTAAGGCTCCTCCCCACCTCCACAAACTCCTCCTGCACTGCTCTGATCCATTTCCCAGCCAAGTCATTTGTCCCCAGGTGGACAATGACATCCAGCTCCCTCCCCATGCAGCTGCTCCCATGATCCTGAGGATTCATTCCCTGTCCCTCCAAGCCATGGCACCAGGCAAGCAGCTTACCTCCCTCTCCTCTCTCTCCTCCAGTTCTACCCTCCTAACAATGGAGTCCCCCACCAGGAGTTGTTTCTTTCCCCTGTGGGGTCTCATGCCACCCTCCTGTGGGTCTCCTTTGTGGAGGTTCCCAGCACCCTCCTTGGTCTCCACTGCGGGTGCCTCCATAGAGGAACTACACTGTGCCAGAATAACATATAAATTGTGGAGAGGTACAACTGGAGGGATGCACCTCTGTTCCACCACCCTCACCCTCCCTGAGCTCACTATGGTTCAACCACTCCTCTTTCTTGGCAAACTCTGAGGCAGCGGCGGTGGCCATGGTGGTCCCTGTGTGGGAAAGGAGGTCCCCCGAATCCTGGCAAACTCAGCCTGGAGATGAGCAACCTCCTCCCTCAGCCCAGAAAGGTGCCTGCAGATGGGACAACACTGTATCCTACAGAACTTCTCCTGGAAGACTACTGCTTCACTGCCACTGCATTGCACTACTCCCATCATGTCTTATTTGTGGCCCCTTAACTGTTGTTTTGTTTACTTACTTTCTCCTCTCTCTGTTTATTTTATTTATCTTTTTTATATCATTTTTTTTCTCCTTACTTTCCTACTGCCTCCGTGCCCTTAAAGCTTCTGATCTTCCTGTTCTGGTACAGTAAGCTCCTATATTCCTCAGTAGTCTCCTTCTTACTTGCTCAGAGTCAGACCTCCAGCAGCTTTGAGGGGATGGAGAGCTACTCTTTTCCTTCTAGGATGGTGAATCTTTTGTGCCTCTGTGATCACTCCCTTCCTGATCCCAAACAGGAAGCAGGGCTGCAGCTATGAATTTTGGGGTCCCGGACAAGTCACTTGAAATGGGCCCACATTTCCCAAACCAGCTAATGCCAGGGGTAATGCCAGCTCCTCAGGTGGGCCCCTCCTGAGCGCAGGGCCCCGTACAACTTCCCCACTTCCCCCCTTACTGTGGCCCTGACAGGAAGTTCCTGTTGTCAGTCAAATCCTGTGCCTATAAAAGTAGAATCAGCTAACGGTGGGGTGGGGGGTGGAGGGGAGGGATGGAGAGCATTATTGTCCCAGGATGGAGGGCAATATAGTCCCAATAAAGTTCTAATAGCAGCTCCTTCCTCTTGCTGTTCTCTGCCACAAGCTATCTAGGTCAGTTTTTAAATGCAAACACCTGGCTTCCTTCTCTCTAAGCCACTCCCCCAATTCACAGTTTCCTTCTTCACCTAGCTGACTTCACAGATAAAATTTCCTTCACCCAACTCAAACAAACACACTCTTTTTTTGTTTTTCATTCTTTTTACTCTGAATTGAAGTTCCCAGTAGTAAAGTTCTAGTTCTTTAGTCCAGTAGAGTAGTAAAGTTCTAATAGCAGGTCCTTCCTCTTGCTGTTCTCTGCCACAAGTTATCTAGGTCAGGACAAGACAGTTACATGAAAAAAGTGGATGAATATAACCACTTACAAAAGTAATACTGAGAAGGAAAAAGTCTCCACCCCCCAAAAGTATTACAGTAGGGAAGGTAGGGGCAGGGGTTACTATCCCTGTGCTTATGTGACTTATGATTATACCCTCCCAGGGGGTTTCTTCAGAGATAGGGACAGAAGGGCCTCCAAACATGGAAGTGTCACTCTAGTTCCTAAGGCTCAGATGAAATGAAATCCCTGACATGTGTGCCCAGGTTGCCCAACCATTGCTAGTGTGAGGAAGGTTAACCCACTATCTACATGCCTGGGAAAATATTATCACAGACAAGTGGGTCCTAGAGATAGGGAGTGAGGGTCTCTCTCTGCAGTTCAAAACATTTCCAAAGCTGCAGACTCAGAGCCTTTTCTCCTCACTCCACAGCGAAGAAAATTCTGCTGGAGTTAGAGGTAAAAAAGATGCTACTTACAAATGCAATGGAAGCAGGTTCTTTCCCCAAATCAGGAGGGGACCATACCCCAGATATTTCCTCACCTCAAGAAAAATGGGGAGTGGCAAACCATTTTAGATTTCAGATCCCTGAACAAACATTTAAAGAAGGAAAAGTTCAGGATGGTAACACTAAGAACACTAATCCCATCCTTGCAACAAGGTAATTGGTTTGGGTCACTAGATCTGAAAGATGCCTCTTTTCACATTCTAGTAAGGCCCTCCCACAGGAAATGCCTCAGGTTCAGAGTGGGAGATGGCCACTGCCAGTTCACGTCCCTTCCCTTTGGCCTTTTGTTGGCTCCAGAGTCTTCACAAAATGCTAAGCGATAGTAGTACACTTAAGGAGGCCAGGGATCATGATGTTCCCCTACCTGGACAACTGGTTGGTTTCAGGATATTCCCACCAAGAAGCCAATACCTTTCTCTCCCTCATCCAACAAACTTTGGAAGAACTGATTTTCTTGGTAAACTTCCAAAAGTTTCAACTAGACCCAGTACAGGTTTTGGATTTTATAGGAGCAGAGCTGGATACTGTTCGGGGAAAGGCTTTACTTCCTTGGAAGAGGGCAGCCAACCTGATAGAACTGTCAAAGTCCTTCAAAATAGCACAGCCAAGACCTGCCAGGGACTTCCTGCAGTTGTTGGGGCACATGGCCTCCTCCACAGTAGCAGTGGTGCCAGGTGCCAGATTCCGATAAGAGATGTCCAGTATTACTTAGGATCCACTGGTCCCAAAGACAGAATCCTCTGTCAAAGTTAGTGCCCATATTAAAGTGACTATTAAGGGCACTGGAGGAGTGGAAGGAGGAGAAAAACCTTCAGGAAGGAGTTCCCTTCCTCCATCAGTCACCCACGGTGGTACTCACCATGGATGCCTCCCCCTGGGGTGGAGGGACTATCTGGAAGATTTTAATGTAAGTGGGGTATAGACCCCACTAGAGTCTTAGGAGCTTATAAACCTCCTGGAACTCAGGATGGTGTATCTGGCAATGAAAGTCTTTTCCTCCCACATCCAGGGCCTGTCAGTCCAGGTAAGGACAGACAATACCACCACTATGTACTACATCAACAAACGGGGAGGGATAATATCTTCCAAACTGTGCACAGGAGCAATGAAGATCTGGAGTCTGGCTTATGATCTGTAAGTGCAATTCTCTGCAATCCATCTGCTAGGCAAGGGCAATGTCTTGGCAGACTCTCTGAGCAGAATCAGTCAAGGAAATAATGAATGGACTCTGAACAAGTGCATGCTCTCCACAGTGTCCAGAAGGTGGGGCACATCAGAGGTGGACCTGTTTGCATCATGGGAAAACTACTAGCTCCCCAACTTTTGGTTCAGGCCTCCCTCAGTGGGAACAGTCCCAGAGAATGCATTAGTCCCCTCATGGACAGGGAAATTCTTTTATGCATTCCCTCCTTTTCTGCTTCTGTTGAGAGTGCAACTGAAACTCAGGAGGGTGCTGGCAATGATGATTCTGATTGCACTGGACTCGGCCAGGCAGATGTGATACTCCCTGCTTCTGTCCCACTTCTCCAGACCACCAGGCTCCTTTCCCCAGTGTCTCAGTCCGCAGATTCTGTCTCAGGGCATTATTGCACTCCCAGAACCAAGAACCCTGTGTCTCAAAGCATGGTACTTAAAGAGCTAGAATTCTCTGGGCTAGATCTCTCAGAAGAGGTCTTACTTGTGCTCAAGATTTCCAGAAAGTTGCAAGACCTAGAAAGATCTATGCTTCCAAGAAAGCCAGGACCTAGGAAGACCTATGCTTCCAAATAGAAAAGATTCTCACTGTGGTGTTCATCCAGGCAGATTCACCCTTTTCAGGCAAGGTTGTCCACTGTTTTGGACTATTTGATCTACCTTCAATCCTTGAGCCTATTGCCCTCAATCCTGAACATGCATTTGGCAGCAGAGGAGAAGGGGCAGCAGAATATAAAAGGCTCATGCCGCACGCACGTTCTACAGGTACACTGCAGCTGTACTTTCCTACTGAATTATACTAAGATAAATTCCACTGCTAGTACATCAAATATAGACTTGGAACCAGTAAACTGTTTATTATCAAAAGTGAGAAGTTTGGATGCCAAATTTGATGAACTTAAACTCCTTATGAGGAGCAAAAATATTAAAATAGCAATTCTTACAGAAACCTGGTGGGAGGAGGATGATACATGGGACAGAAACATATCAGGATTTAATTTTTATCAGAAATCTAGAGTACATAGAAAAGGTGGTGGTGTAGCAATTTATGTACATGAATCTGTTCCAAGTATGGAAATTCATGATGGTAAACTTAATATCGAACATCTGTCTGTTAAAATTTTGCCTCCAAATGCTCCTAAAATTATGTTGAGGGCCATGTATCGTCCCCCTTCCACAAACAGGGAGCAAGATGTAGATATTTTAAATTATCTGAACCACATTGATTCAGCTGATAACCTTATTATAACTGGTGACTTTAATCTCCCAGATATAGATTGGATAAACCAGACATCATCTAGTCTAAACGAAAGGAATTATTTAGAAAGCTTTAATCAACTGGGCTTGGATCAACTAGTTTTAGAAAATATGAGATCTAATAATATCCTGGATCTCGTTCTTTCAAATATGGGATCTAGACTAAATGTCACTGAGGTTGGACCTCCAATCTCAAACAGTGATCATAACACCATTTTTTTCCAATTAAATGAATTAGTGACTCAACAGGGAAGTAATATAAACCTTTCCAATTTTTAAAAAGTGGATTTTTATAAAATTAGACAGGCATTACTTTTGTGGGATTGGAAATCAGACTTTGCTGGGTTAATGTTGGATGAAATGTGGTACATCTTAGTGGATAAAATAAAAGATATTGCAGATGCAAATATACCATATACAAGAAAAAATTCTAAATTGGGTGCTTCCCCAAAATGGATAACTTAAAATTAAAAGACAGATAAATGTAAAACATAAATTGTACAGATTAGCAAAACTTGATTTAAACCTAATGCCAAAGTACAAAAACAGGTTAAATATGTAAAGAAATTAATAAAGGGTCGCCAAATCAAACTTTGAAATTAATTTAGCAACTAGAAGTAAAAATAACTATAAAGCCTTTTATGCATATATCAATAACATAAAAGGGAATAAACAAACAGTAGGCCCGTCAAGGATACCAGTGGCAACTTTTTAAATGATAAGGAAATGGCTGAGGTTCAAAATCAATATTTTGCTACTGTGTTTAATTCCAAATGTACTACTAACAGTAAATATAATACAAAAAATGATAAACGGATCAACATTGATATAAAAGATGTGTGGGATAGATTAAAGAAAATTAAGATCAACAAATCCCCTGGGCCAGACAATATACATCCTAGACTGATTTATGAAATTGCAGAGGTAATAGCTTACCCATTAGCCTTTATCTTTCAAGAATCATTGGATAGAGGTGAGGTTGTTAGTAAATGGAGGGAAGCTCATGTAGTCCCCATTTTTAAAAAGGGTAAGAGGGATTCCCCTGCTAACTATAGACCAGTAAGTCTAACATCTATACTTGGGAAAATTTTCGAAAGTATAATAAAAGATCATATACAGGACCACGTAACTATAAACAATCTTGTTGATTGTAGCCAACATGGGTTTACAAAGTCATGATCATGTCAAACCAACTTGTTGAGTTTTTATGAAAAAGTTAGTAATGTCCTGGATCAGGGCAGATCAGTGGATGTTATCCGGTTGGATTTTTCCAAGGCTTTCGACAAACTACCTCATGATGAACTAATTAAATCCCTTCTTGAACTAAATATAAATAAGATTCTCGTAAATTGGATATCGGATTGGTTGGAGTTTAGGAGGCAGAGAGTTGTGATTAACGGACAGTTATCTGATTGGCTTCCTGTGACAAGTGGGATCCCTCAGGGCTCAGTGTTGGGCCCTTGTCTGTTCAACATATATATATCATCGTTACAATATAAAAAGGGAAATGTATGGATAACCAAGTTTGCCGATGACTGTAGAATGGGAGCAGTAATAGATTTACCTTCAGACTATATTGGATTTCAGGATTCACTCAAATATATTGAGAAGAGGACATTAGATCATAAACTTATGCTAAATGAGGATAAATGTATTGTATTACACATGGGCAAAAAAAATTTGGAATTTAACTACACTATCAATAACAAACAATTAAAATGTGTGTCACAGGAAAGGGACTTGGGGGTTATTATACAAAATTACCTTTCTTTTTCTGCTCATTGTGACCAGATTATTAAAAATGCTAATAGGGCTCTTAACTGTATATTGAGACATACAGTAAGTAGAAGCAGAGAGGTGGTGGTTCCACTGTATGGATCATTGGTTAGAACTCACTTGGAGTATTGTTCCCAGGTCTGGGCCCCTTACACTAAGGGTGAGATTGTGAGAGTGGAGAGAGTGCAGCGTAGGGCCACTCAATCAGTATTGGGATTTAAAAACATGACATATGAGGATAGATTGGTTGGGTTGGACCTGTATTCTCTGGCTTATAGAAGATGGAGGGGCGATGTGATCTTAGTTTATAGATCATTTCAAGACACTGCTCTCAGAGAAGATTTGGGGCTTGAATTAACTGTTAGAAATTATTATACTAGATCTCACTGTAGACAAATTAAACAGCAAAAGTGGAAATCTCAAAAAAGGAAACAGTGGTTCAGTCAGAGGGTTGTCTCAGGGTGGAACTCTCTTCCCCATGATATAGTTAGTTCAACTTTGGACATTTTTAAGGTAAGATTGGATGACTACAGTAGTAACAAGTTTTTAGTGAATTAATTTGATAAAATATAATACATTTTTGCAAGCAGTTAAGGACGAAAGTCTATATATGCTTTGTGACTACTATGATACTATGATACTATGATACTAGTATTACCATCTACCTGCTATCAGTCTGCTACAATAAGAACTGTGCTATTGTTTGTGTTACCTCACTGAACTGTTGCTTGCAGCAGACTAAGCTGAGTGCTCCGGTAAACCAGTGACAGTGTCCAGTTGCCAGTCTGGTGAAGGAGGAGTCCAGCAACATGAATGTCAGCAGGGGAGGAGGAGGAAGGTCAGCAGCACATAAAAGGCTCAAGCTGCACACAGCACAAGCTCGAGTGGCTCAAGCACCACTCTGCAAGGAAAAGAATTTTTTTAAACAGACTGAATTTGAGCACAGTAAATAAACGAGTAGGTTAGGCTAATGTTCATATAAGTTTAATCATAGCTTAGCATTTACTAATGTTTTAGTAATAGCCAAAAAGACAGTGTTTTAATATAAGAATTCAGTCTACAACTATAGACTATATTTTTAGATAGTGTCTTCACCTAACGTCATGAAGTTAAACTGTTTTAGGTTGATAAGATGAGTCTGTAACTCAGCATAATGCATCTACAGAAACTCTGAATTTACAATAAGGTGGGTTCACCTCTTATATAATGAGTGGAAGATTAGTAACTATATTACATTTTTGACAAAGTTGGTGATTTTTGTGCTTTTTTAAACCATAATTGGGGTATGATTCCTCCAGTGCATGTTTTGTGATCAAAATTATAGATTTGGTTAGCATTTAAAAAGTTCTCAAATATTAAGTATTTGATTGGCCTATATTCTTGACTTTTGACTTATTTTATCAGGTCAGGTGACTCAAAGTTGGTGCACTGGACTCCCACTTCCACCCTAGTTATATTGTTTTCTATCAGAGTAACACTGAGGTGATGCAAACAATGCCGCAACGGGGTATTGTTGTTTCTGGAATATATGCTACTTTATTTTGCTTATTAGATGTAGTAATTCAGAAGACTGAATAGGTAGAAAAAATGATATCTATGATAACAGGTTAAAAGTGAAGTTGCCTCATGAAGAACATTTAACAGAAATTTTTCAGTTGGTCCTTGGTATATCAGAAGAATGGGAAGTGAGGAAGTTTGGCGACTATTTAAATTCTAGGGAAGTGAACTTTTGTTCAGTTTACCTAAGTTTAACAAGATTGCTTGAATCAGGAGATACAGAAGAAAGTCCTGGTCCTCAGGACAATAATGAAGCAGCTAATTGGTTTAACACTCTGGACTAAAACTGGCACACTTGAATATATGTAGTCTATTACCAAAAGACAGGAACTGGAAGCATGGATCTCGGCACATAATACTGATTTATTGTTAATAACAAAGTCATGGATGAAACCCAAGCTAGACAATAATGTATTACTAGATCTTACTTCGAAAGGGCTCTTGCAGTAGGTAATTACATAAAGGACTGATGCCAGCAGGTGTCAGGACCCCACGGAAAAATTTCTAGCTAGCAGTCTCGACGTCAGTATAAAGGGGCAGTCCCCCACGCCTGCCTTCCAATTCTTTCCCGCCGTTAGCTCATGTCAACGCCTCGCGGTAAAGTTCAACACTCATCAACCTGTCATCGGTAGTTCTACCGTTGTTTTTTTCTCGATTTAATTCTAAAATAGTCTACTTTTTTGGTGATGTATGTCGTCCCCTACACCCTCCGAGCACAAGAATAAGTGCGACTCATGCGGCGCCCAACTCCCGCAAAAGGACGGCTATTCCCAGTATCTCTTCTGTCTGGGCCCGGATCATCAGATGGAGGAATGCCAGCATTGCCTGAAATTCAACGCCGCCACCCGCAGACGGAAGCAGCAGTCTCTGGAGGCCCACATCCTTAAAAAAAAATGTCCTCCATGGAGAAGGAGTTGTAAAAGCTCCGTCAGGCTTCTACTTCCCCCGAAGGCCACCATAAGAAGAAGGAAAAGGAGAAGCATCAGGATCAGTGCTCCTCGTCCACCACGACTTCGGCTGGAGCTGCTCCACGATGGCCGTCTTGGAGGTTTCCAAGACAGCGTCGGCCCACCCGTCTGGTCCTTTGGGTGCCCCCACTCTCAGTGAGGCTGCTGCCGTGTGGCCTACTGGTGCGAGGGGCTCCTGTAAGCCGGACGTCAGCTCCTCTGACGCCCGCCCGTATTTGGCCACTAAGTCACTCGACCCTTTGGGGTGGCGCACGGCCCCTGTTCTGCCCGACCAGACTGTCCTTCCTTCGCAGCCTGCCTCGGGCAAAGAGTCTGCTAAGTCAGACATCGGCCCCTCTGACATCCGCCTGGACTCCGCTGATAAGTCGGACACCAGCCTGCCCAACGACCGAATGGCGGCCGAGCCGATGCTGGACTCTAATTCATCCGCCGTTCCCGGCTCCCAGCAGCCTTCACTGCCTTCTGGGGACCCTGGGTCTCCTCAGCCTGACCTCAGGGATTTCTCCCCATCCCTCCCTCCCTGGGCGATGCTGAGGATGTTTCTGCACCCCCGTCAGGTCCCCCGCCCGCTGGGCTTGATGACCTGATGTGGGTTCCCAGGACGCTGGCCTCAATGCTGGTCCTGCCTACACCAGGTGACATTCCTCTCCCGGATGCTACCCCCCCATCGGGACTGCCACCCGCCGGGCCTCTGGTTCCTGGCCTGCCTGCTGGGCTCCCTGCCAGGCCATCTGCCCCAGCAGACCCCCCCAGTTCCCGGGTATCCAGTTCCCCAGTACCCGATGCTGGCCTACCCGATGCTGCAGTACACAGTACCTCATTTCCCAATGCCAGGTTACCCACCGTCTGGTTTCAGATACGCGCCTTACGGTTACACTCAGTATCTGTATCCCCCTCCTCCTCCTCCTCCTACACCGTCCCCTCAGCCACCGGTGGATTTGAAGGAGACTCTAGCCTCCTGGTGGGCTGAGGCCAAGGCTCAGCTCACCAGAGAGGTGGAGAGCTGTCTCCCGGTGATGGTACCATTCCTGGTTCCCGTACGTCTGAGACGGGCGACTCTCTCCTCACCTCTGGATACCAGAGGCGAGCCCTCCGGTTCCAGGGCAGGGCAGGATACGCTTCCCAAAGGGTCTGTTTCTCCCCCGCACCGGAAGGGAGGAGTCTTCTTCTTCCTCTTCTTCCTCCTCAGGCTCCTTGGATGACTCCGATGGTTGTTCCGACCTGGACGACGAGCCCCGCTCTCGGGATAAACCCAGGCCAAGGACTCCTCCGAAGTCCCCTCCAGAGGATCCTTCCTTCACGGAGTTGCTGCGCAAAATCCAGGAGGTTCATCAGTGTCGCTCCTTGGAGCTGGATCCACAGTGTAAAAAACTTGCTGTGCACCTGGATCTGCCCGAGACCGCTCCGACCTTGGTGCCACCCTGGATTGAGCCTCATGCCGACCTTGTCTCCACTATTTGGAAGCAACTATCGGCAATAGCCCCTCTTCCTCGGAAGTCAGACAGGCTATACCAGGCTCCTGAGGGTGTTGACTCTCTTAATTCTCACCCTCAAGCTGACTCGGTCATGATTAGCACTGCTCATGATCGGTCAACTAACCCAAAGCATTTGAGCTTGTCGCCACCTGACAGAGAGTCCTGTCTTCTGGACCAGTATGCTAAGAAGGTCTTTGCTTCTTCCACTCTAGGTATTAGGGCCCTGAATTATGTCGATCATATGGGGGATTACCAGAAAATGATTCTAAGTGAGGTGGAATCTAAGTTGGACTCCCTTCCTGATTCTCAGGTGAAACAGGAAGTGGCCAGTCTTGTCCGCTTTGCAGGTTCGGCCAGTTGGCACATTCTTCGTGCCACATACAATGCAGTGGACGCTGCTGGTAGGAGCTCAGCTTTTGCCATGGGCTTATGGCATCATGCCTGGCTCTGTGTGTCAGGGTTGGTCCCAGAAGTGCAGTCTGCTATCCAGGACGTGCCTTTCCAAGGTTCGGTGCTGTTCAGCGGTGATGTCAAGGACATTATCACCGATCTGCAGGAGAAGGGAACTGCACTGAAGTCTGTGGACTCCATGTACAAGCCCCCTCAAATGCAGCGCCGTCCCTTTCACAGACAGAATCGGCAAAAGGTGAAACCTCAGAGAAAGTGGGCCAATAAACGCTGGGCCCCTCGGGCTCCGAAGCTCCCCCCGCCCAAAAAAGCAGCAGGGGCTTCAGCTGCGACGCTGCCTTACACCACCTGAATCCTTTCCTCTCCCACAGCCTCTTGGTCCCCAGAGGAACCAGTAGGAGAGAGGTTCTCTCTCCATCTACCGGGTTGGGAGAGGATAACATCAGGCACTTGGGTGCTCCAGCTGATTGCAGAGGGACACTCAATAGAGTTTCTGCGGAAATCTCCTCGAAACCCCCCGCCCAGGTCATTGTACTCTCAGGAGCATCTTCTTCTGGTACAGGAAGAAATTTCCACTTTTCTTTTGAAGGAGACAATAGAACCCATCCCCCTGTCTCTTCTGGGGACGGGGTACTATTCACATTTCTTCCTGGTCCCGAAGAAGTCAGGAGACGTGAGGCCGATTCTTGACCTCAGCTCCCTGAACTTGTTCGTGGAGTACAAGAGGTTCAGGATGCTCTCTCTGCAGAGTCTCCTGCCCCTTCTCTGGCCAGGACAGTGGCTGTGCACCCTAAATATTCAGGATGCTTACCTGCATATCACTATCCTCCCTTCACACTGCAAATACCTGCATTTTGCATTCCAGGGGGACTATTACCAGTTCAAGGCCCTCCCATTTCATCTTTCCTTGGTGCCCTGAGTGTTCACCAAATGCCTTTCGGTGGTAGCGGCCCACCTGCATACCAAGGGGGTGCAGGTTTTCCCGTACCTGGATGACTGGCTCCTGGCAGCCTCATCCAGGGAGGAACTCCTGCGCTTCCTTTCCCTTACCCGGCAGGTTTTTGCCTGCCTTGGTATTACCATCAACCATGCCAAGTCCCACTTGATCCTGTCCCAGAGGCTTCAGTTTATCAGGGCTATCCTGGACATGACCTCTGGCATGGCCTTCCTGCCACCAGACAGGGCGGCCACACTCCAGACTCAGATCAGCCTGTTGTCCTGCCGCAGGTGGGTCAGCACAAGGTCAGTCCTTCATCTCCTTAGGCTCATGGCAGCTGCGATTCTGACAGTCCCTTGTGCTCAGCTCCACATGAGAATCTCTCAGTGGATGCTTCAGTCTCTGTGGGATCAGCTGGTGGATGACCTAGATCAACTAGTTCTGGTCTCCACCCCATTGGCGCGGGACTTGCAGTGGTGGATGGTTCCGGAGAATCTTTGCCGGGGAGTTCCCTTCTGTCTTTCTCCCCCCTCTGACCATGGACTCCTCGGGTGAGGGTTGGGGAGCCCATCTCAGGACTCACAGGAACCAGGGCTCTTGGTCCAAGCTCGAGAAATCTCTTCACGTCAATGTGCTGAAGCTTCGGGTGATGCTGTACGCTCTCCAGGCTCTGCATCTGCACCTACTTCCTGCGCACTTGACTGTACAGAAGGATGACATGTGTGTAGTCTGATATGTCAACAGGCAGGGAGGAACTCGTTCCTACCCTCTTTGAAGGGAGATGATGAGAGTGTGGGATTGGGCAGCGCAGCACAACCTTCACCTAATGGCAGTTCACATCCTGGGGGTCGAGAACACATTGGCAGATGGCCTCAGCCGGTCGTCCACCCTAGCTCACGAGTCGGAACTGGATCAGGGGGTCGCAGATGATATCTTTCTACATTGGGGAACACCACAGGTAGACCTATTTGCATCCCCTCAAAATGCAAAACTTCCCAACTTCTGCTCGCTCGTATTTTTTGGAGAGACGCTCTGTCTCTAGACTGGAAGGACAGATTTGTGTATGCTTCCCCCCCCCGATTCACTTGGTTCTGAGGGTCTTACAGAAGCTCAGTTCAGAAGGGCCCAAATCATTCTGATTGCTCCTTTCTGGCCCACCAAGTTTGGTTCTCTCTTCTGCAACAGTATTCAGAGGAACCTCCTCTTCCTATGTCGCAACTTTTGCTGACCCAGGATCAAGGGACCTTGGTCTATCCAGGCCTCAAGTCCCTTCAGTTGCGCATGGGGCTCCTACAGACGTAGCTCAAGCCTGTTTTGGGGTTCCCCCCTTAGTAGCAGAGGTTCTGGTGGAGTCAAGAAAACCCTACACCAGATCTACGTATGCCATAAAGTGGAAACGGTTCTCTATCTGGGCCACCTCCAAAGATTTCGAGCCTTTCTCATGCTCTGTTGGACAGCTGCTGGATTACTTGTGACACCTCTTTGACATGGGTCTAAGTCATTCATCCTTAAAGGTTCACATGGCAGCCACCTCAGCCTACCAAGTCCCTTTCACAGACAGGATGTTTGCTCAGCTGGAGGTCTCTAAAACCTTTCTTCGAGGGGTCCTTCACTTGCGACCCCCTATCCGGGTTCCTGCCCCTCCTTGGGATCTGAATTTAATCCTGGAGAAGCTTACTCTGCCTCCTTTTGAGCCGGCAGCCTCAGCAGACCTAAAGTTCCTTTCCTGGAATACTTTCTTCCTAGTGGCCATTACTTCTGCTCGAAGAATTTCCGAACTCCAGGCCCTGATGTGTAAAATCCCGTATTTGATTTTTCACAAGGAACGTGTGGCTCTGCGTATCAACCCTAAGTTTCTCCCCAAGATGGTAGAGGAATCTATGCTAAATCAATCCATGGAGTTACCTGCTTTCTTTATGCAGCACTCCAATCATGGAGACTACCTTCTGCATTCTCTGGATGTTCACCGGATTCTGAGATACTACACCAGCAGGACGAAGGATCTCAGAAAGACTGATCAACTGTTTGTCTCTTTTGCTCATAAAAGAGAAGGCAATGCTGTTTCTAAGCAATGCCTGTCTAAATGGTTGGCTCATTGTATCACTTTCTGTTATGACATGTACAACAAGATTCTGCCAGGTCAGGTCAGAGGCCACTCCACCAGAGGGGTCACTGCCTCTGCAGCTTATTTCAAGAATGAGTCAGCGGCTGACATTTGTGCAGCTGTCACTTGGACTTCTGTCCATACCTTTACAAAACATTACAGTCTGGACATTGCCTCTCGCCGTAGAGCAGGCTTCTGGTTGGCTGTTCTGCAAGGCCTCCTTTCCTAAGACCTTCACTGCTAGATGGTCTACTTCTGAGTAGCTTTTCCTCCTCCCGTTGCTTCTTCTTGTTCCAGACTGCTTGGGACTCAGTCCTATATGTAATTACCTACTGTAAGAGCCCTCTCAAAGTAAGATAGTACAGTTGCGTAAGAACTTACCGTAACAGTAGATCTTCGAGAGAGGCTCTTGCAGTAGATAATACCTTCCCGCCCTCCATCCCCTAAAGCTTTTTCAGCTCCTTTTCCAGGATGGGAAATATCCACTTCTCTCTCATCTTGCTTTTTGGCCTTTGGCGGGAAAGAACTGGAAGGCGGGCGTGGGGGACTGCTAGCTAGAAATTTTTCCGTGGGGTTCTGATGCCTCCCAGCATCAGTCCTATATGTAATTACCTACTGCAAGAGCCTCTCTCGAAGATCTACTGTTACAGTAAGTTCTTACTTAATTGTACTTTATGGGCTATAATCATCTGTGAAAGGACTGACAAGGAAAAAAGGGTGTAGTGGGGGGTTAATAATCTATTTTAAATAACACCTAGATGTAAGGGAAATGTCTACCCCAACACTTGAATCAGATTGTGAATGTCTCTTTCTTAAACTGACACTGGGGAAAACAAAGAAACTAATAGTGGTCTCTATTTATAACCCCCCAAATCCAAGGAACTGGATTTAGAAGATGTAATAACTCTGGTAGAAAAATTTTAAACTAAGGAGTTAATATTAATGGGTGATCTTAATTTAAACTGATAAGGGAATGAGGTCAACAAATATAAGAAATTATTACATAATGTTAACCTGGAACAAACAATAACTGAAGGAACAAGGTTGAATAGTAAAACTAAAGCGTTAACTCTATTAGATTGGATATTAGTGAACAATGTGAAGAATAATAGTGTTTCTGGTGTCTTAACGGATGCAATAAGTGATCACCTCCCAATTTATTGTATTTAGAGTAACAAAAGAGCAAAGGGCAAATACAAAATTGTGGAGAATTGGGCCTGAAATGATGATAAATTGTTAGAAATAAAACAAGACTTATTACAAGTTGATTGGAAACAACTGTCTACGGTTAACGATGTGCGTAAGGCAGTTGAGATAATTCTGGAGACCTTAGATGCAATAATTAATATAAGTGCACTGAGGAAAAAGAAAAGAATAAGGGGGGGGCATGCAACAAATGAATAAATAATAAATTATTAAAACTCATGAAAGAAAGGGATGCAGCCAATTCACATTACAAAAAACTAGACCAGAAAAGGACTGGAATCACTTTAGGCAATCAAGCAGCTGCTGCCTGCTCGAGGCAACCGGAGGTCGTGAGGGCTGCAGAACCGTCGCTGTCCCCAACCCCCCGAACACAGACACACAGCTGCTGCCTGCTCGAGGCAACCAGAGGTCGTGAGAGCTACAGAACTGTCGCTCTCCCCCACCCCCCGAACACAGACACACAGCTGCTGCCTGCTCGAGGCAACCAGAGGTCGTGAGAGCTACAGAACTGTCGCTCTCCCCACCCCCGAACACAGACACACAGCTGCTGCCTGCTCGAGGCAACCGGAGGTCATGAGGGCTACAAAACCGTCACTGTCCCCAACCCCCGAACACAGACACACAGGGATGGCATCTGAAAAAGCGCAACACCCGGCTGCATCCTGAAGCCAAAGTCGCAGCACAAACTTAGTTTTTGGCGCCTTTTTCTCTCAAATTCAAACTGCCAGCATTTGTATTTCTGTCATCGTACAAATGGAGATAGATTTATTTCTTGCAGTTTCCCCACTGAACTGATATACTGACTGCTATTCCAGGATAATTTCAGTGCCTAAAAGAAATCGTACTGCCTTCAATTCATTTAATTTAATTCTGTTTAGTAGCCCAGAGTTTGAGTTAGCCAGTTCCTTGTTAAATGCAGAGCTACATTTATTTATGTTTAACCAAAAGTGCTACTGCCTTTAATTAAATCAATTCTATGTTAGTTAATTGCTCCTTTAAGGACTGTGTATGTGGAAATCTGCTAAACTAGCAACCGCAGGGAGCCAAATTACCTCTGTCTACAACACAGTTTTTGGTTTTTTTTGTTTCTTCCTTGCTACCCCTCTCCTTTCTCCCACTGTTTAAAACTCACCTCTCTCTGCTCTTTCACAGCTGCTGCCTGCTTGAGGCAACCAGAGGTCATGAGGGCTACAGAACCGTCACTCTCCCCCACCCTCCGAACACAGACACACAGGTACGGCATCTGAAAAAGCGCAACGCCCGGCTACATCCCGAAGCCAAAGTCACAGCACAAACTTAGTTGACCCCACCGAAGCTTTGGCATCAGCTTCCCACCACCCCCGCCACCACCCTTGGTCGACACGCCACTTTGTAGGATCGCCTGAGGCTGTGTGAACCAATCAGCCTGCTTTTCCACCTGCAAGCTATACCAGTTCTCCACTACAGGCATCTCTGCCTGCCCGTCCCCCCCTGCAATACTTTTCCCCATACTTTCCTCTTCCTCCTTCCTACTCTTTGAAATGTCTGCTACAATTGACTCTGCTACTCCTAGTGCTCTCTTTCCCCTACTCCTCTTGCCCAGAACGCCTCCCTGCCTTTATCCATGACAAAAGCCAACCTCCCTGCCCGATCCCCCCTGATGTTCTCCCCACTAACCAGTTAAGACTCCTTAGACCTAGAAATGCTTATGCTCTGATACCATCGTCCCCCCTGGATGCGGACACATACCTACCTCCTTTCCCTGCAATAGGCAGCAGCCACTGCCCTGGCCACACCCAATGTTTCCCTCTCAGCCATCTCCCCTAAGGATACCCAGGACCCAAAACCCTTCCCCACTCTCTCCCTCACTGGCCTCCCCTCACATATTTACCCTCCCCATCCCAACATGGTCAAACACCCAGGGGTCCATCCTACACAAATCACACTATCTCAAAAAGTTAGCCTGGAACTCTCTCCTCAGATCCCTCCTCCTCCTCCTCCTTATGTCTGGCAATATTTACCTAACCCAGGCCCACTCACAATCTCAGCACCTAGACAAAACCAGGCCCCCAGTCTACTCATTGCCACCATCAATGTATGCAGCCTATTGAAAAAGTGGGATACCTTCCAGGGATGGGTCCATCAACATCACCCCATCATCACCACGGGTGAAACCTGGCTCTCCCCTCACATTCCAGACTCCTCTATAACCCTCCCTGGGTACAACCACTACAGAGTTGACTGACAGGGAAAAAGGGGGGGTGGCTGAGCTGTTTACATTAAGGACACTCTACATGGTCAATCACTCCCACCCCCTCCGCTGGTCCCTGGACCTCAAGCCCTCACACTTAAAATTGCTCTAGGATGCACCCAAACCCCTCTTCTCATCACGGCAGTCTACATTCCCCCCAGGAACCAGCACCCTGCCTTCCACTCTGTCTTGTCCTACCTCGCCACCCTCCCATCAAATAATGAATTAATAGCATTAGAGGACTTCAATATCAACTGGCTGACAAGAAAACCGCCCCACTCATCAATGCGCTGCAACTGCCCAAGACCTTACCCAAGTAGTCCTCTCCCCTACATGCCTGAATCCACGCACAGAGTCCTCCTCCTTACTTGATCTGGTCTTCACCAACCGCCCCCACAAGATCACTAGTACCACTATACTCCCTGACACCCTTAGTGACCACTCCCCTGTCCTCTGCTCCTGGTCATGCAAAGCCCCCCCCAAAAAAACCTAAAATAATACAACAACGTAAACTTAGACCCAGTAAACTTGACTTCCTTAAATCACACCTCTGTTCCTGGGACTGGTCCCTCTTAATGAATACCCTGATCCCAACCTAGCCCTCAACCTTTTTGTTCATATCTTCAATGCAATCTGTGACTCCTTTACCCCTCCTACTAAAAGGGTTTTCAAAAACAACCCTGCATCTTGGCTCAATACCCGCCTACATGCCCTGATGCGAACCCGAGACTCACTATGCACTTCTCCAATGAGACCTGCCAGCCATCCAACCGGCAAAGGTATAGAGAGGCCTGAAACAAATGTACATGGGCGCTTCACCAGGCAAAAGCTGAATATTACAAATCTGCCCTAACCTCAGCCTGGGGTTCGGGGCGCAAATTCTGGAATAATATTAAAAACATCCTTGGCAAGAACTGAACCCCCCCCAGTCTGATAGAGATCGAAGGATGCCTGACCACGAACCCCACCTGTATTGCCTCAGCCTTTAATCACGCCTTCTCTAATCTCAGCCAGATCCTCCCTCCAAAATTCTTTGATCCCCCACCCACTCCCCCGTGACCCCCCCAGCAGCCCCTCCTTCCACTTTCATTGCGTCACCCCAGAGCAGCCAAATCTTATCTAGTTAAGTCCCTAAGCAACTCTTACTACAGTAGTGACTCTCTGGACCCTAGACACCCCTGGCTCACTCTTGATGAGATACTCCACCCTCCTCACCCACATCTTCAACCGCTCACTATGCCAAGGGAAGTTCCCCTCCTGGTGGAAATCTGCCTCCATCACACCCATATTCAAAAGCAGTGACCGGACTGCCACAAACTATTGCCCCATCTTTATCCCCCCCTTCTCAAAAGTGCTTGAACGTATTGTCTCCGACCAGCTCACCGAACACCTAAACAAACATGACCTGCTCTGTAAACAGCAGCATGGTTTTTGCAAAGAGCACAGTACCGCAACAGCCCTCCTGGAATTTACCACACACATACACTCCGCCTTAGACAGTGGGCATATCACAGGTGCGACCTTTGTCGACCTCTCGAAGGCATTTGACACCGTCAACCACTCAGTCTTACTTAACACACTCTCCAACACTGGCTTCTCCCAGGATGCCCTCGGCTGATTTATGGACTACCTGTCGGATCGCTACCAGCAGATCAAAATTGGCACTACCCTCTCTAGCAGACTACCAGTCCGTTCTGGTGTCCCCAAGGGGTCCATCCTTGGTGCACTACTCTTCACTCTCTTCCTTAACTTCCTACCCTCATCCTGCTCTGGCAATCTACTATTGTATGCGGATGATGCCGTCCTTTTTTTCTTCCAATCCAGTCCCCACCCTACTACACAATTCACTCCAGTCCTCCTTCTCTGATGCTGAAGTATGGTTCTCAGCTAAGTCTTACACTAAATTACAAAAAGACTAAAGTCATGTACTTCTCCCACCAGCTAAACTCCTGGAAGGCACTCTGCCCTCAAATCCTTACCTCCAACGGCATCCCCCAGAGGAAGTGGACATCTTCAGATACCTGGGCATAACTCTTGACCCTGCCCTAAACTTCCACCAGCACATCCATCGCCTGTCCACCACCCTCAATGCCTGCCTTGGAATCCTCTATCGCCTTAAACACTGTCTTACCCAGGAAGCACTTCGGCTCACTGTCTCCTCCTCTGTCCTGTCCCTCCTTGACTATGGTATACTTATTTATGGATCTGCCAACACATCAGCCCTAGAGAGACTCTGGCTGTCCCTGAACAAAGCTTGCCATCTTGTCCTCGGCTGTGATCGCCTCACACACACTTGCTCTCTATACACCAACACCCACCGACTGAACCTTGATAGCAGAATAGAGTTCCACACATGCCTTATGGCCAAAAAGATCACCTTGGGTCCCGCTCCCTCTTGTCTCTTCCCTATTATCCAGCTGGCCCTTGCTCATAGAACCACCTGTAGCTCAGGCAAACTTCTTTTCAAACAACATGAAGTCTTGCTTTATTCTGACATACTGCAGTGATTCCCAACCTTTGAACTGCCCCGGATAACAAAGAGTTAACTTTCTATGCAGGGCATAGAATGCTGAGCTCGAACTCAGTTGAAGTCTCCTTCTGGAGTGTTTCAAACTCAAACTGTCAGATTCTTTACTCTGCCTCACTGAATGGTCACTCCAGAGATTTCTCCTTCAGCTCGGTTCAAAAGTCAGTTAAAGTTTCAGTTTTCGTCGTTTTATTAAACCGAAAAAGTTATCCGCATAGTCAGTTCAGTCTCTGTCTGTGGTGCCGTGAGTACTAGATAGGAATTGCTCTGTTTTTCTGTGTGGAACTTGTAAAAGTGCGGCTGGGTCCGGCTGAACCGGCCATTTGATAGTGAAATCTTGTGCTTTGTGTTTACTTAGTGTATGGTTACCGGTTCTTATCGGTTCTAAAAAAATGTGTTTTAGTACGTTTTTTTCCAATACCCGTGACACGGATAGGAACCGATAACGGAGTCTTGCCTGGTGGTTGCAATAAAAAGGGTAAGTTGGTTAGGTTGGCCATGTCTGAGAAACCCAAGAAAAAAACGGGCCCACTGGGTTTCAACACTGCAGTGAGTGTGGGGAGGTCTTTGCTAAGGCCAATCCCCACACCACCTGTGTTTATTGTCTGGGGTTTGACCCCCTCGATTCATACTGCCAAATATGTAAAAACATTCCCAAATCTACCCTTGAGAAGAGATTAGGTAGGTAGACTGAGGTAAAAGGAGGCCGAGAAGTCCACTGACCCGGATTGCCAGCTCGGTTTGGTTCTGACCAAACCAGAAGGAGTGCCCTCTGACCAGGACGATACTTCTTCGGGCAAAAGGAGAGCCAATTCCGAGGGATCAGTTCTGACAAAAAGAAAACGCAAAGACAAATAGTCCGGTTTGGATCCAGAGGTTCATGTTCCGACTGCCGAAGAGATAGCCAGAGTGATTCAGATTGTGGAATCGCTCCATCTGGTTCCTACTGATCCGGCTCCTTCTGGCAGGGGTTCGGTTCGGTTGGTTCCCCCTATTCAAGATTATACCCTAGAAGATTTTTATGAACCAGAATTTGAAGAGGAAGGGGAATCTGAGGATGATAGTGAAGGTGAGGGTCTGGATGTGCCTGTGGAACTGGACATCTCCCCAGACAGACCTTCAGGTGTTTCCTCTCCTAGGCTTTCTGAGTCCCCTTCTCACTTTATATTTTACAGAAAGGTGGCTGAAACCCTGCAGCTTCCTACGGAGCAGGCTGTGGAAGATCAAGAGGAGCCTGATTATGTAGACATGATGAACATTCCAGAGTCCAGGAGACTGTCTATTCCTCTCCACAAACCTTTTGGGAAACAGACACAAAAAATCCTAAAGTCTCCTAACACTATACCTCCTGTGGATAGAAGAATGGACAAGAGGAATACACTTTCAGGCTCGGACATGGAGTTCTTATATCAGCAATGCAGCCATGTTGGGATAGTGCAGGCTGCTGCCTGTGACAAGGCAAATATTCCCTTGGCTTCACACCCCCCTGACAAGGACTCCAGGAAGACTGATACCATGGCAAAGAAAGAGCATCTTCTTTGGGACTCAGGCAGGCGAATTACATGGCCTATACAGCCAGGTACCAGAAGTCCAGGTGGGACACTGTACTGGCACTGGCTAAACAGGCCTCCCCCCAGCTAGCCAAGGAGCTGGAGATGGTGGCTGCAGATGGGATTGAGGCATCTAAGGTTCAGTTTCATGCTGCTGTGTACTCTAATGATGTGTCATCAAGAGTCATGGCTACATCTGTGGCTCTTCAGAGGATGGCTTGGCTCAGATGTACTAGCATCTCACCAGGACACCCAGGCTAAGGCCATGGATGTTCCTGTGTTGGTAATTCTCTGTTTGGGGAGCAGACAGAGGGTACATGAAGAAATGGATGAGTACAGGACTACTTACAGGAGTGCTCAGGCCAGGAGAGGCAGGCAACTCCTCAAAGGCAGCAGTTTAGGGGCAGGGGCAGGCCTTTTCAAAGGCCTTTTTACCAAGCACAGGCCTTTTCTTCCTTTTCTCAGAGGGGGTTCTTCAGAGGGAGAGGCAGAAGGGGGATGAGCAGGGCTACATCCACTCCTTAGCCTAAAGCCCCTGCCAAGCAGACACCCTGATGGGCCTGCCCGGGTTGACTCTCCTATTCCAGTAGGGGCAGGATGGCTTACTTTATCCAGGACTGGATGTCTATTACATCAGACAAGTGGGTCCTGGAAGTAGTAAGCCAGAGGCTGGTTCTCAGCTTCAGAAAATTTCCAAAGATGAGAGCCAGATCTTTTCCACCTGCAACTCTCTCGGAAACCCTTGCCTTAGAGGCAGAGGTTTCTTCTCTTCTAGCCTTAAGAGCCATAGAGACAGTACCTACCCTACACTGGGGCAAAGGGCTGTACTCCAGGTACTTCCTGACCCCCAAAAAAACAGGGAAGTGGCTACCCATCCTAAACCTAAGATATCAAAACAAACATCTTTTAAAACCAAAGTTCAAGATGGTAACTCTGGGAATAATCCTTCCCTCTCTAAGGCCAGGGGACTGGCTAGCCTCCCTGGACCTCAAAGATGCCTACTTTCACATTCCCATGAGGTGCTCCCACAGAAAGTACCTCAGATTTGAGTTGCCCTCAGGCCACTATCAGTTCAGAGCAATGTCCTTTGGCCTAACCTCAGCCACAAGGGTTTTCTCAAAGTGCCTGGCAGTAGTAGTTGCCTTTCTAAGAAGGCAAAAGATTTCCATTTTTCCATATCTGGATGACTGGCTAATAGCGGGTCAGTCTCCAGACCAAATCCAGTCTCACCTGCAAGTGACCCAGCAAGTGCTCACTTCTGTAGGATTTCTTTTCAACCTTACCAAGTCAGTTCTCGAACCAGTCCAGCTTCTTACCTTCATAGGGGCAGAACTGGATACACTCAGAGCAAGAGCCTTTCTTCCTGTAGAAAGGGCAAGGGTTCCTATGGAACTAGCCTCTTCTTTCAGCCTTCGGGTATCTCGACCAGCAAGGCATTTCCTCCAGCTTTTGGGCCACATGGCAGCTTCAACAGCAGTGGACCAAGGGGCAAGATTCCAGATGAGGGATATTCAGTTCCACCTGAGAGCTTTTTGGTCTCAGAGGAAGGATTCTTTTACCAAATTGATCCCAGTGACTCTGACCTTGATCCAAGCCCTCCAATGGTGTCAGGATCAGGACAATTTAAGACAAGGTGTTCCTTTTGCTACTCAGCCTTGTTCAGTGGTCCTTACCACGGACGCTTCTCTTCTGGGCTGGGGAGCCCTTCTGGGGTCCCTCACTGCTCAGGGGCTGTGGTCCCCCCAAGAATCCCTTCTCCATATCAATCTCCTAGAGCTCAGGGCAGTTTTTCTGGCCTTAAAAGCTTTCTCTCAGTCAGTACAGAACACAGTGGTTCAGGTCAGAATGGACAACACCACCACCATGTGGTGCATCAACAAGCAGGGAGGCACTCGGTCCACAGCCTTGTGCACAGAAGCCGTGAAGTTGTGGTCCCTGGCTTATTCCCTGCAAACCTCTCTGGTAGCAGTTCACCTTCCAGGGAAGGACAGTGTACTAGCAGATGCACTGAGCAGGATCTCTCAGGACCATCACGAATGGTCCCTGGACCCTCAGGTGTTAAAAGTGATTTTTTCAAGGTGGGGCACTCCAGAGATAGATCTCTTTGCAACCCCAGACAATCACCAACTCCCTCTCTTTTGTTGCAGACCTCCAGTCTTGGGCTCAGTTCCCCTGGACGCCCTGATTCTGAATTGGGAAGGGAAGTTTCTGTATGCCTTCCCCCCCACTTTCCCACTCCTGTTCAAAGTTTTAGTCAAAATGAGGTCTCAACCTTGCAAGGTGATTCTGATTGCTCCAGATTGGGCCAGACAGCCCTGGTACCCCCTGTTGCTGTCCCTAGCAGTCCATCTTCCCCTGTCTCTTCCCAGGAATTACAACCTGTTAACATCCTCTCAGGGGAGGATTTGGTACCCCAACCTTCAGTCTCTCTATCTCCAGGCATGGCTCTTGAAGAGTTAGAGTTTGCAGATCTGCATCTTTCCCAAGGGGTTCTGGTCAAGGCTTCTCAAAAGCCCTCCACCAGAAAGACTTATAACTCCAAATGGAAGAGATTCAGCATTTGGTGTTCTAAGAAGCAGATTTTTCCAGACACGGCTGGATTGCCTACGGTTCTGGACTATATGGTCCATCTTAATGGCCTAGGCCTCAGACTAGCTACTCTCAAGGTACACTTGTCAGCTGTTTCTGCATTTTTGTCTGTGGGGAAGTCTTCCTCACTATCGTCTCATCCTGTGTTCTGTAAATTTCTTAAAGGATTGCTTCACACCAATCCTCCTTTGAGAGACCCTGCCCCTGCCTGAGATTTGAACGTTTGCATTGCTCAACTTATGCAACCCCCTTTTGAGCCTATGTCTTCAGCAGAGCTTAAGTACTTGACTTGGAAAACTGTGTTCTTGGTAGCCATTACCTCTGCCAGGCATATCAGTGAATTGCAAGCCCTGTCAGTGGAACCTGATTTTATCTCATTTCTCAGGGATAAAGTGGTCCTTAGAACCAATAGAAGGTTCTTGCCCAAAGTGGTTTCAGACTTCCATTTAAACCAGTCTGTGTCTCTTACTGTTTTCTTCACTGATCATTCTTCCTCAGGAGAGAGGAGGCTACACAGTTTAGATGTTAAAAGAGCCCCTTTGTTACTACATAGAGCATACCAAGGGTCACAGGTTTGACTCCCTCCAGTTGTTCCTCACTTATGGAGAAGTGGGAAAGGGCAAACCTGCCACCAAACGAACTATTGCCAGGTGGATTGTGTCTTGTATACAATTCTACTATGAAAAACTGGGAAAAACTCCACCCTCAGGCCTGAGGGCTCATTCCACAAGAGGTACAGCTGCTTCCCTGGCTGCTGCCAGGGATATTCCTCTCTTAGAAATTTGTCAAGCAGCCACCTGGAAAACAATCCACACCTTTACCAAGCATTATTCTCGGGCTATCCAGGCTAGGAGTGATGCTCGGTTTGGCACAACAGTACTTCAGAGCCTAGTCCCAAAGTAGGTTCCGTCCCTCCTCCATGGAGGTACTGCTTGGTAGTCTGCAATATGTCAGACTACAGCAAGACTTCATGTTGTTTGAAGAAGAAATTACTCACCTTAGTAATTATGTTTCTTCTAATGGAGTCTTGCTGTATTCTGACCTCCCTCCCTGCCTCCCCTCTCAGAACCTGTTTTTGGGAAGTGGGTGGGCAGATGCAGTGTTGCACCCCAGGGGTGTTTTTTTGTTTGCACCCTCCTCCTTTTTCTTTGGGTGCTGATTTATTACTGTTATTTGTATTAGATTGTTTTTTGGTTTTTGGGTTTCCTGACTTGAGTCTTCCTTGGGAATACAAAACCTTTTCTGCCAGTTGGCTAGTAGGAATTTTTACAATTTCCACATAGAATTTTTAGTTAGTTGGGCTCGTAAGAATCTGACGGTTTGAGTTTGAAACACTCCAGACAGAGACTTCAACTGAGCTCGAGCTCAGCATTCTATGCCCTGCATAGAAAGTTAACTCTTTGTTCGCCAGGGCAGCTCAAAGGTTGGGAATCACTGCAATATGTCAGAATACAGCAAGACTCCATTAGAAGAAACATAATTACTAAGGTGAGTAATTTTTTCTTCTCGGTCCCCAGGTGTCAAACCTCCCAACACCAAAGATCTTTCAGCCACAGGCCCCCCCCCCGCTGAACTGCCTTCCCAGTACACTTGCCAACATCACGAGAATTGGCCCCTTCAAAACCTTGCTCAGAGACCATCTCCAGGCCTCCACCCCATGCATCTGTCACTAACCTCCATGCTCCTCACTGACAATGGCCCAGGCCTGCACTCCTCCTACTTCTCCCACTTTCTTGCCTCCACCTTCCTAGCTCTCTCTGGGCCTTTCATTCTAAACAGACTTAATCTAGTCTTACTATTTCTCCTCCGGGTATGACTATTAACCAGTTATATAATTTGCTGTAACAAGTCTGTCTGAATTATGTTATACTGTTGTATTGTCCAACTAAATGTGACGTGGAGCCTTGTAAACAAATCTTTGACTCAAAGGCACTTTCTGAATAAGTAATAAATAAATAAAAATAAATGTAAAATAAAAACAAAAAAATACCAAGGCAGATTTCTATAAAAATGAATAGGTATCTACATTTCAAGATAAAAAACGTTGGCAGAGTATAAATAACTTGCTTGCTCCAAGGAAAAAGAATAACATTGCTAGTTTAATAACAGATGATGAAGAGATAACCGATAATAAAGCAATGGCTGATTATTTGAATGAAAAATTGACAAACTTATCTGAATACCTACAAGAATTCAAAGAACCTATAAAACAAGTCAATTCTGAACCTAATACTACAACACCAAAATTTTACTTAAAAAAAATGACACAGAAGGAAGTTTATATGGGATTAATAAAGTTGGATGAAACAAAGGGGCCAGGGCCAGATCAGTTAGAATCCAAAATATTAAAATATGCTGCAAAGAGCTGGCCCAGTGGTGCTGGGGGCTGAGGCACTGGACACCTTACCACATGCTGCACCGGCGACCTGTGTTCGGGAACAAGCATGGATCACCGGGGGTTGGCGGGGAGAAGAAGGATACAGCATCCATTGGACTGCTCTCCTTCTCCAGGAAGGGGGGGTTTCACTTCCCGATGCCTGATGGCCCCCTGGTGAAGGCTGGGGGTCAGGGCAGAGGGCGACAGCATCAGGAGGAGTCTGGGCAGATGCCTGAGGGAGAGGCATGTGAACACATGTGGCTCTGCCCCTGCTGGTGTCATTGCATGCCCACGGCTCCAGCAATGGTGAGGGGAGGCGCAAACAAGGGAAAATGTGGCACCTCTCACGTGGCTTGATGGCCGTCTGTGAGTGTTTGTCGGGAGCTGGCACCTGAACTGGATCCATGAGGGTAGGGAGTTAGGGGGCTCACTGCCACACCACTGTGGGGGCAAGCTGCAGGGGTTTCAAGGTGCCAGTGGTCCCAGTCGAGATGGATGGTGGATGGATCCCCGGATGGGATGCAAGATCTACCGGGGCCAGAGAGGTGGCCCAGGAAGATAAATAATCACACAAAAAAAAAAAATAAAGGAAATTGCTTATCTATTACAGATAATTTTTAATAAATCATTTCACTGAAAAGCAGTTCTAAATATTTGGAAAAAAGCCTTCGCATCCCAAATCTTTAAAGGCGGACAGGCCAATTTACCATCTTACTACAGACCAATCTATTTGCTGTCCATAACTGATAAAATTCATGAAAGACTTTTGCATTCTCATATTATGGAGCACTTGAAATATGGTTTGGTGACATCGACACAGCATGGCTTCCACGAAGGGTCTGGCATGGCAATGGCCTTGGTCAGGTTCACAAATGACTTGCAGGAAAGTATGGATGAGGGGAAATATGTAGGTGCAGTGTTGTTGGACCTGACCAAGGCCTTCAATCTTGTGGACCACCCCTACTGGAACATAAACTTACTGGCTTTGGTCTTGGGGACCCTGTAATGGAGTGGTTTCATTGTTACTTGACAGAGAGAACAGCAAGTCTGTGTAAATGGAATGTTGTCAGATTCGAAACTGGTTGGCCATGGGGTACCCCAGGGCTCAATATTGGAGTCCTTGCTGTTCTCCCTGTATATGAATGAGTTACCATCAATTTGCACTGGGTTTTCAGTGATCCAGCATGTGGATGATGCTGTGCTGTATGTAGCTAACAAAGAAATTAAATTGCTCCAACAACATTTGGGAAATGCATATAATAAATTGATGGGAAGGCTGGAGGAAAATCGGCTTGTGCTCAACAAGAAAAAAACTATGGGAATGCTTTTTTGTTCAACTATTGAAACAAAGAAGTAACAAGAATCTTTAACAATAACTGTCAAAGATGGGAACAATGTTGAAACAGTTTCCGATTTTAAATATTTGGGAGTGACTTTGGATAGTCATCTAAATTTTCAATCATGTACTGGGTGTCAGCATGGCTCAGTTGGTAGCACATCCGCCTCTGGACCAGAAGGTCATGGGTTCTCGTCCTACACTGGGATTGGACTTGCACCTAAAAATTGCTGGCATCTGAGTGCAGTACTGGGGGGTGCTGTACTGCAGAGGTGTGCCATCCTTCGGATGAGACATTAAACCGAGGTCTCTTCTGCCCATCCTGGTGTTATCCAGGTGGACATAAAAGAACCCACAGCATTCTTCACAAAGAGTAGGGAACATTTCTGGTGTCCTGTCCAACATTCCCCTTCCCATAAACAGTTCATGCAATTATCCAGGCTGTGTGTGGGTGATGAGGCTGTGTGTGGGTGATGATGTGTGTGATATGGCCGCCACCACACATTCAGTCACTTCACTACCAGTCTAGCATTGCTTGTAAAGAGCTTTGGGATACACTGTGTATGAAAAACACTATATAAATGCTGATTTTTCTTCTTCTACTGTATTAATAACATAACCAAACAACTACAAAATAAAATAGATGCTCTCTATGCAGTGAAGGATTATCTAACTGATGATACGAGGAGAACCATAGCCTTGACTTGTCTAATACCAACACTAGATTATGGGAGCCTGATTTGGGGTGGAACAACTGAAAAATTTAGACAACAGAGAAATAGTCTCCACAATACTATATGTAGATTTGCCTGAAGGGCTAGACTTGGGGATCACCACTGCAAATTGTACAACAGGTTAGGGTGGTTACCTTTAGAACATAGGGATACATTGCAGTTATCGTTTGGTTTTTAAATCGATCCATACTTCTAAATATGATCCAATGCAAAATTTTGCACACAAAGAATCAGCCCCAGAGTAGTGAGGCCTCAAAACTATATTTCCTTGGCAGTACCACTTTGCAAAACATCAAGAAATCAAAAGTCATTCAGAGTGCAATAAAAACATGTAGCCTGATGAATTGCGTAATGCTCAGAATACAAATCTCTTTAAAACATCTTTGAAAAGAGTTTTGTATTCTAAGACTCTGTCTAACTGTAGTTAAAGTTATGTAGCTCATGAAATATTTCATAATGTGCACTTTATGCTTGATCAGCTGTCTTACTACATGTAATTATCTATGTACTGTATATGTATGCTTTTTATGTTTGCTTGCATATGCTCAAGCAACATGATGTGACAGCTTAGGAGAGAAGAGAGTTGTGGAGGCGTGGCAGTGTTACAGCCAAGGGAGGCAATGCATTTGGGGCTTGGCACTGGTGGACCAATGGAGGCACAGTGTGCCAATGACACTGGTCTCCAAAAAGTGCACCAAGTTGTAACGTTTCACCACAGCAATCAGGTGCCGCCTCATCATTGCAGCATCAGTCATTGTGCAGCAATGAGGGAGTGACCCGTCATTGCAGGGCGGAACGTTAGCTAGCCTAATATTGTTTGTGAACATGGCAGGCGGCTGGCCGCCATGTTCATAAACAATATTAGGCAGCCTCTGATGCTGAGGGGGTGCCCAATCCCCTCAGCAGCATGTGCCCCCCCAATCCCTGCCGGCTTCAGTGGCCGCAAAGTGTTTATTCAGCCGATGGGGAAGCCCACTCTCTGTCGGCAAGATGTAACCCCACCACTTTCGTTATCTGCCGATGGGGAGCCCACTCCCCGTCAGCATGATGTAACCCTCCCCCGGTTGCCTGCCAGCAAGGGCCCAATCCCCATCGGCATGATGTTTCTCACCCCCCCTTGTCTTGTGTGCCGACGGGGTTGCCCAATCCCTGTTGGCTGCAGCTGGCTCCCCCAAAAAGAGTCCCTTGGCATGCTGGAAGCCCACCCCAGTGTGCCAATGGCCCTGTAAAATTGAAAACTGTCCCACGTTGTCTTTTGGTTTTTTTTCATCCCTGTAAAGGAAAAACGGTCCCTCATGGTCTGCCACACTCCCCTCCTGCAACCCGTGCCCACCCACTGCGCAACCTGCCTCCCTACACCCCCCTCACCCCATACTTATCTCCGGAGTCTGGCGCGATGATCTTCGGTGGACTGGGAACATGTCTGCACTCTTCAAAGCCGACCGCGGAATGAGGAAATGCCGGTAAGCTGTATAATGTAATAAATAGGGTTTTTTCAACTTTGCTGCATATCTCAGGCATTTTTTGGAATTTTGGCACCAAATTTTAAACATGGGGTTTTTGGGACCCCTCCTCATGAATTCCGGAACTGTCATGGCATTAATCAGGCCCGAAGGGTGATTTCACGGTCACTGCGCGAAATCACCTTTCGGGACCAATTAACAAAATGACAGTGCCAGAGTTCATAAGGTGGGCTCTCAAAAAGCCTATGTTGCACATTTGGTGAAAAAATTCCTAAAAATGACTGTTTCAAGCAACATGAAGTCTTGCTATATTATGACATATGCAGTGAGTCCCAACCTTCGAACTGCTCCGGAGGTGAAAGAGTTAACTTTCCATGCCAGGCATGGAACGCTGAGCTCGAGCTCGGTTGAAAACTCTGTCTGTTGTTCTTCAAACTCAAACTGTCAGATTCTTTACTCCGCCTCACTGAGCAGTCGCTCTGGAGATTTCTCCTTCTGCTCGGTTCATTTTGTCAGTTAAAGTATTATTTTCTCAGTTTTTTGACCAAATTTAAACCGCAACCGGTCGGTTCAAGCTCTGTCTGTGGTATTTGTAAGTACTAGATAGGTTTTACATTTACTTTCTGTGTGGAACTTGTAAACGGTTTATCGGTTCGGTTTGAACCGATCAGGTTGTTTAAAATATATTAATCAGTCCTTTAGAGTGTGGTTACCGGTTCTTATCGGTTCTAAAAAAACGGATTTTATTACATTTTTTTCCATGACCCGTGACACGGTTGGGAACCGATAAGAGAGTCTTGCTTGGCGGATTGCCATAAATGGGCAAGTTTGGTTAGGACTGGCACTATGTCTGAGAAACCCAAAAGAAAAACCGGGCCCACTGGGTTTCAACACTGCAGTGTCTGTGGGGAAGTCTTTGCTAAGACTGATCCCCACACCACCTGTGTTTATTGTCTGGGGTTTGACCACCTCAATGCAGACTGCCAGATTTGCAAGAATTTTCCTGCAGCTACCCTGGAAAAGAGAGTTGGTAGGCTCAGGAAAGGGAGGCCAAAAGTCCGCTGACCCGGATGGCCAGCCAGGTTTGGTTTCAACTGAACCGGAGGGAGTACCCTCTGACCAGGGCGAGACTTCCTCGGACAAAAGGAGAGCCGACTCGGAGGAGTCAGTTCCAGCAAAAAGGACTAGGAAATCAGCTGGTGTGGAGCCAAAACTTTCCTCTCCAACCGCTGAAGAAATAGCCAAAGTGATTAAAATTGTTCAGTCGCTTTCCCCGGTTCCGACCGAACCGGCACCATCAGGTAAGCGTACGGTTCGGTCGGTTCCACAGGTTCAAGAGTATGATTTAGAGGAATTTTATGAACTGGAGGAGGGGGAAGAGGAGTATGAGGAGAGTGAATGTGGATTTGAAAGTCTGGATGTGCCCATTGAACCAGACATCTCCCCAGACAGACCTTCAGGAGTGTCTCCTCCTAGGCTTTCTGAGTCCCCTTCTCATTTTATGTTTTATAAAAAAGTGGCTGAAACCCTCCAGCTCCCTATGGAGGAAGCTGTGGACGATCAAGAAGAGCCTGACTATGTAGAAATGATGGATATCCCAGAGTCTAGGAGACTGTTTATTCCTTTGCATAAATCTTTTGGGAAACAGACAATAAAAATTCTAAAAACTCCTCACACTATACCTCCTGTGGATAAGAGAATGGACAAGTGGTACACATTGTCAGGCTCTGATACAGAGTTCCTTACACAACAATGCAGCCATGTTGGGGTAGTGCAGGCTGCAGCCTGTGACAAGGCAAATATTCCCTTGGCTTCACACCCCCCTGACAAGGACTCCAGGAGGATTGATGCCATGGCAAAGAAACAGTACATGGCAGCATCCTTGGGACTCAGACAGGCAAATTATATGGCTTATGTTGCTAGATACCAGAAATCCAGATGGGATACTGTTACGGCTCTAGCAAAACAGGGTCCCTGGCCAGCTTGCCAAGGAGCTGGAGCAGGTGGCTGCTGATGGTATTGAGGCATCTAGGTGCAATTCCATGCTGCAGTGGACTCTAATGTTGTGTCATCAAGAGTCATGGCTACATCTGTGGCACTTCGCAGAATGGCTTGGCTCAGATGTACTAGCCTGTCTAGGATACCCAGACTAAGGCCATGGATTTTCCTGTTGTGGGTAATTCTCTGTTTGGGGAGCAGACAGAGAATTACATGAAGAAAATGGATGAGTATTGGACCACCTATAGGAGTGCACAGGCCAAGGAAAGGCAGTCCACTCCTCAAAGGCAGCCTTCCAGGGGCAGGGGCAGGCCTTTTCATAGGCCTTTTTACCAAGCCCAGGCATCCTCTTCAGCTTATGAACAGAGGGGGTTCTTTAGAGGGAGAGGCAGACAGGGTACGAGCAGACCTGCTTCCACCCCTTAGCCTAAAGCCCCAGCCAAGCAGGCACCCTGATGGGGTGGCCAGGGCCGATTCTCTACTACCTGTAGGGGGCAGGCTGGCTTACTTTGTCCAGGATTGGACGTCTCTAACATCAGACAAGTGGGTCCTGGAAGTAGTAAGCCAGGGAGTGGTTCTCAGCTTCAAAAAATTTCCAAAGATGAGAACCAGATCCTTTCCACCTGCAAATCCATCAGAGGCACTTGCCCTAGAGGCAGAAGTCTCTACCCTCCTGGCTCTCAGAGCCGTGGAAAGGGTTTCACCCCTACACCAGGGCAAAGGATTGTACTCCAGGTACTTCCTTACCCCAAAAAAGACAGGATAATGGCAGCCCATCCTGGATCTCAGATACCTAAACAAGCACCTTTTAAAACCAAAATTCAAAATGGTGACTCTGGGAATTATTTTACCCTCTCTAAGGCCAGGGGACTGGCTAGCGTCCCGGGACCTCAAGGATGCCTACTTCCATGTTCTCATCAGAAGCTCCCATCGAGAGTACCTCAGGTTCGAGCTGCCCTCAGGCCATTACCAGTTCAGAGCAATGCCCTTCGGGCTCACCTCTGCTCCAAGGGAATTCACAAAATGCCTGGCAGTAGCAGTTGCCTACCTCAGAAGGCAAAAAATTGCCATCTTTCCTTACCTGGATGACTGGCTCGTAGTAGGCCAGTCTCCAGACCAAGTCAAGTTACATCTTCAGATAACTCAGCAACTGCTTACCTCTCTAGGTTTCCTTCTGAATCTTCCAAAGTCAGTTCTAGAGCCTGTCCAGCTTCTCCCCTTCATAGGTGCAGAACTGAACACAGAGGAAGCCAGAGCCTTCCTTCCTTCCTTTGGACAGGGAAAGGACCCTGGTCTCTCTGGCCTCCTCATTCACCCTGCAGGTCTCCTGACCAGCAAGGCATTTTCTGCAGCTCCTGGGACACATGGCTGCTTCTACAGCAGTAGTGTAAGGAGCCAGATTTCAGATGAGGGACATTCAGTTCCATTTGAGAGCCTTTTGGTCTCAAAGAAAGGACCCTCTAACCAAGTTGAGCCCAGTAACTCGAACCCTGATCCAAGCCCTACAGTGGTGACAGGATCAGAACAACCTGAGACAAGGGGTTCACTTTGTCACTCAGTCTCACTCTTTAATCCTTACTACAGATGTATCCCTCTTGGGGTGGGGAGCTCACATGGGTGACCTCACTACCCAGGGACTGTGGTCCCCTCAGGAATCTCTGCTCCACATCAACCTGTTAGAGCTCAGAGTAGTTTTTCTAGCACTTCAAGCTTTTTCCAAATCTGTTCAGAACAAAGTTGTACAGGTCAGAACAGACAACACCACTACAATGTGGTACATCAACAAGCTAGGAGGCACTAGGTCTACGGCCTTGTGCGCCGAAGCAATGAAGTTGTGGTCTCTGGCTTACTCCCTGAACACCTCCCTTACGGCTTTTCACCTCCCAGGCAATGACAATGTCCTGGCAGATGCTCTCAGCAGGATTTCCCAGGGCCATCACGAATGGTCACTGGATCCCCTGGTCCTGGGGGTAATATTTGCCAGATGGGGCACCCCGCAGATAGATCTTTTTGCAGCCCCAGACAATCACCAACTTCCTCTTTTTTGCTGCAGGCCCCCAGTGTTGGGCTCAGTCCCTCTGGATGCCTTAGTTCTCAATTGGGAAGGGAAGTTTCTCTATGCTTTCCCCCCTTCCCTCTCCTGTTCAAAGTGCTAGTCAAAATCAGATCTCAATCCTGCAAAGTGATTCTGATTGCTCCAGATTGGGCCAGACAACCGTGGTATCCACTCCTACTGTCCTTAGCAGTCCATCTTCCCCTGTGTCTTCCCAGAAATCACAATCTGTTAACCTGTGCTCAGGGAAGGGTTTGGTATCCAACCTCAAATCTCTCAATCTCAAGGCCTGGCTCTTGAAGAGTTAGAGTTTGCTGATCTACACCTCTCCCAAGATGTAATGGATATATTGAAGGCTTTGGAAGCCTTCCACCAGCTACGTACAATTCCAAATGGAAGAGGTTTTCCATATGGTGCTCTGGGAAGCATATTCCCCAGATTCTGCTGATTTACCCACAGTCCTGGATTATATGGTCCATTTAAACACTTTGGGGCTGAGACCAGCAACCCTAAAGGTGCATTTGGCAGCTGTGTCTGCTTTTATTTCAGCAGGTAAACCTTCTTCTCATTCAGCTCATCCTGTATTTTCTAAGTTTTTCAAGGGATTGCTTCACACCAACCCTCCATTCAGGGACCCTGCCCCTGCCTGGGATCTTAATGTTTGCATTGCTCAGCTTATGCAACCTCCCTTTGAGCCCTTGTCTTCAGCAGAGCTTAAGTATGCGACTTGGAAGACTGTGTTTCTGGTAGCCATCACTTCTGCCAGACACATAAGTGAATTACAAGCTTTGTCAGTGGAGCCTGATTTTATCTCCTTTCATAGAGATAAGGTGGTCCTCAGGACTAACAGGAAGTTCTTGCCTAAGGTGGTTTCAGATTTCCACCTTAATCAATCTATTTCTCTTCCAGTGTACTTCACTGACCATTCCTCCTCTGGTGAGAGGAGGTTGCATAGCTTAGATGTGAAGAGAGCCCTTAGTTACTACATTGAGCGTACCAAGGGTCACAGGTTTGACTCCCTCCAACTGTTTCTCACTTATGGTGAGGTTGGTAAAGGGAAACCTGCCACTAAAAGATCCATTGCCAGGTGGATTGTCTCTTGTATCCAGTTCTGCTATGAAAAATTGGGTAAAGTTCCTCCCTCAGGCCTGAGGGCTCACTCTACCAGAGGTACAGCTGCTTCCCTGGCTGCTGCCAGGGACATCCCTATTCTAGAGATTTGTCAAGCAGCTACCTGGAAAACAGTTCACACTTTTACCAAGCATTACTTTCTGGACATCCAGGCTAGGAATGATGCTCGGTTTGGCACAGCTGTGCTTCAGAGCCTATTTCCTAAGTAGGTTCTGTCCCCTCCATGGAGGTACTGCTGTGTAGTCTGCATATGTCATAATATAGCAAGACTTCATGTTGTTTGAAGAAAAAATTACTCACCTTAGTAATGTTGTTTCTTCTAATGGAGTCTTACTATATTATGACCTCCACCCCTGCCTGCCCCTTTCAGAACCTCTGTTTTTGGGATGTGGGTGGGCAATGCAGTGTTGGCAATTAGTAGATGCCCACCTTGTTTTTCACCCCTCCCTTTTTTTGGGGTGACTGGGTGTTGTGTTTTTCATTTTTTGGGTCTCCTGACTTGAGTCTTTGTTTTGGGACCAAAAAATGTGTTCTTATATTTAGTAGCCAGTTGGCTAGTGTAGGTTTACAGCTTCCACACAGGACCTTAGTGAGTTTAGCTCGTAAAGATCTGACAGTTTGAGTTTGAAGAACAACAGACAGAGTTTTCAACCGAGCTCGAGCTCAGCGTTCCATGCCTGTCATGGAAAGTTAACTCTTTCACCTCCGGAGCAGTTCAAAGGTTTGGACTCACTGCATATGTCATAATATAGCAAGACTCCATTAGAAGAAACAACATTACTAAGGTGAGTAATTTTTCCTTTACGAGCGTGCGTTGCACAGTTCCTATGCACGCTTGTAAGTTTGCAAATTTATAACATTTGCACTCCAGATTTTCAACATTGCTATTTTATCACACCTACTTATTAGCAGTGCAGCTGTCATTTTTCACATATCACCCAAAATGTGTTTCCATGCATGTAGCACACAATGGCACAGTTGGTGTGTGAAGTCAATGCTTGGGACAGATTAAGAAAATCACAGTGACACTGTTCATGAGCAGAGGTCATACAATGGCTACGTTGAAAATTTGGTAAAAAAATTCCTAAAAATGACTGTTTTACGAGCGTGCATTGCGCAGTTCCTACGCATGCTCATAAGTTCACAAATTTGTAACATTTGCACTCCAGATTTTCAAGATTGCCATTTTATCAAACCTACTTATGAGCAGTACAGATGTCATTTTTCACATCTCGTCCAAAATGTGTTTCCACGCATGTAGCGCACAATGGCGCAGTCAGTGTGCGAAATCAATGTTTGGGACAGATTAAGAAAATCCCAGAGACACTGTTCATGAGCAGAGGTCCTAAAATAGCTATGTTGAAAATTTGGTGAAACAATTCCTAAAAGTGACTGTTTTTCGAGCGTGTGTTGCGCAGTTCCTACGCTCGATCGTAAGTGTAAGAATTTTTAATATTTGCAGTCCAGAAGTTCAACAATGCCATTTTACCATACCTACTTATGAGCAGTACAGTTTTAATTTTGCACATTTCACCCAAAATGTGTTTCTGTGCATGTAGCACACAATGGCGCAGTTGGTATGCGAAATCAATGTTTGGGACAGAATAAGAAAATCACAGCGACACTATTCATTAGCACAGGTCCTAAAATGTCTATGTTGAAAATTTGGTGAGAAAAGTTCATAAAATGACTGTGTTGCGAGTGTGCATTGTGCAGTTTCTACACACGCTCGTACCTTCACATATTTGCAATATTTTCACTCCAGATTGCCAACGCTGCCATTTGCCCGCACCTCCTTATGAACAGTACAGCTGTCATTTTTCACATCCTGGCCCACATGTGTTTTTGCACTTCCCACACAGACAAGCGCAGTCATTGTGGAAAATCCGTGTTTGGGACACATTAGGAAAATCACACTGACACTGTTCATTAGCAGAGGTCCTAAAATGGCTATGTTGAAAATTTGGTGACAAAAGTCCATAAACTAACTGTGTTACGAGTGTGCATTGCACAGTTTCCATGCACGCCTATAAATTTCGCACATTTGCAATATTTTCCTGCCATATTTTCAACATTGCCATTTGTCCGCACCTCCTTATGAACAGTACAGCTGTCATTTTTCACATCCTGGCTGAAATGTATTTTTTCACTTCTGGCACAGAATAGCACTGTCACTGTGGGAAAGCACTGTTTCACAGTGACACTGTTCATTAGCAGAGGTCCTAAAATGCCTATGTTGAAGATTTTGTGATGGAAAGTCCATAAAATGACTTTGTGATGAGTGTGCGTTGCGCAGTTTCCACGCATGCTTATAACTTTGCACATTTGTAATATTTTCACTCTAGATTTTCAACATTGCCATTTTCCCACACCTCCTTATGAACAGTCAAGCTGTCATTTTTCACATCCTGGTTAAAATGTGCTTTTGCAGTTCTGGCGTAGAACACCGTGGTTGCTGTGGGAAATCAGTGTTCAGGACACAGTAACAAAATCAGTGACACTGTTCATGACCACAGGTTGTTAAATGCCTATGTTGAAAATCTGGTGATGAAACTCCATAAAATGATTGTGTTACACACATGCGTTGCATGGTTTCCACGTATGCTTGAAAGTGCAAGCATTTTTAATATTCCCACTACACATTTTCAACATTGCCATCTCTTCATACCTCCCTATGGATGGTACAACTGTCATTCTTCACATCCTGCCTGATCTGTGTTTTCGTACATGTGGTGCAGAATGGCAATGTCACTGTTGGAAGTCAGTTTTCAGGACACATTGACAAAATCACACTGCCACTGTTCATGACAAGAGGTCCCAAATGCTTTCATGAGGTAGGGTCACAAAAAGGCCATGTTCAAAATTTGTACTGTGAATATCAACAAATGCCTGAGGCATTACGGTTTCTAACCATAACATCCTACCCTGTACAGACAGACAGGCATCAGGGTGTGCCTTTGGATTGCCAACTGTACTGCTCATGCTATCCCACCCCCCAGTCACTGACAGGCATCGAGGTGTACCTTGGACTCTTCGTCCCAAGACTTCACCTAATTCTCCTATGCTGCACCCATTTCAATATATGTTCTTATGGAATGGGGTGACCGTAAAGCCAAACACCCTAAGGCACAGCTCAACATGTGTCGGTGTCTGCAGAATAGGGTGAGGTGAGGTGACATGGCTTGACCGTCATGGGTGATGACTCAAAACCTTACCCCAAATCCTGTCCGTCTCTACAGGATGGAGGTGGGGTTCATGTGAAGTTCAGTACTTCACTGCCATTCCTATTCTGCATCTGTCTAACTCCTGCATTTCTAATGCTAATACCAGCAAGCAAACATTCGGCATTGGCAAATGCTTGTTTAACTTAGGCATCTGTTTGTCTGTATATAGATTCAGTGTATTTGTTTTAAGTATTTTTGGCTTTTTAGTACCAGTGTCTGTCAGTAGATTTGTAATATTGTATAATGATTGTTTTCGATTCTTTCTGGTCAAGCCTGTAAAAGGGCCATGTGGCCAGTGCTTTTTTATGTTTGCTTGCACGCATGTGCAAGAAACATAGTGCCATCATCTGAGTTTTCGGAGGTGTGGCAACCATCTTCCAATTCAGTCAGTGTATTTGCAGGCGTGGCTGCAGTTCTCCAATGAATGTTGCAGCTGTCTATGACAGCAGTTGAAAATGCAGTGCCGTACAGTTCAAAGGGAATGCTCCGCTTCAGTGAACAGCACTCCCCCACGCACGCACGCATGAATGCATGCATATTGCGTGCTCATGCACTCCTCACCCATGCACACACTGTATGGCTGATGGGGGTGCCCAATCCCCATCAGCTCCACATGCCCCCCCAAAAAGCTTTCCAGGTGCCACGCTGGGAGCCCACCCCAGCATGGCAAAAATTGTTATGGCCGATGGGAGTGCCCGGTACCCCGTCATCTCCAGGCCCCCCCAAACAGCCTTCCAGCTGCAATACTGGGAGCCCACCCCAGCGTGGCAAATGTCCCGCATCGTCTTCCTAAAAAAAACAAAACCTGTAAACAAAAAAAAATTCCTTCAGTGGTCTCCCTGCCCACCAGCGCCCACCCTCTGCTCACCTTACCTCCTCACGCCCCACCCCACCCCATACTTACCTCCGGAGTCTGGTGCAATGATCTTCGGTGGACCGGGAATATGTCTGCACTCTTCAAAGCCGACCGCGAACTGGGAAATGCCAGTAAGCTGTATATTGCAATAAATAGGGTTTTTTCAACTTTAATGCATATCTCAGGCATTTTTTGGAATTTTGGCACCAAATTTTCATCATGGGCTTTTTGGGACCCCTCCTCATGAATTCTGGAACTGTCATGGAGTTAATCAGGCCCGAAGGGTGATTTTGCAGTCACTGCGTGAAATCACCTTTCGGGACCGATTAACAAAATGACAGTGCCAGTGTTCATAAGGTGGGCTCTCAAAAAGCCTATGTTGCAAATTTGATGAAAAAATTCATAAAAATGACTGTTAAAAGCGTGCATTGCGCAGTTACTATGCACGCTCGCAAGTTTGTGAATTTTTAATATTTGCACACCCGATTTCCAACATTGCCATTTTATTACACTTCCTTATGAGCAGTACAGCTGCCATTTTTCACATCTCGCCCAAAATGTGTTTCTGCACATGTAGCGCACAATGGTGCAGTCGGTGTGCGAAAGCAATGTTTGGGACAGATTAAGAAAATCACAGTGACACTGTTCATGAGCACAGGTCTTGAAATGGCTTTCTTGAAAATTTGGTGACAAAAATTCATTAAATGACTGTGTTACAAGTGAGCATTGCGCTGTTTCCACGCACTCTTGTAAGTTCATGAATTTGTAATATTTTCAGTCCAGATTTTCACCAGTGGCATTTTTCTACACTTCCTTATGAACAGTAGAGCTGTCATTTTTCACAACAAGGCTGAAATGTGTTTTCACACTTTCAGCGCAGAAATGCGTGGTCACTGTGGGAAATCATTGTTCGGGACAGATAAAGAAAATCACAGTGACACTGTTCATGATCGGAGGTTCCAAAATGCCTGTGTTGACAATCTGCTGTAAAAAATCCCCAAACTAATTACATTAAGGGTTTACGTTGCACAGTTTCTACGCACGCTCGTGACTGCACCAGTTTTTTTGATATTTTCACTGCAGATTTTCAACATTACCATTTTTTACACCTCCCCACGAACAGTACAGCTGTCATTTTTCACATCCTGTTTGGAATGTGTTTTTGCAACTGTGGTGCTAAATGCCGTAGTCGCTGTGCAAAAGCAGCTTTTGGCTAACAAACTGATATTGCCACTGTTCATGAGGTGGGGGTCACAAAAAAAAATGTTGAAAATTTGTAGTAAAAATACCAATGAATGCCTGAGGTGTTAGGGTTTCCAACCATAATGCCCCACCCTGTAGAGAATGACAAGCATCAGGGGTGTGACTTGGGATTCTCGCCTGTAATGCTCATACCATTCCATACCCTGCAGCCAGTGAGAGGCATCGAGGTGTGCCTTGGACTCTTCGGCCACAAAGTTCACCCCATTCTACTATACTGCACCCATCTCACCATATTTCCTGATGGAATTGGGTGCGCATAAGGGCCAAAGACCCCAAGGCACACCATGACACTTGTCAGTGTCTGCAGGGTATGGTGTGATGAAATGGCGTAGCCATAATGCCTGATGACCCAAAGACACACCCCAATGCCTGTCAGTCTCTGCAGGGTGGTGGTGAGGTTGGCTTTAGTTCAATACTTCATTGCCATTCCTATTATGCAGCTCTGTAACTCCTACACAACCAATGCCAATGCCAGCAAGCAAATATTCGGCATTGACAAATACTTGTTTTACCCAGTTACCAAAAGTTTTAAATAAATAAAAATAGTGTCAGCATATGTTTTGGCTGATAAGTGTAAATCCCTAGCCTCACAGGCTGTATTTAAGATGTTCTTTAAAGGCCTAATTCACCTAAACCCTCCTTTTAAGGATCCAGTCCATCCCTGGGAATTGAATCTGCACATCACACTGCTGATAGAGGCTCCATTCAAACCTATGGCATCTGCGGATCTACAACACTGGTGTGACATCCTCAACAGCATCAGAAACCAGTTGACACCCCAATACTGACACATCCCCGCAATGACCGGCAACACTGTGACACCCAATGCGGGGGGACTGTGCCCCCGGCACCCCCATGTGGGTCCCCACACCCCCTACTGTAGATATCTAACTCCACGTTGCACAGACAGTGGAGTTAGATATACATACACCCCCATTGTTGCAAAATCCATCAAAGTGAAATCCCCATTGCTGCTGATACAGGCACAGTTGGGGTTTCGCTGTGGGGAATTCGCTGTGCTGGTGTCGCCATAGAGATGGCATACTGGTACCTGCTGCTCTGAAATAACAGTCTTTCTGGTGGCACTTATTTCAGCTAGGAGGGTGAGTAAATTCCAAGCCTTTGTACAGGTCCCAGCTACATCGTATTCCACAGGGAAAAAGTAGAACTGAGGACTAATAGAAAATTCCTTCCCAAGGTGGTGTCCGAATTTCATCTGAGCCAGTTGATTACTCTCCCAATGTTTTTTATGGAGCACTCCACTCCAGGAGAGCAGACGTTCCACTGTCTGGATGTTAAAAGAGCTCTGGAGAACTACTGGGAGTGTACTAGGGATGTCAGGTCCACAAATTCTCAGTTATTTGTCACCTATGGCTTGTCCTAACAAGGCAAACCAGGATCGAGGAGAACCATTTCTTACTGGATAGTAGCCTGTATTCACTTCTGTTATGGCAAAGCTGGCAAGCTTCCACCAAAGGGTCTGAGGGCTCACTGCACAAGAGGCACCTCTGCCTCAGTCACAGCATGCAGAGGTGTCTCCATTCAGGATATATACAAAGTAGCTACACGGAAGACAGTACACACATTTACAAAGCACTACTGTCTGAACATTCAGTCCAGAAGAGATGCTACTTTCGGCAATGCTGTCCTGTAAAACCTTTTCACCAAATAGGTTCTGTTCCCAGCCTCCCAAGGTATTGCTATGGGGTCTGCTGTTGCTAAACAGCTAGTGAAGGATTCCTGAGGTTAGAAGAAAAACATTATTCTATTGTAGTAGTGTTGTTTCTTCCAAGGGATTCCTCACTAGGTTTAACAATCTCATCCCTTCCTCCCCTTCCAGAACCCAGAAAAGGTTCATACAAAAATCAGTTTCTCATGTTTGAGCATTATTTATCACATTGTTTTACAGCTGATATATAGTTCTAGCAGTTAATTATTTTTTCTGCCATGGTGAAAGTTTTTTTCCCCAAAAACCTTTACCCCTTACAAGTACATTTCACTAGTCACTTAGTTAGCTTTAGTAGTCACTGCTCACCTCTTTTTGAGAAAAAAATCTGCCATTACTGTGCAGAGGTGAGCGTGACCACACCACAGAGTTTGAACGCCATTCTGTGTTCTCTATTTACATAACATTCCAAACTCCAGGGCAAGCTCCAGCTGTGGGACTGAAACTGTTGTTAAACCTAATGAGGGATTCCTTGGAAGAAACAACATTACTACGGGTGAGTTAATATTTTCTTCTCCTACTAGCTTGCAAAGTCATTCTTCTTCTTCTGCTATCCAACTCTGGAGATATCGAAAGCAACCCAGGTCCTGAAGCAGATGCACCCTCAGCCAGTAACCATGCCTGGCTAGGCTCAAGAAGCCTTAGCCTGATGCATCTTAACATATGTAGCCTAGTCCCCAGGGTGGCTGAGCTAGAGACCCATGTTGCGGCACATAACCCACACATGCTAGCCTTCTCAGAGAGCTGGTTGATGCCATGCTTCAGCAACTCTGATTCTGCACATGTCTAACTACACTTCCCACAGTAAGGACAGAATGGGCAAAAGAGAAAAGGCTGTCCTATTGTATGTTAAGTTAGAAATGAATGCCAAAGTCCTCACTCCTAATTATACTTCCTGGACTGCCTGTATATGGCTGGTATTGCAGTTGTCTCTAGGTATCAAAAACGTAATTTATGCTGTGTTTACAAACCCCATAAAACTGGTATCCAAGGTCTTAGGATGTGGCATGCATAGTATCCACACTTGGTCACACTGAATTAATGGCACTGGGTAATTTAAGCTTAAATTGGCTATCCAAAACTGCAGCTTACAGAGAAGTGCCTGTTTAAATCCATCTGCCTGCACACTTCTGTGTAGCTCAGAAAACTAGTTCCCTGCACATAAGTATCTTTGCAGCATAGTTTTAATTAATTATTGAACAGTGCTAGCTGTCATCGAGGCACAGGTCAGGAAGCACAGGAAAAACAGGAGCAGTTGTAGAATTCGCAGAAAGTGTTTATTAGCACTAGCAATAACATAAAAAACAACGTTTTCAGTATAACTATTTACAAATGTTACCCCCCCTACAAATTGGGGTTCCCAAAAAGTCTTCCATGAGCTTGCCTAAATGCTCACTGCTAGGTTGGTGTTTGGCACTATAGCCGTTTAAATTTATTGCTAAAGAGTGCCTGTGTAGCCTCTATGTACTGTTGCTTTAAAAGCTACCTAGTTTGCAGTAATAGTTAATCTGGAAGGGGGGGGGCTGAGTGTTGTCATGCTCCAGTCCCTCCCGGACTGCCAGATAATCACTCCATTTCGGCCATCGCTAATTGCGCAGAGGGAGCCCTGTTAAAAGGTGTTAACTGTTTGATGATCATTTATTAGAGCAGAGAAGATATTGTCGTTTGTTCTAACCTGCTTTCTTTACAGCAAGGACTGTTATGATTCTCTCCACCATCTTGGTCCCAAACTGCCGATTTGGACCAATCGGTACCTGGGTACTCTAAAATGGAACCTGTTTGAAAGGGCTATATCTAGTAAAAGCTTGGGAATTGTAGTTTTGGACTGTTGGCACCTTTTGTAACTGAAAGGGGAGCTCTTGCTTTGACTGACAACTGAATCAGCCAACTGAACCTCTGTATCTGAAGAAAATTCTCGAGCTGCCTGCTGTTTAGGGCATATCTGAGTTGGAAGCTGAAGGGGCAAGATCTCGAGACAGTCGAGCATCTGTCAGTGTAGTTCATGTGGGAGAACTGTGGGAAGGCCTGAGTTGAGGCCTGTAAGTCTGCCTGCTACCATGAGAGGGAGAAGAAAATTGCTTTAGGACTAAATCTGAGGTGGTGAGACTCAAGTAAGCCACCGAAGTGTAACCAGGCTCAACTTGTAGAAGACCGAAGATTTTCCTGCATGCGATTGGCCTGTCAGGAACTCCAGCTACTTCTGAGCTCCCGGTCTGAGCAGAGACTTTGCGATCGTGACCGGAGAGCAGTTTGCCTGGTATTGTAGAACCCTTCGCATATAAATGTGCTGTTTGATGATAGTGGGTCGTGCTGTGTTTCCCCACTGTGCGAACTGTGTTCTGCTTGCTGAAAACTGTAGCCTGCCCAAACAGACTGAATCCGTGGTTAGCTCCATGTGGCTGGGCCTTGCCACGAGGGCCCTGCCAGACTACCCTACTACACAGAGAAGAGCCATCGATGAAAGACCTGCCAGGGGATAAGCCCCCTACTCCACGCTTGAACAGGAATGACACCTCGGCGAATTGTGTGGGTCCTGCTTCTCCTGGCACTCCAGAGAATTCACCTGCTGTCTCGATTTTCAGCCATCCTGTGTCCAGTCTTGGTTATCGTGAGTAACCATCAGGGTATCTCCCTGCTACTACAGTTTAATCTAAGTGTCTCATCTGATTGCTTTGTTATTTCTCTTCCTTCATGAACTGAGCCATCTGGCTCCAGATTACAAATAGTGTGTTGTGCAAGTTGTTTTTTCCATCACAGGGCCCCAACCAGCTGCAACACTGGCCTACCCCAGGCAACGGTCCTGGCTAGCCCACCTTTTCTCCACCTGGGTACCCAGAGAGTGAGACTGTGTTAGGGACTCTGAATGCATGCATAGCTGTGTGACTGATAGAGCATTTAAGCTAATTAACCTGATTACACTCCTCCCTTGTTCAAATCCCCTGAATAAATCAGATCTACTTTTTTCTGCATGCAACCAGACTGTGGTTCCAGTTTGTGCTCGAAGTATTGCACTGTTGCCATTTGCTCTGTCTAACCTTGTTTTACAGGGGTCCCCAGGGTCGAACCTGAGAAACCAGCCCTGGTGGTAAGTGCAAACTGTGTGGGTACTTGCAAGGTATATCAGGGGTATTGTGAAAGTAATTATTGTGTACTGTTTCAGCCACTAGCAGGGAAAGAGGGAGTTACAGTGTCCCGGAGGGCTGTGCCCAGGCTAGTTTGACCATTACCATCCCTGAACTCTGGGTGGAGGCACCCATTTCAGAACTCAGACCCCTTAACCTGCTACTAGCCAAGCAGGCAGGGGTAGTAGTCTTTGGGATAGGGCCACCTAGGGGTTACACAAAGGCAGAATAAACAGAGAAGATCCATCTGAGTTTTCCTTCAATCTCTGTGTCTCTTTTGCAAAACATTGGGACTCCTTTTTATGTCTGTCCAGGAGCTCATTAAGAAAATAGCACGCTTCTCACAGAATGTTCTTGTAAAGTTCCAGTGTTCCTGTCAATTTCATGAAGGTGCAGCATAACAGTACATTGTGATCCAGAACTAAGGTCTTGTTTACAGCTTCTGCAGAAGGCTTAAACATTGCATCTCAGGTTAACACCTTAAGTTCCAAATAGCTTTTTGCAATCATCTCAAACTATAATTATATACATTTCAACAGTAACACTATATAATTTCTAATAAATGGATCCCAATATCAGCTACATTTCCACGTACTGATTTGCATATATTTTTATACCAGCAGATATGCAAGGGAGGAAAAGACAAACAGCAAGCGAAGGTTGAGAGACAGTGTGAGGCAGAGAACTGAGAGACTGTTGGGGTGATCAAATTCTAGGCCTCACAGGAAAATTTGGTTGCGCAACCAGACAGGCACGAGACAGGAAATGAAAGAATAGAACACATCCCTGCATTCAAACTCTCCATAACAACTGGGACAGGGTCCCATTCATGTCACATACACCCTCCTCCTTAAGAGGGAACCTGTTGTATCAAACAGGTTTCCAAAACTTTCTATTAATTCTGTACTAGCATTAGCTTCTAACTTTCAGAAATTAAGCACATGTGCAGTATCCTTTGTTCTATAACAGTACAGCAAACAGTAAAGTTCCAACTCATAAATTTGTTTTTCAACCTTCAGAACCCTCCATTCCTGATCCATATCTTGACAGAAAATCAGCATTGCTAATCTCTTTACCAGATTTGTGTATCACCTTAAATTTAAATGGCTGTAGTGCCAGGTATCACCTTGTGATTCTGGAATTTTTATCCTTCATTTGGTTAAGCCAACACAGAGGATTGTGATCTGTTATAAGTACAAAGTTAGTCCTAGCAAATAGAACTTAAGGGACTCCATAGCCCACTTTGCTGCTAAACATTCCTTTTCAATGATGGAGTACCTTTTCTCTCTGTCATACAACGTTCTACTTATGTACAGAATAGGATGTTCAAACAACATGAAGTCTTGCTGTATTCTGACATATTGCAGTTAGCCCCAGCACTTGAACTGCCCTGAAGATGAAAGAGTTAACTCTATGCTGGAAGCATAGAACGTTGAGCTCAAGCTCGGTTCAAACCACTGTCTGCTGCACTTGAAGTGTAACCATCAGATTCTTCACTCTGCCTAACTGAGCAGTCGCTCCAGAGTTTGCTCCTCGCTTTCTGTTCGGTAAAGTAATCGTCGGTTTAAACCATGAGATTTTCTCTCTTTTTTCTTGGTTCAGATCCCTGTCTGTGGTACAGGAAGTGTTATAGGTAGTGGACTGTAGAGTTGTGAGAGTTATTTGTGAGGAAATTGTAACGTTTTTACTAGCGGTCGGTTTGGCTGAACCGATCATTTGTTATTGTAAACATCTTGTGGTAAACATATCAGTTCTAAAAAAAAAAAAAACGCATTTTCATTTTTTTCCAACACCCATGACACGGTGAGGAACTGATAGGTTAGTCTTACCTGGCCTGAAGCCATGTAAAGGGTAAGTTATTTTGTTGTTGGCCATGTCTGAAAAACCCAGAAAAAAAACTGGGCCCACTGGGTTTCAGCACTGTAGTGTGTGTGGGGAGGCCTTTGCTAAGGCTGATCCCCACACTACCTGTGTATATTGTCTGGGGTTTGACCACCTCGATTCAGACTGCCAAATTTGTAAAAATTTCCCGAAGACCACCCTGGAAAAAATGATTGGGCAGGCTGAGGGATAAAGAGGCAGAGAAGTCCTCTGACCCGGATGGCCAGCCCGGTTTGGTTCCAACCGAACCTGAGGGAGTGCCCTCTGACCAGGGCCAGACTTCCTTGGGCAAGAGGAAAGCCCACTCTGAGGGGTCAGTTCCTTCGAAAAAGAAAAGAAAGGAGAAATCGACCAGTTCGGATCCCGAATCCCTTCATCCGACGGCCAATGAAATTGCCCGGGCAATTAGCATTGTAGAATCGCTCCGTCCAGTTCCGACTGAACCGGCCCCTGCCGGTAGGCACTCAGTTCGGTCGGCTCCTCCAGTTGCAGATTATTCTCTGGAGGAATACTAAGATCCAGAATGGAAGGGAGAAGTTGAAGAGGATGAAGAAGATGACTATGATGGTGGGAAAGGTCTGGATAAGCCTATTGAATCAGACATCTCCCCAGACAGACCTTCTGGAGTTTCCTTTCCTATGCTTTCTGAGTCCCCTTCCCACTTAATGTTCTACAAGAAAGTGGCTGAGACCCTCCAGCTCCTTGTGGATGAAGCTGTTGAGGAGGAAGAAGAGCCTGATTTTGTTGAGATGATAGACATCCCAGAGTCTAAGAGGCTGTCTATTCCCTTGCATAAATCTTTTGGGAAACATACACATAAACTTTTAAAAACACCAAATTCTCTGCCTCCAGTGGACAAGCATATGGACAGGAGGTATATGCTCTCAGGCTCAAGTTTGGAGTTCCTGTATCAGCATTGCAGCCATGTTGGAGTAGCACAGGCTGCAGTCTGTGATAAGTCTGGCATTCCCTTGGCTTCACACCCCCCAGATAAGGACTCCAGGAAGATAGGTGCCATGGACAAGAAGCAGTATTTGGCATCTTCCTTGGGACTCAGACAGGCTAATTACATGGCCTATGCTGCCAGGTTCCAAAAGTCCTGGTGGGAGTCTGTTTTGGAACTGGTTAAGCAGGCCTGCCCCCAGCTGGCCAAGGAGCTGGAGGATGTGGCTGCTGATGGGACTGAGGCATCAAAAATGCAATTTCATGCTGCTGTCAACTACAATGATGTGTCATCTAGAGGCAAGCCTACATCTGTTGCTCTGCGGAGAATGGCTTGGCTCAGATGTACTAGCCTATCACAGGATACCCAGGCTAAGGCCATGGATTTCCCTGTTGTAGGTAATTCTCTGTTTGGGGAGCAGACAGAGAATTACATGAAAAAGATGGACTAATACAGGACCACCTACAGAAGTGCTCAAGCCAAAGAAAGGCAAACCACTCCTCAGAGGCAGCAGTCTAGAGGCAGGGGCAGGCCTTTTCAAAGGCCTTTCTTCCAAGCTCAAGCCTTCTCTCCTTTTTCCCAGAGGGGGTTCTTTACAGGGAGAGGTAGAAGAGGGATGAGCAGAGCTGCATCCTCCTCTCAGCCCAGGGCTCCTGCCAAGCAGACACCCTGATATGTCAGCCTGGGCCGACTCCCCCTTCCCTGTTGGAGGCAGGCTGGCTTACTACTTCCAGGACTGGAAGTCTGTTACCTCAGACAAGTGGGTCTTGGAGGTAATAAGCCAGGGACTGGCTCTCAGCTTCAAAAAGTTTCCAAAACTGACAGTCAGATCTTTTCCACCTGCAAACATCTCCGAAACCATTGCCCTAGAGGCAGAGGTTTCATCTATTCTAGCCTTAAGAGCCATAGAGAGAGAGTTCCTACAACCCACAGGGGCAAAAGTCTGTACTCCAGGTACTTCCTTACCCCGAAGAAATCAGGGGAGTGGCGGCCCATCCTAGACTTAAGATACCTGTACAAACATCTTTTAAAACCAAAGTTCAAGATGGTGACTCTGGGAATAATTCTTCCCTCTCTAAGGCCAGGGGACTGGTTAGCCTCTTTGGACCTAAAGGATGCCTACTTTCACATTCCCATCAGGTGCTCCCACACAAAGCACCTCGGGTTTGAACTACCCTCAGGCCATTACCAATTCAGAGCAATGCCCTTCGGCCTGTCATCAGCTCCAAGAGCATTCACCATCTGCCTGGCAGTAATATAGTGACTTTTCTAAGGAAAAAAAATATCTCCATATTCCCTTACCTGGATGACTAGCTTATAGTGGGCCAGTCTCCAGGCCAAGTCAAGTCAGCTCAAAAAGTGACCCAGCAGGTGCTCACTTCTCTAGGTTCCCTTCTCAGTCTTCCCAAGTCAGTTCTCGAGCCAGTACAACTATTGACTTTCATAGGGGTGGAACTAGACACAGTCAAAGCAAAGGCATTTCTTCCTTTGGTAAGGGTGAAGGCCATTATGGAGCTGGCCTCCTCTTTCCACCCTCTGGTCTCTCGACCAGCAAGACGTTTTCTGCAGTTACTAGGCCACATGGCAGCATCCACAGCAGTGGTCCAAGGGGCCAGATTTCAAATAAGAGACATTCAGTTTCATCCGAGGTCTCAGAAAAAAGATCCTCTGACCAGGTTGATTCCAGTGACTCAGACTCTGATCCAGGCTCTCCAATGATGGCAGGATCAGGACAATCTCAGGCATGGGGTCCCATTCATTTCTCAGTCTCTTTCTGTGGTCCTAACCATGGACGCCTCTCTCCAGGGTTGGGGGGCCCACTTGGAGGCTCTCACAGCTCAGGGAGTGTGATCCCCGCAGGAGTCTCTTCTCCACATCAATCTCCTGGAGCTCAGGGCAGTGTACCTGGCTCTGCAGGCTTTCTCACAATCAGTGAAGAACAAGGTGGTTCAAGTTAGGACAGACAACGCCACCACCATGTGGTACATCAACAAGCAGGGAGACACTCAGTCTATGGCCTTGTGCACGGAAGCCATGAAAATATGGTCACTAGCTTATTCCCTTCAGGCCTCTCTGGTAGCAGTTCACCTCCCAGGAAAGGACAATGTGCTAGCAGATTCATTGAGCAGGATTTCCCAGGGCCGTCACGAATGGTCTCTGGATCCCCTAGTGTTAAAAGTGATCTTTTCAAGTTCGGGCACCCCAGAGATAGATCTCTTTGCAGCCCCAGACAATCAGCAACTTCCTGTGTTTTTCTGCAGACCCCCAGTCTTGGGATCAGTCCCTCTGGATGCTCTGGTACTGAATTGGAAAGGGAAATGTCTGTATGCCTTCCCCCCCTTTCCTCTGATTTTCAAGGTCCTACTCAAGATAAGGTCACAGTCTTGAAAAGTGATCCTGATTGCTCCAGATTGGGCCAGACAGCCTCAATACCCTCTCTTGCTGTCCCTAGCAGTCCATCTTCCACTGTCTCTTCCCAGGAATCACAATTTGTTAACTGCTTCTTGGGGGAGGATTTGGTATCCCAACCTTCAGTCTCTCAATCTCAAGGCATGGCTTCCGAAGAGTTAGAGTATGCAGGTTTGCACCTGTCTCAAGGGGTTCTGGACATTCTCAAAGCCTCTCAAAAACCTGCCACCAGAAAAACTTAAAATTCTAAGTGGAAGAGATTCAGTATTTGGTGTACCAAGAAGCATATATCCCCAGACAATGCTGAATTGTCTACAGTTCTGGACTATATGGTTTACCTCAATGATCTAGGCCTCAGACCAGCTACCCTCAAAATACATTTATCAGCTGTTTCTGCTTTCTTGTCAGTAGGGAAACCCTCTTCACTGGCATCTCATCCTGTTTTCTGTAAAATTTTCAAGGGATTGCTTCATACCAATCCCCCCTTTGGGGATCCTCCCCCTGTTTGGGATCTTAATGTTTGCATTGTCCAGCTTATGCAACCCCCTTTTGAGCCATTATCTTCAGCAGAACTTAAATACTTGACTTGGAAGACTGTGTTTCTGGTAGCTATTACCTCTGCCAGATGTATCAGAAAGTTGCAAGCTCTGTCAGTGGAGCCTGATTTTATCTCATTCCATAAAGCTAAGGTGGTCCTTAGAACCAATAGGAGGTTCTTGCCTAAAGTGGTTTCAGATTTTCATTTGAACCAGTCCTTGTCTCTCCCTGTATTCTTCACTGATCACTCTTCTTCAGGAGAAAGAGGATTACACAGTTTGGATGTTAAGAGGGCCCTTAGCTACTACATAGATCGTATTAAGGTCCACAGGTTTGACTCCCTTCAGTTGTTCCTCACTTATGGGTAAGGGCAAACCTGCCACTAAGAGAACTATTGCCAGGTGGATTGTCTCTTGTTTACAATTCTGCTTTGAAAAGTTAGGCAAAACACCACCCTCAGGCCTGAGGGCTTATTTGACTAGAGGTACATCTGCTTCCCTGGCTGCTGCCAGGGATATTCCTTTGTTAGAGATATGCAATGCAGCCACCTGGAAAACAGTTCATACATTCACCAAGCATTACTCTCTGGATATCCAGGCTAGGAGTTATGCTAGGTTTGGTACAGCAGTGCTGCAGAGCCTAGTCCCAAAATAGTTTTGATTCCCTCCTCCATGGAGGTACTGCTTGGTAGTCTGCAATATGTCAGAATACAGCAAAACTTCATGTTATTTGAAGAAAAAATTACTCACCTTAGTAATTGTGTTTCTTCCAATGGAGTCTTGTTGTATTCTGACCTCCCCCCTTGCCTCCCCTCTCAGAACCTGGTTTTTGGGAAGTGGGTTGACAGGTACAGTGCTGCACTCCAGGGGTGCATTGCTTTCTGCTGATTTGGTTTAACTTCTGTTTAAATTATTAAGTTCACTACCTGTTTTTGGTTTTTTGGGTTTCTTGACTGGAGTCTTATGGGATTCACAAATCTGGTTGCCTTTTGGCTTATGAGTTTTTTTACAATTTCCTCTTTAGAGTGAGCTAGTTAGTAGTGCGTGTAAGAATCTGACGGTTACACTTTAAGTACAGCAGACAGTGGTTTGAACCGAGCTCAAGCTCAACATTCTACACTTCCAGCATAGAGTTAACACTTTCATCTCCGGGGCAGTTCAAGTGCTGGGGCTAACTGCAATATGTCAGAATACAGCAAGACTCCATTAGAAGAAACACAGTTGCTAAGGTGAGTAATTTTTTCTTCTGTCCCATCTGTATTTTGACTCAGGACTGCACTTAGGCCTACCTCTGATGCATCTGTTTGTAACAAAAATGGTTTCTCAAAGTCTGGGCTTCTTAAGACAGGGGTTGAACATAATGCAGCCTTAATGACCTGAAAAGCTTCGTCACACTCTGCGGTCTATTTCACATTATTCGGGTACTGTTTTTTCATGCGTTCAGTGCTAACTCAGCAAAGTTGGGAACAAAACTCAGATAATAACCAACCAGTCCTAAAAATGACCTGACATGTTTCTTTGTTTTAGGGACAGAGCTGTTAGCTACAGCTTCTATTTTAGACATTTTTGGCTTAACTTCTCCATTTCCCAACACAGCCCAAATATCTGGTTTCTGCTATGCCCAATGCACATTTGGTAGGATTAATAGTCAGACCTGCATTTTTGATAGCTTGGATAACTGCTCATAGGTGTTCCAGTTGGCTTTTCCAGTCTGGACTATACACCACGACATCATCCAGGTATGCAGCACAATAACCAGTGTGAGGGGATAAAATTACATCCATGTACCGTTGGAATGTAGCTGGCGCACCATGCAAACCAATTGGCATAGTGGTGGACTGATAGAATCCTACAGGAGTGGCAAAATCAGTTTTTTCTCTGGATTCTTTAGCTAAAGGGATTTGCCAGTAACCCTTGGTGCACTCCCCAGTCTGTCCACCAAATTATATTTTCTGGGCAATAGGATAACTGTTAAATTCAGACACTTGATTGTTTCCTAAAATCAAGGCAGATTCTAACACCCCCTTCTTTTTTGTTTACAATTACCATTGGAGATGACCAAGCACTCCTTGACTTTTTACGATTACCATTGGAGATGACCAAGCACTCCTTGACTCTTCTATGATACCCAGTTGTTTTGTTTTTTGTATTTCCTTAACCACATCAGTACTTAACCTCTCTGGTAACCTGTATGTCTTTTGCCTAATAGGGTGAGCATTCCTTGGCACTATTACGTACTCGACCCCTTGTGCTCAGCCTGGTACTGTGGTAAAAGTAATGTCTTTAGCACATTATGAATTTCTGCAGTTTGTTCTGAGGTTAAGGAAACATTCACCTTTGCAGTATCAGCAGTTACAGTTTGTTCCGGTCTATCGTAAGCTACATCAATATCTTCTTTATCAGTTTCTGGTAAAACTAGCAAAGCAGCTTTTGGCATTTTTTCCAACCCATTTCTTGAGGAGGTTAGCATGGTGTATCTTGGTAGGATTTTTCCTGTCAGGGGTTTCACTCTCATAGTTAATGGTGCCAGTACATCTAAGCACTCTGTAAGGCACTTGCCACTTCATTAACAGTTTATTTTCTGTTGTAGGAAACAGTAGCAAAACCTTTTCACCTGGCTTAAAACCTTTTTCTTTTACCCCATGGTCATAATATACCTTCTGCTGGTTTTGGGCCTCTTCCTGATTGCTATGGGCCATTTCAACATATTTTGCCAGCTTCTTTCTTAGGGCACACATATAAGATGTTATAGATTGTTTCTGAGTAGGGTTATCTTCCCACATTTCTTTTATCACATCCAGTGACCCTCTTAGCTGTCTACCATACAGCCTTTCAAATGGCGAAAACCCTGTTGATGCCTGTGACACTTCTCTGTAAGCATAAAGTATTTAAGGCAAGTATTGGTGCCAATCTTTCCCTTCACCTTTTGTAAACCTTTTTAACATGCATTTTAGGGTTTGGTCAAAATGCTCAACAAGGCCGTCTGTCTGAGGGTGATAGGGGGAGGTTCACATGGCAGTGATACCTAGTAGTCTGTATAGCTCCTTAAGTAATGCAGCACCAAAATTATTACCCTGATCAGTAATAATTTTTTAGGTATGCCCACTCTGCTGAAAATGTCTGCAAGCTCTGTTGCCACTTTTGAAGCTGTGACAGTATGCATTGGAACTGCTTCTGGGTATCGAGTAGCATAGTCACATGCTACCAGGATAAATCTATTACCCTTTTTACTTTTGTTTATAGGACCAACCACATTCACTGCAATTCTCTCAAAAGGCACGCCTATCATGTGTAGGGGCACCATGATGATAGTGACTGCATATGGGCGACTGTCATAATGGTGAACCATATGATAGCGCTATCATTGTGGGTGACTGTAAGGGGATGGCGAACGTTGCGACTTTGAGGTTAGAGTGGGTGACAGGAAGGGAGGATAGGTGAAAGGACTTGGAGGGATGGGGAACAGGGATGTGACCCTGTGGTGATCCTGCTTTCACCTAGCCAACTGTGTGGTGTGGCAGGTAGGGTGGTTAGCTTCAACTGAGCAGGTCCTGGGTTGGGGACTGGGGGCAGGTGTTGCTTTAGCACTTCCCGCAGCTTCGGGACTTAGATTTTTTTTGAACTGGGATGTGCCTCCCTCCCCGACATGCACCCCATGGAGTTGAGAATCTCTATTTAGGGGGGTGCGGGCCCCACTTTATGCACAATTCCCAGTAGCCTTTTTCTGCATATCACTGAAAATGTTTTCAGCGATAATGCAGGTCGTGATAATGGTGATCGCCTTTGTGCAGTCGCTATTATCACACAGAACCGGGGCACCAAGGGCACCTTGTCTTTTTTAGTGACTGTGGCTACTTTCTGATACTCAGCACAAGAACTGCAATAGGTAGCAACATCTTCATGAATTCCAGGCCAGTAAAATCTATATAGCAGTCTGGCAAAGGTGCGATCCATCCCTGAGTAACCAGCCATAGGACTATCATGTGCTATCTGTAACAACTCTGTTCGATAAGTCTGTGGTATAACCAGTTGTTCTGTCTTTTTCTGTGTCTGAGGTTTCATAAGTTTCATAGGTGTTTCAGAGCAATTATTTTAGATCTATGATCCATGTGCTGTCTACATAATTACCCATACCCTAAGATATTAGTCGCAATTAGATGCCTATCAAGACTATTCTTGAATTCCTTCATTGTTCTGCTTGCCACAATTTCAATGGGAAGCCTGTTCCATATATTTGTAACTCTGACTGTAAACAAGTATTTCCTCCTGACTGTATTCACCTTTTCCTTATGTATTTGAAATGGATGTACTCTTGTATTGAAAATCTGATCTCTAAGCATTAGATTTAATTGATTCCATAATACAACATCATTTAATGCCTTATAAATAAAGCACATGTCTCCACGCAATCTCCTAAATTCAAGGGAGTACAGCCCCAGGTTCTGAAGCTGACCTTCATATTCCAAGCTCTGGACCTCATTTATCCTATGTGTAGCCCTTTTTTGTACTCTCTCCAAGGATTTAATATCACCCTTACCCCCTGGTGCCCAAAACTTGGCACAGTACTCCACATGGGGGCGCACCAGAGAGGTGAACAGAGGGAGCAAAATATCTTTTTGTCTGCTTTTTATATGTCTATGGATACAATTAAAGTTCACCATGTAGATTATCATAGGTTCTATCCAACTGATATTATACAGGCTATCAAAAACCAAAAAAAAAATACTAGTCTGGGCCCAGACGGTATTCATCCATGGTTTATGATCGAAACCTCTATAAATATTTCTATACCTTTGTCAATTATCTTCAACAAATCCTTACAAGAAAGCATTGTACCAAATGATTGGAGTTTAGCAATAGTTACTCCTATATTTAAAAAAGGCAATAGAGGTTCTGTGCAAAATTATCATCCAATTAGCCTGACCTCAGTGGCTGGTAAATTAATGGAACGGAGTAATGAAGTCTCTAATAGATCAAGATTGTAAAAAATTAGGAATTTATGATTCAAATCAGCATGGGTTTACTCCCAAGTATTCCTGCACCACCAATCTGATATCTTTTTACAATAATATAAGTACTCTACTAGATGTGGGTATCCCTACTGATGTAATTCTTTTGGACTTTAGTAGAGCTTTCGATAAAGTCTCACATGAAAAACTCATTACTAAAATGCACAATCTAGGTTTGTCACCTGCTATTGTCAACTGGACTTTAAACTGGTTGACAAATCATTCTCAGAGAGTCAGAATTAATCATATCTTGTCTGATTCGGGTAGTGTGACAAGTGGTGTACCACAGGGGTCGGTCTTGGGACCAACATTGTTTAATCTCTTTATCAGTGATTTACAAACAGGGCCAAATAACCTCATGGTTAAATTTGCAGACAATACTAAATTGGGGGGGCAAGGTTAATAATCGAGAAAGTATTTCTGCATTAAAGAAGGATTTGGAAAAATTAACACTTTGGAAAAATGAAAATCATATGCAGTTTAATCAAGACAAATGTTTAGTAGTGCATTTCGGTGTAAATAATCCAAAAATGATATATCATATAAATGGACTACCACTTCACTCATCAAACTGTGAAAAAGATTTAAGGATATATGTTAATAATAAGCTTACATCAAATGATCACTGTGTTAGAACTGCTTGCATGACCAACAGACTTTTGAGGCAAATAAAACGCACTTTTGTTAATCGCACTGAACAATGCCTTATTCCATTGTATAGGGCATACATTAGACCTTATCTAGACTATGGCTCCCCTTTCTGGAATCCAAACCAAAAAAAAGACATAGCAATTCTTGAACAGGTTCAAAGGAGAGTAACTAGAATGATTCCAAGATTAACAAACTTAGATTATCAGAACAGATTAAAAGCTACTGGTCTCTTCTCTCTCTTCAAACTAGAAGATTAAGAGGTGATATGCTTATGGTTTTTAATTTAATAAATTCACCAGATCTAGTGGAAAAATGTGGTGTAACACTCTCCAAAAGGAGACATGTTCTGAGACTGCATAATAAACAGCTTGAAGTAAAAACTTATAAAACCAGCAAAAGGGAGAAACTTTTTTCCAGTAAGAGCATCCATTGTATGGAACACCTTGCCTCAAGAATTGGTAGAGGCAACTAGTGCCACTGTCTTTAAAAACAAATTAGATGTTTGGTTGAGGGATAATAGATAAATAATGTCCCACATAGTGTGGGGAACAGTCTCGATGGGCTCTGGACTTCTTCTGTTCTTTCATACCAAGTAATATAAGTAATACTGGACACTACTTGTCTTTTTAATAATTTGATTATAAAGGGGCCTAAAGCTGAAATCGTTGCTAATTTTAATGCCCAAATCACTTTTTCACTAACTACTTTAAGTGTGTTTTTTTACTTAAGCTATATGAGTAATTTTTACTTTTCCTCCCCACATGCATCACTGAGCATTTATCAACATTAAATACAGAACCATGGTCCTGGGCCCAGACCTCCAGATTAGCTAAGGCTGACTGAAGAACATCAGCATCATCCCCATTTTCCACTATGTACCCAATCCGTGTGTCATTGGCAAATTTGGAAAGACAAATGTCTGGTGATAGACTCATAGAACTAATATATAAATTGAAGAGGGTTGGGCCCAAAACTGAGCCCTGTGGAATCCCACTCCTCACTTTTACCCAACTTGAATAGTCCTCCTTTATACAGACCCTCTGCACCCTATCTGCTAACCAGGTCTCAATCCAGTGGGTGATGTTACCAGGAGCGCCCATCTCAATTGCAGCTTCTAACAGTTTATCATGGGGAACTTTGTCGAAAGCCTTGGCAAAGTCCAAAAAAATAACGTCAACTGGTTTCCCGTCATCCAAGGCCCTGCTAACCCTTTAACCCAAACTCTGTACAGTAACCCATTAAATTTTTTAAACATTGGTCCACTCTGTTTTGGTTTCACCCCCAGCTGCTTAAAATAACCCTGGAGAGAAACAACATTAGCTTGTTCTGAAGGAAAATCACAATCAGTGATCAGTTCAGTCTCAGCATTTTCATATGTTAACCCCTTATGTCTATCAGCATTTGTTGCTACAGTTTCTTCAGGCAGGTCTTTCTTTCCTGGATTTCTGGATCCTGGAGCTGTGCTTAAACAAGTCAGAATCAAAGTCACTGAAAGGAAAAGTGTCCCCACTGTTTGAGATTTTCTTTGCCTGAGCTCTTGTTACCACTGCTGCTGAAACTGCAAGGTTCAATTCCTCTGAGATTAACTCAGTAAATCCTGGACAGTCATTTCCAATAATCATGGGTACAGGTAACTTAGGTACTACATCCACTTTCATTTGGTGAGACACACTCTTAATGGTCAGAGTTACTTGGGTAGTAGGATAGTATCGAGTGTCCCCGTGGATGCAGATGACACCAGTACCTGGTCTTTTTGCACAGTGTTTTCCCAGCACTTCAACATGCATTAGGGTCTGTGTGCTTCCCTAATCAATGAGTCCCTTTACTGTCTTATCCCCCACCTTCACATCCGTTAAGTACTTGCCCCAATTTGCTAAGGACCAATCTGCTCCAGTCACTCTTCTTAAGACAATTTCTTGCAATATGACCTGGCTTATTACAGTTATAGCAAATAAGGTCTTTGGGCACAGATTTGTTACTTCCACCAGAGTTATGAGACTTGGAGTTTAAAATGGGAAAAAGAGTGTCTTACTGGTGCTTGGCTGTTACCTCGCTACTGTGGCATCTGTCTGGCCATTTGGTAGTCCTCGGCCAAAGAAATAGCCTTTTCCCCACTTTCTGGTTGGTGTTCCTTTACCCAAAGCTGCACACCTGTAGGCAGGAAGTTGATGAATTGCTCCATTGCAAATGTGTCGATGATCTGTGGGACTGTTTTGACCTCTGGTTGGAGCCATTTTATCAGGAGTTCTCTGAGCTGGGTGAAGACTTCTCAAGGATTGCCAACTGAACTGTACTTCAGAGATTAAAATCTCTGCCTGTTGGTCTCTCCTGAGATGTCATACCTTTTCAGGATTTCACTTTTCACCAGGTCATAGTTTTCTGACTGTGCAGTGTCCATATTGCTGTAGGCAAGTTGGGCATTCCCTGTCAGGTAGGGTACCAGTCTGATTGTCCATTGCTGCTTTGGCCATTGGCAGGCTGTGTCAACTCTTTCAAAAGTTATTAGGTATGCCTCAATATCATCCAAGGGACACAACTTTGTGAGTTTAATGGCTTTTAAGTTGCTTGTCTGGATCTGTGCCAGATCCTCTGTCTTTGATAGCTTGCAAGGCATCCAGCTATCGCTGCTCCTGTTGCTGCATCTCTTCTCTCATCTGCTGCTTCTCTTCTGTGCTGCTCCTGTCACTGCATCTCTTCTCTTCTTTGTTTCTCCATCTCTTTTTGTTGCATAGCCCACCATTTGAAAAAGGCAGTCAGGCTTTCAGGTTCTGTCACTACCTGTTCTTTTTCCATAACTTGTGCTGGCTGTGCAATCTCAGCTTGGACTTCTGTCTCTGCTTGTCTGGCTGCCATTCTCCTGCTAACCTCTCCTGGACTTGCTGCTGCAGAATCCATACCTTTCTCTATGCTTCACTGGTACTAGATCCAGTCCTCATGCACAAAACTCCTGGTTTAGAGTATGCACGGCATAATCCCACTTAGGCTGACACCATCTGCCATTGAGGCATAGCTCAGGAAGCATAGAAAAAAACAGGAGCAGTTGTAGAATTTGCAAAAAGTGTTTATTAGTACTAGCAATAACATAAAAAAACTTGTTCAGTATAACTATTTACAAAGGTAGAATAAACAGAGAAGATCCATCTGATTTTTCCTTCAATCTCTATGTCTCTTTTACAAAACATTGCAGCTCCTTTTTACATGTGTCCAGGAGCTTATTAAGAAAACAGCATGCTTCTCGCAGAATGTGCTTGTAAATTTCCAATGTCCTTGTCAAGCTCATGCAGGCACAGCATAACAGTACATTGTGATCCAGAACTAAGCTCTTGTTTACAGCTTCTGCAGAAGGCTTAAAAATTGCATCTCAGGTCAACCCCTTAAGTTCCAAATAGCTTTTTGCAATCATCTCAAACTATAATTATATACATTTCAACAGTAACACTATATAATTTGAAAACAAAGGGATCTCAATATCAGTTACATTTCCACATATTGCTTTGCATATATTTCTATACCAGCAGATATGCAAGGGAGGAAAAGACGAACAGCAAGAGAAGGTTGAGAGATGGTGAGAGACAGAAAACTGTGAGACTGTTGGGGTGATTAAATCCTAGGTCTCACAGGAAAATCTGGTTGCGCAACCAGATGGACAAGAGACAGGAAATAAAAGAACAGAACAGATCCCTGTATTCAAACTCTCCATAACAACTGGGACAGGGTCCTATTCAACCCTGTCACACTAGCCTGTAGAATTAATTTAACAAGTGGACTGCTTAACTGTATTCAGCCTGTAAAAAAAGAAAAACAAAAAAAATCAGCCTGCAAACTTCTGTGTAACTCAGGGAACAGAGCAATTGTGAGGTAACCCAAGTGATTAGTTCCCTGGATTTCTGTCTTTGGTTCCAACTGTAGACCCCCTATTCCATCCTCCCCATTACCTGTTCTAATTCATCTTCTGCTTCCTCCATAGCCACTATCAGAAGCTCTCCTCATGGGTAGTCTTCACAAGGGTCACTCTCCCCAGAGTACCACCAGGATCCCCAAGCAAGGTACGAATTCAACATGGCTGTACACTGACGGACTAGGAAGGTCCTGCCGAAGCAAGCATCGGCTACCCCACCACCACCCTTGGTGATCTTGCACTTATATAGGTCTGATCACGCAGCTTTCACAACCAATCAGTGGAGTATACCATTTGCAGATTATTTGAACCTGCCACTGGTGGCCACTATTCCTATTTAGGCAATCTGCCATCTCCCTTAACAGCGTTCAACTAACCATTCTATTTAAAGCACTCCACCATGCTGCTTTCCCTCACAATTTTCTCCCTTTTGGCCCCCCTGTTGTCTCTCCCACCCTCCTCTCAACCAGTTTTGCAGGAGTGCCTGCAAACAATACTTTCTCTGACCACATGCCCTCCTCCTTCCAGTACCTCTCCTGATGGCAAATTCCCTGTTACCTACCTACCGAAGCCATTTGTGGCCCCTTCCATCTTTCTGTCCTCCTTCGACCCAGGACAGTTAGCCCTACACCCCTCCTCTCAAGTCTCCTCTATGGTCATCAAACTTTCTCCTGCACCTCCCCGTAAGACCCTGTGGGCACGGCCCCTAACCAAACTGATGATCACCCTCCTACTGATGCTATCAGGGAATGTAGAGCCACACCCTGGACCTTTTCCTCCCCAAGATCCAGCCCCTGCCTCACCCTCTCATCTTTCCAGTGGTCTGAAGTTGGTGCATCTGAACATATATAGCTTTCTGACTAAATTACCCCTGCTGCAACCAACTGTCTTCTTACTTCAACCTGATATCCTGATTATTAGAGTCATGGCTAAAACCACACAATAAAGATTCCGAAATTGCCATCCCAGGATACACAGTCATCCACCATTACCGGCCTGGTTGCCAATGAGGTGGTGGCGTTGCCATGTATATCACGTCCATGATGCAGTTCACCAATATCTCCCTTTTTCATCCCATGCAGTCCAGTGATGCACTACTAATAAAACACACCCTTCCCCAAACTGCACATGTATTCAATGCAGCCTTTTACTGTGCACCTAACGCACCATTGCCTGTCATCTTGGGCCACCTCAGCATTGTAAAAACATTGGCCTCATGGGGTGAACTCCACATCCTTGGGCATTTCTATCAAAATTGTCTCTCCCGTGCAAACTCCAAACTACTGAATAAAGTAGGTGCCCTAAACCTTTCTCAAATGATCACAGAGCCCATTCATCTGAACCACAAAATGCTTAATCACTCTCATTGATTGATCACTTACCTCCCAAGCACAGAAGATACTAGCTGCAGGCCTGCTCACTGACTCCCTTAGTGACCACCACATGACCTACATGGTTAGGAAAATCTTCTGGCTCAAGGCATCCCCCACACATCCTGCTGACCAGGTCCAACAAACCCCGCACCTCACCTCTCTCCTACATAATCTGTCCTGTACAGACTAGTCCTTCATACACAGAGCTTCCTCAATCTGAAGCCACTCTGGAGGGCTTCAAAACTAGGTTCCTTGCCATCTGGAATCACTATGCTCCATTTAGACAGTCTAGGGTGTGGAGTGCCCATCTCCCCTGGATCACAACCAACGTCATTACCAATCTCAAAGCAAGAAACAGGGCCTGGAAAGCATTTAAGGAATCCAATTTACCCCAAGCTCACCTAAAGTACTGTTTCATAGGTTTCATAGGTGGTTCAGAGCAGGGAAGACTAGTAGTCCATATTGTTCGCCATTTAGTATCCCATTATTTTTGTATTAATTATCTATCCAAACTATGCTTAAATTCCTCAGTAGTTTTACTGGCCACTACCTCAATAGGGAGGCTATTCCAGATTTTTGGTACTCTAACAGAGAACCAGTCTTTCCTTCTGTTGTTACAATACCTATTACATTTAATCTGCAAGGGGTGTGCTCTTGTATAGTGGCTTTGTTCCCTGATATCTAGATTCAACATATCCCACAAGGCTGGGTTAGAAAAGGCTTTGTGCACAAAGCATATATCCCCTCTGAGCCTATGATACTCAAGACTAAACATACCCAAGTTCTGCAATCTTTTACTATATTCCAGATGTTGTACTCCTCTGATTAATTTTGTCACCCTTTTCTGTACCCTTTCCGGTGCTGTTATTTTGTTTTTTCCCCCCTGGTGCCCATAGTTGTGCACAGTATTCCATGTGTGGTCTGACCAGTAAAGTATAGAGTGGAATAAGAACATCATGGTGTCTACTCTTAATATGCCGCTTAATACAATTTAGGATTCTGCTAGACTTTTTGACTACCTGGTTGCAATGTATCTTGCAACCAAGGTCATTTGAAATTCTAACTACCAGATCCCTTTCGTCAGTTACTTCTCTTAATAAGGAACCATTTAAACTATAGTTGTGTTTAGGATTCTTGTGGCCCAGGTGCATCAATGTGCACTTATCAGCATTAAATGTAAGTTTGTACATCCTAGCCCAGTCCTCCAGTACTTGCACTGCTTCTTGTAGTATTTCTGCATCCTTCTTGTTATTTATTGGTTGGCCTAACCTTGTGTCATCAGCAAATTTGGACATCCATGTTTCTCCCTTAGTTTTCATAGATGATATATAAACATTAAACAGGGCTGGCCCCAGGACAGAACCCTGTGGCACCCCACTAGTGACACCAGCCCAGTCCGAATAACTACCCCTTATGCAGACTCTTTGCTTCCTGTCATTTATCCAAGAGGCAATCCATTTGGTAATGTTTTCTGGAATATCTTGTTAAATTAAGGAGTCAATTAGCTGCTCATGTGATACCTTGTCAAATGCCTTTGACAGATCTAGAAAGATAATATCCACAGAGTCCCCCTAATCTAATGCCTGACTAACCTTTCCATAAAATTCCAGGAGGTTTGTCTGGCAGGAACATCCCTTGACAAAGCCATGCTGGGCTTGGTCAGTGTCCCCCCTTTCCTGCATATATTGTACCATAAAATCTTTTATAAACCCCTCCATGACCTTCCCCAGAACAGCAGTTAGGTTTATGGGCCGATAGTTGCTTACCACATGTTTAGACCCCTTTTTATGTTTGCTTGCATGCATGTGCAAGAAACATAGTGCCATCATCCGAGTTTTTGGAGGTGTGTCACCCCCTCTTCCAATTCAGTCAGTGTGTTGGCAGGCGCGGCCCCTGTCCGCCAATGCATGCTGGAGCTGTCTATGACAAGCTCCAAAATGCAGTGGCATACAGTTGAAAGGGGGAGCTACGCTTCAGTGAGCAGCGATAAGATATCACCTGCTCATGTGCCGCTCCACCTACACACACACACACGGACGCATACTGTGTGCTCCCCCCCACACACACACTCTATAGCTGACGGGGGTGCCCAATCCCCCATCGGCTGTGCTGCGCTCCCCCCCAAAGCCTTCCAAATGCCACGCTGGGTGCCAACCCCAGCGTGGCAACTCAATGGTATAGCCGATGGGGTGCCCAATCCCCTGTCGGCTTCACTGTCTCTCCCCCGAGTACAGGGTGCTACGCTGGGAGCCCACCCCAGCGTGGCAACAAATGCCATGGCCGACGGGGGTGCCCAATCTCCCATCAGCTCCATGCCCCCCAGCCGTCCTTCTGCCACACTGGGAGCCCACCTCAGTGTGGCAAACGTCCCACGTCATCTTTTTTTTTAAATACCTGTAAACCTGTAAAGAAAAAACGGTCCCACGCAGTCTTCCTACCCCCCTCCCCACAACCCGCACCCACCCACTGAGCATCCTGCCTCCCCACACCCCCCTCACCCCATACTTACCTCCGGAGCTCGGCACGATGATCTTTGGTGGACCGGGAACACGTCTGCACTCTTCAAAGCCGACCGCGAACTGAGGAAATGCCGGTAAGCTGTATAATGGGATAGATAGGGTTTTTTCAACCTTGTTGCATATCTCAGCCATTTTTTGGAATTTTTGCACCAAAATTTCAACGTGGGGTTTTTGGGACCCCTTCTCATGAATGTTGTCACTGTCATTGTGTTACTCGGGCCCGAAGGGTGATTTTGTAGTCACTGCACGAAATCACCTTTTGGGACTGATTAACAAAATGACACTGCCAGTGTTCATAAGGTGGGCTCTCAAGAAGCATATTTTGAAAATTTGGTGGAAAAATTCCAAAAAAACGACTGTTTTACGAGTGTGCGTTGCGGAGTTCCTACACACGCTCATAAGTTCGCAAATTTTCAATATTTTCACTCCAGATTTTCAACATTGCTATTTTACCACACCTTCTTATGAGTAGTACAGCTGTCATGTTTCACATCTCACCCAAAATGTGTTTCCGCCCATGTAGTGCACAATGGCGCAGTTGGTGTGCAAAACCAATGTATGGGACAAATTAAGAAAACCACAGTGACACTGATCATGAGCAAAGGTCTTAAAATGGCTATGTTGAAAATTTGGTGAAAAAATTCCAAAAAATGACTGTTTTACGAGCGTGCGTTGTACAGTTCCTACGCAGGCTCGTAAATTCACGAATTTTCAATATTTTGACTCCAGATTTTCAACATTGCCATTTTACCACACCTTCTTATGAGTAGTACAGCTGTCATTTTTCAAATCTCACCCAAAATGTGTTTCTGCCCATGTAGCGCACAATGTCGCAGTCGGTGTGCGAAATAAATGTATGGGACAAATTAAGAAAATCACAGTGACATTGTTCATGAGCAAAGGTCTTAAAATGGCTATGTTGAAAATTTGGTGAAAAAATTCCTAAAAATGACTGTTTTATGAGCGTGCGTTGAGCAGTTCCTATGCATGCTCATAAGTTTGCGAATTTAATATTTTCACTCCAGATTTTCAACATTGCCATTTTATTACACTTCCTTATGAACAGTACAGCTGCCATTTTTCATATGCCACCCAAAATGTGTTTTCACACATGTAGCGCACAATGGTGCTGTTGGTGTGCGAAAGCAATGTTTGGGACAGATTAAGAAAATCACAGTTACACTGTTCATGAGCAGAGGTCTTAAAATGGCTATGTTGAAAATTTGGTGACAAAAGTCCGTAAAATTACTGTGTTACAAGTGAGCATTGCGCAGTTTCCACGCACCCTCGTAAGTTCATGACTTTGTAATATTTTAAGTCCAGATTTTCACCAGTGGCATTTTTCCACACTTCCTTATTTACAGTACAGCTGTCATTTTTCACAACATGGCCGAAGTGTGTTTTCACACTTTCAGCGCAGAGATGCGTGGTCGCTGTGGGAAATCATTGTTCGGGACAGATAAAGAAAATCACAGTGACACTGTTCATGATCGGAGACACCAAAATGCCTGAGTTGACAATCTGCTGTAAAAAAATCCCAACCTAATTATATTTGGTGTGCGTTGCACAGTTTTTATGTACGCTCGTGACTTCACCATTTTTTAAATATTTTTACTGCAGATTTGCAACATTGCCATTTTTTACACCTCCCCATGAACAGTACAGCTGTCATTTTTTACATCCTGTTCGGAATGTTTTTGCACCTGTGGTGCTAAATGCCGTAGTCGCTGTGCATAAGCAGCTTTCAGCTAACAAACTGATATTCCCCCTGTTCATGAGGTGGGGTCACAAAAAAAACATGTTGAACATTTGGAGTGAAAATACCAACGAATGCCTGAGGTATTAGGGTTTCCAACCATAACGCCCAACCCTGTAGAGAATGACAGGCATCAGGGGTGTGACTTGGGATTCTTGCCTGTAATACTCATACCATTCCACACCCTGCAGCCAGTGAGAGGCATCGAGGTATGCCTTGGACTCTTCAGCCCCAAAGTTCACCCATTCTCCTATATCGCACCCATCTCACCATATTTCCTAATGGAATGGGGTGCGCATAAGGGCCAAAGACCCCAAGGAACACCGTGACACTTGTCAGTGTCTGCAGGGTGGGGTGTGGTGAAATGGCGTGGCCGTTATGCCTGACGACCCAAAGGCACACCCCAATGCCTGTCACTCTCTGCAGGGTGGTGGTGGGGTTGGCTTCAGTTCAATACTTCACTGCCATTCCTATTATGCAGCTCTGTAACTTCTACACTACCACTGCCAATGCCAGCAAGTAAACATTCGGTATTGACAAATGCTTGTTATATATGGGAATAACATCAGCCAGTCTCCACGCATCTAACACCTCACCCTGGGCTAAGGAAGTTTGGAATATAGTTGTAATAGGGCCAGTTAATTCATTAACCATCTCCCTGATAATTCTTGGGTGCAACCCATCTGGTCCCTGAACCTTTCTTGGATCCAATTTCAGCAGTCTGTCCCTGACTTTGATAAAATCAATTACTACATCATGTTTGCCCTTTCCAATTAAATGATATTTTATGTTACATGATTTATTATTGTATACTAAGGTAAAAGATTTGTTAAAACTGGTGGCCATTTGACCATTGTCGGTAATGGTAATACCATCTTCCTGCTTTAATGGGCCTATGGTTTTAACCCCTCCCCTTTTATTATTTATATAAGTGTAGAAGCTTTTATGATTATCTTTAACTTTATTGGCTAACCGTAGCACATACCTCTTTCTGACCTGTACAATCTCTTTTTTGGTGTGTTTAAGTAAATTGCGAAATGTATTCCAGCATGATGCTTGATTGCTCTTTTTTGCCTATATGTAAGCTTTCTTTTTTTGTTTAATACACCTTTTAACTTTGGCTGTCATCCATACAGGGATCATTTCAGTGCTGCTGTATTTTTTGTTTCGGGGTACATATTTGTTAACTAGTAAGGTAATCTTACTTGCTAGAGTATCCCACATTTTATTCAAAGATTGATCCTTGAACTCTTCTTCCCAGTCCCAGGTTCCCAGATCTGTCTGCATACTACTCCAATCAACCTTGCTATAGTTGTAAATAATAGTATCCCCCTTAATGTTCCCCAAGTCATTTGGTAAGGTGAAATTAACCATATTATGGTCACTTGAGCCTACTGGGGGGGACTGTACAATTTTGTACAGCTTCATGCATATTACAAAGAATTAAGTACAAGGTGTGGTCACCTCTGGTACCTGCAGTCACAAATTGTTGAATTTATGCTAGGCTAAAGAGTTCCATGTAGCGGTGCTCTACAGCAGACTGAGTTGTAAGATTGGTCCAATCTATACCTGGCAAGTTCAGGTCTCCCATAAGTGAACAATTTGCTCCATCTGTTATGGTATGTAGTTTTTCCAGGAGTATCGTGTCCTCATGGAGAAGATATGAAGGGGGTCTATACACTAATCCTATGTCAACCTTAGGTCCTTTTGTGGGGGTAAGCTTAATCCAAACTAATTCTGTGCTCTGTGCAATGCATGCACTAGGCTAGTCTGCCAGGCAAAAGCCAAGTACCTCAATGCTACCCTTCACACAAACATAAACCATCCAGCCAAATCCTGGAAGGTCCTCAAATTGCTTTTTGGCCCCCTTCCCAGCCTCCAATGCCCACCCTAAACTTAGGCACATCCATGGTTACCAACCATCCAGCAGTAGCCACAACTTTCAATTCCTGCTTCACTAACTGCACTGCTACCCTCTTTCCCTTCCCTCCACCTTCCTTCCCCTCCCATTGTGCCTGACCAAGACCCACCACCCGAATACTCCTTCTCCTTCCGTCCAGTTACATCACTTGAGGTGTACCACGCCTTACTTGCTCTCAACCCAACCAAGGGAAAATGCCCCTCTTCCCTCAATGCTAAAATGCTGTACCTATCAGCCCCTGCCTTTGCCTGCCCCCGGCAGCATTCTTCAACTTATCCTTCTCTCTAGCCTTGGTACTGGCTGAGTGGAAGCATGCCACAGTCATCCCTCTCCTCAAAGGAGGTGACCCCTCTAGCCTGGGAGACTACTGTCCTGTTTCCCTTCTTCCCATTCTGGCTAAAATCCAAGAAAAACTTGTACTCTCTTAACTCTCCTCCTTCCTCTACTCCACTTCTTTCTACACCCCTTACCAGTCTGGCTTTAGGAAGTACCATTCCACCACCACCTCCCTGCTGAGGCTTATGGACTCCATCCTCTCTGCCATGGACAAGGGACATATCACCTCAGCCATCTTTGTCAACCTAGCAAAAGCATTTGACACAGTATCCCACTCCCTCCTCCTGACTAAGCTCGCTAGTGCAGGACTCTCTAGCTCAGCCACTGACTGGTTCCAATCCTATGAGGTTGACCAAATGCAGTCTGTCAAGATTGGCAACTCCACCTCTGATCCTCTCCCTGTCTTGTCAGGGGTGCAACAGGGCTCAGTCCTGGGGCCACTGCTGTTCATTATCTTTCTAAATGACCTGCCCGCTGCCTGCCCACATACCTCCATTCACATGTATGCAGATGACACTGTGCTGTATGCATCCAATCCCTCCCCTACTGATGTGGCAACCACTTTGCAGCAGAACTTCAACAGTGTCCAGCTCTGGTTTTACACCAGTCAGCTTCACCTCAATGCCAATAAGACAGTCTCCATGACCACTAGGCAGAGACTTTCATGGCTTTCCCACTCCCTGACCTACCATACCCTTGATGGGACTTCATTGGAGGCCTGCACCTCCTTCAGATACCTTGGGGTCTGATTTGACCAGCACCTTGACTTTTCTGTACACATCGATGACATCTACAAAAAACTCTACCCCAGACTGGGTGCACTTTACCGTAATCATGGTCACATTCCACTGCTGGCCTACTGAGCAATTGTACAGAAAATGATTCTGCCAGTTTTTGACTACAGAGATGTGGTCTACAGTGTCGCCCCCAAGTCCACCCTGACCAGGTTGGACTCCCTCTTCCATTCCTTCTGTCACTTCACCCTTGATTGTCTTTACTCCACCCATCACTGTACCCTCTACAAGTCCAGGGGACTGCCCTCCCTTCAGGACCGCAGATCATCTCACTGTGCATGCCTCACAGCAAAGTTCTGGCATCAGTCCTTACCCTCCTACCTCTCTTTGGTCATGTCCGTCTACTCCCCCCCAACCTATGGGCTTAGTCAAAATGATACTCATCTACTACATATTTCCCACAGATCCACCTCCGCTGGCCAAGCAGCTTTCAGCTACCGTTTTCCCAAACTATAGAACTCACTCCCCCCAGACATTCGGATCACTTCTCCATCACAGTACCTCAATGGTCTTCTCTCAGTGCATTTCTCACCCTCCTGCTCATGTGCCAAACACATCCGCAGCTCTAGACCAACTGCCCTTCCCCTGACTTACTCTGTGCCACTCTTTATTCCAACCTTTTACCAATCTTATGATGTCAAGCACTTGTCTCATGACTCACCACCCCATTAGTGTATCATTGTAAAGGCTGTGCTTCTTGCTTATATAAGCCTGCTTAATTTACACTGCTATATTGTACTATTGTCACCATGTTTTTTCCATTGCTATATTAGTGTATCTTTATTGTTGTCCTCCTTATTTTCATGTACTGTCCCAAGGATGCATCTGGAATCAAGCAGTACTGCTCTGCATGCCTTCCTGGTAAAACTCTTAAATAAATAAATAAATAAATAAAGTGCTGGTCGGTCTCAACCTACTGTAAGGCAGTTCCTTTCTGATACAAGTAGGATGAACAATAAAACAGTGAACCATTCTCTCACAGACTGGGTATTAGCAAACCATCTAGGATTTGGTTATCTGGCCACCTGCCAGATACAATCAGCAACCACTCTGCTATCTACTGCCTCTGGTACAATAGTGCTGTATCTAGCCCTGCCCCTAAGGAAGTACTGTACTGCAGCTGCAAAGGTTTCACCCCTTAAGCATTCCAAACTGACCTAACTGCTATGGATTGGCCTTTCCGGGACACAATCCCTGATGTCAATTGGGCTTTGAACTTTTTCAGCACTGAATTCACAAAGCTTCTCAACAAGCATGCTCCTGACCAGGCACACAGTTATAAATCTAATTTCATATTGGCTGGTCAGTGACCTGTTCAAATTGGTACAATCCAGGGACCTGGCATAGGTCTGTTTTAAAAAATCAAACTCCAAAACAGCCAGGAAGGCCTACAGGCTCCTCAGGAATAAATGTACATGTGAATGCAACACAGCCAAGAGTTTGTATCTTAAAGCTCAACAAGCGGCCAGCCTGCATAACACCATACAATTCTGGTCTTGCATAAGGTATTTATTTTTTTATTTAAAAGTTCCATAAATTATAGGATTGGTTCTATGAGAAACAAGTCTTGTTTGCAGATCTACCCAAGTCAATTAAAAAGGCAGTAGATACATAACCTGACATAAAATCAATTAAATAAAGTACAAGTAGAGTGTTCCTGCAACAGAAATTTTTTTAGGCCATGTTTAAAAATACCAAGAGTTGGTGAAATTCTTAACTGAGGAGGAATGTTATTCCATGAAAGTGGAGCATCACAGGAAAAGCATTCTTTCCCGAAGTAAGTTTGAAACTTTGGTAAAAAACACAAAAAAAACACATTGAAACACATCTCAGAGGCTATATTTGAAGATGGGAACTATAAGCCTTTTGGATAGATAAGTAGGGGCCTACTTATTCACAGTTTAATAAATAAAGGATACCGATGAAAAGTGCATCTAGAAGAAGAAGAAATCAAATTTAATTGAGGCAGAAGAGTACAGTGGTCTTCATTCCACATATACTTTAAAATGAACCATAAAAGACTGGAAGCTGATAGTAAACTGTATTCACTGGAAGGAGATTTGAGACATTGGAATGATGGTAAATAGTATAATCATAGTCTAGTATAGGAAGCATGTCTTGAGCAATAATATTTTTATGATCCAATGTTGACAGACAATGCCTGGCACGTTTTTAGCAACCTAGGCATTGCTGAACTTTTAAAATGGTTTTGTCGATATGGGGTTTGAAAATTAAGGATGAATTGAAGGATACCCCAATATATTTAAATTTATTTACAAGCTCAGGAGAATTATTGTTTAAGGTAATAGAAAAAGAGGCATTTACTAGGGACATAGTGGACTGAGGCCCAAACAACATGATTTGAGTCCTTTTACTATTTAAAAGTAAAAGGTTATTGGAAAACCAGTTCACGATTTTATCTAAATCACCCTGAAGAATTTAGGAAAGAAAAGAAGGATTCTTATGAGCATAGAAAAGAACCATGTCATCAGCTGTTTTCAATAGCAAAGGAGGGGCCTTGGAAAAAATGTGTTAAACATGCCACACACACCTTCTTTAGAGTACACAGTGGAGCCAGCATAAGCACTGGTCCAAAACAGAAGGTAGGGGATCTACAAAAAGATTAAAAAGAATAGGACCAAGTATAGACCCTTGAGGAACCCCAGTGAAAACTGGGAGGGAGAGGAAATGTAGCTATACCAGAGCACATATTAGGTTCTCTCATGTAAGTAGGAAGAGAGCCAGGTGATAGCATTAGTGGAAAATCCATAAGAAAACAGATGAGCTAAAAGCAATGAATGGCTGATCACATCAAAAGCTTTAGACAAGTCAATAAAAATTGAATCAACAAGCTATTCCTTGTCCAAAGCCCTGTAGACAAAATCATGAAAAATCATTCAGTGCTCTTTGGGTGGAATGATTTGGTCTAAAGCTTAACTGAAAACTGGAAATGATCTGATGAGTGACCAGATAGTCACTTGACAGTGAACAATTTTTTTCCATGAGTTTGGAAATAAAAGGGAACAGGGAGATTGGGCAGTAATTCTCTACCAAAGTTTTTTCCCCACCTTTATGCAAGGAGATAACTAACACATGTTTCCATGTTGAAGGACAAGTTTGGGCAGTGAGAGATAAATAAAAAATGTGAGTTAAGATGAGGCTAAAATGTCAGCACAAGATTTAAGTAAACAGTTGTCTAGATTATCAATTCTGTTAGCAGTATCCTCTCTCAGTGAAGACAACAATTTGAATACCTCTTCTCTCGTACTTGAAGTAGAATTTAGGTCTTCAGAGAGAGCAGATTGCTAGGGGATGAAAACACAATCCAGCAGTAAATAAACCAGCTGTTTTCAATAGCAAAGGAGGGGCCTTGGAAAAAATGTGTTAAACATACCACAAACATCTTCTTTAGAGTACACAGTGGAGCCAGCATAAGATACATTTGTAGTGGAGGATACAGAAGGTACCCTCCAAATAGAATCAACCATTTGCCAAAATTTCTTGGGATTATTTCTCACATTAGCTAAATTGGTCTTATAAAAGGATTTAGATTACATTATAATATAAACACAATACTTATCAAATTTGTGAAAAGTCATGAGGCGCTGGATGCCACACCTTGCTCCATGCCAGTGACCTGGGTTTGGGAATGAGCCCAGATCATCGGGGGCTGGCAGGGGAGGGCTAGGATCAAGCATCCAATGACAGCTCTCCTAGTCCTGGGGGAAAGGGTGGGATCCACACCGTGCTCTGGCAGTCCCTGCGGACTCCCGTTGGTACTGCAGATGCGTGGATGTCTGGAGGGGGGAGCACAGCAAACATCTGCACATTCATGCAAGGATGTCATGCATGTCTGTGCTCCCACTGGGGAGAAAAATGGAAAAAGGCTGGGCACGACCGAGCATCTTGATGGCTGTGCCCTGCCATGCAAGGAGAACTGTAGTGGAATCACGCTGGGGGGGTTGGTACTGGTCCAGCTGGCAGGGACAGGAGCCCTCCAGCGGATCAGCAACGGCCATGCCAGACCCCCCCATCATGCGAGTGAGCCTGCTGCTCTCCATGAGAGCAGAGCCGGTGGATGGATGCCCCCACTGGTAGTCACGAAAAGATAGTTGTGATAAAAATAAAAAATTGTGAAAAGTCTGCCAGGCCTCTGGGGTATCTAATTTCTTGGCCTTTTGATAAAGTTTATCTCAGTACTTCAGCTGGGAAATAATAAAAGGAGTCGCCCAAAGGACATGTTTGGATTTAACCTTTTTTTCTTAAAAAAAAAAAAAAAAAAAAAAGGCCTGTTGATTAAAAAGCAAATTGAACTGGTGGAAGAAAAAAATCATAGGCCGCATCTTTGTTAAGGATGGAAAACAATTCCCCCAATTAATCTTAAGCAGGCCAGAATGAAAAGCTTCCAATCTGAAATGCTTAAAACAACACAACTTAATAGTGTTAGGAGTAAATTTGGGTAGAGTATGATTCATTGTGCAAAAAATAAGAGCACGATCACTAAAAAAATTCCCTGGCAACCAGAAGAGAAAATTGGGAGCTCAGGGGGAACAAAAATCAAATATAAAACAGTGAAAAAGCTTCTATCTGAATCATAGCATGTGGGGTCTTTGATTAGTTGATTCAAACCAAGAGGGGCAAGGGAAGACTTTAGTCTGAGTCCCCTCATAGAACACCAGTTTGAGTTAAAATTGCCCATTGAAATAGAATGTTGAAATTCATCCAGGGAATAAATCAATGAGTACAACTGCGAGAATTGGTTTTTTTTTTCAGTTTATGGGGGGAGTAAATGCTGCAACTAAAATATCCCTTCCAGATAATTTTATAGAAACAAATACAGCATTGATCAAGCTGCCCATAGTGTCAGTTTTGACTACTGAACAATGGAATGGAGGAGTAAATAAATAAGGCAGAACCACAACCATGGCCCGGATATTCAAAAGAGTTGTGCATGGTGCAACATAGTTGCAACCCCGCATTGTGCCCCTGTGGGATATTGGAAAGGCTGCCAGGCACAGTGCAAATCCTGATGTGCTGGGGTGCAATGCAATTGTATGTGGCACAGATGCAGTTGCATACCCATGCATATGTGGCACATCCCGATATTCAGCCCGGGATGTGCAGTGCTTATGCTGACGCAACCTTGCATTGCGCCTCAAAGGGGGCTCAAAGCTGAGCCCGTGAAAAGTGGGAACAAAACCTGGTCACTCACAGGCTGGCTGCTGTATTGCAGGATGCAACACAGCAGCCACCAGCCCTGGGTGGCCACCCGCTCACCCAGAACACCGTCTACAAGTACCCATGGCTCCCTGGTCGTCTAGTGGTACCCCCCCTCCCTATTCCCCGATCTTGGTAACTGTATAATAATTCATTCCCAAGTAGTCTAGTGGTATCCCCCTCCCTCCCGTATCCCCGATCACGGTCACTGTATAATATGTCATTCCCTGGTAGTCTAGTGGTACCCATTGCCACGATCACGGTAAATCTCCATACAATAAAACCCTGGTGATTGGTGGAATCCCCACCCCTCCACCCACACAGAACCCCATGCACCGCTCCCCCATCATCAGTGAGTGGCTGCAACCCGCCCGCATTCTGCCCGTCTGCTCGCCAAATGACAGGTACAGTATGGGCTGTAAACCCATTGGTTCACAGTGTGGACCAATGGGCTTGCAGGGCATACTGTACTAGACAGTCTCAAATAACTTCATTCACATATTTGGGACTATCTAGTGCAGTATGCCCTGCATGCCCATACTGTGCCTGTCATTCAGCAGGCGGCTGGGCGGTATGTGGGTGGGTTGCAGCCACCCGCCCATGACATGGGGGGAGCAGGGTGGCAATGGGTTCTGTGTGGGTGGATGGGTGGGGTGCCACTGGATCACCAGGGTCATATTGTATGGAGATTTACCGCTATCGCCTGGTCTTGGCCCCAGCTCATCCCTGTTGCACTGAGCCCATGCTTGCGCCACTGCCAGGCGCAGTCTGAATATCCAGGCCCATGTCTATTCCTATTGGACCTAAAAACTGTATCATCTGGGAGGTTGATGTTGGAATCAAGAATAGAGGGATTCAGCCAAGTCTCAGTTACAGCAAGTATAAAAGTGTGTGAGGGGACAATTCAGTTTACCAACAAATTTCTTTTAGAGAGGAGGCTTTGGACATTTAAATGAAAAAAAAAATTAGATTGTGAAGGGGAGGGCCAGGATTTGTTTATATGTCACCTGCAACTAACAGTAGTGAAAATATAAACCAGTAATATGTCAGAAAAAAAGGGGTACTTAGAACTACTTTTTGGCCAGCGTAGCCACCTAAGGCAATGGGAAAAAGAACTGAGGGAACAACATTTAATGACTCTCAAAACAGAATGACTTGGGTAATCAACAGAGGGAATATCTGACTGGGGAGGGGGAAAAGTAAAAGCTTCCTGAAGCTTACTCTGCTGGGTCTTAATAGAAGAGGCTGAAACCAAAAGAAATAATGCAAGAATAGAATAACCACATGTGTAAAACAGAGGGACGTGGGGATTAATATCCCATCTTAACTGCCTAAGTAAATACTGAAAAGTAACAGAAAGCAATTAAAAATAACTCTAAAGCAATAAATAGTTGAGAATAGGAAGACAAAATATAACTGAAATAAAAACCTAATAAGTATCTTAGATAAAAATAAAATAAATATTGACCTAAGTACAAATCTGTCAAATATAACTCATAACTCATATCAGTTACTGTCCCCATTTCCTGCCTGTTACTTGTTTTTCTGTACTTCATCTGATACATTTTGTTTTCCTACTTCCTGGTCTAATGCTTCTGGTATGCCTCCAAGCTAGTTGATTGATCATTTGCTGAGCTGAGCCATAATGTTCAGTGCAGTTACCGAAAATACAGATGCTCCTATGTCCTTGTTCCGAACACCATAGCCGGATATTCAGAAATCGCCCAAAGCCCAAGCGCCAAGTCCAGCATGGTAAAAATTCGAGAATCTTTGAAGCGCAAACGATATACAGAGTGTGCATGCCTTAGTGCGCCAGCACAACCTGGCTGTATATGGCACAGTTGCACAATGGTGCAACTGGCAATGTGCCATGGCACAAGGAATGGTGTACCATAGCACAAGAAGAGATGCGCCATGGCACAAAAACACACACACACAGTTGCGCCACAGCAGCAGAGCAACAGGGAGGAGCACAGCATAGAGAAGTGACCCACGAACAGAACCAGGGGGGCACAGTGACAGGCCACAGGAGGCCACCACCAGCAGGGCACAGCAGGGCGTGAACAGGCACCCACACCCCGGCCCCCCGAGCACAACAGTGGCACCATAGTGAGGCAACAGGAGATGCCAATGGCCAACCGAGGGCCACCAAGGGGACCCCCGCAGGCTGCATGCCATGCCCCCCAACACAGCCAGACCAGAGCAGGACACACCCAGGACCATGCAGCCAAGCACACACACCCACAACAGACCCCTGACAGGCCACCCATGCGCACCCCCCATGACACACCCACTGATCTGGCAGGGGAAACCACCACAATGGGACACACCAAGGCACACAGCAGTGCAACAGGCACCCCAACACATGCACACTACATGGACAGGCACTGGGCCACTGCAGCATGGCACGACATGCCACCTGCAAAGCAGACACTGACACAGGTAGGTAAGGAATAACAATGTATTAAGTAACAGAACAACCAACTATGTTAAAATCAATGGGGGAGGGAAGGCGTAGGACTGAGAGGGATGGGGACAGGGAATAGGGACTGTACAGTGGGAAGGGGGACTGGTGGGGGAGGAACAGCAGGGGACACAGGGAACGGTAGGGTGGACATCAGCAGTGGCCATGCCATGCTGTCCTATCTCGTCCACGGCATCCACCATCAAACACCCGCCGGTGTATCTGGATCACCGCCGCCATCGTGGTCGATGTTATTAAAATTATCTGCCACAACAGCCAGCAATACAGGGGCATCCTCCTCCTCTGTCTCTGGATACCTAGGAGAAGGAACAGGACAGACCATCAGTGTAGTGTCCCACAGAACAATGCCCAGCCACTGCGTGCATAGGGCAGCAGGAACCCCCCCAGAAGGCCTGCACAGGCCGCCCACAGGGGGATGGACCTATGTCTGCCAGAAATGTGGAACACCACTACAGTGCACAGTGGTGGCACCTGCCGCACAGTAGTCACCCAACTGCACAATGTCAGTCACATGGCACAGTGCCTATGTAGCACCACAGCACTGACAGTGGCTGCCAGGCACACACCCACCCCACCAACAGCTGGCACATGTGAACAATGGACGTGCCACAGTGGTGGGCACCAAGCTCAGTACAACACACCCAGCCCCCATGGCACTCAGCACAGGCAAGCATGTCCGGACCCATGCCCCCGCCAACCCCTAGTAGACTTGTGGAGGCCCATGCCAGTGCCTACCTGCTCTCTGTGGCCCCACAGCTGTTGGGGTCACTCCGGCAACACCTCCGGGTCCTGCAGCAGCCTGATGCCCTGTAGCGGTGGCCGTCACAGCTCTCCACCAATCTTCATGGCCTGGTAATGGAACAAGGACAGGAACAGCGTCAGTACACAGCCACTGGAAAGGCCCTCCAGCACAGTGTGGTCCCCTGCCTGGCGCGGTCCACGCAGAGACAGGGTAAGGCAAGCAGTCTTGGGTGATGCATCCCCATGATGCACACAATGACAGCCCACCACCCTGCAGGACATGCTAGGCAGCCCACAGTACAACACAGTACAGCACCAGGGCACACATGCATGCTGGGCCTATTCACCTGGCTGTGGCACATGCCCACGCCTGACATGTGCCTCCAGGCATCGGAGGCAACCAGGATCCCTCCACAGGAGGTCACCATACTGATGCTGACACTGTTCACCGGTCCTGGCCACCCCAGTGCACTGCATTAGTGCAGCATCAATACCATCCTAAACAGTGACACAGGGCTGCTGTAATGGGGCCTGACCATATAGCTGAGGTGCATGGGGCTGGACACGGGCCACGAGATTGGCCAGCTCCACCTGCATCCAGTAGCTCACATGAGTAGCCCTCAGCTGCCCCACAATTGTACTGTGAGCCACGGTACAAAATTGCACCCATAGCCACATGTGGTAACAGCATGCGCCAGATGCACGGGTCAAAGGGATATGCACTGTGCCTGCCAATCACACAACGGCATAGATGCACGACATGGGCATGGCTGGGCAGTGCGGGGGCTATGCGTGCAGGTCAGTCAGGGTCAGAGGTCACTGCAGGGGTCAGGGCATTCCACTTGCACAGTGAGCTGACTGCGCAATAGCAGCCATAGTGCACACACTGCACCATGGCTGCTGTGCATAATCCGTCTGATGCACACAGTAAGGCGAGGTGCACCACATGGAGCATGCACACAGTCCCATGACACACCACACATGCGTGCCCAATGCGCCACACCATGCTCCGTCACATTCAACTGACTTGCTCCGGAGCATTCTCAATGCACATGGCGCTAATGTGCTCATCAGCCAATGCATGGCACAGTGGGGGAATTAGCATATTATTACCGTTACGCAAAAGCACATTTGCATATGATGTGCCATAAAAGCGCCACGGAATGGCACAGGCCATGGACTGGTATTGCATACTTGTGAGGTAAGTTGTGCATGCTGCAGGAGCACACTAAGCACAGAAGGCACAGCACTGGGAGCTGTAGCCACTGACACACTGTGCTGTCCATTACCACAGGAAGCTACATGTCGGAACCTGAAGAGGTTGGGGAGCGTGGGCCTGCCTGCAAGTGCAGGTCCGTCTTCATGAAAGCAGAGACTGATGCCCTGTTCGAGGCCTACCTTGACAGGGAACCACTCCTGAGCAGTGTCACGGGCACATCACAGGCCAGGGCTGGGGTCTGGGTGGAGGTGGTCGACTGCATCAACCAGCAGGGCAGCCACCAGCGGTCGGTGCAGGAGTGCTGCAAAAAGGTGGCACTGATAGGAGGTTGATAAAAGAGAAGGTGGTGGCCATCCGTGCAGCTCGGATTGCCACCGGAGGGGGGCCTGATGATGCACCACATCTCATGGCGCAGGAGGAGCTGGTGGCAGCCACCTTGCACTGCAGCACCATGTAGGGTGTGCCTGACAGTGGATTCCAGACAGATGGCAGCCTATCGCTGCATGGTACGTATGGTGGAATCGTACAGCATGCTGTGGCATGATGGGGGGGCACATATGGCCACTGCTTCACTGACTCACTTTTTATGTCTTCCAGCCTGGCATGATTGCATGCAGAGGATGGAGCACTGGCAGCAGCCATGGAGGCAGGTACAGCCCCGGACTATCAGACGTCCACCTCCATGGACATCTGGGGGCCTGGGAGGCCACAGTGCACCACCACAGTCCAGTTGGATGTCCTGGGCATGGTGTCGGATGAGGCCCTGAATGCAATCCTACAAGGTGCCAGACATGGCATCCTGTGCATGGAGACACAGGTCGGGGCAGGGTCTGACCTGATGATGACCTCACCATGAGCCTGAGCAGCATGGGTGGTGTCGTAGGGGAGACACCTATACCAGGCATGGGCAGCATGTCCAGCGACCTGTCAGCGGGGGACCAGCTGCCTGCCACCACTGCAGGTGCCATCGTGTGCACTGCCACAGTGGTGCTGTGCAGTGGTGGTGATGTGGCCACACAGGCGCTGGGCATGGGTCAGTGGATGGAGGGGCAGCAGCAGCAGGCTGCTGGTGCCACAGGGCAGCCGGACACAGGATCCACTGCATGGGGCACCAGGTAGGGACATACCCCAAGTGAACCCCACTGTGAAGTGTCCACCTAAGGGGGGCTGGCAGCATGGCCGGTCACCACTGGAGGGTCGTCATCCCACCCAGATTCCCCAGGATGCTGACCCAACACCTGAGCACACCAGTTTGCTCCGGGCCTCTGTTGAGCAACAGGTGCAGGTCGCCGCTGGGCTGTGAGCACTGCATGTGGAGGTGCGCCAGCTGGCCGAGCAGTGCGAGAGGGGCACTGTGCAACTCCTGGTGGGGATGCAGTGCATGCAGGAGGCCTCAATGGCATCCATGGATTGCATTGCACAGGCAGTCTTGGATGGCTTTGCACTGCTGGCTGCTACAGGGCATGGCCGGCCACGTGGACACCATGCAGTGCATCGTCCACCCCACATTCCCGGTGTCGGGCGACACCAACACTGTTGACGCCGGGTCAGCTGTTGGTATCCCAGGCATGCCTGGGGTGGGTCTGTTTGGGCACCTACGCATCTCCGTGCAGACCCGGTCGCAGTCCCACAGCTCAACCCTTGGGGGGCCATTGCAAACATCCCTTGTCGCCGGTGAGCAGTCCATGGCTGCCTATCAGCCCCAGTGCGGCTGCCCCGGTGGTCGTGGTGGTCAGGGATCTGTGCGGTGGCCCTGATGTGCAGCCCATCCTGTCCCCAGTCAGCTGCTGCTGCCCGGTGCATGCATGGGTGGCATGTACGTGTGCATACCACAGGCATGGTGCCTGTGTGTCACGCTGCATGTCGCCTATGTACATGCTTGCCTGGCCGCTGGACCATGTGGCGTGGGCATGATGAGGGCTATTCTGTGCCGGATGTGTCTGTGCACTGGTGCTATGCATCTGATCCTCGCCACATACCAATGCCTGGGAGTGTGTGCGGCGTGTGTGTGTGTGTGTGTGTGTGCGTGCGAGCGTGCATTGGTGTGTACTGCTGTGTGCTGTTGTGTGTGGTGGCGTGTCGCCATCCCCCGTGACTCTGCAATGCCTCTGTGTGTGCATGCCCATTGCCATGCTCACCCCTGCCTGTGTGCTTTACCTCTGGTGTGTGGCTCCTGCATGTGTTTAGCGCCGCCTACCTTGGTGCACCATAGTGCTCCTATGCGATGGTGTTGCAGTGTTGTTAGGCCTGCCTCATCAGCCATGGATCCCTTCACCTGGGGGGGGGATGTCCACTGCCCTTCGGCATATTGCCTCCATTGTCCCCACTACTGTCGCCCTCATCAGCCTCGACAACTATTCCACGGTCAATGTTCATGTTGTGCAGTATGCAGCAGGCCAGGAATAGGACTCAGGCTTTCGAGGGGCTGTACTGTAGTGCACCATCAGAGCTGTCTAGGCAATGGAAGCATGCCTTCAGCATTCCAAATACACACTCTATAATGTTCCACATGCTGGCGTGTGCCTTGTTGTAGCATTCCTCGGCTGGGGACGACAGGCGCTAGTAGGGGGGGGAGTAGCCAGGGCCTAAATGGGTAGGCATTGTCAACTGTGTGGATAGGGACATGGTTAGCTCTCTGACTGCCCTTGCTGTGCCCCTTGCCTGCCCAGGCACCCCCGCCTGCTTGCCCACCCTGTCCGCCCCCGTTCCATGGCCTGCCCTGCCCGTCACCCCTTACCCGTCTAATACTCACCCACTAGGTGGCCTGTGGGGATGTTCCCACATTTGAATCTGTGGCACAGCGTGGAGCTGTGCCAGATGAACGCATCATGTGCGCCTCCAGGGTGTGTGGCACAGACATTGGGGACGCACCCCGTGGCATCGCACACCACCAGGCAGTTGATGCTTGGGCTCCCCTTCTGGTTGATGTATGCTAGGCCCTCGGGGTCAGGTGGCATGCAGATGCCCACATGGGTGCAGTCAATGGCCCCAAGCACACCAGGCATACGTGCCACCCTGTGGAAGTCCTGTATGGCTGCTGTACGCTCCACCTGTGTGCTGGGGAAATGGATGTATTCTGAAGCATGTGGCAGCAGGACATTGAGGAACTGTGTGAGGAGGCGTGATGTGGCTGACTGGGTTATGCCTGTAGTGTCTCCTGTTGGTCTCTGGAAGGTGCCCGTGGTGAGCAGGCACATGACTGTTGTGACTTTCGTCTCCACTGACATAGCATGACTCTGTCTAGTGGGTGCCTGCATCTCCTCATTGTACAGCTTGCAGAGCTGCCTCAGTATTGCCCTATTCAAGCGGTACCTGCCCACTATCTCCGTGTCAGTGAAGTTCTCGAACGTGGTGCGAGCAAGGTACCACCTGAGTTGGGCATACTGCCGACGGGCCCTTCCTTGACCACGTTGTTTGTTATACTGTCTGAAATCTTAGTAATTCATGCCATGTTTTTTAAATCACCTTATTAATGTATCCTGATGTTACCAGCTGTTTACTGTAGCTGTATTGTTTTTCTTACCCTGTAACCTCCAGGATTAAGCCTGAAAATAGTCATCTCTATGGCTAGTGCACTTACTGGTCAACAAAAACTAAATAAAAATAAAAAAAAAAATGAATAAATAAATAAAATAAATCATGGCAATGTAACTTTTAAAGAATTCTCAACCAAAAATAAAACCTGATAAATGCAGACAATGAAATGCAACTGTAAACTGGTGTTTTGAAAACCAAAAGAACAAAATACATATACAATAATGCCGTACCAGGTCATAATGTCGTACGCTTAATAGCGTGCGACATTATCTTATGAACGAGACCTGTGTGCTCTCTGTGTTGGACTCCCGGAGTTAGAATCTTTCTTTCTTTCTTTCTGCTGTCTCTCTCTGTTTCTCTCACACTCTCTCTCTCTCACCTTCCCTCTCTCACCTGGTGCAAGTGCTGTCTGTGTGCTTGTGCCTGGTTTTTATGGGCTTAAGTCTGATCGGTACATCTTGGATTTGCTCCCCACATGCACCATGGTTCCACGGTTCAATATCACACTGCGCTGGATACGCATGGGCACAGGCATGCCTGCATTCATTATTATTGCACATTGGTGCACTGGTACTTGCACTGTGCATTGGTTCCCACTGAATATGGCTCCATGGCGCAGTGCTTTGAATATCCGGGCCCATGTGTTTTACACAGCTCCTCACAGTGATGTAACCCTCCTTGTCTTATACCTTGATACAGTCAATAATGTTGTTACTCAAGCAGTGCTGTTAAATCATCCTATTAATGTCTCTTAATGTTACCTGATGTTTGTTATACTGTCTGAAATCTTAGTAATTCATGCCATGTTTTTTAAATCACCTTATGAATGTATCCTGATGTTGCCAGCTGTTTGCTATACCTGTATCATTTTTCTTAACCTGTAACCTCCCGGGTTATGCCTGAAAATAGTCATCTCTATGGCTAGTGCACTTATCCAGTCAACAAAAACTAAATAAAAATAAATAACTAAATAAATAAATAAAATAAATCATGGCAATGTAACTTTTAAAGAATTCTCAACCAAAAATAAAATCTGATAAAAGCAGACAATAAAATGTAACTGTAAACTGGTGTTTTGAAAACCAAAAGAACAAAATACATATACAGTAATGCCTTACCGGGTCATTATGTCTTACGCTTAACAGCATGTGACATTATGTGCGAACCCTGGACCTGTGCGCTCTCCATGTTGGACCCCCCCCCGGAGTTAGAATCCTAAGTGGGAGGGTCCAGGGGGCACATCCCTCCCATAATGGGGGGGTGCGGGGCAGAGCCCCCACAGAACAAATATTTTAATGAAATTGCACAAGCGATTAAGTTGCACGGTATTCTGCCGTGCAACATTTTCACCCCGTGCTGAATAATGCATGTGGGGGGAAGTGCAGAACGAGAATTTAATGCACACCCGTGGTGTGGGATTTTACATAAACCCTGAGGGGTTTATCAAAGCATCCCACACCGAGGGTGTGCATTAAATTTGAGTTGTGCACACCCCCCCATGCATTGTTTTATTTTATCGCTGGGGACGTTTTTTCTTCAACCATATTTATGTCAAAACAGGCTGTTTTTCTTGGGTCTGCTTTTTCAATATTGGAACATTTTACTTCATAGCAGAACATACTTAGCTGTTATATTGGGGGTGTTTAAACACTAAAAGAAGTTTTACAAATTTGCTTAGAAGTATCTTTAATTTGTTTAATTCTAGGTGGTCCTTGTCACAGCGACATGCAAATGACGTTCAGATTTCCAGCCTGTAGCTTATTTGCATATCGTCATGACAAGAGGAGTTGAGCCTGAAAAGGATGCTGAAAAAAATTAGGTACAGACTTCAGAGCTGTGATTTTTGGGTGGGTGGGTTCTTGTTTTAATGATTTATTCTCTGTGAGTTTTGTGAGTAGTGTGGGTAAGTGGGAGTGGGAAATACCAGCGATTGACTACTTTTTTTGTCTGAGAGCTGCAGAATGAAGTCGCAAAAATATCCCCGGTCAAGTGTTCCATAGTGTAGTGGCCACCCACCCTGGTAGGCAGGACCCCCTCCCAGCACCTCCCGCACCACCCATGCTGGTGACTGGCACAGCCCTCCACACCCTGCCATGGCCAGCCACCGACTGATCAAAACATGATCACTGTACTGTACACTGTATGAGCCCATTGTCAGGGGCTCGCATAATGTATACAGTGATCCGGCCTCATCAGTTGCTGGCTGGCCATGGCAGGGTGTGGATGGCTGTGCCAGTCACCGGCATGGGTGGTGTGTGGGGGTGCATGGAGGGGGTCCTGCCTATCGGGATGGGGGGACACTACACTATGGAACACTTCATCAGTGATATTTTTGTGATGTCCTTATGCAGCCTGGAATAATATTCGACACAGGAGTATTATGCAAATGGGAATTGTGGTTTGTGGATGGGGTGGGGTGCCCTATGCTATGGAAAGGGGCTTTGGGCAGTAACTAGCATGTTATTGGATGGAGTTAGGGCAGGAAGGGGGTACCCTACATTATGGTAAAGGGGGCTTACTCATTTTATATGAGCATTGGGGATCAGGCAGAGGGAGTTCCCTACACTATGGAAAAGGGGGCATGCAGACATATTGTACGGGGATGGAGATCGGCTGGGGCACAGGCTGGCTCGGTGCATCCTGGCCAGTGCTGACATGCAGATGGGCCCATAATGGGCATGCCTGAGGCTCATTTGCTCCATGCATGCCTAATGGACTCATTTGCATTTCTTGGCTGAATATCATCTTTGGGGGTGCAGCACATCTGGGATGCACCGACACATCCCCCATTGGCAGTATTTTGCCCATTCCTGGGATGTGCTGGTGCATTGGTGGCCTTCCGCTCCTTTGCGCCACCCGCCCATGTTGCCATTTTCAAACAGGATGCATGCTCTGTTGGGATTGCTCTTCTTGTTTGACTATGCCATTTGGTTTCACCAGTCCTTTTATTTGGGCAGCGCATCTAGCTGCACCACGCATCTGACCCCCCTTGAATAAGGGGGCCAACGTTTTCTATTCGTTTGGGCAACCAACCATTTTTTTTGTGTGTATTCTGTAGTGCCTGACACTCATGTCAGAAATCTAGATTTAGTATTTGCCATATTGGTCCTTGCAAGAACAAGAACAAGAGCAAGAACTCATGTCAGAGACACTTAGGCAGAAAAAGAAGACAGGACCTACTGGTTTTAAAAAATTGTATTAACTGTGGACAGATTGTAACCAAAGCTGACAGGCACAATCTGTGCATTGTATGTCTGGGAACTAGTCACATTTTTTGATAACTGTGACATTTGTCAGATTTTTGTCCCAGAACTCTGAGAAAGTGAGGCAAAAAGCTGGAAGAAATAGCTACTCCTTCCTCTCCTTCTAAGCCCACTGAAGAGGCTTCCTCATCAAAAAAAGATAAAGCAAAAGAGTCAGTGGACCCTAAATTCACTGAAAAACCTGATTCTTCAAAATCCAAGAGACCGGTGGAACTGGCTGCAGAACCAGTTACTGCTAAAAGAAAACACACAGAAAAACACGTCGCTGCACCTCCTGCTGAAAAGCAAAGGAGCTCTCAGCTGACAGACCGACAATGCCCTCGGCTGAGGACATTGCCGAGACCTTACAGATCCTACAGGCCCTCCAGCTGTCGGTCCCCTGGTCCATCCTCAGTTCCATCAGTTCCTGCTTCATCTCCCCCCACTCAGGAACTGGTGTACCTATATGAGGAACCAGAGGAGGAGGAGGAAGGGAACCCATCGATCCTGAAGTCTCCCCACAGAAGGACTTGCCACCCCCCAAGGACTGGAGGATTACTTGTCTCTCAATTATTTTGTGAGACAAATGGTTGATACTCTTAATCTCTCCATTCAAGAAACAGTGGAGGATAGGGAAGAAGCAGACTTCTTGGATGTGATGGGTCTTACCCCCACTAAAAGACTTTTATTTCCAGTCCATAAGTCTCTGAAGAAAGCTATGTTAAATATTCTGCAGAACCTCATTTCTGTTCCGGGGTAGAGAGAAAAGTGGATCAGAAGTATCAGCAAGACAGAACAATGCTGATTTTCTATTTACTCACCCAGACCATGAGGGAGTGGTACAGGCTGCTGCATGTGATAAAGCTAGGGTGCCTTTGGCTTCCCATCCTCCTGATAAGGATTCCAGAAAGACTGATGCCATGGGAAAAAGAGGGTACCTGGCAGCCTCTCTTCTTGTCAGACAGGCCAATTATAGGGCCTATATAGCCCAGTACCAGAAAGCCCTTTGGTCTACCATACTGGCCATGACAGATAAAGATCTCTGTGGAAATGGCAGTGAATTTGGCTGAAACAGCCAGAACAACCATGGATGCCACAAAATATCAGTTTCATATGGCTGCGTACGCCAATGATACTGCTGCCAGACTTATGGCCCTTGTGGTGTCTATGAGCAAGCAATGTGAGAAGGCAGTAAGGAAGGCTGGGGGGATACTGGGATGCATAGGGAGAGGCATCAATAATAGAAAACAGGAAGTTGTTATCCCTCTGTACAGACAGTTGGTGAGACCCCATCTGGAGTACTGTGAGCAGTTCCAGAGACCCCATCTCTGCAAAGACATAGACAGAGTGGAGGCTGTCCAGAGAAGGGCAACCAAAATGGTCCAGGGTTTGCAGCAGAAGACATATGAAGAAAGACTAAAGGAGCTTAACATGTACCCTTGAGGAAAGAAGGGAGAGAGAGGACATGATAGAAACTTTCAAGTACCTCAAGGGAATCAACAAAGTCCAATAGGGTAGCATCTTTCAGAAAAAGAGATGTGCCAAGAACAAGGGGGCACAATTTGAAGATAGAGGGAGGACGGCTCAGAGGTAATGTGAGGAAGTATTTTTTCACAGAGAGGGTTGTGGATGCATGGAACAGCCTCCCTGAGGAGGTCGTGGAGTCAAGAACAGTGGGGGAATTCAAGAATGCATGTGACAGACATAAGGCAGTCCTAGTGGGGGGGGTAGGAGGAAGTAAGCTGTTGGTTAACTAGGATCTGCAGCTTATCTGTTAGGTAGGAAAATGGGCAGACTAGGTGGGGCAAGTGGTCCTTATCTGCCATCATATTCTATGTTTCTATGTTTCTATGAGGCAGTTTGCTTGGTGCGGGACTACAAACCTGTTCCAAGATACCTAGACTATGGCCATGGATTTTCCCTGTGAGAAAAACTCTCTTTTTGGGGACAAGACAAAGGCCTACATGAAAAAAGTGGAAGAGTACAACACCATTTACAGAAGTAATTCTGCCAGGGACAGACCTTCCCATTTCTACAGATCCCAAGTTAGGGAGGCAGGGGTAGGTGATCCTACAGTACTCCAGGCCTTTTTTCCAGGCCCAAGCATTGTCAGACTACCAGCAGACCAGAGGGTACTTTAGAGGTAGAGGCAGAAGGACTGTGAGAAGGTCCGAGTCAGCACCTCAGGTTAAAGCCCAGTCGAAGCAATACACCTGACATGCTTGCACAGATCATCTCCCAGTAGGTGGCAGGCTGGCTCACTTCATCCAAGCATGGCATATCATCACCACAGAGAAGTGAGTCTTGAAGGAAGTGAGCCAGGGCCTGTCCCGAAGTTTCAAAACACTTCCCAGGCTGAGAAGCAGAATTTTCATGCCAGTATCCCCAGCAGAAAGGACTTTGCTAGAATCAAAAGTTGCCGACCTTCTGCTCATCAGAGCAGTTGAGCCTGTCCCTCTATACCAGAGGGGCAAATGCTTCTACTCCAGATATTACCTCACATAGAAGAAAACTGGGGGCAGATGACCCATCATGGCTCTCAGACTTCTGAACAAGCATTTAACAAAGCCAAAGTTCAGAATGGTCACTTTGGCTATGATAATCCTGAGTCTTCAGCAGGGAGACTGGCTGGCATCCTTGGATCTGAAGGACATCTATTTTTACATCCAATCCGGCCCAGCCACAGAAAGAACCTGAGGTTCAGACTTCCCTCAGGCAACTGACAGCTTGTAGGCATGCCCTTCGGCCTAACCTCAGCCCCCAGGGCATTCACAAAGTGTCTAGCCATAGTGGTGGCTCACTTGAGAAGGTAAGGGGTCACAGTATTCCCTTACCTAGATGACTGCCTAGCTGTAGGGCAGTTCCCCCAGCACACCAGAGATTCTCTTGCTCTAGCTTAGAGCACTTTGGAATCTTTGGAATTCCTGATAAACGCCCAGAAGCCTCAAGTGGAGCCTGTGCAGGTCCTGGGGCAGAGCTGGACGCTCTGAGTTTCTTTTTCATTATAATTTTTAATTTTTTATACTTGGCAAGATGAGCAAATTGCCTGTTTTCACAAGTGATAAGTTTTACATAAAAACAAATTGTCAAACAGGACATACTATATAAACAAAATGCAAAATATGTTAACATATATACAAACATACATATAATAATCAAATTCTATTGATAAATACAGTCAATAAGAGAATCAAGTCATTGCACAAGCTTGAGCTTAAAAGACCTAACTGTTCTACAATTGGTTACAACAGAGGGGATACTATTAAAGAATGTTATGGCCTTATAGACCACAGATCTTTGGCCAATTGTCTTCTTATAATAGGGAATCCTAAACATGCCATGAATCCAAGACCTAGTTCCTAAAGAATTTTGAGATCTGGTGAAAAAAGACTGAATGTTAGAGGGAAGAAAACCCTTAATTCCCTTAAATACAGAAATACCCATCTTAATATTAATCCTATCTATTAGGGAAGAACAATCTGCTTCCCTCAGCAAATCACAATGGTGGGTTCTTAAGGAAAGACCAGTCATAAATCGAAGGATGCTATGAAAGGTTACTTAAAGTTTATGTACATTTTTTTCACTTGTTCCTGAATAGACCATTAGTGCATTGTCAAAAGCACTAAGCAAAAAATTATGTGCCAATAATCTACAGGATTCTGGTATAAGATAAGATCTTACTCTAAACAACATTCCTAACCTTTGATGGACTTTCTTAATTATTTAATTAACATGGAGATCAAATGAAAGATGTGAATCAAGGGTAACCCCTAAATAATTAAAACTATCCACTAGTTCTATTTTGTCCCCCTTCAGATCAACAATTGAGACATTAATATCTCTAACTATTGTAGGGCAGGTAAAAACCATGACTTTTGTTTTCGCAATGTTTAGAACAAACTCATGAGAGAGAAGCCACTTTTGGAATAATTCAAAATGCAGTTGACCTGAGTTAAAGCTTGGTCTGAATCAACTCCAGCTGTAAAAATGACCGCATCACCGGCGTACAAACCCATTTTAGACTCTACACAAGAAGTGGGGGCTGCATTCACAAACAGGGAAAACAAAAGTGGGCAGAGTATTGAGCCCTGTGGGACTCCACAGGTGCTCAAATGAGAATCAGAACATGTCTTGGCAATAATAGTTCTATGCTCCCTAGTAGATAAATAATCACCCAACTAGGTTATAACTTCCCCTGAAAAATAAACATCTTTCAAAGAATCCAACAACAATGTATGATTTACCAAGTCGAAGACCTTGGTGAAGTCCACAAATACTGCAGCAACAGAGTGGCCCAAATCTAGGGTACCCCGTATGCAGCTTGTGAACCCCACCAAGGACATCTCAGTGTTATGATTTGTTCTAAATTCGTGCTGAGAGGTTGTTAATAAATTATATTTTGACAAATAGTCCTGGATCTGATCAAATACAATTATTTCAAGAATTTTAGATAAAGAGGTCAACAATGATGTTGGTCTATAATTTGAGACAGAATTCCTACACCCTGATTTAAATATTGGCTTTATAAGGGTTAACTTCCAGCACTGTGGAAGAACACCATGACAAAGTTAATTATTAAATAAAGTTATCAGGGATATGGATAATACATTTATTCCCAGTCTCAATAATCTATAGTCAATCTTATCCTGTCCAATATGAGGTTTAGGACTATATTTAAGAACATATTCTTTAACCTGTTCTGGGGAAACATTGTGAAAATAAAATTGAGGGTGACTAACATTTTGGTCCCTATCTGAGAATACTGGTGTTATCCAGGGCCTTATTTTGGATTTGAAACTTTGCAAGACCCCGAAAATAATCATTAAACATTTTAGATATATGATTTGTGTTGCTCACAAGTTGATCCCCATCTGGAAGGGTAATTAATGGGTCTTGTACTTTCCTTTCAATTAAGTTAAGTGTCTGCCATGTTTCTTTTGGGTTACCCAAAGAAGTCAATTGTTTATTTTTTAAAAAGTCTACTTTAGCTTTCCTTATAGACACATTACATTTGTTCCTAAGTATTTTATAATGTAATAATAGATTTGGGTCTCTATTTTTTTAAATGTCTTCCAGGCTCTATCTCTTTGTTTCATAATTGCTAACAGTTATCTTGATACCCATTCTTTTTATTGGTTCGTATTCTAATTTTTTTAAGTGGAACTATTTGATATTCAATTTGATTGAATAAACCACTAAATGTTTCAAACAAGACCTTTATGTCTTGTAAATTTTCAAGACAGGTCCAACCCACTACCTCACATGCTGCATTCATGACTTCACTTGTTACCTTTTTTATGTTTCTAGTTGATCTTACTTCGAGAGGGATCCTGCAGTAGGTCTTCACATATAGTACTGCACCCCGTGGCATCGGGACTACATGGCAAACTTGTAGCTAGCAATCATTGGCAGGGACTGCCCCTGTCATCAGGTGACAGATGTCGGCGTGACTTTAAAAGGGGTGGTCTCCCACCCACGCTCCAGTTCTTACCCACCATTGCATAGTATCATTTGACAAACATGGTAGAACAGCTTTTAGTCACTCACCATTTTTCTTAACAAATTTCTCTAACATTTCTATTTTTTCCTCGCGTCATAGTGGTGTACGTCATCTCGTCGGCCCAAGAAGAAGTAGTTCAAGTGCGGCATGCAGATTCTGCACGGGAATGACCATTTCCGGTGTGTCCTCTGCCTGAGGCCTAACCATAACTCTACCGAGTGCTCCATTTGTCAGCGCTTCAACCAGGCCACATGCACCCATTGCAAGAGGACCCTCAATACCCATTTGTTGACCCAGAGACTGGCATCGATGGAAAAAGAGCTCCAGGAGCAAAGGGAAAGATTGTTGTTGCTGGCCCCAGAGAAAAAGAAGAAAAAGAAGGATGCCAGAAGCAGAGCCGTTCTTCTCAGGGGAAGTTCAGCTAGACAGCCGACACTGACCAGGGTGAGCCCTCCATCTCCGTGAGTACCCTACCTCTTGGGCCTTCCTCTGCTCCAGCAGACCGGAGGTCCTCTGCCCCCCCACCGAGGTTAGCGAGCAGTCTGGGGTTGCCTCTTTGGAGATTCTTTCTGGGATTACTGCTTCGAGTCCCACCGCTAAGTCATCCTCTGGCTTTGCCGCTGGGCACATGACCCAGGCCGATCAGTCTGACTCTAGTTTCCCAGCTTCTGTCAGCCCAGCCATGGCCCATAAGTCAGTCAATGGCTCCTCCGCTGATTGTGTGGCAGTCACCTCTAAGTTGGACGCCGGACCACCTGATGCCCATGTGGTGTCTTCTCTCCCATCGGATTCCCTTGTGGACCCCAATGCCAGGCAGAGAGAGCTTGCAGGTCACTCCTCATCCCCACTGAGTTCTCCCTCCAGAGATTTGCTACCCTCGTCTGACCTTCTTGGGCCTGATCTCCAAGTCCCTCTTCCATCGGATACTCTCCTAGACCTGTCAACAGGGGCTCTACCTGATCTCCCCCCTACTTGCCGGGCTCTCTTCCACCGATGGATCCTCACCCAATGCCAGATCCCTCGCCGGACACTTTTGGGGGTGGAATGGACCTTACGCCTGCAGTACCTTCTCGGAGCCCCACTCCTACTCTGCCATTGGACCCACCTCCCAGTGGACCTTTGGCGCCTCCTCTGGCAGGGCCCTTCATTCCTCCGTTGGGCCCGAAAGGGGGCTACCCTGGATATACTCCTCAATATCCACAGTATCAGACACTGGGGGGGTCCGATGCCGGGTTATCCTCCTCCAACTCCAGGTTATCCAATGCCTGGTTACTTGTCACCAGGCCAGGCTTATTACCAAGGTTACCAGTATCCTTACTGGTACCAGGCACCTAGCTACCCTCCCTATGCAGGGTACCTGGGTTACCCACCACCCCCACTGCCTCCACCTCCTTCACCACATCAACCAGAACAGCAGGTCATTGCTGCATGGTGGCAGGATGCTAAGTCCCACTTCTTCAAGAGTTGGGCCAACCACAATTAGTGGTCAGGACTAACCCACCTCTCAGGGTGCTACCAGGTAGTCCTGTACCCTCTAGCTGAGTCTCAGATAGAGACTTGGGTGCTCTCCCTTCTGGACTTACCAAACACAGGCTCCTTGTCATGGTCCAAGAGGCATCTTTGCCCAGTAGACCGGAATCCTCAGAATCAGATGAGGACTCTGATACAGGGGTCTAGTCAGAACCTCACTCTTCCATCAAGCCTCAGCCAAAAGAGTCTCCTAAATCTCCCCCAGAGGATCCTCCTTTTCAGAGCTCCTCCAGACAATTCAAAAACCTTTCAGATGGGCTTCCCAGGAATTGGACCCCAAACACAGTAGATTGGCAGAGCACCTGGATCTGGTCAACGCGGATCTCCTCTCCATTCCTCCTTGGACGGCACTGCATGAGGACCTTACATCCACCATCTGGCAGCAACCGTCATCTATACTGGCCATTTCCAAGAAGGCTGATAGGACCTATTACCCCCCAGAAGGGGTTTCCACCTAATTGCCCAACCTAAGGCTGATTCTATTGTCATTATGGCTGCCACGATAGATCAGCCCAACCCAAGCATCTTAGTGCCTCCCCGCCAGAAAAGGAGTCAAAGCAGATGGACTAGTATGGTCAAAAGATCTACTCCTCATCCACCTGCACCATTTGCTCCCTTAACTAAGTCGTTCACATGGTGGCTTTCCAAAAATCCTCTCTTTCAGATTTGGAAAAAGACCTATAGGAGATTCCTTATGAGCAGCTCAGGAACAAACTCCTGAAGAAGGTCAGGATGAACAAGTCCTCCTGCCACCATGCCCTCCATGCTACCTATGACTCTGTGGACTCTGTGGCATGAGGGGCAGCTATGGGAATCTGCCTCAGACATCAAGCCTGGCTTCACCTGGTGGGGTTGGCTCAGGATGTACAGAGCTCTCTTCTGGACACTCCATTTAGAGGTCCAGTTCTGTTTGGCAGCAATGCCAAAGATATTATTACTGAGCTGCAGGAAAGCAGCAAATCCTTGAAGGATATCTGTTCCATGTACCGTTCAGGTCAAAAACAATGGCAGCAGCCATTTTGTTGTCAGTGGAAATGGAATAAGCAGAACCAGGGCAGACGAGAAAACAAGTGTCGCTCCCCGGGTTCCAGCGCCACCCTTGGCCAAGTTTGCTAAAACTGCCTCTGGGGGAAAGGCACCCCTCTCCTCCACATCCTGGCTCCCTCCCCCCTCCTGCTCCCTCTGACTCCATCGGAGGAACCGGTGGGAGGAAGGTTTGGCCTACACCTGGACGGGTGGAAGGCCATCACTGCAGATGCGTGGGTTCTTTAACTTATAGAAAGAGGTCACTCGATAGAATTCCTGGAGAGACTACCCCCCCAAACCCTCTGGGATGGTCATTTTACCCATCAGGCAAAAGCTTCTGGTCTTCCAAGAGACTCAAGCTCTATTGCAATAGGTGGCCATAGAGTGAGTCCCACCGGAATAAACAGGAAAGATATTCTACTCCCACTTCTTCCTGGTTCCCAAAAAGATGTTGGATCTAAGGCCTATCTTAGATCTCCACATGCTCAACCTCTTTGTAGAGTACAAGAGGTTTCACATGCAGACACTCCAGGGACTGCTACCCTTGCTCCTTCCCAACACTTGGCTGTGCTCCCTGGATATGCAGGATGCCTACCTCCATATCCCTATCCTTACGGCCCACTGCCACTTTCTGAGGTTCTCTTTTCTGGAGGATCATTTCCAGTTCAGAGCCCTCCCATTTGGCCTCTCTCCGGCACCTTGGGTATTCACCAAGTGCCTAGCCATGGTTGCGGCATTCCTATGCTGCAGGGGCATCTGTGCGTTCCCTTATCTGGATGACTGGCTCTTTTCAGCCCCTTCCCCAAACAGTCTGCAGGAATCCCTTTCCTTCACTCTGGGCATTTTCTCCAGTCTGGGCATTTCCATCAACCTTCCCAAGTCCCAGCTGCTACCCTCCCAGTACCTCCAATTCATTGGAGTGGTATTGGACATGGTCCAGAGCAAGACCTTTCTTCCATCTGACCAAGCAGAGACTATAATCTCCCAAGTGATGCTCATGGCTTCATCTCGAAGACCATGGCACGTTCAGTCCTACATCTACTGGGGTTGATGGTGGCTGCTATACCCACAGTCCCTCTGGCCAGACTGCACCTGAGGGTTACCCAATGGTCTATTTGAGTTCAATGGGACCAGCGCTTGGATGATATGGACCAGAGAGTCCTAGTCTCCAGCAGCTTTCAAAAGGATCTCCTTAGGTGACAGGACCCATCCAACCTTTCAGTGGGGGTTCCCTTGCACCCTCTGTCTCCTGTCAGATTCTCACCTCGGATGCCTCAAACTTGGGATGGGGAGCGCATCTGGGAGTCCATCGAACTCAAGGCTCCTGGTCTCCCATGGAGGAGAACCTTCATATCAATATTCTGGAGATGAGAACAGTACTGTATGCACTCCAGGCCTTCCAATCGCTTTTAACTCTGGGAACACTTCTTATCCAGACAAACAACATGGCCACTGTCTGGTATCTAAACAAACAGGGAGGCACCCGTTCATACCCTCTCTGCAGGGAGGAGGTACGGGTTTGATACTGGGTGGAACAGCACGGCCTATCCCTGACAGCAGTCACATGCCAGGTGTTCACAACATTCTGGCGGACAGTATCACAAAAATCACGGCACTCCCCACTCACCCAAAGTCCAGAAGTGCAAATGTTCATGAAAAAAATGCTTTACTGAAACATTAGCAGCAGAAATGGAAGGACACAAATAACCTCCTCACGTTTCACCCAACCATGAGCTTTGTCAAAGCTGATACCCCCTAGTGTTGGTATCCTTAAATAGCATATTTGAAAAAAACTTACAATGATCACGTGACAATCTTAAAGTGCAAGTGCATCAATACATCAATACATAAATAAATAAACACAATTAATATCAACACTAAAATGTATTTAAAAGACTCTCCAGTCCTTACTTATCTTATGCAGACATACTTCTTTCCTGTCACATGCTTATCTATTTTATTCTATTTTATTTTACTTGTAAACATAATTTGCTTGAATTACTATGAGCATAAATAATAAAGTCTGGGGGGGGGGGCAAAGTGAGCTTCCTTCCAATCACCTTGGGAGTCAATTTAAACTTTTAATCTATACTTTTAAGTGTATTTAATCCATTCAAAGACATTCTCCCACCCCGAATGCACTTATAGGTCTCATTAATAATAATAATAAGTTTATTTCACAAAAGCGCCTTTCAAAATATCAAGGTGCTTTACAAAAGATTTAAAATAAGTATGATAGGATCAATAAATACAGTATAAAACAATAGCAATAATCTGACGGGGTTCATTCATTCAATGCCATTAAAGCCCTGGTACCATTAAAAGGTTTTTAGCGCCTGTTTAAAGATTCCCACTATTGTGCACTCCCGCAGCCAACGGGGTAGAAAATTCCAGAGGGTAGGGACGACGTACATGAATGCACGGGCCCCAGAAGATTTCAAAGATGCCCTTGGGATCTCTAGCAACCCCTCGTCGACCGAACGCAACTGTCGCTCTGGGCGATAGGGGACCAAAAGCTCTTTCAAGTAGTCAGGGCCAAGTCCAAGTAGGGCTTTATATGTCAGTAAACCAAGTTTAAAGGTGATCCACTACTGAACCATCAGCCAGTGCAGATTGCACGGCACAGGGGTGATATGAGATGTTCAGGAAGCCCCCATCAACAGTCATGCTGCCGCATTCTGCACTAGCTGCAAGCAGCTGATATCAGCCCCAGGAAGCCCTAAGTACAGAGAGTTGCAATAATCAAGGCATGAGGTCACGAAGGCGTGGACCAGTGTGGGAAGATCTCCAGACAAAACAAGGTGCTTGATCCTGGTGATGTTCCTAAGATGGTAAAAGGAAGACTTGATTATCGCCGACACTTGAGATTGTAAGGTCTGCCCATCGTCAAGCACCACCCCCAGGTCCTGCACCTATTCAGAGGTAAGGATCTGAGTGCCCTTTAGATAAATTCCAGAGGGCTGACCAGTCCTTAACCCCTCTATCTGGAGACCCGGCTCCACAACCATCACCTTAGTCTTTCCCACATTCAACTTTAGCCAGCTCGAATTCATCCAGTCCTGGATTTCAGCAAGGGAGTTGTTAAATACTGAGAGAGCACTATCCTGGTCAGGTGCGAAAGACAGGTAGAGCTGGGTATCATCAGCATAGCAGTGAAACCTCAGCCCATACCGTCTTACAATATCGCCGAGGGGCAGCATGTACACTGCAAACAACATGGTGTAAAGCACTGAGCCCTGAAGTTCCCACATGACAGACAGAAAGGGTCTTCTACTTTAAACACTATTCTCTTTGCATTCGTGTATACTTACCTATAGAAGAGATGATCGAGAAAAATGGGTGAACACAAAAAATGGGGAACCATTCCTATAATAATCTAGCTTAAACTAATTATTACATTTATTCACCAGAGACCTATCTGGGTGGGGAGGGGGGAATTTTGCTCCTTATGTAGTATAGGAGCTGCTGGTTAGGTGCAACCTTCCTACATGGGTTATCTGTCAATCCGAGAGAAGGGGGAACAGAAAAAATATATATAAATATAAAAATATACAATAAAACGAGGCTATTCAATTTCTAAGTGCTGCTCAAAAAATAGGAATTCAGTAAAGGGGACCGACTATAAATTAGGGCACATACCCACAGTGCCCACTTATGCCCTATTTTCCAAAAAAGGCCTAAATTCTATATGATCATTAAGGCTACCATCTAGATGTGCCCCAATGATATAAATCCAAAAATTCTCCCTCTGGCTCAGAAGCCCTTCAGTGTTTCCTCCCCTTGGTCTCAATGTGACTTTTTCAATCCATATACATTTCACAATATGTTCCCCTCTGTTTCCAGCATTGTGTACATGTACAGCCCATGCATACTGCATATTTCCATTCTTGATTGCATTCAAATGTTCACCTATTCTTTCTTTTCATCTCCGCTTGGTTTTCCCAACATAGTATGCCCACATGTACAAAATGAGTAGTAAATCACATTGGTGGTGTTCCAGTTAATAAATTGTTTAATATTACACATTCTGTTATTGTATGGATTTTTAAACATACTGCACTCATACACACTTGAACAGAATTTACAACCACCACATCTTTTACATCCCTTGGGGGGGGGGGTAACCACTTTCTGGGCTTCTCCACCTCCATCGCTGAAGTCACTAGAATATCCCCTAGGTTACTTGCCCTCCTATAGGACATCCTTGGCAACACCTTAGCTGTTTCTTTTAACCTACTGTCTGCTCTCAGTATGTGCCAGTGTTTATATATGATCTCCTTGATCATATTCAACCTAACACTATACGTTCTGACAAAATTAATTCTGTTCCCAAGCTCCTCTGGTTCTCTTCATTTTTCTTCCGTGAGGTATTCTCTACTCACTTGATCACATGCTTTCCTAGCTTTTGAGATTGTCAAATTGCAATATCCCCTATCCCTAAAGCAAGTTTTCTGATTCTGTAATTCTTTATATAGATCATGATTCTCACTGCAATTCCTTTTTATTCTGTACATCTGACTTTTGGGAATATTCTCTTTTATGTGTTGGGGATGACAACTGCTTGCTAGTAGTATTGTATTCTTGTCAGTGTTTTCCCTATGGAATGAAGTTGCTATTCTGTTCCTTTCCATCACTTTTATCTTAAGATCCAAAAAAGACACTTCCTCCCTCTTAGCTGTATAAACAAATCTTAGATGTCTATCGGTGCTAAGTAGGTAACTCGCAAACTCTTCAAGTTCTCTCTCATTCCCCCTCCACACCAATAGCACATAGTTGATAAAATGTACCTATAAGGCAATTTTTTTTTCTAAACATATTTGAACTTACATCCCAAACAACCCCTTCTTCCCAATAGCTAAGATATAAATTAGCATAATTGGGGGAAAAACTTGCCCCCATCGCTGTTCCTTTAATTTAGTGGTAGTATTGATCTTTACAAGAAAAACAGTTCCCTTCCAATACTATTTGTGTTAAATCCACTGGAAAGTCTGTGTCTGGTTTTTCTTCCAGCCCCCTAAACCCCAAATAATAATGTATTGCCTTTATTCCCCTTCCATGGGGTGTATTTATGTATAGTGACTCTATGTCTAGCATCATTAAGACATTACCATCCTCCCAGATATGGTCCCTTAGGATTCTCAGCATATCACCTGCGTCCTTAACATAAGATGGCAGGGTCTTGACAATCTTCCCAATATTGTCTTCCATTATTCTAGCTAGCGGTTCAGTAACTGACCCAACACTTGATATGAGACAGCCTGGTGGATTAGTTAGAGACTCATGAACCTTAGGAAGTATATAAAACTGTGGTTGCAAGGGATGCTCTGTAGTAATATATATTTCCTTTCCTTCTGATTTATTATTCCCTCCTTTTCTGCCCATTCCAGATAATTATCAATGTCCCTCTTAAGGTTCATGGTAACATTCTTCCCCACAGGTCTGTAGAACTCTTTGTTAGACAATCGCCTTTCCACCTCCCTGACATATTCCCCAGTGTTAAGAACCACCACACTCCCTCCCTTGTCTGATGGCTTCACTACTATGGTTTTATTACTTTTCAAAGATCATAAGGCTTCCATTTCCTCTAAGGATAAATTATTAAACCTTGGCACATAGTCCTCCTTTCTAAGTTTTTCTGTGTCTTGTTCACACATTCTCTAGAATACCATAACTGCATGGGGTTGGGGTGGGCAAAAAGTACTTGGTTTCTTCCTTTTTTCAGTAATATCCATCATTGTATCTAAGTCTTTATGTATCCCCTCACCCCCTCACCCTCATTTTAAAACTCAGAGATGGCTTGCAAGACCTCTTGTATCGATATTATTTCTATTTCACTACAAAAGTCTTCCTCATTTTCAATTATACTTTCTTGATCTTATCTGTGTCAATCTTCACCATTCATCACATTTGGGTTCATGGCCGGAGGTCATGACCCCGCAGGAGCTCTTTTTATTTTTGGTAGGCAGAGACAATGCACCATCGGCGCCGCCCTTGAGGCCGATGCACTACGTGGCGCTCGTGGGCTGGCCGTTAGGTGCTGTCGACTCCGCCTGCCTGCCATTTCTTCATCTTCCGCCATCGAGGTCACCTCATGTGGAAGCTCCGAAAGAATTTTGAGGCCTACCGCCTACGCAGTTCATCCTGCCTTTACTCCTCCATGCCACAGTCTGTCGGCTCCTTCCCTGCTGGTTCTAGTTGCCTTACTCGACGTTGCTTGGTAAGATCTTTCCATTTATTTTTATTCTTGGTGACGTGGAGTCTGTTTTTGGTGTTTTTTTCCCTCGTAGGTCACGTCTGGGTTGGAAGCCAAGAAGACTTCGAAGACAGGAAGGCCCTCCATGCGACAGTGCCCTTGAGGCCGTAAATTTTCCGTCACCGACCAGCACGACTGTTGCCTTACGTGTCTTGGCCTGCTTCATGACATGGATTTGTGCAATGCCTGTGTCTCCGTGGACCGCCGGGTCATCGAACAACATGTGTGGAAAGTGGGGCGAGCTCCGCCAACTTTCGGGGGTCGGGTGCGCACTCGTCAGGCCAAGCCACATACTCTTGGCCTTACCTCCAGGTCCTCTCCCGGTTCTACATGGACTGAGGAGGAGGGAGCCTCGGCTTCTAGTAGCCTAGCCATTGCCGAGGCTCCTTCCACAGTACAGGAGGCCCGTCCTGCTCCTTTCGGGGGGCTTGCTGGAGGCGCCGCCAAGGCAATCACCCCTTCGGGGGTGAAGGCTCCCCCGGTGTTGAACCTGCGGTTGGCAATGCCTGTGTTGACACCGTTCTCGACATCGTCGGTTGACGCCGTTGTGGGCCTCGGCACCGTTCGAGGCACCGTGGGCTCTGACAGAGCCGTCAGCAGCGCCAGTTTGTCACTCAGTGCCATGGCTGCTGTCAGCACCATTCACAGCACTGATACTGCTAGCAGCACCATAAGAGTCTCTACGGTGCTGTCTTTGTCTTCTTGGCTCAGCACCGTTCACGGCGCCGAGGTTGAGCATGGCGCCGTGTCCGCCTCGGGACTCGGTGCCATGAGGGTGTCGGATTCTGCTGTCAGTGCTGTTGTTGGCTCCACCCCTGCCCTCGGCCATCCCTGGTACCAATGGCACCATCGGAGCCATCATCAATGCCGTCCCTGTCCTCGGCATCGCTTGCTGCTCCGTGGGACCCGACGGCGTTGTAGCTGTTTCTGACTCTGGGGCTGCTGCTTGGGCTGGAGCTGTGTCCCCCGCAGTTACCACTAGCAGTGCTGGGGGGGGCATTGGCACTGGCTCGGGCGTAGTCTCGGAATCCAGCACCCCATTTGGCAAGGATGGCACCGGGCACCCTCTTACGGTCTGGCACAGGGCCTTGGCCTCTACCTCTTCTGAGGCGGAGTCGAGCTGTGAGTCAGAAGAGCAGTCTGACTCCTTGGGGTTGACTGTTGGGGTTGGCATCCCTGTAGTGTCCTCCACAAGCCAGAGTCAGCCCCCTTCTGAGGTGGGGTTGGTGGCTGCTGAGACTGGGGTCACGGGTGCTGACCAGCAGGCAGTGGTGCAGGCCACCATTGCTTTGTAGACCGGTCTTGGTGGGTTCACTGACCCCCTCAATGGTGGTACCCCCACCTGTGGTGTGCCTGGATCACCCAACTTTGGAGCTGATTGGGGCTCCTACAGAAGGGGAGGGTGCTGAACCTTGGATAGCTCCTTTGGGTGCTGGCGAGGGCTGTCAGCTACCTATGATGGCCCTCTCAAGGAGGAGGGCTCTTTTGGACTCCGAGGGGTTGGGGTCATGGGGTCTACATGGTGACCTTTTTCGGGGTGCACCCAGGCTCTGGAAGAAGCCATAGTGCGGATCTCCACTCTTCCTCCTCGGTCTCTTTGGGAGAGCCCCATTCTTTTGAGATAGGGGACTGTCCTTCTGGACCTATACAGCCCCGGTCACCTCACAGGGAGGATTCTTCTGGGTGCAGCCAAGGCAGTACCGAAATGGTTGTTCAGCTGTCGGCTCTGGAGTCTTCTGGAGTCCTTTCTTCTTCAGGTGCTCTTGGTCCGCTCCTTAGCTCAGGCGGAGGTCAACCGACATCTCTTCTTGGCTCTGTCCCCATCCCTCTGCCGAATTCTCCTGCACTCTCAGGCATCCTTGGCTCAAGCGGGCTTCTCTCCTGGAAGCAGTTCAGGGCTGTGGCTGCTCGGTTCCCAGCTTATGTTATGGCAAAGGACATACAGGTTTTTCAACCACCCCCTGAGCAGCCACCATCTGAGCAGTCGGTACCCTACAACTCTTCATCCCCCTCTTCTGGGGGAGAGGAGCCTTCTGTCCACATCTCTCCAGTTGCTGATCTCGCTGAGTATCAGCGTTTCCTCTTGAGGATGTTGGAGGACTTGCACCTCATCCCTTCCACTGTAAGCAATCCAGAACACTTGGTGCATGCCTTTCTAAGCGATTTCAGAGAGGCCGCCCTTGTGGTGCCCCCCTGGCCTGTTCCCTTTTGGGAGGCATCGTTGCGCTCCTTGCAGAGGCCTTTCTCTGGCGTTCCTGCCCCTAGGGATCTCAGACAGTGGTATTGCACCCCCGGAGTCTCCAGGTTCCATGCCTCATCTGCTGTCCGAATTGACGCAGTTGGACACTCCTGATGGGCTTTGCGCCCTTCACCATGACCGGCCCCCAGATCAAGATTTCTCGGATTTTGACTTCTGGGTTAGGAGGACTTTCTACTCGGCATGGTTGTTGCTTTCCATTTCTGCATATCAGGCCCACTCTGCAGCCTATGACAGGTCCTTGTGGTCCAGGCTAGGTCAACTCCTAGACTCGTTGCTTGACAACGAGCAAACCAGACAAGCCATTGCACTTTCTGCACATGGCCTGGAGCTAGCAAGACACCAAGTGAGGGCATTCTATGATGCCAACAAGACAGCTACCAGGGTCATGGGGACAGCGATCTGCACTAGGCAGAGGGCATGGCTGCGTCTTTCCTGGTTGTTGCCCTTGGCCCGGCATAGGGTGATTAACTCCGCTCACCAGAGAACCTATCTCTTTCCCACAGAGCGAGACAGTGTTTGTCAGGGCAACTGCCTTCCCCCTGTGGGGGATCCCCGTCTCACTCTCCCCACTCTCAGGCCTCCCCAGGCCCTGAAGGTTCTCCCTCTCAGTTTGTCACCCACTGAGCTAACGGACTTTGTCCCCTAAGGTGTGAAAAACCCTTGAGAGGTCGGCACTCACCAAATTTGATGAATGGTGAGGGCAGCACAGATAAGATATGAAATGCATGCCTACCGTAATTATGATCTTTCTGTGTATCTTCACCATTCATCCTAATCTACCCTCCATCCCCTGGAGCCCCAGTCTCTGGGTCCACCTCTCTATCTGTGCAACCTTCCCCACCTCCTTTCTTAGGAGTGGGGTGAACAGGAGCACATAGGGGGATAAGGTTCCTGGGAGAGTGATCAGCATAGGGGGACACTCCTTCTCCAGTGCGTTAGCTCCACCCCTGTGGGGTGGGAGTTGGCAGTTGCCCTCCATTCTCTCCTTCCCCCTTTTTTCCCATCCATCTTATTTTTTCCTGTCCTTTGGACTACCTTTGAAAAAAAAATCCTTTATTTTTTTCACCAAAAATCTTTCCTTGAGAGGGTGTTAATTCTCTGTGCCCTGTCCTTCATCCAGAATAGCCGACTCTGCTTATATGGAGTTTTGCCAGCTATTCTGTGCCTTGAATTCTGGCAAGAAGCCTTTGGCTACTCCTTGCAGTTCCTATACAATCTGGAGATAGACCCGGGTCTGGGATATGTTTAACTTTTCCCCTTTCTTCCTATCTTCTAAATTCTTTACCCCACCCTACCTCCCTCCTCTATTTCCAGAGATTAGGGCCCCTCCCAATCCCTTTAGTTCCCGACTTCTCTCTTTCTGTCCTCTCAGTCATTATTTCTCCTTTTGGTTTTATGTCTTTTCCTTTTTCCTGTCCCTTGGACTTCCTTGTCCCACCCTCCACTCCCTTCCTCTTACCTCTCCAGCGACTCAGAACTGGCAGGCAGGTGGAGTCAACAGTGCCTAATGGCCAACCCGGGAGTGCCACGCAGTGCGTCGGCCTCAAGGGCGGCGCCGATGGTGCATCAGCTCCGCCTACCAAAAAAAACAAACACTCCCGCGGGGTCATGACCTCTGTCCGTGAACCCAAATGTGATGAATGGTGATGATACACAGAAAGACCATAATTATGGTAGATATGTAATTTTCATTTCTATGTACCCCATTTTTATTGGTTTAGAATAATAACACCTCAGGCTAAGACCTCTACACAGTCTATATAAATCTATGATAGTGTCAAAAAAGTTTAAGTCTACAGTAGGTACAAATGACAGTCCTTTATTTAGTACTTTCAATTCATTGTCCTTTAAGGTGTAACTTGACAAATTAATAACATTCGTCTCTCCATGTCCATTGGATATTTCTACTGTCTCATTTACTTCTCCTGATACCTCTTCTTCTGTGCCTGTGACTGCCCTCCTTGTGGTCCTTGTGGTCCATGAATCCCACCTTCCTCTCCTTGTTCTTCTTCGCCAATCTGATAGCGGCCTTTCCTCTTTCCCCTGCTCCAAAAAAGGTCCTTCTGAGTTATGTGAGTCACTGTTTGTACTGTTGACACTCATTTCCGAACCACTGGTTACTCCTGACCTGACCTGGATCCCGTAGTGTTTTTCAAAATTGAGACTGGTTCAAACCTAACTTTATTCCCTCTGTATTTCTGAAAATCTTGTTTCTTTTTCTCACTCCCCCTCTTAGGCCAACTAAAAATATGTCCATTCTTATAATCATTTAAGTCTCTGTTAAATTTCCTTTTCTTGGTGGCAATAATCTTGTTCTCTTGAAATTTAACCTCTTTTTCAAGTTCTCCCTTGAACTTTTCAAAGTTAGAACTGTCCCAAAATGTCTCCAGTATCTGTTCTTTCTCTTTCAGTTCTACTTCTATTTCTTTCTCCAAAGCTTTTGACTTTCTCACTATCAGATTCATCCATTTGTTTGTGGCTTCCATTGATATCTCTCACCACTCTTTAACAAACTCATTATCGTCAAGTCCGAATATAGGGACCTTTATAATTCTAAGCCCCCTCGGGGCTAGCTCCACATCAATTTAAGTTTGTATTGTTCTTAGCTGCCAATAATTTCTCCTCGCTTTAAGAATAGTTCTTTCAAATGAAAAGAAAGCTACTCAAATGTCCCCTTTAACTGTGCCCCCAATGTTCTCACTTCATCTTGGTGTTGTTCCAGTTACTCTGTTTGACATGGGGGTTTCAAATGGATTCTCTGACCCAAGGTTTAGAAGGAGGCTCTTTGCAATTTTAAATGTGCCTTTGCCATCTTTTGCTCATCCACTCATGCTTGCACTTGTAGATTCAAGCTCATCTTGCATGCTGAATACTTAATACCAGAATGGAACCATCTTCACTGTGGCAAAACCTGAACTGTGGATCTAAATGGCTAAAAATCCCACTGCCTGCTGCCTGCACCTCAACGGTGAGTTCACCCCATGCATAGCTCAACCTCTCATAAGATTTTGGACAGATAGAGTCACACCAAGGTGCCGGGTGCTCTGTGACTGGAAAAAAACTAGTATCACAAAAATCACGGCACTCCTCACTCACCCAAATGAGAGTCCGGAAGCACAAACGTTCATGAAAAAATGTGAGGAGGTTATTTGTGTCTTTCCATTTTTTGTCTACTGCTAATGTTTCAGTAAAGCATTTTTCTCACGAACATTTGCGCTTCTGGACTCTCATTTGGGTGAGTGGGGAGTGCCATCACTTTTGTGATACTAATTTCATTCCAGTCACAGAGCAGCAGGCACCTTGGTGTGGCTGTGTCTGTCAAAAAAAAAAAAATAATAATAAAAAATTCTGGTGGACAGTCTCAGCCGATCAGTTGCCAGGGCTCACGAGTGGGAACTAAAGCAAGCAGTAGTGGAAGACCTGTTTTTTCAATGGGGTTAGCCAGACCTAGATCTCTTTGTCTCTCCAGCCAACACAAAACTACCCAGCTTTTGCTCGCTTGTTCCCAGGCGTGGTGCTTTTTGGTGAGATGCACTGTCTCTGTCTTGGACAGGGAGATTTCTATACACTTTCCCTCAATTTCCTATTCTTCAGAAGATTCTGCTGAAGCTGTAAGCAGAGGGGGTGCACATCATCCTCATTGCCCCCCTGTGGCCTCAGCAGATATGGTTCCCATTTCTACAACAGCTGGCACTGGAACCCACAGTATCTCTTCCTCTCTCATGACCTTCTGTCTCAGGAGCAGGGCAGCCTGGTACATCCGAGCCTCAAGTCTCTTCATCTTCATGCATGGCACCTGTGGACTTAGCAAGTTCTCGCTATGGGGTCTCCTCAGGAGTCGCTCAGATCTTAGTGGAGGCCAGGAAACCTTCCACTAGATCCATTAAGTGGAACACATTTTCTACCTGGGCCTCAGCAAAAGGCCTAGACCCATTTTCCTGCTCAATTTCCCAGGTTTTAGAGTACCTCTTGCATCTGTCAGAGTTGGGCCTCAGTAATTCCTCCCTGAAGGTCCATCTGTCTGCAGTTTTGGCCTATCATCTCCCGGTGGAGGGCAAAACCCTAGCTCAGGTAGAGGCTTCCAAGACTTTCTTGAAGGGGATCCTTCACATCAAACCTCCGGTCCAGAATCCTCCCCCCCCAGGATCTCAACTTGATGTTAGAAAAGCTTACTTTGCCCCCTTTTAAACTGGCAGCAAGCTGTAATATGTGTTTTTTAGTGTGGAAAATGATCTTTTTAGTTGCTATCACTTCAGCTCAAAGAGTTTCAGAGCTTCAGGCTCTCATTTGTAGACAGTCTTATTTAATTTTCCACAGAGACTGGATGGTTCCACGGACTAACCCTTCCTTTCTTCTGAAAGTGGTTTTGGAATTGACCCTTAACCAGAGAGTTTAACTGCCAGTGTTCTTCCCAGAGCATTCCAACATGGTGGAGTATCTTCTGCACACCCTTGACATGCACAGGATTTTGAGGTGTTGTACCTCTAGGACTAAGGAGGTTCATAAGTCGAACCAGCTCTTTGTAGCCTTCACCTCCCAATGCCAAGGCAAGGGTATCACGAAACAGACTTTATCTAGGTGGCTGGCAAATTGTATCCATTACATTTACCAGAAGTACGAGAAGCCCCTTCTGGGTATGGTTAAGGGCCACTCCACTAGGAATGTGGCCGCGTATACTGCTTTTTTCAAGAATGTGTCCACTGAAGACATCTGTGTGCAGTGGCTACTTGGTCCTCCATCCACTCCTCCACTAAGCATTACAGTCTGGACATTGCCTCTAGGCATAAGGCTGGTTTTGGTCTTGCAGTCTTGCAAGGTCTCTTGTCTTGAACAGACATCTAGTTGGCAGACATTTTCCTCCTCCTCCCAGAACCTCATCTCTGACTCCTTCCTTTTTGTTAGACTGCTTGGTATTCAGTCCTATATGTGAAGACCTACTGCAGGAACCCTCTCAAAGTAAGATATAGCAGTTATGTAAGAACTTACCATAACAGTAGATCTTTGAGAGAGGTTCCTTCAGTAGGTCTAGTTTCCCACCCACATTTCCCCCAGCTCCTGCATTTTTTCTCTTTATTCCCTTCCCAGGACTCTGTCTCATCCAGGGTACAGGGTACCGGCAGTCTGTTACTCCTCTTTCATGCTTCCTTTCTAGAGGTCTACAGTGGAAAAGAACTGGAGCATGGGTGGGGGATAGCCCCATTAATAGTCATGCTGGCATCCGTCACCTGACAACGGGGGTAGTCCCTGCCGATGATTGCTAGCTACAAGTTTGCCATGTGGTCCTGATGCCAGGGGGTGCAGTCCTATATGTGAAGACCTACTGCAGGAACCTCTCTCAAAGATTTACTGTTCCGGGAAGTTCTTATGTAACTGCTATGTATGTGCCACGATTAGCGTCACCAACACAGCGACCTATAGCCCTGTAGACAAAATCAAAAGAGTTTGTCGACAGGTCACTGTGCTGGTGCACCTGAAACAGGGGCACACTGTCTCCCGGTCCTGCACCCCCTCCCCAAATCAACTCTGACTCAGAGTTGATAATCTGTTGTATGGGGGGTGTGGGGGCAGAGCCCCCTGCATGGAGGGTTTGGTGGGGCAAAACCCCCGATGAAAAACTGGACCAGGAGACAATTGGGATTCATGTCAACTGCAACTTGCAGTTGACATAAATCCTGTTGCTGTGATGCTGGTCGATGAAAGTGTTGTTGAACTGGCATTGTAAAGCCTTTCTAGTCTCTATACAACAAAGGGAATTTTGTGTTTGTTTGGCTGTCCACTCACAGACTACTGAGTAGTGGTCACTGATCACATCAAGCAATGATGAAGAGGGTGATCCCTCAAAGTACTGGGGAATTTCTGATGCCTGCTTAATAAACTTTTTGTATTGGAGCTTTCTAAAGTGATCGCGTTTATTTCTACTTCAGTCTGTACTTGTTATACAGGATAGACAGTATCTTAGAGCTGGCAGGCTCCTTCCAGCTAAACAGACCCAGGACAGCAAAGCAGTTCCTGCAGCTATTAGGTCACATGGCAGCAGCCACAGCTGTTGTACCAGGATCAAGGTTTCAAATGACAGACTTCCAGATCCACGTAAGAGCTCACTGGTCTCAAAGGAAGGATCCTCTGGCCAAATTGGTGCCTGTCACAAAAACTCTATTACATGCTTTACAATTGTGGCTGGACAGAGGGAACATCAGGGAGGGAACTCCTTCTCAAAAGGAAATACCATCAGTGGTGATCATCACAGATGCCTCCCTCTTAGGGTGGGGGGGCAGACATTCATGACCTCACAGCCAGAGGTACATGGTCCCCCCAGGAATCACTTTTGCATATCAACTTATTAGAGCTCAGGATGGTTTACCTGGCTCTTCAGTTGTTTGCACCTCAGCTCAAGGGCAAGGTAGTGCAGGTCAGAACAGAAAACACTACCACCATGTAGTACATCAACAAACAGGGAGGCACAAGATCCACCTTACTGTGCACAGAAGCTTGCCTACTCCCTACAGGTGTCTCTCTCTGCTATTTATCTACCAGGAAAGGACAACATTCTGGCACACTCCCTCAGCAGAATCAGTCAGTCAGAACCCTCATGAGTGGTCCTTGAATACACAGGTGCTGGCATCCATTTTCAGAAGGTGGGGCACACCAGAGATAGTTCCCTTCACCTCCACAGACAACCACCAGCTGCAACAGTTTTGTTGCAGATCTCCAGCCCAGAGGCCTGTGCCTTGTGATTCCTGAGTGAGCTTTTGGGCCCCAATGTTTGTCAGAACATCCAGCAGACACACCCAACCTCAAATCGGGCCCCCCAGGTCAGGAGGCCTACACAGTCATGTGCTGGCAGACATTGCCCCTAACTGCCTAGAAGACAAGGATGAGGATTGCAAGGATCTTGGATAAGCTCCTGACCTTAAATAATAAAATACATATATATATATATATATATATATATATAATGATCATATGTGTATATATATATATATATATATATATATTGGTTGGCTCTCAGATGAGGAGGAAGTTCTCTTCCCTCTGAGGAGGAGGAGGAAGGGGAGTGGATGGAGCCCAAGTCAGGGATAACAATTCCTTCCTTGTTTGACAATAAGTCCTTGTCTTCTTTGGATAGCTGAAGCATGTAGATCCTTACAGCTCAAGAGGTACAGTCCATGGAGATGGTGGATGACAATCCGACTCTGTCTGCATCCTCCTCCTCGGCTACTATGTGACCAAATTATTGAGCAGCAATGGGCAGGCGTGGATCAGAGAAAGTATTTTCCCAACCAAAGACACATATTTTTCCATTTTTTAAGGAAAGATCTCGAAGGTGGGAACTCCTCCACTGGACGACAAGGCTGTTTATAATTCTGTCAAATACACTGTCTTGCCTGTCAAAGGTTGTCTGGCCCTAGCAGATTCTCATGTCAAGCAGGTGGACACCACATGCAGGGGAAGGGGGTCACCTCTATCAGCACAGTTGTATGTCTTATGTTTCATTTATTGTTGCCAGAGCCTGAAACACATGGGTCACTACTCTGGCCAGTTTCGTTCTGCCTGACTTAGAAGGTGCGAGCATTTTGCAATTAATGGCCATGCCCTTCACTTTTCTAGGTGATTCTACAGTGGAGCATTGTGCATGTCAGCCCTTTTGGCCTACTTCATTATTTCAGCTGTGAAGGGCTTGTGGCTTAGTCATTGGGTCACTGATCATGCTTCAAAAGCTAAGCTGTTTAACCTCCCCTTGAGGGAGTCTTATTGTTTGAGTCTGACCATGGTACTGTTTTAAAGGATATTCAGAAGAACGGCTATCTCCAGTGTCAAAACAACAATGTTAGACTACTGTAACCCAAAGGGGTCAAGGTAACGGCAGATCTTACTTCGAGAGGGCTCTTGCAGTAGGTAATTACATATAGGACTGACGCCGGCAGGCGGCAGGACCCCACAGAAACATTTCTTGCTAGCATCCCTGGCTAGGGACCGCACCCATGTCAGGTGACCGGCATCAGGAGACATCGGTATAAAGGAGCAGTCCCGGACGCCCGCCTTTCAGTTCTTTCCTGCTGTTAGCTCATGCAGCACCTCGCGAAAAAGTTAGTGCCATGTCAGCCCTACCTTCATCGGTTTTTAACCGAAAATAATTGTTTTTTTGACTAACGTCAGTACAATTGTCGGTGTATGTTGTCCCCTACACCCTCCAAGCACAAGAATAAGTGCGATTCATGCGGCGCCCAACTACCGCACAAGGACGGCCACTCCCTGTGCCTGTTCTGCCTAGGCCCCAATCACCCGGTTGAGAAGTGCCAGCACTGCCTCAGTTTCAACGCGGCTACCCGGAAAAGGCGGCAGCAATCCTTGGAAACCCATATTCTGAAGAAGAAAATTAGTTCTATGGAGAAGGAGCTCAAAAAACTGAGGCAGGCGTCCACTTCCTCCAAAGGCCAGCAGAAGAAGAAGGAGAAGGAGAGATACTGGGACAAAGGCTCCTCCACTGCGTCTCCCTCGGGAGTCGCTGGGACGCAGGTAACATCCCCTCTGGGGGATTGCTCCTCGACGGCCACCTCGTAAGGTTCCGAGGGGCTGTCGGCCCGCCCGTCTGGCTCACACTTGGGCCTTGCGGGTGCCTCCGGGCAGTTGGAGGCCTCCGCCCCTGGTTCAGCTGCAGGCTCGCGGCCTACCACTATGGGCGACTCCGGTAAGCTGGGCGTCGGCTCCTCGACATCCGCCCGGAGAGGGCTGGTAAGACGTCTGACCCTCCGGGGCGGCTCGCGGCCTCCACTCCACCGGACCAGGCCAATCACTCTACTTGGTCCGCCTCCGATGATGGCTCTTATAAGTCAGACACTGGCTCCTCCGGCCCCCGCGGAGCTCACCCCTAAGCCTCACATCGGCTTGTCCGACATCCGGCTGGCGGAGGAACCGGCGACGGACCCCCCCACGTCCGTCGTACCCGGTTCCCAGCAGCCTTCGCTGCCGTCTGCGGAACCAGAGTCTCCCCAACTCGACCCCAGGAATTTTTCCCCTCCATCCCCGGGCGAAGCTGGATCTTTTTCTTCCATCAGTCCTTCCACCACCTGGTGTGCTGGACCTGACTTCGGCTCCCCGGACGCCGGCTCCAACGCCGGCCCCTCCGACGTTGGTACCTCCGATGCCAGGGCCTCTGCTGTCAGCCCTGACGTTGGCCTTACCAACTCCGGGAGACATTCTGCTCCCATCGGGCCCTCCGCCCTCCAGGCTCTCCACTATGGACCCACCCGTGAGGCCACCGGCCAGGCCGTATGCTCCAGCAGCCCCCCCGGCTCCCGGGTACCCTCCGTCCTATCCGATGCCAGTGTACCCAGGACCGCAGTATCCGGCGCCACAGTACCCGACGCCACAGTACTCAACACCACAATACCTGACACCACAATACCCGACACTGGGCTTCCCGCAGCCAGGTTTTGGATACGCTCCATATGGTTACAACCCGTATCCTTATCCCTCACCTCCTCCTCCACCACCCTCGCGACCGCTGGTGGATCTGCAGGAGACTCTGGCCTCCTGGTGGGCTGAGGCCAAGGCTCGGCTCACCAAAGAGGTCGAGAGCCACCTTCTGGTGATGGTGCCATCCCAGGTTCCCGTAACGTCCGAGGCGGCACACTCCCTCACCTCCTCCGGACTCCAGGGTTCTTCCGTCTGGATCCAGAGAAGGGCAGGACATGCTTCCCTGAGGACTTCCCAAGGGGTCCATTCCTCCCCCAGGTCGGGAAAGGGAGTCTTTCTCCTCTTCATCCTCCTCTTCACTCTTGGACTCCTTGGACTCTTCCAACGGTTGTTCCGAGAGAGACGACGAGCCACACTCTCCGTCGAAGCCCAGGCCAAGAACTCCTCTGAAGTCTCCTTTGGAGGATCCTTCTTTTACGGAGTTGCTTAGGAAAATCCAGGAGGTTCATCAGTGGCACTCCCTGGCACCAGATCCTTAGCATCTGAAACTCGCTGAACATCTGGATCTGCCTGTGACAGCTCCTACCTTGGTGCCACCTTGGATAGAGCCGCATGCCGACCTCGTTACCACAATCTGGAAACAGCTGTCGGCCTTAGCCTCACTTCCTAGGAAGTCGAACAGGCTATATCAGGCTCCAGAGGGGTGTTGATTTTCTGGATTCTCACCCTCATGCCGACTCGGTTGTGATTAGCGCCGCTCACGGCCAGTCGGCGAACCCCAAACATCTTAGCTCATCACCACCTGATAAGGAATCAAGCCTTCTGGACCAGTATGGGAGAAACATTTACGCTTCCTCCACACTGGGGATCAGGGCCCTGAACTATGTCGGCCATATGGGGGACTACCAGAAGGCCATTCTGACTCAGGTAGAAGCCAAATTGGACTCCTTGCCTGACTCTCAAGTCAAACAGGAGTTGGCTGATCTCGTCCGCTCTGCTCGTTCGGCCAGTCGACATATGCTATGTGTGACAGACGATGCAGTGGACACTGCTGGGTGGAGCTCAACTTTTGCTGTAGGTCTACGGCATCATGCTTGGCTCCGTGTGTCAGGGTTGGTCCCGGTGGTGCAATCTGCTATCCAGGAAGCACCCTTCCGGGGGTCTGTGCTTTCCGGGGGTGATGTCAAGGACATCATCACTGATTTGCAAGAGAAGGGGATGGCACTGAAGTCTGTTGATTCCATGTACCTTCCCCATCAGCAGCAGTGTCATCCCTTTTATAGATGGAATCGGCCAAAGGCGAAACCCCAGGGAAGGCGGGCCACAAGACGCCGGGCCCCCACAGCTGCCAAGCCCCCCCCACCCAAAAAAGCAGCAGGTGCTTCAGCTGCGAGCTGCCCACCACACTGCTCCTTTCCTCTCACTGCCTCTGGACTCCCGGAGGAACGGTAGGAGGGAGGATTTCCCTCCACCTTCTGGGATGGGAGAGGATAACCACAGATTCTTGGGTGCTCCAGCTCATAGCAGAAGGACACTCGTTAGAGTTTCTTCAGAAACCACCTCACCACCCCCCCCTGAAGTCGACGTATTCACGGGAACATCTTCTCTTGGTCCAGGAGGAAATTTCGGCTCTCCTGCTGAAACAAGCAATAGAGCCCATCCCCTTCATCTGCGAGAGACGGGTTACTATTCCCATTTCTTCCTGGTCCCAAAGAAGATAGGAGATCTCAGACCAATTTTGGATCTCAGTTCCCTGAATCTTTACTTAGAATACAAAAGGTTCAGGATGCTCTCTTTGCAGAGCCTTCTGCCCCTCCTCCGGCCGGGTGAATGGCTTTGTGCTCTGGATATGCAGGATGCTTATCTGCACATTCCCATTCGCCCATCTCATCGCAAATACCTTCATTTTGCATTCCAGGAGGACCACTACCAGTTCAAAGTGCTCCCGTTTGGTCTATCCTCGGCCTCCTGAGTGTTTACCAAATGCCTGGCAGTGGTGGCGGCCCACCTGCGTATCAGGGGAGTACAGGTTTTCCCATACCTAGATGACTGGCTCCTGGTGGCCTCATCCAGGGAGGAACTCCTGCATTACCTCTCCCTTACCCAGCAGGTTTTTGCCTGCCTGGGTATTACCATCAACCATTCCAAGTCTCATCTGGACCCATCCCAGAGGCTACAGTTTATTGGGGCAATTCTCAATATGGCCACGGGCAAGGCCTTCCTGCCTCTGGACAGGGCGTCCACCCTTCAGACCCAAATAAGTCTGTTGTCCAACCACAGGATGGTCTCTGTGAGGTCGGTCCTTTGCCTTCTCGGGCTCATGGTGGCTGCTATCCTGACGGTGCCTCGTGCTTGACTCCACATGAGGATTTCTCAGTGGCCTGTATGCTCTCAATGGGATCAGCTAGTGGACGATCTAGATCACCCAGTTCTGATCTCCTCGCTGATGATTCGAGACTTGCAATGGTGGATGGTTCGAGATAACCTGTTTCAGGGAGTTCCTTTCTTTCATCCTCCCCCCTCCCAGACTCTAACCACAGACGCCTCAGGTGAAGGTTGGGGGGCCCATCTTGGCCCTCATTGGACCCAGGGCTCCTGGTCCAAGCTAGAACAAGATCTCCACATCAGTGTGCTCGAGCTTCAGGCAGTGTTGTATGCTGTCCAAGCCCTTCACCAATACATCCTTCCCGGCCACCTAGCCATCCAGACGGACAACATGTGCGTGGTGTGGTATATCAACAAACAGGGAGGGACTCAGTCCTACCCTCTCTGCAGGGAGGCAATGAGGGTTTGGGATTGGGCAACACAACATGACCTTCACCTCATGGCAATTCACATTCCGGGAGTCGAAAACACCCTGGCAGACAAGCTAAGTCACTCTTCTGCTCTGACTCATGAGTGGGAACTGGACCAAGGGGTCCTAGACAATATCTTCCAACTTTGGGGAACACCACAAGTTGACCTGTTTGCATCCCCCCTAAAAGCAAAACTTCCTGTTTTCTGCTTGCTCGTTCCAGAGCGAGGCGCTTTTTGGAGCAACAGCCTGTCTCTAGACTGGAAGGACAGATTCGTCTATGTCTTTCCCCCAATTCCACTTATCCCATGAGTCTTGCAGAAACTAGGTTCAGAAGGAGCATGAATAATTCTGATCGCTCCTTTCTGGCCCAGGCAAGTTTGGTTCTCTCTTCTACAACAATACTCAGAGGATTCTCCTCTTCCTCTTCCTCTATCTCGAGGTTTGTTGACCCAGGATCAGGGGACCCTGGTCCATCCAGGCCTCAAATCCCTTCAACTGCATGCATGGCTCCTGCAGACTTAGCCCAATCCCATTTTGGCGTGTCTCCCAAAGTGGCGGAGATTTTGGTGGAGGCCAGAAAACCCTCCACCAGATCCACTTATGCCATGAAGTGGAAAAGATTCACTATCTGGGCCGCTTCCCAGAACATGGATCCCTTCTCCTGTTCAGTGGGGCTTCTGCTGGAGTATCTATGTCATCTGTTTGATCTGGGTCTCAGCCATTTCTCTCTGAAGGTACACATGGTGACCATTTCGGCCTATCATGTTCCCATTGCAGACAAAGCTTTCACTCAACTGGAGGTCTCTAAGACCTTTCTCAGAGGGGTCCTCCATCTGAGACCCCCCCATCCGTACTCCTGCTCCCCCTTGGGACTTGAATTTTGTTCTCGAGAAACTTACTCTCCCTCCCTTTGAACCTGCAGCTTCTGCGGATTTGAAGTTCCTTTCGTGGAAGACTCTCTTCTTGGTGGCCATTACCTCTGCTCGAGAATCTCCGCTCCAGGCCCTGATGTGTAAAATCCGTACTTGATTTTCACAAGGAACATGTTAGCTCATCCCACGAATCCTAAGTTTCTCCCTAAAGTAGTAGCTGAGTCTACTCTAAATCAGTCCATAGAGTTACCTGCCTTTTTTACGCAGTACTCTAATCAAGGGGAGTATTTACTCCATACTATGGATGTTCACTGGATTCTGAGATACTACACCAACAGGACGAAGGATCTCAGAAAGACTGATCAATTGTTCGACTCTTTTGCTCACAAAAGGGAAGGCAAAGCTGTTTCCAAGCAATGCCTGTCAAAGTGGTTGGCCCATTGCATCACTTTCTGTTATGACAAATACAACAAGACCCTCCCGGGTCAAGTCAGAGGCCACTCCACAAGAGGAGTAGCTGCCTCAACGGCTTGTTTCAAGAATATGTCTGTGGCAGACATCTGCACTACCGCCACCTGGACTTCCATCCATACCTTTATTAAACACTACAATTTGGATGTTGCCTCTCGCTGTAGAGCAGGCTTCGGACTGGCTGTTTTGCAAGGCCTCCTATCTTGAGACTTGCACAACCAGAACTACTTTTTGGAGTAGTTTTCCTCCTCCCGGTGCCCCTCTTTGTTCCAGACTGCTTGGGATTCAGTCCTATATGTAATTACCTACTGCAAGAGCCCTCTCAAAGTAAGATAGTACAGTTACGTAAGAACTTACCATAACAGTAGATCTTTGAGAGAGGCTCTTGCAGTAGGTAATACCTTCCGGCCCTCCATCCCCCTAGGCTTTTTCAGTTCCTTTTCCATTGATGCAAATATCCACTTCTCTCTCATCTGGCCTCTTTTGGCTTGTGGTGGGAAAGAACTGGAAGGCGGGCATCCGGAACCACCCCTTTATACCGACGTCTCCTGACGCCGGTCACCTGACGTGGGGGCGGTCCCTTGCCAGGGACTACTAGCTAGAAATTTTTCCATGGGGTCCTGCCACCTGCCGGTGTCAGTCCTATATGTAATTACCTACTGCAAGAGCCTCTCTCAAAGATCTACTGTTATGGTAAGTTCTTACGTAACTGTACTTTCCTCGGTGGGTTCCATTCCTTTAGGAACTTTGGCTCCGGAGAATTTTTTTTTTTTATTGTTTAACCAGGAGTGGCACACTAAGCTGAAAGCTTTTTTACAAGTGCGACCTGGGAGCACAGGGAAGTTAAGTGACTTGCTCAGGGTAACACAGTATGCAAGTGGGGTCTGTGGGATTCAAACCACGAGTCTCCAGATTTTCAGCACAGAGCCTTCAACCACTGCACTATACTGCCTCCCAGAATAGAGGAGTCTACTCAAGTAACAAAGGTTACAGTAGCAGAAGAGCCCTGGCCAGGCGCCACACAGGAGGCTCAGCACAAAGTCTGGTGCCTCACAATGAAGGCACACAAGTCCATCCCTGCCTCCTTTTCTTTGTGGAAGACTACATGAGTTTTCCTCAAGATGGGCCAAAATCAACATCAGCCACCTGAGTTCTGAAGATATTTTTCTTGGGCTATGCCATAGTTTCATAGCGTTCTTCTCTGGGGGACATTTTCTACTGCCCCCAGTTTCCAAGGATGTTGTAAAAAGCCAAGCATTGTCAGAGACCCTGACCCACCTCATTCATTCAAACAACATGAAGTCTTGCTGTATTCTGACTATATGCAGTTAGCCCCAGCACTTGAACTGCTCCAGAGATTAAAAGGTTAACTCTAAGCAAAGGTATAGAACGTTGAGCTCAAGCTCGGTTTTCAAACCTCTGTCTGTGGTATTCTGAAGTGTAACCATCAGATTCTTTACTCTGCCTAACTGTGAAGTCACTTCGGAGATCCCTCCTGCGCTTCGGTTTGGTTACAATACGAATTGGTTGGTTTTTCAAGTCGTTTCTTCAAGAATTTCGGCATTCTCTCCTCTGTCTAGGTACCAGTAAGTGGTAGTTGTAGGTAGTGGTGTTTTTCCTCAAGAAATTGTTTTATTTTTGGTTTCTTACCAGTCGGTCTGGTGTAGAACCAAAACCTATTCTGTTTCTGTATAATTTGTTGATTGTGTGTGTTTTTCCAGTACTAATCGGTTCCTAAAAAAAACAGACTTTTAGAATTTTTTTAACCGACCCGTCTCAAGGTTGGAACCAATAAGTTTGTAGTCATCTGACTTAACTGCTGTTTTGGGTGGCTAAGTTGAAGGCATGTCTGAGAAACCCAAAAAGAAAACCAGACCCACTGGGTTTCAGCACTGTACCGAGTGTAAGGAGGCCTTTGCCAAGGCCGACCCTCACTTTGTATGTGTGTACTGTCTGGGGTTTGTCCACCTCAAAGAAGACTGCCTAATACGATATGCAAAAACTTTCCCAAAGCCACTCTGGAAAAACGTTTGAGTAGGCTAAGGGAGAGGGAGGCCAAGATGTCCTCTAACCCGGATAGCCAGCCCAGTTCGGTTGCGACCGACTCTGAAGAGGTGCCCACTGACCTAGGTGATACCTCTTCGGGCAAATGGAGAGACAATTCTGTGGAATTGGTTCCAAGTAAAAGAAAAAGAAAATCAGCTGGTTCAGATCCTGCTTCCCATGGTCCGACCGCTGAGGAGATAGCAAAAGCGATTTCCACAGTTCAATCGCTTTGCTCGGTTCCGACCGAACCGGTTTCGGTTCAAAGCAGACCGGTTCAGTCAGAAATGTCTGCTTCAGTCATAGATCCTGAAGCTTACTATGAGGGTGATTGGGAGGAGGATGATTAGGATGAAGAGGATGAGGGTCTAGATGGGCCGGTAGAGCCTGACATCTCCCCAGACAGGCCCTCTCAGGTTTCTCCTCCCAGGCTTACAAGAAAGTGACTGAGACACTTCAGCTTCCTCTGGAAGAGGCTGACCAGGATCAGGAAGAACCTGACTATTTAAAAATGATGGATGTACCAGAGTCAAAGAGGGTGTCTATCCCCTTACACAAATCCTTGGGGAAGCAGACACAAAAATGATTAGAATTTCCTACATCCGTACGCCCTGTGGAAAAAAGAGAATGGACAGGAGATATACTTTGTCAGGTCCTGGGATGGAATTCCTTACCAATCATAGCAGCCATGTTGTGGTAGTACAAGCTGCAGCCTGTGACAAGGCTTATATTCCCTGGCATCTCACCCCCCCAGACAAGGATTCCAGGAAAGTGGATGCCATGGCAAAAAAACAGTGCTTGGCATCCTCTTTGGGACTCAGACAATCTATCTACATGGTATATACAGCTAGGTACCAGAAATCTATGTGGGGTATGGTTCTGGAACTAGCTATGAATGCCCCCTGCCCCCCCAGCTAGTCAAGGAGCTATAGCAGGTGGCGGCACATGGTATAGAGGCATCTAAAGTGCAATTCCATGCTGCTGTTGATTCTAATGATGTTCATTCCAGGGTCATGGCTACATCTTTCTCCATGAGGAGATTTGCTTGGCTTAGGTGTACCAATCTCTCTCAGGATACCCAGGCTAAGGCCATGGATTTTCCTGTAACTGGAAATTATCTCTTTGGGGATCAGAGAATTATATGAAAAAAATGGAAGAATATAGGACCACCAATAGGAGTGCTGCAGCCAAAGAAATGCAGACTACTCCTCAGAGGCAGCAGTTTAGGGACAGGGGCAGGTCTTTTCACAGGCCTTTTTATCAAGCTCAGGCCTCCTCTTCTTTCCAACAGAGGGGGTTCTTTAGGGGAAGAGGTAGACATGGGGTGACTAGGACCCCATCAGCTACTTAGTCTAAGACCCCTGCTAAGCAGACACCCTGAGGTGTCAGTCAGGGTCACCTCCCCAATCCCAGTAGGGGGCAGGCTGGCTCACTACTCCCAGGCCTGGGAGTCTATTACTTCAGACAAATGGATCTTGGAAGTAGTGAGCCAGGGACTTGCTCTCAGTTTCAACAGGTTCCCAAGAATGAGAGCAAGGTCCTTCAGTCCTCCCTCTCCTTTGGAGACAAAGGCCTTAGATGCAGAAGTTTCCTCTCTTCTGCTTTTATTTATTTATTTATGAGTTTAACCGGAAAGACATACTGTGCAGGGTTGCTTGATTCCAGATGCAACCTGGGGGACAAGTCCCAAGAAATAGTACATCATAGGGCACAGTAATTATACATCACAGCGAGGGGGCCACCTGCCATATCAGACAATCAGCAGGTAGAAACAAAGGAAAACAGAGAAGGGGGAAATACAAATGGATAAAATTACACAGAATACCATCTGAGAACACAAAATACATGCACATAGTGGGAACTAGCTAAAAGCATGAGCAGCTGAAGGAGGAGTGTGTGCTGAATAGGAGATTGAGGTGGTGGGGGTTAGATGATTGTCTAATATCGGCTGGCAGTGCGTTCCAGAGCTGGGAGATATGGAATCTGAAAGCTGCTTGTCCTTTGGTTGTGCACATGAAGGGGACGTGGAGGAGCCTGAGGTCTGTGCTTCTGAGGGAGTAAGCAGGGGAGGTTGTGGGAAGAGGACAGAGACCAGGTAGAGGGGAAGAGACTGGGACCAGAATTTGGTTGCAGATCTAGCACAGTGGATTAATCTGTGGTCTTGGAGGGACGGCAGGGCTAGGGAGCTGTATAAGGCACAGTGGTGGGTTGTTTGCGGGCAGTCGAGGATAAAGCGACAGAAGGAGTGAAAAAGTGTGTCAAGGCTGGCTAAGGAGGAGGAGGGAGCAGTGCCATAGACTATGTCACCATAGTCGAGTATTGGGAGGATCATCTTTTGAACAATAGCTTTCCAGGCTGAAGAGAGGAGGCAACCTTTGTACTGATATAGGGCGCCGAGTTTAGGGAGTAGTTTCTTATGGATGGAATCAATATGAGTGGAGAAATCTAAGTGCTGATCGAGCCAGATGCCTAAGTATCTGAAACTGGTGCATGCTTCCAGGAGGGTCCCGTCCAGTGTTTAGAAGGGAGGGGCAAGGGGCTTGGCAGAAGGGTCTTTGCTGTGAACCGAAGGTTAGCGACATAGTTTTCTTAGGGTTTAGGAATAGTTGGTTTGAGCAGAACCAGTGCTGGATGGCGTTGAAATCCTGCTGTAGTAGATTAGCCACATCGCTTGTGGAAGGGCCCGTGGCATACAGCACTGTGTCATCCGCATACATATGGATGGATGAGTAAAGACAGGCTGATGGGAGGTCGTTTAAAAATATGGAGAAGAGCAGTGGGCCCAAGACTGAGCCTTGGGGGACGCCAGCAGTAACTGGTAGGGGGCTAGAGATGTGGGAGGTGATTTTTACAGACTGGTGCCTACCTACCAGGTAGTCATGAAACCGGTTGGAAGTCGGCTCAGAGAGGCCGGCATCTTTTTAGTTTAGAAAGGAGCAGAGCATGGGAGATGGTGTCAAAAGCCTTGGCCAAGTCTATAAAGATGGTAGAGGTGATGTGGCCATTGTCCATGCCGGTGAGTATGCCATCAGTGATTTTTAGCAGGGAAGTGATAGTTGAGTGTAAGTTTCGAAAGCCAGATTGGTATGGGGTGAAGAAGGAGGATGTGTCCAGATAGGGAGAGAGTTGGGCAAGGACAAGAAGTTCCTGTAGTTTGGCCAGAATCGGGAGGAGGGAGATGTGGCGATAGTTACCCAGTGAGTTGAGGTCACCCCCTTTTGGGAGGGGTATGACGGTAGCCTGTTTCCATTCGGTTGGCAATTTGCCTAGTGAGAAGGAGAGGTTGAAAAGATCGGCTAGTGGAGTGGCTATGGCTGGAGTGGACAAGTATAACATCTTGACGTCCAGGGCCGTGGGGCATTTACCTTTGTTAGGGTTCAGGGACTGTAGGGATTTGAGTACTTCAGCTAGGGATACAGGGCCAAAGGAGAAGCTGGATGGTCAGTAGGAGTGCTCTTGGTGGGTGAGGAGCATGGAGTGGGTGGGTGCTGGAGGGAAGATAGGAACGAGTCCATGCAGCTGGAGAAGTAGGTGTTGAAAGCAGCGGCTACCTCACAGCGGTCGGTGATGGTAGTGCCCTATAGTGATAGTGTCTGTGATGGCGGCTGGGTTGGGGGGGGAGAAAAGGGATTTGAACGATTTTCAAAAGTTTGTTGGGTGGTTAAGGTTTGCCTTGAAGACCGATAGGAAGTAGTTCTTTTTAGCCTGGCGAATGAGTTTGGTGCAGGAGTTGCAGCAGGCTCTGTAGCATTGGAGAGATGCTTGGGTGCCCAGTTTCTTGTGGGCTTTCCATGTGTGGTCCCTGGAGTGGCATTGGCTGATGATGTCAGCGGTGATCCAGGGAAGGTGGGAGCCTCTGACCCTTTTTGTACGCAGGGGGGCATGGGTGTCCCACACTTTTAGGAATTTGGCCGTGAAGGTTGAGAATGCTGAGTCAATAGATGGAGCCGCTGGGATGAAGGACTAGTCTATATGTCCTAGGTCTTGCAAGAGTGATACAAGGTCCAGGGAATTATACGACCTTGTGCGCAGTTTCTTGGGGGGGGGGCGATGGGCCTGTGCACTTTCCTGATCATGAACATCATGTGGTGGTCACTTAGGGAGTCTGAGAGCAGGCCCACACTTAGGATCCTGTGGGGGTGGGAGGATAGGACCCAGTCCAGGAGTGAGTGATTTTGCGTTTTGTGGTTTAGCCGGGTGGGGTTCACGATTAGTTGGGTGAGGTTTAGAGCCTTGATCTTGATCTTGAGGTGGGCATTATCTTTGGCTAGCCAGTTGTAGTTAAAATCACTAAGGGAGTGAAGTTCACCTCGCGAAGTTAAGATCTTTAGTATGTCCAGGTGGGCTAGGATGTCAGGCAGGGGGGTGCCGGGGGGGGCAGTAGGTACCTGCAACATACACTTGGGTGGTAAGTGGGAGTGAGAGTTTGATTAGGAGAGAGTCGATATGGGCTGGAAGGGAGGGAATTTGCACCATGGTAAACTGCAGCCTAGAGGAGATGTACATGGCTGTTCCCCCACCTGTGTTTTTCCCTTGTCGATATGTCTGATGATTGAGTAGCCAGGGATGGATACCTCAGCATCAGTGTGGTGAGGTTTTAACCAGGTTTCAGATATGATCAGGATATCAGGGCGAAGGGATAGGGCAATTGGTTGTAGCACAGTTATTTTGTTGTAAGCAATAGAGAAGGTATCTCTTTCTCACAGGGGGAAGGACTGTATTCCAGATACTTCCTAATCCCAAAGAAGACAGGGGTGTGGTGACCCATCTTAGAGTTAAGATACCTGAACAAACATTTGACAAAACCAAAGTTCAAATTCTTCCCTCTCTGAGACTAGGAGACCGGCTAGCCTCCCTGGACCTCAAGGATGCCTACTTTTACATACCTGTCAGACATTCCCACAGACAGTACCTCAGATTCGAGTTGCCCTCAGTCCATTATCAATTCAGGGCCATGCCCTTCGGCCTAACATCTGTTCCAAGGGTGTTCACCAAGTGTCTTGCAGTAGTGGTGGCATTCCTCAGGAGGCAGGGCATCCTTCTGTTCCCATACCTGGACGACTGGCTCTTAGTGGCCAGTCCTCAGACCAAGTCAAGTCAGCCTTAGAGGTCACCCAAAAACTTCTAGAATCCTTAGGTTTCATTCTGAATCTAGAGAAGTCTGTTCTGGAGCTAGCCCAACTTCTCACCTTCATGGGGTGGAAATAGATACTATTCAGGAAAGGGCATTTCTCCTTCTCTCAAGGGTTCAGTCATTGGTCACTCTTGCCTCCTCTTTTTGTCCTTTAGTGTCTCTTCCAGCCAGACACTTCCTACAACTGCTGGGCCACATGGTAGCTTCCACAGCAGTAGTTCTGGGAGCAAGATACCAGATGAGAGATATTCAGTTTCATCTCAGATCTTACTGGTCTCAGAAAAAGGACCCTCTCTCCAAACTGGTTCCAGTCTCTCAAATCTTAGTCCGGGCCCTTCAGTGATGGCTGGAGGAAGACAATCTTCTACAAGGGGTCCTTTATCAGTCAAGTCCCTTCTGTGACTCTTACTACAGATGCTTCCCTGCTGGGCTGGGGAGTCCACCTAGATCTTCTTACAGCTCAGGACACCTGGTCACACCAGGAGTCCCTTCTACACATAAATCTTATTAAACTGAGAGCTGTCTTTCTAGCACTTCAGACATTCACAACTGTCGTTCAGGGGAAAGTGGTGCAGATCAGGACAGACAATACCACAACCATATGGTACATCAGCAAGCAGGGAGGCACTTGGTCCTCAGCCTTGTGCACAGAGCCCATGAAAGAATGATCTCTAGCTTATTCCCTTCAGGCTTCCCTGATGGCTGTACATCTCCCAGGGAAGGACAACATTCTTGCAGATGCTCTCAGCAGCATTTCTCAGGGTCATCATGAATGGACCCTGAACCCTCTAGTTCTTGAAATCATTTTCAAGAGATGGGGCACTCCAGAGATACATCTCTTTGCAGCCCCAGATAATCTTCAACTTCCTCTTTATTGTTGCAGCCCACCCCTTCTGGGTGCTAGCCCTCAGGATGCTCTTCTACTGAATTGGACAAGCAGGTTTCTGTATGCATTTCCTCCTTTTCATCTGATGATCAGGGTCCTGATAAAAATCAGGTCTCAACCTTGCAAGGTGATCCTGGAGGCTCCAGATTGGACCAGACAGCCTTGGTATCCTCTACTGTTGTCAATGTCAGTAATACTGCCTTGTGTCTTCCCAGACAGCACAATCTCCTCACCTCCTCTCAGGGGAGGATTCTGCATCTCAACCTTCAGACTCTCAGGCTCAAGGACTGTCTATTGAACAGCTAGAATATGCAATCTTGCATCTCTCCCAATCAGTCTTGGATATTTTAAAAGTAAGCAGGAAACCTACTGCTAGGAAGACTTACAACTCCAAATGGAAAATATTTGAGTTTTGGGTTCTGGGAGGCATACTAAGCCAGAACTGGCTGATATTGCCACTGTGTTGGACTATTTAGTGCATCTTAACAGTTTAGGCCTCCGGCCTACTACTTTCAAGGTACATTTGGCAGCTGTGTCTGCCTTCCTTTCTGCCTGTAAGGGCTCCTCCTGAGCTTCCCATCCAGTTTTCAAGAAATTCTTCAAAGGTTTGGTTCATGTCAATCGTTCCTTTAGGGAGCCTACCCCTTCTTGGGATCTGAACATCTGTATTGCTCAGCTTATGCAGCTCACTTTTGAACCTTTATCTTCAGCTGAGCTGAAATACTTGACTTGGAAAACTGTGTTCCTGGTGGCCATTACCTCTGCCAGGAGAATCAGTGAATTACAGGCCCTATCAGTGGAACCTAATTTCATTTCCTTTCACAGGGATAAGGTGGTCCTCCACACCAATAGGAAGTTTCTTCCCAAGGTGGTGTCAGACTTTCATCTGAACCAGTCTATGTCATTGCCTGTGTTTTTTACAGATCATTTCTCTTCTGGAGAGAGGAGGTTACACAGACTTGATGTAAAAAGGGCTCTTAGTTACTATATTGAGCATACTATGACCCATAGGAAGGACTGCTCTCAGTTGTTTCTCACTTATGGTAACGTGAGAAAAGGCAAACCTGCTGCCAAGAGGTCTATTGCCAGGTGGATTGTCTCTTGTATTCAATTTTGCCATTCTAAATTTGGGAAGGAACCTCCCTCAGGCCTGAGGGTTCATTCTACCAGAAGTACAGCTGCTTCGGTCGCAGCAGCTAGAGATATATCTATAGTGGACATGTGCAAAGCAGCTACCTGGAAATCTGTTCACACTTTTACCAAGCGTTACTCTTTGGACATCCAGTAACAAAGTGATGCTAGGTTTGGCACGGCTTTGCTGCAAAGCCTGTTCCCAAAATAGGTTCTGTAACTCCCTCTTCCAAGGGGCTACTGCTTGGTTGTCTGCATATAGTCACAAGACTTCATGTTGTTTGAAGAAAAAATTACTCACCATAGTAATGTTGTTTCTTCTAATGGAGTATTGCTGTATTCTGACCTCCCTCCCACCCTGCCTCCCCTCCTGGAACCTAGTAGTTTTGGGATGTGGTAGGGCAGGCATGGTGCTGCACCTCAGCGGTGTACTGGACATGCCTGCATCTCTTAGGAGGTTTCTTTTAGTTTTTTTTATAAAGTATTTTTTGGTAAATCACTTCCTGTTGGGTTCTTTTTGGGTTTTCTCGACTTGAGTCTTTTGACCCTAAAACTTTGTTTTGCCATTTGGCACAAAATTTTTGAAACAATTTCTTCTTTGAGTTAGTTTCTTTAGTGCTCGTAAGAATCTGACGGTTACACTTCAGAGTACCACAGACAGAGGTTTGAAAACTGAGCTTGAGCTCAACGTTCTATGCCTTTGCAATGAGTTAACCCTTTACTCTCCAGAGCAGTTCAAGTGGTGGGGATAACTGCATACAGTCAGAATACAGCAAGACTCCATTAGAAGAAACAACATTACTATGGTGAGTAATTTTTTCATCAGGGCCATTGTGCAGGTCCCTCTTAGCGAACATGCTCAGGGGTTTCATTACATCTATTTCATAGTTCCCAAGAAGTTGGAGGTTTCAGCCCCATTCTGGATCTGAAGCATCTGAACAAATGTGCTACAAAACCTTTCAAGATGGAGTCCCTGAGGTCAGTCACCTGGGCTGTTTAGCCAGGGGTTTTTCTTAGCTTCAACAGATCCGATGGATGCTTACCTCCACTTTCCCATCTGTTAGTCCTACCAAAAATATCTCAGGTTCTCAATACTGGTCCAACATTTCCAGTACAGGGCGCTTCTTCTTATCTATGCATCAGCCCCCCCCCAAGTTTCTCGAAGGTGTTGATAGTGCTGGTGGCTCAACTTGTACAGGAAGAGCATCATGTCTATCCTTATTGAATTACCTTCTTATCATACACCAACATTGTCTCTGGTAAGAGGTCAGTACTCAGGACTCTGGAGATGCTAGAGTTGCATGGCTAGGTGGTGAACTGGGAGAAGAGCTTTCTTGAGTCATCTTAGACCTTCAAATACCTGAGGGCAATCTTCAACATGAAACCAGGGAAGCTTTTTCACTCACTTTTCCAGAAGAAGACCTTATTGATGGAAGTCCATTGGCTCAGGATACAGTCATCAGCATCTGCCCTTAGTCTGCTGGGGATTTTTGGCCTCATGGCAGGCAGCAATATATCTAGTTCCATGGGCTTGATTCCATATGCAGCCTCTTCAAATGGGTTTGCTGATGGCCTGGGATCCATCATCAGAGGATTATCAAGCCAGGATTCCCCTCATCCATCAGCTCCCTGAGTAGGCGAGTGGATGTGCAGAATCTGAGCAAAGGTTACACTGGAACCTCCCCAGAGTTAATTCTCATAACAGATGTCAGTCTACATGACTGGGTGGCAGCCCTAAACCAACAATCCACTCATGGAACTTGGTCAGTTTAGGAACAGCATCTCTACATAAATGTTCAGGAGATGGAGGCTTTCCGCATAGCTCCCCTTTGATTTCAAACCATGCTGCAATGCAAGGTGGTAAAAGTGAGGTCAGACAATGCTGTCACAGTGGTGTTCATAAACATTGAGGTAACACAAAAACCAGGAGATGTTTTGTGAGGCTGCTGACCTCCTCAGGTGGGTGGAAAAGAAATGTTCTCTCTGTCAGCAGTGCACCTGGTAGGGGAGATGAACCTTCAGGTGGACTGGCTAAGTCACGAGAATGTTCACCCCAGAGAGTGGAGGTGGAACCCAGAGGTGTTCAGACTACTGTGAAACAGGTTTGGTTGAACTCAGATCAATCTGTTTGCATCCAGCCACAATGCTCAGATCCAAAAGGTTCTTCATCATTTTTGGTGTCCACAAATGGAGGCAGTGGTCGCTCTGCCTCGAGAGTGGGTCTTCAGATGAGAGTATGCTTTCCTCACTACCTCTTCTTCCAAAGTCTTGAAAAAAATATTAGGTTTCTCCAAGAAACTAGTTGACACCTTGATGGTTGCCAAGAAAACCTCTGTGCCTGCAGCCTTCAGATAACATTAGTGAAAGAAAGAAGATCGGGTTGGGATTGTGATGTTTAAAAGGGAGGGGACGGAAGGGTATGCATGGAGGGGACCTAGAAGAAGCAACAATCCCGAACAAATACTTTTGTTCAATATTCACAGAAGAAAGGGATGGAGAAGGACCAGTATTGGGTGATAGGGGCACCAATGGGAGAGAGGTGGATACCAGCCAATTTACGAAGAAAAGAGTCCTAAAGGAACTTGAGAATCTGAAAGGGGACAAGGCCATGGGGTTGGATGGGATACATCCCAGAATATTAAAAGAACTTAAAGAATTACCACTGCTAAACAATCTGACCTGGCTATAGTGGTGTGCTGTGCTTTGTGTATTTTTTCTTCAGAGCCATATCTACTTAGTTTTGGGGGTTACTAGTCTTATTTCATTGGGACACCCAGAGTCCTTAGACTGTGTCAGGAAGAATTCTGGGGTTTGTAGTTTGCATGTTCCTCGGGAGCAAACTAGGTAGTTAAATCCCCACAGCAGTACAATTACTCAGTAAAGCAGTGCTGCAAAAGGCACTGGTGAAAAAGGAGGGAGCTAGCTTAATTTTAAACTACCGGTATATTTTATTATTTGATGAAAATCTCTGTTGCTGCCAGTCACATGGCGGCACAGCCACTTCCAAGTGGTGCTCCATAAAATTTCTCCCCCCGAGAGAGCAGGGTGAGCATGCAGTTCCACATGCAGAGATGCACGCAGAGACACACACATCTGGTGGGGACCAGGAGACCTAAGTCATGGGGTTGTTGTTAACAGGTACCCGAATACCTTGTATAAAACAGATCCAGAGCAACAAATAGCTTATCTAACGTATAGCCCTCTGTGTTATTATCTCGAGATTTTTGTTGCTAGTATTTCCACCTCAGTACACTATGTATTATAAATATTAATGTTATATTCTTATTGCAAACCCTCTAGGCCCATACAAAATGATCCACTCACCCTTGCCCAGCAACTAACACACCGAAATCTGACCAATGGAAAATCAAGTACACAAATGCTTGCAGTCTGGGAAACAAGATCCCAGACCTGCAGGCAATAATGACAGAGGCTAAACTGGACATAGTATCTATTAGCCAGACATGGTTTACCAGAAACCACAATTGGGAATCTTCAATACCGGGTTATGTACTGTTCAAAAGAGACCAAGGTGTAAAAAGAGGGGGTGGAGTAGCCCTTTATGTCAATGAAAACATCAAAGCTACAGAAATTTAGAATATGCATAAGGAGCCAGAAGAACTGTGGGTCACTATGGAAACAGGAAAAGGGACAGCCATACAAACTGGGGTTGTGTACAGGCCTCCAGACCAGGGGGAGGACATAGACACATTACCGTTAGAAGGTATACAAAGCATGACAGCTAGAGGGGAGGTTCTGATAATGGGAGACTTCAATATGCCAGCTACAGATTGGTCACTACCAGCAGGGACATCTGCCAGAACTAGACACATGGTGGATTCCCTGCAGGGGGAGGGCCTCAAACAACTGGTACAGTACAACAACCCATAAGAGACGGGGCTGTCCTAGATCTAGTGCTGACTAACAGGGACAGGATCACAGATCTCTAGGTAGAAGGTCACCTGGGGGCCAGTGACCATCACATGGTATGGTTCAATTTGGCCACTAGAACTAAATCATCCCATTCCAAGGCAAAAATATAGGATTTCAGAGGAGCTGTCTTTGATAAGATGGCCAACAGAGTTAAGCTAGCCTTGGCAAAAAGAAATACAGGTGAGGGAGTACAGGCACAGTGGGCAAGCATTAAGGATGCAATACTTGAAGCAACATCCCATTGTGTTAGACAGAAAAGGAAGTGAAAAAGAAGAAGGAAACCACTTTGGTTCTCAAATACAGAGCAAAAAAGGTCAGAGCCAAAAGGCTGGCCTTCAGGAAATATAAGGGAACGCAGCAGGATGAAGATAGGGAGGCATACCAAACTTCCCTAAGGGAAGCAGGGAAGGCAGTAAGGCAGGCAAAGGCCCAAACCAAGGAAACACTAGCACAAACAGTAAAAGAAGGTGACAATACTTTCTATAGATACATTAGTGAAAGGAGAAAGTCCAGAGGGGTATTGCTAAGATCAAAGGGGATAAGAGGGTATGTGAGAAGGATGACCATGTAAAAGCATCTATCCTAAATAGATACTTCTGCTCAGTATTTACTGCAGAGAAGGTAGGGCAGGGCCCACAGCTCAGCACCATGGACACTGGGGAAGGGGAGAGAGGTGTGCACTAGTCCCTTCACAAAAGAAAGGGTCCTACAAGAGCTAGATAAGCTCAGGGTGGACAAGGCAATGGGACCTGATGGCATACATCCCAGGGTACTAAAAGAGCTAAGGGTGGAACTAGCAGAGCCATTATCAGAACTATTTAATGAGTCTCTGAGCACAGGAGAGGCTCAGAAGACTGGAGAAGGGCTCATGTGATCCCGCTCCACAGGAATGATAGCAGGGAGGAGGCAGGATACTACAGACCAGTCAGTCTTACCTCAGTAGTGGGCAATATTATGGAGGTACTCCTTAAGGAAAGGATAGTGCGAAACCTGGAATCCATAGGAGCACAGGATCCAAGACAGAATGTGTTTACAAAAGGAAGGTCATGTCAAACTAATCTCATAGATTTCTTTGACTGGGTAACCAGAGTGGTGGACCAAGGGGAGCAGTTGATGTTGCCTACCTTGGCTTCAGCAAAGCTTTCAATGCTGTTCCACACAGAAGATTGATTAATAAGTTGGGTAGGCTTGGGCTGGGACAGAAGTTGGTCAACTGGGTGGCAAACAGGTTGACAGGCAGAAAAGAGAGTGGTGGTAAATAGTATACAGTTAGAAGAGATGCAAGTCACAGGTGGGGTACCTCAGGGATCAGTCCTAGGGCCAGCCCTTTTCAATGTCTTCATCAGTGACATTGCAGATGGACTGGAGGGTAAGGTTTGTATGTTTAGAGAAGTCACCAAGATCTGCAACACAGTAGATGATCCAGATGGGGTGGGCAGAATGAGAAGAGATCTGGATAAACTAGCAAAATGGTCGGAAGAGTGACAACTGGAGTTAAATGCAAAGAAGTGCAAGATCATGCACATAGGGAAGATAAACCCAGAAGCCACCTATAGGCTGGGAGAGGAGTTGCTGGCAGTCAAAAGGGAAGAAAGAGACTCGGGCGTCATCATCACCGATGAGTTGAAATCATCCAAGCAGACCACTAAAGCAGTAGGTAAGGCTAGAGGGATGTTGGGGTGTATTAATAGGGGTATCACAAGTCCGAAGAGGGAGGTAATAATCCCTCTTTACAAGACACTGGTTAGGCCCCATCTGGAGTACTGAGTGCAGTACTGGAGGCCACACCTTCACAAGGACATTAACCAAACTGAGGCAGTCCAGAGAAGGGCAACAAAAATGGTGCAGGGACTGCATCGGAAAACATATGATGACAGATTAACGGAGCTCAATATGTATACCCTAGAGCAAAGGAGGGAGAGAGGTGATATGATGGAAAGATTCAAACACCTTAAGGGCATTAACAAGGTGAAAGAGTCTAACATGTTTCAAAATAAGAAAAACAGCAGGACAAGAAGACACAGCATGAGATTAGAGGGAGGCCGATTAAGGGGTAATGTGGGGAAATTCTTTTTCACAGAAAGTGTGGTGGATGCATGGAACTGCCTACTTCAGGAAGTGGTGGATATGAATACAGTGCAGGGCTTCAAACAGGCATGGGATAGGCATAAGGGAGCAATACAGATGAGTTTGAATAGATAGGCCATTGACAGAGCAAAGGCTGATGGCACATTCATAAGGCAGAAAAAGAAATAGGCAGACTGGATGGGCCTTGCAGTCCATATCTGCCATCAACTTCTATGTTTCCATGTTCACTCGTTGAACATAGAAACATAGAAACATAGACTTTGATGGCAGATAAGGACCGCTAGGCCCATCTAGTCTGCCCATTCTACCTACAGGATAGGCCGCAGATCCTAGTTAACCAACAGCCTATATCTTCCTGCCCCCCACAAGAATTGCCTTATGTCTGTCCCATGCATTCTTGAATTCTCCCACAGTTTTAGACCCCACAACTTCCTCAGGTAGGCTGTTCCATGCATCCACTACACTCTCTGTGAAATAATACTTCCTCACATTGCCCCTGAACCGCCCTCCTTCTATCTTTAAATTGTGTCCCCTTGTTCTTGCAAGTCTCTTTTTCTGAAAGATGCTACCCTCTTGGACTTTGTTGATTCCTTGAGGTGCTTGAAAGTTTCTATCATGTCCCCCCTCTCCCTTCTTTCCTCAAGGGTATACATATTAAGCTCCTTTAGTCTCTCCTCATACGGCTTCTCTTGCAGACCCTGCACCATTTTAGTTGCCCTCCTCTGGACTGCCTCTATCCTGTCTATGTCCTTGCGGAGATGGGGTCTCCAGAACTAGACACAGTATTCCAGATGGGGTCTCACCAACTGTCTGTACAGAGGGATAACAACTTCCTGTTTTCTGCTGCTGATGCCTCTCCCTATACATCCCAGTATACCCCGGCCCTCCTACTGCCTTCTCACATTGCTTGCTAACCTTAAGGTCATCTGATATGATCACCCCAGGTCCCTTTCCTGTTTTGTTGTTGTTACTACCTCCCCACCCATTGTGTATTCTTCCCTGGGTTCTTGTTCCCAGGTGCATCATTCACTTTTTGCATTGAATCCTAGCTGCCATACGTCTGACCATTCCTCCAACCTTGCCAAGTCCCTTTTCATCCTTTCCACCTCCTTGTGTATCAACCCTGTTGCAGATCTTTGTGTCATCTGCAAAAGGCATACCTTTCCTTCAGTCCCTCTGCAATGTCACTGATGAAGACATTAAAAGGACTGGACCCAATACTGAACCCTGCGGTACCCCACTAGTAACCGCCCTTTCTTCAGAGTGGACTCCATTTACAATTACCTTCTGTGTCCTGTTGTCCAGCCAATGTTTTGCAGGCTACCACCCTGGGACCCACTCAGGCTGGTTAATTTGACTATCAATCTTTTGTGTGGGACTGTGTCAAATGCCTTGCTAAAGTCTAGGTAGGCCATGTCACAGCCCCTCCCTGGTCTACTACTTGGTCACCCAGTCAAAGAAATCTATTAGATTCTTCTGACATGACCTTCCGCCGTGAACCCATGCTGCCTTGGATCCTGTGCTCCACTGACCTCTAGGTACTCAACTATTCTTTCCTTCAGAGTGACTCCATCACTTTCCCTACCACAGAGGTCAGACTGACAGGTCTGTAGTTTCCTGCCTCTGTCTTGGTCCCACTTTTGTGAAGGGAATCACATCCGCCTTCCTCCAGTCCTCGGGTACCACACCATCCTCCCATGATTTATTAAAAGAGTAGCCAGTGGTTTCACTAGTTCCTTCCTTAATTCTTTTAGAATTCTGGGGTGAATTCCATCAGGACCCATTGCTTTTCCACCTTCAGTTTTAGGAGTTCTTGCAGAACCCTTTCTTCTGTGAAAGGACTGGGATCGACCCCTATCAGAGTGCTTCTGTTAATTGGATTAGGCACTTCCCCTCCTCTTTGTGAATACTGAGCAGAAATATTCGTTCAGTATTCCTGATTTTTCACTGTCCCCCTCTGCCCACCCACCGTTCATTCTATTCAGCCTCACTATCCCTCCCTTTGTCTTTCTACGCTCGCTGATGTACTGATAAAAGGTTTTATCCCCCTTCTTAACTGAGTTGGCTATCTTTTCCTCAGTTTGGGCCTTTGCTATTCTGACTTCCCTCCCTGCTTCTTTCTGCCTTAACTGGTACAGCTCTCTGTCCTGCTCCTTCTGTGTTTCCTTATACTTCCGGAATGCTATCTTTTTCTTCCTGACTTTCACAGCCACCTCTCTTGAGAACCATAGTGGCTTTTCTTTCGTTTTGATTTGTTTATTTGCTTCACACAAAGGCTTGTTGCCTCTGTGATGGCAGTTTTGATAATTCCCCATTGTTGCTCCACACCTCCTTCTAGCCTGTTTGCTAGTGCTTTTCTGAGGCACTCTCCCATCTTGCCAAAGTCAGCCCTCCTAAAGTCCAGTACCCTCACTTTTGTGAGCGGCTCTGTAGCTGAGTTTAATGTGAACCACACTGTTTGATGGTCACTTGTCCCCAGATGGCAACCTACTTCTAGATCAGAGATCCTCTCACTGCCCCCCGTTTGAGAGTCACGAGGTCTAAGATTACTCCCTCATGAGTGGGTTCGAAACTAGCTGTCTAATGCCTGCCACTTGTAGGGCATCAAGAATGGCCCTGCTGTTGGATGTGGCTGCAGCAAATGTGCTCCAGTTAACATCTGGCATATTCAGGTCTCCCATCAACAGTACCTCCCTTTCTCTGCCATTCTAAGAATGCCTTCCATCATATCCTTGTCCATTCCTTCCCCTGACATGGGGGTCTGCTACAACCCCTGTGTGGATTGTGGTGCCCTTTCCAGTCTCCAAGGTGACCCACAGTGCCTCCTCTCCTCCCTGTTTACTCTTTTGTTCAGTTGCTTTTATCCCTTCCTTTACATAGAGAGCTACTCCTCCACCTCTTCTCCCCTGCCTGTCTCTCCTGTAGTCATACTGCCAGTGTCTGCTGTCAATGCAACCATTTCATTTTAATTAGGAAGCAAGATGCCAGCTCTGAATAACTCCAGGACTGCACAAATTGTGTTAGGATAGCCTCCTTAAAAAAGGAAATTGATCTTCTTAAGGCTGAGCTGCAAAAGTCAAAGGATATTAGGGATCTTGAAAATGTTGTGGATGATATGATCAGGAATATGCCCTTGGCACCAAACAACTCACCCTTACCAAACATTGCGCTGAGACACACTCTACACCCTCCACTTCTTCTACTACTACATTTGTCTCCCTAGAAAGTAACAACATTAGGAAGGACAAAAGACCCAGAGAACCTGATTTGATTAGTAAGAATTCCACAGACTGGTAAATTGTTCAGAATAGAAAGTTTAAAAAAGGGAGAAGAGACGAAAATCACTATCCGATAGTTAATAGTTTTCCTGCTCAAAAAACCCTTAACTCTACACCAAATCTTTCTTGTTCTAATAGATTTGCAATTCTAACTGACTCCGATTTATTCTCCTCTAATCCTTCTCCTGTGTTATCCAATAAAACTAGTTCTAATCAAGTTATTGGGGACTCTATAATTTGTTACATTGACTCTGTTCTTCCTCTAGGAAACCTTCTAAGGAATAACATCACATGCCTGCCTGGAGCAAAAATAGAAGGTGTAGCTGCCTATATTGATGACTTAATCATTGAACCTAATGCTAATATAATAATTCATATGAGTACTAGCAATGTCTGGTGTACGCATGAAATGGACATATGCTACAAACTTATAGATTTAGGTCATAAAATCAAAGGCAAAGTTTGACAAGTAGCAATATCAGGTATTCTCCTGATCCCACGAGCCCACCCCCCCAAAAAAATATGACCATTGCTTGAATAAACTCCAGGCTTAAAACTGGTGCTCATGGGAAGATGTTCTCTTTAAAGATCATTGGAATACCTTTTATCATGATGAAACCCTATTTGCTAAAGATGGGTACACTTAAACAAAAAAATGCCTCGAAATTGGCTTCACACTTTGTGGCAGCTCAACATTGTCTTAGTTTAAACTAAAGAATGGGGAGGTAAATTTTAGTCAAATTAAACTACCCTCAAATTGTCCTAAAAAACAAGCTTCAAATAAAAGGTGGCGGAGTTGCATTACACATTAATTCAGAGCTTCAACCAATAGATATAACAACTAAAATGAAAATATTGAATGATACTGAAACCTTATGGACAAAAATAAATGGGGGAGTCATAGGTAAAATTATAGTTGGCCTTTGTTACCACATGCCAGACCTTTCTACTTCGAATTGTGAATTTATTCTAAAGGAAATTGAAGCAGATGCTGAAATAAACAAACTTCTTTTTCTAGGAAACCTTAATTTGAGATATATAAACTGGAATGCTTGGACAGCATGCAGCAGCTCCTCAAAAGTGTTTCTACATCTCTGTAATGAATTAGCCTTATCACAACATGTATCTGAGCCCACAAGATGTGATAGTATCCTTGATATCATAGTATCTTTAGATGCTGTTGATATTCAAAACTGCAGAGTCACACCACCATTAGCCAATAGTGACCATAATATGGTCCAATTTAAAATTAGAAAAAAGTTAGAACCATTGGTTAAAAAGTCTAAGATATATCTATATAATAAGGCAGATATTTTTAAAATCAACTCACTGTTGACTGACATCGACTGGCTCTCTGCCCTAAAAGATAAATCAGTAGAGGAAATGTGGTTAAAACTAAAGTCTGTTATCCTCAGTACCGTAGAGCTCTGCATTCCAAATAATATGAAACAATACAGAAATTGCCCTTCTCTTATTCCTTAGTGGATGAATAACAAAATAAAAAAGCTTATCAAAAGGGGTAAAAAAACTCTATATCAAGTATCTGACATACAAATCAGGTCAACATTGACATGCCTATAAAAAACATTAAAAGTGTGCAAAGCTGTGATTAAAAAAGCTAAAATGATGCCGTCCCATTGCTGCAGCAGTTGGATTTCCACTTGCAACCCTGGCAGCCTGGGTTCAGGAATGGACCCAGGTCACTGGAGGGCCAGCCAGAAGAAAAAGGATTGAGCATCCCTAGGACAGCTCTCTTTCTCTGGAGGGAGGGCAGGTCAGTGTTCAGATCATGAGAGGCACCTAGCTGAGGTTGGGTAGCCACACCATGTTGACACTCAACAGAATGTCAGGAAAGGGTGGACACAGGTCATCATTGCACATCCCCATTCTGCTTAAAGGGGGAAAATCTCCTGAACCTCACTGTCTACATGACGCTCTGCCCCCATGTGCCTTGATTAGCCTCTGGAGCCGATTCCCCGACCAGATATATGTACCACGGCCCCAATATAAGGAGTCGGCCCCACTTTCTGGGGGGAAATCCAGGGATAACTGGGGGATGCAGGCATAAACGAAGGTGGAGGCGAATGGGGTCCGTGACCAGAGCAGACCCTGATGGAGTACTAGGGGCAAAAAGAAGAAAAACCAAAAAGCTAAAATGAAGGCTGAACAAAACCTAGCGAAGCAAGCTAAAAAAGGGAATAGCAAACAATTTTACAGCTACATAAATTCATTAAAAAAACAAAACTGTAAGTAGGTCCACTGATAATTTTTTCAGCTACTATCAACTAACCTAAAGAGAGGGCCTCCTAATTGAATAGTCACTTTTGCAAAGCCTTCATTGATATCACCACAACACCCGCCTACACCAACTTTCCGCCCTGTGAGGATATTAGTTTCACCAAAGAAGAAATTATAGACACTGTAAATAGCCTAAAAAAAGGTTCTTCACCAGGTCCAGATGGTATTTCGACTGATATGGTTAAAATTATGCAAGAACACATAGTTTAGCCACTCCAGAGCTTGTGGAACCAATGCATACAAACAGGTGATTTACCACTTGAATGGAAAAATACAAATGTAATGCCTCTCTTCAAGAAAGGAGATAAGGGAGACATGGATAACTATAGACCAATAAGTCTAACGTCAGTGATTTGCAAAATAATGGAAAGCACCATCAAATTAAGAATGTCCTCCTTATTATAGAATTTCAAATCCAACCAACATGGTTTTTCAAAAGGGCACGCATGCATCACAAATCTTCTGTTTCTATGAGAAGATTAGTTCATATTTAGATAATAAAATGCCATGTGATATTGTCTTTTTAGACATTACAAACGCTTTCAACTTAGTCCCGCATTGGGCTCTTATAGAAAAATTGATTTCCCACTTCATCATCCATGTTTTATAAGATGGATTTACAACTGGTTAAAAATAATTTCCAAAGAGTGATTATTGATGGCCATACTTCTGATTGTCTTCCAGTTACAAGTGGAGTGCTCCAAGGTGCTGTCTTATCTCCGTTCATTTTTCAAATATTTTATTGCTGACCTCACACTCAACATAAATATCTGGTCTTCAAAATATGCAGATGACTGCAAAATAGGTAGTCCCTGTAGTACACCTAAAGGATATACTACCATTCAAAGCAATTTGGATACTCTATCCGCTTGGTTTATCCAATGGGATTTATCAGTTAGTATTAAAAAATGCTGTGTTATGCACTTAGATACTAATAATCCTCAATACCAATACACTCTCAATAATCAACCATTACAAAAATTGGCTGTGAAAAGTATCTTGGAGTATATATTTCAAGTGATCTTACCTTTGACAAACAGATATCAGAAAATCTGGCTTGCACCAACAAGGTCTGGTGGTCAATCAAATGAAATATTAGGTCCAGAGATGAATCTGTCCTCATGCCTCTATACAGAGCATATGCATGCCCACAACTAGATTATTCATCAGTGCCCTTACTCTAAGAAGGATATTAATAGGATAGAAAAAATCCAAACACAAAATTACAAAACTAATTAAAAGTGCTAAAGGCCTCACATATGATGAAAGGCTTAAAAGTTCAACTTAATGTCCTTAAAAACTAGGAGGTTACGAGGTGATCTATTATTGGCAAGAGAGGTTATAAATGATGTTTATTTGATACCTCAGATAGGCCTCGATTTTTAGCAAACCAACATTAATACAAGCGGGCATCCAGTACAATTAATATGTACCAAATTCACAACAAATAAACAAGTCTATTTCTTCTCACAGAGAATTAGTCCATGGAATAAACTTCCAACTGAGATCGCAATCAGTTACTCCAAACTAATCTATAAAAATAAACGTAATGATTTTTTGTTGCAGAACAGGCTGGATTATTACGAGTGAATGACAAAGGCTCTCATGGGCTCTTGCCTTCTTGCCTCTTTCCATGACCTAGTGAAACCTAGCTGTGCTGGCACTAACAACCTTATTCAACAAATCTATGGAGACAAGGGTGGTTCTGTAGATCAGTCAGCCTGACCTTGGTGGTGGGGAAATTAATGAAGTCACTGCTGAAGGAAAGGATTGTGATATTTCATGAATCCAGCAGAGCACAGGATCTGAGGCAGCATGGATTTACAGTCGGAAGGTCTTGTCAAACAAATCTGATAGATGTCTTTGACTGGGTGACATGGGAAATAGATCAGGGAGGAGCAGTGGATGAGGCCTACCTAGATTTCAGCAAGGCCTTCAACACCATCCCACATAGGAGGTTGGTAAGTATGTTGGGCAGCGTGGAAGTGGGCCCCAAGGTGGTAAACTGGGTCAGAAACTGATTGAGTGACAGGACACAGAGGGTGGTGGTAAATGGTATTCAATCCAAGGAGAGGAGGGTGAACAGCAGTGTGTCACAGGGATCCATGCTGGTACAAGTCCTCTTTAATTTCTTTTTAAGAGACATTGCAGATGGGCTTGAGGGGAAGGTATGCCTCTTTGCAGACGATACTAAGATCTACAACAGGTCTGACACTCTGGGGGAGGGGGGGGAGGAAGGATCTAAACATGCTTGAGGAGTGATCGAGAGTGTGGCAGCTAGGATTGAATGCAAAGAAGCGCAAAATCATGCATTTGGGGCACAGAAATTCAAGGAAGGAGTACAAGATGAGGGGAGAGGTACTGATGGCCACCAATCACGTCTGATGACCTAAAGGTAACCAGACAGTGTCAGAAGGATGTGGAGAGAGTCAGTGGGATGCTAGAGTGCATAGGAAGAGGTATCACCTGCAGAAAAAAGGAGGTGATTATGCAACTGTACAGATCACTAGTGAGACCTCATCTGGAATACCATGTCCAGTTTTGTAGGCTGCATCTCCAGAAGGACATAAACAAAATAGAGGCAGTCCAGAGAAGGGCAACAAAAATGGTGCAAGGACTGCACCAAAAGTCATATGAGGAAAGACTAGAGGACCTCAATATGAATTCCTCTGAGGAGATAGAGGGGGGATATGATCGAGACATTCAAGTACCTCAGGGGTATGAACAAGGTACAGGAGGGTAGCATCTTTCAGAAAAGAAGGTGTACAAGAACAAGGGAGCATGATAGCTTCAGTTAGAGGGAGGTAGACTCAGGGGCAATGTGAGGAAGCACTTTTTTACAGAAAGAGTAGTGGATGCTTGGAACAGCCTCCCTGTGCAGGTGTTGGGGGCAATAATGGTAGGGGAATTCAAGAATCTATGTGATAGACTCAAGTACTCTTGCAGTAAGGAAGAGAGGGTAAGCCAAAGGTCAATTAGGGTCTGTGGTATTGCATTAGGTAGGGGAAAAGGGGCAGGCTAGGTAGACCACTCGGTCCTAATCTACCATCACTTTCTATGTTTCTATGCTTGGGTATGGGCCACCTCTTTTTATCTTGGGTCAGAGAGAAGGATTTTAAGCCTTCAGTGGCCTCTGTTCCACAGATTTTGGATTTCTACATGAAGGCATGGAAAAGGAGTTGGCATTGAGTACGCTGAGAGGACAGGTTTCTGCTCTCGGAGCACCATGGGGTTTTTCCCTAGCAATAGAGGTTATCAATTATTTGCACATGTTTAGTAGGAGTTGTCTGCTGTTCTGATCTCCAGTTCCTCTTTGGGATCTGAATTTGGATCTGAATACTCTCTGCAAGGAGGTTTTCGAACTGCTATCATCCATATCATTGGATGTGTTGTCCTACAGGCTTTATCCCACAAGGAGCCATATCTTATTATGCATAAGGACAGGTGGTACTCAGAATGGTTCCATTTTTGACCCTAAAGTGCCCATGGTTTTCATGTGTACTAGGAAGTATGCCTTTCATCCTCGTGTCTACAACCTTCTCACCCCAAAAAGAATAAATTGCACAAGTTGGATTTATGATGCGCTGTTGGGATCTATTTTAAATGGACGGCTGTTTTCTGAAAGTTAGATAGTCTATTTGTTCTGTTGTAATAGACAAGCAGGGTCAGGAGGCATCTAAGGCCACCCTAGCTAGGAGGGTGTGAGTCTGCATAGCTAAGGCCAATGTCACAGAAAAGAAGAGGCCTCCAGCTCTCACCAAGGCTCACTCAACCAGGGCTACGGCGACATCCTGGACAAAGAGAAGTGAAGCATTGTTTTTTAGAGTTATTCAAGGCAATGTCATGGTCTTCTGTCCACACGTTCATAAAACATTCCAGCTTGGATGTCCAGAATTCTGCTGATGCAGCTCTTGGTAGCAGAATGTTGTAGGCAGCAGTTCACAAGTAATTTCCTTGCTTGTTTCTGACATATGGGATAATAATGCCCCCACCTCCTAGTATCTCTGGGTATTGCTTCTTAGAACCCAGTTGTTTTGATTATCCATTGACAATGTGGAGCACTACAGAAAGAAGAAATTTCTTCATACTTACTGTAATTTCCTTTTCTGTTACCTCCAACATTGTCAATGGGGCCTACCCAGGAGTCTTGCTCCTGCAGGAGACTCTTAGCCAGTATGCCAGGAGGGATGTCCTACATAGATACATAGACACTGTTGTCAGATAAGGACCTATGGCCCACCCAGTCTGCCTATTTGAGCTTGTAAGTTCACTTTATGTTCTCCTAGAAGTCTGTTGCCCCATACCCCTGACCTCCAGAATTCCCTGATGTCTAGCCCATGCATTCTTAAACCCTGTGATTGTTTCAGCCTCCACTACTTCCACTTGTCCACCACCCATTCTGTGAAGAAATTATTCGTCACGTTTTCTCTGAATCGCCCTCCCTCCAACTTCATCCCATTCCCTCTAGTCCTGAAACATCTTTTTTGCTGAAAAATAGTGTATTCCTGTACCCTGTTCCTCCCTGTAAGATACTTGTATGTCTCTATCATATCCCCTCTATCACTCCTCTCCTCCAGGGAGTATATATTCAAGTCCTTCAACCTGTCCTCATAGGACTTGTGATGCATACCATGTACTATCTTTGTTGCCCTCCTCTGAACCTTCTCTACCCTATCTATGTCCTTACGTAGGTAAGGTCTCCAGAACTGTACACTGTACTCCATGTGGGGCTTCACTAGTGTCTTGTATAGTGGAATTATGACCTCCTTTTCCTGCTGGTGATGCCCCTGCCTATGCATCGCAGCATCTTATTTGCTTTACCTGCTGCCTTGTCGCATTGTTTCCCTACCTTGAGGTCATCAGAGATGATAACTCCAAGATCCCTTTCCTTCTTGATGCATGCCCAACTGATATGTTGTTCCAGGGTTTTTGTGTCCTATATGCATTATCTTGCACTTCTTTGCATTGAATTTCAACTGCCAAACCCCTGACCATTCTTCAAGTTTCTGCAGGTCTCTCCTCATTCTGTCTACACCCTCTGGCATGTCCACTCTTTTATAGAGCTGCGTGTCATCAGTGAATAGGGAAATTCCACCCTCCAGGTCCTGCACAATGTCGCTGACGAAGACATTGAATAGGACTGGTCCCAGCACTGATCCCTGTGGTACCCCACTGGTCACTCTTCCCTCTGTGGAGTGACAGCCATTTACCACCATCCTCTGTGTCCTGCCACCCAGCCTGTTACCTACCCACCGCACTACTGTCCTGCCCACTCCCATGTTCCCCAGTTTGTTTAATAGCCTTCTATGTGGCACAATGTCAAAGGCCTTGCTGAAGTCCTCATAAGCCATGTCCACTACCCTCCCCTAATACACCTCCCTTGTCACCCAGTCAAAAAATTCAATGATGTTGGTCTGACATGGCCTCCCCCTGGTGAAACCATGCTGCCTGGGGTCCTGTAGTCCATTGGAAACCAGATGTTGCACCAATCTCTCCTTCAGTGGTGCTTCCATGATCTTCTCCACTATTGAGGTAAGACCAAGTGGTCTGTAGTTCCCCGCTTCCTCTTTGTTCCCACTTTTGTATAAGGGGACTACATCTGCTGTCCTCCTGTCTATGGGTACCTCCCCTGTTTCCAGTGATCAGCTAAACAGGATTGCCAGTGGTTCAGCCACCACCTCTCCTAGTTCTTTTAGGACCCTGGGGTGCACTCCATCTGGCCCCATTGCTTTATCAACTGTTGTTCCTTCCAGTTCCTTTGGGACCCTTTCTCGCATAAAGGGACTCGTGTCCATTTCTGCTCCATTCCCGCCCCTTGTACTCCCTCCAGGCCCATTACCCTCCTGTTCCTCAGTAAAAACTGAGCAGAAATACCTGTTCAATATGTCAGCTTCACTGTTGTCATCCTCCACGTGGCCCCATCCTCCCTCTTCAGTCTCACAATCCCTCCCTTTGCCTTTCTTTTTTCACTTATGTACCTGTAAAATGTTTTGTTCCCTCTACCCACTGATTTTGCAGTGAGTTCTTCTGTCTGAGTGTTGGCTTCCCTTACTGACCTCCTTGCCTCCCTTTGCTTCTCCTGGTACTTCTCCATAGCCCCTTCTGCCTGCGTCTTTTTGTATTGCCTGAATGCAGTCTTTTTGGCTTTCACTTTCTTTGCTACTTCCTTGGAAAACCATAACGGCCTCCTCTTCCTTTTCCTCTTGCTAACCTGCTAATGCATAATTCTGTTGCTCTTGTAATTCCCGTTTTAAATATTGCCCACTCTTCCTCAACCCCTGATTCCCGCCACATTCCCATTAATGCCTCTTTCAAGCATCTCCCCATTTTCCCAAAGTCTGCCCCCCTAAAATCCAGGATACATATTTTTGTGCAGTTTGGTTCTGTTCTTTCTGTGATTTCAAACCACAGTGACTGGTGGTCACTGTTCCCAAGGTACTCCCCCACTGTTACCCTCATCACACTGTTCCTGTTTGTGAGCACAAGGTCCAGTATTGCCTTCTGCCAAGTTGAGTCCATAACCAGTTGCTTGAGGAAGGCACCTTGAAGGGAGTCCAGGGTAAATCTGCTCCTGGTTGATGCTGCTGCTGCTGCTGGGAGGATCCAGTCCACATCTGGAATATTGAGGTCTCCAACCAGCACCACTTTACCCTTGTCTACTATCCTTTGGATGGCTAGCATCAGCTCCCTATATGTTTCTTCTTCCTGGGCTGGTGGTCTATAGACCACCCCTGTACAGATGTCTGGCCCCAATTTCCTTTCCAGCTTAACCCGCAGTATCTCTCCCCCATTTTGTTCTGCCTGGATCTCTGTCACCTTTATGTCATCTTTCACATAAAGTGCCACTCCTCCTCCCTTCCTACCTGCCCTGTCTTTTGTTGATATGTGTAGCCAGGTATGGCCATCTCCCAGTAATGGTTATCATTACACCAGGTCTCTGTGATGGCCACAATGTCCAGGTCTGACTGCACAATGACAGCCTCCAGATCCTCCTTCTTGTTGCTAAGGCTCCTGGCATTGGCACACATGGCTTTCCATGATTTAAACTCCCTGGATTGTTTAGCTGTTCTACTCCAGCCCCCACCCGGTTGTCCTTTATCCCTGGTTCTCCTTGCTGTCTGTCTTTCTGTTGAATTTTGCCCCCTTTCTGCATATCCACCTCTTGGATGCTTATCTTCATCTTTTCACACTGCTTTGTAGAGATATCCACTCCTCCTATTCACTGGTTCCACTGCTAGCTGAAGGGGGTTGGCAGTTAGGTATCCTCTTGCTGGGCTGCCACCCCTCTTGGCTAATTTAAATGCTTGTCCATGTAGCTTTTAAGCTTATCATTGAGTGCTTTGATTCCCTTCCAGGATGAGTACAGGTCATCAGGCTTCAACAAGCCTCCATCCTTCCAGGTGGGTCCACAATCACCAATGAATCTAAACCCTTCCTCACACCACCAGTTCTTCAACCATGAGTTAAAGTTCCTGGTGCATGCACCCCTACAATCTCCCATGCCTCTCACAGGTAGTACTTTCGAGAAGGTGACAGAAGAAGCTACTTACATGAGACCCCTCCCCAATTTCCTAATCTCTTCCTGAACTTCCTTAGGCTCACCATTTGCCAGGTCATTAGTTCCTAGGTGGATAATGACATCCAGCTCATCCTCCCATCTTGCCTTCCCGGTAAACCCCAGGATCTTCCTCCCATCCCTCCATGCCATGGCACCAGGTAGGCACCTCTCCTGCCTGTCTTCTCCCTCCTGTGTTCCTAGCTGGATACTTCTTATGACAGAGTCCCCCACCAGGATTTGCTTCCTCCTCCTGTGGAGTCCACTGCTCTCCCCACTGAGGTCACCTCCTTGGTTGACCTCCACATCCTTCCCTTCCACTTCTCTGGGTACATCTTTTTGGTCGTCCCCTTTTGCCAGTGCAGAATATGAGTTCTGGGGTGGAATAGGATCTGGAATGTACCTCTGTCTGACCGCCCTAACCCTCCCCAAGCCCACCATCATCCAAATGCTCTTTGTTTGTCCTGTTGGACAAAATCCCCTACTATTTTTGGACAGCCCTCTATTTTTTGCTTCACTGTACTTCTATATATATAAAAAAGAGCCTGGAACCACAGATTAACAGGTTTGTTTATATTTCTTAAAATGTTTTCCCTGTTGCAGGTGCATACAGTTTGCATGAAATTATGCATCATTGTGTGATCAGCTTCAATTTTCCTGATGAGCGACTGATGTGGAGCCTTCCTTGTTGCCTGATTGATCTTCCTGGACTTAAAGTCTCCACCACTCATTCACACTAGTGGGACTATGCGAGAGGTGCTAGGACCCCTGGGAGCAAAAAATCTTCAGGAGGGCCAGCGCCGGGATAGGACCACACATGCGCGGTGCCACGAGACTAGCTCAAGCCTTATAGGCTATCTCGGCATCAACCCTCCAACCACCTCAATTCCTTTTCTCTCACTATCGAGTATGCTTCGATGATGAAGTCGCTTGCCTGTCGGGTGCCAAGTCCTCGTCTATACAACAGCAGCTATAGCCATTCAGTATTCAATTAACTTACCATTCTTAGTGTTCTTTTCTTATTTAAAAAAAAACAAGATGGTTAAGAAGAAGAAGAAGAAATTCTTAGCTTGCCATCAACAGAGTTGAGCTTAGATGGTAGCACTGACAGTAGGGGAAGGGGGAAAGGGAACATTGTTTAACCAGGAGTAGCACATTAAGCGGAAGCTTGTTTCCAGATGTGACCTGGGAGCACAAGGAAGTTAAATGACTTGCTCAAGATCACACAGTATGCACCTAGGTGGCTGTGGGATTCAAACTCAGGTCTCCAGATCTGCATCTCTGAGCCTTAACCCACTGTGCTATACTGCCTCCTCCCCCCCTGCTCTAAAAGAGTGGCCCAGAGATGAAACTACTCACTGGGATCTCATCGAGGACAGGGATCTGACCCGGTGTCGAGGGTCATGGTCATTAAGAGTGGAGCCACAGAGGAACCCACCTAGTAGGGAGACTTCATTTGAAAGCTGTGATGGTAGTGGGGCTGTGTCTGGTTTGTAGCCCTTTGTGAAGGAAGGGGTCTGACCATGGGCAGTCCGGTGCTCTGGAGGAAGGATAGTGTTCCCGAAGCACAAAAGTAGTGGCCCAGTTCCCGACCTTGATCGGGGACGTGGCGCCGCTTTACCTTGAGCTCTTCTTCCTCCTGCTGGTTGAAGAAGAACTGGTACTGCTCAAGGTCACCCTCTGGTATGTCTGCGCAGGGGTCTTTGGTGGTGGAGTGCGGTAGGCCTGAACTGACTCCGATGGGTTCCTCTGTGGCTCCACTCTTATCGGCCATGATCCTCAACACTGGCTCCTGTCCATGTTCTCGATGGGGTCCTAGTGAGCAGTTTCACCTCTGGGCCACCTTTTTAGAGCAGGGAGTATGGCGTCTGCCCAGTTGTTCTGGCCAGTGGACCCAGTTCAGGGGTCTTTGTGCTTTGGAGCCACTTGACCTGCGGTGCCCTCTTTGGTGCCAGTGCCATTGACACTGACTGCTCGTGCCTACCCCCTTCTCTTTTTTCCCTGCAGGGGCTGGCATGGGTACTGCTTTCCTTCTCCCCTTTTTCTTCAGGTCTTGGTCCAGCAGTGATTCTGGCACTGCACGTGGTGACAGCACTGTGTATGATGCTGGTGCCGTGTGTGGTGCTGGTGCTGTGTTAGCACCAGATCTGGCACAGGGTCTGGCACCGTGTGTGGTACAGGCGTCGAATGTGGTGCTGATGCCATGGATGGCGTTGAACTCTTCGCCACTCCAGGTGGTAGTGTCTTCTCTATTCCTGGCCTAGACCTGCCTTTTGGAGGTTATTCTGGGGGTAGAAGTGGATCTGGATGAGTTGCTCCCTATTCTACTTTGTTGAAGACACAGTGGATGACTCATTTTAAGGGCTGGAATGCAAGTCTTCTTTATCAGTGTGATTGAGGATCTTCTTTCCAGTTTTTACCTTGGGGATATGGGGTCCACCATAACTTTTCAGCCTTTATATGTGGACCAAAGCAGACTTCTACATCTTGAGTTCCTACATTCCTCAGTATGAGTACACCCTGTGGAACATGATCAATGCAATGGTCAGGAACTTCCCGTTACCAAACGCTCCATTGCTAGGGACATATAGCTTAATAATCAGCTGAAAGATTTTATGGACACCTATGACTACGCCTCTAGAGCAACTGCAACTGGAAGCAGGCGGTTAAGGTCTCCTTGATGGTGTTTATCTGTTTGGCCCTCAGGTTGAGCTCTGGAGGCCACTCTGAACAATAGGGCTGCCATTTAAACAGGTAGCACCTGCTGTCTCTCAGAGGAATGAGAACTGTCGACATTCTTGTAACGGGCAGTGCTTACTAGGTAGAGGCCTAGGTGCCTTTATCAGGAACCAACCCCTTAGCCATGAAGAGAATACAGTTGAGGGCACTGGGCTAGAAATCACCCTGTACCAACCTCTGTGGATCCAGCCCATGTCCCACCTCAGCTGTCTGAGGAGGACACCTCTCGGCAGTAGGAGGGGTGTCTAATTCGGTTCTACAAACAATGAAAGCCCATTACAGCAGACATATGGGCCATCAGGATTGCCTGAGTGGGATACTCTCCCAATTTTGCAGATTTCCCCAGATCTTCCATCCAGGCAGTGGTCCAATCTATCCTCCCCCCAGTCACACTGTCTTGCTTCTTTGATACAGAGCCTCTGCAGGAACTGGTCGGTAGAAGTTGTTCCACAGTGGAATGGAGCATAGCTTCCTATTTACATTGCTTCTGGTTCTAAGATAACAAGTGGCATGTGCCCGTTTGTTGACCTTGGAAGGTTAAACAAGTACCTGTTCAGGGAGGAGTTCACTAAAACCTTGGCATTCAATTCTTCACTTCCTGAACATTTCGCGCTTAGCCAGTCCATCAAGGCAAGAAACACAGGAAGCAGTCACCACAGTTTCTCAGTTCTCTCCAAGGGGTGTTCTGATCCAAAGAAGATACCAATTTTCTCTGCCCAGCAGCTCCTTTTCTTAGGGGCCCTCCTGGATACCTCCAGGGCATCAGTTTTTGTTCTAGAGGATGGGAGAAATTACATCCTCATATGGCTCATTGCATCTCGGAAAATGTCTCTATTCGGGCCCTTTTTGGTTCAGTGGATGTTGGGATGCAGGGCATCCTCCACTGCAAGCAGTGATCTCCAGCCATGCAACCACAATCCTCAAATACAAGATGACAGATCCTCAAACAAAATCTCTCATGGAGGGCTCATTGTCAAGACCTTCACACTCAGGTGTGGAGCCAGGTGGAACCTCATCTTGTCATAAAATGTTTAGAGGTAAGGGCTATCTTATAAACAAAGTCCTGAAGGATGTCCTCTGCCTTGAAGTGATCCTATTTGAATGGACGTCAAAGCTGTAATATATTACATCAGCAAACAGGGTGGGGCATCCTCCTACTATCTCTGCAGAAAGGCCATGAAGTTGTGAGAATGGTACCTCTAACATGATGCATCAGTTCAGATTTCATGCAGTCACCATCAATGAGTGGGGGCGGTTCAGACCTGGTCCATTTTTTTGCGTCCCCTCTCAACACAAAACTGCCCCTATCTTGCTTCAGAAATCCTGACGATTCTCATCGTCCCAGACTAGACTCTACTGTCTGTCAGAAGTTCCCCCCCCGATGCGACTCCATCTACAAGTGGATCCTCTGACACAGGGACTTGGTCTTTCCTAGCCTGCATTCCCTTCATCTCCTTGCCGGGTTCCAGAGGATACGGAAGTGGGCAAGTTTTAAGGTTTCCCAGACCATCACAGATATCTTCTAAGCCATGCATAGACCTTCCACCAGGAGGGCTTACACAGCTAAGTGGAAACCCTTCTCCTTCTGGTGTGTAAAGTCCCATCTGAACCCTTCAGTTGCCCACCGAATAAGGTGTTTGGTGCCTCTTGGATCTGTTGTACACAAGGCTGCAATACTTGGCAGTGGAGGTACACCTCTGCATGTTTTCAGTCTATCTTAAGCCAGTAGACAATATGTCACTGGTTCAGTTACTGTTAGTCAATTTTTGTTTCTCTGGATGTCAAGAGGATTCTGCGATTCTTAATCGACAGACCAAAGAGATGCACATCCGAGCAACTGCTGTATCTTTCAGCATGCCTGGGCTGGGTCAGACTGTTGCCATGAGGTTTTTCTGTTTGGTTAGTAGCATGTCTTCGGCACTACTAATTCATGACTCAGGTTAAGTAAACTGGGTTCACTGTGGGTGCGGCTTTCCTGGCAGAGATTCATAATGTATCCATTGCAGACATCTGCAGGCAACGAGTTGAAACTCAGTGCATATCTTTGTAATGCACTATTTTCTGGATGTCCATGACAGACAGTCCACTTTTCTTGGCAGGACAGTCCTTATGGACTTCTGTACTGAGTGAGCTCTGTCTCCTACCACCCTACTTGAGGGAGTTTCAATTTTTAGCTCGGTACTCTCCTGTCGGAACAAAGGCTTATAATATCACTTTTTATAAGAATGCACTTGGATTCACCTCGGGCCTTACCCAAAAATAATTTAATAAATTACCAAAAATAATAAGTATCCACATGTGATATTATCCTATGCTCTCCAGGTTCAAAAATGACAGTGAAAAACACTGTTGCCACACTTTGAATTATATAAGAGATAAATATATTTTATTCACTTGCTTTTTTTTTTTTTAGTTGTTTAACCAGGAGTAGCACACTAAGCGGAAAGCTTTTTACAGGAGCGACCTGGGAGCACAGGGAAGTTAAATGACTTGCTCAGGATCACACAGTATGGAAGTGAAAGCTATGGGATTCAAACCCAGGTCTGGTCTGCTGGATGTCACCAGATTTGCAGCTCAGAGCCTTAAACCACTGCACTACACTGCCTCCCAATATGTACAATGTACAATATGTACATATGTACAAGTCCTAAATATGCATAACTAGCATAAATATCAAACATATTAAAAGTAATGTAAACAGAACAGATTTTAGAAAATCAAGTAAATCATATAAAAAAAAACAAATTTCAGCAATAAGCAATGTAAATGAGTAAGCACTATTCAGCATAATAAATGACAGATTATACTATTTCTTTAGCATAATTATAAATAGCATGACATTTTTTCTATGAATACTTGCAACTCATTATACTAGTGTTTCGGATTATCATGGTATGATATTTGTTCAAACTTTATAGTATGTAAAAGGTATTTTCTTTAGATTTAAATTCAAGCTTAACCATAAACCCAAAGTTTGGAGCCAGATAACCAAATAAGTACTAATAGTAGGATAAAGGAATACTTATGTTTTAGTTATCTGTAGATGTTGTCTTCTACTTTTTAATTTTCAAAGTCTTGGTGAGAACTTTTGGTTTTGGATGACAAATGTCCTTGGTGGTGAGTTTGGCTGTAGTCTGCTGTCTTTTTTCCTTGAACCTGGAACTGTAGAGTCTTTTGACATCAATGAAGCAATGCAGGCTGGATCCTTCTTGCTTGACATCACAAATCATCAAAAGTCACTTCAGGATTTAGTGGGAAAAATCAGACACGATTTTAGCAGCTCAGCACAGTCTGTAGAAAGATCTCTCCCTGTGGACAGCAATGTTGTTTTGGGTAACTGGACTCTGTGACTATTTTCTGTTTCAGTTCATTTCTGCTTTTGAACCTGCAACTCTGGACTCACTGCTATTCAACAGCACTGCAGACTTGCTGGCTGGTAAATTCCAAAGTCAGTCTCTTGTTCAGGCTTTCAACAGCAATTCTGAAACATTACTTTTAGTCCAAATTCTCAGTATGCAAAACATATGCCTTGCTTAATCCAATACCGGAAGAAAGTTCTTTCTGTAACAGTCCGTTTCAGCAGCTGGACCTGTGGCAGAGTTGTGCAGGCTTTCAGGCTGGTTTAGCACTCCTTGCAGTGGCAATGTTAAAGCCCAAGTAGTGTTCCCAGCAGGTGTGGCTTCAGGCTTTCAGTCTAGAATAAGTCCAAGCTCATCCAAAATTGTCATGACATTGAACACAGGTCTTCACACACACCAAAGAATTAAGCAGTTCTGAGCCAGCTTTGCCAGTATCCCATTTATGTCCCACTTACTGGGTGACATCACTATCAAGTTATGATTGGTCTGAGCACTCTTTGAGGGTGTTACTGTTAGCCCCATCTAAGCCATTTTTTTTTCAATATGACCTCATCCTGAAAAACTATTTTTGATATAAAATAACTTTTCTTTCTTGCATCTATGTGCACCTTCGTACGTATATAATACTCACATTTTTTGATGCAACTAAAGGAGAGGATTCATTTGAGACCAAACATGATGGTGTCAATTCTGATACAAAATCTATAATTTATAAAAGCATTATAAAATGTTTTCCTTTATAGATATCTAAAAGTATTTACAGATTTCAGCAGTAGATTTTTTCCTGTTTAAAATGATGTTACTTTGGTATATCTGCTATAATTAGGAACTGTATAAATTTAGCAAACTTCTTTAAGACAGGGATTTCCTTTGTTCTTTTCTTAAAGACATCAATCATTGTTAGAAAATGTACTTCACTATAAACTTTTAGACAGTCTTTCTCTCTATAGCAACAAACTACAGATTTAATATTCATCTTGTTAGACTTCCTAAGATATGAGCTATCACAGGATACTAAATTTGTCTTTTCTAATAAGAAAATGATATTAAATAAATTATATTCATAACTTCTGAATGCTTCATTCTGCAACTATAAAACTTGGTAAGCTTATTTATCATACTATTGTCCTGTAACTGTCCAATTTTTGTAATGGTAGTACATTGCGGGCCAGATATTCAAAAGGGTTGCGCCATGCGCAACAGGGTTGCGCATGCTCAAGTCCTAAATTGTGCCATTCTGTGATATTCAGCAGGAGGCAGTTGCGCCACTGAAAACAGGCTGAGCAACAGCGCAATGCAAATGAATGCATGCTCAACAGGAGGGGGAGGAACCATGCAGAAACTGCACAGCCCGATATTCAGCCGGGCTGTGCAGAGTCGTGAGCACAACCCCAACCTGACCCTGCAGGACCTTGAGCCAAAAAAAAATGAAGCAAGTCAAGCCACCCACAGGTGAGCTGCTGTATTGCAGGCGCCAGCAGCTGCCACCTGTGACTGGCCCCAACTCAGTCCCTGTGCCCCAGCCGATCGCGGGCATAGTGTACTCCCCACCGCCCAATCGCGGGCATCTGTGGCTCCCCCCTCCCGTTCACATCCCTGGTGGTCCAGTGGACCGAAATGCCCGATCACGGGCAGAAAGTAAAGTGAAACCCCTCCCTTGTGCCCGATCACAGGCAGAAAGTAAAGTGAAACCCCCCTGAACATGTCCCTTGTGCCCGATCATGGGCAGTAAGTAAAGTGACCCCCCCAACCCCGAACATCTCCCTGGTGGTCCAGTGGACGAAATGCCCGATCGCGGGCAGAATGTAAATTGAACCCCCAAACATCTCCCTGGTGGCTAGTGTCCCCCACCCCACCCACCCATGAAGCCCCACCACCCGCTCCCCTGGCAGCTGGCGGGTGGCAGCATCCACCCGCCTGCCGCCCGCGCCTGCCGACTGACTGCCGGTGGGGCCTGCCGCCCGTGGTGCAGAGCAAGGCCAATGGTGCAGCTATACCGTATGACAGTCAGATTTGTGAATAAATCTGGACTGTCGTATCGTCGACTGCGCCCACTGGCTCTTGCTCTACGCCAATGTGCAACCTGCGGGCGGTCGACTCGACGAGGCGGCGGGGCGTGGCGGTGAGATGCTGCCGCCCGCCCGGCTGCCGAAGGCGGGTGGTGAGGCTGTGGAGTGGTGGGTGGTGCCTCCGAGAGATGTTTAGTGAGTTCAGTACATTCTGCTGCGGTCGGGCATTCGATCACTGGTCCTGAGAAGATGTTCGGGGTGGCAGTCACTACTGCCGCAATCGGCACGAGGATTTATGTTCAGAGGTTACTTACTTTCTGCGTGATCGAGCACAAGGACATATTCGGGGTTTCACTGCGCCTCTGCCAGCGATCAGGATATCCCCCTGGACCACGAGAGATAATAACGGAGGGGAGTTTTAAACATACCGCCCGCGATTGGGCATTTTGGTCCACTGGACCACCAGGGAGATGTCACGGGAGGAGGTGGGGAGCCACATTGCTGCCAGCGATCGGGCTGCAGGGTCATCGGTCCCCGGCAGGCTGCTGCGCGGGCGCCAGGCGCAAGTCCTCGGGGATCGGCGCACCTACATGCTAATGGCATGCAAATGGGGCCATAATCAGATGCAAATGGCCCCCCGCGCCTTGCATGAATTATGGCCCCATTTGCATGTCACCTTTTGAATATCGTGATTTTGCGCATGGCGCAATGGTACTTGGCCACCGCAAGTTGAATGCTCCACTCTGACAACTTGCGGTGGTGCAAGTTCCAATGAGCCATGCACAGTGGCTGTGGTTGGGGGGTGATATTCAAAGGAGTTGCTCAATAGTGCAAGTCCTTTGAATATCACCCCGGCCACACCCCTGCGCAACTATTTTGTGCAGCGCAAGGGCTTGTGCCTCAGAATGGCGCAGTTTGAATATCCAGCCCTGCATCTTTAAACTATGAATAAAACTTCTTCTTTCTATACAGTGTAATGGGACTTTCAAAGTCTAAGACTTTTTTTTTTTCTTGGTGCTACCCATCATATGATCTCTTATCTTGATAGTGGTCATGGATACCTAGCTTTAGCTAAGACTTTTCCTATAAATTTATCTATAACTCAGTCATGCAAGGCTTGGACATCACAGAGATGGTTCTGGAATGTGGCAGGCCCCCTTAGAACAACATTGCACTACATACTTAGCCTGGAAGGTGTCCACTTATACCACGGCTTAAAAAACAAAATGGAGTTTCATCTGTATTCCTTAGACCTCCTCTAGCATATGACAAAGTACTGCTTATGGAACAATAATATTTTCCTTTAAAGCATTAAAGCTAGATACCTTGTCTTAAGGTTAAAATAACTAACACTTTTTGTTTTCTTGTAGGAATTTATCCAAACAATACTCTTAACCAGAAATTAGTTCCATATAAAAATCAGATAAAATAATAATTAAAAATCAATTCAAACAACATGAAGTCTTGATGTATTCTGACTATTGCAGTGATCTCCAACCTTTGAACTGCCCCAGAGAACAAGGAGTTAACTTTCCATGCAAGGCATGGAACGCTGAGCTCGAGCTCGGTTGAAGCCTCTGTCTGCTGTTGTTTGAACCCCAACTGTCAGATTCTTTACTACGCCTCACTGAACAGTCGCTCTGGAGATTTCTCCTTCGCTCGGTTCAAAAAAGTCAGTTAAAGTGTATTTTTTTCGCTCGGTTTCAAACGAATTTCTGCTTCTAACCTGTTGGTTTAAGCCTCTGTCTGTGGTACCATGAGTACTTGATAGGGTTTCTATATTAGTTTTCTGTGTGGAACTTGTAAACATTGGATCGGTTCGGTTTGAACCGATCAGGTTTGTGTAAAAAACTTCTGTCTTTATTAGAGTGTGATAACAGGTCCGTATCGGTTCTAAAAAAAATGGATTTCATTACGTTTTTTTCCAAGACCCGTAACACGGTCAGGAACTGATAGGAGTGTCCTGCCTGGCAGATTGCCGAAAAAAGGGTATGTTTTGGATTAGGATTGGCCATGTCTGAGAAACCCAAGAAAAAAAATGGGCCCAATGGGTTTCAACACTGTAGTATGTGTGGGGAAGCCTTTGCTAAGGCTGACCCCTACACCACCTGTGTTTATTGTCTGGGGTTTGACCACTTCAATTCAGACTGCCTAATTTGAAAAAGTTTTTCCAAAGCTACCCTGGATAAGAGAGTAGGTAGACTGAGGGAAAGGGAGGCCGAGAAGTCTGCTGACCCAGATAGCCAGCCCGGTTCGGTTCCGACTGAACCAGAAGGAGTGCCCTCTGACCAGGGCAAAACTTCTTCGGGCAAAAGGAGAACTGATTCTGAGGAGTCGGTTCCGGTTAAAAGAAAAAGAAGGGATAAATCATCCGGTTTGGATCCACAAGTTCTTTCTCCGACCGCTGATGAGATAGCCAAAGTGATAAGGATAGTTCAATCGCTTACTTCGGTTCCGGCCAAACCGGCACCATCGGTCAGGGGATCAGTTCGGTCTGTTCCTCCGGTTCCGGACTATACTTTAGAAGAATTTTATGAACCGGAGAAGGAGGAGGGAGCGTATGAAGATAATGATGATGATGGTGATTATGAAAGTCTGGATGTGCCTATTGACCCCGACTTCTCCCCAGACAGACCTTCAGGCGTTTCTCCTCCTGAGGCTTTCTGAGTCCCCTTCCCACTTTATGTTTTACAAGAAAGTGGCTGAAACCCTCCAGCTTCCTATGGAAGAAGCAGTAGAGGATCAGGAGGAGCCTGATTTTGTTGAGATGATGGACATCCCAGAGTCCAGGAGATTGTCTGTTCCCCTACATAAATCTTTTGGGAAACAGACATTTAAAATTATAAAAACTCCTAATTCCATACCTCCTGTGGACAGAAGAATGGACAAGAGGTATACTCTTTCAATCTCAAACACGGAGTTCCTTTTCCAGCAATGCAGCCATGTTGGGGTAGTGCAGGCTGCTGCCTATGATAAGGCAAATATTCCCTTGGCTTCACACCCCCCAGACAAGGACTCCAGGAGGATTGATGCCATGGCAAAGAAACAGTACATGGCAGCATCTTTGGAACTCAGGCAGGCTAACTATATGGCCTACACAGCTAGATACCAGAAGTCCAGATGGGACACTGTGATGGCTCTAGCTAAACAGGCCCCTGACCAGCTTGCCAAGGAGCTGGAGCGGGTGGCTGTGGATGGGATTGAGGCATCCAAGGTGTAATTTCATGCTGCTGTGGACTCCAATGATGTTTCATCTAGAGTCATGGCTACATCTGTGGCCCTTCAGAGGATGGCTTGGCTCAGATGTACTAGCCTGCCACAGGATACCCAGGCTAAGGCCATGGATTTTCCTGTCATTGGTAATTCTCTGTTTGGGGAGCAGACAGAGAATTACATGAAGAAAATGGATGAGAACAGGACCACCTACAGGAGTGCTCAGGCCAAAGAAAGGCAAGCCACTCCTCAGAGGCAGCATTCCAGGGGCAGGGGCAGGCGTTTTCATAGGCCTTTTTACCAAGCCCAGGCCTCATCTTCTGCTTTTAGGATGAAACACGTGTCTATGTCTTCTGTTAGCATCCTTTGCAAACTGTGTGAGAGGCCTTTCGGCACCATACAGTTCTGCTTAAAGTTGGACCAGCATAACATTCTGTGGTGATTTGCATATGCAGTCCATGATGCTTTGCATTGTGGGGGCATGTGTGATTTTGTATTTTCTTGAAACTTGGCTTCCCAGCCAAATGCCCTTTGGGGTAACCCTTGCCTCAGTGTTTGCGCACAGAGGTTCTTTGTCTTTTAAATGTTTTTTTATTTTAATGGGTTCACTGCAATATATCCCAGGCACACTGCCTTAGGGGTAGCTGGTCCATTCACTGGGGGTGTTAAACAGACGAGGCATACTGATGAGTCCTGGTAGGATGAAACACGTGTCTATGTCTTCTGTTAGCATCCTTTGCAAACTGTGTGAGAGGCCTTTCGGCACCATACAGTTCTGCTTAAAGTTGGACCAGCATAACATTCTGTGGTGATTTGCATATGCAATCCATGATGCTTTGCATTGTGGGGGCATGTGTGATTTTGTATTTTCTTGAAACTTGGCTTCCCAGCCAAATGCTCTTTAGGGTAACCCTTGCCTCAGTGTTTGCGCACAGAGGTTCTTTGTCTTTTAAATGTTTTTTTATTTTAATGGGTTCACTGCAATATATCCCAGGCACACTGCCTTAGGGGTAGCTGGTCCATTTCACTGGGGTGTTAAACAGACGAGGCATACTGATGAGTCCTGGTAGGATGAAACACGTGTCTATGTCTTCTGTTAGCATCCTTTGCAAACTGTGTGAGAGGCCTTTCGGCACCATACAGTTCTGCTTAAAGTTGGACCAGCATAACATTCTGTGGTGATTTGCATATGCAATCCATGATGCTTTGCATTGTGGGGGCATGTGTGATTTTGTATTTTCTTGAAACTTGGCTTCCCAGCCAAATGCCCTTTAGGGTAACCCTTGCCTCAGTGTTTGCGCACAGAGGTTCTTTGTCTTTTAAATGGTTTTTTATTTTAATGGATTCACTGCAATATATCCCAGGCACACTGTATTAGGGGTAGCTGGTCCATTTCACTGGGGTGTTAAACAGACAAGGCATACTGATGAGTCCTGGTAGGACGAAACACGTGTCTATGTCTTCTGTTAGCATCCTTTGCAAACTGTGTGAGAGGCCTTTCGGCACCATACAGTTCTGCTTAAAGTTGGACCAGCATAACATTCTGTGGTGATTTGCATATGCAGTTCATGATGCTTTGCATTGTGGGGGCATGTGTGATTTTGTATTTTCTTGAAACTTGGCTTCCCAGCCAAATGCCCTTTGGGGTAACCCTTGCCTCAGTGTTTGCGCACAGAGGTTCTTTGTCTTTTAAATGGTTTTTTATTTTAATGGGTTCACTGCAATATATCCCAGGCACACTGCCTTAGGGGTAGCTGGTCCATTTCACTGGGGTGTTAAACAGACGAGGCATACTGATGAGTTCTGGTAGGACAAAACACGTGTCTATGTCTTCTGTTAGCATCCTTTGCAAACTGTGTGAGAGGCCTTTCGGCACCATACAGTTCTGCTTAAAGTTGGACCAGCATAACATTCTGTGGTGATTTGCATATGCAGTCCATGATGCTTTGCATTGTGGGGGCATGTGTGATTTTGTATTTTCTTGAAACTTGGCTTCCCAGCCAAATGCCCTTTGGGGTAACCCTTGCCTCAGTGTTTGCGCACAGAGGTTCTTTGTCTTTTAAATGGTTTTTAATTTAATGGGTTCACTGCAATATATCCCAGGCACACTGCCTTAGGGGTAGCTGGTCCATTTCACTGGGGTGTTAAACAGAGGGAGGCATACTGATGAGTCCGGGTAGAGACGAAACACGTGTCTATGTCTTCTGTTAGCATCCTTTGCAAACTGTGTAAGAGGCCTTTCGGCACCATACAGTTCTGCTTAAAGTTGGACCAGCATAACATTCTGTGGTGATTTGCATATGCAGTCCATGATGCTTTGCATTGTGGGGGCATGTGTGATTTTGTATTTTCTTGAAACTTGACTTCCCAGCCAAATGCCCTTTGGGGTAACCCTTGCCTCAGTGTTTGCACACAGAGGTTCTTTGTCTTTTAAATGTTTTTTTATTTTAATGGGTTCACTGCAATATATCCCAGGCACACTGCCTTAGGGGTAGCTGGTCCATTTCACTGGGGTGTTAAACAGACGAGGCATACTGATGAGTCCTGGTAGGACAAAACACGTGTCTATGTCTTCTGTTAGCATCCTTTGCAAACTGTGTGAGAGGCCTTTCGGCACCATACAGTTCTGCTTAAAGTTGGACCAGCATAACATTCTGTGGTGATTTGCATATGCAGTCCATGATGCTTTGCATTGTGGGGCATGTGTGATTTTGTATTTTCTTGAAACTTGGCTTCCCAGCCAAATGCCCTTTGGGTAACCCTTGCCTCAGTGTTTGCACAGAGGTTCTTTGTCTTTTAAATGTTTTTTATTTTAATGGGTTCACTGCAATATATCCAGGCACACTGCCTTAGAGGTAGCTGGTCCATTTCACTGGGGTGTTAAACAGACGAGGCATACTGATGAGTCCGGGTAGGACGAAACACGTGTCTATGTCTTCTGTTAGCATCCTTTGCAAACTGTGTGAGAGGCCTTTCGGCACCATACAGTTCTGCTTAAAGTTGGACCAGCATAACATTCAGTGGTGATTTGCATATGCAGTCCATGATGCTTTGCATTGTGGGGGCATGTGTGATTTTGTATCTTCTGCTTTTGCTCAGAGGGGTTTCCTTTAGAGGGAGAAGCAGATGGGGTATGAGCAAGCCTGCTTCCACCTCTTAGCCTAAAGCCCCTGCCAAGCAGACACCCTGATGGGTCTGCCCGGGCCGATTCTCCACTACCTGTAGGGGGCAGGCTGACTTACTTTGTCCAGGACTGGAAGTCTTTAACATCAGATAAGTGGGTCCTGGAAGTAGTAAGCCAGGGACTGGTTCTCAGCTTCAAAAAATTTCCCAAGATGAGAACCAGATCCTTTCCACCTGCAAATCCTTCAGAGGCCCTTGCCTTAGAGGCAGAGGTTTCTTCCCTCTTGGCTCTCAGAGCCATAGAAAGGGTTTCTACCCTACACAGGGGCAAAGGATTGTACTCCAGGTACTTCCCAACCCCCAAAAAGACAGGAGAATAGCAGCCCATCCTGGATCTGAGATACCTAAACAAGCACCTTTTAAAGCCAAAATTCAGAATGGTGACTCTGGGAATAATTCTGCCCTCTCTAAGGCCAGGGGACTGGCTAGCCTCCCTGGACCTCAAGGATGCCTATTTTCACATTCCCATCAGGTGCTCCACAGAAAGTACCTCAGGTTCAAGTTGCCCTCAGGCCACTATCAATTCAAACAATGCCCTTTGGTCTAACATCAGCCCCAAGGGTGTTCACAAAGTGCCTGGCAGTAGTGGTTGCTTTCCTAAGGAGAAAAAAGATCTCCATCTTTCCATACCTGGATGACTGGCTCATAGTAGGTCAGACTCCAGACCAAGTCAAGTCACATCTTCAGATAACTCAGCAACTGCTCACTTCCTTAGGGTTCCTCCTAAACCTTCCAAAGTCAGTTCTAGAGCCAGTGCAGCTCCTCACCTTTATAGGGGCAGAGCTGGATACAATAAGAGCAAAGGCCTTCCTTCCCTTGGACAGGGCAAGGACACTAATAGAACTGGCCTCTTCTTTCACCCTTCAGGTGTCTCAACCAGCAAGGCACTTCTTGCAGCTCCTGGGCCTCTACACAGTGGTCCAGGGGGCAAGATTTCAGATGAGGGACATTCAGTTCCACTTGAGAACCTTCTGGTCCCAGAGAAAGGATTCCCTGACCAAACTAGTCCCAGTGACTTGAACCCTGATCCAGGCTTTGCAATGGTGGCAGGGTCAGGACAATTTAAGGCAAGGAGTTCCTTTTGTCATTCAGTCTCATTCTCTAATCCTCAGCCCAGACACCTCCCTCTTGGGCTGGGAAGCCCACTTGGGGGATCTTACCACCCAAGGGCTGTGGTCACCTCAAGAATCTCTGCTTCACATCAATCTCTTGGAACTCAGAGCAGTGTTTCTGGCACTACAAGATTTTTCCAAGTCTGTTCAGAACAAAGTAGTCCAGATCAGAACAGACAATACCACCACAATGTGGTACTTCAACAAGCAAGGGGACACTCGGTCTATGGCCTTGTGCACAGAAGCAATGCAGTTGTGGTCTCTGGCCTATTACCTGCAAACTTCTCTCAAAGCAGTTCACCTCCCAGGGAAGGACAATGTCCTGGCAGATGCTCTCAGCAGGATATCTCAGGGCCACCACGAATGGTCCCTAGATCCCCTAGTTTTGAAAGTGATTTTCTCCAGGTGGGGCACTCCTCAGATGAATCTTTTTGCAGCCCAGACAATCACCAACTTCCTCTTTTTTGCTGCAGACCCCCAGTATTGGGCTCAGTCCTCCTGGATGCTCTGGTACTCAATTGGGAAGGGAAATCCTGTATGCTTCCCCCTTCCCTCTCCTGTTCAAGGTACTAGTCAAGATAAGGTCTCAACCCTGCAAAGTGATTCTGATCGCTCCAGACTGGGCCACACAGCCCTGGTACCCACTGTTGCTGTCCTTAGCAATCCACCTTCCCCTGTCTCTTCCCAGGAATTACAACCTGTTGACATCCTCTCAGGGAAGGGTTTGGTATCCAAATCTCAAATCTCTCAATCTCAAGGCTTGGCTCTCGAAGAGTTAGAGTTTGCTGATCTGCACCTCTCTCAAGGTGTCCTGGATATTCTAAAGGCTTCTCGAAAGCCTTCCACCAGAAAGACTTATAACTCCAAATGGAAAAGGTTCACTATTTGGTGCTCTGGTAAGCATATTTCTCCAGAATTTGCTGGGTTGCCTACAGTCCTGGACTATATGGTTCATCTCAATGGCTTGGGACTCAGACCAGCTACACTCAAAGTACATTTGGCAGCTGTTTCTGCTTTTTTGTCAGTAGGCAAGCTCTCTTCTCTTTCAGCCCATCCTGTATTTTGCAAATTCTTCAAGGGACTGTTGCACACCAATCCTCCCTTCAGGGTCCCTGCTCCTGCTTGGGACCTTAATGTTTGCATTGCTCAGCTTATGCAACCCCTTTTTTTTTTTTAATTTACGCTTTATTCCTCCTTCGCCTAGCCGCCGTCCACCCGGGACTATCAGCCCGTGCAGCTTCCACCTTCTCCAGAACGGCCTCGAACCCTCCGGTACCCCGTGGCTTACCCCCCATGGACGGGGCTACGGAGGCCGGGGGAAACACCCCGCAGACACTAATTTTTGAACCGGAGGGCCGGCCTGGAGAGGCTAATTGAAGCCGTGGCGCGCTTCATGTAGGGCGGCCGACAGCCATCCATTTTCTGTTTTTTCCGGGGAGGCGGGAATGTGCAATGACGTAATGACGTCTGGCCCGCCTCCAAGTCCTCTTAAGTGTCGGTGGCTGTGTGGCTCCGGGCCTCCGCCCGGGGTCACTAGTGCTCCGATCACTGACCCACCTTCCCCCCTGGAAGGAGAGCAGTCCGTAAATGCTCCATCCTTCTCCCCAGCCGACCCTCCGATGATCCAGGTCCGTCCCGAACCGGGTCACCGCGTCTCATGCGGAAGTCTTACCGCCTGCGCCAGCGGCTGGCGCTATGCAACCCCCTTTTGAGACTTTGTCCTCTGCAGAGCTTAATTACTTGACTTGGAAAACTGTGTTTTTTGTAGCCATTACCTCTGCCAGGCTCATCAGTGAATTGCAAGCCCTGTCAGTGGAGCCGGATTTCATCTCTTTCAATAGAGATAAAGTGGTCCTAAGAACTAACAGGAAGTTTTTGCCTAAGGTGGTTTCAGATTTCCACCTTAATCAGCCTATGTCTCTTCCTGTTTTCTTCACTGACCATTCCTCCTCTGGAGAGAGGAGGCTGCACAGCCTGGACGTAAAAAGGGCCCTTAGCTAGTACATAGAGCACACCAAGGGTCACAGGTTTGACTCCCTCCAGTTGTTCCTCACTTATGGAGAGGTCGGTAAGGGAAAACCTGCCACTAAAAGATCTATTGCCAGGTGGATTGTCTCTTGTATACAATTCTGCTACGAAAAATTGGGTAGAATCCCACCCTCAGGCCTGATGGCTCACTCTACTAGAGGTACAGCTGCTTCCCTGGCTGCTGCCAGGGATATTCTTATCTTAGAGATTTGTCAAGCAGCCACCTGGAAAACAGTCCATACTTTCACCAAGCATTACTCTCTGGATATCCAGGCTAGGAGTGATGCTCGGTTTGGCACAGCAGTACTTCAGAGCCTATTCCCAAAGTAGGTTCTGTCCCTTCTCCATGGAGGTACTGGCAGTAGTCTGCAATAGTCAGAATACATCAAGACTTCATGTTGTTTGAAGAAAAATTACTCACCTTAGTAATGTTGTTTCTTCTAATGGAGTCTTGATGTATTCTGACTTCCCCCCCGCCTCCCCTCTCAGAACATGGTTTTTGGGATGTGGGTGGGCAGGAGCAGTGTTGGCACCTAGAGGTGCCCCTTTTTTCTTACCCTCCTTTATTTAGGGTGTGTGTTGAGTTTTGTTGTTTGGGTTTCCTGACTTGAGTCTTTTGCTTTGAAACCGAAAAAACCCTTTTTTTTATTAAATGTAGTTGCCAGTTGGATAGTGTGAGTTTACAGTTTCCACACAGAACTCCCAGTGAGTATAGCTCGAAAAGATCTGACGGTTGGGGTTCAAACAGCAGACAGAGGCTTCAACCGAGCTCGAGCTCAGCGTTCCATGCCTTGCATGGAAAGTTAACTCTTTGTTCTCCGGGGCAGTTCAAAGGTTGGAGTTCACTGCAATAGTCAGAATACATCAAGACTCCATTAGAAGAAACAACATTACTAAGGTGAGTAATTTTTTCTTCTTGAAGATAAAAATAAAATATTTTTTCCATCAAGGGTTTTGTCCCTACACTCCCACTAGTGTGAATTAGTGGTGGAGACTTTTAGTCCAGGAAAATATGGAAATTACGTATTTACCGTAATTCTTGATTTTCTTGGATGAAGTCTCTACCACTCATTCACACGCCCACTCACTTATTCTGCTTTGATCTTCACTTCCTTGTTGTTCGGGCTATGAAGATGTTGAATTGACCCTCCTTACATGGGTCATACGGGCCTTCATATGCCTGGAAGTTAGGGTTAGGTTTTCTTTTGTTAGTTTACACTGCACCTCCTCGGTCAAAAAGGTACTGAGGCTGTTGGAGGGTCAATGCTGAGATAGCCTATACGGCGTGAGCTAGTCTCATGGCACTGCACCTGTGCAGTCCTATCCTGGTGCCATCCCTCTTGAAGATTTTCAGCTCCTGTGGGGTCCAAGCACCTTCGGCGTATTCCCACTAGTGTGAATGAGTGGTGGAGACTTCGTCAAAGAAGATCAAGAATTATGGTAAGTACATAATTTCCATTTTTCCTGCAAAGAGGACCAAATCATCTAAGCACTGTGTACAGTGGAGAGCATTTCTTCCTTGGATGTCTGCCATGAAGGTAAGACAGCTTTATTCACAGTGTTAAGGAGTGTTGCATACAAATAATTGATGATAATATAGGCAAATGTGTAGCTACTATGGTACTGTGAGGTCAGTAGTGACTGGGAAGTTGCTGCTGCTTGGAATCCTCATGAGCCCAACATTCTAAAACTCAGGCTGTCATTTCCCCTGTTAGGGGTGCACAATACCCCCAGTTGTTTTGATTACCCATTGACAATGTTGGAGCTAACAGAAAAGGAAATTATGGTAAGTATAAAGAAATTTCTTCTTTTATGTATAAAAAACCCTACTCAGCCTTAAAACCGCAATGGCCCCCTTTGTCATCAAAGTTAATGGCCCAAATGCACAGACCCCAAAATGGCAGCAGATCTATTCAACAACCACTCTGCAATCTTAAGAAATATGACCAACTGTCACAGGTCAGAGGGAAGGATTTTAAGCCTTCAGTGGCCTCTGTTCCACAGATTTTGGATTTCTGCATTAAGGCGTGGAAAACGGCTTGGCATTGAGTACGCTATGGCTGTTCACTACTCAATCTCAGATTTTTGATTTCCCTATTTCTACCTCAAAAAGGTCTCAATTAATGATGTTTATAAACTTCTAACCACATTAAATATAGATAAACATGCTGGCAGTAATGGATTGCCTCCCACGTTTCTTAAAGGAGAACTGCGCTGAACCTGAAAGTCGTATTTCCCAATAGAAGCTGCTTTTTTTATGTATTGATTAAAATTCTGTTATTGTTTCATTTATATAGGCCTTTTAGTACCCTATGTGAGTGTTTCAACTTGACAAGCTGGTGGTAAGTGCCATTTTAGAATCGTATGATGTAGTTTATGTCCCTTTCAGCCACACAGTTCTAGAGCAGAACATGTATATGTTGTGCCAACAACAGAAGAGTAGAACAGTGGCATAAACTACATTATACAGTTCTGAAATGGTTCTTACCAGCAGCGTGTTCATAAATCAGAAACACCCAATAGGATAACCAAAAACTCTGGATAGCTAGAGAAATAACAATTCAAATCAGTCTTTAAAAACAGCTTCTACCTGGACAAATGACTTATGGATTTAGCACAGTTCTCTTTTAAGTTGGCTGCACCCCAAGTTGCCCTATCAATTATCAAAAATGTTTAATCTTTCCTTTAAGACTCAAGTCAGTTCCTGACATCTGGAAGCTAGCAACAGTGGTGTCCTAATTTAAGAAAGGTAAAAGCACTGTCCTGGACAACTGTAGGCCCATCTCATCCTCTCTGTCCTAGCCAAGGTATAAGAAAGGATGGTCCACAACCAACTAACATCTTCCCTAGATCAGCATGGGTTCCTCTGCAAGGAGCAGCATTGGTTCAGGATGGGCATGGATCCTGTACCGCTTTGGTCAGCTTCACAGACTGTCTACTAAACTATGGACAAGGGCCTGGTGACAGGTGCAGTTTTCATGAACCTGACCAAACGTTTGACCAGGTTGGTCATAGTCTGCTGTTGCATAGACTAAGCACATTGGGTCTAGGCTCTGCAGCTATCTAGTTGTTTTTGCGCTACCTCCAAAACAGGTCTAAATCTGTCGAACTTGGCAAAGTAATCTACAGTGCACACATCATCGTGCATGGTGTGCCCCAGGGATTAATTATTGGTCCCCTTTTCTTCACAGTTTTTATTAACAACCTGCCTTCATCCTGTATGTTTGCTAAATCTCTATTATACTCAGAGGTTGCAATTGTCAATGTTCATGGGAGAAACATGGCTGACATCAACAAAGCCCTTGTGCACAATTTTCATTCACTCCAACAATGGTTCCTTAAAAAGAATTGGTCCTAAATGTGTCCAAGATGAAAGCCGTGCTTCTTAGCATAGCACAAAAAAATCAAACGCACCCCCACTATCTCATCATGTTTACCCTGGATGGTAACAAGCTTCATTTGGTTGCTGAATTTAAATACCTAGGCATAACCTTGGACCCATACCTCTCTTTTAACAACCACTTAAACAACACTGTCAAATCCATTCACCAGAAATTGGGGCAGCCCCACGGCATTCAGAGGCATCTCACAGCTGACACCAAAGTAAGGATTGCACAACTCAACCTGCTCCCACTATTAGATTATGGTGCCATAATAACAAATGCCACCTCTAAGGCTATTTGTGAAAGAAACAAGCTACAGACCACAAATTGACCAAATTCACTACCTCCATATGTCCAAGATCCCATCGTTTTGTCTCAAGTAGCTTGACTGGCTGCAGCATAAAGCATTGAGCACAACTTTGTGTATAGTACAGGACTATGGAAGCCCGCCTCAGTGCCTCACTGAGTTACTCACACCTGTTAACCTTTCACACTCCTTGTCTATTGGGAACAATTCCCTTACGATTCCATTCATGTGAACAGGTATGGAACAGTGATCATTCAAATACCTTGCTGCCTTCCTCTGGAACTCAATGCCCTTGGTCATCAGATTGTCAACCTAAAACTTTTGCACTTAAAATGAATTATTATTTGCTGAACCCTAAGGCATGTGATTGTGCCACTTAACTCTCACCCCTACTTTACCTTATAACCAGCACAACTCATCACAGAACTTTTTGTTGCATTTTATGTTGTCATATTAGCTGCTACATTTATGTCTAAAATGTGCATCACTGTGTTACTCAGGACTTCAGATAAGAGGAGTACCAACCTGTTTTACTCACCTCATTTTAGGAAATACTCTTCAGAATTTTTTTTTATGAGTACCAATACTCACCCAACATTTGTAAATACTCCACAACAAAGAATAGTGCTTCATAACATAATTTGTGATTCAAAAGAAGCAGTTTTTTTTAGATTTACAGCATTTGTATGCACTCCAATTTTATTTTTGTGCACTATATTTTAAACTGGTGAGTAAATTACTCCTACCTGCCTACATTATCTGGAGCATTGTTGGCACCTGATCAGTTCTTACCAAGAAAAAAAAACATATTGTTTTTAAAAATGTACTCCTCAATCCACTCCATTCAGACTTCTGTATGCATCTGAATTTTGTTTTACTCACCTCATTTTCAAAATGAGGAGTACAGGAGTACAGTGCTCATCCCAAAAAATCTTATATGGAGCCCTGGTGTTACTTCTTTTGTCTCTGGTGTATCCTATTTACATTGTGCTCATTACCGTATCAAGTACTGTATCATATTTTTGCTGATTTCACATTGTACTTGTGGTACTCAGGTCATCCCTGAAAAGGTGCCTGGTACCAGTATGTTGCTAGGTGCACAAAGAATAAATAAATGAAATACAGTGTGTGATTGTGGATGAATACAGTTACAGGTGAGTAACCATTTCTTATTCCCCATGCATGCTTAGATCTTACTTCGAGAGGGCTCTTGCAGTAGGTATTCACATGTAGGACTGACCTGCCAGGCATCAGGACCCCATGGAAAAATGTATTATTTTTTTTTTTTTTATTTAAAGTTTATTACATTTTTCATTACAGAGAAAGGTTCCATGACATACATGTATTCCAGTCAATATGTACAGGACAAAACTAATAGTACCTTTCTCCCTCTCACCCCTCCCTGCCCTTCTCTGCCCTCCCCCCATTTCTGTCCTTGGCACAGAGCACTCAACTATTTTGAAAGTGAAGGTACTGACAAATCTAATAGGGCACCATCATCATCAGCTTGAAGAATAAAGGGCGTATAGGGATCCCCAAAGTTTTGTGTATTTCTTTAATCTATTATGAAGGCTTGCTATTACCCTCTCTGTCCTGAGGTTTGCTAAGAGCTCATTTAACGACTCAACATATTGGTTGTCTTCCTAGTCTTTCCAATGTCTCAGTATCAGTTTTTTAAGGGACATTGATGTTAAAGACATGTAGTATTTATGGTTAGGTACTGAAATCCCCAAAAAGTCCCCTAGAATGCAGATCTCTGCTGTGAACAAGTCCTCCAGCCCCAAAAAGGGATCTGCTTTTTGCTTAATGAGGGTCCATAAGGGGGCAATTTTAGGATAGGACCAGAAGATGTGAAGTAATAAGCCTTTCTCTAGCTTACATCTTGTACATGTAGAGGAGGCTATCAAATCAAATTTGGCTAGTCTCTGTGGAGAATAGTACAGGTTGTGCAAGATTTGAAACTGCTTTGACTGGAGCCTATCTTGGGTAACAAATTTATGACAGTTGTGCCACAAAACGGGCCAATTTATGGTTAAGTTTGGGAAATAGATGCACCAAAAATCAGTAGGACTAAAACAATCTGGATAAACCAAATCATAAAGATAACCATACATCTTGGATACAGCATGTGGAAGTCCTACTATTGAAAGCAGATTTTTGGGTAAATAAATCTTTGCTGCCTGTGGTGGGGTTGTCCCTAACACTTTCAGCAGGAGATGTCTAAATTGCAACACTTTAAACATCATGGGGTTTGGAATATTAAATTTTCTTATGATTTCCACTGAGGAAAGCTAAGTCTTATCATCCTTTATGAATTGGGTTATTAGACAACATTCAAGGTTAGCTATCCATTGGGGATGAAGTGTTTTACAGTCATTTTTAAAGTTGGGATTTCCCCAAACTGGTTGTGCTGGGTCTTTCATCAAATCATATTTAAGAAATTAACACACTTGGGTGTGTACCCTTATATAGATGACTATAGGGGAAGTCTTTAATTATGAAGGGAGAAGTTTAAATTTTTATGCAGAAGTGTGGAAGGAGATAAGCTATGAGCATTTATTTGTGCTATTTCGATTTTGAGCTAGATTGGCATGAGTAAAGTGGTGGTTTGTGGGTTTTCCTCAGAAATCCACTGAAGTTTGCATGGATTGCCCAGTAGTACAGGCCAATATGTGGGAGGCATGTGCCCCCTTTAGCCTTTGAGTCTGCAAGTTTATGAAAGGCTATTCTTGTCCTTTTACCTGACCAAATAAAATCAATAATTATACTGTGAATGTGCTTGAACCAGGAAAGGGGAAGCCAAATATTAAATAAATTAAGCGGATAGAGGATACGTGGGAAAATGTTCATCTTAATTAAGTTGATTTTCCCCCCATAGGGAGAGTGGGAGATGAGACCATTGTTTCAGATCTTGGGTAATCATATGTATCAGGGAGTCTAGGTTCAGATTCTGAAGCTGTATTGGATTTCTTGCAAGCTCTATGCCTAAATACTTAAGGGAGTCAGATGTCCAAGAAAGGCCCAAATTCGTTATATCGCTTTTAAGAATTTTATAATTTAGGGGGAATACTACTGTTTTATTCATGTTTAGTTTATAACTAGACTTTTTACTGAATTCTCCAGTGATGTCTAACATGGGGGGAATGGAAGTGGTAGGATGCATTAGTTGAAGGAGTAGGTCATCAGCATAAGCAGAGACCTTAATTTCATAACCCTGCACTAGTATGCCTTGAATTCTCTGACAGTCAGTTAGCCTACGTATCAAAAGTTCCAGGTAGAGGCTAAAAAGCAGTGGTGAAAGGGGACAGCCCTGCCTTGTACCAGATTGTAGGGGAAACATTTCAGAGATGGTTCCATTTGCTGATACCTTGGTGGAAGAGCATTTATATAAGGTGGAAATCCACTTCTGAAAGTCTGGTAGGAAGTTAAAAGCTTTAAGGGTACGAAATAGAAAATTCCAGCTGACTCTGTTGAACACCTTCTTGGTGTCCAGAGAGACCAAAGCTGCTGGAAAGTGCATGTCTCTGGACACCAAAAAGACATGAGACAGCGAACGTAAATGATCTGTTGAGGATCTACCTTGCATGAAACCCACTTGTTCTGGACCTATTAGATCTGGGAGGACTATACTAATACGGTCAGCTAATAATTTAGCCAGAATTTTAATATCTTGGTTAAGGAGTGAGATTGGTCGGTAGCTTGTTACTAGATTGGGTTTTTTATCAGGTTTTGGCAAGAGAACAATTAAGGCTTCAAACAGAGATTTGTCAGCTTCTGCCCCTGATAAAATATGTTGGTATGATGGTAGAAGCAGGGGGATAATTTGGTCATCAAATTTTTTTATAGAAATTGAAGGAAAACCATCTGGTCCTGGGGTTTTGTCCGAAGGGTGATCTTTAATTACTTTTGTCAATTCTGCTATTGATGAGGGTGTTAAAAGAGAGCATTGTCCTCCTTCTGACAGGGAGGGAAGATGGGAGTCTTGTAGATAGCTATCGAGTTCTGGATCTGAGGTGGAGTTTGGCATTGGGCTACACAGCTGTCTCTAGTAAGTACTAAATTCTGAGACAATTTCCATTGGGTAGGTTTTTAACATACTATCAGTTAGTGAGTGAATTGCCATTATCAGTCGGGATGATTCCTGCTGTTTAACGTGGAGTGCAAGCAAGTGTCCAGCTTTCTCTCCTTGGTCTGTGTCAAATGCTTTAGTTTTTAAAATTGCATACTCCGCTTGTTCTCCTACAAGTTCTAGATATGAATTTGCAAGTTTGGCCAAATCCTGCTTAATTTGATTGGATGAATGACAAGAGAGTTTACTTTCTATATTTCTGATTTGAGAGAGAGAGTGGCAGACTGCTGCTTTTCTCTTTTTTCCTTTTTGTTTGATGCTGTACATATCAAAAGACCTTTTTAGTTATGCTTCAGTGTGCACCACTCTATATTGGGGCTATTAGTAGAGTTTTGATTAATATTAGTGAACTGTTCTATTTGGTTAAAGATTTATTTGGTTACATGAGGGTCCTTAAGAATTTGATTATTAATTTCCCATCTTCCCCCAGCTTTAGGGACAGTGGAAAAGGAAATATGACAGGCGACCAGGGAATGGTCAGAGGGATGGCCTGGGTGAATGGTAGAATCCTACACCCCTGGGAGCAAGGACTGGTAAATCAGTAGATTATCAATACGGGATGATGTTCTATGTACTCTCAAGGTGAAGGTATAACTCCTGTCTGAGGGGTGCAGGACTCTCCAAACAGTACACAGACCCACTTGATCCATTAGTTCCTTAAGTGCCCTATGGGCCAGGGACAATCCTCTATGATGAGGTCCAGATCTATCTACAGTTGGGTCAAGAATCAAATTTAGGTCCCCCCCAATAATTATTGGGATGGAAAGGAAAGGTATTAAAATAGTAATTAAATGTGTGAAAAACCCTGGGGTATCCATATTCAGCACATACACACTTCCCAGTAATATCTCAGTAGTATTCATTTTACCCTTAATCAGCACAAATCTACCATGAGGATCTTAAATAATTTGCTCGGGGGAAAATGGAACTGTTCTTGCTATCAATATCATGACACCACAATTCTGGGTAGTCCCTTCTGCAGAAAAGATCTGTCCTATCTGTTGTCTTCTCATTTGGATAGCCTCTGAATCTAATAGGTGGGATTCTTGAATGAATATGATCTCCGCCTTTAGTAAACTGAGGTGCTTTAATATTTTATATTGCTTAATTTTCTTTCTGGCCCCCTTAATGTTCCATGAAGCTAAGGACAAGTCCCCAGCCATGTCTCCAAGCCCTATCAAATGAGAAATCAGCAGATCTTGTAGGTTGTAAGTATATTTCACATGCCCTGTTCAGTGCCCTCTCTGTGCCAGTCACCCGCCCTTCCTTATACCCAGCTAAAACCCCATATGTACCCACATGAACCAAATAATCTTGTGCTATGCACCTACAATTCCCAAGTTTCAAAAGTTCCCTACCCTCCTTACCGCCCTTACTGTTACACATTGCGCTTTGCAGGGCTGCTTTTCACGGCCCCCACCCTCCAGCCACCCAAAATGATTCCCATTATTTAGGAACTGACAGGAATATAACCAAAGGGAAAGGGGTCAGCTGTAGGGAAAACTAATAAAAATACCCTTGCGCTGCTTTCCTTCTGAAACATTTTTATTTGTGGTAAGCACAGCAACTTCTATTACTCTATTAACTGCTACTAACTATTAACCATTAACTAAAGAAGCAATCTACTGTAGTAATACCTGTAGGATTATATAAATCATGTAGCCTTATATTATGCATTATTCCTCTGGTAGCACATCTTTAGGCTATTAATAACATTTTGAAGCTATAGAATCGGGTACAGAATTAATCACAATAAAGTGTATTCATATTTGAAGGAGAAACAGCCACGATCTGAAACTCAATCTAAATGTGACATTATTAATTCTACCCTCTAAGCTGAGCAACTAGTAAATGAATAAAACTAGAAAACATTAACCTAATTGGCAGATCTTAACATAATTGGAAAACAAACTAGGTCATATGATCATATTCAGCCTAATGTCTTTGGAAAATAAAGAAAAAACCTTCAGGCTGACACAGCTACAGAGTAGCCATCTAAATAAGGGAAAAAAGGGGTGATAAATTCACATTCAATCCAGCTCATTTAGCGAGCGTTTTAAGGAGTATTTACACCATCTAGTGGCCAAAATGCATAAGAGCATTGCTAAGTTGTGAGTCTTATACACTTGCTTCCACTTAGATAAAAATGCAAATTATTAGTTTGATTTCAACCCGGGGGACCCAGATAATTGGTTCCTTATTTGTTCTTTTGTGCTATTCTGCACCGTATCATCATTAGTATCAGTAGTCATGAACTATAAACTAGCATGCCATAAACCTAATCGTTCAATATACGGCATTTTTGGGAAGTTATAGAGGACATTTTCACCAGACCAACTTTTCCTTAGGGGATAAGTTAGCAAAGATCATTGGCCATAGCCAAAGTCCTGAAAAAGTCTGGCAAAATCAGAGTGAGCTATGTCATATCTTCCACTGGGCCTTCAGAGAATGGTATAGACTGGAGATTTAAATCTGCCAACACATCCCAGTGAAAGAATGTACTAGTTAAGAAATCGGTATACTCCCATTTAATATGCAGTCCTCATAACAAACCAAATCAGCATACATTTGAAGGCAGGTAATAAATCGGACAGTGTGTCATGCCCTGAGCGTGGGGCAGTACCAAGGAATGCAGCAATACAGACTTGTCCTCGTCAACTTTTCTGAGTGAGCAAATCAGCATAGATCCCAGGCCATTTCAGGTGTCCTGAAAAAGATTAGGAAGGGGTGCTTTGAGGTTAGTCAGGGCCATCTCAGGATCTTAGTAGGATACCCAGGAACCTGCAATTTGTAACTGAAGCTTTGCTCGGTAGTTCATATGGAATTTGATTCCTGCAATGATGAGTTTTGAAACTAGGGGATGGAAGGCTGTTCTTTTGAGCCTAATGGATGCTGGGAGATCCTGTGCCACTTGTATCTTAACCCCTTCCCAGCAGACCTCCTGCAATTCTCTGACTTTCGTGAGAAAATGTTGACACTCGAGCTAGTTAAGAAAGTGGAAGATAAGTGGTCTAGGCTGGGCTCCCGCTGGGGGGATAGGGTATACAGCCCGGTGTGCTCTCTCTATGACATATTTAGGCCCAAAAGGTGAGGGACCTGTGATCTTCTTTTCCAGTTTTTGAACAAACAGTATAGCATCCATTCCCTCTTCATTTTCCAGTAGACCTATGAGGACCGCATTGTTCCTATGACTGCGGCCCTCAAGGTCTTCAATCTTTAATTCCATTTTGGTTATTTTATGCTGGGTGGCAATCAACTCAGGGTCTATTTTGTCGACTTTTTTCTCCAGCGATCTTATGTGGGCTTCATTATCCGAGGTTCGTGTTGAAATGTCCTCCATAGCCTGTGTTAGAGATTTAAGTTCAGATGAGATGGAATGCAATTCTTCTCTAAAAGGTTTAAATTATTCTAAGAATTTGGTAAGGGTAAGAGGTTCTTGATCTTGCAGCGTAGTACACAAACCCTGTGGATCTGCGGTACTAGCAGCCCTAGGCTTTTTTGGGGCCTTTTCCGGCATGACTGGGGGAGTGTGCCGAGGATAAACTTTCCTCATTTTTGCCTCCATAAGGTGGAGCGGATGCTCTTGGAAATAGGCAGCGAGATGTTAAATCCTCTGATCAGTTGTCTCTGGGAGTTGCTGATTTTTCTATAGGCAAAAAAAGTAACTTGTAGTAAGTGGGTGGCTGGAGTGATGAGATGAAGCTGTGATCAGTTACGCTGCATCACGTGGTCTCCATGGAAAAATTTCTAGCTAGCAGTCTCTGGTGGGGAACTGCCCCCACATCAGGTGACTGGCATCATATGACGTCAGTATAAAGAGGCAGTTCCCTATGTCCACCTTCCAGTTCTTTCCCGCTGTCGGCTTGTGAAAGTTCCTCGTGGTAGAACAACACTTCGTCAGTCATTCGTTGGTCCTTAAGTCTTCAAATTTTTCAACCTTTTTTCTCTGTCTTTAATTTTTTTTATGATTTACTGTGTATGTCATCCCTGACATCCTCTGAATCGCATAAGATCAAGTGCGACTCGTGAGGTTCCCAACTACCACACAAGGACCGCCGCTCCTTGTGCCTCTTCTGTCTGGACCCAGACCACCCCATGAAGAAGTGCCAGCACTGCCAGAAATTTAACTCCACTACCCATAAAAGAAGGCAGCAGTCCCGGGAAGCCCATACCTTGAAGAAGAAAATGGCCTCCATGGAGAAGGAGCTAAAGAAACTCAGGTAGGTGTCCCCTTCCCCCTGAAGGTCACAAGAAAAAACACGACAAGGAGAAGCACCGGGAGCAAGAACCGGCTTCCACAGCAGCTGCGACTCCAGCCGGGGTCATGGCACTTAAGGTAACATCCCCTCTGGGGGATCGCTCCATGACAGCTGTCTTGGTGGTTACCAAGAAGGTGTCGCCCCTCCTGTCTGGCTCACACTCAGGCCCTTCAGAAGCCTCCAGGGCAAAGGAGGCCTCCACTCCCATGAAGGCCGCTTCTATCACACGGTCTTCAGGTCAGAGCGGGTCCAGTAAATTGGACATCGGTCCCACTGATACTCGACTGGACAAGGCTGCTAAGCCACTTGCCCCTTCGGGGGAGCGCCCAGCCAAATCTACGCCCGACAAGGCTGCATCTCCTGCACGGCCTTCCTCAGGCAGGGAGTCTGGTAAGTCAGACATTGGCTCCTCCAACGCCTGCCCGGATTCGGCCGATAAGTCAGACGACGGTTCTGCCAATGCCCCTGTTGACTAAGAAGCCTGTGCCGGACCCTATGGAACAGCCCAATGCCCCAGGCTCTCTGCAACATTCCAAGTTGCCTTCTGAGGTCCCCGTGTCTCCTCAGCTGACCCCCAGTGATTATAATCCTCCTTCCCCAGTCGTCACGGGGATACCGAGACATTGCAATCAGGAAACCCTCCTCCTGGACCTGATACCTTGATGCCAGATCCTCAGACCCGATGCCATCTGGCATCCCCTTACCTGGCAATAGGCCTATCCTTCTGTCAGGTCCTTTGGACCCTATCAAAGACGTACCCACACCGGGCCAGATGCCCACAGGACCAGCATTACCACCACCTGGCCTGCCAGTAGGGCCTCTGCCAGGTCCCTCTGCTCCATCAGAGCCCCTGGCACCCAGGTATCTGACACTGCAATAACTGGTGCCACAATACCCGACTCCACAGTATCCAGCGCCTCAGTACCCGACGCCGGGCTACCCGCTGTTGGGTTACAGATACTCCTTCTTCAGATATCTTCAATATCCATATCCCCCTCCTCCCCAGCTACCAGTGGATCTGAAGGAGACCCTGTCTTCCTGGTGAGCTGAGGCCAAGGCTCAGCTCACTCATGAGGTTGAGAGTCATCTGCCGATGCCAGACCCTGCACAGGATCCCCTACGTTGAAGACGGGGGACTCCCTCCTCCCTTCCCCACATCCAGAGGAGAACCCTCTAGTGCCCAAGGAAGGGAGGACACGTGCCCCAGGGAACTCCCCAAAAGGGCCATTCCTCCCCCTCGTAGGGAGGAGTCTTCCTACTCTTCATCAAATATGTCTGACTTGGACTCAGAGACAGGATGCTCTGACCCTGAAGACAAGCCATGTACTCCAGATCAGCCCAGACCGAGGACTCCTCCGAAGTCTCCTCCAGAGGATCCCTCCTTTCTGGAGTTATTGAGGAAAATCCAGGAAGTAAATCAGTGGCAATCAGTGAAGCCAGACCCACAGCGTAAGAAACTCACTGCTTATCTGGATCTGCTCAAGACCACTCCTATGCTGATTCCACCCTGGATATAGCCTCACGAGGATCTTGTTTCCACCATTTGGAAACAACCTTCTGCATTAGCCCCCATTCTGAGGAAGGTGGACAGGCTATATCAGGCTCCTGAGGGTGTAGATTTTCTTAACCTCCACCCCAAGGTGGACTCAGTCATCATCAACGCTGCTCACGGCCGTTCTGCAAATCCCAAACACCTCAGCTCATCTCCGCCTGATAAGGAATCCTGACTTCTGGACCAATACGGGAAGAAGATCTATTCCTCTTCTACCCTTGGTAATAGGGCCCTGAACTATGTGGCACATATGGGGAATTTTCAGAAGATCATCCTTAGTCAGCTGAAATCTAAATTGGACTCCCTTCCTGAGTCACAGACTAAGCAGAAAGTTGCGGATCTTGTCCGTTCTGCTTGTTCGGCCAGTCAGCACATGCTTCATGCCACTTACGATGCAGTGGACATAGTTGGATGGAGCCTGGCTTTTGCCATAGGCCTACAGCGTCACGTCTGGCTCCGTGTGTCAGGTTTGGTCCCTGTAGTGCAATCCGCTATCCAGGATGCTCCCTTTAGGGGTTCGGAGCTGTTCGGAGGTGATGTCAAGGACATCATTACCAAACTGCAGGAGAAGGGCACTGCACTAAAGTCTGTCAACTCTATGTACAGGCCCCCTCAAGGGAAGCAGCGTCCTTTTCGTAGACAGAACCGATAAAGACAAAAACCACAGGGCAAATGGGTCAACTAATATCGGGTCGCTCCAGCAGCCAAGACTCCCCCCAGCAAAAAAGCCGTGGGAGCCTCAGCTGCTATACTGCCCCATACCTCCTGACTCCCTGCCTCCCTGACTCTCCCACTGCCTCTGGAGGTCTGAGAGGAACCTGTAGGGGGGAGATTCTCCTCCCATCTGCCGGGTTGGGAGATAACATCAGATGCTTGGGTGCTCCAGTTGATATCAACAGGACACTCAACAGAGTTTCTTCAGAAACCCCCCCGAAGACCACCCCAAGTTGTCTTACTCCCCACAACACCTTCCCCTGGTCCTAGAGGAAATCATCTCCCTTCTCTCGAAGGTGTTGATACATCCAGTTCCCACTCATATTTGGGGAACAGGTTACTATTCCCATTTCTTCCTAGTTCCAACGAAGATGGGAGATCTGAGGCCTATCCTAGACCTCAGCTCCCTGAACATATTCGTGGAGTACAAACACTTAAGAATGCTCTCCTTGCACAGCCTTCTACCTCTTCTTCAGCAAGAACAGTGGCTATGCACACTGGACATGCAGGATGCCTACCTGCATATCCCCATATCCTCTTCCCACCACAAATTCCTTGGTTTTTGCTTTCGGGGGACCACTACCAATTCAAAGCCCTCCTATTTGGTCTTTTCTCGGCCCACCGAGTGTTTACCAAATGCCTATCTGTGGTTGTGGCCCACCTGCGTACCCAGGGAGTTCAGGTATTCTTGTACCTGGATGATTGGCTCCTGGTAGCCCCATCCAGGGAGGAACTCATGCACTCCCTTTTCCTTACCCTGCAGGTTTTCACCAGCCTGGGTATCACCATCAACCAGGCCAAGTCCCATTTGGTCCCTTGCCAACGCCTGCAATTTATAGTGGCGATTCTGGACATGACCATCGGTAAAGCCTTTTTGCCTCCGAACAGGGTAGACATCCTTTAGACTCAGGCTCATCTTCTGTCCAGCCACAGGAGGGTCAGAGCCAGGTCAGTCCTCCACCTCCTAGGGCTAATGGTGGCTGCCATTCAGACAGTCCCACTTGCTCGGCTTCATATGAGGATTTCTCAATGGATGCTTTGGTCGCAATGGAACCAGACCATGGACAATCTAGGCCAAGAGGTACTAGTTTCTGATCCTATGATCAGGGACTTGAATTGGTGGATGGTTCAGGAGAAGTTATACCTGGGAGTTCACTTCAACATCGAACCCCCCCACAGAAGTTGATGACAGATGCTCCAGGAGAAGGCTGGGGTGCCCATCTAGGGTCTCACAGGACTCAGGGCAGCTGGTCCAAGTTTGAACAGAATCTGCACATAAATGTGCTCAAACTGAAAGCAGTCCTTTATACCCTTCAGGCTCTGCACTTCCTCATCCTTCCCGTTCATCTCCTCATACAATCAGACAACATGTGCATAGTCTGGTACCTCAACAAGAAGGGAGAAACACGCTCCTACCCTCTGTGTCGGGAAGTGATGAGAGTTGGGCAACCCAGCATCACCTTCACTTGACTGTGGTTCACGTTCTGGGAGTGGAAAACACATTGGCAGACCAACTCAGTCGATCCTCAGCCAGGTCCCATGAATGGGAGTTGGATCAAGAAGTTGTAAATGACATCTTTCAGCAATAGGGAACACCTCAGATAGACCACTTCTCCTCTCCCCAAAATGCAAAATTTCCTGTCTTTTGCTCGTTCACTCCAGGGTGAGACATTTTTTGGCAGGACGCTCTGTCTCTAGCTTGGAGGGACAGATTTGTTTATGCCTTCTATCCCACCCCTTAATTTCAAGGGTCCTGAACAAACTCAGACTGGAAGGAGCTCGAATGATTCTCATCACTCCCTTCTGGCCCAGGCAAGTTTTGTTCTCTCTCTTCTGCAACAGTTTTCAGAGAAACCTCCACTTCCTCCTCTTCTGTCGCAACATTTGGTGACCCAGGATCAGTGGACCCTTGTGCATCCAGGTCTCAAATCCCTTCATTTACATTCATGGCTCCTGCAGACATAGCAAAAGCCCACTTCAGAGTTTCTCTTTACGTAGCAGACATTTTGGTAGAGGCCAGAAAGCCTTCCACCAGGTCCACCTACGCCATGAAGTAGAAAAGATTTTCTATTTGGGCTAGCTCGAAAGACTTCAAACCTTTCTCATGCCCAGTCAATAAAGTCCTGGACTACATGCTTCACCTCTTCAGTGTGGGTCTCATTCCTCATTAAAAATTCACATGGCCGCTATTTCAGCCTACCATATTCCCTTTTGAGACCGGACTTTTGCTCAGTTGGAGGTATCCAAGACCTTCCTCAGAGGGGTCCTCCATTTGAGACCCCCCCCATCCGCATTCCTGCTCCTCCTTGGGACTTGAATTTTATTCTGGAGAAGCTTATCCTGCCTCCCTTCAAGCCAGCAGCTACAGCCGATTTAAAGTTCCTTTCCCGGAAAACACACTTCCTAGTGGGCATTACTTCTGCTCTGCGCATTTCCAAGCTTCAAGTCTTGATATGTAAAATCCTGTACTTGATTTTTCACAAGGAACATGCGGCTGTATGCACCAACCCTAAATTTCTCCCTAAGGTGGTGGCTGAATCTACGGTGAATCAATCCATTGAGCTACCCGCTTTCTTTATGCAACACTCCAATCAAGGGGAATATCTCTTGCATACTTTGGATGTTCACAGAATACTGAGGTACTACACCACTCGGACTATGGATCTCAGGAAAACTGATCAGCTTTTTGTCTCTTTTGCTTGAAAAAGGGAAGGCAATGCTGTCTCTAAGGAATGCCTATCGAAATGGTTGGCTCATTGTATCACTTTCTTTCACGACAAGTGCAACAAGACCCTGCTGGGTCAGGTCAGAGGTCACTTCACCAGAAGAGTCACTGCCTCTGCAGCTTGTTTCAAGAATGTGTCAGTGACAGACATCTGTGCAGCCGCAACTGGGACTTCTGTCCATACCTTTACGAAACATTACAGTTTGGACATTGCCTCTCGCCGTAAACCAGGCTTCGGGTTGGCTGTTCTACAAGGTCTCCTTTCTTTAGACCAGTTCAGCCTAAGGTTCCATGCTATGGATGACAATCCTCCTCCCGAGTACTTTTCCTTGTTCCTGACTGCTTGGGACTCAGTCCTATATGTGAATACCTACTGTAAGAGCCCTCTCAAAGTAAGATAGTACAGTTATGTAAGAACTTACCATAACAGTAGATCTTCGAGAGAGTCTCTTACAGTAGGTATTGCCTTCCCACCCTTCAACCCCCTAAGCATTCTTGGCTCCATTTCCATGGGGGGAAATATCCTCTTCTCTCTCATCTTGCCTCTTTTGGCCTTTGGCAGGAAAGAACTGGAAGGCGGGCATGGGGGACCACACCTTAATAATGATGTCATACGACACCAATCACCTGATGTTGAGGCGGTCCCCCGCCAGAGACTGCTAGCTAGAAATTTTTCTGTGGGGTCTTGACACCTGGCAGGTCAGTCCTATATGTGAATACCTACTGCAAGAGCCTCTCTCAAAGATCTACTGTTACGGTAAGTTCTTACATAACTGTACTTTCCTACTCCAGCTTTCTTCCATCGGGAGCAACCTTCCATTGGTCTAATGGAAAGTCCAAAGTAGTGTGGCACTGAGGCAGGGTGGAAGTCCAAATAATTCAAATGGCAACCAACATGAGTTTAAAGCATTTATTAGCTTCACATATTGAACAGCTCAAAGTATGGCTGTCTGTCCCTGCGCTTCGGCTATCCCAGCCTTCCTTATGAGGCATGCCCAAAGAGAAATTCATTGAGATTTATATAGTCCATTCTCAATGACATCACAACATTTTTTACAATTAGTGGATCATTGTAAAAAATGTTGTAATGTCATTGAGAGTTGACTTTATAAAGCCCAGTTAATTTGTCTTTGGACACACCCCCTAAGGAAGGCTGGGATAGCCAAAGTGAAGGGGGCAGAGAGCCATACTTTGAGTTGTTCAGTTTGTGAAGCTAATGCTTTAAACTCATTTTGGTTACCATTTGAATTCTTTGGACTTCCACCGTGCCTCAGTGCCACACTACTTTGGACTTTGTGTTACTGTTTAGAGCTGGCTGCCCTTTTGAGTGAGCACTTCCCTGCTCTAGTGAGTTGCAGCAGCACCCTTTTTGGATTTTGTTTGGTCTAATGGGATGGCCCCCTCAGTTCCAACTGAACTACCAGCAACCCAAAATCTGTCACACAGAAGCCACACCCACCATAACTGGTTCCAAGAAGAACTATCACCTTGGCTTACTCTAGCTTTTCCCAATGCTGAGAGGAATAAAGAGAAAGTGCCTGAGGCAGGTGATGTAAAGTAATATGTTGGCATTATGTGGATAGAAGCCGTTTTCTCCCCAGCTTTCAATCCCATCCTACACTTGAATTGCTTTAAATGTCCTCATACACTGGCCGAAGAACTTTGTGTATTCACCCACTGCATCCACTGGGTTCATACCGCACTACAAAAATTGCTAAGACATTTTGAACACTACCTTCTGCCTCCACCACAGTCTGATAGTGCTGCCTCTGTGGTACCTGTAGACTCCTCTAGTCTGGTGTGGAGAGTCAGACTCATGGTGGAAACCCAGGTCTCTTACATGGACATACATGCCACCATTGGCATCACCAGGGCTAACCCAGCCTTCAATGTTTTGGTTATTTATTTCATGGCATTTAAAAAAATGGCTGTAGCACATGCTATGGCACTGCCTTCTAGTCCAAGCTTTCTGGGCCTCTATTAAGTCTGCCTTGGATCCACTTCTTGGTTTGGAAGAGGCTTTTATGCCACAAATCTGCATAATCGGTGATTACTCTCAGTGCATAGTTGGCATTCAAGAATATTATATGGTGTTAATATTGGCCTGTGCCAAAAAGGTGATACTCCGACACTGGAGAGACAAATCATCTCCTACTTATTTATTAGTTTTTGTTGACTGGGTAAGTGCACTAGGCAAATTCTGCCTATTTTCAGGCACAACCCAGGGAAGGGGGATACTGATGAATGCCAAATGACCTTGAATCAGATTAAGCTGTTGGTGGTATTTTTAGTGAATGAGGGAAAATTGGCCAGGACACCCGAAAAATTCCCCTACTCTTTTCGATCGTGCCATGGGATCTTTAACATCCATCTGAACTACCACCAATCCAGGCAGATGGAACCTCACTTTAATATCTCATCCAAAAGACAGCACCTCAGAAGTGCAGCACCCCTCTCATTCTGCACTACAGTGTCAGTACTGGGACATTAACCCAAGTGCTAGATATGGGAATTGAACCCACAGCCCTCTGATCTGATTATTGTGAATGGTATGCTAAGTTAATGTTTACCTTACATGCAGAAAAATGAACTACTGGTCTTAACAACAAACTTGCAAGTTTTCATAGGCATTGGAATTACTTTGGCACTCTTATGCAGCTTTACCAAACACTGTCTTGGCATTAATTTAGCTATAGATCTAAGGCAGGAAGCAATAAATAGGGGTGCCTAGGACAGGAAGGGGGAGGGAAACCAGGAGGAAAAGGACATGAAGGGGTCCAGTGGAGGGGAGAGCAGAGAGATAGAGGGTGGAAGGACAAATGGGACCTCCGCTGGAGGTAATGAGGAACTATGAGTCCCCAGGAGTGCTGGGGGCCAAGTCGAAGCAGCGTGGCATGGGAGGGTGGCTGGGGGTCGACGGGTCAGTTAGGAGGAAGAGCTGGATCAGAGGGGTTAGGGCAGTCAATGTTACTTGTTCGAGGGTAACCAGGGTAAATGATGGGGTAGAGAGTGGAGGGGGCACAGGGGAAGGGGTAGAATCAGGGGACAAGAAGAGGTTAAAGTACTCCTACTGGGGGACTCCATGATTAGGGGTATCAAGTGGGGATGGGGGGGTAAATCCTGTGCCATCAGCATAAAGAGTATATCTGGTATGACTGTGCACATGGCCAAACACTTGATCTATGTGCTAGCGAAGGATTGTGGGGGGGGATCCCCAGACATACTAGTGCACTTGGGTACCAATGACATTGAGGGTAACAGTGTGCTGGAGATTCAGGCAAGGTTCTGGGATCTGGCCCGGGTGTGTCATGCTGTGAGGTGCTCAGTCTCCTTCTCGGAGGTCTTACTGGCACCTAGGGCCAGTGTGGGGAACAAGCAAAAAATTAGGGAGGTGAATGAGTGGTTAGGGGAGTGGTGTGAGGCTAGGGGGTATGGGATGTTGGGGGACTGGGGTGCAACCTGGGAGGACAAAGGACTTTATGCAAGGGACAGGCTCCATCTCAATATGGCAGGGAACGAGGTCTTGAAATAAAAACTGATCAGCTTCATTCAGGCTAAGTGGGGTTTAAACTTGAGAGGGGAGGGCGGGGGCTTGAAGTTGACACAAGCATGCACATCATGATGAGGGGGTGCCCCAGTGGTGAGGGAAGGGGGCAAAACAGGAGCACCGGATAGTGCATGAGTAAGCTCGAGCAGACAGCAGCATGCAAACTCTAAGGTTGGGGGTATGGTTGAGGGGAAGGTTTGAAGGGTGGTCCTGATTAACACCAGAAGCATGGGAAACAAGATGCCTGAGCTGCAGATGATGCTAATAGATGGAGAAGTGGATGTGGCAGCCGTCACTGAAACTTGGGCCACTACTGGGCATGACTGGGACCTCAATCTGATGGGATACACAGTGTTTAGAAAGGACAGTGTGGTGGGCCATGGTGGTGGGGTAGCACTAATCATTAGAAATGGCATAGGGATATGCAAGGTGAAGGGGGCAGAAAGTGATGTAGAAGCCTTATGGATCACCCTGCAGGTGCCTGGGGGCAGGAGGGTAAATACTTGGGTGGTTTATAGGCCACCCATGCAGGTGGATGACCTGGAGGAGGATCTGGTGGCAAATCTCAGGAACAAATGTGGGCAAGGAGAGGGTAGAATGGTGGTGCTAGGGGACCTCAACATTCCAGAGGCTGATTGGGGAACTATGGCATCATCATCATTGGCCAGGGAGCAGCACCTGCTGGAGGTCTTCCAGAATGCATTCCTCTCTCAGTTGGTGGCAGACCCAATGAGGGAGGGCCGCATCCTGGATGTCGTCCTGTCTGATAGTGATCTGGTTAGAAACCTGGTGGTGGGAGACCCACTGACTGGGAGTGACCACGCCACTGTCTAGTTTTCCCTAGTCTTGGGGGGTGTCGAAGATTGCACAAAAATAGTATTAGTTGATTTTCGGGATGCAGATTTCAAGTGTATGGAGCAGATCCTTAAGAGGCACCTGGATGAGATTAGACTAGAAATGGACACACAGAACAGGTTGGAAATTATTAAAAAGGGTCTCCTGGAAGCAACCAAGGCCTGCACAAAGGTCTGACATACTGTAAGTGTGGTAGATCCAAAAAGCCGAGCTGGTGGACTAGGGAAGTCCAGGATGTGGTGAGGAAGAAAGGAGCAGCTTATAGAGGATACAGTATAAGTGCTTATATGGGGTGATGGACAAAGGGGAGTATGATGAGATAGCTAGAAAGGTAACCAGGGTTGTGAGGTCGGCCAAGGCCAGGACAGAGCTGAGGTTGGCCCAGGGGATTAGGAGAGGAGATAAGGGGGTCTTTAGGTGTATCAGGGAGACAAGGCAGATGAAGGGGCAGATTAGTAGACTGAGGTCTGGAAGCGGGTGGGTGGAGGAGGCTGGGGAGAAGACTGAGGTATTAAACAGCTACTTTGTCACAGTTTTCACAAGGGAAGATGGGGGGGTAAATCCGTATGAGGGGACGCAGGTTAAAAGGGCAGAAGTGGAGGAGGTCATGGATGTCGAAATTACTGTTGGTAGGGTGAAGTGAGCCCTTAGGGTCCTAAAAATGAAAAAGGCACCAGGTCCAGATGGTATCCATACTAGGGTGCTAAAGGGAATGGCAGAGGTCCTTGCTGCACCTCTGGCAGACTTTTTTAACTCCTCTCTTAGTACTGGGTGGGTGCCTCATGATTGGATGGTAGCTCACATTGTGCCCATTCACAAAGTTGGCTCATGTGAGGAGCTGGAGAACTACAGGCCTGTAAGCCTGACATCTGTGGTGGGCAAAGTGATAGAGGCCATCTTGAAGAAGAGGCTGGAGGAGTTCCTGGGGGTACAGGGTTATCTGGATGATCACAGGTGACCTGAAATAATCCAAGCAGACCACTAAAGCAGTAGGTAAGGCTAGGGGATGTTGGGGTGTATTAGTAGGGGTATCACAAGTCGTAAGAGGGAGGTAATAATCCCTCTTTACAAGACACTGGTTAGGACCCATCTGGAGTTCTGCGTGCAGTACTGGAGACCACACCTTCACAAGGACATTAACCAAATTGAGGCAGCCCAGAGAAGGGCAACCAAAATGGTGCAGGGACTGCATCAGAAAACATATGAGGACAGATTAATGGAGCTCAATATGTATACCCTAGAGCAAAGGAGGGAGAGAGGCAATATGATTGTAGCATTCAAACACCTTAAGGGCATTAACAAGGTGAAAGAGTCTAACATGTTTCAATATAGGAAAAATAGCAGGATAAGAGGACACAGCATGAGATCAGAGGAAGGCCGATTAAGGGGTAATGTGAGGAAGTTCTTTTTTATAGAAAGGGTGGTGGATGCATGGAACTGCCTACCTCAGGAAGTAGTGGATATGAATATAGTGCAGGGCTTCAAACAGGCATGGGATAGGCATAAGGGAGCAATACAGATGAGTATGAATAGATAGACCATTGACAGAGCAACGGCAGATGGCACATTCATAAGGCAGAAAAAGAGAAGGGCAGACTGGATGGGCCTTGCAGTCCTTATCTGCCATCAACTTCTATGTTTCTATCACCAACATGGCTTTGTCCATGGCAGATTATGTCAAACAAACCTTGTGGATTTCTACAACTGGGTGACAGAGGCACTGAACCGGGGTAGGCCAGTGGATGTCCTCTTTTTAGACTTCAGCAAGCCATTTGATTCTGTGACACACCTTAGGCTACTGGCTAAGCTGGGGATATGAGGGTGGAGAAAGAATGGTCAAGTGGATAGGAAATTGGTTGATGGGGTGGGTTCAGGAGGTGGTAGTTGGGGGGAGGTTTCATCTCCAAGGAGGGTCTTCAGTGGGGTCCCCCAAGGGTCAGTGTTGGGCCCGCTACTGTTCAATGCTTACATTTCAGACATCAGAAATGATATCAGGAATGAGATGAGCCTCTTTGCTGATGACTCAAAACTGGGTGTGGTGGTGTATGGGGAGGAGGGTAGTAGAGCCCTGCAAGGGGATCTGGAGACCCTCAAGAGGTGGGTACGCACCTGGAAACTGAAGTTTAATGCAAAGAAATGCAGAGTACTACCTGTAGGGATTAGAAACACAAGGTATGAGTACCTCTTCGGTGATGAGATACTGCAGGTTTCCCACCACTGCCTGACTCCATCAGCAAAGTTTGACCACCCTTACGGTCCTCCGCTTTGGATACAAGCCCCAGAGACCAGCACCAGAAGCGTTGCTTCCAGTTCGTGAGGTGGGCCACTTGCCGCCTCCCACCACCGCTGCCTGACTCCATCGGCAAAGTTTGACTGCCCTCACAGTCCTCCACTTTGGATACAAGCTCCAGAGACCAGCGCCAGAAGTGGCGCTTCCAGTTTGTGAGATGGGCCACTTGATGCCTCGGGCCACCACAGCTCGACTCCATCAGCAAAGTTTGACCACCCTCACGGTTCTCCGCTTTGGATATAAGCCCCAGGGACCAGTGCCAGAAGTGGCACTTCCAGTTCGTGAGGCAGGCCACTTGCTGCCTCCAGCTACCACCGCCCTATTCTATCAGCAAAGTTTGACCGCCTTCACAGTCCTCCACTTTGGATACAAGCTCCAGGGACCAGCACCAGAAGCATCACTTCCAGTTCGTGAGGCGGGCCACTTGCCACCTCTGGCTGCCATTACCCGACTCCATCAGCAAAGTTTGACCGTCCTTGCAGTCCTCCGCTTTGGATACAAGCCCCAGGTACTACTGCTATCTGAATTTCAGTGCTGAGGCCTCCGATTGGTGCAGCTTTTGCAGGCAGGTCCTCATTGGTCTGCTTTCTGCCTTCTAGCCCTTCTGATTGGTGTGCCTTTTACTCTTGACTTTACACTGTTCCTAGGGACTGACTTGGCCACTGCTGAGCTCATTTTTCGGCTGTAACACTGCTAATTTGTACTGAATCACTGCCTAGATCTGTTAAATAGTTTTCCTGCATTGTTTCATGTTAGAGCTACTTAGTTTATAATCTCATGTGCCCTGCCTGACTGTGCTTAGAGTTTAAGTATTTAAAGCCTGTTGTTAACTTGCTTCACTACCTTTTTCACCTCGTTCCCTGCCTTTTAATCTGTTCCTCTGCCCAACATTCCTACCCTACTGCTCTCTGTGACTATTTCTTAGACTATTGTGCTCTGCTAACCTCTAAACTACTGTGCAGTTTTTCCTGATTCTTAGCCAACACTCCCTCCCCAAATCTTCTTTACTCACTTTGCTTAGCCCTCCCCCCCGCCATCTCATCCCCTCTCCTCATGACTTCTCCACCCTCCTGCTTACTATTGTCTCTTGCTAATTGCTGTGCCATTATCTTTCAGCTACACCCCACCCCCTGCTGACAGTCTACCGCCAGCCACCCGCCCCTCATCTCCCTGACCCTTACTTATACTTGCTTTTCCCTCTTCCTCCCCAGGGGCCAGTGCCAGAAGTAGTGCTTCCAGTTCGTGAGACAGGTCACTTGCCGTCTCCAGCTGCCACCGCCTGACTCCATTGGCAAAGTTTGACTGCCCTCGTGGTCCTCCGCTTTGGATACAAGCCCCTGGTACTGCCGCTATCTGAATTTTGGCGCTGAGGCCTCCAATTGGTGCGACTTTTGCAGGCGGGTCCTCATTGGTCTACTTTCTTCCTTCCTTCTAGCCCTTCTGATTGGTGCACATTTTACTTTTGACTTTACACTGTTCCTAGGGACTGACTTGGCAACTGCTGAGCTCGTTTTTCAGCTGTAACACTGCTAATTTTTATAATGCCCCCCACCCCCTCCCAGGCCTCCTTTAAATACTCAGTTGCTCCACCCACCCTGTTATCTCCTATCTCCCATTGCTCACTGCGTCTGTTGCTCCTCCTTCCTTCCCCTGACAGGCTTACCTAGATCTCTCATTACCAATTTCACCCAAACTTTCAATCCTAACTCTCTTTTTTCAACACCTCAATCATTTCTGCTCTCACACTTCAATTTTTCCTCCTGGCTGGTCCTGACTTTCACCTCCTTCACAAGTCAGTACCTAGATCTGTTTAAATAATGAAACTACTCATGTTACAGTCTTTTCTTATGCCCTGTCTTGCTCTGCTCCACCTATCCTTGCCTACTGTTCCTCCAGTTCCCTGGCAATCCCACTTTTCCAGCCCCATGACTGCATGTACTCTAACTTTCTCCTGCTGCCCTCTCTCCGTTAAGACCCTACTCCACTTCTCTCAAATAGGCCCTGGCTCCTGATGGTAGCCCATGTACTAAAACACTGTCCCCTGAACACACGGACCCGATGTCCCTTCCTGCAACATAAACTCTGGTATCTCCTCATACTGGCCCTGCTGCTGTCTGGTGATATATATTCTAACCCTGGACCTAGCAACAATATACAGAATCCCCTTTAAAATGCTAAGGGTCTTACTGTAGAGCACCTTAACATCAGGAGCCTACTGCACAATTTTGCTGAATTAGAATCCTGGGTCACCCTCTACAAACCAGATATCATTTGCCTTACCGAAACCCTGGCTTAAATTTTCCATCTAGGACTCTCAGTGCTCGCTTCACTCCTGCAATCTCTTGAGATTTGATAGACCTGCTCCAAAAAGAGGGGGTGGCACAGCCATCTATTTTGAAGATCACCTACAGCTCTTCACTATCTCCTTATCTCCCCTAATCCACTGCGAAGCTCTTCATGTCCTCCTTACTCTTGGCTCCAAAAAAGTACATATTGTCTGTGCCTGGCTATAACCCCCCATCCAGTGGTTTAAAAGGACTTGATGAGCTGCTTGATAAGACCTCTCTTCTTTCCGGGAGAAATTAGGTTCTTATACTAGGTGATCTCAATCTAAATTGGCTTGGAAACTCTCTACGTGCACTATAGTCCAAGATTCTAAGTTTCAGCTTTCACCAGGTGATCAGTGACTCTACTAGAACTGCTCTGCACTCCAACTCTAGTACTGTGTTGGACTGGATAATGACCGGCCACCCAGAATATATTATCTCCTCTGGCATACTAGCAGATGCCATCACAGACCACTTCCCCACCTTTTGTATATGGGGTAAAACTAGGCCCTCGCCTTCTAAGCCCCATTTTATTACTTTCTGTAACTATGCAAATGTTGACCCTCAATCCTTCCTACTGGACATTGCCACTATTGACTGGACCCTCCCCCTTTTGACGCAGGTGACCCTCAGACTACTCTAAATCTATTCCTGACTCACTTCCTGGTGATCCAGGACAAACATGGCCCTCTTGTTACCTGTCATGTAACAAATAAAAATACTCGGTGGCTAAAGTACGACCTTCTCTCCAGATTACGACAGAGGGCCAAATCTTGGCTCCCCTACAAAAGCACGGGGCTGACAGCTGACTTAAATTCCTACAGAACACTCAGAAATTTCTGCAAGAAGGAAATCAAAAGGGCCAAAAGTGCCTATTGTAAGGCTCTATTAACTAAATCATATGGTGACTCCAAAAAATTCTGGTCCCATATTAAATGCTTCCTAGAATCAAATCCAGCCCCCAACTGACATGTCTCTCAATGGGGTCCACTGAAATAATCCCTCCACTATTGCAAACTTTTTCAATGCCCAGTTTTCTGACCTCACCAACTATACCTTATCTTTCCCGACTAAACTGTACTCAGATGACCAACCCGATGTCACTGGGCCCAAATTTCTTTTCAAGTCTGTCACTCGCCTGGAAGTTCTAAGGCTGCTTAACAACATCTCCTATTTCACCGCTACTGGGTCTGACAACCTTGAACCCAAACTCCTAAAGCTCGCAGCCCCTTACATAGCCTCACCTCTTGCAAAAGTGTTTTCCCTCTCCCTTTGTCACAGCTATGTCCCAGATATCTGGAAGACTGCCAGAATTACCCCCATTTTCAAAAAGGATGACAGCAAAAATCCCTCCAACTACAGGCCCATTGCCATATTGCCTGTTCTTAGCAAAATCCTTGATAAGCTCATAGCCACACAAACCATTGAATTTCTGCAGAAGCATAACCTTCTCACATCTGCACAGCATGGTTTCCGCAAGGGTCACAGCACCACCACTGCTTTATTCAAATTTATGCCCGATACCCTAGCTGCCATGGACTCAGGTCTCCTAACGGGGGCAATTTTTATAGACATGACTAAAGAATTTGACCTTGTAGATCATCCTATCCTCTTCACTGTTCTAAGATCACTAGGCTTCTCACCGGGTGTGACTGCATGGTTTGACAGCTACCTGACAGATCGCACTCAACTAGTTAAATTTAACTCCACTTTGTTGAATTATGCTACCATAAATATTGGTGTGCCACAAGTATCTATTCTCAGTCCCCTGTTTTTCACTATCTTTATAAATGATATTACGTCAAACATTCCCCAGAATGCATCCCTGCTATACGCCAATGACATTGTCCAGTACACCAGTGCAAAAAACATCACTGAAATCAACCAATGACTTTCCCAATACTTTCAACAAATTGAACAGTGGTTGTTTAGCAATAAGCTTGTCCTAATGTATCTAAGACTCAAGCCATGCTGTTTGGTTCCAATGCAAAATGTAAACTCGCCCAACCCACTTGTAATGTCTCTACTATAAATAGCTCGTCTGTTATGGTGGTACCCTCCTTTAAATATCTGGGTATCACACTCATTACAGCTCTTACTTTTGATCTCCATATCCAGCAGACTTGCAAACTGGCCAACATGAAACTTGGTATGGCCTACCATTCTAGCTACGTACTCACTCCCTCAGCTAGGCTTGCCATAGCTCATGGCCTACTCCTTCCATCACTCACTTATGGGGTGGCAGCATATGCCTCATCAGGTAAGACTTGTTTTCAGAAGTGGGATGTCGCATACAACAATATCTGTAGATATGCGTCCTCCTCACATCGACCGAAACACCACTGTCTCCTGTACGCTGAACTAGGATGGCTTTCTCTGGCAGCCTCCCGAGATTATGCGTTCTGTTCAATCATAGATAATATCATCTGAAATCAAATGCCTAAGCCACTGGCGGAACTATTTCTAAACCAGTCATCCTGCTATGAACTACGCTCAGCTGCCAATGCCCATGTTATCATCCGTAGACATCACTGCTCCAAAGGTGCTAGCGCCTTCTCCTGCCATGCCCCCAAAAAATGGAACTTCCTCCCTCTAACTATTCATCTGGCATCATCCCATGCCTCTCTCAAAATAGTGCTGCGTGACCATCTTGCTGTCTCATGCTCTTGCTCCTGCTTCAAACCCCCTTAGCCCAGTAAATCTTCATAATGTCTCCTACCCCAACAGCCTTTCTGTACTCTTTTATCAACAAAATATTTCTGCAGTGACCTCCTGTCTTGCCATAATTTAACTTTAATTGCATCTAGCCATCATCCCTTACCTCAATTTTTCCTATCCTATCCCACCTCCTTATACTACCTCCCTACCCCCTAAATACTCCTGTTTCCATTGTGTTCCATCTTCCTTCAACTATTAAGATGGCACTTTGCTTTGTTTAAGCTCACTAGACTACTACCTAAATGTTGCCTAAGGATTTTTTACTGTTGCTCTCCCATAGTTCTGTGTTGTATAGTTCTGCAGAATCAATTGGCTCTATTTGTTTCTACTGCCTGCACTGCATTACTATTTTCTAAGCACCTACTGTTTACATGATTGTATTGTCCTTGTTCAAAATGTTTTGTTTCTGCAAACTCCCGGGTTGTGCTTGAAAACGGTCATTGCTATGGCTAGTACACCTTACCCAGTCAACAAAACCTAAATAAATAAAAGGACCTTGGCGTGGTTGTTGATACCAGAATGAACAACTTTGAACAGTGTAGAAGAGCTTCGGCCAAAGCCAATAAAATGCTGGGGTGCACAGCCAGAGGGATTACCTCAAGAAGGAGAGAGGTGCTTCTCCCTGTGTATAACTACCTGGTTGCACAGCACCTCAAATACTGCATGCAGTTTTGGTGCCCATACTTGAGAAAGGACATTGTTCTACAGGAGAGGGTCCAGAGGAGGGCAACCAGGATGATAGAGGGGCTGGGGGATAGGTCCTATGGAGAAAGACTGGAGGAGCTAAACTTGTATTCCCTGGAGGAAAGGAGGGACAGAGGGGACATGATTGAGGTCATTAAGTATCTTAAGGGGGTTAATAAGATAAGTCTAGGTAGGGTGTTCAAACTGAGGGAGAAGAGGGTCACCAGAGGGCACACAATGAGGCTGGTGGGTGGAAGGCTAAGGGAGGAGACAAGGAAAAAATACTTTACTGAGAGGGTGGTGGACCCTTGGAATGAACTGCCTGCAGAACTGGTGGCTGTAGAAATGGTAGAGGGGTTCAAGAGGGGATGGGACAGGTATAGGGGGAAGGTGAAAATGAGTAACGCCAAGAGAAGAGGTGTAGTTTGGTCGGAGGATGGGGGTGGAGAGTTATGGGGAGAGGGGAAGGTGGCAGCAGTATCCTGCACAGGTGATGCCTCTCGAGCAGACTTGATAGACAGTATGGCCTTCTCTGCTGGCATCTTAGTATGTTAGTATATTATACTGTAGGTGCCCAATGCTTTACTTTATCGATTATGCTGATGTTTCCTCTTTTTGATCTTTCTGTGGGCTGAATTCTGTGTCTGCCTTACCCTGGACTGGTTGCATTATGAAGGACTATATAATGTATGTAATTATGACTGAACCTGGCACTCCTGTGATAGAGGGTCCATACCCCAGGAATCCATCAGTTTGTTTAACTGATGCTGTCAGCTGCCTGTGTTGAGTTACCTCAGAGGACTGGAACGTATATAAACGATGGAATAATCATTGTCTCATGCCATAAATCAAACTGCTGCCCCTAGCTGCTGCTGTGTTCTAAAATGTTCAGATTAATTTCCCCACCTGCCTAGTCAAGATGCCTCAGAAAGTTCTCCTCAGCATCTGTCAAAACTTTGTTGTTTTCCGTAGTTTTAAACTTCTAGTTTGTTTACTCATGTATGCTGCCCCTATATGTTAATTTCAGGTTAGTTTAGCTTATTTTTATTACTTTTTACTAATTTTATTGGTTCCTCAGCGGTTCTAGGGAACTGAAGGGAACTGTCCCCTCAGCAGTATTTACTGAGGTTTTTATTGTTAAATTTGAAAACGTTCCATTCCTATCTCTGGGAATAGTAATGTTTATCTTTCAAATATCTAAGTTTTATTGTGGTTCCTCCTGTGATAGGAACCGAGTGCTCTTGTTGTTCCTTGTCTTTATTCCTATCAGGGAACAGAGTGTTTTTTTCACCCTTTTTCAGCTTATTGTTGCAGTTTGGGGGAACTGACTGCAATCTTTGTTTTTCTCCTTTTGGGCTCTATATTTCCAGTTTTCTGGCACTTGGAATGTCAGAGACTCCCAAAAAGAAAACAGGATTGACTGGTTTTAAAAATAGTATTAAGTGTGGATGGATCATTACCAAAACTGACAGGCACGATCTTCATCTAGTGTGTCTTGGTTCTAGTCACATTTTTGTAAATTGTGACATTTGTAAAACCTTTTGCTCCAAGACACTTAAAAACAGAGCAAAAAGGCTTGAAGAGATGGTTTCTCCTACTACATTTCATTCTTCAAATCCCAGCAAAGGAAGCTTCTTCCTCCCATCCAAAAAAAGGATAAATCCAAGGAGTCAGTAGACCCCAAGACCACTGACAAGGGTGAGGTCTCAGAATCCAAAAGGCCTATAGAACCAGCTGTGGAATCAATTCCTGTTAAAAAAAACAGAAAGAAAAACATGTCACTGCATCTCCTGCTGAAAAAGCAAAAGAGCTCTCATCTGACAGACCAGCTATGTCCTCTGTGGAGGATAATGCCAAAGCCCTGCAGGTTTTGTGAGCCCTCAAGACTGCTGGTTCCCCCCCCCCTCCAGTTCCTCCACTGGCTCCCCCTAGCCAGGAACTGTTATTCTTCTATGAGGAACCAGAGGAGGAGGAGGAGGAAGAAGAGGGAGAACCTACTGAACCTGAAGTCTCCCCAGAGCAGGACTTCATTTCATCGCTGCATGGACCAGATGACTGCTCATCTCACTATGCTTTTGTGAGACAGATGGTAGACACTCTCAACCTTACCACACTGGAGACTGTGGAGGATGAGGATAAAGCTGAGTTCCTCGATATGATGGGAATAGCCCCCACAAAATTACTTTTATTGCCTATCCATAAGTCTCTCAGAAAGGCTGCCCCACTCCACTCCCCCTCCCTCCTCAGACTCCATATTCCATCCACTCCAGAATGGACCATGATTTCACCACCTCTACCATTTTTGTTAACCTAGCCAAGGCTTTTGACACTGTCTCCCACCCCCTCCTCCTTAACAAACTTTCTGCCTCAGGGCACTCAGCCACTGCCACCAACTGGTTCAGATCTTACCTTGATGGTAGGTCACAGTCAGTCAAAATTGGGGACTCACTTTCATCCCCCTCCCCATCAACACCGGGTTCCCTCAAGGCTCTGTTCCAACCCCAGGAAATCTTACTATATTTTGACAAATGCAGTATGGTCTCACCATAGGACTGCCCTGGAGCTGAAATGGTTAATAGAACCTATGCTAGTAGTAGAATGTTAGGCTCAAGTTTGATTTTCAAACCACTGTCCATGGTTGCACTTCCTGTAACCATCAGATTCTTTACTCTGCTTGCCTCAGTAAGACGACTCCAAAGAGTTCTCCTCACTTTCTTGAAGAATTTTATTTTGTCTCAGTTTATCAAAATCCGTTTCTTTATTTCAATTTTTGAAGCACTGTCCTTGGTTCACAAGTAGACTTAGTCTAGATTAGAGTGAATTTTGGTGAGTTTTTCTTGGTTCCTCCTTGGTTCTTTCAGCTGCGAAGGAACCAATACTCTTTACTTTAATTTCTAATTACTAAGACTTAATTCAGTCTTCTACCATCCAGTAAGGTGGTATACATTTATTTACTAAATCATTTAATGTTTTTACCATATTAATTCTCGGTTCTTCAGTTTTAACCAACCGATAAATGTCACAGACCAAGAAACGAACAGGCCCCACAGGTTTCCAACATTGTACTGAGTGTGGGGAACAGTTCACTAAGACAGATCCTCATTTGATTTGTGTTTTTTGTTTGGGATTTGACTACCTCAAGGGGGACTGTGAAATCTGTAAAAACTTCCATAAGCCAATGCTTGAGATGCGACTTAAACAACTGCAGGAGAAGATGTCTGAAAAAGCTGCTTACCTGGCTACTGACAAACCAGCTACTAGCCAAAAAGAACCAGAGGAACAGCCCTCTGACAAAGGGCGATGGTTCCTCTTCTAAGAAACCTCCTGCTGACTCTGCTGCTAACCCGGCAACCACAGGGAAAAGAAAAAAGAAAGAAAAGCATACAGTGGTTGAACCGCAACTGAAGACAGCATTGGTTCTGACTGCTGAGGAGATAGCAAATGCTATTGGGATAATTCAGGCACTCCAACTGAGTACCCCGGTTCCAGTTGAGAAGCAGCCATGTTTCAGTACCTCAGGCTGTACCCTGGTTCCTGGTCCCTTGGAACAGGAGGGAGAGGTCTTTGCTGAGCAGGGGGATGATGATGTTGATGAATATGAAGATGAGGACTATGGGGAACCGATTGAACTGGATATTTCCCCGGATCCTCACCATCCTGATTCCCCTGACAAAGGGACTGACAACTATACTTCACATTTTGCTTTTATTTAGCAAGTAGCTCAATCCCTTGACCTCCCTACCCAAGAATCTACTGATGAGGAGGAGGAACAGGATTATATAGAGATGATGGATGTGTCAGTCTCTAAAAGACTGCTACTGCCCATTCATAAATTATTGAAAAAGCAGGTAAACAAGGTCCTGCAGATCCCAACTTCTATACCTCCGGTTGACAGAAATGTGGGTAAGAAGAATTGGGTGACTAGTGGTGGAGCAGAGTTCCTTTTGGGACACCCAAGCAATGAGGGAGTGGTGCAGGCTGCAGCCCGTAACAAAGCAGGTATACCCTTGGCATCTCACCCTCCAGACAAGGATTCCAGAAAGATGGATTCCATTGTCAAGAAGCTGTATTTGGGATCCTCCCTGATCATCAGGAAGGCATCATACATGGCCTACATTGTCAGACATCAGAGAATTCTGTGGAAAGCTGTAATGGAAAATCACAAAATTTGTCCCAGCCCCTAAGGCAGCTGATTTGGAGGAAGCTGCAAAAAGGGGCATAGAGGCTTCTATTTTTTTTTCAACTCTTTTTCCTTGCCTTCCCAGACGGAACTCTCTCAGGCTGCCTCTCTCGCCATGACCGCTCTACTGACCGCTGTTTCCCACCATCTTCAAGTTAATTACGACCCCCCCTGAGGCTCGGGAGGGGCCTACAACCCCCAGGGAGGTAAAGGGGGCAGTGGTGAGGAACCAGCGTTGGTCATGTGGTGGCGTTGGCACTGGAGGAGCCATCGCCTATCTGGTGGGAGGGGTGTTTTCTTCCCCTAGTTACGCCCTAGATGTGGGACATGCAGTGCTGTTCAGCCCATGATGTGGGAGGTTCCACTCACGTCTGGAAGACAACTGCCTACGTCTTCCCCATTTTCCAAGCCCCTGGGCATCGCAGAGCCACCGGTCTCCACCGGGGGCTGCTGCTATGCCAGGTTATCCCTGGATCCCTCCTCAAGAGAGGAGAGCAGTCCTCCGGATGCTTGATCCTCTCTCTCCCCTGCCGACCCCCGGCACTCCAGGCTCATTCCCAAACCCGGATTGCCGGTGTGGCGTGAGGTGTGGCATCCAGCGCCTCAACCCTCAGCACCACCAGGCCTGCATAGAGGGTTCTAAAGCTCAATTTAGAATGGCTGTGGACAATAATGACACTGCAGCCAGACAAATGGCTTTTTCTGTGTCTCTCAGGAGGTTTGCTTGGCTCAGAACTACCTACCTGACCCAGGGCACCCAGTCCAAGGCCATGGACTTCCCATGTGAGCCTCTGTCTCTGTTTGGGGAACAGACAGAGGCTTACATGAAGAAAGTGGATGAGTATAATGCAGCATATAAGAGTGCTGCTGCCAAAGAAAAGGTATGTACACCCAAAGATGACAAGTCAGGGGAAGTAGGGGCAGGGGGTTTAGGCCATTCTTTTAGCCTCAGGCTTATCCTCAGTCCCAGCAGCAGAGAGACTACTTCAGAGGCAGGTGCAGGAGAGGTGGCAACTGGACTAGCCACAGCACTCAGTCAGCATCCCAACCTAAGCAGACGCCTTGAGATATCTACTTGGGTCACCTTCCCAACTAAGGTAGGGGGAGGGCTGGCCCACTACCTCCAGAAATGGCAATCCATCACCACAGGCAACTGGGTCCTGGAGGTAGTGGGCCAAGGCCTAGCACTCGGCTTCAAACTCAGACCAAAGCTGACAGCAAGGGTCTTCAGACCCTCCTCCCCATCAAAAACAATGTTACTGGAAGGGGAAGTATTAAATATCCTATCCATAGGAGCAATGGAGCCAGTTCCTCTGGTGGAGAGAGGGAAAGGATTCTATTCAAGGTACTTCCTCACAATCAAGAAAACTGGGACCGGCAACCCGTACTGGATCTCAGGCACCTGAACAGGCATCTAGTAAAACCAAAGTTCAAAATGGTGACCCTGGCAACAATCCTTCTGACCTTAAGGCAAGGGGCCTGGTTGGCATCCCTGGATTTAAGGAATGCATATTTCCACATTCCCATGAAGCAGTCTCACAGAAAATTCCTCAGGTTTAGACTGCCATCAGGCCATTACCAGTTCAAAGCAATGCCTTTTGGATTTAATTCTGCTCCAAGGATGTTCACAAAATGCTTGATTGTGGTTGTGGCACACCTCAGGAGACAAGGAGTGGTAGTCTTCCCTTATCTGGATGACTGGCTAGTCATAGGGCAATCCCCTCAGCAGATAAGAGGGTCTCTGACACTCACACAGGACCTGTTATGTCACTAGGGTTCCTAGTCAAACTTAAAAAGTCAGTGTTAGACCCAGTGCAGCTCCTGGAATTCATAGTAGCTGAGCTGGACTCAGTGAGAGGAAGGGCTTTTCTGCCTCAAACAAGGGCAAAAAGCCTAGTGCAGCTAGCAAGCACCTTCAAGGTTCACAGCTTAAGGCCAGCAAGGCACTTCCTTCAGTTGCTCGGCCACATGGCAGCCTCAACAGCAACAGTATCAGGGGCAAGGTTCCAAATGAGGGATATACAGTATCATCTCAAACTATATTGCATCAGAAAAAAGATTCTCTATCAAAGTTGGTGCCAGACACACAAACACTCTTAGAAGCGCTTCAATGGTGGTTGGACTTGAAAAACCTCGGGCAAGGGGTCCCTTTTCTACAGGAAAATCCTTCCTTGGTACTAACCACAGATGCATCCCTACTGGGTTGGGGCTACATTTGGAGGATTACGCTGCTCATGGCAAATGGATCAAACAAGAGTTATTGCTTCACATCAACCTGCTAGAACTCAGAGCAGTCTTCTTGGCATTTCAAACATTTACCAGCATGTTGCAGAGAAAGATGGAACAGGTCAATACAGACAACGCAACCACAATGTACTACATTAACAAACAGGGGATACAAGGTTAACCTTCCTGTGCACAGAAGCCATGAAAATCTGGACACTGGCTTACTCTCTAGGAATGACTTTGTCAGCAGTCTGCCTGCCAGGGAAAGACAATGTTCTGGCAGATGCCCTGAGCAGGATCAATCTGAACCACCATGAGTGGTCACTGAACAGGCAGGTATTACAGATTGTGTTCAAAAGGTGGGGCACTCCAGAGATAGACCTCTTTGTAGCCCCAGACAACCTTACCAAGTTACCAAAGACTAAAAAAAAAACAAAAAAACTGCCAGCTGCCACAATTCTGCTGCAGGCCCCCAGTGAGGGGTTCAATACCCCTGGATGCACTGATTTTGAATTGGACAGGGAAATTCCTGCATGCCTTCCCTCCATTTCCATTATTGCTGGGGGTCTTGAACAAACTCAGCTCCCAACTGGCTACAGTGATCCTCATTGCTCCAGACTGGGCCAGGCAGCCATGGTATTCCCTGGTCATGGCACTTTCAGTGGCAAAACCAATCAGCCTCCCCAGGAGGCACAACTTACTGACTTCTTCCCAGGGCAGAATCCTTTACCCCAACCTCCGGTCTCTCAGGCTCAAGGCCTGGCTCTTGAGGACTTAGCGTAGTCTACATCTCTCTGAAGAGATGATGGAGGTCCTTAGAGTTTCTAGAAAGCCCTCCACCAGGAAGACTTATACATACAAGTGGAAAAGATTTTCCATTTGGTGTCAGGGTAGGAATCTGGATCACATTCAGACAGGTTTGCTAGCAGTTCTAGATTACCTAACTCACCTTCATTTCCTGGGGCTGAGTCCATCTACACTAAAAGTGCACCTAGCTGCTGTTTCAGCATATCTGTCAGCAGGCAAGACATCATCTCTGACCTCAAATTCAGTGTTCAGAAAGTTTTTCAAGGGATGCTACCATTTGCACCCACCACATAAAACCCCCTTTCCAGTGTGGGATCTGAACATATGTATTGCACAGCTCATGCAGCCTCCTTTTGAGCCTATGTCATCAACTGACCTCAAATATGTAACTTGGAAAACTGTGTTTTTAGTTGCTATCACCCCAGCCAGAAGGATTAGTGAGCTCCAAGCTTTGTCCATGGTGGTTGACTATGTGGCATTTCAAAGGGACAAGGTGGTTCTTAGGACCAACAATGGGTTCCTTCTTAAGGTGGTGTCTGACTTCCACATTAATCAGTCTATCACGCTACCAGTCTTTTTTTACTGACCATTCCTCTTCAGGGGAACATAGGCTGCATAGCCTGAACATTAAAAGGGATATCAGCTACTACCTGGAGCATACAAAGGGTCACAGAGGGGACAGGACCCAGCTCTTTTTGACCTATGGAGAAGTAGGAAAAGGTAAACCAGCCATGAAAATATCCATAGCAAGGTGGATGATGGCATGTATTCAGTTCTGTTATGGCAAAGTGGGCAAGCAACCCCCACAGGGGCTCAGGGCCCACTCCACTAGAGGAACAGCTGCATCAATAGCAGCCTCAAGAGATATCCCTTTGATGGAGATCTGCAAAGCAGCTGCCTGGAAGACAGTTCACACATTTACTAAACAATATTGCCTGGATATCCAGGCTAGGAGTGATGCCAGATTTGGCACGGCAGTTCTGCAGAGCCTGTTTCCTAAATAGTTCCTCTGTCCGCCTCCAAAGGGTAGTCTACATTTGTCAGAATACAGTAAGATTTCCTGGGGTTGGAAGAAAATATTATTTACCATAGTAATCTTGTTTCTTCTAAGGGAATCTTACTGTATTCTGAGCTCCTGCCCTTCCTCCCCTGCTAGGACCTACAGGGCACTGCATACTGTCTGTACATCTGATGTTGGAAACCTGTGGGTACCTATTAGTTTCTTGGGCATCTGTTGACTTGAGTCTTAGAAGATGCCTTCTGTTATTTAAGAGGTGTTTGCCCCTATTAACTCACTCAGCCCCATAGTGCATATGTGCGTCATCAGGAAAATTCTCTAGTCCCCATAGTGCATATGTGCATCAGGTATTCACTTCATCTCATCCCCAGAGCGCATATGTGCGTCCTGCACTTCTTATGCACTTTTGGATCAACCAATCAGGGATAAGGTTATTGGAAAGTGCAGGTCATTAGGAAACATTCCTTCCTACCAGACTATTGACTTTAAGATAGGGGTCACCATTGAGTTAAATAGAGTAAATTACTTTTTTTTTAGGTTTTAATTTGGGATAAAAAGTGAAGAAAATGCTATTTTTTCTCCATTAGTAGAAACCTGTGATCCCTGATTTGAAAGCTCTTTTCTCTGTGAAAAATTAGTATGCTGGTGTCTGGGAGCTAGGAGGTGTACTTTTTTGTTTTAGTTTTTTGGGGATAAAAAAATGTGTAAAAATGTGATTTTCCTCTGTTTCAGGTACTGTGAATAAAAAAAAAAAACTGTAAATGCTAGAAACATGTGTGACCCATCATTTGAAAGGTCTCTTTAATGTGGACAATTATCATGCTGGTGTCTGGGGTCTAGGAGGTGTACTTTTTATGATGTAGGTTTTTATTTGGGAACAAAATGTAAAAAAAAATGCAATTTTTTTATAATTTCAGGAACTGTAAAAAAATATCTGCAAATGCCACTAACATGAGTGACCCATCATTTTAAAGCTCTTGTTATTGTGAATATTTTCCATGCAGGAGTCTAGGAGCTAGAAGGCATACTTTTTCAGTTATCGTGGTTTGTGCGTCATGTGGGCAGTTGTGCAGAGCATTTTTCCGAATTAATTTGGTTTACTGGAGTTATGTGTTGGCACATGCCTTAGTTTATAGTCTGTTTTATTATGTAAAATAGCTCAGAAATACTCTAAACTGTGGCAGTGTAATGCATAGATGTTGGTGTGATGGAAAACCATCATACAACAGACATTTGCCACTTCTAAGGTGTTTTTTTGGGTAAAAAAAAGAAATACAATGTAAATTTTCGACATTACATGATCTATAAAAAAAAACAAAACATTAATGCTACTAACATGTGTGACCCCTTATTTTAAAGATTTTTTAATTGTGAGCAAGCTTCGTGCTGTAAGTTTTGTGATAGGAGTTATACTTTTTTAGTTATTTATACTCCACGTCGGAGTGTTACCATTTTAGTTCCGAACATTCTAACTGCTCAGGAAAACAGCAGTTTTTACACAGGAATACAGCACTCACTCAAGATTCCATTCTAGAGCTGAGTGAGTTAAGGGGATTTATTGATTGTTTGTTAGATTAGATTATTTAGCTAGTTTGTTTAACTTCTGCATGCATCGTAATAATCGAACGGTTGCATGAAGTGCAACCAGGGACAGAGGTTTGAAAACTGAGCTCGAGCCTAACATTCCACTATTAGCATAGGTTCTAGTAACCATTTCAGCTCTGGGGCAGTCCTATGGTGAGACCATACTGCATTTGTCAGAATACAGTAAGATTCCCTTAGAAGAAACACGATTACTGTGGTAAGTAATGTTTTCTTCTTGGTCCTCTATTATTCTCCATTTTTCTAAATAATCTCCCCTCTGTTTCTCCGCATTCAAATGTATGCAGATGACACTGTCCTGTACGCTGCTGGCCCCTCCCCCTCTGATATAATGTTCAGTCTTCAACTTGATTTTGAACAAAGTTCAGTAATGGTTATGCTCAAACCAATTGTTCTTGAACACCAAAAAGGCTGTCTCCATGTCCTTCAGCACAAGGCAGAGACTATCTAGACTTCCCTCCCTCCACATGAATGCTAGTCATAAAAAACTATCCCCAAATTCAGTGTCTTGTACAGGAACTGCAGATGCATCCCATTGCTAGCCTGCCATGCAATCCTACAGAGAACGATCCTTCCAATTATATTAATCTATGGTGATGTGGTCTATAGTCCCGCTTCCAAAACTTCATTAGCCTGACTGGACACTCTTTTCCACTCTTTCTGTTGCTTTGCTCTTGGTTGTTCTCCCTGTACTCACCACTGTTTTTTTATATCAATCTCTTACTCTCATTTCCTTTGAGGATAGATATCTAGCCCACTGCGCCAACTTTCTCGGCAAAGTTTGGTTTGGCTCTCTTCCCCCCTACCTCATATCCTCTCTCTCCTCCTCCTTACTCCTCTGTCTCCCTCAGGAGCACTGATACTCGCACCTTTGCTATTCCCTCCAGATCTACCTGTGCTGGACAAACAGCTCTCTCCCGTCACTTCCCCAAACTCTGGAATTTCTGTTCTCAGAAATGCTCCTTCCCCCATGCCCTCTCATCCCTACTACGCAGTTTCATCCCCCCACCTACTCCTAAAAAAAATCCTCTTGCTTTCCCACTTCTCTTTTGTTTGTTTTCTGCCATAGACCCTAGTTTCCTTAAACCCTGTGCCTTGTATTATATTTTATTATATCTGAGGACCTTGCATTGAGAGTCGAGTTGTATCTGTAACCAGTGACTATTTCTGTACCTGCAATTTCAGCCTGCACTTGCAAACACCATACTTGACTGTATCTCTGAACTGTATTGTATTGTCCCTATCCATTTTCCCCCCAGGATGCATCTGGAAATGAGCATTCCCTGTGCAGTATGTCTTCCTGGTGAAACCTTTAAATAAATAAATCATGCAAACTCCCATGTCAATTTCTGGGGTACATAGAAAGGTGGACAAGAAATATCAATTCGATAGGACAAATGCTGATTTTCTTTTTGTCCATCTGGATCATGAGGGATGGCTTCTGTCCCACTAGACAAGGACTTCAGGAGGCTGGACACTATGTGGAAGAAAGGTTACCTGGTGGCTTCCCTTCTCCTCAGGCAGGCCACATACATGGCCTATACGGCGCAATACCAAAAGGCCCTCTGGTTATCTGTTCTGACCATGGCTGATAAAGTCACTGGAGATGTGGCAATTGATCTGACAGAAACAGCCAGATCTGCCTTAGATGGCACTAAGTACTAGTTCAATATGGCAGTGGATGCCAGTGACACAGCTTCTCCAGGCTCATGGTCCTTGCCAACTCCATGAGGAGATTTGCCTGGCTCAGGATTACTAACATGTCCCCGGACACCCAGTCTAAAGCTACGGATTTTCCCCTGTGAAAATAATTCTCTCTTTGGGGACAAGACTGAGGCTTATATGTAAAAGGTGGAGGAATACAAGGCCACCTACAAGAGTAACCAGCTCAGTATAAGCCCTCCACATCATACAAGCCCAGGGCAGGAGAGGCAGGGGTAGGAGTCCTTACACCAGACCCTTATTCCAGGCTCAAGCAATGCCAGACTATCAGCAATCTATAGGTTACTTTAGGGGCAGAGGTAGATGTAGAAGGACTGCAAGGAGGTTTTACACAGCACCTCAGGCCATGTCTCAGCCCAAGCAGAACCCCTGACATGATTGCACAGGTCAGCTCCCCCCACCCTGTAGGAGGCAGGCTGGCTCACTTCCTCCAAGCACGGCAAGCTATTTCCACAGACAAGTGGCTCTTGGAGGTAGCCAGCCAGGGCCTGTCCCTTAGCTTCAAAGCATTTCCCAGGCTGCAGACCAGGCCATTTAGCCCAGCAACCTCGGCAGAAAAGGCTCTGTTGGAGTCAGAAGTTGCCAACCTACTGTGCATCAAGGCAGTAGAACCTGCCCTGTCCCAAAGGGGGAAAGGCTTCTACTCCAGGTACTTCCTTACCCAAAAGAATAATAAGGACTGGCGACCCATTTTATATCTCTGGCTTCTCAACAAACATGTGGCAAAGCCAAAGTTCAAGATAGCTGCTTTGGCCATGTTCATTCCCACCCTGCAGCAAGGGGACTGACTGGCATCCCTGGACCTCAAAGATGCCTATTTCCACATTCTCATCTGACACAGCCACAGAAAATATCTGCAGTTCAGGCTGCCCTCAAGTCACTACCAGTTTGCAACACTTACCTTCGGTCTGACTTCTGCCCCCAGAGCATCCACCAAGTGCCTAGCAGAGGTCATGGCACACCTCAAAAGGTTGGGAGTCTCAGTGTTCTCTTACCTAGATGACTGGATAGTCATGAGAGTCTCCCCAGCACACCAGGGACTCTCAGGCCCTCATATGGGGCACTCTAATGTCTCTGAGATTCCTGTTAAATGCCCAGATCTCCCAGATGGAACCCATCCAGGTCCAGGAATTCATGGGAGCCGAACTGGACGCCCTGCAAGGGAATGCTTTCCTTACACAGGCAGGGTGCACAACATTCTGGAGCTAGCATGCTCTTTCAGACTGAACAGACCCAGGCCAGCAACACTCTTCTTGCAGCTCTTGGGCCACATGGCAGCTGCCACAGCTGTGGTGTCAGAAGCCAGATTTAAAATGAGGAACATTCATTTCCACCTCAGGTCCTTTTGATTCCTAAAGGAGGGATCCTCTCTTCAGATTAGTGCCAGTCACAAAGCCATTCCTGCAGGCCCTACAATGATGACAGGACAGAGACAATCTCAGAGAGGGGATGCATTTTGCCAAGAGGCTCCCTTTGTCATCCTCCCCATAGATGCCTCCCTTCTCCCTCCTAGGGTGGGGGACACACGTGGGTAATTTGACAGTAGGTGGCACCTGGTCCCCTCAGGAGTCACTTCTGCATATCAACCTACTGGAGCTAAGGGCAGTTTTTCTGGCGCTTCAGTCATTTGGCCATCAGGTCAAGGGCAAGGTGGTATAGGCCTGGACAGACAACACTACCACCATGTACTACTTCAACAAGCAAGGAGGCATCAGGTCGATCTTGCTGTGTATAGAAGCCATAAAGGTGTGGAATCTGGCATATTCTCTGCTGATGTCTCTGTCCACAATCCACCTGCCAGGGAAGGACAATATTCTGGCAGACTCTCTCAGCAGAATCAGTTAGGGTCATCACAAGTGGTCCCTAAATAAACATGTCCGGGACTCAGTAGTCAGAAGGTGGGGCACTCCAGAGATAGAGCTCGTTACCTCCACAACCAACCACCAGCTGCCGCAATTCTGTTGCACACCTCTGGCTTGGAGGACAGTGCCTTTAGATGCCCTGGCACTGGACTGGTCAGGGAAGTTTCTTTATGCTTTTCCTCCCTTCCCCATGCAACTCAGAGTCCTCATCAAGCTCAGGACCCAGCCAGCCACTATGATCTTGATAACACCAGACTGGGCAAGGCAGCCATTGTATTCCCTCCTACTAGCCCTGTCAGTGTCTTAGCCTTTTCATATTCCTCAGAAACACAATCTCCTGACCTTATCGCAGGGCAGTATCCATTATCCCAACCTCAGGTCTCTAAGCTTCAAAACCTTGCTCTTGAGGACTTTGCCACTTTACAACTCTCAGAAGAGCTGCTGGGAATACTCAGAGTTTCCAGAAAACCCTCAACTAGGAAGACCTATGCTTCCAAATGGAAAAGGTATTCCTTCTGTTGCAACAGCAGGGTGATAACGCCATCACAGGCAGGGCTACATGTCTTCCTGGACTACTTAACCCAACTAGACTCACTTAACCTCAGGCTTTCTACCTTAAAGGTTCACCTGGCTACCATTTCAGCATACCTTTCAGCTGGCAAAGGCAAGTCATTAGCTTCCCACCCTGTCTTTAGGAAGTTCTTTAAGGGTCTTCTTCATCTCCATCCTCCCCTCAGGGAGCCTGTCCCTCCATGGGGCCTGAACATTTGCATAGCCAAGCTCATGGAACCTCAGTCCAAGTCTAGTATGTCAACATCAGAGTTGAAGTATGTTACCTGGAAACTTTCTTCTTAGTGGCCATTACCTTGGCCAGGCAAGTCAGTGAGTTGCAAGCCCTGCACACAGATTTGAATTACATCTCCTTTCACACAGACAAAGTGGTACTTCAGACCAATAGGAAGTTCCTCCCTAAAGTGGTATCAGATTTTTACCTGAACCAGTCCATAACCCCAGCAGTCTTTTTACAGCTAACTCGAGCACAAGTGAATGAATGTTACATAGCCTTGACTGTACCAGGGTGTTATTATTTGTTATCTGCCCCCTTGGGGAGGAAAGAGTTTTTCAATTAGGATAGTGTAGACAGAGGGGTCTTCTTTAGGCTCTGTAATGAATCTGAACATTTTAGAATGCAGCAGCACCTAGGGGCAGCAGTTTGAATTATGGCATGAGTCAATGATAGTTCCATCAGTTACATATGTTCCAGTCCTCAGAGGCAGTTCAACACAGGAGGCTGACTGCATCAATTAACCATACTGAGGGAGCCCCTGGAAGAAACAAGATTACAATGGTATTTTTTTTCTTTTGTTTGTATGTTTGCATGTGTGTTTGCTTGTTACATTCTTGTTGTTTGTTCTATTGTATTGCCTGCCTCATTTAAAAATCTTCAATAAAGTGCATTTCGTTAAAAAATTAAAAAAATGGCTGTAGTATTGGCTTAACATTTTTGCTTTTTTATTTATTTACAGTGACATTGTACCAGATGACTTCACAGTCTTTTCATATGACAAGGATGGGGGGTTGCTCACTGAATATCCAGATATTAGGGTAAGCATCCACAACATGAAATGTCACTCATAAGATATTTATTTAAGGATTGGACTGACCCAATATGCATCACAAAACATAACACATTGCCAGTTTCTTGCTAGTATGTTTCAGCCTGAATTGTACAAAATGTGAATCCAGAGTAAACAATGTGAGGCTGACTAACCTTGATCTACAGCTTGTTGATAGGGACAGAGCTGTCCTAAAAGCAGCAGAGAATTATTCGTTGAACAGGTACAAGAGATCTTTATAATTTTCATGTGGAGAGAAGTAGAAACCTAGATGCAAGTAACAGACTTTAATGAAAGAAAAAGAATGAGTAAAATTTAAAAGGAGACCATCAACCTTATACTGGACAGTTTGAACTTGTTTTAAAAATTTCTGTTTCATCCCCTGAACTGCTTTCTCCTGTTCTGTTAAATCCCCCCCCTCCAAAGTACACTTCTACCAGAGTACGGGTCCTGTCTTCACCAACTCTTGAGAAGACTGGAGACTACTTCCCCTGTACCCTACAAGAACTTCCCTTGCATGGGGCAAGTTTCAACTAGGTCAGGAAGGAACTTACTCCCAAATCACGTTTGACATGAGAGGCAGGGGAACCAAAAAGCAAGGCCTGACTGGCAGATATGGGAAGTCCACAAGAGGCTTTCATTACTAGCAACCAGAATGTGTTCCTATATGAGGAAAACCAGCTTATCACCTGATGTCTCAAATGACAGCCTGTGGGGGGTAAGCAGCAGATGTCACCTTGCCACTGTATCCTCCAAGCCCCAAATGCCCCAATCCCTCTATAGTAATTTAAAGGATAACAAAACTATGAGAAAATTGCAGTGTTAAAAGAAAAATATGGGGTAATAATCACAGCAGAAGTCAAAGGAGAGCAAGAGCTAAAGGAAGCATTAATCTGCAAAAGTACAAATTCTGTCAGCTTTATTTTTTTAAACCACAGGAATCCATCTATGAGGTATTAAAATAAGCATCATCCTTTGGCTAGAGTATGATACCCTGGAGACAGAACTAATTATAAAGCTTAGAATTCAAGCTTGAACTCTGCAATGTGGCCATGTGCCCCCTAGTGCTCTAAGGTCAGACTTGTTTCTCTGCCTGAAGATAGCTGTCACCGCAATGTACAGTTCCAGTCGTCTAGTCAACACTCTTTATTTAAACGACTAGGCAAAAGTCACTCACTCCTCCAACTCATAAAAACAGGGAGTTTATTCACTTGGTAGTGGTTTCAAAACTTCCCAGTTTTTACGGCTGCATGGGCAGAGCCCTGCAGATGTTTTGCTAGTACAAAAGGGCTCACGTCATGTTTTCCATCTGTGGAACTGGCTGAAGGTGTAGATAGTCTCCTCCGCCTGACCCTCCTCCAAGAAATGCTTTCTGCCGTCAAATAAATGTGCTTTCATGTTAGTCAATGGTTACAGGGCACTATTTTCTTTCCTAATCGGGAGGTAACAAAAACTGGAACCTAAGTAGGGGGAGGGAACATTAGTTTTTTTGTTTTTTTTTGTAAGATCCATGCCCACCTCCACCCAAGCAGCTCCTAAACAATTCAGCTGTCTTTTGTGCTGTAAACAGATATCATCTCTGCATGTGTTGTTCATTGAAGTAGAGATGAGGAGCAGGTATAAATGTGTATGATTCAAGGAAAAAAAATTAGAGTGGAAATAAAGAGTATCTCTTCATATCTGCTAATGTTGTTGTCAGTAGCAATGAAAAGAATGGGATTGAAATCAGAGAGTACTGCTCATGTTTTGTCAGCCTCTCAAATCTGATAATGTTGTTGTCCGTAGAAGCAGGAGTGGAGAGAGGGCTATTAAAGAGATAATAGATTCGAGCAGACATTTATCATTCAAACAACACGAAGTCTTGCTGTATTCTGACAAGTGCAGTTAGCCCCAGCCTTTAAACTGCCCCTGAGAACAATGGGTTAACTTTTCTATGCATGGCATAGAATGTTCATCTTGAGCTCGGTTGCTGTCTCTCCCTGTTGTTATTCAAACTGCAACCATCAGATTCTTTACTCCGTCTCACTGAACAGTTGCTCAGGAGATTTCTCCTGCTGCTCGGTTCAAAGTCTGTTGAAGTGTCGGTTTTTGGTCAGTTTTCAACAGAAATTTTGTTTCCGCGTAGTCGGTTCAAGTCTCTGTCTGTGGTACCTTGAGTACTAGATAGGTTTTGTTCTGTTTTCTGTGTGGAACTTGTAAAAAGTGTGGATCGGTTTGGCTGAACCGATCATTCAGGTAAAATTTGTACTTTACTTTAATGTGTGGTTACCGGTCCGTATCGGTTCTAAAAAAAATGGGTTTTAGTACAGTTTTTTCCAAGACCCGTGACACGGTCAGGAACTGATTGGGGAGTCTTGCCTGGTGGTTGCTGAAAAAAGGGTAAGTTTGGTTAAGTTGGCCATATCTGAGAAACCCAAGAAAAAAAACGGGCCCACTGGGTTTCAACACTGCAGTGTGTGTGGGGAGGTCTTTGCTAAGGCCGATCCCCACACCACCTGTGTTGATTGTCTGGGGTTTGACCACCTCGATTCAGACTGCCAAATTTGTAAACATTTTACCAAATCTACCCTGGAAAAGAGATTAGGTAGACTGAGGGAAAGGGAGGCTGAGAAGTCCACTGACCTGGATGGCCAACCCGGTTCGGTTCCGACCGAACCAGAAGGAGTGCCCTCTGATCAGGGCGATACTTTTTCGGGCAAAAGGAGAGCCGATTCTGAGGAATCGGTTCCAACAAAAAGAAAATGCAAAGACAAGTCGACCAGTTCGGATCCAGAATCTCATACTCCGACCGCCGATGAAATAGCCAAAGCAATTCGTATTGTGGAATCGCTTCTCTCGGTTCTGACTGATCCGGTACCTTTTGGCAGGGGCTCGGTTCGGTCAGTTCCCCCGGTTCAGGATTATACCCTGGAAGAATTTTATGAACCAGAGTTTGAGGAGAAAGGAGAGTTGGAAGATGATTATGGTGATAGTGAAAGTCTGGATGTGCCTATTGACCCAGACATCTTCCCAGACAGACCTTCAGGTGTTTCTCCTTCTAGGCTTTCTGAGTCCCCTTCACACTTCATGTTTTACAGAAAGGTGGCAGATACCCTCCAGCTTTCTGTGGAGGACGCAGTGGAGGATCAGGAGGAGCCTGACTATGTTGGACATCCTAGAGTACAGGAGACTGTCTATTCCCCTCCACAAATCTTTTGGGAAACAGACACAAAAAATTCTTAAGTGTCCCAATTCCATACCTCCTGTGGATAGAAGAATGGACAAGAGGTATACTCTTTCAGGCTCAGATTTGGAGTTCCTTTATCAGCAATGCAGCCATGTTGGGGTTGTACAGGCAGCTGCCTGTGATAAGGCAAACCTTCGCTTGGCATCACACCCCCCAGACAAGGACTCCAGGAAGACTGATGCCATGGCAAAGAAGAAGTACATGCCATCATCCTTGGGATACAGGCAGGCTAATTATATGGCCTATGCAGCCAGGTACCAGAAGTCCAGGTGAGACACTGTACTGGCACTGGCTAAACAGGCTTCCCCCTAGCTTTCCAAGGAGCTGGAGGAGGTGGCTGCAGATGGGATTGAGGCATCAAAAGTTCAGTTTCATGCTGCAGTAGACTCCAATGATGTATCATCAAGAGTCATGGCTACATCTCTGGCTCTTCAGAGAATGGCTTGGCTCAGATGTACTAGCCTCTTACAGGATACCCAGGCTAAGGTCATGGATTTTCCTGTAGTGGGTAATTCTGTGTTTGGGAGCAGACAGAGAATTACATGAAGAAAATGGATGACTACATGACCACTTGCAGGAGTGCTCAGGCCAAGGAAAGGCAGGCAACTCCTCAAAGGCAGCAGTCCAGGGGCAGGGGCAGGCCTTTCCAAAGGCCTTTTTACCAAGCACACGCCTCTTCTTCCTTTTCACAGAGGGAGTTCTTCAGAGGGAGAGGCAGAAGAGGGATGAGCAGGCCTGCATCCACCCCTCAGCCTAAAGCTCCTGCCAAGCAGACACCCTGATGGGTCTGCCCGGGTTGATTCTTCTATCCCAGTAGGGGGCATGCTGACTTACTTTGTCAAGGACTGGATGTCCGTTACATCAGACAAGTGGATCCTGGAAGTAGTAAGCCAGGGAGTGGTTCTCAGCTTCAAAAAATTTCCCAAGATGAGAGCCAGATCTTTTCCACCTGCAAATCTCTCAGAAACCCTTGCCCTAGAGGCAGAGGTTTCTTCTCTCCTAGCTCTAAGAGCTATAGAGACAGTACCTACCCTACACTGGGGAAAAGGACTGTACTCCAGGTACTTCCTAACCCCAAAAAGACAGGAGAGTGGTGACCCATCCTGGACCTAAGATACCTGAACAAACATCTTTTAAAGCCAAAGTTCAAAATGATAACTCTGGGAATTATCCTGCCCTCTCTAAGGCCACGGGACTGGCTAGCCTCCCTGGACCTCAAAGATGCCTACTTTCACATTCCCATCAGGTGCTCCCTCAGAAAGTACCTCAGGTTTAAGTTGCCCTCAGGCCACTATCAGTTCAGAGCAATGCCCTTTGGCCTAATCTCAGCCCCAAGGGTCTTCACAAAGTGCCTGGCAGTAGTTGTTGCCTTCCTAAGAAGACAAAAGATTTCCATTTTTCCATATTTGGATGACTGGCTCATAGTGGGCCAGTCCCCAGACCAAGTCAAGTCACACCTGCAAGTGACCCAGCAAGTGCTCACTTCTTTAGGATTTCTTCTCAACCTACCAAAGTCAGTTCTCGAACCAGTGCAGCTCCTCACCTTCATAGGGGCAGAGCTGGATATGGTAAAAGCAAGAGCCTTCCTTCCCCTGGAAAGGGCAAGGGCTCTCATGGAGCTGGCCTCTTCATTCACCCTTCAGGTGTCTTGACCAGCAAGGCATTTCCTTCAGCTATTGAGCCACATGGCAGCTTCTACAGCAGTGGTCCAAGGCACAAGATTCCAAATGAGGGACATTCAGTTCCACTTAAGAGATTTTTGGTCCCAAAGAAAGGATTCCCTTACCAAACTAATCCCAGTGACTCGAACTCTGATCCAAGCCCTGCAATGGTGACAGGATCAGGACAATTTGAGGCAAGGGGTTCCATCTGCCTCTCAGTCTCATTCAATGGTCCTTACCAGAGATGCTTCCCTGATGGGCTTGGGAGCCCATTTGGGGAACTCACCACCCAGGGACTGTGGTCACCTCAGGAATCTCTTCTACACATCAGTCTCTTGGAACTCAGGGCTGTGTTTCTGGCACTGCAAGCTTTTTCTAAATCAGTACAGAACAAGGTGGTTCAGGTCAGAACAGACACCACCACCACCATGTGGTACATCAACAAGCAAGGAGGCACTCGGTCTACGGCCTTGTGCACAGAAGCAATGAAGTTGTGGTCCCTGGCTTGTTCCCTGCAAACCTCTGATAGCAGTTCACCTTCCAGGGAAGGACAATGTTTTAGCAGATGCACTGTGCAGAATATCTCAGGACCATCACGAATGGGCCCCTAGATCCTCTGGTGTTGAAGGTGATTTTCTCAAAATGGGGCACTTCAGAGATAGATCTTTTTGCAGCCCCAGACAATCACCAACTTCCTCTTTTTTGTTGCAGACCCCCAGTCTTGGGCTCAGTCCCCCTGGATGCTCTGATTCTGAACTGGGAAGGGACATTTCTGTATGCTTTTCCCCTTTCCCTCTCCTGTTCAAAGTGTTAGTCAGGATAAGGTCACAACCTTGCAAAGTGATTCTGATTGCTCCAGACTGGGCTAGGCAACCATGGTATCCCTTGTTGCTCTCCCTAGCAGTCCATCTTCCCCTGTCTCTTCCCAGGAATTACAACCTGTTAACATCCTCTCAGGGGAGGATTTGGTTCCCCAATCTTCAGTCTCTCAATCTCAAGGCTTGGCTCTTGAAGAGTTAGAGTTTGCAGATCTGCATCTTTCCCAAGGGGTTCTGGATATCCTCAAGGCTTCTTGAACGCCCTCCACCAGAAAGACTTACAACTCCAAATGGAAAAGATTCAGCATTTGGTGTTCTAAGAAGAATATTTCTCCAGACACTGCTGAATTGCCTATAGTTTTGGATTATATGGTCCATCTCAATGGCCTAAGTCTCAGACCAGCTACTCTCAAGGTACACTTGGCAGCTGTTTCTGCTTTCCTGTCAGTAGGCAAGTCTTCCTCATTGTCATCCCATCCTGTGTTCTGTATGTTTTTCAAGGGATTGCTTCACACCAATCCCCCCTTTAGGGATCCTGCTCCTGCTTGGGATCTTAATGTTTGCATTGCTCAGCTTATGCAACCCCCTTTTGAACCTTTGTCCTCAGCAGAGCTTAAGTACTTGACTTGGAAAACTGTGTTTTTGGTAACCATTACTTCTGCTAGACGTATCAGTGAATTGCAGCCCTGTCAGTGGAACCTAATTTCATCTCTTTTCACAGAGATAAAGTGGTACTTAGAAATAACAGAAAGTTCTTGCCTAAACTGGTTTCAGATTTCCACCTGAATCAGTCTATATCTCTCCCTGTTTTCTTCATTGATCATTCTTCCATGGGAGAGAGGAGGCTACACAGTTTGGATGTTAAAAGAGCCCTTAGCTATTACATAGAGCGTATCAAGAGTCACAGGTTTGACTCCCTCCAGTTGTTCCTCACTTATGGAGAAGTTGGGAAGAGCAAACCTGCCAACAAGAGGTCTATTGCCAGGTGGATTGTTTCTTGTATACAATTCTGCTATGAAAAAATGGGTAAAACTCCACCCTCAGGCCTGAGGACTCATTCCACAAGAGGTACAGCTGCTTCCCTGGGATATCCCTCTTTTAGAAATTTGTCAAGCAGCCACCTGGAAAACAGTCCATACTTTAACCAAGCATTACTCTCTGGATATCCAGGCTAGGAGTGATGCTCAGTTTAGCACAGCAGTACTTCAGAGTCTATTCCCAAAGTAGGTTCTGTCCCTCCTCCATGGAGGTACTGCATGGTAGTCTGCACTTGTCAGAATACAGCAAGACTTCATGTTGTTTGAAGAAAAAATTACTCACCTTAGTAATTATGTTTCTTCTAGTGGAGTCTTGCTGTATTCTGACCCCCCCCGCCTCTCCTCTCAGAACCTAGATTTTTGGGATGTGGGTGGGCAGGCGCACTGTTGGCACCCTAGTGGTGCCCTCTTTTACACCCTCTGTTCTCTTTGGGTGAAATGTTATTTCATTTGATTGGTTTTTGTGTTTGGGTTTCCTGACTTGAGTCTTCCTTTGAGAACCCAAAACATTATTTTCTGCCAGTTGGCTAGTTAAAAATGTTACAGTTTCCACACAGAACACCTAGTGAGTTTTGCTCGTAAATATCTGACGGTTGCAGTTCGAATAACAACAGGCAGAGACATGAACCAAGCTCGAGATGAACATTCTATGCCATGCATAGACAAGTTAACCCATTGTTCTCTGGGGCTAACTGCACTTGTCAGAATACAGCAAGACTCCACTAGAAGAAACATAATTACAAAGGTGAGTAATTTTTTCTTGTCGCATATTGTTTCTCAAGAAGAATTATTCCATTTTGTGAAGTAGTGTAAAAATATTTTCATAGGTTGTACAGTATCTTTGATATCTTTATGTTTTCAGAATGTACGTCAGTTGCTCTGTGCTTATGGACATCTGACCTGCTAAAACTGGAAGTGACATGGTGAGAGGACAGAAGCTGTATCCAAAGTAACATTACAGCTGTGCAGACTATGCAGTGCTATTCATACCCTAGCTTTTCCCTTTTTTTATGCATGCATTTGTTCTGTTTTTTTTTAAATAGCCAAATATGCTATTTTACTGCTTTGAATATGACAATGTTAAATAAATAAGCAAGAGAAAGGCCAGTTGGGAGTAGGGAAGAGAGACAGAGACACTCAGGCCCCGTCCACACTGCACCGCTCAGACCCCGTAATGGATAGGAACCATTACAACCTTGCAGCGGTGCAGTGTGTCCACACTGCTGCGATGTCCGTTATGGGACCGGCACCACCGGACTGCACTTCAGGAGCCAGGTGACCATTACTGTGGCACCTGATCCCACAATGCAACTCGCCCTGCACTAGGGGACCGGTGCCACATGTCCATACTATGCCCAGTAACGTTACTGAGGCGTAACCAGTTTCATAACCATTGTTGAAACCACCTCATATGTGGTTTCAACAACGGTTACGAAAATGCCTTCTGTAACATTACAGGTGTAAACGCAAACCGTTGCAGTAACGGTTTGGGCACTCTGTAACATTACAGAGGGGTAGTGTGGACAGGGCCTTAGTCTGTACCAGTTTCAAAACATTACAGATTTTCAGTGCAGTGTAGACAGGGCTAAAACATTACAGCGCATCCACCCTACCACTGATAACATTACAGGATTTTTCTTATGTAGTGTAGACAGGCCCAAAATATCAGTGTTCAATAACGGTTTTGAAACCGCTTTCTGTGACATTACCAGTGTAAACGCAAACCATTATGGTAATGGTTTGGACCCTCTGTAACGTTACAGAGGGATTTTTCTGGTGTAGTGTTGACAGGGCCTAACTCTCTCTTTTCTGTTTCTCTCTCTCTATCTCTGTCCATTTCCCTTTGATACCGACTTTGCTAGCAACGTGCTACAATTGCTGCAACCAACGATAACCTTAATAAAAACAAATAGAGTAGAAAAAGGCACCTTTATACCAGTGGGGTGTAAAGAAGAGAGAGACATGTATTTATAGTAAAGAAAAGGTACACTCTCTCTTCCCCACCCCTCCATGTAGCCTGTTCAAGTGGCTACAGAGTGTAAAACATTTACCAAGTACTTCTCTAACATTGATGTTTGCCAGGTATGTAAGGTAACAGCATTTTATATATACAGTAATTTATAGTGGAAAGTAAAAACAAAACTCAGAGGCATAAATATGCTGCCCCTTTATAAAGCAACTCTCAGCGGTGATTCTGGCTGCTTTTCCTCGAAATGTAGTACAGGAACCTTTTGCATTTTGAAACCTCAGTTGCAGACAACCCCTCATGTGCTATGAATTCCAGGCTTACTTTATTAGAACTAATTTTCACTGTACTACCTGTACCTGATCTTCACCCAAAGGTAATACTGAATGGTATTATGTAAATAAATAAGTTTGTTCACTGGAGCCTTGTGTTTTCCTTTTTCTTTTTAAATGCTATCTCTGACACCCCTGTACGTGAACTGATTACCATATATATACATGATTAGAGACAATTTGCCATTTACTACTAACTGTACTACCTGTACCTGAGTGTCAACAAGAGGTAATATTGAATGGCATTATATAAAGAAAAGTGGTGATTCTGGCTGCTTTTCCTCAAAATGTAGTGCAGGAACCTTTTGCATTTTGAAATCTGCGTCGTAGATAACCCCTCACATGCTCTGAATTACAGACATATATTATTAAAGCTAATTTTCACTGTACCACTTGCACCTGATCTTCAACCAAAGGTAATACCGAATGGAATTATGTAAATAAATACGTTTGTTCACTGGAGTCTTGAGTTTTCCTTTTTCTTTTTAAATGCTATCTTGGACACCCCCGTACGTGAACTGATTACCATATATATGTGATTAGAGATCATTTGCCATGTACAATCTGTGCTACCTGTACCTGAGCATTAACAAGAGGTACTATTGAATGGTATAATGTAAAGAAGTGTTTGTTCACTTGAGTCTTTTGGCTGTATATAGTTTTTAATTTTTTTATTTCTCGCCTGCCAATGCAAGATCGAATGTCTGTATAAGCATGTTAATTAAAGATAGACATGCATTCATGTTTTACCACAGGAGACATGTAATAATGTCATATAGAAGTATGTGATAAAGAATTAATAACAGGGAGTAAAGAAGAGAGAGAGCCGCTCAGACACAATGCAGAAAAGATGCATTCTGTGTCTGCACCCCCAGCATGTGATCACTTCAAGTGGATGTAGAATGGTAAAACAGTAAACAACTGCCTGTCTAAAACTGATGTTGGCCAGTTATGTAAGATAACAGCATTTTATAGTTTTTCATGGGGTGAGGTAAACGTCAAGATATCGGCATTATAAGATAGATTCCTGAACAAATATGGAACCAGTAGTCATGCTAGGAGAGAGAGAGAGACATAGTGAATGGAAGAGTTCCACGACAACACAAACATTCGGGAGAATTAACCGTCATTATGCTGACAATAAAAAAAATTACCTGATTTAGTTAAGGAAGTTAAGTATCAGGAAAATAAAAAATTGACAACCGAGGAAATGTAAATTGAAAGTACTCTAGATTGCAAATTGGAAAATGCATGCTCCAAATGTCTAGACAAGCAGTAAAGTACATAAAGTACCCCATATGAAATAAACATTTTGTGGTGGCCAATAATTAATAATGCTTATCAGCATAGTATGTGTTTCATGGTGAAACCTGTGCAGTACATTGAAATAAATAAATAATATTAAGATAAAGTAAGCATTACGCATAAAGCATAAAGCTCCCAGGTCACCCCAGAATGCAGGCACTTGTGCCTAGTGGGCTTTACCCAGTTGACAAAGAATAAATAAATAAATTACTGAGTGCATTTAATAATTATCATGACAAGAAGATCTACATTATGTAGCTACTAATGGGAGATTATATATTTACTTGTAGCCCCCCCAACACAAACACTTCCAATATTATATATAGGGGTTCTGACATCACTTCCTCAAACAGGCAAAAGAATATGCACCTGTCATAGCAAAAGCAGACATCCAGGAAAGGAACAGCAGCAAGTGAAGAGGTGACTGCTCTCTCAGTGGAAGGGAAGTAAATGCAAATCTAGGAGCTTTCATTATTACTTCTTCGCATTAATATTGCATTGGGGAAAGGAGGAGTAGGAGTTTGAAGAAGGTTGTGCAATGGCTACTTAAAGTCTGTTTTTGAGTGTGGATAGGAAGGATAGGAATATAAAAAGCAGTTGCTCAATATATCTAAACATGTGCAACAAAGGAGGTAAGGGAAATAAAGAAAATGTTTTGCACTGATAGAGGAGGGAGAGGGAAGACTTGGGGGAGTGTTTGGTATCCTGCATCTGGAAGGGTGGGGGGTTGCTGGTGGGCAACGACAGCAATGGGTAGGGTGGTAGGCTGCAACAACTGCGGTTCACCAACCTTTCTAAACATTGCCTGGAGTGTGGGAGGATGTTTAGTGTGCAACCACATAGAAAAACTTAGAAAGGAGATTGAGGGTCTGCAGGAGGAACTAAGACAGGCAAGGCAGATTGGGGGTGGGTTTAGCCCAATACTGGAGGGAGGAAGAAGGGGAGATGAGGGAGAGTGATTTAAGCCAGCAGTGGTGAGGAGAGGGTCAGAAGAAGGGAAGCAGAGACAAAGGGGCCCAGGCCAGGAAGAACAATTGCTGGGAAACCAGGTCAGGAGACAAAAGACAAATGGAAGGAGGAGATAGGGACTTGTGAGGGAGCGAAGAAGTGGCAAAAGTCATGGAGTGGAAAGAGAGAACAGGTTATTATGAGAGAGGGAGGCGGCATTTGTGAAGGGCCTTCAGAAAATAGTTGTGCACTGCTAGAGAGGAAGAAGGTGGAGAAGAGGAAATGATGAAATTAGAGGAGTAATTGATAAATGCCTGGACCAAACTGGAGCGGGGAAGTTCTGCTGGGAGATTGCAACAGGGTAAAGGGAAATAATGTGCAGGAGGAAGAGAGGAGCTGGAAATGAGAGGGAGATGAATGGAAGCAAGCAGGGAGTAAGAGGGTGGAATCTTAGTGCTGGGGACTCAATACTAAAAGGAGTTAGGTGGGGTAGCAAGGGGGAGAGGCATAGTCACATTTGGGTGGAGGCCATGCCAGGAATGACAGCAGAAAGGGTGGGACAGTCTGTTCTGAAATATGCTAGAAGGGGTAGGGACAAGCCTCATTTAATTATACATCTTGGGACAAACAACCTGGCTGACAAGACAGTAGATACAGTCCAGAGGAGGTTTGAGGAACTAGCACAATTATGTGAGGGGGCAGGAAGATCAGTAACTTTTTCAGAGATACTTCCCATGCCAAAGGCAAACACAACAAGAAAGCTGAGAATAGAGGAATTTAATGGATGGCTAAGAACCTGGTGTTGTGCTAAAGGGTATGGGCTGTTTGGGGGGTGGGGAGGGACCTGGGAGGACAGTAGTCTCTATGCCAAGGACAGACTACACTTGAGTGAGGAGGGAAAGAAAGTATTGAAACAGAGGATGGAGGAGTACATAGAGGAAGTTGGGAATTTAAACTAGGAGTGGGGGGTGGCAGTTGGGGAAGAGATATGCAGAGACCACAGGTTGGGAAACCATATGAGCTTACCCCCCATAACAGTGACAAAGGACAAATGGTAAGTACTGTTGGTGATGCTAGGAAAGGAGGGCAGGATGGGAGGGGGGAAATGGGTGGAAGGTGGTTACCCTTAATGCTAGGAGCCTTGGGAGGAAAACTGCAGAGTTACAGGTTCTTATGGCAGAGAGAGAGGTAGACATTGCAGCCATCATGGAAACATGGGCCACCCAATACAATGACTGGGACCTGTCTGTACCAGGGTACAGGTTATTTTGTAGGGACAGGGTGATTGGGCAAGGTGGGGGGGTGGCACTATATGTGAAGGAAGGACTGAAGTGTGTAAGGGAGGAAGGGAGGAGGGTGATGCGAGTCACTTTGGATGCAAATCCAGGATTCCAAGAATAGGATTCTTAGAATGGGAGTGGTGTACAGGCCACCATCTCAGATGGAAGAGTTAGACAGGAACTAGCGGGACAGATCAGGAGGACCTGCGAGAAGGGAGGTGTGGTGATTGTGGGGGACTTCAACATGCCAGGAGTGGACTGGAGCACCCCAACAACCAGGAACAGAAGGGAGCAAGTACTGCTGGATGCCTTCCAGGACAGCTTCCTGCTGCAAATGGTCAGTGAACCAACCAGGTTAGAAAATACCCTTGACCTTGTGCTGGCAAATGGGGACTTTGTGAGAGAACTTACAGTGGAGGAACCGCTGTCGAGGAGTGACCACCGCTCAGTATGGCTCACATTGGATATGGGCAAGGAAGGAGTGGAATCTGGCACAATAGTGCTGGACTTCAGGAGGGCCGACTTTGGGAGGATGGGGGAAGTGGTAAAAGGGTATCTGGCCAGAATTCAATCTAGTATGGACACTAACCAGAGGTGTGAGCTCATAAAGCTGGGGATAGTGGAGGCAACCAAAACCTGCTGCAAAGCCCAGTGCAAGAAGGCTAGGGCTAAGAAACCGATCTGGTTGAGCAAAGAGGTCATGGAAAAGGTAAGGAGGAAAAGAGCTGCCTTTAGGAAGTACAAGAAAACAGGGAGGGGGGAGGACAGGGAGGAGTACTTGACAGAATCGAAGGAGGTGACAAGGGCAGTAAGGGGCCAAGCATCTACAGAACTCAGGCTGGCACAAGGCATTAAGAAGGGGAAAGGACTTCTTTGAGTACATCAGGGAGAAAAGGGCTGTAAGGACCACATAGTAAGGATTAGGAAGGAGGGGGTTGGGTGGAAGCAGGGTGATATAGGCGGAAGCACTAAATGAGTACTTCTGTTCAGTATTTACTAAAGAGAAGAGGGGTGACACCCAAGGTGGGAGAAATGGCAGAAGCAGGGGGAAGTGGTGACAGATGGGGAAATCATGGAGAGCAGAGTTCGAGAGGGTTTGAAGGCACTGAGGGTGGACAAGGCGCCAGGCCCAGATGGCATCCACCCCAGGGTACTGAAGGAGCTGGAAGAGGTCCTTGCAGGACCTTTGGCAGACCTATTTAATGCCTCACTACATTCGGGGTGTGTACCTCAGGACTGGAGGATGGCTCATGTGGTGCCCCTCCACAAGAGTGGCCCCAAGGATGTGCCGAGAAACTACAGACCAGTGAGCCTCACATCCATCGTGGGTAAGCTAATGGAGACTATCTTGAAGGAGAGGCTGGTGGCCTCCCTAGAGGCCAAAGGACTACAGGACAGCAGACAGCATGGCTTCATACGTGGCAGATCCTGCCAAACCAACCTGGTCGAGTTCTATGACTGGATAACTAGGCAACTGGACAGGGGCCATGCAGTGGATGTCCTGTATCTGGACTTCAGTAAGGCATTCGACTCAGTGCCACATGGAAGGCTGGGAAGGAAGTTAGTAGGCACAGGGGCGGGTGCAAAGCTGGTGAGATGGGTAGGAAACTGGCTGCAGAGAAGGCAACAGAGGGTGGTGGTGGGTGGGGAGCTCTCACACCCAAGGGCAGTGACGAGCAGTGTTCCACAGGACTCAGTGTTGGGACCAGTGTTGTTTGGGATATTCATTGCAGACATATCATGGGACATCAAGAGCAAGATCAGTCTGTTTGCTGATGATACCAAGGTAGGCGCGGTGGTGGATGACCTAGGGGGATGGCAGGGGTTGCAGGATGATCTGGCAAAGCTTGAAACCTGGTCAGACACCTGGCAACTGGGCTTTAATGCCAAAAAGTGCAAGGTGCTGCATTTTGGGATGAAGAACCCAAGGAGGTGTTACCAGCTAGGGGGAGTGCAGCTAGCCCAGACAGAGGAGGAGAAGGATCTGGGTGTCTCATTACAGGGTCAATGAACAACTCGGCACAATGTGGGAAGGTGGCTGCAAAGGCCAACAAAATGCTGGGTTGTATTGCAGGGTATATCCTCGGGAGGAGGAGGTGATTCTGCCACTGTAGTCGATGATTGGACCACACGGCGAGTACTACGTGCAGTACTGAGCGTCCGTATCTGAAGAGGGACATTAAGTTACTGGAGGGGTGCAGTGCAGAGCGACAAAGATGATCAAGGGTCTGGGGGACTTATCATATGAAAGGAGGTTGAAGGAGTTGAACATGTACTCACTGGAGGAGAGGAGAGACAGGGGTGACATGATTGAAACCTTTAAATACATGAAAGGAATAAACAAGATGGGTACAGAGGGGCTGTTCAAAGTAAGGAAGGGGAGGGCCACCAGGGGCCACGATATGAGACTGAAGAGAGGAAGGTTCAGGAGGGAGATGAGGAGACACTTTTTTACAGAGAGGGTGGTGGATGGGTGGAATGCGTTACCTGCTGAAGTGGTATGCAGTAGAACAGTGGACTGCTTCAAACGAGGATGGGACAGGACAAGGGGGAGGGTTAATGAAGGGGAAGGGTGGAAGGGAGGGGCAGCTGCAGAATAAGGGGTGCTAGCTGCACATTCGAGCAGACTTGATAGACCTCTAGGCCTTTATCTGCTGGCAAATTTCATATGTTCGTATGATCGTATGTAATATTTCATTGTTGGGAAACAGTAATCAATTAATCATATTTAACAATTATCCAGCTCTGAGTAAACTGTTTAGAAATGTAACATCAAACTTTTAGGTAAGAAACAATCAAACCACCTGCATAGTAGAGTATGTAAATGTAGGTGATGCAGAGGCATAGGAAACATTGGGTTATACAGTTTGTGATCTAGCTTAACATCCAGGAACAGAAAGTTGCACCTACCATGACATAACAGAGGGAAAAGCAAAGTACTGTAATGTAATCATGATGCAGGTTTTGCAGGAACTGTGTTGTTCAAAACTAGCACATTGCATGGATAGTATAACAGATAGTTTGCTGTCCATGGAGGCTAACTTCATTATTAGTATATTATAGCAGGAGTTGGATATTCAAAGCAGTTGCTCCTGCACAAGTGCGGAAATGTGCCAAAGAGCGATATTCAGCGGGAGCCATTGCACTGTGCAATTCACAGTGCACCAATGCACAACCTTAATGAATGAATGCGCAAGTGCAGGGGGCGTAGCCATAAATAAGTGGCACAGTGTGATATTCAACATCAAGCAAACGGACCAAGCGCTGAGCAACAGGGACATGTGTGGAGCAAACTTGAGCCCAGAAAAAGAGGGAGCAAGCAAGGGCTTGTGCCACAGGGGAGCAATAGAGAGGGAGAGCAAGTGGACAGGCAGGACAGCAGTAGGGGTGCAAGACAGAGACAGAGGTGGCCAGGAAGTGCAACAGAGTGTGGGACTGGGCGTGTGACACGGAATGTGGCTGTGTGAGTGACTGACTGTGTGTGTGAGTGTGAGACAGGTGCAGAGGCAACATCAGCAGCATGTGCCTGCAATACCTGGCATAGGAGGGGCAGTGCAAGTGCCCAGATGGGTGGGAGGTGGAGGTTACAGCCAACAGGCCACCAGCTGGGAACCCTGAACACAGGTGTGCACCCAGCGCAGGGACACACGCAGCGGCACACAGCTGGGGTGCCTGGGGAGACAGCCGCCTGGGGGGCAGGACAGCCCAGGCCATGGCCAGTGCCATCATCCAGATGGAGGCAGTAATGAGGGGTGTGAGGAGGCAGAGCAGCATGGCTGTGGAAGGGGCCATTGACGGTATGCCTGGAACAGGTGGTACCGTGCACACACCACCTTTGAACAGTACAGTGATACAGAGATTGTGGGCCAGTACCACCTGAACCAGGCAATTTGTAGGCAGCTCTGTGAGCTGTGCAGTGATGAGATGCAGGCACCCACAAGACGGTGCCACGGTCTGTCAGTGGAGACCAAGGTCAAGGCCATCATGTGCCTGCTCGCCACAGGTACCAGGGTTTTAAATAATTGATTAGCAGTTTTTTTCTTGGGACAATACTAACTGTACAGAAAGCATTTATTTAGGATTTCTAGAAGTGTTATGTTTGTTAAACACAGTGAGGCAAGTGATATGCATTTTAACAATGTTTTAGAACTTTTTATGAGCAAAACACTAATCAATTTTTAGAGTTAAATAAAACCCTGGGGTACCTACCAGAGACCAACAGGGGACACCACAGGCATAACCCAGTCAGCCGCATTATGGCTCCTCACACATTTCCTCAATGCACTACTGCCACATGCTGTGGAATACATCCATTTCTCCAGCACACAGGCAGAGTGTACAGTGAACATGCAGGAGTTCCACAGGGTGGCATGTATGCCTGGCATGCTGGGGCCATCGACTGCACCCATGTAGACATCTGCATACCACCTGGCCTGGATGGGATAGCCTACATAAACAGAAAGGGCCACCCCAGCTTCAACTGCCCGGTGGTGTGAGATGCCAGGGGGCACATAATCAATGTCTGTGCCACACACCCCTGGTGGCGCACATGATGCCTTCATCTAGCACCAGTCAGCACCGTGCTGCAGGTTCAAGAGTGGGAACATCCCCACTGGCCATCTAGTAGGTGAATATGCTGTTGAAATGGGTACCCTGGCACAACAGGGCAGGGTATGAGGGATGCAAGACCAGGGGCACCAGATGGTGTGGCTGGGAAAGCAGGGGGGGGGTGCAGCTACACAGACCATCATACTAACCACACATCTCAACACACAGGTGACAGTGGATACCCACTCCAGCCCTGGCTGCTCACCCCATACCGGCATCCGGTGACCCCAGCGCAGGAGCAATACAATGAGGCACATGCCAGCACATGGAACATTATTGAGCATGTGTTTGGGCTGCTGAAGGCCTGGTTCCATTGCCTGGACAGGTCTGGTGGTGCCCTACAGTACAGCCCCTCAAAGATCTGCAGCCTATTCCTAAACAACATGACCACCGACCATGGGATAGCTGTCGAGGTTGAAGAGGGGAACAGCAGTGGGGATGACGCAGCCGCCGGGCAGGTGCTGGTGAGCAGCACCCCCCTGGGTGAAGGGAACCCTGGATGAACAGGATGGCCCAGCAGCACTGGGACCCAATTGCAGAGAAGCACTACGGTGCATGCAGGTTGGTGAACATGACCACATGCACGTCCCAGGGACCATGACACAGCATTCAGGCATACAGGGACAGGCCCCGTGACAGTAACGGCTGGAGGAGAATGTGGACGGGCATGGGACTGGACTCCATGGAAGCACCCCGCACAGCACTGCACACTCCACACACCCCCGCATGCCCCCGCACACACACGCACATGCACATGGGTACCTACATGTGCACGTCCAGAGGCTGCCACCAGGCGTGTGTTAGACACTGAACACCGGTGCACAGTAGCAGCCGGCACTGTGTTGGCATCATCATGCACATTCCACAGTGGCCAGCGGCCGGGTGTGTGTGCACAAGGCCTGTGTGTAGCATCAACCATAGATGCCACGTCCCTGGAATGCACATGCACACACCACACCAATGTGCACACAGGGCAGCGGCACACAGCAGACATGGAGGATGGTGGCTCAGAACTGCCATGTGGTCGCACGGCCACTGTGGATGGCCCTGCCAAGACCGCCCAGCAGACACAGGCTGTGTGACAGCCACGGGGGTGTCTATGATGGTTCCCCAGGTGTGTCACTGCGGGAATGTGACCGGTTCCTCACAGGTGTCTGCAGGCTATCAAACATGCCCACTCCAGGTGTGCCCAGAATGCCCACAGCAGATCCCGGCATTGACACAGAGGGGGTTGCACGACACCATGACCGAGGGATGGAGAATGCACTCTGCAGGGTCTGCGATGGATGGCCACAATCTGGAGTGGCCAGTGGTGCTAGATTAGCCGTGACCCCAGCAGTAAGCCAATCTAGGGCTGCAGTCGTGTCCTCCTGCATACATATGGTCTCAGCCAGGAGCTGTTCAAAGTCACTGTCGCACCTCCCTGCAGCCTGGTGCAGCTCTGCATGGAGTGCACGTACCCCTGCCATGACCAGCGCCTGTTGCTCAACGGAGGCCCATAGCAGATGAGTGTGCTCGGTCAAGGGGTCAGTGCCCCGGGGGGCATGGGCATTGCACCAACCCATGGGTGGTGCTCAATCCCACAGCCCAGCCCTCAGCGCTGGTGGGGGCTGCACAGCGGGGCCCTCTTGGGGCTGCTCCTTCTGCGGTGCACCGTTGGTGGGCACTGCTCCCGGCCCCCCTTCAACACTGTCCGGCTGCCACTGCTGCCTCTCCAGCCACTGTGCGCCAAGCAGCACTGGTGCGGCTGCTCTACCACCGCCACCTCATCATCCTGCGCTGCACCAATGGTGCCCACGACAACGGCGGGTGTGGGAGCCAGTGGGAGAACAACTGCCACCAGGGCATTGTCTGCGCTGCCTTGGCGGGTGTGTGGTATGGGTGCCTCCCCCGGAACGGCAACATCCCTATCCAGGATAATGGCCATGTCAACATCAGTCTCGGACCCCGCCTCGATCTGTGTCTCGGCATACTGGATGCCATGACTGGCATCATGCCGAAACACAGCCAGGGCCTCATCTGCAACCATGCCACAGGCATCTGGATGGACAGTGGTGTTGGGCTGCTTGCGGTCAGGCCCCCGGGCACTGGTTAAGGTGGAAGGATGGTCCTCCAGGTCCAAGACCACCCCCATGGTGGACACCCCCGCCCCTGCTGCTGCATGCAGGTGCTCCGGAGCTGAAAGGGAACACAGTCACATTAGTGCCACTGGCACACACCACTGCCCCCCTGCCCCATGCCCCAGGTGCTGCCATACCTACCATGCAGTGATGAGCTGTCTCCTGTCTGGAACTAGCTTCTGAGTACCCCCTTGATGGTGCTGCTCCGCATGGATGCTGCCACCAACTCCTCCTGTGGTGACAGCTGTAGCACATCAGGCTGTCCACCACTCATGGCAGCACATGCGGCCCAGATGGCAGCCACCTTCTGCTTTATCTGCCACCGGTCTGTACCAACCTTCTTCTTGCACTCCTGTGCAGTCCTTTGATGGCTGCCCTGCTGGTTCACGGCTCTGGCCACACCCTCCCATGCTGTTGACCGGGTCTGTAGGGTGCCTGTTTAGCCACTCAGGAGAGGCTCCTGGTCCAGGTAGGCCTCAAATAGGGCATCGGTCTCTGCCCTCATGAAGTTTAGTCTGCGCTTCCATGCAGGTCCATTATCCTCAATCTCCTCATGCTTAGTCCTGTGTGAATAAACATGTGGTCAGTGATGGCTACAACCCACACCGCCATCCCACTCCACTGTCCCGACAGACCCACAGCCTGGTGGCTTACCTATGAAGGATGCAATATCGGTCTGGAGCCTGTGCAGTCCCGTGTTGCCTTTATAGTGCATTCCATGCAAATTAGGGGATGCGCAACTGGAATGAGATGCAAATGCCTCTGATCTGCTGCAGATATGCTGATTTGCTAATCTGCATATGCCAGCTGAATATCATGAATTTGTGCATGGCGCATTGGTGTTGCGCATGCACATGTCATGGTTCAACATTGTGACATGTGCAATAGGCCCGGCAACGTGCATGCATGCAGTGCCATTGTGTATGTCACTGGCGCAGCCTATGCACACTGCACTATATGTGGTACAGTGCTCTGCCACTATTGGGCATGTGGTGCTCATGTGCTGTATGCCTTATGGTGCCTGGGTGCTATTGGCCCATGGACCTTGGCACCCACATGCCCCTATTGCACCCAATGCATGTCGAGCCCAATCGTGCTGTCGCGCACCATGCACATGCCAACCCTTGACCCCATGATTGCCCTTTGACCTTCTGGGTGACATGCAGCACATGCCAGTGCTGCACAGGCATGTCACACATCCCTGTGGCTGTGCAATTGGTGATGGCAGCGCATCAGCGTGCGAGGTGCACATCCCCAACACGTATGGCCCATGCATTATTGGGCACCATTTTGGCTGTGCTACTGCTCATACAGCCATGCCACATGGCAGCAGTGCCAGGGCATCTAACTGGTTGCAAGTGGAGCTGATCAATCTTGTGGCCCTTGTGGAGCCACATGCAGGCAGTCTGTTCAGCCAGGTGCCCCTGAATCAGCCATGGATGGAGGTGTGGAAGGAGGTGGCTGAGGGGCTGGAGGAGGCCACAGGGACAAAGCGCAGCAGTGATCAATGCCACCACCGCGACGGGGACCTGCAGCGGAGGGACCCTGAGAGGCTACGGGCACTACTGGCATGCGTCCGGAGGGGCACCATTCCATGTCCAGGTAAGTGCAATACACCCATGTCTGTGCCCATCCAGTGTTCTGTGGGGCCAGCAGGGTAGCACACCATGCTGCGGGGGGGCTGGGACTGCGCATTCTGTTGGTCGTGGCGGCACACCATGGGTGCGCTGTGCCACTGCTCTGCAGCTGCGCTGGGCCAGGGGGTATGCTGTCCTGGGGGGGCATGTGGTGTCACCAGGTACTGATGTGTCTTTCCCCATGTTTCCCTACTAGGCCCTGAGGAAAGAAGGAGAGTACGGCTGGCTGGCCCTGAGGGTGGGCCAGGGTGGGCCACTGCAAGGGCTCAGGTGCAGGATGCAGGCTGCATTGGTGGTGCTGCCAGACAGGTGCAGGGCACACTGCAGCATGCAGGTAGGCACTGTTCCAAGGTATGATGTTGTGCAAAGTGGGAAGTGCGGGTGGGGCTGGGCCACAGCCCCCTATGCTCATAGTCATTCAAGCTGTGCACTGCCTGTGGTGTCCACTGCACCATGCCATGGCTATCGCACATGTGTGTGGCTGCCACAGGTGGGCTGTGGGTGCACCCGGATTCCAGCTGTGCCACTGCCATCCCATGGCTTAGCCCTGTCGCCTGGCTGCCATGGTTGTGGTGTGTGGCACTTGGGTGGTGTTTGTGTGCAGTGCTCTGCGTGGCTGTGGATAGTCAGGTTGGCAGCTCATGTGGGTGCACATGCTGTCGGAGGCTGTGTGCCATCTCAGGGGCGCATGTCACCATTGTCCGCTGCACATGTTGGGTGGGCTACAGTCATACGAACATGCACTCATACCATGTTCTCTCCTTTGTCCTAGGTGTCTGTCACCCTGATGTCAACACCAGGCTCCTGAGGTGGATCCTTCGGGTCACCACTGTGAAACTCCAGGTGGCACAGCTGCTGCAACAGACATGGCGCATGCAGCAGCACAGACGTCGATGTCTGGCACCGGTGGGGCGTGGATGGCAGGGTGGGACAAATAGGGTCACCAGGTCACCAAATGTGACCTGGCTAATCATTCTGTCCACTATATTTTGTTTAAAAGTTACCATGGTGAGTAGTAAGCACTCAGTCGGCACACATGCATGGTAGCTCAGCATGCCTCCCATTCATTGTTTTGCTGAGCTGCCATCATCGTGCATGCGTGACATCCATTTTTTTCTTCTGGAGTGTAAGACAGTGTATGCGCAGCCACGTCAGGGAAGGGAGTGCGATTTCTGCGCCACCCAGATGCCTGTCAGCTCTACAAGAACTACAAGAGTCTGCGTACACCAAGGGCCAGAATGGGTGAAAACCACAAGGTAAGCCTTTGTGCGTTCACATGGTCAGTTGGAGGGGAGGGTGCTGCATTAAGTATGCAGGAGAATTCTCTAGCCCACCACTTTGATTTCAGTGGAGATCGAGAGGGTGCTCTTGGCTCTTACTCTCTGTCTGTAAGAAATACTTGTGTATTGTTGCGAACTTGTACCAAAAGCTCTTTTAAGGGCTGTAAAATGTTGTACCTATCCTGTATATTGACCTAGCTCGTGGAATTAAGGGCATACAAAATACATAGATCGAGGACGTGCTGACTGAATAGCGGAGGGGGGAGGGGAGCGTGGTCGATGTTCAAACTGAAGTGGAGAATTGCCTTGTACTGCTGACAACAGAAAGTAAAAAATATATAAACATTGCAGTTTTCTGATGGGGGGGCTTGTTTTAAAAAATCTGTGTGAGAGCTAGGTACAGTGGGATTCATCAGTTTGCGAGATTTTTTCCCCCAGAGAATCTCAAGGTCTAATCTTTGAAACGCTTGTAAGCAGAGCTGCATTTTCCTGTAGAGGGGTGCAACTTAGCAGGACTGAACAAAAAAAAGTTAAAAAAAGTACTGGAAAAAAAGTTGGTAATAGTAAGGTCCTGGTGGGAATTTGTGAGCTGCTGCTACTACCTGCCTGTGCATTGTGCTATTTACTAAAGAGATTTAGTGTGGGCTGCTTCTGGGCAAAAAATTAAAAACCTGCAAAAAGTTCCTGGTCCCTGACAGTACTGACTGACAAAGGAGAGGATGGACTACTAGGTTAGATTTTGTTAAAACAGCAGGTCTACTGCTGTGTGTGCCTACTGTCTAGTGGTGACATCGAAGAGTATTGTGAAAGTCCGTCCATAATAAACTCCATATACAGTCATCTTCCTGTGGTTGTGTGTCAGTGTGCACCTCTTGTTTGTTGTAGAAAACAACAGCTTGGTATTGGTAAAATTATTTGAAACAAGTCCATAGGACTGTCAGGCTACCTGAGTACCTTAGTTTTGACAGCAAGCATTTCATTACAAAAGTCTGCTGAACTTAAGTCCATAGGACTACCTATGCTGTGTGCCCCTTTTAGTGACATTGTCTTGCTGTGACAGTCCATTTGGGCATCTCTTATCCTCCTGTGGTTGTGTCAGGCTTTGAGGGGATTGGGAACCTAAGTAACAAATTAAAGCTTGTTGTTATAAGTAGTTCCAGATAGGACTACCTGTGTCTGTGTGTGCATATTAGTGACAGCGTCTCTGTGTGGTTCTGTGACATCAGTCCATCCATCTGTCTCGTCCTCTTATGGTTGTGTCAGGCTTTTTAGGAGGACTCGGGGAGATCCAAACCCAAACAAGAAAATAATGCTTGCCCCAGCCTTGCCACAATTAATGAAAAGTCCACATTAGCTACCAGTGTGTGCATATTATTGCCAACTTCTGTTGTGTTTGACAGTCCACCTGACCTGTCTAGTCTGGTCCTGTGTCAGGCTTTTTTGGGTGAGCCAAGAAGAAAAAAAAAATACAAGCTTGCTACAATAATTAAAATTCCATAGTATGGTCAACTACCTGTGTCTGTGTGCACTGTGCATATTATTGACTGCATCCATCTGTCTCGTCCAGTCTTCTTGAGGTTGTGTCAGACTTTTTGGGGGGGGGGTGGAGTTGGACCCAAACAAAAAATAAAGCTTGCCACAATTAATTAAAAGTCCATAGTACTATAACCTGTGTGGCTTGCTTGACTTGTGCATATTAATGACAGCATCTGGTTATGTACAAACATCAGTCCATCCAGTCCTCCTGTGGTTGTATCAGGCTTTCTTGGTGTGGAGGGAAGTGCGGACACCCAAAAACTTTCTGCTGCTGTGCTGCCATCACCAACCACTCATTCTATACTACTTTGTAATATTGGAGTAGTAAAAAGATGTCTGGAAAGAAACAAAAACAACCACATTTGTTTTCCTTTCCCTTATTAAACATAACAAAACCATCCTCCAAGTCAGTGGCACTGACAGGAACATTGTTGATGTTGCTGATCAAGTGAATATAAATCCTCCTATTGCTAACCCTAATCCTGCTGCTGCTGCTGCTGTTACTTCTTCTATATCAGGGCGAGGAGGGGGTCAGGGTGATAGTCGCGACCATATTGACCCTGACGTTCATGTTCATAGCATTTCTGCTTCCACTACTTCTAGTGTTTCCGTTGCGAGTACTTCATCTACCTCCAGCTCTCTGCCCAGAGTAAATCCTACCAACAGGAAAAAAGATTCAGTGAAATGCAAATTAAGGGTTGAATGGTCATGGGAATTTGACTGGCTTCAGTATGAGAAGCAAAGCAACACTATGAGTTGCAAGGTGTGAAGGAAGCAACCCCATCTGGCAGATCATACATCTTTGTTTTTTGTTGGTAGCAAAAAAATAGAGATGTGGTAGCCGTGTTAGTCCAGTCAACAATGTAGAGAAAAAAATACAACAAATATGTTGCAGGTGATACCTTTTATTGGACTAACAAAATTATTTTTAAGACTAGCTTTCGAGAGGTGAAACTCTCTCCCTCAGGTCAAAAGTGAAAAAACAGCTGAGCTGTGTGACAGATATAAAGGTTGGATGTAGATTCAAAACATAGAAGAGCAGTTTACAGATCAAAGCTGTGCAGTCAATTTGCACCCCTTACAAACAGGAAGACTAATTTTCGCTGGAGTGTGTCTGTTGGAGAGATCAGCTTGTAAGATCAAAGGGCTGCCTAATTTTACTCTGACTCTGGGACCATCAATTAACATTTTGAAAAAGTCAAGGCATAAAGAAAATACATACCATAGTCTTAAGAAGGTGTCTGTTAAAACAGCCAGAGGGTGCTGATGTGAGGGTTTAAAAAGAAACTCCGAAGCACTGCTTTAAGCATAATTACTGATGGTGTATTAAAAAACCAATATCTTTAAAAGCTGCTGTGAGTTTGTGCATCACATTGCAACAGTAATACGCACAAACAAAACTGAAGCAATGAAAACATCTTCAGCTGTTGGGCTGTTAATAGATGGAAGCACAGACAGAAGTGTAAGGGAATTTGTGAATGTGATTATCAGTTATATTGGTGATGATGTACTCCAAATACTTCCTTCATTGGTACCGAGCTATTAGGGAAAGCAGATACTGATGGATACATTGCAGCATTGGATTCACTCTTTAAGAAATTTAACATCCTTTCATGGAAAACTCTTCCATGGATTTCTGGGATGGCCACTGATGGTGCAGCATCAGTGATGTAAGAACAACGTGGCGGAGTCACAGCCAAGCTACAAAGCAGTGGCCTGCCTTGGTCAATTGCAACTCACTGCATCACGCATCTTTTACAGCTTGCCATTCTGGATACCCAAAAATGTATGCCAGAAGATCAAGAAAATGAAAATGGCTTGAGGGCCGTATATTCATTTCATCATTCTTCTCACCGAAGAATGAGAGCCTTGAAGGAGGCCGCTAACACCATTTTCATTGAGCTGAAAAAAATGGTCAGCATTTTCACAGTGTGCTGGGTCAGTTCGCACCACAGTGCTGTGTCAGCTCTTCTCCACAACCTGCCAGCAATAATTGCACACTTAGAGGACACTGCATCACAGCACAGTGGGAGTCCTGATGCAGACAGTGCTAAAGGACACTTGAACTTTGTAATAAAACAAAAAAAAATGTGGTTCTTGGCCTTTCAGTGAGATTATTTATCTGTTCTTGGAAGGGTTTCTCAAAATTTCCAGAAAGAGAGTCTGCTTCTTACTCAGGTACAGCCATGCGTGGAGAGCTGCATTTCGGAGCTCATCAAGCTGAAGACCAGTGCAGGCCCTGCTGAGGCACAGTTTTTAGAGTATGCAAGTTCAGAGGGCACTCTTCTTACTGGTAGTGTGGATGGCAGCACTCCTTCTAGTCCTGTAGCTCCTCCTGTAGATAAAAATAGGAATAACAGGCAAAAAAAGAACCAGGCAGGCCACTGCTTTAGACCAAGCAGCCGAGGAGATTGTTTCCAGTGAAAATGCCCACAAACTGATCATGGAGAAAGTATGCGATAGTGCGGTTGGATTCTTACGTGACAGATTTGAGCCCATGTGGCAGTCTGAAGACTACAAATGATTTTCAGTCTTTGACACAACTATTTGGCCTTCTCCTGATTACCCTCTTTTTCTAAATTTTGGTCAGGAATTCATCATGGGACTTTGCTGGACTTACATGCCATTCCTGAAAAAGCAATACGGTTCAGGGCAACTATTGTCTGATCCAGAGCTGGATACCGAACATGAAAGAGAAATTGTGCAACAACTTTTGGAAGAGTGGCAGGATTTCAAAAATGCTGTAAAAAATCAAAATACAGAGCTTGCATTAAGAAAGGTTCACCAAAATCTAAACAGATTTGGTCTGTTATGGTTGTTGGTCACAATTTTTCAGGTAATGCCACTGAGTACAGCTGCTTGTGAAAGGGGATTTAGTGCTCATAACAGGATTAAAACAATATCTCGTAGCAATCTTATTGATAGCACTATGGATGATATGCTGATGATCAGTTTAAATGGACCCAAAATTGAGAACTTTAATCCAGACCCGTTAATTGATCACTGATACTCATTAACACCTGGATATCGGCATCTTTCTGGGCATAAAGTCACACATCCAGATGTAATGGGCTTGGAAGCGGAAACAGATGAAGACAAGTCAGTCTCGGAGGAGATGACTTG